>CM038670.1:791434852-792793312 GCA_021605145.1 Aegilops bicornis
TGATGCTCAATATGTAAGCAGCTTCACCGAGGTCTTTCTTTCAAAAACTCCTTTCAAACACTCCTTTATGCTTTCTAGAAAATTCTACATGATTTCCGATCAACAATATGTCATTCACATATACTTATCAGAAATGATGTAGTGCTCCCACTCACTTTCTTGTAAATACATGCTTGACCATAAGTCTGTATAAAACTATATGCTTTGATCAACTTATCAAAGTGTATATTCCAACTCCGAGATGCTTGCACTAGTCCATAGATGGATTGCTGGAGCTAGAATATTTTGTTAGCACCTTTAGGATCGACAAAACCTTGTAGTTGCATCACATACAACTCTTCTTTAAGAAATCTATTAAGGAATGCAGGTTTGACATCCATTTGCCAACTTCCATAAAATGCGGCAATTGCTAACATGATTCGGATAGACTTTTAAGCATCGATACAAGTGAGAAAATCTCATCGTAGTCAACACACCTTGAATTTGTCGAAAACATTTTTGCGACAATTCAAGCTTTGTAGATACTAACACTACTATCAGCGTCCGTCTTCCTCCTGAAGATCCATTTATTCTCTATTGCTTGCCGATCACCGGGCAAGTCAACCAAAGTCCATACTTTGTTCTCAACCTTGGATCCCATCTCAGATTTCATGGCCTCAAGCCATTTCGCGGAATCTGGGCTCATCATCGCTTCCTCATAGTTCGTAGGTTCGTCATGGTCAAGTAACATGACCTCCAGAACAGGATTACCGTACCACTCTGGTGTGGATCTTACTCTGGTTGACCTACGAGGTTCAGTAGTAACTTGATCCGAAGCTTCATGATCATCATCATTAACTTCCTCACTAATTGGTGTGAGCATCACTTGAACTAATTTCAGTGAAGAAGTACTTTCCAATTCAGAAGAAGGTACAATTACCTCATCAGGTTCTACTTTCCTCCCACTCACTTCTTTCGAGAGAAACTCCTTCTCTAGAAAGGATCCATTCTTAGCAACAAAGATCTTGCCTTCGGATCTGTGATAGAAGGTGTACCCAACATTTTCTTTTAGGTATCATATGAAGACACACGTCTCCGATTTGGGTTTGAGCTTATCAGGTTGAAGCTTTTTCACATAAGCATTGCAACCTCAAACATTAAGAAATGACAGCTTAGGTTTCTTGCCAAACCATAGTTCATACGGTGTCGTCTCAACGGATTTAGACGGTGCCCTATTTAACGTGAATGCAGCTGTCTCTAATGCATAACCCCAAAATGGTAGTGGTAAATCGGTAAGAGACATCATAGATTGACTATATCCAATAAAGTACGGTTATGACGTTCGGACACACCATTATGCTATGGTGTTCCAGGTGGCATGAGTTTGTGAAACTATTCCACATTGTTTTAATTGAAGGCCAAACTCATAACTCAAATATTTGTCTCTTCGATCATATCGTAGAAACTTTATTTTCTTGTTACGATGATTCTCTACTTCACTCTGAAAATCTTCGAACTTTTCAAGTGTTTCAGACTTGTGTTTTATCAAGTAGATATACACATATCTGCTCAAATCATCTGTGAAGGTCAGAAAACAATGATACCCGCCGTGAGCCTCAACACTCATTGGACCGCATACATCGGTATGTATTATTTCCAGTAAGTTAGTGGCTCGCTCCATTTTTCCGGAGAACGGAGTCTTAGTCATCTTGCCCATGAGGCATGGTTCGCAAGCATCAAGTGATTCATAATCAAGTGATTCCAAAAGCCCGTCAGCATGTAGTTTCTTGATGCGCTTTACACCAATATGACCTAAACGGCAGTGCCACAAAATATGTTGCACTATCATTATCAACTTTGCATCTTTTGGCATCAATATTATGAATGTGTGTGTCAACACGATCGAGATTCAATAAAACATTTATTTTGAGTGTATGACCATAGAAGGTTTTATTCATGTAAACAGAACAATAATTATTCTTTGACTTAAATGAATAGTTGTATTGCAATAAACATGATCTAATCATATTCATGCTCAACGCAAACACCAAATAACATTTATTTTAGGTTAAACACTAATCTCGAAGGTAAAGGGAGTGTGCGATAGTGATCTTATCATCCTTGGAATCTTTTTCAACACACATCGTCACCTCGCCCTTAACTAGTCTCTATTTATTTTGCAACTCTTGTTTCGAGTCACTACTCTTAGCAACTGAACTAGTATCAAATACCGAGGGGTTGCTATAAACACTAGTAAGTACACATCAATAACATGTATATCAAATATACCTTTGTTCACTTTGCCATCCTTCTTATCCGCCAAATACTTGGGGCGGCTCTGCTTCTAGTGACCAGTCCCTTTGCAGTAGGACTTAGTCTCAGACTTAGGTCTAGACTTGGGCTTCTTCACTTGATCAGCAACTTGCTTGCCGTTCTTCTTGAAGTTTCCCTTCTTCCCTTTGCCCTTTTCTTGAAACTAGTGGTCTTGTTAACCATCAACACTTGATGCTTTTCTTGATTTCTACCTTCGTCGATTTCAGCATCATGAAGAGCTTGGGAATCGTTTCTGTTATCCCTTGCATATTTATAGTTCATCACGAAGTTCTAGCAACTTGGTGATAGTGACTAGAGAACTCTGTCAATCACTATCTTATCTGGAAGATTAACTCCCACTTGATTCAAGTGATTGTAGTACTCAGACATTCCGAACACATGCTCACTAGCTGAGCTATTCTCCTCCATCTTGTAGGCAAAGTACTTGTCAAAGGTCTCATACCTTTCGACATGGGCATGAGTCTGAAATACTAATTTCAACTCTTGGAACATCTTATATGCTCCGTGGCGTTGAAAGCATTTTTGAAGCCTCGATTCTAAGCCATAAAGCATGGTGCACTACACTATCAAGTAGTCATCATACCGAGCTTGTCCAACGTTCATAAGATGCATAAAGGATAAACATCACATGCAATCAATATACGTGATATGATATGGCCATCATCATCTTGTGCCTTTGATCTCCATCTCCAAAGCACCGTCATGATCACCATCGTCACCGGCGCGACACCTTGATCTCCATGGTAGTATCGTTGTCGTCTCGCCAACTATTGCTTCTATGACTATCGCTAACGCTTAGTGATAAAGTAAAGCAATTACATGGCGATTGCATTTCATACAATAAAGAGACAACCATATGGCTCCTGCCAGTTGCCGATAACTGTGTTACAAAACATGATCATTTCATACAATAAAATTTAGCATCATGTCTTGACCATTTCACATCACAACATGCCCTGCAAAAACAAGTTAGACGTCCTCTACTTTGTTGTTGCAAGTTTTACGTGGCTGCTATGGGCTGAGCAAGAACCGTTCTTACCTACGCATCAAAACCACGACGATTTTTCGTCAAGTATGTGATGTTTTAACCTTCAACAAGGACCGGACGTAGTCACACTCGATTCAACTAAAGTTGGAGAAACTGACACCCGCTAGCCACCTGTGTGTGAAGCATGTCGGTAGAACTAGTCTCGCGTAAGCGTACGCGTAATGTCGGTCCGGGCCGCTTCATCCAAAAATACCGCCGAATCAAAGTATGACATGCTGGTAAGCAGTATGACTATTATAGCCCACAACTCACTTGTGTTCTACTCGTGCATATAACATCTACGCATAAACCTGGCTTGGATGCCACTGTTGGGGAACGTAGTAATTTCCAAAAAAAATTCCTACACACACCCAAGATCATGGTGATGCATAGCAACGAAAGGGGAGAGTGTTGTTCACGTACCCTCATAGACCATAAGCGGAAGCGTTATGACAACACGGTTGATGTAGTCGTACGTCTTCACGATCGACTGATCCTAGTATCGAACGTACGACACCTCCGCGATCTGCACACGTTCGGCTCAGTGACGTCCCACGAACTCACATCTAGCAGAGTGTGGAGGGAGAGCTTCGTCAGCACAACGGCGTGATGACGGTGATGATGAAGCTACCGGAGCAGGGCTTCGCCTAAGCACTACGACGAAATGACCGAGGTGGATTATGGTGGAGGGGGGCATCGCACACGGCTCAGAGATCAATGATCAACTTGTGTGTCCATGGGGTGCCCCCTCCCCCGTATATAAAGGAGTGGAGGAGGGGAGGTGCCGGCCCTCTCTATGGCGTGCCCTAGGGGAGTCCTACTCCCACCGGGAGTAGAATTCCCCCCCTTCCCTAGTTGGAGTAGGAGAGGAAGGGAAGGAGGAGTAGGAGAGAAGGAAAGCCCCCCCCCCCCCAAAACCTATTCCAATTCGTCCTCCTGCCAAAGGGGGCGCACCAGCCCCTTGTGGGCTGGTGTGCTTACTTTTTATGGCCCATAAGGCCCATAACTTCTCCCGAGGGGTTCCGGTAACCTCCCGGTACTTCGGTAAATGCCCGAACTCACCCGGAACCATTCCGATGTCCAAACATAGCCTTCCAATATATCGATCTTTACGTCTCGACCATTTCGAGAATGCTCGTCATGCCCGTGATCTCATCTAGGACTCCGAACAACCTTCGGTACATCAAATCACATAAACTCATAATACCGATCGTCACCAAACATTAAGCGTGCGGACCCTACGGGTTCGAGAACTATGTAGACATGACCGAGACTCATCTCCGTTCAATAACCAATAGCGGAACCTGGATGCTCATATTGGTTCCTACATATTCTACGAAGATCTTTATCAATCAAACCGCATAACAACATACTTTGTTCCCTTTGTCATCGGTATGTTACTTGCCCGAGATTCGATCGTCGGTATCTCAATACCTAGTTCAATCTCGTTACCGGCAAGTCTCTTTACTCGTTCCGTAATGCATCATCCTGCAACTAACACATTAGTTACATTGCTTGCAAGGATTATTGTGATGTGCATTACCGAGAGGGCCCAGAGATACCTCTCTAACAATTGGAGTGACAAATCCTAATTTCGATATATACCAACTCAACAAGTACCATCGGGGACACCTGTAGAGCATCTTTATAATCACCCAGTTACGTTGTGACGTTTGATAGCACACAAGGTGTTCCTTCGGTATTCGGGAGTTGCATAATCTCATAGTCTGAGGAACATGTATAAGTCATGAAGAAAGCATTAGCAATGAAGCCTAACGATCATAATGCTAAGCTAACGAATGGGTCTTGTCCATCACATCATTCTCCTAATGATGTGATCCCGTTCATCAAATGACAACACATGTCTATGGTTTAGGAAACATAACCATCTTTGATAAACGAGCTAGTCAAGTAGAGGCATACTAGGGACACTTTGTTTTGTCTATGTATTCACACATGTACTAAGTTTCCGGTTAATACAATTCTAGCATGAATAATAAACATTTATCATGAAATAAGGAAATAAATAATAACTTTATTAGTGCCTCTAGGGCATATTTCCTTCATATGAGTGAGTAGGTATTTCCATGCAACGAATGCACTAGAGCTATAAGTTTATGAAAGCTGAAAAAGAAAACTAATTGAGTGTGCATCCAATGTCCTTGCTCATGAAGACCTAGGGCGTTTAAGGAAGCCCGTCGTTGGAATATACAAGCCAAGTTCAATAATGAAAAATTCCCACTAGTATATGAAAGTGATAACATAAGAGACTCTCTATCATGAAGATCTTGGTGCTACATTGAAGGACAAGTGCGGCAAAAAGGATAGTAACATTGTCCTTTCTCTTTTTTTTCTTTTTCTCTTTTTTTCTTTTCTCTTTTTTTTGGGCCTTCTCTTTTTTTTATTTGGCATTTCTCTTTTTTTGCTCACATGGGACAATGCTCTAATAATGAAAATCACCACACTTATATTTACTTGCAACTCAAGAATTACAACTCGATACTAGAACAAAAATATGATTCTATGTGAATGCCTGCGGTGGTGTACCGGGATGTGCAATGAATCAAGAGCGACATGTATAAAAAATGATGAACAGTGGCTTTGCCACAAATACGATGTCAACTATATGACCATGCAAAGCAATATTACAATGATGATGTATGTCATAATAAACGGAACGGTGGAAAGTTGCATGGCAATATATCTCAAAATGGCTATGGAAATGCCATGATAGGTGGGTATGGTGGCTGTCTTGAGGAAGGATATGTGGTGGGTTTATGGAACCGGTGAAAGTTGCGCGGTACTAGAGAGGCTAGCAATGGCAGAAAGGTGAGAGTGCGTATAATCCATAGATTCAACATTAGTCATAAAGAACTCACATACTTATTGCAAAATCCTATTATTCATCAAAACAAAGTACTACGCGCATGCTCCTAGGGGGATAGATTGGTAGGAAAAGACCATCGCTCATCCCCGGCCGCCACTCATAAGGAAGACAATCAAAAAACATCACATGCTCCAACTTCGTTACATAACGGTTCACCATACGTGCATGCTACGGGAGTCACAAACCTTAACACAAGTATTTCTCAAATTCACAACTACTTACTAGCATGACTCTAATATCACCATCTTCATATCTCAAAACAATCATAAGGAATCAAACTTCTTATAGTATTTAACGCACTTTATATGAAAGTTTTTATTATATCCCTCTTGGATGCCTATCATATTAGGACTGATTTTATAACCAAAGCAAATTACCATGTTGTTCTAAAGACTCTCAAAATAATATAAGTGAAGTACGAGAGTTCATCAATTTCTATAAAATTAAACCACCGTTGTGCTCTAAAAAAATATAAGTGAAGCACTAGAGCAAAAATAATTTGACTGGGAACTGTAGGGCAACACCCCCATAGCATATCAAAACTTTATTAAAAACATGACATAACAGGGATTACAAGGGGTAATCTTACAAAGACTAAACTAAAATAGGAGAAAAAATGATTACAGAAAGAGCCTCAAGGGGGCAGAAAATAAATCCATCTCAGGAGATCATCCTTGTAGGCAGATTTTACCCTGTCTTGCATAAGATTGATGTCATGATTAAAAGCATGTCTCCATTTATTAAAACTAGCCCTCTCACTTCTGAAAACTTTTGCATTTATGATGATACAAATGTTCCAATAGGCAATAAAAACCACTTCCATGAAAAAGGGTTTATTGAAACTTCTCCTTACCTAAAAAGCCAGCTCATGCATTGAGTCACCAGAAGACCAATCAATCTGCAAATAATTCCAAGTCCTGACACTGAAGTTGCAATTGAAGAATAGATGATCTCTGGTTTCCCTGGTCTGTAAAGGGCAAAGTAGACAATTGACCCCATCCTCAATGTGCCAATGCCTACGTTCCACCATATCCTTGGTGTTCAACCTGTCCATAATGAGCATCCAAGCAAACACTGTGATTTTCATAGTACAAGATGATTTCCAAATCCAGGTGGTCAAGGAATTAAAGCATTCATTAGAAAAAGTGTGGGTATAGAACAGCTTGGGCTTATACTGTTTGGGGGAGGCTTGCCAAAACCAAACATCCTTGGATTCAGGAGCTCTATTGTGACCATCCATTAAAGATTGCAGCTGGGTCAAGTCATCAAAAGCCTGAGCAGACAGAGGAAGATGGAAGTGTTGGTGGATGTCCTGAGTGTCAAAGACCTCTTTAACAACAATCCATTGATCCTTAGCATAGGAGAAAAGCCTAGGAAATCTTGTCTGGAGGGTAGAGACCTCATGATCAAGATTCCAGTAGTCAGACCAGAAAAGTGCAGTGTCACCTGCATTTATTTGAGCCCAAGAACAATCTCTAAAATTCTGCATGACCTTACAAATGTCTCTCCACCAAAGGGCCACAATCAGAACTTCCCTGTGGTACCCTGCCATGATAGTATGTGTCCCACATGAGGGATACCCAAGGAAGATCCTTCCTATTTAGGAAGTTACTTGCATGCTTGAGGAGCAGAGCTACATTTTGCACCCCCAGATTAAGGATACCAAGCCCTCCTTTGTTTTTAGGTCTACAAATAAGCTCCCAAGCAGCAAGGGAAGGGGCTGGTTCATCTCTGTGCTTCCTCCATAGGCATTGCCTTTGAATTCTCTCAAGTTGCTTTAAAATTCCAGCAAGGACTGCTAGGCTGCATAGAAAGAAGATAGGCATAGAGGACAGAGCAGAATTCAGGAATTGCAACCTTTCTCCTTGATTTAAAAAAGAGGAGCTAGCAGTCATTCTCCTCTCCAAGCAGTCAACAAGAGGCATAAAGTCCACCATTTTTGGTCTTGTTGTTCCCACAGGCAAACCAAGATAAGTGAAAGGCATTTTCCCCACTTGACAGCCAAAGGCAGTGGCCAAATCATTCATGTGAACTATATCAACATTTATAGGGATGATGAAGGATTTGTGGTTGTTCACCTCAAGACCAGTGGACTGAGAAAATATCTTAAGCATGTCCTTCAGTGCAATGAGCTGGTCCTTCACAGCAGGTAGGATGATCAGAGTATCATCAGCATACTGAATCACTGGATAGTCCTGGTCATGACAGGGGATGGGTAGATGCAGGATGCCTCTTCTGAACATGTCATTAATAACAGTCTGTAAAAGATCTGCAGCTAAAACAAATAAAAGAGGGGAGACAGGGTCTCCTTGCCTAACCCCCTTCTTGCATAAGAATTTTCTCCCAGGGACTCCATTGAGAAGAACAGAAGAGGTGCCAGTGGACAACAACTGTTTCATCCAAAGAATCCATCTCTCATCGAACCCTTTGTGCCTTAAAATATGGATTATGGCTTCATGCTCCAGAGAATCAAAGGCCTTCTCAAAATCCAGTTTAATAATTACAATTGGCCTTTTTGATTGGTGACACTGGTGCAGATACTCAAAAGTCCATGCTAAACAATCTTGGATTGTTCTGCTCTTTATGAAACCATATTGATTCTTGTGGATACACTGCATGGTCACATCCTGGAATCTGTTGGCAGCCATTTTGGAGAGAAATTTCAAACCCATTCTAGTGAGTGATATAGGCCTAAAGCCCCCACTTCTTCAGGTGTTTTCTTCTTGGGCACAAGAGTGATGTAAGAGCCATTGATATTTTCCAACATAGCAGAACCCTCATAAAAAGCCTGAGCCAGCTCATAAAAGTCCTAGGAAATTATGTGCCAACATTTTTTTGAAGAAAAGGCCATTAAAACCATCAGGACCAGGGGCTTTGTCCATAGGCATATGCTTCACCACATTATCCATTTCTTCCTTCTCAAATGGCTTAGTGAGCTTATCTAGCCCCTCCACAGGAGTGATGAGAGCTGAGAGATCAAAACTCATCACAATGCCCCTAGAAGTGCCCATTCTGTTCTTAAAACAATTCCAAATAAGTCCCTCCATTTGAGAATGCTCAGTTATCACTGTACCATCAAGTGATTTCAAACTTGCAATGGAATTCCTTCTGCGTCTCTCAGTTGCCATGGAATGAAAAAACTTAGTATTCTCTCCACCCACCTTAATGTACCTAATTGTGCACCTTTTCTTCCAATACAGAAATTGAATATGCAGTAATTTTTCTAGATGAGTTTTAACAATCCTCCTGAAATTAAGTTCCTGTCGAAACAGTGTTCTGCACTCCTCAAGCTCATCCAAAAGCAAGATAACATGATTGCATTTAAGAACCAGAGTTTTCAATCTAGAAATATTCACCTACCACCTCTTTAGGTTCATTCTCAAATCTATAATACCTAAATAGTTGATCCCCACTACTTGATTTCTCTTGACATGCAAGCTACCCACATCAGCAATCACATGGAGCCATCCAACTCAGCCTAATCTGCCACTTCAGCAAATGAATCCACGAAAAAATCGTGTGATTTAATCACACATATGTTCCTCTTCGTCTTCTGGAACTGACGAGATAGTCCCTTCAAGAGCCGAAGATGCCCTGTTTTATTCTCAGCTCCCCACCGCATAAGCTTCTCAGTGGTCTGCACGTCTCATCTTCCCTTCATCAAGAAATCTTGAAGACCCCATGAAAGATGGGTAGCAGCTATGAGCTCACGCTACCCCACTCGATGGAAGACGACCTCCTAGATCCTCGACGGAAGAACAACCATTGAGGACTCTACACACCGTTCCTCTTCTAAGCAGCGAGGGCCTCACATAGATCCAGTTGTGTGGCTGCGCCGTGGAATCATGCTTATGCTTCCGTTGAATTCGATGATGGCGACAAGCATCCGCGAGACCGCAACCATGGCCACTACGCCCGGCTGGGCGCCGACTTCAGCCAATTCCACGTCGCCACTTCTTCATCCCATCTATCAATTCCCGGATGGGGGCCATGAATATGTCTTTCTGCTTCCATGCCTCTGCTGCGACAGGGGAAGGGCGAAGGCAGATGATGGACTCTGTGTTCTCCAACATCACCCGGTGCGGCCCCGCTTACACCATCGCTCTCCTCTACTCCTGTTGGTACACCGTCTCTGATATACACACTGCTATATGTTAGGAAATTGTGCTGATGGATATAAGATGTTAGCTCCTTTTTGGTGCAATTATTCTCTCGGTAGTGTTGGTCAAATGTTGTGTACATTAAGAATCTTTTTTTGTGGATGGTGTACATTAAATTTTTACTATGGCCTTTATCATCAGAGCTATATTTTGTATGCCCTAATCTATGAAAACTGGCATTCATTTTGTTTTGAGTGATTCACATCAGTATTTTCTTTATCAATTGTGTGTTCTTTTTATATGGATCTTCTAAGACACCAATGTCAACCTTTTTGTGCTAATATGTGTCACTCCGATAAATTTCACACCTACATGTTTTCATTTTTGTCATATATCTCTAAATCATTGTTGAGTTCCGCCGCAACGCGCGGGGTATCCTCTAGTTTTTGAATTTATCTGCAATCATAGCAGTTATATGACCCTTCCAAGAGGGTTTTTGCCAAGAAGATTCCACACACTCCATGAAGCCCTCTAGCTCAAGCCAGTAGTTTTCAAACCTGAAAAGATTGGACTTTGGAATTGAGGTTTTGATTGTAACTACACATGGAACATGGTCAGATGCAGTTTGGCCAGGGGAAGCACTTCAATCATGGGATAATCAGATATCCAGTCCACAGAAGTAAAAAACCAGTCCAATTGTTCCAGCAGTGGTGCATCTTGCATATTTGACCATGTGAAAGACCTACCTTTTAAGGGCAGTTCGAAGAGACCCAAATGGCCTATAATATCATTAAATATGAACATACCATTCAAGTCACCACCAGGCAAATTCCTATTTTCCAGTGACCTCATAAAGTTGAAGTCACCCAACAGCAGCCAATTTTCCTCAACAGGAATATTCAGATTATAGAGCCAAGAACAAAATTGTCCCTAGCCTCACCCTGGCAAGGCCCATAAACAACAACCAAGGTCCATTTATCATTATTCTGCCTGGAAACAGATTCAACAACCACAACAAATTGTTGTACTTCAATTAAAGTCCCCTTAAATATATAAGCATTCCAGACCACTAGTATACCCGCAGATGCACCCATAGAAGGGGAGCAAGCAAAACAATCAAATCTCTTAGGACAGAAACTTTTAATTGCTCTAGAATCAAAAGAGGTGAATTTAGTTTCCTACAGACAAGCTATAGCACAGTGACTCTCCTCAATTTTCTACTTAACAGCTCTCTGTCTGGCCTCTGATGATAAAGGGCTTCATGGAGTGTGTGGAATCTTTTTTTGTGGATGGTGTACATTAAATTTTTACTATGGCCTTTATCATCAGAGCTATATTTTGTATGCCCTAATCTATGAAAACTGGCATTCATTTTGTTTTGAGTGATTCACATCAGTATTTTCTTTATCAAATGTGTGTTCTTTTTATATGAATCTTCTAAGACACCAATGTCAACTTTTTTGTGCTAATATGTGTCACTCCGATAAATTTCACACCTACATGTTTTCATTTTTGTCATATATCTCTAAATCATTGTTGAGTTCCGCCGCAACGCGCGGGGTATCCTCTAGTTTTTTGAATTTATCTGCAATCATAGCAGTTATATGACCCTTCCAAGAGGGTTTTTGCCAAGAAGATTCCACACACTCCATGAAGCCCTCTAGCTCAAGCCAGTAGTTTTCAAACCTGAAAAGATTGGACTTTGGAATTGAGGTTTTGATTGTAACTACACATGGAACATGGTCGATGCTGATTTGGCCAGGGGAAGCACTTCAATCATGGGATAATCAGATATCCAGTCCACAGAAGTAAAAAACCAGTCCAATTGTTCCAGCAGTGGTGCATCTTGCATATTTGACCATGTGAAAGACCTGCCTTTTAAGGGCAGTTCGAAGAGACCCAAATGGCCTATAATATCATTAAATATGAACATATCATTCAAGTCACCACCAGGCAAATTCCTATTTTCCAGTGACCTCATAAAGTTGAAGTCACCCAACAGGAGCCAATTTTCCTCAACAGGAATATTCAGATTATAGAGCCAAGAACAAAATTGTCCCTAGCCTCACCCTGGCAAGGCCCATAAACAACAACCAAGGTCCATCTATCATTATTCTGCCTGGAAACATATTCAACAACCACAACAAATTGTTGTACTTCAATTAAAGTCCCCTTAAATATAGAAGAATTCCAAACCACTAGTATACCCCCAGATGCACCCATAGAAGGGGAGCAAGCAAAACAATCAAATCTCTTAGGACAGAAACTTTTAATTGCTCTAGAATCAAAAGAGGTGCATTTAGTTTCCTACAGACAAGCTATAGCACAGTGACTCTCCTCAATTTTCTACTTAACAGCTCTCTGTCTGGCCTCTGACATTCCAACAGAGAACATTCCAGTTTCTACAAGAGTTACTCATTAAATGATAACATAAAAAGTTCCACATAGCACATGGCACACAATGCCATATGTTCCAAAGAGCACATAAAAGTCTGACCCAGCATTATTACATAAAAGTTTCTCTGATAGCACATCCAAAAGCAAACAAAATAAGAAGCACATTTAAAAGCTTGTCAAACCCAGCATGGCATGAGCACACGAATCATTTGAAGTGGTGTGGCCAACATGGAGTGGATCCACCATAAGTGCATCCACAGAGAGGAGCTTTGCATCGATCTCGAGCTCTTTCCCAATTGCTTGCAAACGGCTGATAGGAGTTGCAGGAGGTATATCATCATGAGCAAAGTCTTCAGGCATCTCAGCAGTGAAGGGCTTGGCCTTGGGCTTTTTCTTCTTGGGCTGCAGAGCAAGTTCCTGGAAAATGGGCTTAAACCCATCCCTCTGGACTGAGCTTCTGGTGAACCTTCTAACTGAGGTTTCAACAATTGGAGTTGGCGCCAAAGTCTTGCGCGGTCTTCTAGTTTTCGTGTTCACAGTTGGCAGTGGAACAGCAGGCTCAGCTGCATCCTGCTGAACTTCAGTAAACAGAGCTCTGGCAACAGGCCTATCAGGTTCCTGCTCCCTTCAGGTGAGTAGAGGGAGATCAGTCTGCCTGAAAGCAAAATCTCAACTCCTGCTGGACAGAACCACTGGAGAGACAGGCTAAAAATATATTGGCTTTGGTACTTCATAAACCACAGGTGCCTCCAGCAAATTTTCTAAAGATCTCCTCCAAATCATTTCAGGTGGCAGTGATGGCCCAAAAGGAACAGCAATATCAGCAATCTGAACTGCAAGCACATGAACAGGGGGCTGATAAACCACAATTGCCCAGGTATCGTCAACTGCATCTTCCTGCACATCCATCATAGGAACCTCTTGCTCTTCAGGCTGCTCATCATCAAGTGGAATGACTGGTATCTGCTGTAAAGCATCAGAGCTGGGTTGTGCAGAGAGATCAACCACCATGGATTCTTATCCTGGGCTTCAAGCTGCGCCACCGGATCATCCCAATTGCCCCAGTTGTCAGCATTCTCCTCATTGTGTCCAGGTTCAGGGGGAGGAGGGATATCATTCCACCCCAGGGCAGGATATGGCGGCAGGTTGAAAGGGGGCAGCTCAGGGAAAGGCACGCCAGGGACCGGGTGAGGATTGCCATTGATGGGCATCCAATCCTCATCTTGGGGCGTTTGCTCAGCAAAATTGGCACCCAGAATATACAACGATGCCATCCAGGACACACGAGCACCACCCCACGCAGCAAAATCCATGAACACAACATCCCATGGTACCAGAATATGCTCCGGGAATGAAGCAAAAACCAAGGAGCGCACCAAATAAGGGTCCTCGCTAATCCAGTGGTGGAATTTCCCAAAAGTATTGACTGCAGCCCTGATACATTTAGTATTACGAAGATCCAGGGGGATGCCCAAGAACATGAGCAAACCTTGACGGAAACCCTGAGCCCCACGAAAGGATTCCCGCTCGTCATGCTTCATGAATCAGACAAAACGATCATTGCCAAGGGGTTGGGGTGGCAGTTGAAAGAGAGAAAAACGAACCGCAGCATCTCTGAGCTCAAAGAGACCAACTGACCGAATCCGAGGCTGCACATACCACACAAAAACCCCATGTGCTTGGAACCAATGAACCACTTCATCCCTAGCAGCACCAATCTGATCAGGCGGGGGAATGGGCATTACCTCAGCAAGCATGAACTCTTCATGGCGGCGCACAATCGGGGTATGTGGCATCACAAAGGTCCGCGGCACACGATCTGCCCCTCCATCGACAATGTGGTAACCAGCCGACACATACAGCAATGGATCAAGGTGGAAGTTGGCCATAGGAGCAGGGCACGTCGGGTGCTCCGTCAATGGTGAGTGCTCCGGCGGTGGTGGTGTAGTCGGCGGTTGGTCCAGGGCTGATGGAACTAGTGGAGGGAGTAAATGCAAAAGTGTAAGGGAGGTCCAAGTTTGGTAAAAGCGATGTCAGAGAGATATTCTCGCTGGTATCCTCGAAAGTTGCAACGTTACCGGGTTTTGGTTGCCAAACCAAACCCAAAATCTGAGCAAATCGGTTGCAATCCTTCTTAGCATGTCCAGCCCGCATGCAAGAATTGCACCATAACTTGGACGTGCACGCAGAAGCGAAATGACCCCTTTTTGAAGCACTTTTGACATGTATGAATTTCCTCAACCATTTCGGAAACCATATTATTAAAATCATCCCGAGCCTACTGGGAGGAAGGGATATCAATTGGCCCGATAGAGTCCACATGCTCGGCCCGATCCGTGGCACGCGAGGATGAAGGCCCAACATGGTCCTGCACGTCCACATTTGAAGAACCAGAATTCCCGCCTGAGGATGACGGCGCTTGATCAGCCGTGACACGTAGATCTTGCACGGTACCAAAAGATATTGATGGCCTAATAGACGTCCACCGGAGACTTGCCGGCTGCGTGGGATGAATGACCACCCTCTCATGCCTTGGGATTTTATAACCCGCATCTTCAGTAGTTTGGATGCAATTCTCAGAGGCCAGATAACGATAACCACAGCAAGCTAGGTAGTTTTGAAAGATTACAAAAGATAGCTTCTTGCCAATCGGACGAGAGGATTTAAACAAGGACTTTGACGGTTTAGAATGTATAGCCAATAAACCAAGAGCAGCACGCTGTTTTGAGGGGCTAAGAAGGATCCACTCAGAATCACATTCTAATTTCCAAATCTTAAACTCACGGCTCCAATTAGGACGACCATTACCCCAAAGATGAAAGTAACATTTGAAATGATCACATGCAAAAGATCTAAGACTAAGAATGATCATAGCAACAACCTTGCAAGATACTTGAAAACCAAATACCTTATCCTTGATCAGGAAGACCATGAACTCAATAGCTGAACCACCAATGGCAGCCTCCAGTGCCGCTGCCACTGAATCCTCATTCAAACAAAAATCATGACACCCAATACAGACCACCATAGTGAAGAGATCTGAATCATCCATGGGGTGCACCAAAAAACCAGTAGATTGAAGGACTTTATGTGCAAAAACCAAACCCTTGGAGATGTCCAAGCCAAGGGTGGATCCATCGTTGGAACCCATAGAAGATGGGTATGAGCGTCACTACAAAAAAAATACACTTCCGTGATGATACGTGTTTGTCATAGTAGGTCGCGTTTTTTGTCATGCATGTACATCCATGACAAATTTATGACAGAATCAAGATAGTCATACCTGTGCTGTCGTAGAAGTGTTCCATGACATTACCAAAATTATCATCACGGAAGTGTCCACTTCCATGACGATAAATCGCGCGGCCGAGCAGTGCTTTCGTCAAGGGTGACCGACACGTGGCATCCACCGTAACGGAACGCCGTTAAGCTATCGGGTCGGGTTTTGGATCCGATAACCCGTTAATAGCCCCGACCAATGGGGATTTTCCACGTGTAAAATCATCATTGGCTGGAGGAAACACGTGTCGGCTCACCGTTGGGACAGATGTCATCCGTTCATTGGACCGAAGTCGCCTATGATACGGCGACACGTGGCATGGCCCAACAGAGGCCCATTCCTGTGAAAAGGCCGGCCCGTTTGACTTGGTCAAAAGGTGGCGGCCCGGCCCTGATAAGCACATTAGCAGTGCATTCCCCATATAGCCCATTTACAGCCCGTTAACCCAGGGCATGTTACGCCCTATCCGAATTAGGCCCAGTAGCATCATCTGGGCCTTCCCATTTGATTCAGCCCGTTTTAACTTCCGGCCCATGTGTGGCCCATGACTTCTTTCGGCCCATATGAGGACCTTTGTAACTCTTGGCCCATTAACGGCCCGTGGTGAAACTGGCCCGTAATGAACAGTGTATCACTTTATACCCATTAACGGCCCGTTATTCCATTGGGCCGTTTCCATTAAGTTATCTTTCGGCCTTCTCAGGACCCATTGATTCTTGGGCTCATTTGCAACATTCGGTTACATACGGCCCATTACTGTCATTTTCTGCTTGTGGGCCAAATTCAGCCCGTCGTTACAGTCGGCCCGTTTGCGGACCGTTAATACGTTGGACCGTTTTCATGTCAAAAAAACCCGTTGGGCTGTTTTCATAGAGTTATCAAATACGGCCTATTAACGGCCCGTTATGGTCCACGAATAGTATGACCCATGATTGGCGAAATTCATACGCCCCGTAGAAGGCCCATGGATCCTACGGCCCGTATGAGGCCCATGGATAGTACGGCCCATAGAAGGCCCATGGATCATACGGCCCGTAGAAGGCCCATGGACCCTACGGCCCGTAGAAGGCCCATGGACCCTAAGGCCCGTATAGAAGGCCGATGGATCCTACGGCCCGTATAGAAGGCCAATGGATCCTACGGCCGGACGAAGGCCCATGGATCATACGACTGCGGGGAGGCCCATGGTTACAACGATCCGTGTGTTGCCATGATTATTTTGGCCTAGTTACCAAAAATAGGCTATTGTGGCCACTAGAAAAACACAGAAAAAGAACTGCAGTGACTACAAGCAAACAACTAAACAAGACAATAAGGAAATAAATAAGCACGCAATTAATGCTAGCCTATTACCGCTATTACACATATTACATCCACTAGGCATCAAAGTTCGCCACCAGTGCAAATATAGGGAACAAAGCAGCATATTACATACATTGGCCATCAAAATTGGCCACCGATTGCAAATAAGCGGCTGACAAAACAAGAGCATAAGCGAAACAACTTCGGAAGAGCTCAAGAAACGTGGTATCCACCATGCTGGCAATAAGCTTAGCAAGCTAATTAGCTTTGTCCTGTTTGGCGCTAAAATCCTCCAACGCTTGTTGTTGCACCGGAAAGTATGCATCTGAATGCTCCAGGGACTTCTGCAGTCCTTCCACTTCTTGTCGTAGCACAGCTGATCGATGTCTTTCAGCTTGTAGTTGAGACTCAAGAAACCGAACTGATTCAGACAGTGAGTTTGAATAGCTTGTGCGAGCGGTAGTGGCGATAACTTTCGAACACTAAACCAAGACTGGACTTTGGGGTTGTCTCGCTGTCTTCCAAGATAGTCTTCCTTAGCTGTTTTATCAGCTTTTTGGAGACCAACAAGGATGTGTCACTATCCTGAACCTTATCTGCATTACTTCCTTTACCATTTCTTAATTAGGCACTCTTCCCCAATATTCTGTCAGCATTCTAAAAGAAGAAAAAAGCAGACACATAACAAGTTTAGCATGTACTAGTATATGAAACTCATTTCGGTGAACCAGTTCATTAGTAAGATGGACAGGATTAAACTACCAAGTCTTCTATTGCCAAGTACTAGTACATAATAAAAGCATCAAACAAACATATATCTATGTCCTATGGTCCTTTGCATTGTCTTGCCAAATCAAAATAGAGACACGGTTCAAATCATATCAGTTCAAGACAAAGCAGAAGTGAAAGAATACAAACCATGGGAAACTACACGACACAACAAGATTTCAGATGGGTACCACGGGTCTACATATACAACAACACAATTGGCACTGTTATGATGCTAGTAATGTGCATGATATGAAAGTCAACTGTATACACAATTGAAATTGAAATCAAAAGAGCTATTGATAAGAGCAAACCTGTTAAAGAAACATGCGTGAACATGCCTGCTGTGCCATTGGAGTTTCGATTGGATCCTTCAATTTAAAAATAAGTTTGTATCAGTAAATACAATGATACAAGAGCAAAGCAATCATAGTTAAAAAAGGCGCGCCTAAGCGAGCGCTTAAGCGCGCCTAGGCTCCAGGCGTTGGCAAAACACATTGCGCATAACTACGCATAATACATGCATAGCTGCGCATAAGCATGCGCTTTGGTCGATAAAAGCGCAAGGTGGTGGCAAAACGCACAATTAACGCCTAGCACTTTTTGAACTATGATAGCAATGGAATCTTAAATTAGAACAGTTGTTCTTGAGGTTTAGGCACTTGTTCTAGATGAGCAGTCTGATAAGACGCAAGAATAAAATACTTAAAAATAGAAAATGAGCTCATAGACCTTACCACATTCTTGGTTCGGGACGATGTAACAAGGTGTTCCCAGTCATGGTCCAGTAAATGTGTCTCAGGAGAACGTAAGGGAATTTGATGAGTTTCTTTTCCGGTGAAGTACATTTTTTTCAGGTAATTCCGATACTGCCACCAAGCATTCTTCAAGATAGAAGAGGTATTAGCACATGTTACCTCATCCTGAGTTTCCAAATCGGTCCTTCTCTATAGAGAAAAATGGGAAAATTTGCTGTATTATAACCATCATGGAGGTAGGATGTATGGGACGAAGCAAAGTAATTGCCATGAATAACATTACTTACACATAACTCCTGGAAAAACACCTGCAACTGGCATTTTCCTTCATCTTCATTATAATATTTCCAAGATCGGAAGATCCGCACATACGATTTAACAACATCAAATGCGATAGATGCTAAACTACGACTGGGTGGTTGTGCTTCCTCCACAGGAATAGGCGTACTAACTGGTGGAGTTGGGGTTCGCCGTGATAGTACTGGCCCTTTGGGCACTGGAGCTGCCTTACTAACTGCTCTTGTTTGGGAGCTCTGTGGTGGAGATGGTGCTGTGTCAACAGGAACTGGGTTACTATCGGTTGGGGTTGGGGTTAGATTAGGTGAAGCTGGTTCTCTGTCCATCGCAGTAGGGGTACAATCTGCGAGAGTTTGGGTTATGTGTGGTAGGTCTGGTTCTTGTGCATGTACAACCGGGGTGCTATCTTCACCAAGAGGTAGCACTGTTTTATTTGAAGACCGTGTTTTTATTCTGCTAGATACTGGCATCACCCGCTCCAATTCAAATGGCTGATAAAAAGGAAACATAGTTGAATGTACAGATATTGTATGAGAGACAAATGCAATAGATAGTGTGGAAAAAAGAGGGCATGAAATAGTTGACATGTATATTGTTTAATTAAAACGGATAGCATGACATAATTTCACATATATGATGTCTATCTAAACTGGATAGCATAGCATAACATAATTCAAAGATATGATGAATAACTAAACAGGATCGCATGACATAATTCACCTACATGTTATCTAAGTAATCAGGATCGCATCATTTAATTCACATATGTGATTTATATGCTAAGCAGAGGGCATTCGATATGATGTACGAACTAAGAACATGGTGTTGAATATTGTGTATATGATGTCTAAACTATGCAATGCAAGACACCGTATGCATGATATGAGCGATATAACCGTGCCAAGTTAGAGCATACACCTCGGTGGGGGAATAGGACTGGTCATCTGTCTACGAATCCATCTACGAGGAGCTATCGGGACCCAACAAGAGATCTTCTTGACGGGTAGCACTATGCGCTCTGAAGGCCTTGTTTTCACTCTAGATTTTTTCCATCTCCCACACAAATGGCTGATTCACAGGAAGAGTAGTTTAATGTACAAACATTGTCGACAAATGGAAATGTAATGAAGAAAAGGATGAGCAAGATATCATTCAAATATATGATGCCTGGTTAAACAGGATGGCATTACACATTTCACATATATTATGGCTGGCTAAAAGACATGAGACTGCATAATTCCCATATATGATATAGAAACTAAACAGATGGCATTATAGAACATGTCTAAACTAAGCAGATGACATATATGATGTCAAAAGTAGGCACTGCAAGGCAACATATGAATGATATGACTAACATCATCATGCCAAGGTAGAGCAAACACCTTGGGGGTAAATAGGAGTGGTCAGCGGCGTCTGAATCCGCCTCAGAACAGATATCTTCCTCTGGATTACAATCTAGAGAGGGATGGGGAGGGTTTTCCATTGAACCCACCATGGAGCGGTGTCTGCATGACATTGTATTGCCGCGCAAAACTGTTCTCTTTTTATCTACATGTTCAGCATGACTGTGTACAATATCTGACATGCATATGAAAAAAATATGGTGAGATTATGTAAGGAGAGTGTCGTGGAATTGTCACGGCAGATGTCTTCTTGCAAGGTCTTAATCGTGGAGCCATCACAACTAGGAAGCTTAAAGGGGTTAATCGGGACAAAGGACACGAGAGGGTTTATACTAGTTCGGCTCCTTACGGTGAAGGTAAGCCTACGTCTAGTTGGGTTGGTATTGCTTGAGGTTTCGATGACGGGGGGCGAGATACGCTATGCCCGGTTCTCGAAGTGTTGTTTCTTGCCCTAAGCCGCTGGTCGTCCCCTTATATACACGGGTTGACGCCTGCGTCTTCTGAGTCCCGGCCGGCTCATAAGCGATGTCCGGCTCGGTGACTAGTCAAGTCTACCTTATGATACAAGTCATGCCATTATAGCGATTTACTACAACGGGCCTTAAGTCGCTTTGTGGGCCTTAGGCCCCTTGTTGAGACGCCATCTTCATGCTTGGACTTGGGCTTACATGCAGTAACACTTTACGTCACCCGGCCCCTCGTGGGCGGCTTACACAAATAGTTATATCCCCAACATTAGGCCCCAGATTGATTTGAACCTGCTCATGTCAATCTTAAAATAACTTAAACATAAATCTTCAGTCTTTGGACTGCGCAAAAAGACTTTTTTTAACCCGGCATTACGTCACTCTTTGGATCCGTGTTAACCCATCATGATGTCATCTTTCCTTTTATTCCGCCGAATCGGCCCAACGGATCTTTGTCTTTATTGCCCGTTCCGAGAATCGAGGCGTCGGGGCCGCTGGATAATAATTCTTATCTTCTTGTTTCCCGCGCCGTCTCGGTTATCCTTTCCCTATAAATAGGCGTGACTTCAGGTCTTTCATTCTTCTCCTTCCAGTCGTCTTCTTCCTCTCTTCTCTGTCACTCAAGCTCCGCCGCCATCGAACCCCTCGTCTTCATCGACTCAGGCCGCTGCATCAGCCTGACTCGGACCAGAAATCGATGGCGAACCTCCGCAGCTCGAGTTCATTCGTGAGTTCCTCTCCTTTCCTTTCTTTAAATCTGCATCTCAACTTTCCTGAGTTCATCGGCGTTCATCACCGCCCGACGCAAACCCTTGCTAGCTTGCACCTCCACAGCCTACTTAGATCATAAAAACTGTGCAGAACTGCTGCGGTAGTTGTTTGTGTTGATCTTGTATAAAAACAGATCGTATCTCCCTTGTTTGGGAACTTTCTTCGAGTGCGTGAACTTCTCTGCTCTGTTTTAGGTCTAGAAAAAATTTCTTTCAGAACAATAATTTGATCCAAAATAATAACTGTCATCTGCGAAACTTGTTTCTATCACCCGGAAAGCTTCTTCTGGTAGATGCCCTTAAACACAACTGTCCAGGTGTCCGGTTTAAATAAGTGATACCGAGCTGTAATCCTTGTCGTCTTGTCATGACTTTAAATTTTTTGAATCGCTCTTGATGTTTGTAGCGGCTTAAATATTGTTGCACAATCACCCTTATATCATTAGGCCCCTTCGTAAGCCGCTTCCTTCAGTAATTTGGACATTTTCCTCCCGGGTTAAAATTTGAACTGGAACTTCTTATTTTCTAATAGGCCAACTGTTGTCATGGCACCTAAGGCGGCAAAAGTTCCTGTAACCTGCAGCTGGGTCCCATCCACAGTCACTAAGAGTAAACTTGCCGAATTTGTGAAGTCTGGCCATCTGCCAAAAAAGAGGTCATGTCTTATCGTGTTCCTGACCCATCCGAAGAAAAACCTCAACCAAAAGACGGGGAAGTGATAGTTTTCACGGATCACATGAACCGGGGATTTGCCCCTCCCGGCTCAAAAAATTTCAGAGAAGTTCTGAATTTATTTGACCTTAGACCTCATGACATCGGGCCCAATTCCGTGTCATATCTCTGCAATTTTCAAGTTTTACTGCGAAGTGAACACGGGAGAAGAACCAAATCTGCTCTTGTTCAGAGAACTTTTTATTTGAACCGGCAAAGCAGGCGTGCTAACGGGCCTAGTCTTGAACTTGGCGGCATCTCCATCCAGCGGCGAAGAGATTGTCTTTTCCCTTATCTGAGCTGCCAAGTCACCCGAAAGAGGAACGGTGTGGTTCTCTTGCCAAGATACATCACCGGTGATGAGAAGCCATTGCCCGGCTTTCGCGCCCTGCGTCTCGAATCCAATCATCCGCTGGCAGATAAGTTATCCGGTGTTGAACGCCTGGCTCTCAACCCCACCATCAAGAAGATCAAAGCTCTTCTAGGGAACGGTTTAAATGGCATCGATCTGGTTCGATGCGGGTCACTGGCGGATACTACCATTAAGCCGCGCTCCGGCTTAATGTGTACTTATACATGCGAAAAGGATGACTCGATGCGTCATAGCTCTGATGATTTATCCGACGATGCGGTAGATGCTACAGTCCAATCTCTGTTGAAGGAAGGCACTGTAACCAGTAATGCCTTCGGCTTACTTCCCTTTTGCAAGAAGAACCCGGCTGCTGCGGTAAGTTACTAGTCTTCACAAATACTCTTTTATATGTTACCTTCTTATACTTATGATTCTTTATCTGTTTCCACAGGCCGGTGATGACTTCTGGAAGGTCAAGTATGACCATGAGGCTGCTAAACAGGCCAGGGCGGCCAAGAAAACTGAAAGAAAAGCCGCCAGGACGGGCACCTCTAGGAAGAAGAAACCCAGCGCCTCTGACATGTTTAAATTGGATGACTCTTCTTCGGATGAGGAAGAGGTAATCTTTTTCAATTTTGTTTAACTCCTTTGCTATTACTTTACTGATATTTGATCCTTTCAGGAGGATACTGGAAACAGTCAAGCAGCTGGAGAAGAGGTAACTATAATTTCCTCCGACTCAGAGCCTTTGCCAACAGAAAAAATCCGAAGGGTGACCCGGAAAGTAAGGTTTTCACACCCTCTAGCTTACCAAGATCCTCAATTTCTTTTGAAGCAACAACAACTTGAGAACCGGAGGCAAACTCGGGCCACTCAAGACGCAGAACTCTCCTCTGGCTTACCCGATATAACCAGGAAGCGCCGGACCGAGGTTATCTCCAATTTACATTCTGCTTTTCCTTTGGCGGGTCTAATTCGCCGACCCCTCAATTCATCTGACTCCAATTATCAGGATACCTCTCCGTCTTCCGGCAAGTCGATGCAATCAAACATGCCGGCTTTTAAAACAGCTCCCGGGTAATGCCACCTTTCTTACTTCAAGTTTTCCCATACTTATTCGTTGGTACTCATCCTTCCACTTTGACTGACAGCCTGCAAGTGAAGCCTAGCAAGAAGGCCAAAAAGAATAATTTGTCCCGAGACCCGGTGATCACCGAACCGCAATTGACTCATCCGTTCTCGATAGCTCCACTCATCGACCACCGCCGAACCGGCTTTTGACATTCCGGTGTCAACCTCTGACCCGCATGCAGAAGACGTTGTCCATGATTCTGATAAGCAGGAAATTCCTAGCCCGGTCAAGACGACTGAACCAGAAGTTGAATTTCTGAAAAGCCAATATGTTGAACCGGGCGACCTCTTGTCCTTGCTCGATGCACTGCCAAGGAGGAGTTTGCCCATCGCCGGAAAACCAAACAGGACATCACTGATTATACTCACCTAAGCATTGGTGATATAGTCTCGAGCTATTTGAACCAAGTGCACAATAGCCGTGACCTGGAAATTGACATGGTGAAGCAAATACAACATAAATCTGAGGTATACCTTTAACCTTACTTACTGTATCAACCCCCAAGTCTATTGCTTATGAATGAATATGCTGTATACTTAGAAATCTACTTATCGTTAGTTTTGTCCGCTTAAATTGAATATATTTAACTCGGTGATAGCATGAAACTTTGAATTTGGGTTACACATTAGCCCCCAAGTGTCAAGTGCCTTTACTTGTAAAGTGCTTGAGACTTAATATACATGACCCGGTAAAATAGGTTAAGAAATTCTTTAAGCATACATTAGCCCCCAAGTGCCAAGTATCTTTACTTGTAAAGTGTTTGGGACTTGAATGTAATCTTACCGTGATTCTTACCATAACGTGATGTCGATGCAGGCCGCCATAAGTCAATTTGAGACGGAGATTGCTGATATGAAGAGTCAGTTGAAAACCCAAGAGCTTGAAGCTCAGAAAGCCAACTCCAAGTTTGAATTCAGTGTCTCCGAACAAGAGAAACTGAAGAAAAAGTTTGAATCGGAGAAGAAAACTTGGGTTGAGGAGAGGGCTTCACTGGTGACCCGAGCTGAAACAGCAGAGGCATCTCTTGCCGAAGCAACCGCCGAGTTGTCCGCTTAAAGCGCCAGATATCTCAAATGGTCTCAGCAATCTTCGGTAAGTTACCATGTATAATTCTGAATATCACAATGGTTCCTTTGATGTCTATTTTAATTGTTAACTCCGGCTCACCTTATATGTATAAACTCAGGCCCCAGGAGCACGAACCTCAAGCAGAATATGCTGGTCAAGCTTAAGGCGGTGTACACTCTGGTGGAACAACTATACACCGGGTCACAACGTGATTTAGCCGTTGTGGCTTTATCAAATGATGCTCCTTATCTCCTGCAAGATGTACTCAAGCGGCTTGTTGTGTTACCTCAACGGATTCAGGAGTTAAGGCGAGCATCTGGTAGAGCCGGGGCCATAGCCGCCTTAAGCCGGGCCAACGCATTGGCTCCAGAGCTAGACTTAAAACGATGTTGCTCTTGGATACCCCGGCTTAAAGGAGGACGGCTCTGCATTCAGTCAATCAGACTTCACCACCTGTGTGAGAGTCGTACGTCATGTGGCCACCATCATCGGCAACGATATTGATCTTACAAAGTACCAGCCGGGTTATGACAACGAGAACCGGAGGATTCCAACTCCGCATTATGATGATGTCAGCCTGACCCCTCCAACTCGTAAGCATACCTTTGCTCCTGTAGTTGACCCGGCCAGTTTAATAGATGATAAAGCTGAATTTGAAGCCTTAAGCGGCATTGACTGGACCTCTTCAACCTTCCAGGACAAAACAACCGAAGGAGAGGCGGGGAAGGATAACCCGGAGTCATCAAGCCAGCCGGAAGAATGAGCCGCCAGATGTGTTATGACTTTTATAAAACAATGCTTCACTTACTTTAGACTCGGGGAGTCTTGTAATAGGATAGAGAAAACTCCTTAACTCTGTCATGCCTTCGCGCATGTTTTGCAGTACTTAACAATGTCTCAAGCCGCCAGTAATGTGCACTGCCAGCTTGCTTGAATCGTCCAAAAGCTTTCTGCTTTACTCTGTGTATAAAACAAAAACTTTCTTTGGCATCTCACCACATCCGGGGTCATGTAAGATAACGTTAATCCGGAGTAGGAACCAAAACATCATAAGTATCAGCCGGTTTAAGGCGTACCTTACCGGCTTACTTGATCCCAAAAAAGCAGACAGTCATACTTAACTTCTGAAAATTGGCACATATAATGTTTACTTGGCCCTTAGTATTATTTACTCTTATAGAATAAAGTAAACCTGATTTCCAAACACCTCTGATTCGAATACGATCAGTAGAACCGTTCCAGAGGGGTTAAGCTAAGATTCAGATACGATCATATAGCCCCCAATGGCTTTGGCGATGCCAATCAAATGGGTATCGACAGCTATGTTCTCTTTGGTTCGAATACGACTTATGTTTGAACAGGAAGCCCCAAGTGACCATGAGAGTTGTTTAATGGCGTTGATTGAATACGATCCACATCAGACCCAAAGAGGTTAAGCTATGATTCAAATATGATCAAGAAGCCCCCAAGTGGGTTCGGCGGTGTGCCAATCAATTGGGTATCGATACTATATTCTCTTTGGTTCGAATACGACCTATGTTTGAACAGGAAGCCCCCAAATGACCATGGCTTGATTCAGATATGATCATAAGCCGGACCAAAGGGAAAGCCGGATTCAGATATGATCCGCTCCCTATTAGTCGCTTCCATCACCTGGTAAAGAAGACACATAAACCTTGTAGGATGGAAAAGAAAGAGGTCCTGCTTTATTGCCTTATAATATATACATTGCTAAAAATAAAAGATAAATATACTCTGAAAGCCAGCGGCTTAAGTATAGTAGGGCCAGAGATGCGCTATGTTCCACGGCCGGCGGGTCTCCTCCTCCGACTTATGTGAGTCTTTGTGCTCTCGAACATCGCTGAGGTAATATGACCCGTTGTTGAGATTCTTGCTGACCACGAAAGGTCCTTCCCAAGGAGGGGAGAGCTTGTGCATATCAGTTTGATCTTGGATGAGCCAGAGCACTAAATCACCTTCCTGGAAAATTCTGCTTCTAACCCGGCAGCTGTGATAAAGGCGCAGGTCTTGCTGGTAAATCGCCGATCAGGCTATAGCCAAGTCTCGCTCTTCATCCAACAAGTCAAGTGCATCCTGACGAGCTTTTTCGTTATCAGCCTCAACGTAAGCCGCCACCCGGGGTGAATCATGCCGGATGTCACTTGGCAGAACCGCCTCTGCTCCGTACACCATGAAGAATGGTGTATAACGATGAGACTGTTGGGCGTTGTGTTGATGCTCCATAGCACAGAAGGTAATTCCTCCACCCAACAACCCGGAGTTCGCTGTAAAGGAACTAAGAGCCGGGGTTTGATACCTTTCAAGATCTCTTGATTAGCTCTTTCTGCCTGACCATTAGACTGGGGGTGAGCAACAGCCGAAACATCAAGCCGGATGTGCTCTTGTTGACAGAACTCTTCCATGGCACCCTTGGAGAGATTAGTGCCATTATCAGTTATAATACAATGCGGAAAACCAAAACGAAAGATCATCTTTTTGATGAACTGAACCGCCGTGGCTGCATCACACTTACTGACCGGCTCCGCTTCAACCCACTTGGTGAATTTATCCACTGCCACTAACAGGTGTGTCTTCTTATCTTTAGACCTTTTGAAAGGTCCAACCATATCAAGCCCCGGCATCGCAAACGGCCAAGTAATTGGAATCATCCTCGATTCTTGAGCCGGCATATGAGCTCGTCTTGAGAATTTTTGACATCCGTCACATTTGCTGACCAGATCTTCCGCATCAGCATGAGCCGCCAGCCAATAAAAACTGTGAAGAAATGCCTTGGCCACCAGAGACTTTGAACCGGCATGATGACCGCAATCACCTTCATGAATCTCACGAGGTATCTCCTGACCCTCCGTAGGTGACACACAATGTTGAAACGCCCGGTGTGACGCGGTGATGCAACTCACCATGAACAATTGTCATGGATTTGGACCGCCTGACGATTTGTCTTGCCAAGGTCTCGTCCTCAGGCAATTCTCCCCGGGTCATATAAGCTAAGTATGGGACCGTCCAGTCCGGGGTGGCATGGAGAGCCGCCACCAGCTGCGCCTCCGGGTCTGGTACTGCAAGCTCTTCCTCTGTAGGCAATCTGACAGAAGGGTTATGCAAAACGTCAAGAAAGGTATTAGGCGGCACCGGCTTACGCTGAGACCTCAGCCGGCTTAAAGCATCAGCCGCCTCATTCTTCCTTCGATCAATGTGCTCTACTTGATAACCTTTGAAGTGCCCGACCACCACATCAACCTCCACGACGATTAGCCGCCATGAGGGGATCCTTAGAATCCCATGTGCACGACACTGTTGAGCGACGAGGTCTGAATCGCCCAAACATCTTACGGCTCAAATTCATCTCTTTGGCCATCCGGAGGCCATGGAGTAAAGCCTCATATTCAGCTGCATTGTTAGTACAGGGAAACATAAGCCGGAGCACATAACAAAATTTGTCACCTCGGGGGGAAGTTAAAACAACCCCAGCCCCCGAGCCCTCCAACTGCCTGGACCCATCGAAGTGAATAGTCCAATACGTGTTATCCGGCTTTTCCTCCGGTGCCTGCAGCTCCGTCCAATCATTAATAAAGTCCACTAGGGCTGGAGACGTGCTCGCTGGGGGCGGCATATACTTCAAACCGTGAGGCCCAAGCTCGATGGCCCACTTGGCAACTCGTCCTCTGGCTTCCCTGTTCTGGATGATGTCTCCCAAGGGGGCTGAACTTACCACCGTTATAGGATGACCCAGGAAGTACTGCTTTAACTTCCGGCTCGCCATGAACACCCCATAAACCAGTTTCTGCCAATGCGGATACCTTTGCTTGGATTCTATGAGCACCTCACTGATGTAATAAACCGGCCGCTGAACCGGATGCTCATTGCCAGACTCCTTACACTCCACCACAATGGCCACACTAACAAGACGTGAGTTAGCCGCAACATACTGATAGCAATGGCTCTTTGTCAATCGGAGCTGCGAACCGCGGCTCAGCCAACTCTCTCTTTAAATCTTCAAAGGCAGCATCAGCCTCACTCCGGAACAAAGGTGTACATTTTCTTCATCATCGTCTGACGGTAGAGCCTTCTCCCCGGTAGGCTTATGAATCGACTTACAATGACAACGCGACCCGCCATGACCGCTGAACATCATTGATGCACGCCCGGTTTAGCGGAGAGGTAATCGCCTTGATCTTCTCTCGGGTTAGCTTCAATGCCCTGTTTGAGACCAGGAATCCCAAAAGTTTGCTGCGAGCACGCCAAATCGCACTTGTCCGGGTTAAGCATCAACTTGTAGACCCGGAGATTGTCAAAGGTTTCCTTTAAGTCGAGATCAAGGTCTCCTTCTCTGGACTTCACCACAATGTCGTCCACATAAGCATGAACATTGCGCCCAATCTGGTTGTGGAGACAATTCTGCACACACCGCTGATAAGTCGCCTGCGCACTCTTGAGCCCAAACGGCATATACACATAGCAGAAGGCTCCAAATGGAGTAATGAAAGCCGTCTTCTCCTGGTCCTTAACTGCCATCTTGATCTGATGATAACCAGAGTAAGCATCCAAAAAGCTCAACCGCTCGCAACCCGCACTGGCATCGATGATTTGATCAATGCGGGGCAGAGCAAAGGGATCAGCCGGACAAGCTTTATTTAGGTACGTGTAATCGACACACATCCGCCAGGTGCCGTTTTTCTTGAGCACAAGCACCGGGTTAGCCAACCACTCCGGGTGAAAAACTTCCACGATGAACCCTGCCGCTAAGAGCCGAGCGACCTCTTCCCCTATAGCCTTTCGCCTTTCCTCATTGAATCGCTGGAGAAACTGCCTGACCGGCTTATACTTTGGATCAATATTAAGAGTGTACTCAGCAAGTTCTCTCGGGACACCCGGCATGTCAGAAGGTTTCCATGCAAAGATGTCCCGGTTCTCACGGATGAACTCGATGAGCACGCTTTCCTATTTGGGATCCAAGTTGGTATTGATGTTGAACTGCTTGGAAGAGTCACCTGGAGTGAAGTCAACCAGTTTTGTCTCGGCGGCCGACTTAAATTTCAAAGCCGAGTCTTGCTCTGTGGTTGGCTTCTTCAAAGAGGTCATATCTGCCGGGTCAACATTAGTTTGATAAAACTTCAGCTTCTCTTCAGCACAAACGGATTCAGCATAAGCCGCATCTCCTTCCTCGCACTCCAAGGCCACCTTTCGACTCCCATGCACAGTGATGGTGCCCTTGTAACCCGGCATCTTGAGCTGCAGATAAACATAACACGGCCGTGCCATAAACTTGGCACAAACAGAGCATGATATGGGCTTCTGATTTTGACTACCTCAAACGTCAGTTTCTCAGCCCTGGAATCGTATTTGTCTCCAAAAGCCTCTTCCAGCTCGATCTTTCCAACAGGATACGCCGACTTACCGGGTACCACCCCATGGAAAACAGTGTTGGACGTCCTCAAGTCCTTATCAAGCAGACCCATACGGCGAAAGGTCTCATAATAGAGAATATTGATGCTGCTTCCGCCGTCCATCAGCACCTTAGTGAATTTATATCCACCAACCTGAGGGGCTACCACCAAGGCTAACTGACCCGGGTTATCAACCCGGGGGCGGGGGGGTGATCTTCTCTACTCCAAATGATGGGTTGTTCTGACCACCTCAGATAACGGGGAACCGCCGGTTTAACCGAATTCACAGCCCTTTTATGAACCTTCTGGTCACGTTTACACAAGTTAGTGGTAAACACATGGTATTGCCCACCGTTTAACTGTTTTGGATGGCTCTGATAACCTGACTGCTGCTGCTGTTGTCCTCCTTGACCGGACTGCTGCTGATTATAGCCACCTTGACCACCTTGAAAACCGGAACTTGAGCCGCCACCCGGGCCATGGAAACCACCTGCTCCTGAACCGCCGCCTGATCCGTGATTGCCATCAAACATGTTTGAATTATTGAAAGCCTTCATGATCGTGCAGTCCTTCCATAAGTGGGTGGCAGGATTTTCTCGAGTACCATGTCTTGGACAAGGCTCATTCGGAAGCTGCTCAAGAGATGGACCTGAGCCACCAGATCGAGGAGGTCCTCTCCCCTTACGCTTCTTGTTATTACCTTGGGCATTAGCATTGGCCACAAACGCCGGGTTACCGTCCGGCTTACGCTTGTTACCACCTTGACTTACCGGCTGTTGCTGCTGACCCTTTCCGTTGCCGTTCTTCTTTCCCTTCCCTGTCTTTTCCTCCTCAGACACGGGATCATCAGTAGTATCAGAATCGGCATATTTAACCAAAGCCGCCATCAGCGTACCCATGTCATTGCAATCACGCTTAAGGCACCCCAGCTTCTGCTTCAGCGGCACAAAACGACAATTCTGATGGAGCATAAGTACCGCAGAGACGGCATCCATCTTATCAGATGAATGTATTATTTCTTTGACCTGGCGCACCCAATGAGTTGTGGACTCACCCTCCTCCTGCTTACAATTGGTCAAGTCCACAATGGACATAGATTGCTTGCAAGTATCTTTAAAGTTACGGATGAACCGGGCCTTTAACTCGGCCCATGAACTGATGGAATTGGGAGGCAAGCTTTTCAACCAAGTTTGGGCCGTTCCATCTAACATCATGGTGAAATACTTAGCCATTGCCGCGTCGCTGACTTCCAATAATTCCATGGCCATCTCGTAACTTTCAACCCATGCCCCTGGCTGTAAGTCGGCCTTGTAATTCGGCACCTTTCGAGGACCCTTGAAATCCTTGGGCAGACGCACATCTCGTAGAGCCGGCACCAGACAAGGGACACCGCCGGTTCTAGTGGCCACCCTTGCTCCAACAGAAGTCATTGGATACTCTGGGAAACCATCATACGCCGTCTGCTAAGCCGCTAATTGAGCCGCCCGTTCCTCCTCCTGACGCAATCGATCCTGCACCGGGTTATAGCCGCCGGGTTGGTTGCGACGCTGGGCATTACTTGATAAAGCCTCTGACTCCATGTGTCTGTTGTAACTCGAACTCCGGTTTGGTCAAGGTGCTACCCAAGGCTGAGGAGTGGAATGAATCCTGTCCCTGCTGTAAGAATAGGCCTCTTGTTGTGCCAAGGCCGTCTGAAGAAGCTCCTAACCCTCCGGGTTTCCACCGCCGTCGGGTCGTCACCATCCACTGGAAGAGCCGCCAGACGCGCCGATGCTGCTATCAGGTTCTCCATGGGGTTGGAAAAGTGGCCCGGAGGTGTTGGTATGTATCGGGGCGGGGCCATGCTCCCGTGAAGAGGTGTCGTCTCTCGAGGCTGAACCGGCCCTCCTGCTCCGAGTGTCATAAATTGATTGGCTTCGGGCGGATTGCTAGGACCAGCTCCGGGTGTCGTGAAAAGATTTCGAGGATCGTAAACCGGAGGCATACGGGACTAGGTTTTCTGATGTCTCCTTCTCATCACCTCATTGGATGCGTTCAGACTCATGTTAAGCTGGAAAGCCTCTGACTGGAGTCGCTGCGCCCGTGCATCTAAAGCCGCCCGCTCATGACTAGCCTGGTGTCCTCGGCCGCCAAGGCCTCCTTGGCTGGCTATCTCCTCGCGCACCTTTGCCACCTCCGCGTTATGCTCATCTGGATTTGCAGGAATAACCGTGGAGGTTAACAAGGCCGTCAACTTGTCCATAAGATCTATCAGCACCTGAGCCGGCGGGCGCGCGGGGCCTCCTGCCCCGGCCGCTCCTAACCCGGACGTTATTGCTGTTGCAGTTGTCGAGTTTTGGCCGGGTTGGGTACCAGCCATGAAGACTCCTGCCCAGCTTGGCGGCTCATAGCAATCTGGAACGCTAGAGTCGTCAGAACAGCCCCCTAGCATGCCTTCTTGGACCTCATACAGAGAATCTGTTGAGCCGGAGGACGAATCATCATCTGATGGGACGGCCATCTCTTCGCCATCTTTAGATCCTTCTGGAAGTGCCTCTCCATGAACACAGCCCACAAAGGCACGCTTCATCACAGGTTGAATCTGAGCGGGTCTCGCACGCTGAGCCGTCTCAATGAGGTCGGTACAGCTGTCCGGCTCTGGGCCCGGCTCACCAATCTGGCCAATGAAGACGTGAATTCCGCCAAAGGGGACCCGGTATCCGTACTCAATTGAGTCGGCCTCGGGGCCCCAGCCTTCGTTGTCGATGTAGATCTTACCGCGACGACTCTTGGTCATCCGGCCCACTGCGTATCCCTTGAGCCCTTCGAAGCTGCCCCTCAAGAACTCAAATCCACAGAGCGCTGGCCCCATGGTGGGCGCCAACTGTCGTGGAATTGTCACGGCAGATGTCCTCTTGCAAGGTCTTAATCGTGGAGCCATCGCAACTAGGAAGCTTAAAGGGGTTAATCGGGACAAAGGACACGAGAGGGTTTATACTAGTTCGTCTCCTTACGGTGAAGGTAAGCCTACGTCTAGTTGGGTTGGTATTTCTTGAGGTTTCGATGACCAGGGAGCGAGATACGCTATGCCCGGTTCTCGAAGTGTTGTTTCTTGCCCTAAGCCACGGTGGTCGTCCCCTTATATACATGGGTTGACGCCCTGCGGCTTCTGAGTCCCGCCGGCTCATAAACAGTGTCGGCTCGGTGACTAGTCAAGTCTACCTTATGATACAAGTCATGCCATTATGGCGGTTTACTACAACGGGCCTTAAGTCGCTTTGTGGGCCTTAGGCCCCTTGTTGAGACGCCATCTTCATTCTTGGACTTGGGCTTCTGTCTGGTAACTCTTTACGTAACCCGGCCCCTCCTGGGCGGCTTACACAAATAGTTATATCCCCAACAGAGAGCATGCAGAAATTTAGAGTGATGGTAACAACCAGTGGATCGACGTTTTTCCGTTGAACCAAAATAGCCCTAATGGATCGACGTGAATGTATAGTAATAAGTGATGCAACAAGTGTACAACCTCTTTGCCGTAGCCGTGTCGACCTCATCATCATTGGGTTGGTCGCTGAAGCAATTGAGGCAGAGGTGGTTGTCGGAGGTGTGGAGGAAGATCTGAGTAATCTGTAGACGGCGTCCAGGGCACTGCTCTGTTGTGATGGATCGTTCTATCGTTGGAGCAGCTCCGGTGAGCCGTAAGACGTCAACGTTGAAGCAGCACAAGACAGACATCATCAATCTCAAGTGGGATTCTAATAGCATCTCCAATAGATGATGTAAAATGGATGTAAAATTAACATCACCAAAAACCACCTGACTACAACAGATGAGGTAAAAACTGTTGACTCTGAAATTAACTGTCGAAACTGAAATTTACTGTGGAATGTGAATGCTACTGTCGAAACTGAACACGATGGTAGCAGAGAGGCACTTGACATGTAGTTTAGGGAAGGCCTGCGGTTCATCTTCAACCTACACCCCCCTGAGCCGCCGGCCACCACCGGCCGAACCGCCGGCCCCAGCGCCGCCTCGCCGCCCCGAAACAACTCGCAACGCCACTCCTGCCAGCCCTCTAGGCCCCCCGTCCCCCACCCTGAACCCTAAGATAGATAGTGGGGTACCTCTCCGGCGAGCCCTCGTCCCCGCTGTGGGTGGTTCTTCCTTAACTCCGGTGAGCCCCCCCAACCCCTAAAAATCGACTGACCCAAAAGTCGATTCATTCGTCTGAAGTGTGGCTTAATCGGAACAGAGCAGCAGAACGAGCGAGGGGGAGAGTAGCAGCAACAGCTGGGCGAGCGAGTGATCGAGCGAGAGCCGGAGCAGCAGCAGCAGATCCGGCTGGTATGGACGCCGCAGCCGAAGGGGCCTCGCACTGGGGGAGAGCCGTCGTGGAGATGTCGCTCGCGGCGACGGCTTCAAGGTAGCCGCTCCATGGGGGTGCGGGATGGAGCACCGTCAGCGCCGGGAGGTCGAGTTAAGGAGAAGGTGCGATGTGATGAGTGTACAACCTCTTTGGTGGCGCCGAGTAGGCCTCAGCTTCGTCCGAGGAGTCGGTAAGGATGATGTGGTTCTGGTGGAGCAGGTTAAGGCGGCGTTGTGGGGATGGAGCAGTCGCGATAGACGAGGCAATCGTCGGAGCAGCTCCTTGGAGGCGGAGGACGGAGCGGCTGAACTGGCGGGATGGCGAGATGGACGATGGATCCTCATCCGGGAAGGTGGACGAGGGACGTCGAGCTATTGCGGTGGACGACGTCGTCGGGGAAGAGGCTCCGACTGGGCAGCGGTGACGTGGCGGACGGAGGAGGGTGGGGTTTCGCGGCTGGAGCGGAGAGGTTATGGCGGCCTGGGATTTCGAATGGCGAAAAGGGGGCGATGAGAGGGGGTGAAGCATGACTTAGGGAAGCGCTTGTCCAAAATGTAGGGTGTGTTACAAAAGTACCCCCCACCGATTTGAACTAGCGTCCCTTTCGGCTCAGGGTTAGAAGGGGGATTTCGCGTGTCGGGATTTGGCAGCTGGAGGGAGTTTTCTTGCGCGTTGTAATTTCGGGATAGCAAGGCGCGGGTTGTGAAGGTGCCAGTTTTGGGAGCACGATATCTGAATTTTCGGGATATAACAAGACGCGGGTTGAATTTTAGGGACATGCCTAACATGCAGTAATATTGTACTTGTACGTACCAAATCAATTCGCACTTCCCTCAACCAAAAAGAAAACGAAAAAAAATAAAACTATCCACACCACACAAAGAGAGAGTCTTGCCCCGTTTTACTATACAAATGCTATTCAAAGCTACTCCCTCCTTCCATCTATATAGGGCCTAATGCGTTTTTCGATGCTAACTTTGACGAAATATTAGAGCAATGATATATGACATGCAACTTACACAAAGCACACCGTTAACTTCGTCTGTGAAAGGTTCTTTCAATGATATAATTTTCACATTGTGCATGTCATGTACTATTAATCTTGTCAATAGTCAAAGGAGATCTTAAAAATCTCATTACGCCCTATATTGATGGAAGGAGGGAGTATGAATCCATGTTATGTCCGATTAAATTTTTTCGCTTGCTGTGTAATGCATGTAACCTACTCATACCAACATTTTAGTGCATTCCAAATGTCTATACTACCACTGCAATTCGAACTAAATTTGAATTCGTTTCTCTATTTCAATAAGAATCTACAATCATGATTATTGCCAACTTCAACCATCATAGTTTCCTTGCTATCCGCCAGATATAAATCGGACGGCCTATAATGTAGGATGGCAAGCACACCATCATCAACAACTCCGTTTTTTATAAGAGTAGAGATAAAATATATTAAATGTAGTATAACATGTTCATAAACACACCATGTGTATCACCATTATATATATTCACACATGCGTCGGTTTAAAACACTACGATAAATTCTTCAAATTTCCGAATTTGCTTTTTATAATGAAGTATATATGATCTCTATTCGTATTTTACACCCACACAACCCTCTTATCTTTTTAGCTAGCGCTAACTTTCTCTTGTGCATGCACACGCCCGCATCCCTCTCACCCTCCCTCAGCATTCTCTAGCTCCATCGCACAAATTCGTCTTTTCACTTTAGGTCGTTCACCCATGGTGTGGGTAGGCCCCCAGCTCCTTCTTCTTTCGACACACATCGATCGATATGCCTCTCTAGCCAGGTGTGCCTAGCACAAACACAAGCTTCCCTCTTCTCTTGTCACCGTCCATGCCTCACTCCCACCACTCTTTTCATCGTTCTCGTACTCGCACCTCCTCCCCGCCGATATAGTATGCCTCTCGTACCACCTCCTACATGCATCCCTCTCTCTATCCTTCTCCTCGTGCCTCATTTGCTTCTAACACACACATGCATGTATACCGATCGGTCTCCCAACATATACCTAGATCGACTTTAACTACCCTCCCATCGATCGACGTACCTCACAAGTTATGTCTCTCCTTTCTCTAACAAAGGGCGATTGATCTTCCTATGTAGTTATGTCTGCTTACCACAGCCACATTGTCCCCCCTCATCATTCGTGCATGCTTCCTGACCCGTCTCTCACACGCACGTGCACAGACAACAAGCATCCATCTCCTCTCTTATTGATATTGCGGGCGTGCCTCCGTTTATCTAGCAAGCCTATCCCACCATTTGTTAGAAGCAACTCCACTACCACCCCCTCCAACGCTCTAGCTTTGTCTCTCTCCCAACCTTATTCCTCTCCTGCACATATGCATGGATGCCGATCGATCTCCCTTAATACATGAGGCAGATCGATCTCCTTAATACATGAGGTAGGCCTCTCCTCCTCCACACATATACCCGCCATTGTACCTCTATAGTTAATTGGGCCTCCCTCTTCCCCACCACACACCGATAGTCGGCGCTTCTGGTAGGTATCCATGCCACAGAGACAAACTGCACATGTCCCCTCTCATGTTCGATGGGCCAGCCACTCTATATCTTTGGCGTGGGCACACACAAATTCGATGGCACTCTTTATCGATCACTTGTGGCAGCACACACACACGTCATCCCTCTTTTCGATTCTATGGACACCTCAAGCCGATGATACCTCCACTCTCTTCTCGTGGATCGCCCCTCTATATATATGTTATATCCAGGACTCTATTTCACACACATTGCATATGTTACATTTTTTGATTGACCCCCCCCCCCCCAAAAAGAACTCTCAAGAACCCACACAGTATATCTATCTAGGTTTGTATCTCTCTCACACAACCCCACGTAGGTGGTGTACGTATACAAAAAGAGAATAGGTGCACCGTGCACATACTCACGCCGTGCCCAGCCACACCAGCTGGTACACGGTGGAGCTCATTTCTTTCTGAAATGGCAGCCCACGTGCTAATTTGAACGCTTTGTGGCGGTTGTTTACCTAGGGAGGTCGTGTACCACGCTGCCTGCACGAAACCAAGTTCGACTTGGCGCGTTGCCACGTTATTTTTAAATAAAGTTATAGCGCTCAATGGCACGTTACATAGAATATAAAAGCGATTTTTATGGAGAAAAAGGTAGTCCGCTCACTATATAGAATGGAGCCTTGCGTGCTGGTTTGTCGCTCTTGAGTATCTCACACAAGGCTGCGGTGGCTCTCTCTCTCTCACAGTTGGTCACTGATCTGGCTGCTTCCCGTCCGCCAGGGTTAGTGTGTGGGGTGGCCTCTCTCTCTCTCTCTCTCTCTCTCTCTCTCTCACTGTTGGTCATTGATCTGGCCGCATCCCGTCCGCCGGGGGAAAGGGAGGAAGTGCATCGTTTCTCCGTTCGACGGCGCCGAGGCAGCACGTCCCGATCTGCGGTACACGCTGTTCTCTCTGACCAAGCTCCGGTGGCGGCAGCCTCGCCACCTGCCGCAGATTTCGCCCGCCGCTGCTCACCTAGTTACATCCCGACGACCTCCAGGTATCCCCTCCGGCCTTGCTCCACTGCCCGTCTTCCCACGTCGCTGCATTTGGATCTTCCATAGTTCTTTGCCCAAAACGTAGCTCGTCCCGCGTACTTTCCATATTGCATTCTCGTCCTCACCTTTGTTTTAGACAAACACAACCGTGTTGTTATCTTCCCTTAGGGCAAGGAATATGCTTCTTTTTTGTCGTCGCATGTGTCATCAACTGTTATTGGCCAGTAATAGTTTCCTTTCTACCTCTTTTTTGCAAACAGGGCTATCCATTTCACCTCGTTGCTATTGCGACCTTTTGGTGAACTTCACAAATCACTTTTTTCTTAAGAGTGTTTTGTGCAGTTGTACTAAAATGTCACACGGGCAACGTCTCTACATTTCAGTCTTGTTGCACAAAGGGAGATTGGTTTTGCTCTATCCTCCTCATCCAACTCCGAGCCTAATCTTCTCCAACTAGTTAGTCTTAAGAGAGACTTCAAAGGTGACCGGCTTCTATTTGTGTGTTTATTGTTTCATCAGCAGTCCTCTATTATTGTAATCACACCTAATATCTTTAGAACAGGGACGCTCAGCTCTATTTTAGTGGAACTGCACAAAATGATCGGAATGTTGCATGCTCCAGACAGCTACCTTTTTTTCCCAACATGCCTTGTTGATTTAGACAAAGCTGGGGGGACGTGCTGCCAATGAAAGCATGGATCAATTTTAATTTAACACCTTCTCACAACTCTGTCTTCAGTTGTGATGTAATTATTAGCTCTGATCTGCTAATAATTGACATGCATTAGTAAGGAAGTTAGTTTTTTATTGTTTCCGAAAGAGCATCGATGGCAAGACACGCGAAACAAAAGCAGAAAGCTCACACCATTGTACAATTTCATGTCGCTGAAAAATTATTTGTATAGTACGTAAATTATGTAAACAAATGATGGAAGCTTGATAGCATTGCCAGAAGCCTCTTCATCATCTGGGTCCATGTGCCATGCACAAAATTATACTCCTTCGTTCCTAAATATTTGTCTTTTTACAAATTTCAACGGGCATATTTTAGAGTGTAGATTCACTCATTTTGCTTCGTATGTGTACTCCCTCCGTTCCTAAATATTATATTCGTCTTTCTAGAGATTTCAACAAGTGACTACATACGGAGCAAAATGAGTGAATCTACACTCTAAAATATGTATATATACATCTGTATGTGCCAGTCCATTTGAAATCTCTAAAAAGACAAATATTTGAGTAGTCACTCGTTGAAATCTCTAGAAAGACAAATATACTCCGGAGTATATTTAAGAACCAAGGAGGTAGTGCACAACCGCATGGGAGACTCAGCCCAGTCGTTGCGCCGCATTAATAGTGAGTAATGAGAAGTCAAATCATAAGCCCCACCTTTCCCACTATAAGTTGCTCTGAAGAAGCAACCATCAATACGCTCTTCTTTGAATCCGCTCATACTAATCCATCTGTCACTGTTTATACAGCTCGCTAAAGAAAAAAGAAAAAAAATCTGTGGGACCAAGGCGACTAGCGACGGCCTCAAAAATAGCATTGGTAGTTATAGCACGGCGTACACACATGCATTCAGTGCTTCTACCCCGGGTACACACATGCATGCACTTACCCCACTCCGTAGTAGTAGTACAGTACATGGAGAGAAAATTATGGACTTGATTGCGGTTACCACGCCTAATTAATTGAGCATTAAACCAAACGCGTCTAAAGTCTCTCTGGTGGTGGAAATGCATTGAGAGAAATGCATCATAATGAAGTGCACCCTGTAAACTGTGACGGAGGGAGGAGTGGTATGAAGGTCCAAAACCAACGCGTATGGCCAGTCGGTCAACGCACCTCCTCTTGGCATATCACTAACATGTGGGACAGGAGTGTGAGCAAACCAATCTCAATTGACGGCAAAGAGCCAACCCGCCGTTCCTTGAGAGAGACGAGGAGCGAGAACACACAAACGGGCTCGCACGGAGGCCAAGATATATTCGAGCATGGGTGGTTGATCGATATCATTCATTACATGTTGGGCTGCCGTTTTCCGCCCTTCTCCGGAATAAACGTGTACTTTATCAGAGATAAAGAAAATAAGAGTACAGACGCTCCACCATGCGGTTCTAGTAGTAGTACTACGCGTACTACTGCGCTTGGCTCTTCGGCTCTTCGTGAAGTCGAACAAGGTACTCCGCATGTTGGGTACTATAGTGTATGCCTCCGCAACTGACACCAAATGGACTGATGCATGTCCACCGAGGGTAGGTTGCATTAGTCAAAAGCGTGTGAGCTTCACCTTGTCCTGCAAGCTTACGCTTCGTTCTGCGAGTTGACGGGACACACCAAAAAGTAGTGCTAGTCCATACTCCCTCCTTTCCGGCTAATATGGCTTAATCTTTTTTGCGAGTAAATGAGAGAGCTTTATTCATATATAAGCATTCTTAGGATGATCAGCCAAGACACTGGTCACTAGGAAGCGAGGTACCCCGCAAAAAAAGAAGTAGGAAGTCAGGTGTTTCATCAAGCCAGCTCTCGGCCACATTCAAAGTGCAGCAAGCAAGGTTCGCACGAAGATGTGCCGCAAGGTTTGCTGACCTGTTTACATGCTGAATAACAAAAAAAGAGGAAATATTACCAAGCGCTACTATTTGTAACAGGATATGAGCCAGAATTAAGCGAGAATTGTGGCGAGTGTTCCATGCAATTAACTTCCATTATCACATGCGAGAACCCTCGAAGAGAACCAAATGTGTTGAAGATTGCTTTATCACATTTTAAATTTATAACAAGAGTGCAGACGCTCCTCCATCCGGTTCCTAGTACTTACTAGTATAGTACGTACCTTTATAGACTATAGTAGTAGTACTAGTACTAGTAAACTTTGCGCTTGGCTGTTCGCCTATTCGGGAAGTCGAACAATAGTAGCACTAGTAGTATAGTGTATGCTACCGGCAATCTGACACCGAATTAACTGTTGCACGTCCACCGCCTGAGCGAGGGAGAGCTTGCATTAGTCAAAAGTTTCTCCTTGTCCTGCGAGCCATGACGCGCAAGCTTCTCCCATCCTGCAACCTTCTCCTCGTTCGGCAAGTTGACGGGACACAGCAAAGTAATGCTAGTCCATGATGCCTCCTCTCCGGTTAATATGGCTTAATTTCAAACAAGATAAATACACTGTCTGTCACTGTATATTTGTAAAAATACGGTCAGTGGACTTCATAATACGCTCATTGCACTCAATATATTCCGGTGTTTATACGGTCACTAGCTCACCCTGACTGAGTATGTGTGTGCATGCACGTGTAGGTTGAGCACTTAGCGTGACCGTGTGTGTTCCGTCGTGTGCTCGGACATGCATGCATTAGGGCGTCGCGCGTGTTTTTGCGTCCATGTGTATGTGTGACTGTTGCATACACGTAGGGGGAGTACGTGTAGGGGCCACTAAGGAGCAGTCAAATCACACCGTAAGTTAGTCGGAAGAAGCAACTATCATTTCACTCTTGAATGACACGTACGCAATATAAAATGGTTGATATGGAGAGAAAAAGAAAACCACTATATATACACTAGCAGGAGCCTAAGCTACAAGCCTGCTTGCTAAGGTTGCTCTCTTCACAAGCATAGAACGACGAGCCTGATCCCGCAGCTGGGGGAAGGGAACAATGTTCTGCGTAGACGCGGTCGACATCGGCGAGGGAGAAAACCCACAGTCGGTGCATCCCAATCGGGGGTCACCGTGGTATGGGCCGATGTCGTGTCCCAACCGCCCTTCGAGCTACAGCCCGACGTCCCAGCTAGTCCATCTTCCTTTTGGAGCCGGCTTGCTCCACTGCCGTAGCTCCATCTCCATGTCGATCTTTCTCTACTTCTACCGGCTTCCACTTGTGATGAGTTTATGTCTCATGAACTAGTGCCAGTACTATTATTCTAATCACACTTCTTCAATATCTTTGCCATCAGGGATGCTCAGGTCGATTTTAGTGGAACTGCACAAAAGCATCGTATGATCCGAGGGTGCCATCCGTCTTTCCTTCGACAGGTTCTACCTGGCCAAGGAATTACATCATGTTTAGGGTTTAGGGTTTAAGTCGTAGTGACCCCATCAGTAGTTTTTCTTTCGTACACGCTCTCACAACTTTTTTCTTTAGTTGTGAAGTAAATATTGGCTATGCTCTGTGAATAATTGAGATGCATCAGCATGCGTGTTAGTTTTCCTTTGTATTTGATGGAATGTTGTAACGGGGCAACCTTGGAATAGGAATGAAAATGGAGTGGAAAGTTTCCGTTTTTCCGGAGAAAAAATGGAAACGGAGAGAAACCAATGTTTCGTTTCGTTGGATCGCGCCATCGAGCAAAACCAACATTTAAATCATGTCTGTAGTGTTCGTGTCTCACCCTCCTCCACGGCTCGACCCCACACGGTCGCTCGGCATGCCACTCACCGCAAACCGAGTATACAATAACTTTCCCCGCCTGTTTGTCTGATGGATCGCGCCATGGAGTACTAGCACTACTGGAAGAGATTGACGAGTTCAGGGAGGACAGCTTAGCTGTAGCACAGACTCCCAAGAACTTTTTACATGCATGTTGTAGCCGGCTATTGCGACCTTTGAACGCGGAGCAGCCGCATGCACCCGGAAGTTGTGCGGGCGACGCTCTCTCGGCCGGCACGCCGCTTCAATGCCGGCGCCAATGAGAGGTCGCGTCCGCTCTGGCCGGGCATGAATGTGGCACTGACCGTTTTGGGCGGGAAGCACGCGCGGGTGATGAAGAGGGTTCGGGTTGGTCAGGACCGGCCGTGGCAGCGGTCCGGACATGCGCAAACAAGAGATGATGTACGTTAATATTGCTACGATATAATTAACAATGTAAATAATGTGTCAGTGGGACAAATATGATTGGAGACGTCGTTGCTAACCCTTTTTTATATTTTTTGGAAACAGTGATGCGTGTCTCCATACCCAGGCATGTCTTCCTCAATTTTAGTGGAACTGCAGAAAATTGGATGGCCATTGTTGTTCCGCCTCACTGTGCTCTGCCACGTAGTTCTTCCTTCCTCGAGCTTGATTACTGAGAAGAAACAGACCACAATGAGGATTTGTCGAACTTCATAGGTGCCTCACCCAAACTTGATGCCAAATGGATGATGCATCACCATGATGACCTATCGATGATCATGGTTGCGCCTCATGGTTGCGTCGGCTGGTGAAGCTGATCGATTTTTAATGAAAAACAAGCTGTCTTCCATCAGTGCTCTTTGCTTGTTATGCACAAATATGATATCCTTCGTCAGTTCACCTCGGTTGCATTGGAGACGCAGTCGTCTTTCACGTTGGTGCAATTTTATCACACAATTGGCTATGAACTAAATGTTTCCTCGAAGAAGGATCGACGTTGGTACTAAGAGCATAAGTTTTGTATTGATTTCTAAGCCTTCTCACAACTTTGTCTCCAGCTCCCCTGTAATTTTATTTGTCCAGCTATTAACTTTGATTTAAAAAATGGTGTGGACTAAAAACCCGGATGGACGTAGTAGCCCTCCATTTTTATTTACTCCGCATATTAGATTTGACTGAAGTCAAACTTTGTAATACTCTCAAACCTTTCCGATAATTGAAATTAAAATTCTTTATTTGTACACACTCTCACACGTTTCCGATAATTTGGCGCATTTGTGGTTGTTCACTTAAGGGAGAGTAGTGTACCACACGTGAAGGACAGGAAATGCGACCAGGACGCGTGGGCGTGGATCGTTAGTTCATCAGAAGTAGTACTAGTTTTCTTCACTGTTCATTAAATAAATAGTTTCGTTTCGTACTTACACTATTTAAAACGATTGTTATGGAGAGAATAAGAAAACGACTCCACTAGTATATATTAGTCATATACACGAGAGTACTATATGGACGCGGCTTGACTTAGTGCACCTCCCTTTGGGTTTATGACAGGTGGGCCCAAAATATGGCTGGTTCACCTGTCATATAGCCAAAAGCAGGTGCAGTGAAGGCACCGGAGCTCATTCCGTACTATAGTAGTATATATATAAGCGGGAGCCTCAGCGCTTGTTCGCTAGGGTTTGCACTCTCCACACGCCGCACTACATATATGTTACACTGGAGGCTCAACGTTCATTTGCTAGGGTTTGCTATATTCACAGTCTCTCACCCTCTCTTCACCAGATCTAAACAAGACTGCGTTGGCCTCTTGTCTCTCTCTCCCCCTCACAGCTGGTGAAGGAGGCGTCTGTATCCCGTCGCACCGGGAAGGGAAGGAGGTGCAGCGTTTACTCTATCGCCTTCGGCGAGGGAGGCAATCCACTGCCGGCTGTGTTGTTCTCTTTCACCCAACGCCTGTGCGGGAGGGCCACCGACCCCTTCTTCCTCGCTGTCGTACGTAGTGTGGGCAGATCCGGCCTCTCGCCGCACGCCTTGCCACATCCCGACGACCCTAAGGTATAAGTTTCTTTGAAACCATCGTTGCTCTAGCTGCATGTGGATCTTTTTCAATCTGTAGTCGAATCTAGGTCTTGGTTCAAAGAGGAAAGAAGGGTGCGGTGGGCTGGAGCAAGAATCTAGGACGTGGTTCAATGAGGAAAGGAGGGGCGGAAAGTAGTATAGACTGGCTATCCAGCCGCTTTGTAGGTTGAAAAGGGAAAAAGGGGGTAACGCAGTACACACATCTGTAAGGAACCGATCTCTTTGTTGAAAAGGGAAAGAAACTGGGGGTCGGGTAGTTTGTGCAGGACTAGATTTATTGCCCTCACTTAGGAAAAAGGTTCAAAGAGAACAAATATGGGACCAACACATATATGTTGCTTGGCTACATACTCTGCATCACCCATTTATACGTGTGGACGCACATGGTGCTGGCATGTCCCATACAGCTATTTTGCTGTTGTTAATCTAAGAATGCCGCTAGAAAATTGAAGCAAAGTCACTGTTAAAAGTAAATTACATTTTTTAACGAATGTTGTTTCAAGAGAATGACTCTGTTAATATGAATCAATGCAACTGCTTTAGAAATGCTACTATCCTACTTTGTTTTCCATCCAAGATAAGTTAGATGCTTCTTTCTGTCACCGTTTGTTTCATCCTCCTCTATCGGCAAGTAATTGTTTCCTTTTTTGCCTCTATTAAAATAGGGGTATCGATTCAACTTGTTGCTATTGCGACATTTTGCTTCGCTACTCGAAACACTTATGTTTTAAGAGTGTTTTGTGCAGTTCAACTTGAATGTCACAATGGTGACTTTGCTTAATTTTTTTGGAACTGCACAAAAGGAGATCGAGATTTGTTTCCACTCTTCGTGGCGAGTTGTTTCAAATCTTGGTCTCATCCACATGATGTGCAGTGTGCTTTGAGATGTTGTGCTACTTGTTTTGGTACTGTTTTAAATAAATGTTGAATTGAAGCTATTGTATTCCTGTCTTTTCCCATTAAGTAGTGAACAAAAATGGGACCAATCCAGACATGATGCTTGTTGCTTTGTTACAACAAATTCAGCATCACCCCCTTTATAAGCCAGTAATTGATGCCACTCTCGTAATTAACTCTTGAATCATATTTCAAAACTGCAACACTTGTTAGGGATTGGCGGGATTACCATTTTGTGGCCGCATGTTTCATCCTCCTTTATTAGCCAAGAATTGATTCCTTTTTGCCTCTGTTTAAACAGGGATATCTATTCAACTTGTTGCTATTGCGACATTTTGCTTCGCTACGCGAAACACTTTGCTTGATTTCAGTGCAACTGCACAAAACGAGATTGGATTTCCTATTCGTGTTGGCAGATTCATATTTTATCTTGTCCGTCTCATGAAAGGTCAGTACAGGCCTTCATCCACATGATTGTGCAGTGTGCTTTGAGATGTTGTGCTACTTGTATTGGTACTGTTTTAAATAAATGTTGAATTGAAGCTATTGTATTGTTGTCTTTTCCCATTAAGTAGTGAACAAAATGGGACCAACCCAGACATGATGCTTGTTGCTTTGTTACAACAAATTCAGCATCACCCCCTTTATAAGCCAGTAATTGATGCCACTCTCAGAATTAACTACTGAATCTTATTTCAAACCTGCAACACTTGTTAGGGATTGGCGGGATTACCATTTTTGTGGCCGCATGTTTCATCCTCCTTTATTAGCCAGTAATTGATTCCTTTTTTGCCTCTGTTTAAACAGGGATATCTATTCAACTTGTTGCTATTGCGACATTTTGCTTCGCTACGCGAAACACTTTGCTTGATTTCAGTGCAACTGCACAAAACGAGATTCGATTTCCTATTCGTGTTGGCAGATTCGTATTTTATCCTGGTCTTCTCATGAAAGGTCAGTACAGGCCTTCATCCACATGATTGTGTAGTGTGCTTTGAGATGTTGTGCTACTTGTATTGGTACTGTTTTAAATAAATGTTGAATTGAAGCTATTGTATTGCTGTCTTTTCCCATTAAGTAGTGAACAAAAATGGGACAAACCCAGACATGATGCTTGTTGCTTTGTTACAACAAACTCTGCATCACCCATTTTATAAGTAGATGGAAGCACATACTGTTGTTGCGCCCACTTTCCCCCGGAACTGTTTATGCTTTTCGTTAATCTAATGCCGCTGGTAAAATTAAGCAATGCCACTCTCAAAAGTAATTAACTAGTGAATGATAGTTCAAAACTGCAACACTTGTTAGGAATGGTACTATCCTTCTTTGTAGTTCTTTCTACATGTTTAACCAAGGTATTGTTAAGATAATGTCTCTGTTAAAATGAATCAGCCGCATTGTTTTAAGAATGATACTTTTCTGCTTTTTAGTTCTTTATACATGTTGAAACAAGGCATTGTTAAGATAATGTCTCAGTTAATATGAACGAATTACACTGATTGAGAATTGCTACTCTCCTGCTTTGTTTCCAATTAAGATAAGGTAGATCGGTAGATGTGTTTCTTCTAGTAGTACAAGTCATCAACCGTTATTTCTCAGTAATTGTTTCCCTTATACCTTTTGTTGCTTACAGGGATATCACAATTAAAGCTCGGTTTTATTCCGACTTCAATTTTAGTTCAACTGCACAAAAGTAGCCAATGTGTCCAAGGCAAACTGCTGCATTATTGGGTCCAGTTGGTCGTTCCACTTTGTAGAAAGAAGCAGTCACTGTTTGCGCTACATTACAGAAGGAATGGTCGAGAAGCTTTACAGAGTATTAGGCCTTCCACTATGTAGGCCAAAAGAGGTGCCAATTTCACCTTTCTTAGTTTGGCACCAAATCCCTCCATTGCTTCAGCCGATGTCATAAATATTAGACACCGGTGACATGACTAGTCTGCAGAGACCATTGGCAATTTAACAACAAGTGGACTGCCCAGGGCAAAAAGTGCCCAAACAAGTACAAGAAGCGTCAGGACTCCATGATCATAGGCATTACATATTTTGAATGGGAAAAGCTTGTTAAAGTTTAATCATTGATGTTAGCAAGAAGCGACAGGAGTCCACGATCATAGGCATTACATATTTTGAATGGGAAAAGCTTGTCAAAGTTTAATCATTGATGTTTGCAAGAAGACGTTAGTTTAATATATTGGAATTGGAAAACCTTGTCAAAATTTGCTCATTTATGTTAGCCAGAAGACATGCATTTGATATTTTTTTTGAGTGGGGCGCCCTTCTTTGTGAGTAGCGTCGAGTGTTTTTTCCTATTCATGTGTTCAGTTTAGAAGTAAATAGTTACTCTGCTGAGATATACCTATGTTAAGAGTTTGTTCTGAATATTGTCTATATAATGTCAGGCCTTGTGTTTGATTGCAAAGTTGAGCTTGGAATGTTGTGGCATGCGGCATCACGAGCTATTCACCATGCCCCTGAGAATAATGCTTCGTATTGTTTTGCATGTCGATCTAATGCCAGTGATTTGCTTGTTAAGAAGATCATCCTCTTACATTGTTTCCGTGCTTAAGAAGTTCATCGTCTGATGTTTCATTCATAGCCTATACGACAAGTCGGGTAGGTTAGACGTGAAACCATATGATCTTCTGACCAACTCATGATATTAGGCCGGGATTGGATCATCGTTTTCCAACCAAAACCGCTTGTAAAATTGATGCTTGTAAATTAAAGCAGATGGTCTCGGGCGAAGGCGCTTGGTTGGTCGATTTCGACTAGTAAAATATAGGAAGTACTTCACACATGATAAAAACGCTGAACGACACTCGGACGATTGCTAATCTAGTCGTTAGCTGCTGTTTCAGCCTTGCCCATGGATTGCATGATACGGACGTCGTGCATGTATCGTCTGGTAATGTCGTCCATATAGCAGTGCTCGTAAAATATACACTGGTCTCTCAAATTACACGCGTAACCCGCCGGTTTTACTTACAGACCTCGGGCCCTCGGTTTCATTACGCCTGTATTTTATGCGTTGTTTCCGATGACGAGTAAATTACACTTGTATGCTAATACATGTTTGAAATAAACCAGAGCTCCCAAGCGCGGCCTTACCGTTTCATGTTGTCTCAGTTTCTCGAAGGTGCTCATAGGTGTCCGATGATCCTGGCTTCCTGAATGAGCAGCGGGCGCTGTATCAGACCTCCGTAGGGCCCGCGAGGCCCTCTCCGTTGTCCTTCGAGTTGTTGCGCTCGCCGTGGCGCCGAGCATTGTTAACATGGTCAACGAACATGAGGATTCAGGAGATGACTTTATTTTGACTGGATGACACTAGGGACCCACTAGGGCCATAGCCGTACGTACGCAAGTGCCTCCGTATTATGTACAACTATATTTTTTTTTGCTTTCTCCTGGTTTCTTGACATCGCGGTCCCACACCATTGTCAACCTATGTAGTCAATATAAACGAGAGAATTGCACAAGGTGCGGCCGACAGCTGGGACCAAGCAGCTCGAGCAGTATTTGTGTTTTTGAGGCGTGAGCACTGCAGAGTTTTTCTTGGCGATGATTTTGTTGTTGTTCAGAGGAGAGCAGGGTATTAACTGGGCGGGTTGTGGCCCGTCTAGCCCAGGCCAGATATCCAGCCCAGATACTAATTTTTTCAAGATGAAAATGGCTAGCCCAGCTATACGTCTTTTTGAGGAATACCCAGGCAAGGTCAACTTGTTATTCTCCGCCCCGCTGGGCTGCAAATCTTTCCTAGGAGGGATGCATTAGGCTTAACAGGAAAATGGGCTTTAAAAAATAATAAATGAGATGTAATTATAAAAACTGGACAGTAACTACAAAAGAATGCACCAACCACGAAGTTAGTTTATAAAATATTATTTATGGATTTTGAAAATCTTAAATTTTCATTATTGCGCGCGCAATGTTTCGTTGGATTTTTACGTAATACAAATTTATATTTAATCTGACTAGAAATTTTGGGATAAAAATATTTCTGATCCCCTCAAAATGTGGGAAATTTTATTGAATTCTGTCTTCAACGGTTGGTTGAAATTATTAATCGTTGTCCTAGCCAGAAAATGGGATGTACTTTTAAAAAATTGTAAATGGGTTGTTGTAAATTCCATTAGAATTCAAAAATGGGTTGTACATTCTTACAAGATGCAAATGGGCTATATGTTCTCTGCCACGCACTTGTGGGCCTACTAAGTGACGCGTCCCCTAAAAAATAAGTTGACGCGTATGCAAGGCTTTGTCAACTTATTATAGTCAACACACGGTTCTAGCAGTAGTGGCCGTCGGATGTCTATCCAACGGATGTCGTGCTTCTTCTTCAATCTCGGATATTCTTAGCTTTGGCCGCCCAAAAAATGATTCCTCCCCCTGACATCTGGGGCGCACGATTTCGGAGGCTGACCTGTGGGCCTACTAAGTTGGAGCGTACCAAGGGCTTTGTCAACTTAGTCAATATAAACGATTCTAGCTTCAGTGACAGTACGATGTCCATCCAACGGCCGTAGTGCTTCTTCAACCTCTGGTCTTCTTGGTCCAGCCGCCCAAAGCAGCGCCGGTCGTGCCGCCTGCTCCTGCCTCCCGTGGTCGGCTGTGCTGCCGCGGAGGCCTCACCGCCCCCATACTACTCTCACCGCTGGCGTGCCATCCCTCCACTCACCCACACCCCCTGTTATTCTGCGGCGATGGCAGCCTCACACCGCAGCCGAACCAGTGAACCCTCGTACTCCTCTCCGCGCGGGCTTCCACTGCTGCGTCTTCCCCGGCTCTGCGTCGTCCCCTTCCTAGGCGTCACCGTCGTCCACTGCCCTAGTGCTCTCGGTGCGGCGTGGTCAACGTGGTCAACGAGCGACTTCCATCGGAAGAGTACTGTACGTGGAGAGGCTGACAGCTGGGTCCACGGCGGCCGCAAGGAAGTGCCTCCTTATTATGCGCAAAATAATTATTCCTCCACCTGACAGCAGGGACCCACCAGACGGGCCACCTTATTTCACGAAAAAAACGTTTCCCCCTGACTGCTGGGACCCACCGGACGGGCCACCGTATTTCGTGAGAAAAATGTTCCCCCCGCTGTCAGCTCGGACTCACCGGAAGTGCCTCTTTATTATGCACAAAAAAATGAATACTCCCCCTGCTAGCTGGGACCCACCTTGGTGGGTGGCTGACTGGTGGGCCTACTAAGTTGACGGGAACGGAGGGCTTTGTCAACTTAGTCAATATGAATGATTCTAGCTCCAGTGACCGTACGATGTCCATCCAACGGCCGTAGTGCTTCTTCAACCTCTGGTCTTCTTGCTCCAGCCGCCCAAAGCAGCGCCGGTCGTGCCCGCTGCTCCGCCTCCCGTGGCCGGTCAGGTTGCCGCGGAGGCCTCACCGCCCCCTACTATTCCCATCGCTGGCCAGGCCCTGCAGCGATGGCAGCCTCACACCGCAGCCGAACGAGTGAACCCTCATACTCCTCTCCGCGTGGGCATCCACTGCAGCGTCTTCACCGGCTCCGCGTCGTCCCCTTCCTAGGCCTCGCCGTCGTCCACCGTCCTGGTGCTCTCGGCGCGGTGTGGTCAACGTGGTCAAGGAACGACTTCCATCGGACGTGGGATGTACGTGGAGAGGCTGACAGCTGGGTCCACGGCCGCAGCAAGGAAGTGCCTCCTTATTACGCGGAAAATAATGATTCCTCCACCTGACAGCAGGGACCCACCGGACGGGCCACTATATTTCAGGAAAAAAACGTTTCCCACTGACTGCTGGGACCCACCAGCTACACCTTCGCACGCAAGGAAGTGCATCCGGTCAAAAAAAAAAAGATTCGCCCCCTGACTGCTGGGACCCACTAGCTACATCTTCGCACGCAAGGAAGTGCGTCCGGGCAAAAAAAAACGATTCGCCCCCTGACTGCTGGGACCCACCAGCTACATCTTCGCACGCAAGGAAGTGCCTGACAGTCGGGACCCACCTGGTCGAAGCGTACGTAGCGTTGTCATTCTGGTCGCAAACGTGTACGTACATACTGGTCGATGTAGAGGCGTGCACGTGTCGTAGTAGAGGCGCGCACGTGTCGTAGTAGAGGCGCGCACGTAGCATGTACACGTACGTACAGCGGCCAGGGTGCAAGAAAGAAAATACGGCCACGTATGTGTATGTACGGCCAGGGCTCGTGTACATGGCTGGGTCGGAACGGAGAAACAGCGTCGTCGTCGTGTTCATGGGGAGGCAACGGAATGCGTCGTGTTCATCGGGAGGCAACGGAACGCATGGGAGCCAACCGGCTGGGTCGGAACGGAATGCGTGGTCGTGTTCATCGGGAGGGCTTGGACGGAACAGGCGATGGAAACGAGGCTCGACGCATCAAGACAACGGAGGAAACGGACCTCCTACGTTCGGAACGGGGTCCTATTGATAGGGAGGGGTGTGGCGTACCGCAAAACGGAGGAAACGGACGTTCTACGGTTGAAACGGGGGTCCTGTTGATCGGGAGGGGTGTGGCGTACCGCAAAACGGACGAAACAGACCTCCTACGGGTGAAACGGGGGTCCTGTTGATCGGGAGGGGTGTGGCGTACCGCAAAACGGACGAAACGGACTTGTGTTGGAGCGCTACGGTCGAAACGGGGGTCCTGTTCATCGGGAGGGGTGTGGCGTACCGCAAAACGGGATTCCACGGGATACTGTTCATCTCCACCGTCGACCTCCTGCAGCCTCCACGGGCTACCATCGACCTCCTGCAGCCTCCACGGGCTCCTGTTCATCCAGCCTCCACCGCGCGCTACTCCACCGGCTCCTGTTCAACCACCCCTCCACGGGCACCCCTCCACTGTCTACTGTTCATCCAGTCCTCCACACCACGGGGTCCTGTTCAACCACCCATCCACGGGCACCCCTCTAGCCCATTTTCTGTCATGATTTTTTGTCATAGAACTAGGAGCCCACCACATCTATGATGATACCGGGTTTTGTCACAATTATCTTCATAGAAGTGTCATATGTATGATAGGAAAAAAATTCGTTCGGCCCAAAATGTCACGGATGTGTCTTTTTTTTGTAGTGGTGTAGATTTCAAGACACCGGAGAGATCTAGTGGAGATAAACTAGAAGGTGATGGCTAGTGGAGGAGATCGCCGGAGGTGGTGGGTGTCGCTGGGGTGGGGGCGGGAGGGGCATGGTATCATTTCCAGATGCAATAGAGCAAAATTGCCTAGCTCAAAAGATATAAGTGAAGCACATAGAGTATTCTGATAAATCACGATTCATGCGTGTCTCTCCCAAACGGTGTGTACAACAAGGATGATTGTGGCAAACTAAAAATCAAAGACTCAAATCATACAAGACGCTCCAAGCAAAACACATATCATGTGGTGAATAAAAATACAGCCTCAAGTGAAGTTACCGATAGACGAAGACGAAAGAGGGGATGCCTTCCCGAGGCATCCCCAGGCTTAGGCTTTTTGACATCCTTGAATATTACCTTGGGGTGCCTTGGGCATCCCCAAGCTTAGGCTCTTGCCACTCCTTATTCCATAGTCCATCAAATCCTTACCCAAAACTTGAAAACTTCACAACACAAAACTCCAACAGAAAATCTCGTAAGCTCCATTAGTATAAGAAAACAAATCACCACTTTTGGTACTGTTGTGAACTCATTATTTATTTATATTGGTGTAATATTTACTGTATTCCAACTTTTCCATGGTTCATACCCCCGATGCTAGCCATAGATGCATCAAAATAAGCAAACAACACGGGAACAACAGAATCTGTCAAAAACAGAACAGTCTGTAGCAATATGGATATTTCGAATACTTCTGAAACTCTAAAAATCCTGAAAAAATATGAAGCCCTAGATAATTTGCCTATTAATCTTCTACAAAAATAATCAACTAAAAATCACTCTCCAGCTAAAAATAAGAATTGTTTTCGTGAGTGCAAAAGTTTCTATTTTTCAGCAAGATCAAATCAACTATCACCGTAGGTTATCCCACAGGTCTTACTTGGCACAAACACTAATTAAAACACAAAACCACATCTAACCAGAGGCTAGATGAAATATTTATTGCAAAACAGAACCTAAAAAGCAAAAACAAAAATAAAATTGGGTTGCCTCCCAACAAGCGCTACTGCTTAACGCCCCTAGCTAGGCATAAAACACGAATACATCTAAGTGTTATCATCTTTGGCATGCAATCCATAAGTGGCTCTCATAGTAGATTCATAAGGCAATTTAATTTTGTTTCTAGGGAAGTGTTCTATGCCTTTCCTTAAAGGAAATTGAAATCAAATGTTTCCTTCTTTCATATCAATAATTGCACCAATCATTCTAAGGAAAGGTCTACCAAGAATAATAGGACATGTAGGATTGCAATCTGTATCAAGAACAATGAAATCTACGGGCACATAATTCCTATTTGCAACAATAAGAACTTCATTAATTCTTCCCATAGGTTTCTCAATAGTGGAATCCGCAAGATGCAAATTTAAGGAACAAATCATCAAATTCACTGAAACCTAACACATCACATAAAGTTTTCGAAATCGTGGAAACTCTAGCACCCAAATCACACAAAGCATAGCATTCATAATCTTTAATATTAATCTTAATAGTAGGTTCCCACTCATCATAAAGTTTCCTAGGGATAGAAACTTCCAAATTAAGTTTTTCTTCATAAGATTGCAAGATAGCATCAACGATATGTTTAGTAAAAGCTTTGTTTTGATTATAAGCATGAGGAGAATTCAACATGAATTGCAACAAGGAAATACAATCAATTAAAGAGCAATTATCATAATTAAAGACCTTGAAATCCAAAATAGTGGGTTCATTGCTATCTAAAGTTTTGACCTCTCCAATCCCACTTTTATCAATTTTTGCATCAAGATCTAAAAACTCCGAATCATTGGGACGCCTTCTAACTAAAGTTGACTCATATCCAGTCCCATCTTTATCAATATTTACATTGGAAAACAAAGATTCAGTAGGAGTCACATCAATTACTTTAAGATCTTCATCATTATTTTCACGGAAACTAGAAGAACACGCTTTTATAAACCAATCTTTCTTAGCACACATCTTAGCGGTTCTCTCTTTGCACTCATTAGTGGAAATTCTCATGGCTTTGAGAGACACATTGATATCATGCTTTGGTGGGATAGATCTAAGTTTCAAAGAATCATTATCAAGAGAAATTCTGTCCATGTTCCTAGCCAAATCATCAATCTTAAGCAGTTTTTCTTCAATCAAAGCATCGAAATTCTTTTGTGAACTAATAAATTATTTCACACTATTCTCAAATTTAGAGGGCATCTTATTATAATTTCCATAAGAATTGTTGTAGGAATTACCATAATTATTAGAGGAATTAGTAGGAAACGGCCTTAGATTAAAATTACCTCTATACACGTTATTACCAAAATTGTTCCTACCAAAAAAGTTCACATCCATATATTAATTATTGTTTTCAATCAAAGTAGACAAAGGCATATCATTAGGATCAATAGGAGCACTCTTATTAGCAAACAATTTCATAAGCTCATCCATCTTTCCACCCAAAACATTTATTTCTTCAAACGCATGCACCTTTTTACTAGTGGAAGATCTTTCGGTACGCCATTGAGAATAATTAACCATAATATTATCTAGGAGTTTAATAGATTCCCCTAAAGTAATTTCCATAAAAGTGCCTCCCGCGGGTGAATCTAAAAGATTTCTGGAAGCAAAATTCAATCCGGCTTAAATTTTTTGTATAATCATCCACAGATTTAAACCATGAGTAGGGTAATTTCTAATCATCAATTTCATCCTCTCCCAAGATTGTGCAGCATGTTCATGATCAAGTTGCTTAAAATTCATAATATCGTTCCTAAGGGAGATGATCTTAGCGGCAGGAAAGTACTTGGGCATAAAAGCATCTTTACACTTATTCCATGAATCAATACTATTTTTAGGCAAAGATGAAAACCAAGTTTTAGCAAGATCTTGAAGTGACAACGGAAATAGCTTCAATTTAACAATATCATTATCCACATCATTTTTCTTTTGCATATCACACAAATCAACGAAATTAGTAAGATGGGATGCGGCATCTTCATTGGGAAGGCTGGAAAATTGATCTTTCATAACAAGATTCAGCAAAGCAGTATTAATTTCACAAGATCCCGCATTAGCATCGGGAGCAATCGGAGTACTACTAAAATCATTATTATTGCTGTTGGAAAATTCACACAATTTGGTATTATCTTCAGCCATCGCGACAAAGCAAGCAATCCAACACACGAGCACGCAAAAATCAAGTGAAGAAGACAGACGGAAGGGGGGCGAAGAAAAAGGCGAATCTTTTCAGAAATTGTTTTAGGAGTGGGGGAGAGGAAAACGAGAGGCAAATAGCGAATAATGTAATGCGAGGGATGAGAGTTTATGATGGGTACTTGGTATGTCTTGGCTTGGCGTAGATCTCCCCGGCAACGGCGCCAGAAATCCTTCTTGCTACCTCTTGAGCTTGCGTTGATTTTTCCCTTGAAGAGGAAAGGGTGATTCAGCAAAGTAGCGTAAGTATTTCCCTCAGTTTTGAGAACCAAGGTATCAATCCAGTAGGAGACAAAAAGCAATCCACTGAATACCTGCACAAACAAGCACCAACATTGCACCCAACGTGATAAAGGGGTTGTCAATCCCTTCATGGTTATTTGCAACTTGAGATCTGATAGAGATGGATAAACGGTAAAGTAATATTTTTGGTATTTTTTATTTATGGAACGAAAAGTAAAAGATTGCAAAGAAAGTAAATAGGAAACTAGAATTGTAGATCAGAAACTTATATGATGGAAAATAGACCCCGGGGCCATAGGTTTCACTAGAGGCTTCTCTCAAGATAGAAAATATTACGGTGGGTGAACAAATTACTGCCGAGCAATTGATAGAAAAGTGCAAAGTTATGACGATATCTAAAGCAATGATCATGAATATAGGCATCACATCCGTGTCAAGTAGACCGAAACGATCCTGCATCTACTACTATTACTCCACACATCGACCGACTCATGCTTGCATCTAGAGTATTAAGTTCATAAGAACAGAGTAACGCATTAAGTAAGATGACATGATGTAGCGGGATAAACTCAAGCAATATGATGAAAACCCTATATTTTTATCCTTGATGGCAACAATACAATACGTGCCTTCCTGCCCCTACTGTCACTGGGAAAGGACACCGCGAGATTGAACCCAAAACTAAGCACTTCCCCATTGCAAGAAAAATCAATCTAGTTGGCCAAACCAAATTGATAGTTCAAAGAGACTTGCAAAGATATCAAATCATGCATAAAAGAATTAAGAGGAGATTCAAATAATATTCATAGATAAGCTGATCAGAAATCCACAATTCATCTGATCTCGGCAAACACACCGCAAAGGAGTATTACATCGAATAGTTCGCCAAGAACATCGAGGAGAACTTTGTATTAAGAATCAAAGAGAGAGAAGAAGCCATCTAGCTACTAGCTATGGACCCGTAGGTCTGAGGTAAACTACTCACGCTTCATCGGAGAGGCAATGGTGTTGATTTAGAAGCCCTCCGTGATCGAATCCCCCTCCGGCAGATGCCGGAAAAGGCCCCAAGATGGGATCTCACGGGTACAGAAGGTTGCGGCGGCGGAAAAGTGGTTTCGTGGCTCCGCTGGAAGTTTTTGGGGTATAAGAGTATATATAGGAGGAAGATCTAGGTCAGGGGGTCACCGAGGGGCCCAAAAGGTTGGGGGCACGCCCTACCCCCCTGGGCGCGCCCTCCACCCTTGTGGCCGCCTCGTGGCTCTTCTGACTTGCACTCCAATTTTCCTGGGTGTCTTCTGGTCCAAGAAAAATCATCGCGAAAGTTTTATTCCGTTTGGACTCCGCTTGGTACTCCTTTTCTGCGAAACTCTGAAATAAGGAAAAAAACAGAAACTGGCACTGGGCTCTAGGTTAATAGGTTAGTCCCAAAAATCATATAAAATAGCATATTAATGCATATAAAACATCCAAAACAGATAATATAATAGCATGGAACAAACAAAAATTATAGATACGTTGGAGACATATCAGCCTACAACCTCCAACTCCTCCAAGAGCAGGCAGAGGATTGGCTTCCCGCCAGTAGGGTGACATCGCTGGACGCGGACGTGGCAGAGCTAGCAGCGTTGCTCGAGTCCTACCGCTCTGCCCGCGAGATCCACCTTGCCCGTTAGCATTACCACAATCATCAGGCGAAACTTGAGGCCACCTAATAGGAGTTTGACGAGGCAGCAGACGAGGTGTGGGGCAAGAGTGACGACGAGGAAGACATCATCGGCTCCGCCAAGGCCACGCCTCGCTGCCATGACCATGAAGCTGGCACGCCCGCGGGCAGCAAAGAAGAGTAGTGCAGGGTATGTTGCCGGCGCTTGGGTCCCAAGAATGCCACCGCTCTTCCACTCCGATTGAAGCCAAGCTTGGCGGGCTGATATTCGGCGGCTGATTATTTGCTCAAGCCACGATGGCGGAGACTACAAAGGCAGAGCTGGAGAGCGGCAAGGAGGAACCGGAGAAGGGGAGGACAAGTGCCCGAGCTTCAGTCTCAGGGCTCACGGCCGGACACGGGGAACGGGCGCCGGATTTAGATTTGGTTTAGAATAGAAGTATGTCTGAAATTATACCCAGAGTCAGACGAGCTCCGCTTTTAGTTGAAGTATGTCCGAAATGTAATACATTTTGTCATGTTTATATGAAATATGCCGTGTTTGCATGAATCTCTTCCAGTTTATATGAAAATTCGGTCGGTTTGCACGAATTTCGTCTGGTTAGTTCCAACAATGGTTGAAATGTATGCGGGCAGCGTTGCATGGCGGCCTCCAGCATCAGTGTCCGTGCTACTTGTGAGCTGCGTTGGATTTCCTCAAAGAGGAGAGGATGATGCAGTATAGTAGAGATAAGTATTTCCCTCAATTAACACCAAGGTTATCAATAGAGTAGGAGAACCACACAAGACCTCGTGAACAACACCTACACACAAAAGAGCAAATACTTGCACCCAACACGATCAAAGGGGTTGTCAATCCCCTCGCCGGTTAATTGCAAGGATCAAGTCTGATAGTGGTAGATAGATAAACAAAAACACAAAATAAAATAACAATAAATAAATTGCAGCAAGGTATTTTTGAATTTTAATATATGATAGAGGTAGATCCAGGAGTCATAGTTCTAGAGGCTTCTCTCTCAAACAAAAAGCATATGGTGGGTAAGCAAATTACTGTTGGGCAATTGATAGAAAAGTGCATAGTTATGACGATATCCAAGGCAATGATCATGTATATAGGCATCATGTTTGATACAAGTAGACCGATTCCTTCCTGCATCTTCTACTATTACTCCACACATCGATCGCTATTCAGCATGCTTTTAAAGTATTAAGTTCGTAAAGAACGAAGTAGCACCTTAAGCAAGATGACATGATGTAGACAAAGTAAACTCAACAAATATAAATAAACCCCATCATTTTCCCTTAATGGAAACAATACAAATACGTGTCTTGTCCCTTTCTGTCACTAGGATATAGATCACCGCAAGATTGAACCTATTACAAAGCACTTCTCCCAATGCAAGATAAATCAATCTAGTTGGCCAAACCAAACAGATAGATTGGAGAGAAATACAAATCTATAATATAATCATGCATAAAAGAGTTCAGAGAAGACTCAAATAATAAGCATAGATAATCTGATCATAAACCCACAATTAGTCGGAACCCAACAAACACACCGCAAAAAAGGATTAAATCGAATAGATCTCCAAGAACATCGAGGAAAACATTGTATTGAAGATTAAAGAGAGAGAAGAAATCATCTAGATACTAGATATGGACCCATAGGTCTGTGGTAAACTACTCACACATCATCGGAAGGGCAGCAAGGTTGATGTAGAGGCCCTCCGCAATAGATTCCCCCTCCGGCAGAGTACCGGAAAAGGCCTCCGGATGGGATCTACGAAGAACAAAAACTTACGATGGCAGAAAAAATATTTTGGGTGGCTCTCTGTTGGTTTCCCAATCTTAGAGAATTTATAGAGGTGGAATTAGATCAGATGGAGCCATGAGGGGCCCACAAGGGATTTGGGCGTGCCCAAGTGCCTTGTTGTCTACTCGTTCCACATCTAGTCTCCTCCCGAAGCTTCTAGGGTATCTCTTGTCCAGAAAAAAATCTTCAAAAAGTTTCGTGGCATTTGGACTTCGTTTGGTACTGATTTCCTCAAAAACCAAAAACAGGCAAAAACCAGCAACTGGTACTTGGCACTAAGTTAATAGGTTAGTCCCAAAAGATGATACATAATTGCATATAAAACATCTAATATTGATACTATAATAGCATGGAACAATAAAAAATTATAGATACGTTGTAGACGTATCAGTTCACAAACTGGTCCCCCTTATCCATGGACATACGCTGGAGCTAAATTAGGGGTCAGCGTTGGAGATGCCCTGACCCATTGCACTAGACAACCACACATATGTAGATTTTTTTTTGAAAAGGAGGACACCCTCAGCCTCTGTATCAACCATGCATGCAACCTTCTTTAGAATTATTCAATAGTGCCTGAGAACTGTTGGGAAATGTAGTAGAAAACAAAAAAAATCCCGCCTACGCAGACCCAAGATCAATATGAAGATGCATAACGGGTTGAGATCACGGTCGTTACCATCACCGAGTTGCAACGGAAGAAGATCGTGTTGGTGTAGACTGTACTTGGAGTCCCTCGAATTGTCGATGAACGATCCCTCCAACCGCCCACGAACAGTCCCTCGAACCAAAGATCGAAACCACGACCTCTCTACTTGGTTGCAAGGGTGCAACCTTCACGATCCTGCAGCGCTTGGCCGTCCAGAGCTAATCGTCGCTAGAGAATTAGAGGAAGGAGATTAGAACCACACTAGGCTTTTAATTATGAAGATTACAAGAACTAGAGCAAACTCTAATTAGTCCACTAGGACCAACTAGAAACTAGGGTTAGATGAAATAGAGGAGACTCCAAAACTTTTGTATCCAAAAAAACCCTAATATATATATATATATATATATATATATATATATATATATATATATATATATATGTTGGAGGGGAGGGAGAGGGCAGCCACCAAAGAGGGAAAGTCCCTCCTTGGTGCGCCGGCCAAGGGAGGGAAGAGGAGTCCTCTCCCCTCTCCAATTCGGCCTGCTTCCATGGCAAAGGGGGTGCCTCCCCTACTTGGGCCTTGGTGGCCCAAGTTGCCTTCCACCACTTGGCCTTTTAAGGCCCGTTGATACTAAATTAAATATAAAATCCTTCTTATTCTTATTAGACCCTTTTATATATAATCTAACATCAACGGAAAGATTTTCACCTATATATTAATTATCGAGAATACTAGGTATTGCCCAATAAGTTCTGAAACCCTTCCGGTGACCCCGAAACGCTTCTGGATCCTCTCGGAACTATTCTGAATATTAATGAAACAATTCACAAATATATTCTCATCACTGCCGTCCTACTAACAATCAGTGGATCGTGATTTCCTTAAGCTTGTGACCTCGTAGGTTCGGTAACTCATAGACATGAATGAAACCCCTTCATTCAATGACCGATAGCGGAACCGTGGACGTCCATACCAATCCATATGAGCACACGAATGATATTTGAGTGAACCTTTGGTTATCATGTGATGTTCCCTTTGCTTCGCGATACTTTACAATACCCAGGATGCATTGGTATCCTCCTGAGTGATCACATGCTCACTATACCGAAATCCTTGCTACTGGTTTTGTTCTTTTTTGCGTTGTCGTGTTCCGGCATCCCCGTGACGTAGTCACCTGTGTCTGGCCAGACGATGATGGATGTTGTCACACCGAGAGGGCCCTAAGAATATCTCTCCATCGCTGGAGGAGCAAATCCCACTCTCAAGCTATCTAGTCTCTTGTCAAACATTTCGATGAACCTGTAAGTTGTTGTTATGATCACCGTGTTACAGGTGACGTTTGAGTAACTCCAAAGCTCACCGTGCAGTAAGAAGTGACCATGACACTCTCATGGTCTAAGTAGTAAAATCACACATTACCACTCTGTGTTATTACAATTGATTACAGATGATATTAACTCAATTTATAACATACGAGATTGGTTTGATTTAATATGATCGTTCTTTCAATGTCATAATCTCAATGTTGTTTTAGGACTATTGTTTAACACTTAGTGATATCATAAGATCCAAAAAACGTGATCACCAACAACACTTGAGCTGGTCCTAGAGGCAAGACTAGGAACCTTTTATTTAACCGTTTATCATTCCACACACGCATATGAGTTTTCCACTGAATTGCATATTACAGGATCATAGGAGTTATTGCATAGGATATAAACTCTTTAATTATGAATATGAAAATATAATAATAAAAATATTATTGCCTCTAGGGCATATCACCAACAAGAACAAAAACACATGGATCAACCCGAGGCCACCTATTTGGCGAACAAAATCGTAACACCTACAATCTTAATAATGTGCCCGAACCGCATGAATGCGCACTATCTAATCCGGTGGCCGCACGCAGCTGGCCCGCGTCAGGCCAAGAGCACCACCAGTCTGGCCGACCCGCAGCGCACCACATGTGCATGCTCAATCCGCCGCCACCATCTTCCAATGTCCCTACTCCAGGCGTGATTAACGCATTGACTCTTGTTAGGCCTAACTACCGTCGACGTCACCATGACACTAGACAGTGCCACCAACCTGCGCGCGTCCATCAGCCCACGTCCAACGCCAAGACTCCACTGCGCCACGCCATTGAGACCCTTCGTCTTCAATGCGGTAGATACAACACCGTTCCACATATTGGCCCCTTCAGTCAGTACCTGCTCTAAGACAATGCCCCCAAGAGGAAGAACGACACCAAAGTCCCCGTCATTATCCGATCCGGGAGACCCAGATCTAATGTTTCTCCCGAAGGAGATGCCACTGGAGGGAGAAGGGCACACCATCTGCCGCTGCCAACGATCCCACACGATGCTCACCACCACAATGCTCTCACGGCGGTGCATTCAAGAAGGACAATGCGCCTAGAGTGTCGTTGCCGTCCACCGCAGTTAGGGTTTTCACCCGAGTGGCAGCGAGGTGGGAAGAGATAAGCCAGACCCGATCGACCGAAGCCTCCAAGAAGAAAATCATCGCCCTCAGGCCTCGTCATCGTCGCGGTCGGCCGTAGCCAACCATGGAGTTATCCCGGTTGGGATCCCCACCACCCGCCCGGCCCACAGCCATGTGACCGGCTAGATGAGCATGGCCAAGGTTCGGACAAGGTGGAACACACCAAGTCGGGACGAGATGCAGCTGCCAGATCCGGCGTCGTTGGTCGTCGGGGCAACGAAGCTCCAGCCCAAACCTACGCAGCCTCTTTATCATTATACTCCGGCCCAAACCTACGCAGCCTCTTTATCATTATACCGCTTCCTTTACACATTCAATCCATAACATCCCTTATTCAATCCATAATCAATAATAATTATGATTTCTAAAAAAATGAAAAAAAGGGTCCACTCATAGGAAAACCAAACCTTTCCCGCATTCATGATAATAAAAGTAGAAATGCTGTCACTAGAACGGACCACACAAAAAGTGGTAATCTGTGCATAGTCATTCCAGATCCATGCATGTTGAAGATAGCAGTATAAAGTTGATAATTTTCACCAAGAATTTGATCATCGGGTCAGGTTAATTCGATACAAATCAGTACGAAGAAGCATGTGCCCATCACTCCTGCACTCGGCCGCCCAATCGGGTGAGCTGCAACCCGTCAGCCCCTCCTTGCCACATGAGAGGGTGGCCTCGCCAGAGGGGCCGCCCTAGATTGGGAGGAGCAACGCAAGCCCAGCCGCCACAGTCCGTGGCTGCGCCGCGGACTGACGGCGGATGGAAGAGTCGCCCTCGCGTTGACCTGGGCAGGAGACACATATGCAGATATGGCATACCCTTTTCTCACCGTTAATGTCGTCAACGACATAGTAGTATTCCTCCTGGCTTGGGTTGTATTTGTATGGAGTATATATGTTGGGATCTGTCGATGGTGACATATGTTGCCATCGACACTATCTTTCTTTCGTTTTCCTTTAGCTGAATGAATGAATATATAAGCATGTGCCCAGGATGGATATGGATCTTTAGATCGTGGTACCCCACCCCCACCTAGCTCAGGCTGCAGTATTCGGGCATATATATAGTCTAGCTAGCTCTCCTGTCCACTAACTAAAACTTCAATCATATCCATGGCTTATAACAGACTAGTATAATCGGTTGAGGTCGGACACATAGGTACTAGTGATGAAAGCGACCACCTAACAACGTGTAGACCTGTTGGATCATATCCATTGGGGATTAACATACTAACTGAAACAATCTGGCGAGGATGGAGACGTAAGCACTATTGATGAACACGACCACCTGGCAGATGGATATATGAAGCCCAAAAGGAGCATAAAACCGCCATGTTTTCCATTGCTGTAATTAGTGAGTGGCACGCATGGTCGACACGCAACCCCCCTACCTTTCCCCAGCTTGTCCCCCCTCCCCCTTCACATCCATCATGCCATGTAGCCATCGTAGCTTGCACCACCGGACCTGCATGCATCTTTTCTTTCAGCTCTTCTTTTCCTTTCCTGAGTGTATGTGCGTGAAGAATATCTCCCTCCTTGACCTTTCTCAACCATTCCATCCATTCATGTATTCCCTCCGTGTCTTGCAGCATTGTATCCACTCCACTCGAATGGTCAAACATACCAGCATGTGGACATGCATACTACTCTCTCCGTTTTTCTAAATAATTGTCTTTCTAGAGATTTCAAGCCAGTATTCTGTCACGAATGAAAATGAATGAATCTACACTCTAAAACATGTCTACATACATTTGTACGTTCTAGTCCATTTGATATGGCTAGAAAGACAATTATTTAGGAACGGAGGGAGTACAATAGTACAATGCAAAGTACTACAATTTTACCATCTAAGGCTGGTCATAGTGGGGAATAACTTAGACTAGTAACATGCATATGTTACTAGTCTATGTTACTACCTCTATAGTGGGTAGTAACATATGTGTAGTGCCATGCATCACCTCATTTATTGCTTTGTAGACTCATTTTGCATTGGAAACCGCTATGTGATGGTAACATATTATGTCACTCTATTTGCCTCTTTCTTCATTAATTACCTGACACATCATCTTTTTTGTTTATGTGACATATATGTTACTACCTATGTTATTCCCACTATGACCAGCCTAATGTCCTCCACGCTCACTACCAATTAATTGACCAGCTAATACATGCCATACAGACAGATTCAACACATCATTGGTCAAAAATAGTAGCTGTCACACACACACACACACACATACACACACACACACACACACACACACACACACACACCACATTATACACATGCATCAATGCATGAGTCTAATCAAGGATTATTTAGACCAAGTCAATAATAATGATAATTGGTGCTACTTGATGACAAACAAGCAGAGTACTCCTGACCTCAAGTTGCAGTTTGCTGGTTATCACCCAATGCATCCTGCAACGCCAACTTCATTAAAACAAACCCGGAAAAAGGCCCAGCAGAAGCAGCAACCACCAACATTCCCAGTAGACTCCAAAGAGAAATATCATCCTGACAAGCAGAATATTTCCTCTCCCGTGTCACCCACCACATCACAAACATTCCCAAACAGACAAACGCCACAAAAAAATTGGTCCTCACAGCTAGAATTTATATTCGCCCTCTACTATCACAACCTTCGCCACAAATCTATCATTCTTGGTCTAGCTAGTTTTGGGGGCGAACGTCATCTCCTGCGATCCCCGACCCCGAGCTCCCTCCTCCGCCTAGGGTTCCTGCGCTGTCATGGCGGCTCCCTGGAGCCCATGCCGGAGCCGCCCGCCGTCGCCAGACGCCTCTCCCTCTCCCTCCCCACGCCCCCCTTCCCTTCCCCAGCGTCGCCTCCCGGGCGAGGCCAGAGGCCCTTCCGCCGCTTCCCTCCAGGCTCTCTCTCGCATCTTCTTCCTCCCGCCGCCGCCAGCGCCGCCGAGCCTCGGCAGCGTGGTCTTGGCGGGCTCTCCCGTCGCGGCCCCATGCCCGGCCGGTGGGGGCTAGCGGCGGTGCTCCTCAGCCGGCGTCGGTGTGGCCCGTCGGCGGTGATGCCGCGTGCCTCGGTGGTGCTTGACGCGGCGGTGCGGCCGTTGGCCGTGGGGCGGCCCAGTGGCGCTGGTGGCTGGCGGCGCCCGCCAAGCCCAGATCTAGGCCCTTTTGGGCCCCATCTGGGTTTGGGTGGGCTGGTGGCTTGATGTTCCGCGGAGTCATTTCCTGGTGATGGCATGGTGGCGGCGGTCTCGAGTGGTGAGGATTTCGTCGGTCGGCGAGCTGCAGCGTGGCGACAGGATTGTCCGGGTCTAAGTGGACCCGGCCGGGCCGTCGAGGCCCGACAAGTCCTCGTCGCCGCGTCCGGTCGGCTCCGCTGCGGCGGTGGAGGTTGTCCCCTCCCCCCGTCCGAGTGGTGCTCGCTCCCGTGGCCGGGGTCTCCTTGCCCGAGCTAGGCCTCGTGTTGGCCGCTCCAGAGAGGCGGCGGGGGTGTCCGGTAACCGTGGTGGCGTGCTGGTGGGCGGCTGTTGTAGTGGTGCATCTCGAAGTGCCTCGGGTGATGGTGGTGGTTGTGGATCGGGAGAAATCCTTGTCGGCTTGTCCGCACCGACGCTGTGACGCTTATGGGCGCCATTGGACCCTCTGAGGCGTCGGATATATCTCTTCCCCACCATCCTCGCGTCGGGGAAACCCTAGAACTTGTTCGGCAACAGGCGGCGGCGTTGTCGCATTCCTTCTTGAAGGTGTTGCTTGGTGCGAGGCGCTTCGAGATGCTGGGAGCGCGGTGGCACTTCGTCGGAGGGTGCAGCGGTTACCGGTCTTCCTTTCGTCGTTGATCTGCCGGTGTCGGCATCCATTTCTCTTTCATTTTTTTTTTGTTTTCTTTTGGGTTTATCTGTGCTGCGGCCCCAGCGTGCTGAATGTATCGGAGATTTGCTTTATAATATAAAGCGGGGACCCTTTTTCTCAAGTCTATCATTCTTTGCCGCCCGTCTCGTTTTCATGAGCTTTTTGTTATCCCTTTTAAGATTACAAAATATTCCAAAGCCTTTAGTCAGACTGGTATCGCCGGGCTTATCGCCACCAGACAATGCTTCGGTTTGGATGTCGTGGCTGGCTCTTGGCTGCTTTGTGAGTGCATTTTGCATCACTTTTTACCTTGTATTTTTGCATCTTAGTCGTATGATTTCCCACAAGCTATCACGTGCATGTCTCCTTTTTGCCTAATTTCATAAGTATTTCAAAGAGGCAGGAGATGGCAAGCATTCATTGGAAAACACCTATTTTGGGTGTAAAATATGCTAATGGATGTCATAAAGGGAAATGTTTGGGCGCGGTGCGCCGGCCGAACTTTCGGCCGGTTCGCACGCCACGCTGGCAAAACGCGCCCCGCGCGCCCCGCCTCCTTCCAGCGCCTCCATCCCGCCTCCTTCCAGTGCGGCATCCTCTCCCCTCCCTCCTCTCTCGGGCAGCGACTGGGCCACTATGAGCTCCCTCGCCGGCGGCCAGGCGCTCCCTCGCCTGCGGCCATGGCCAGATCCATCCCCTACCTACAGCCTTCACGCGCGCATCCCCTCCCCTCTCCTCCCGGGTTGCGTTTGGGCTACCACAAGCTCCATCGCCGGCGGTCAGGCGCTCCCTCGCCGGCTGCCATGACTGCCTGCCGCCATGCCCGGCCCCTCCCGCGTATACAAGTGTTGCAACCGTCACCTAGAAAAGCTTCAACAGCAGTTGGAAAAAGCTTCAACCATAGACATAGAAAGCTTCAATGGCACTGCACAACAAGGGGAAGCTGCAACCGTTGTTGGATTTTGCTACTACCGGCAAAGCTTTTTGCTACATCCATCAGGCAGAGCTGCGACCTCGCGAGGACGACAATGATATTTTTTGCTGCAACCGTAGCAGGATTTTGCTACTACTGTTGGAGGTTTTTGCTACATCCATGATTTTTTGCTGCAACCATACCAAGATTTTGCTACATCCATCAGGCGGAGCTGCGACCTCGCGAAGGCGGCGACGGCGTTTTTGCTGCACCCGTAGTTTGATTTTGCTACTATCAGTGATTTTTTTTGCTACATCCATTCAAACGGGCGTTGATTGACTCATGACGCCGTCGACGAATTTTCCTTCTGCGAGCATCAATGGCGAGGGCGGCGGAGCTACAACCGTCGTCGTCAAGAGCTGCAAGCGCAGGTGAGCTGTTTGCATGGGTCGAGATGAGAACGAGGCCGGGAGGGGTGGGGGACCGGTGACGAGGACGGCCGGCGAGGGCGGGGTTCAGCGGGCGACGAGGAAGACCGGCGAGGGTGGGGGACGACGGCGGGGACGACCACCGGAGGGGACAGGAGGCGCGGTGCCGTGCTCCCCGAGGGAGATGCGGATCCAGAACGACTGTCCGAGGAGGAAGAAGCTGGGACGATCTGTTTTTTTTTGACTGGATCCAACGGCCGCGTGACTCATATCCGACGGCCTGGGTTGGACCGGCCGAAACTTTTGGCCGGCGCACCGGCGCAGAGTGCTGCCCTGTCATAAAAGCCTTCCATATGGAGAAATGTGCATGAGGGAAGAACCAGGTCGCACCTGGCATTCCAAAGATAAGGCAGTGTACGGTAACGCCACGCAAACACTATGATTTTTTTTGGCGACACATTTGCTTTCGAAATGAGGTTCCACAATTTCCTTTCTCCATCCATGGTCGTACTACATTGTCTTTTATCCTCATCAAGTAACTTAAGCTGAAGAGCAAGTGTGTAAGCACTTTTCACCATATACATACCACTTTTCTCATAGTGCCATGCCATAAGGTTGTCGCCCCAAATGGATGGATGTGTAAATTGAGAATAGCTTCAATGTCATGAGGCTAATACATACATCTAACCGGCTTGCCATCCCAAGTCCTAATATCAGGAACAAATAAGCATGAAACCCATTTCAATGTCAATCTATTTCTTTTGCACGTAACTCTGAGTTCAGAACTCCGGGATAGTCAGTTATCTCTCTACATATTAATGCTTTGCCATCATAAACCCTCCAAATAATAACATGCTTCAACAACCCCAAGCCATATATAATACCTTGCCAAGCTGGTGAAGTAGAGAGCAAAAGTTGTGTCAAGCAAGCGTCTGTGACGATAAGACTTCGCTTCTAGAAGCATCGCACGTAAGGAATCAGGTTTATCCAACAAACGCCAAGCCTACATTGCCAAAAGAGCCTGGTTAGACTTGGAAGAAAGAGAGAGAGATATATATGACCGTTGCTCCTGCGACGCGCTCGGCGGCCCTGCCGCCGCCGCCACCGTTGCCGATGCCGCCGGCCAGCCTGCCCCCACTCCCCTTCCGGCCAACCATCCTCGCGCCGCAGGCCCCTTGGTTCCTCTCCCAGCGCCAGGGCTCCATCATCGCTGCGTCAAGCCTCGTCGACCTCCCGGTAAGCCAGATCCAATCCGCCTCCGATCTGCCGGCCTCGGAGTCGCGGCCGCGCCCTGCCTCGCCTGTTGGCGCGTGCGACTCGGCAGGGGGCTCGGGTTCCTGCGCGCCTGTGGTCGCATTCAAGGCGCCCCGGTTCCGCTCCATGGTGGTTGTGCCTGCCGGGGGCATTCATGGCGAATGCATTCAAGTCGGGCCTGTCCACGAGTCGAGAGGAGGATGGGCGCGCCCGTGCCACTGGACGACGGTGGGCTCGGCGCCCGTCGCAGGGGACGCTTCTTTACGCCCGGCAGCGGCGTCCGGCGGGCTTCGGCGACAGCTGGCGAAGAGAGGAAGCTGCTGTTCTTAAGGAGGACGCGGGGGAGATGTTTTCGTTGCCTCAGCAAGCATCACCGCGCCCGTTCCTGCCGCAAGCCCTTGCGCTGCCTTGCTTGCGACCGTTACGCCACGGCGCTCGTTTACAGACTGCACGCGACGAGCCGCCGCCCCCTTCGCCCCCGCCCCGCCCTCTGCCTTCCTGCAGGCCGTGCTCGGGGCGCTCCTGGGCTGACGTGGTCGCCTCCCGCCTGGACTGCCCCCCTCTCCTCCCGTCGCCGCCTTTGCTGGACATGGCTCAGCATGGCCTTGGCGCGCCGGAGTCCAGGCCGGAGGAGGACACCTGCATCATCGCGGCCACCTTCGACATCGACCGCGACCGGCGCACCTGGGAGCAGACGGCCGCCATCGCCTGGGCGGTGGACGCCCCTCGTCGCCTGGCCCCGGCGGTGGTGGAGCGGCTATTGCGTGACCGTCTTCGCCTGCGACGGGGTGACGTCGCCGTCAGCAGCCACTACCCGGAGGAGTTCCTCCTCAAGTTCGAGAACAAGGAGCTCTGCACGGCTGCGCTGGACAAGGACTGACTCCGAATGGGCGACGACACGCGGGTCTTCATCAAGCCTTTGAGCGGCTGGCGACGCGCCGGCGCTGCCATGCCTTTCCGTCGCGCGCCTCATCCTCGACGGCGTGTTTCGCCCTACGTCTGGGCGCACTCCATCGTCGAACGCGTCATCAGCCGCACTGCGGCTGGGCGTCATGGATGAGCGCTCCATCTCCATGTCGGACACGCGTGACATCGCCGGTCTTCGGGCGTGGACGACCAATCCGAGCAGAATCCCGAAGGTGGTGTGGCTGACCTTCACGTCGCGTGCACCCGATGGCGTCACGATCTCGGCGCGGCAGCCGACGCGCTGCCTGCGTGGTGCCACCTTCCGCGTCATCGTCCACCTGCTGCGGGTTGAGGACTACACTTCGGCCCCTCTCGACGCGGAGACGCAAGATGGCCAGCATGTGGCGTACTCCCCTCCGACATCCGTGTTCCCGCCATGCCACCGCGGAACCATCGACGGCCACGCTCCTGTGTCCTCTGACGACGTCGTCATCCCTGGCGAGTTCGACTCCCGCGGCACCACGACGCAGGGTGCTCCGCGTGGCCGTGCCAGTGGTGGCGGCGCCGGCGCCTGCCGCGAGCCGCGTCCGTGGAGGCGCGATGATGATGGCGACGACCATGACGGCCGTTCGGGTGGCCCTGGCGATGGGCGGCCTTCGCGCGGCCACGGGGAGGTCGTTGCACGGCCACGATCCCGCTCCCCTCGACGGCGTGACGATCGTGCGGCTGGCCGACGGGACGGCGGCGGGCGGCGCCATGCGGCTACCTCCTCCAAGGCCGTGGGATGCTTCAGGACGATGGGAGTGGTGGCGTTGGCCGAGGCCAAGGTCAGAAGAGTCTTTGGTGGCAAGGAGGCTGACGAGCGGCTGTAGCTGCGTGAGGTTGTGCTTCGGGAGGCAGCCGAACTGCGACGCCTTATCGCCCTGCCGGCTGCCTCGGCTTCGGCCGCTGTCGGTCAGGGGCCGCCCCTGCTCCTGGAGCCCGACACGTCCGCGCCGGCGATCGTGGGGATGGAAGCCTGGTCCGACGGGCCTTGCGGCGCTCTGGGAGCGCTCAGCATCGATGACGGCCCTCCGGGTTTTGGCTCCCGGCCTCCCCTGTTCGGCTTGGCGCCCGCGAGCCGCTGCGCTTCCCCCGTGATTTCTCCAGCGGCAGCGGTCGACCCGTCTCCCTGCTGTGTCACCCCTGGACGCACTCCGGTGGCCTCGCCACTGCCGCCCGGGGCGCTCCTGGGACCCTACCTCGCCTCACCTGTGGTGTCCCCGCCGTCGGCCTCTCCTGTCCTCGATGCCTCGGCTGCGTCGGCTGGGATAGTCTCCTCGCCGACCTCCCCTGTCCAGGCGGGCAGCTCTGGCGATGTTGTCCCGGTGCCTGCGGGTACACCCACGCCTGCTGTTGGCGTGGTGCCGGAGTGTTCTTTCTCGCCTGCTGTCGGCATGCTGGACAGTTTCTTGGTCACCATCGCCGCCCCCCCTGCAGCGCTCCTGTTGCCTGCCCCGGTGCCGAAGCCAGCCAAGACCAGAGGATCCAGAGGCGTCAATCTCTCCTCGCCTTGTAGGAGCGGGCGGATCGCTCAGAGGAAGACGCGGCAGTGCCTCCAGGGCAGTTCGGCGGTCCAGGAGCTGATTGCCCGTGCATGCAACCTGCTCGGCCCGGAAGCGGACATGGATGTTGGGGTTCAGTCAGCCTATGAGGCGCTGTTCAACACGCCTCTTGCTGCTCCACATCATCCAAGCAAGCGAGAACCTTGCGAAGCATGTCAAGGCTGACCAAGAACAAGCCAGGAAGAAGAAAGCAGCTGCGGCGAGGCCACCGTTGTTGCCAATGTGTAGTCCTACCATGCGTGTTGTAGTTAAATGCACCGTCTTCGCTGCTTCCTTTCGAGTTCTGTCGTCCCTCTGTTTGCAACCCCGTGCCAACGCAACCGCGACACAGCAGCCGTGTGTGCCTCCTCAATGCATGTTACGTGTACCTCAAACCAGTGTGATCTACATTTTCCCATATGGCGCAACCTAATGTCAAGCTCCTGTGCTGGAATGTGCGTGGCCTCAATGCCCCTGCTAGGCGTGACGCCGTGCGCGACCTTCTCCGTGACTACCACGCCACTATTGTGTGCCTCCAAGAGACTAAGCTCGATCACGTCGATGATTCCCTCATCGCAACCATGCTCGGCCCCTCCTTCACTGCTAACTACCATGCCCTCCCGGCCGTCGGGTCTAGGGGGGCATGATCATGGCCGCCTCTGACGCTTACTTCCGCCTTTCAGACTTCGAACAGCATGGCTCCATCTCGACCCTTTGTCACCATCTTTGGTGATGGCCTTGGTGGACCACAATCATGCGTTTACGGCCCTCAGGGGGAGCAAGACAAGTTGCTTTTCATCAACGAGCTCAGAGGGCTGAAGCATGTGGTGAAGCCCCGGTGGCTCATTCTTGGCGACTTCAACCTGATCACCAAAGCAGCCGACAAGAACAACCAAAACATAAACGGCCGCCTCATTGGCAGTTTCCGCTCCACGCTAAATCACCTCTAGCTTAAAGAGATGCGGCTTTCAGGCCGTAAATTCACTTGGTCCAATGCTCAAGAAAACCCGGTGCTAACAAAGATTGATCATTTATTCCACTCCGACGATTGGGATGAGTTTTTTCCAAATGCCCACCTCCAGGCCATCTCATCTGCCTGCTCGGATCATGCACCACTGCTCCTTCTGGGGGACACGGAGGTGCGGCGGCGCCCGTCTTTCAAGTTTGAAGAGTTCTGGCTTCGACTACCTGGTTTCAAGGAAGCGGTGGCCATGGCACAGAATAAACCGGTCTGATCAACCAATGCAATCCGAAGGATTCACATCAAATTGACACGGACTGCAAAGGCTCTCAAGAAATGGCAAAGAGATACGGTCGGAGTCCTCAGCACTCAGATTGGCATTGCAAAGGAGGTAATCTGGAGGCTTGACATTGCAGAGGAGGGGAGGTCCCTCTCCCCTACAGAGCTGGAGCTACGACGCAGACTTAAGTTTTCTTATCTCGGCCTCCTATCCTTCCAGAAGGTTAAGTTGCGACAGCGCGCACGACTTACGGGTATCAGGCTGGGCGATGTCAACTCTAAGTTTTTCCATGCCAAGGTAAATGGGCGGCGGAGGAAAAACTTCATCCAGTCATTGCACTCGGATCACGGTGTTGCCGTCACAGCAGAAGATAAAGAGCAGGTGCTCCTTTCCCACTTCCAGGGCCATCTGGGCACCCCCACGCCACGACGCTCAAGCTTAAACTGGGACAACCTCGAGATAACTTCGCATGATCTAACGGAGCTCGATGCACCTTTCGACGAGGAAGAGATAAAAGACGCGGTTTTTTCGTTGCCCTCTGTCAAAGCGCCTGGCCCAGACGGGTTTATTGGAGCCTTCTTCAAAACATCTTTGGGGAGATCATCCGATGCACGACGTCGTTCAAGCAATCCTCCAGCTCGCTAATCTCCAAGGGGCGGTGCCTCCCTCATTAACTCGGCAAACATAATTTTGCTCCCAAAAAAGCGGGCCTTCGGGTGGTTGGAGACTACAGACCAATCAGCCTCATTCATAGCCTTTCAAGATCTTCTCCAAGCTCCTCGCCAGCAGACTCGCCCGATCACGCCTTATTTGGTATCCAAATGCCAAAGTGCCTTTGTGCAGAAGCGATCCATCCACGACTACTTCTTGCATGTCCAGAATCTCATAAAGGACCTACATCATCGAAACATCCCAAGCCTCTTCCTCAAGCTGGACATTTCAAAAGCCTTTGACTCCATAAATTGGGCCTTCCTCCTGGAGGTCATGCAACGCCTTGGCTTTGGGCAGCGATGGCGAGACTGGATATGCCTCTCCCTATCGTCCTCCTCTTCAAGAGTGTTGCTCAATGAAACCCGGACGGATGTTCAGACACGCATAAAGGGCCTCCGCCAGGGCGATCCGGTATCCCTGATGCTTTTTATCCTGGCCATTGACCCTCTTCAGCAGATCCTACAACTCGCCTCCCGTCGAGGCATCCTCAAGCCCATTGCTGCTAGAACGACCAGATGTAGGATCTCCCTTTATGCTGACGATGCGGGCATCTTTGCGAACCCGGACAAGGATGAGCTTCACGCGATTTCGGCAATCATAAAGACCTTTGGGGAGGCAAGCGGACTAATCACAAACCTGAGCAAGACCGAGGTCTTTCCGATCAGATGTGCCGGCATTAACCTCCAGGATGTGTTGTCGGTTTTCCCTGCCAAGATCGCCACCTTCCCGGGACGTTACCTGGGGCTCCCCCTTCATTTTCGTCGTCTTAAAGGTGTTGATCTGCAACCCTTCATCGATAGGTTCGCAGCGGACTTCCGGGATGGAAAGGAAAGCTTCTCAACAAGCTTGGCGGTGGCACTTTTCGCCGGTCATCCTCACGGCCATGGCCACCTTCCACATCATAGCTCTCAACTTGTCAAGGGGACTCTCGGAAAGATCGACAAAATCATTCGGGCCTTCATCCGCAAAAAGAAGACCAAACACAGACCTCGGAGGCCACTCCCTTGTTAACTGGAAGATCGCTGCGCCCAAAGCTTTTGGGCGGTCTAGGATCATGGACCTTCAGAGATTTAGCCGTGCCTGCGTCTACAAAGTGGCCGTGGTTGCAATGGACTGACTCGGAAAGGCCATGGGTGGGATCGGAGTTGCCGTATGCGACCAATCAGACATGAGCCTCTTTCGCATGTACCTCTATTACGCTGGGCAATGGGCGAGAAGACTTTGTTACAGCACGACAATTGGACCGGTAAAGGTCCTCTCAAGCTACTAGCTCCAGAGCTCTACAAGGCGCCTCAAGAAAAACAGATCGGTGCACAACGAGCTCATGAACGAGGCTGGATTAGGGCGGTGGCGGGGCTCACAGACCATCCAGCAGCTAGGTGAATTCGTGTCTCTCTCGAATCACATTAGTCGATCACCCCCTCCCCGACCAAGAGGACACCATTCACTGGAACTTAACCACCTCGGGGACTTACTCGGCAGCCTCTCGCCACGGTAGCATTCTTGGCTCCTACTCACGTTTTGACACGACTAAGGTCTGGTCTGCAAACGCTGAGCCCAAGTGCAAGTTCTTCGCATGGCTTGCTCTGCACGGAAGAATTCTCATTGCGGATATGCTGGCCGTGAGGGGATGGCCTCACGACCCCAGATGCATGCTCTGTCTTCAGCAGCCAGAAACAGCAACTCACCTCTGCAAAGACTGTCCATTCACGGTCGCGGTTTGGAACCAGGTGAACTCTTGGACTAACGAAGGCGTTCCAATCTCGGGCTTCCTGCCGGAGCAGGAAATGTGTCTCGACTGGTGGGACAAGACTCTGTACTCCAGTCCAAGCAAGTGCGCAAGAGGCGCGATGGAAGAATCATCTACACGATTTGGTCTGTTTGGAAGGAGCGAAATAGGCGAGTCTTCATCGGACAAAGGCCGACGCATCGCGAGGTGGCGGCTCTAGCCCTAGACGCAATCAATCGGTGCGACACTGGCGTTCTTTGGCAACCTGCCAACCGCCGGCATTGGTTAATCTAGATTCTAGGTTGGCCTTTTTGTGGTTTCTGCGACGTTCCCTAAAAACGCTCACCCCTCTGTAAATTGCGTCCTTTCGCCATCTCTTCTATAAAGAAAAAGGCAGTGCTCCTGCCGGTTCCTTAAAAAAAAAAGCCTGATTAAATAAACGCAAATCACAAAAAACCCGCAACTCGCATCCTTTCGACCTTGCCATTTTTTTCCAAGCAAGCCAATGGGTTTTCGTCGCTCCTTGTCACCCCCACTAAAAACTGAGAATCAAGTGACATAGCTCATCATATAAATGTAGCGAAAAATTAAAGACACACATAGCATAAATACGCAAAGCTTGGATGACAGATTTAACCAAGAATCTATTTATTAAAGTTCTAACGCTAGGCATATGTTAGAGAAAGAACATATGTTAAAAAAAGTTCACCAATTTAAGAAAAATATACATGAATTTAAATAATGTTCTGACATTTAAATATGTCGAAACATTTCAAATCAATTTTTAAAAACTTTTAACAGCATTAATAAATGTTGACAAAAATCATGTAATTAATTTTTTTGAAAAAATTGCATGAGTTTTGTAAAATTCCCAAATTTAAATCACATTCTCGAATATTAAAATGTTTGTGCAAATTTAAAAAATATTCACAAATTTAAATAATTCTAAATAAAAATCACGAATTTTTAAAGGACATTGATAACTACCGAACGTTATGCTCATAAGCAACATATCTGAACGATCTAAATCCCAGCCTCGCTCGCTCGCTCCTCCTCTAAATCCAAGCATTGCTCGCTCCTTTCTTCTTTCTTTTTTTAACGTGGCTGAGAACAAGCGCTGCATTTATACCTCCAAACATGCATGCATGCATGTAAGGCAAAATAACGTACGTCCGCATTGATTTCATTAAGATTCAAAATTCAAAATGTTTTGTAGCTCAAACCGTTGCTCCAATTAAAAAATCATTTTCACATAAAAAAATTGTTGCAACGAGAGCTTCGAAAGATCCCATGTTGGCTTCGAAAGATCCCATGTTGATATGTTTCGATGACTTTTTTCATGAGGCAAAGTTATCGTGGTGTTTGCACCTAAGTTATCAGGTCCGGGAGATTATATTATCATGTTATTTATACAGATGTTACCAGAGTATGTTTCCAAATAACTTTTTTACATGGGTCAATGTTATCGTGGTGTTTGTATCTAAGTTATCATGCCCGGGAGTGTATATTATCATGTTATTTACACGAGAAGTTATCAGTCGTATGTTTTCAACAATTTTTCTTCACGGGTCAAAGTTATTGTGGTGTTTGTACCTAAGTTATCAGGACCGGGAGCCTATATTATCATATTATTTACACAAAAAAATTATCAGAGTATGTTTCAACATTTTTTTCACGGGGCAAAGTTATCGTGGTGTTTGTACCTAAGTTATGAGGTCCGGGATCATATATTATCATGTTATTTACACGGATGTTACCGGAGTATGTTTCAACAACTTTTTTGCATAGGTCAAAGTTATCGTGGTGTTTATACCTAAGTTATCAAGTCCGGAAGTGTATATTATCATGTTATTTACAAAGAAGTTATCGATGGTATATTTCAACAACTTTTATCCATGAGTCAAAGTCATCGTGCTGTTTGTACCTAAGTTATCAAGTCCAAGAGCCTATATTATCATGCTATTTACACAAAAAATTATCGGTGGTATGTTTTTTACATCTTTTTCCCCGGGTCAAAGTTATCATGGTGTTTGTACCTAAGTTATTAGGTCCGTGATGTGTATATTACCATGCGATTTACAAAAAGTTACCAGGGGTGTTTTTTAACAACTTATTCCCTGGGTTAAAATTACCCTCAATGTTTGTATGCAAGTTATCAGCTCTGTGGTGCATAGATTATTATGCTATTTACATAGAAGTTACCGGGATGGTTCGGATTTTAGCATTTTTATAAATATAATAGGACATCTACTTGACACAAACTGCATCTACTATCCCTCTGATTTATCTGTTGAAACGGTATTTAGCTCTTAGTTGACCCAAGCGGCAATTCACGAAGAGAAAATGGAACCACGAAAATCTAAATTCCTGAAAACTGGAATAGACCTTGGCCTCATACACTTTCTTTGGAAAAAAGAACGCTGAAAAACTGAATTTTCTGAATTGGAACGATGCACTTGTACTGCAGCATGTTCTCTAGTTGGAACGATGCACACTGAATTCAAACTCTAATTGAGCACCAGATAGTTGTTGTTGTTGCTGCCGCTGCTAACTTGCAAAGTGCAGTTTCTTCCTCTCCCGTTGCTAACTTGCATGTTGGGGAATGTTGCATGGGGAAAAAAATCCTACACTCACCAAGATCAATCTAGGAGATGCACATCTGCGAGAGGAGAGATTGGATCTACATACCCTTGTAGATCGCTAAGCGAAAGTGTTAAGAAACGTGGTTGATGTAGTCGAACGTCTTCACGATCCGTCCACGAACTCCCGATCAAGTGTCGAACGGATGACACCTCCGAGTTTAGCACACGTGCGGCTCGGAGGCACCCTCTCCTTCTTGATCCAGCAAACGAGAGAGAGAGGGGGGGTATGAGATCGGGACCAACATGACGGTATGGTGGTGGTGGCAACGGAATTCTGGCAGGGCTTCGCCAAGCGCCTACCGGTGAAACGTGGGAGGAGTTAGGAGAGGTAACGGGCAAGGGTCGAAGGGTGGCTGCCCCCAATGCCTCCGCACCTTTATATAGGCATGGATGGGGCTGGTGGCTTGCCCTCGAAGGCCCTAGGGTCATTGGCCAATGGGGGAGGAAGGAAATCCCACCTTTGCTTCCCCACCGATCGCTATCCCTCTTTTTAGGGATCCTGACCTTATACCCTTGGGATGTGATACTATTCCTTTTAAGGGAGGATCTTGGTGTGCCTAGACCAGGGTTGTGGGAACTTTCCCCACTACACATGTTCATGTGAGTCCCCAATGCGGGTGGCCCCACTCCAAAACCTTCTAGAACCTTCCCGGTACAATACCGAAAAAACTCAAACTTTTTTCGGAACCCCGATTGCAATTTTCCATATATGAATTTTTACCTCCGGACTATTCCAGAGCTCCTCGTGATGTCGCGGATACCATCCGCGACTCTGAACAACCTTCGGACTTTCCACTATTAATATCTCAATACTACCCTAGCACTACCGAACATTAAGTGTGCGACCCTAGGGGTTCGAGAATCATGTAGACATGACTGAGACTCTGCTCCGGTCAATAACCAATAGCGGGACCTGTCTGCCCATACTGATTCTACATATTCCACGAAGATCTTTATCGGTTGAACCATGATGTCAAGGATTCAGTTAATCTCGTATACAATTCCCATTGTCCGGCGATATGTTACTTGTCCGAGATTCGATCGTCAGTATCTTCATACCTAATTCAATCTCGTTACCGGCAAGTCTCTTTACTTGTTCCGTAATACAAGATCCCGTGACCAAACTCACATGCTTGCAAGCTTCTTGTGATGTTGTATTACCGAGAGGGCCTCGAGATACCTCTCCATCATACGGAGTGACAAATCCCAGTCTTGATCCATGCCAACTCAACAGACACCCTCGGAGATACATGTAGAGCATCTTTATAGTCACCCAGTTACGTTGCGACGTTTGATACACACAAGGTACTTCTTTGGTCTCAATGAGTTGCATGATCTCATGGCTATATGAACAGATACTTGACATGCAGAAAACGATAGCAATAAACTTGATATAATCTTATGCTACGTTTATAGTTTGGGTCTTGTCCATCACATTATTTTCCTAATGATGTGATCCCGTTATCAAATGACAACTCATGTCTATAACTAGGATACCATAGTCATCTTTAACCAACGAGCTAGCCCGGTAGAGGCTCACTAGGGACATGTTGTTGTATATGCATCCACACATGTATTTGAGTTTCCAATCAATACAAATATAGCATGGATAATAAACGATTATCATGAACAAGGAAATATAATAATAACAACTTTACTATTGCCTCTAGGGCATATTTCCAACATTGCAAAGTGCGGATCCAGCCTAAGGTCGATGCAGCCGACGGTGGTGGGTGCCTAGGCTTCTCACTCTCCCGTTTCTCTTCCTCTCACAGCCGGAGCTCGCCGAGCTCAGTCCTGGCGCGGACGGAGTAGAATCTCGCGTGGATGGAGATGAAATCAAGCCCGGGGAAGCGGGGAAAGGTTGAGGGGCTCTCGGGGCCGGAGGGAGGCGGCGGCGGCACTCGCGGGAGGGGGGCAGCGGGCGGTCCAGTCGCTCGCGGGAGCGCTTTCTTTTTCTCCTGCGTGATAGTCAAAGGAATAATCGAGGGGTTGTGTGTCGTACGTGGAGATCGAAGGGCCATCGGGTCGTTCGGGTCTCATGCAAATTTCAGAACGTTTGGAAATTACAAATTTCAATTTTTAAATGTATTCTTGTTTTCAACAGAAATATTCAAGAATTTTTTCAAAAGGGAAAAAGGAAAAACAATAAAAAGGCACATAAAAATGTCACGAAGGAAAAGAAAGAGAAAAGAAAACAAAGTAAAAAACAATGATAAGAAAACCATAAAAGGATCTAGAAAATTAAAAGAAAACCGACCCATTAAGGTCGCGGAGTGCGCGCGCAGAATAGGGGATTGCGATAGTTGTGCCCTCGGACACGATAGTTGAAATGGCCACAAAAAAAGTTTGATAAAAAAAATGGCCGCAAATGCTATGTCTCGCTTGGCATAGCGCTCGTGACTTGTGAGTAGAGTTCAGCCGAGTGGCCTGGCCCAACACCAGCTGTGCACGAGCGATTTTGGAAAGCTTCTAGAGACCGGTTTTAGGAATCTTTGATCCGGGTTTTTTCTTCCAGTTTTGGAAAGGTTCCACGTGTTTTCTTTCTGTGCGTTTCTTTATCGTTTTTCTGTCACATTCTTTTCTCCTTGTTTTTTTTTCATATTTTTCAAATACATGTTGAAATTTTATAAATACACTTTGAACATTTTTTGTATGCATGTTCAGCGTTTTCTAGATACAAGTTGATTATTTTTAAAATACACAAAACATTTATCTAAATACACGTTGAACATTCATGAAATGCACACTGGACATTTTTTAATACATAATCAACATTATAAAATGCACATAGAGTATGTTCAAAAATTTCATGAACATTTTTTGTGAAACGTGCAAACACTCCGAAGTGTTCTAAATGGCACCATTTATTTTTACGTTATGAACGTTTTGAAAATTGCATGAATTCTGTTTTGACATTCCCTCAATGTTTTTTCAACGCATGAACATTTTCAAAATATCACAACATTTTTAAATAGTACGAACATTTTGTAAAAAAAATATGAAACAATTTTTAACATTTTCATGACCATTTTAAGAAAATATCATGAACATATTTTTAAATGTGTGACGATTTTTTAAATGGCATGATTTTATTAATAGTGTGAATAGTTTCTAAAATTCAGCAAAGAAATTTTTTAATATTCCATGGACATTTTTTATACACAGTGAACTTCGTTAATTTTTTTTTGTATTGAATATTTTGAAATACAAAAAAGGTAAAAAGGAAAGAAAGGACAACAAAAAAGAAAACATACGAAAAAACTAGCAAAGGTGACAATTATATGGGTCGGCCTACTACTAAAGTGGCTTCTTGAGGCGAGGCGAAAGTTCGTCTCGCTAGAAGCCTAATGTAGACGCACCCAGAGCCCTAGGCGGCAATTCCCTCTAGCTAGGATTTTTGTTTTTCTCACAACCATTAGCGACGTTGAGATCGTTCCTTCCTTCTTGTCTCTCCGACTGCCCGCGAAGGTTCCGCTCGGGCAGACTGGTAACCCTTGATCTGGTTTTGGATGTAGATAGTTCCCTCTTTTCCTTAGAGTGCCTCTGGGTTATTGAACACATAGGAAGTCATACCTTGGAAAGGTGATTTTCTTCAAGAACTTGTTACTAAACGAGTTCTAATTTTCCAAACCAAATCAATTTTTAGGAAAAGACAATAACAAAGAAATGGACCGGGGCTAAATGTCTAAATGTTTAAATAGAGTTGTGTACTTGCACATGAGATCCTATTTAGGTAATCAACATGCACCGGTAAACATCATTACTTACTTGTAGTCAACATGATATTTGTGGGAGATGTGTCCAAATAATCCCATGACCGATTGCCGCCGCATCGAGGTTCTATTGTCGAACCAAGACACTTACCGTCTCGCGAGGTTATCTCGGTTTTTAAGGAATATCCAGACCAATGCATTGGACGTTTAGTGACTGCACCTTGTGTAACCCCAGAGAATAGGTACTAGCTACCGTACTGATCTTACTGTCACCGAAATTCGGCATAGCCTTCTGTTCCTCTCTGCACTTAAGCTTTTCTTGATCGATCTTCAGTATCCTGAGGACCCGTAGGGCCCTAGAGCAACTCCAACACGCCGAACCATTTCGTCTGCGCGTGTCCGTTTGGGTTGAAATCGACACAAAAGTCGGCCCACCGCGTCGACCCAAACGGACGCGCGTCTGCTTTTTGTCCGCCGGGCGACCCATTCTAGACCCAAACTTGGGCCGCGGACGTGCGCGACGCCCGCCTACTCCCTCCTGGCCCGCCAATCGGTGGCACATAGGCCATTCTCTTACTCCCATCGACAGCCAGCACACCCGGCCGCCCCACCCCGTCGTCGTCGTCGCCTAATTCCGGTGCTCAGGCCAGCCTTCCATGCCCACATATCTTCCCTGCAGCACGCCATCTTCCAATGTCGCCGCCAGCACCACCTCGCCCCCGGTCCTGCCTGAAGCGGTCAAAAGCATGGTGACCTTGCTCATTAGGTGCCGCCCTGCTTGCCGGACGCTACCAAGGCCCGCTACCAGGTCCAGGGGAGGCGCGTCGCTCTTCATCGGCCAGCTTCTTCGACGACACCCGCAAGCTGTTCGACGGTTTGCCCGCAAGGTACAAATAGACTCCGCCGACGAGTTCTTTTTCCACAATTCCATTTGCAACTTGGATGATTCTTCATCCGACGATGAGGAGTTTGTGGCTGCTGTGTTGGTCGTCCATTAACACCTTAGTAGGCAGCGGCCGATGTTATGGGGCTCGATCCCGGGGCACACTCCGGCGTTGAATCGCAACCGAGAGAGCGGTCATTTCCTACTCTAGAAGTACTACTTCGAGACACCCAACCCGCTCTTCAAACATCACCTATTCCGATGTTGTTTCCTTATGGCTAGGCATGTTTTCAACCGTATCCGGGAGGGGTGGTGGCATACGATAAGTATTTTGAGTGCAAGGAGGATGCCCTTGGAAAGACTGGCTTCTCCTCTTATCAGAAATGCACTGCAGTTATTCGGATGCTTGCATATGGAGTTCCCGGTGATCTCATTGATGGATATGTCCGTATGAGCGAGTCCATGTGTCTAGAGCCCATGTATAGGTTCTACAAGGTTGTGATAGCAGTGTTTGACCTTGAGTACTTGAGAGAGCCAAATGTTGCAGATACAACCCGCTTGTTGGCGATGAATGCCAGCGGGGGCTTTTTTGGGATGCTTGGTAATATAGATTGTATGCACTGGAAGTGGAAGAACAACCCTTCTGCTTGGCAGGGGCAGTATAGGGGCCATGTCAAAGCTTGCACCGTCATACTCGAGGCCGTGGATTCACAAGATCTCTGGATTTGTGATGCCTACTATGCAACTTTATTCTTGTAGACACGTGTTGGGCCTCCAAGCGCAGAGTTTTATAGGACAGTAGCATTTTTCCCTCAAGTGGATGACCTAGGGTTTATCAATCCATGAGAGGTGTAGGATGAAGATGGTCTCTCTCAAATGACCCTGCAACCAAATACAAGAAATATCTTGTGTCCCCAACACACCCAATACAATGGCAAATTGTATATAGGTGCACTAGTTCGGCGAAGAGATGGTGATAAAAGTCTTATATGGATGGTAGAAATATATTTTATAATCTGAATAAAGAAAAACAGCAAGGCAACAATTGATAAAACAGAGCACAAACGGTATTGCAATGCTTGAAAATGAGGCCTAGGGTCCGTACTTTCGCTAGTGCAACCTCTCAACGATGCTAATTAATTGGATCATATAACTATCCCTCAAAGTGCGATGAAGAATCACTCCAAAGTTCCTATCTAGCGGAGAACATAAGAATAAATTGTTTGTAGGGTACGAAACCACCTCAAAGCTATTCTTTCCGTGTGATCTATTCAAGAGTCCGTACTAAAATAACACAAATCTATTCTTTCTGTTCGATATATCCTAGAATTCATACTAAAATAACACCAAAGCAAATTCATATTCATAATACTCAATCCAACACAAAAAACTTCAAAGAGTGCCCCAAGATTTCTACCGGAGAAACAAAGACAAGAACATGCATCAACCCCTATGCATAGATTACCCCAATGTCACCTCAGGAATCCGCGAGTTGAGTGCCAAAACATATATCAAGTGAATCAATATGATACCCCATTGTCACCATGAGTATTCAATTGCAAGACATATATCAAGTGTTCTCAAATCCATAAAAGTATTCAATCCGATAACATCGAAATCTCAAAGGGAAAAACTCAATTCATCACAATAAGATAGAGAGGGGAAGACACCATATGATCCGACTATTTAACAAAGCCCGTGATACATCAAGATCGTTCCATGTCAAGAACATGAGAGAGAGATTAAACACATAGCTACTGGTACAAACCCTCAGCCCCGAGGGTGGACTACTCCCTCCTCATCGTGGTGGTCGCCGAGATGATGAATATGGCCACCGGAGATGATTCCCCCTCCGGCAGGGTCCCGGAATGGGGTCTAGATTGGTTTTCGGTGGCTACAGAGCCTTGCGGCAGCGGAACTTCTGATCTAGGTTAACCCCGAAGGGTTTTGGAATATTTGTGAATTTATAGGGTAAAGAGGGGGTGCGGGAGGCCACCGAGGTGGGCACAACCCACCTAGGCGCTGAGGGGCCTGTGCACGCCAGTTCGCTGCCCGCAAGGCTCAGAGGGTTGTGCTCCCTCGGGCACCCCAGTGCTCTCTCGCCCATTGGTGGTCTTGGTCCATAAAAATCCACAAAAGTTTCATGTGTTTGGACTCCGTTTGATATTGATTTCTTGCGATGTAAAAACAAGCAAAAAAGCGATGAATCGGCCTTTGAGCCTTTGGGTCAATAGGTTAGTCCCAAAAAATGATATAAAGTTGCTATAAAATAATTGTAAAACATCCAAGAATGATAAAATAACAGCATGAATACTTCATAAATTATAGATGCGTTGGAGAAGTATCAATTTGTCACTCTTTTTTTCGGCATGGTCAGGTCTCACAATGATATCAATGTGCTTCAAAGCTCTCTGGTGTTTGCAAGGCTTGGCGAAGGCAACTTCCCAGAGGTCAATGTTAACATCAATGGCCACAACTGCAACAAAGGGTACTATGTAGCTAACGGTATCTATGCTTGTTAGTGGACTACTCTTGTGAAGACAATCTCCAGCCATGTAGGAGAGAAAAGGAAGAGATTTGCCGAAGAGCAAGAGAGTGCTAGGAAGGATGTGGAGCGTGCCTTTGGTGTTCTGCAATCTCGACGGGGCATCGTTTGGTATGCTGCTATAACTTGGAGCACCAAGAAGTTGTGGGAGTTGATGACTGCTTGTGTGATCATGCAATGATCGTAGAGGATGAGTGCCTAGAACGTATCTATGACCAAGGGTTTTAGTTTCAGGGTGACAATGTTGTGCCTGAGCATGGAGGAGCGGCAACATTTGCACAATTCACCTAATTTCATCATCACATGAGTGGTTGAGAAACTCACATTCAGCTGCAAAAATATTTGGTTGAGCATATGTGGGCTCACGTTGGCAACCAATAGATGTATCTTTTTTTAAATGTATTTGAGACAATTTAATATTATTTAGCTTGTCAACTATGATATATTTAGTTGGCTTGTACACTATGATATATTTGTTTGGTTGTGAAACTATGTAAGATGTTTGTATTTTGTTTGAATTATGTTTGACAAAAACATGGTCGGCCGGCCGCGAGGACGAAAATGTGTCTGTGCGTTGGGTGCACGGCCGACCCAAATGCAAAAGGGATGGACAACGAGCGGGCGGCCGATCCAAATGAACAAAAGACGGACAAAACACGCGTCTGTTTGGGTCGGTGCATTGGAGTTGCTCTTAGAACGAGGTAGAGATAAGAGACAAAAAATGTTATGCAACACATCGAGTAATGTTAATGTTAAAGTAAACTAGCGATTCCTTAGCGCACATACATGCGCTTGTGAAGCAAGGCCTCAACCCTTGAGTGGACTACTCATAGATCGCAGCTAAATCACAAACAGAGGACATTACAAAAATTAACACTTGCAGATGAATGATTATAGTCCCTTTTTTGCGAAAGAAATTATTATAGTCTTATAATGCCTGCAAATTACGATGTTCCCTCGATTACAAGTGTAATAGCTATGTAGATGAGGACTACAGAGATGGAAATGACTATGCAGATGGTGGTGGCTGCCCCGGGCGTTGCCATGGGGATTGATTACAGTTTTCTTATGAAAGCTAAAGGAAATAAAAATAGTATAATGTATTTTAATTTATTATTATATAGTTGAAAAAAATATAGAATATAAGCAATATTTTCCATGCATATTGAGATAAACATAATTAATGTGATTCATGAGGTGCATGCGTGTATGTTGAGAGACAATATAATTAGCCTTTTCATGCATGTTAAGAGAAATACTTAGTGGGTGATGAGGTGGCATATATGGTGAGGTGGCATGTGTACATGCTTAGAGAATTGAGATAGTGGGGATGAACTATTTAGATATATAGAATTAGGGATTTTGACATATAAGTTCATCCCCATATTACCATATAAGTTCTATCTCAGCTTACACCCACCATATAAGTTCATGTCCGACATATAAGTTACACCCACCATATTATATACTCCCTCCGTCCCGAATTACTTGTCGCATAAAAGGATGTATTTAGACGTATTTTTAGTTCTATATACATCAATTTCTGTCCATTTCTCTGATGAGTAATCCGGGACGGAGGGAGTATTTTGGTAAGATTTTATTTGATTTGAGTACGGATAGGGGAATGCAAGGAAAGTTTTGATTTAGTTTATGTTTTGATAAGGTTTGATTTGATTAGGGTATTGCTAGGAAAAGGCAAGGAAAGTTTTATTTAATTAAGGTTTTGGTAAGATTTTATTTGATTTTGATTGAGTTAATCCAAGACATGTTTTTGATAAGATTTATTGAGTTAATGCAAAACATGGTTTCCAGTAGAACAAGGCAGAGAGGCAACAACGCGGGCCAACCAGCAAGGAGAGCAAAAATCAGGCGGGGTTAGTGAAAGCACAATTTCTCCCTTGCTGGTTTTGGTAATTCATGTCAACATACATGTTGTTGGAATAATGTTTTCCTGAAGTATATTTTAGGAAAAGTTTAACCTTGCCAAGTACATCAATGGAGATGTGGACCCCTCAAGTACTAAGGAACAATGTTGGCAACGCTTCAAGACTCTACATTTTTTTTGTTAAGTGATCAAAGATCGCATTGAGTCCATAGGAAAGCCAATACTATTAAAAGGGGATAAAGTTTCGATCATGAGTTGTTTGCTCAAGTGCTTAGAGATATTGCTATGAAAACCCTCAAGCATACCCTTACATTCCTATCTGTCCAAAACCCTAAAGTCAATCTTGGTCCCACTGATACACATGTTCCCAGACCCACCGAAATACGCTTGACAGAGCCACTTCCTAAACCCTAACGACTAGGTCTCGTCGAGATGACATTCGGTCCCACCAAAGTGCGCGTGCCAACCTTTTGTAACCAATTGACTTCATCTTGAAAATTTTGAGTGGTTTCAATTGGTGTCACAGAAGTGTGGAAAGTGCTTAGGTCATCACTCATCGGTCTCACCGAAAAGTATAAAGTTCAGCCTGTTGCACTAATCGATCTCACCGAGTGGTTTCACCCTGTCCCACCGAGTTGTGCATAAAGGTGTGTAACGATTAGACTTTTTGTGATGACTATATTGTTGGGGAACACAGTAATTTCAGAAATTTTCCTACGCACACGCAAGATCCTTCTAGGTGATGCATAGCAACAATAGGGGAGAGTGTTGTCCACGTACCCTCGTAGACCGGAAGCGGAAGCGTTATGACAACGCGGTTAATGTAGTCGTACGTCTTCACGATCCTAGTACCGAAAGTACGGCACCTCCGCGATCTGCACACGTTCAGCTCGGTGATGTCCCATGAACTCTAGATCTAGATGAGTATCGAGGGATAGCTTCGTCAGCACGACGGCGTGATGACGGTGATGATGAAGTTATCGACGCAGGGCTTTGCCTAAGCACTACAACGATATGACCGAGGTGGAAATCTGTGGAGGGGGGCACCGCACACGGCTAATCAATCAACTTGGGTGTGTCTATGGGGTGCCCCCCCTCCCCCGTATATAAAGGAGTGGAGGAGGGGAGGGCCGGCCCTCTCTATGGCGCGCCCAAGGGGAGTCCTACTCCCACCGGGAGTAGGATTTCCCCCTTCCCTAGTTGGAGTAGGAGGGGAAGGAAGGAGGAGAGAGGAAGAAGGAAAGGGGGGCCGGCCCCCCTCCCAATTCGCATTGGGCTTGGGGGGGTGCGCCCCCACCTTGGCTGCCTCCTCATCTCTCCCACTAAGGCCCATTAAGGCCCATGTACTCCCGGGGGGGTTCCGGTAACCCATCGGTACTCCGGTAAATGCCCGAACTCACCCGGAACCCTTCCGATGTCCAAACATAGCATTCCAATATATCAATCTTTATGTCTTGACCATTTTGAGACTCCTCGTCATGTCTGTGATCTCATACGGGACTCGGAACAACCTTTGGTACATCAAAACACATAAAATCATAATACCGATCGTCATCGAACGTTAAGCATGAGGACCCTACGGGTTCGAGAACTATGTAGACATGACCGAGACTCGTCTCCGTTCAATAACCAATAGCGGAACCTAGATGCTCATATTGGTTCCTACATATTCTACGAAGATCTTTATCGGTCAAACCGCATAACAACATACGTTGTTCCCTTTGTCATCGGTATGTTACTTGCCCGATATTCGATCGTGGTATCATCATACCTAGTTCAATCTCGTTACCGGCAAGTCTCTTTACTCGTTCTGTAATGCATCATCCCGCAACTATCTCATTAGTCACATTGCTTGCAAGGCTTATAGTGATGTGCATTACCGAGAGGGCCCAGAGATACCTCTCCGATATACGGAGTGACAAATCCTAATCTCGATCTATGCCAACCAAACAAACACCTTCGGAGACACCTGTAGTGCATCTTTATAATCACCCAGTTACGTTGTGACGTTTGATAGCACACAAGGTGTTCCTCCGGTATTCGGGAGTTGCATAATCTCATAGTCTGAGGAACATGTATAAGTCATGAAGAAAGCAGTAGCAATGAAACTGTAACGATCATAATGCTAAGCTAACGAATGGGTCTTGTCCATCACATCATTCTCCTAATGATGTGATCTCGTTCATCAAATGACAACACATGTCTATGGTTAGGAAACATAACCATCTTTGATAAACGAGCTAGTCAAGTAGAGGCATAATAGGGACACTTATGTTTCGTCTATGTATTCACACATGTACTAAGTTTTCGGTTAATACAATTATAGCATGAATAATAAACATTTATCATAAAATAAGGAAATAAATAATAACTTTATTATTGCATCTAGGGCATATTTCCTTCAGTATCCCACTTGCACTAGAGTCAATAATCTAGATCACATCACCATGTGATTAACACTAATAGTTCACATCACCATGTGATTAACACCCATAGTTCACATCGCCATGTGACCAACACCCAAAGGGTTTACTAGAGTCATTAATCTAGTTCACATCGCTATGTGATTAACACCCCAAGAGTACTTAGGTGTGACCATGTTTTGCTTGTGAGAGAATTTTAGTCAACGGGTCTGCCACATTCAGAGCCGTATGTATTTTGCAATTTTTCTATGTCTACAATGCTCTGCATGGAGCTAATTTAGCTAATTGCTCCCACCTAAAATATGCATCCAGATTGAGACACAGAGTCATCCGGATCGGTGTAAAAGCTTGCATCGACGTAACTCTTTACGATGAACTCTTTATCACCTCCATAACCGAGAAATATTTCCTTAGTACTCTAAGGATAATTTTTGACCAATGTCCAGTGATCTACTCCTAGATCACTATTGTACTCCCTTGCCAAACTCAGGGCAAGGTATGCAATAGGTCTGGTACACAGCATGGCATACTTTATAGAACCTATGACTGAGGCATAGGGAATGACTTTCATTCTCTTTCTATTTTCTACCATAGTCGGGTTTCGAGTCTTACTCAACTTCACACCTTGCAACACAGGCAAGAACTCATTTCTCTGACTGTTCCATTTTGAACTACTTCAAAAATCTTGTCAAGATATTACTCATTGCAAAAACTTATCAAGTGTCTTGATCTATCTCTATAGATCTTGATGCTCAATATGTAAGCAGCTTCATCGAGGTCTTTCTTTGAAAAACTCCTTTCAAACACTCCTTTATGCTTTCCAGAAAATTCTACATCACTTCCGATCAACAATATGTCATTCACATATACTTATCAGAAAGGCTGTAGTGCTCCCACTCACTTTCTTGTAAATACAAGCTTCACCACAAGTCTGTATAAAACCATATGCTTTGATCACACTATCAAAGCGTATATTCCAACTCCGAGAGGCTTGCACCAGTCCATAAATGGACCGCTGGAGCTTGCACACTTGTTAGCACCTTTAGGATCGACAAAACCTTCTGGTTGCATCATATACAACTCTTCTTTGAGATATCCATTAAGGAATGCAGTTTTGACATCCATTTGCCAAATTTTATAAAATGCGGCAATTGCTAACATGATTCGGACATACTCTAAGCATCGATACGAGTGAGAAAGTCTCATCATAGTTAACACCTTGAATTTGTCGAAAACCTTTTGTGATAATTCAAGCTTTATAGATAGTAACACTACTATCAGTGTCCGTCTTCCTCTTGAAGATGCATTTATTCTTAATGGCTCACCGATCATCGGGCAAGTCAATCAAAGTCCATACTTTGTTCTCATACATGGATCCCGTCTCAGATTTCATGGCCTCAAACCATTTCGCGGAATCTGGGCTCATCATGGTCTAGTAACATGACTCCCAGAACAGTATTACCATACCACTCTGGTGCGGAACATATTATGTTTGACCTATGAGGTTTGGTAGTAACTTGATCTGAAGTTTCATGACCATCATCATTAACTTCCTCACTAATTGGTGTAGGCATCACTAGAACTGATTTTTGTGATGAACTACTTTCCAATTTGGGAGAAGGTACAATTACCTCATCAAGTTCTACTTTCCTCCCACTCACTTCTTTCGAGAGAAACTTCTTCTCTAGAAAGGATCCATTCTTAGCAACGAATATCTTGCCTTCGGATCTGTGATAGAAGGTGTACTCAACAGTTTCCTCTGGGTATCCTATGAAGACGGATTTCTTCGATTTGGGTTCGAGCTTATCAGGTTGAAACTTTTTCACATAAGCATCACAACCCAAACTTTAAGAAACGACAGCTTAGGTTTCTTGCTAAACCATAGTTCATATGGTGGCATCTCAACGGATTTAGATGGTGCCCTATTTAATGTGAATGCAGCTGTCTCTAATGCATAACCCCAAAATGATAGTGGTAAATCGATAAGAGACATCATAAATCGCACCATATCTAATAAAGTACGGTTATGACGTTCGAACACACCATTACGCTATGGTGTTCCAGGTGGCGTGAGTTGTGAAACTATTCCACAGTTTTAAATGAAGGCCAAACCTATAACTCAAATATTTGCCTCCGTGATCAGATCGTAGAAACTTTATTTTCTTGGTACGATGATTTTCCACTTCACTCTGATATTCTTTGAACTTTTCAAATGTTTCGTACTTGTGTTTCATCAAGTAGATATACCCATATCTGCTCAAATCATATGTGATGGTCAAAAAATAATGATACCCGCCGCGAGCCTCAACACTCATCGGACCGCATACATCGGTATGCATTATTTCCAATAAGTCAGTGGCTCGCTCCATTGTTCTTAAGAATGGAGTCTTAGTCATCTTGCCCATGAGGCATGGTTTGCAAGCATCAAATAATTCATAATCAAGTGATTCCAAAAGTCCATCCACATGGAGTTTCTTCATGCGCTTTACACCAATATGACCTAAACGGCAGTGCCACAAATAAGTTGCACTATCATTATTAAACTTATATCTTTTGGCATCAATATTATGTGTATCACTGTGATCGAGATTCGGTAACCATTTACATTGGATGTAAGTGAAGGAAATATGCCCTAGAGGCAATAATAAAGTTGTTATTTATATTTCCTTATATCATGATAAATGTTTATCATTCATGCTAGAATTGTATTAACCGGAAACTTAGTACATGTGTGAATACATAGACAAACAGAGTGTCACTAGTATGCCTCTACTTGACTAGCTCGTTGAATCAAAGATGGTTAAGTTTCCTATCCATAGACATGAGTTGTCATTTGATTAACGGGATCACATCATTAGAGAATGATGTGATTGACTTGACCCATTCCATTAGCTTAGCTCTTGATCATTTAGTATGTTGCTATTGCTTTCTTCATGACTTATACATGTTCCTATTACTATGAGATTATGCAACTCCCGAATACCGGAGGAACACCTTGTGTGCTATCAAATGTCACAACGTAACTGGGTGATTATAAAGATGCTCTACAGGTGTCTCCGAAGGTGTTTGTTGGGTTGGCATAGATCGAGATTAGGATTTGTCACTCCGGGTATCGGAGAGGTATCTCTGGGCCCTCTCGGTACTGCACATCACTATAAGCCTTGCAAGCAATGTAACTAATGAGTTAGTTGTGGGATGATGCATTACAGAACGAGTAAAGAGACTTGCCGAGGATGTGATCACGGACATGACGAGGAGTCTTGAAATGGTCGAGACATAAATATTGATATATTGGACGGCTATATTCGGACACCGGATGAGTTCCGGGGGTCACCGGATATTTATCGGAGTGCCGGGGGGTTATCGGAACCCCCGGGGGGACTATTGGGCCTTCATGGACCATAGGGAAGAGGGGAGGCAGCCCACAAGGGGCAGCCGCGCCCCTCCTGATGTCTACTACGCAACCTTCTTCTTGTAGATGTTGTTGGGCCTCCAAGTGCAGAGGTTTGTAGGACAGTAGCAAATTTCCCTCAAGTGGATGACCTAAGGTTTATCAATCCGTGGGAGGCGTAGGTTGAAGATGGTCTCTCTCAAAAAACCCTACAACAAAATAACAAAGAGTCTCTTGTGTCCCCAACACACCTAATACAATGGTAAATTTTATAGGTGCACTAGTTCGGTGAAGAGATGGTGATACAAGTGCAATATGGATGGTAGATATGGGTTTTTGTAATCTGAAAATATAAAAGCAGCAAGGTAGCAAGCGATAAAAGTGAGTGTAAACGGTATGGCAATGCTAGGAAAAAAGGCATAGGGTTCATACATTCACTAGTGCAAGTTGTCTCATCAATAATAACATAATTGGATCATATAACTATCCCTCAACATGCGACAAAGAGTCACTCCAAAGTCACTAATAGCGGAGAACAAACGAAGAGATTATTGTAGGGTACGAAACCACCTCAAAGTTATTCTCTTGGATCAATCTATTCAAGAGTTCATACTAGAATAACACCTTAAGACACATATCAATCAAAACCCTAATGTCACCTAGATACTCCAATGTCACCTCAAGTATCCGTGGGTATGATTATATGATATGCATCACACAATCTCATATTCATCTATTCAAACCAACACAAAGTACCTCAAAGAGTGCCCCAAAGTTTCTACCGGAGAGTCAAGACGAAAACGTGTGCCAACCCCTATGCATAAGTTCACTACGTTACGGAACCCACAAGTTGATCACCAAAACATACATCAAGTAGATCACGTGAATATCCCATTGTCACCACAGATAAGCACATGCAAGACATACATCAAGTGTTCTCAATTCTTTAAAGACTCAATTCGATAAGATAACTTCAAAGGGAAAACTCAATCCATTACAAGAGATGAGGGGGAGAAACATCATAAGATCCAACTATAATAGCAAAGCTCGCGATACATCAAGATCGTACCACCTCAAGAACACGAGAGAGAGAGAGAGAGAGAGAGAGAGAGATCAAACACATAGCTACTGGTACATACCCTCAGCCCCGAGGGTGAACTACTCCCTCCTCGTCATGGAGAGCGCCGGGATGATGAAGATGGCCACCGGTGAGGGATCCCCCCCTTCGGCAGGGTGCTGGAACAGGTCTAGATTGGTTTTCAGTGGCTACAGAAGCTTGCGGCGGCGGAACTCCCGATCTAGGTTATTTTCTTGAGGTTTCAGTATTTATAGGAATTTTTGGCGTAGGTCTCACGTCAAGGAGGTTCCCGAGTCGTCCACGAGGCAGGCCCACACGCCCGGGGGGTGGGTGCACCCCTCCACCCTCGTGGACGGCCCGGGACTCTTCTGGCCCAACTCTTTTACTCCGGGGTCTTCTTTTGGTCCATAAAAAATCGTCAAAATTGGCACGTCAATTGCACTCCGTTTGGTATTCCTTTTACGTAAAACTCAAAAACAAGGAAAATGTAAAGCGGCACTAGGCTCTAGGTTAATAGGTTAGTCCCAAAAATCATATAAAATAGCATATAAATGCATATAAAACATCCTAGAAGAATTATATAATAGCATGAATACTTCATAAATTGTAGATACGTTGGAGACGTACCAGCATCCCCAAGCTTAATTCCTGCATTCCTCGAGTAGGTAAATGATAAAAGAAATAATTTACGAAGTATGAATGCTAGCAAGTTCATAAGTTTGATCAATGACAGTTCCAATCACTTTTTCTAACATCATTATATATCATAATAGTCGCTCATATCATAAAGCTTCTCATGATCAAGTAACAAGCTATTCACATGTTAAAGTATACATCATAAACTTTTTTGAAAACTAACAAACCGTTCTCAGTCATTAAACAATTGCAATTCATCTTATTTTCAGGAAGGGTCTATGTAAGAGCTTTGATTTAGCAAATCCCACATACTCAACTATCATATAGTCTTCCATGATTGCTACCACTCAAAGCATATTTTTAGAACAATTAGCATCCATCGAACACAGAGAAAGATAGGGGCTTAATGTTTCTCCTCCCAACTTATTTATCATATATAATTGTCAACAATAATAATTCATGATCAAATATATTTGAATGGCCATATATGCTTAGATCTTTCTCCACCACATGATGCTTGCCAACTAAAAAGTAGGTTGGAATGAGAAGGAATACTACTGACTCTTGAATAAAAGTAAAAGATAGGCCCTTCGCAGAGGGAAGCCTGATTTGCAGAGGTGCGGATCTCGAAGCTAAAATAGAGATGAAAATAATTTTGAGAGGTATGCTTTCATTGTCCACATAACGACCAAGAGTTCCCAATATCTTCCATACTAGATACATTATAGGCAGTTCCCAAACAGAAAGGTAAAGATTTTACTCCCCCTCCACCAACAATCACACTCGACGGCTTGTCCGAAACAACGGGTGTCGTCCAACTATCAACAATCCTGGGGGAGTTTTGTTTAAATGATTTGTGATTTTTTTTTGATCTTTTGATCATAGGACTGGCCATCCCAGTGCTACGTCTTGAGCTTGCGTTGGTTTTCCTCGAAGAGGAGAGGATGATGCAGCAGAGTAGCGTAAGTATTTCCCTCAGTTTTTGAGAACCAATGTATCAATCTAGTAGGAGGCCACGCGCAAGTCCCTCGTACCTACACAAAACAAATAGCTCAACGCAACCAACGCGATTAGGTGTTGTCAATCCCTTCACGATCACTTACGAAAGTGAGATCTGATAGAGATGATAGATTATATTTTTGGTATTTTTGGTATAAAGATGCAAAGTAAAATAAAAGGCAAGTATAAAGCAAATCAATAATAAAGCGTAGCAAGATTAATATGATGAGAATAGACCCGGGGGCCATAGATTTCACTAGTGGCTTCTCTCAAGAGCATAAGTATTTTACGGTGGGTGAATGAATTACTGTTGAGCAATTGCAGAATTGAGCATAGCTATGAGAGTATCTAGGCATGATCATGTATATAGGCATCACATCCGAGACAAGTAGACCGACTCCTGCCTGCATCTACTACTATTACTCCACTCATAGACCGCTATCCAGCATGCATATAGAGTATTAAGTTAATGAAAATAGAGTAACGCCTTAAGCAAGATGACATGATGTAGAGGGATAAATTCATGCAATATGATAAAAAACCCCATCTTGTTATCCTCGATGGCAACAACACAATACGTGCCTTGCTGCCCCTACTGTCACTAGGAAAGGACACCGCAAGATTGAACCCAAAGCTAAGCACTTCTCCCATTGCAAGAACTACCAATCTAGTTGGCCAAACCAAGCGGATAATTCAAGAGACTTGCAAAGATAACCAATCATACATAAAAGAATTCAGAGAGAAGATTCAAATATTGCTCATAGATAATCTTGATCATAAACCCACAATTCATCGGTCTCAACAAACACACCGCAAAAAGAAGATTACATCGAATAGATCTCCACGAGAGAGGTGGGAGATTGTATTGAGATCCAAAAAGAGAGAAGAAGCCATCTAGCTACTAACTATGGACCCGAAGGTCTGAAGTAAACTACTCACACTTCATCGGAGAGGCTATGATGATGATGTAGAAGCCCTCCGTGGTGGATTCCCCTTAGGTGGAGCTCGAACAGGCCCCAAGATGGGATCTCGTGGATCTGAGAAAGTTGCGGCGGTGGAATTAGGTTTTGGCTCAGATCTCGATCTGTTGGGGGTGCGAGGTATATATAGGAGGAAGAATGCGTCGGTGGAGCTTGGGGGGCCCACGAGGCAGGGGGCGCGCCCTCCACCTCGTGGCCGCCTCCCTCCTTTCTTGACCGAGGGTCCAAGTCTCTGGATCACATCGATGAGAAAATCACGTTCCCAAAGGTTTCATTCCGTTTGGACTCCGTTTGATATTACATTTTCTTCAAACACTTTGAAATAGGCAAAAAACAACAATTAAGGTTTGGGCCTCCGGTTAATAGGTTAGTCCCAAAAGTAATATAAAAGTGGAAAATAAAGCCCAATATGGTCCAAAACAGTAGATAATATAGCATGGAGCAATCAGAAATTATAGATACGTTGGGCATCTCCAAGCTTAATTCCTGCTCGTCCTCGAGTAGGTAAATGATAAAAAGAGAATTTTTGATGGGGAGTGCTACTTGGCATATGTAACATCCCAATTTTCCTAAATTAGGATGTTAATAGATCATTCATGTGCATATCATATTTTTATTGCATTATTTGCTTTTCTGAAATATTCAAATCATTATGCAACAAAAGGCAATTTATTGGAGTGGAGATAACATGACTTCTCCCCTGTTTTTAATAATGTTCATAATGTGCATAATATTATTTCTAGTTCATCTGTTATGTTCTGGTAATTTTTGCAATCTTCAAAATATTTTATTTGATTGTTTTATTGCTGTTTGAGTGGCCTATTGCATCAAAATTATTTTACAAAATTGCATTAGTATTGGAACTAGTGTTCCTGTAGTTTATAGCTATAGGGCTATTTTCTTTGTGTGTCTAGGTATTTTATTTAGATTTTATATTGTGTATTTTATTTTATTTATTTTTAGTTTTGCTGTTGTAGTTTTTGTTTAAAAAAGAGAAAGGCAATGAGCCGGCCACCAATGACTGCCCACCAAATGCCGGCCCAGCCGCCCATGCCACTCACCGCCGCTGCCCACCTAACCTCAAGACTGTCGTGGCCTGGCCGCCCCATCGCCCAGCCCAAATGACCAAGCGGTACGCCCGATCGCTTCCAGCCGCTGACCAGCGGGTCCCGCTACTGTTCATCCCTTGCCCGAGCCGGACACGCGCCAAGACGACGCCGAGGCCGAGCCGGATCGCCAAGGCGCTCTGGTCGATCCTGCAGGCGAGCGGGGACATCTCACGCGATCCCAGGACCCCGAAGAACCCTACCGCTCGCCTTTCCCCACCCCTTGCCACCTGCACGCGCCGCTAGGGCGAAACGGATCTCGCCGGAGGAGCTCGAGACCGCCGCCGTTCACCGGTCGTTGCCGCCGCCGTAAGGACCTGCAGAGCCGCACCACCTACTCCGTTCGAACCCCCTCTCGACGCCGCACTCGTTTGACACCTCGGGTTGACCTGCAGCGCACCAGGACGACGCCGCCACCGACGCCCGACTTCGCCGGAGCCGCCGCGTTCAAGTCTTCACCGCCGCCGTCACAGTCCGCCTCGCCGCCGTTCGACCTCACCTACACCTCCGCCACTCACCGCCGCACCCGTCCATCACTTCGCTTTTGCCGGAGACCCACCGGAGGAGCGCCGCCGCCAACGCCCGAGACCGCCGCCGCCGTCCTCTGTTTCCGGTGAGCACGCACACACAGCAAACCCCGGCCAATCACAGACTGACACGTGGCAATTCGCTACAGGAACAACACGGCAGTTCGCTACAGTACCAGGAGTTTTCTGTTTTTTTTCTTTTGTTTTATTTCAGATTTCACCAAAACTTCTGATAGCTATAACTTTTATTCTATATGTCCAAATTAGGTGATTCTTTTTCCTATGCACTCACAAAAATCAGCACATTATCACAGTACCAACTTTGCACATGTTTGCACTTTTCAAATTTGAATTCGTTTGAATTTGAAATAAACCTTCCGGGGACCGTAACTCTCAAACCGTTTATCGGAATCGAGTGATTCTTTTTGCATTGTGACCGTAGTGCAATTTAGGTGCTGTTAAGCTTCTGTTGTTGAGTTTTAAAATTGATTTTCTTGCTGTTGGTTTTGTTTTGATTCTTTTCGTGTTAGATGATTGATTTGTTGAATTGTGTGAAACGTGTAGATTGTCCGGAGTGCGACGCGAGCTATTGTCAGGAGTGTGACTTTCTGAATCAGAACCAAGGCAAGTTACATGTTGATCATCCTTTACCTATTGTTTTCTATGCATTGTAGTATATATCACACTATAACTTTATGCATTATAGGATTGTTATATTTTGAGCTATGCTGTTGAGCTATCTTTCCGTCTTTTGCATATCGTGGTAGTTGTAGTTTGATATGCTTTGTAGACGGGGGTGGTTCGTGTATTCATTGAGTTTATGTGAGGATTATATACATAACTAAAATGAGTAGTAATTAAGGATTTAATTCACCTCTGGGCGGAAGTGGTATTGATTGGTGTTGAGGGAAGGCATCATGGGGTCTTGCACCTTTTCTAAGGCCATGCGCTCATGAGAGTGCACCCTAAGTGGAATGCTGCCCAGGTTCAAAAAGATCAGACAGACTTAGTGACTAGTAGCTACCAATTGCGGCCACACGCTAAATGGGCTCTGGCTTATTTGATCAGTTGTTGGAAACCTTGCCCGCATAAAGGTCGACAGATGTAGCATATGTAGGTGGGATGTGGTCGTCGGTGGTTAAGGGAACCTCTTACGAAAGACTTTGTCTCAATCTTCGGATTGGGTCCAGTGGGTAAAGCGTACAAAACTCTGCAGAGTATTAAAACTAATCATGATTAGCCGTGCCCCCGGTTATGGGTAAATTTGAGCCACTATGCCATTACAATTGTTGGATGATCTTGACAGATGTGACACCTAATAATATTTGTGGGCAACTTAATAATGGGAAGGTTGGAGTTGATTTTGCCAACTCAACCTTGTGTATATAATTGTAGTAATAAAAGAACTAAATAAAAAAATTGACTATTAGGTAGTTATGAGGATAAAATCAGCTTTCGGCAAGAAAAATAAACCCTCGAGCCTTCCTTTGTTGTACTATGCATATACATGTAGGTCTGCTATATTATTACTCCTGTGTAACTTGCCAATACATTCCAAGTATTGACCTATATGGCTGCAACGTCTCATGTTGCAGGATATTGAACGAAAGAGTAAGGTACCGTTAGGGTCGCGAGTCTGCACTCAAAGCATCGCCGATGGGCTATGATGGGACTCATCGTTATTTTCTGCTACTTTCCGCTGTTTGATTGAATAAAGCTAGCCAAGTGCTATGCGATTGTTTTATTTTATATACTCTGGATCATACGTTGTAATAAATGATGCACTTGCTATTCTGGTATTCATCTATACTGTGTGTGCTAGCGAGTTCGACCCAGGGACTAGCACGGTAAGCACAGAGACTCAAATCCTTCGAGGTTTGGTCGTTATAGATGGCATCAGAGCAGTGTGTTGACTATAGGACGTGACCCTAGAAAATGGATTAGAAAAGACATAGGACTGAAAATTATATAAACCAGCTATACTTAATGTTGTTTATTAGTTAACCCCCTCAAGTATCTTGAACAGTTAAGTAGGAAACTAGTGCTGAGACCACCATTCATGTTTGTTTTATATTGCAACATTATCGTGTTAGCGTATCTGATTATGCTCACTTTCGTGGTATGAAGATACTAGATTGTTTGCTTGATTGGTAGTTGTTTGTTAAATTGCTTAGTGTCGAAATTATTCGACTATATATATAATATTATCATATTGTTTATAGTTTGTTGTTTGTTTGTTGGTGTTATTCGTTGTTGTGTTTTGTTGGCTTGATCATATTATGCATATGGGTAGAATATATTTATATATACATAGTTTTTGGCCCTATTATATCTATAACTCTTCTATGCTTGCCCACCAGATGTCGCCGAGGCGTGATAATAGGCGTAATGCTGCAGGAGGAGACAACAATGGCAATGATGTACCACCATGCATGCAGCAGTTGCTTGAGGATGTGCTCGGTTGATCCGGTTGCTTGTCGAACTAGAACAACAACAATAACAACAACAATCCACCGCCACCTCCACGGTGGATATGCTTACTGTGTTCTTGAGGTTGAATCCTCGAGAGGTTCTCGATTCCCCTGAACCTATTGTGGCTGATGATTGGCTCCGTGCAGTCAATAGGAACACAGAGCAGTTGGATGCACAGATGCGAGAGGGTGAGGTTTGCCTCACATTTGTTGGAGGGTCCTGCTGCAGCTGGGTGGGACAATTACTTGGTCACCTATCCCATTGCTACTATCACATGGCCTCGGCCAGGATGCTTTCCGTCTGCACATGTGTCTGCTGGTGCTATGAGTGCGAAAAAGAAGGAGTTTACTTGATTTGCGCCAGGAGGTCGCATACAGTTAATGCGTATGTGGAGGAATTTAATAATCTTGCACGTTATGCTCCTAATGATGTTAACACCGATGCAGCTAGGCAGGAGAAATTCTTGGAGGGCCTTAATGATGAGTTGAGCCTTCAGTTGACAGTGGCCACTTTTAGGAATTGTCAGGACCTGATTGATAAGGCTATTGTGCTGGAGGGAAAGCAACAGGCCATAGAGAATCGCAAGAGGAAGTACAACAACAATAACAGGTATAATTCAGGACCACAATGAAGCCACGCACTTCATATCATGGTAATGGAGGTAATGGACATAATCATCATGGAGGTAATGATCATAATCATCATGGAGGAATGGCCACAACCATAATGGCCACCATCATCATAATGGGCACAAGAGTAACAATGGCAATGGCAAAGGTAATGGTAATTGTAATGGCAATGGAGGGAACAATAACCAGAACCACCAGGTTACACGTGCGCCAAGGGATTTGAGTCAGGTGCGGTGCTTCAGGTGTAAGGCTATGGGGCACTATCCCACAGATTGCCCGGGGGCGAAGAACTCGGGATCCAACAAGCCAAACCCCTTCCAAAAGGGTCATGTAAATCATGTTAATGTGGAGGAGGTTTACAATGAACCTGATGCAGTGATTGGTAAGTTCTTGATTAACTCAGAACCCGCGCTTGTTCTTTTTGATACTGGTGCATCGCATTCTTTTATTTCGAGGGTATTTGTTGATAAACATGGATTGCCAACCAAAACACTTAGCATGCCTATAAGAGTGAGTTCCCGTGAGCTGAGATGATAGCAGGTGTTGGTTGCCATCAGTTGACTTTGTCTATTGGAAAGCATGATTTTCCTACGGATTTGATTATATTGAAGTCACAAGGTCTGGATATTATTTTGGGTATGGATTGGTTGCAGTTATATAAGGGTCGTATTGATTGTGCAAGTCGATCTATTACTCTCAGTGCACCAGGAGGGAAGAGGATCAAATATGTATGTAAGTATAAGCGTGATCAGATACAGGTGAACTCTCTTAAGGGGGTAGCACGGAAGAGGTGCCGCCAGAGGGATTATCCAGATGTGTTTCCAGAGGAGTTGCCGGTATGCCACGGATAGAGATATTGAGTTTCTCATTGATTTAATACCGTGCCTTTGGACCTATTGCAAAGAGACCGTATAGAATGCCTCCTCAAGAGTTGGAGGAATTGAAGAAGCAGATAAGAGAATTGCAGGCACAAGGATTTATTCGCCCAAGTTCATCACCTTGGGGAGCTCCAGTTTTGTTTGTGGAGAAGAAGGATGGGACCTTGAGGATGTGTGTTGATTATCGTTCTCTGAATGAGGTAACCATTAAGAATAAGTATCCTTTGCCTATGATAAATGATCTGTTTGACCAGTTGGAGGGAGCTACTGTGTTTTCTAAGATTGATCTTCGTTCTGGTTATCATCAATTAAAGATTCGTGAGCAAGATATTCCAAAGACTGCTTTTACTACGAGGTATGGGTTGTATGAATATACTGTTATGTCATTTGGATTGACTAATGCTCCTGCATATTTCATGAATATGATGAACAAGGTGTTTATGGAGTTCTTGGATAAATTTGTGGTTGTTTTCATTGATGATATATTGGTATTCTCCAAGAATAAGCAAGAGCATGAGGTGCATTTGCGTTTGGTATTGGAGAAATTGAGGGAACTTCTGTTGTATGCCAAGTTCAGCAAATGTGAGTTTTGGCTGGATGAGGTAGCATTCCTTGGACATGTTGTGTCGTAATGGAGTTGCAGTTGATCCATCTAAGGTTGCTGCGATTCTGAGTGGGAGACACCCACGACAGTTGGAGAGATTCGCAGCTTTTGGGCCTTGCGAGGTTATCACAGGAGGTTTATTGAGAACTTTTCAAAATTGCAAAGCCTATGACTGAATTGTTGAAAAAGGAGAAGAAGTTTGTTTGGGTGATGAATGTGAAGCCAGCTTCGGGAGTTGAAGCAGCGTTTGGTTACGGCACCAGTTTTAACTCTGCCAGACATACATAAGGACTTCCAGGTATATTGTGATGCTTCTCGTCAAGGACTTGGGAGTGTTTTGATGCAGGAAGGTAAAGTTGTTTCATATGCTTCACGTCAGCTTAAGAATCATGAGCTTAATTATCCCACACATGATTTGGAGTTAGCCTCAGTTGTGCATGCATTGAAAACTTGGAGGCCATACCTTATTGGTAATCATTGTGATATATTTACTGATCATAAGAGCTTGAAGTATATTTTTACTCAGAAGGATTTGAACCTCAGGCAGAGGAGATGACTGGAGCTTATTAAGGATTATGATTTGAATGTGCAGTATTATCCTGGTAAGGCTAATGTTGTTGCTGATGCATTGAGTCGTAGGAGCCATGCTAATGCAATTAATATTGATAATATGCCACCCGAGTTATGTGAACAGTTCAGAGTCTCGGGTTGGAGATGGTTCCTAAGGGATATTTGGCAACACTTGAGGTAAAGCCTACTTTGCTTGACAAGATCGGGGAAGCTCAAAAGGGTGATAAGGAGATTGCTGAGATAAAAGAGAATATGGTTAAAGGTAAGGAAAGGTTTCCATGAGGATGAACATGGAGCCATATGGTTTGAGAAGCGTATTTGTGTACCTCAAGATGCAGATATCGGAAGTTGATTCTTCAAGAGGCGCATGATTCACCTTATTCTATTCACGGTAATACTAAGATGTATTTGGATTTGAGGGAAAGATTTTGGTGGCCTAGCTTTGAAGAGGGAAATTGTTGGATACATTGCAACATGTGATGTGTGCCGAGAGTTAAAGAGAACATCGAGACCAGCAGGTTTGTTACAGCCATTGCCTATACCTGTTTGGAAGTGGGATGAGATTGGTATGGATTTCATTACAGGTCTACCCAGGACACGGTCAGGTTATGATTCTATTTGGGTAGTTGTTGATCGTTTGACTAAAGTTGCTCACTTCATCCCGGTAAAGGAAACTTATACCAGTGCTCAGCTAGCAAATATTTATATGTCTAAAATTGTTTGTCTGCATGGAGTTCCAAGGAAGGTAGTGTCTGATAGAGGTACTCAGTTCACATCTAAATTTTGGCGTCAGTTGCATGAATCCTTGGGCACCAGGCTGGAGTTCAAAGACTTTCCATCCACGCATGATGGGCGACAGAGAGGGTAAATCAGATTTTGGAGGATATGTTGAGAGCTTGTGCTTTGGACTATGGGTCCAGTTGGGATGATAATTTACCTTATGCAGAGTTTTCATATAATACTTGATTATCGAGGCTAGTCTGAAGATGGCACCATTTCAGGTATTGTATGGCAGAAAGTGCAGGACACCGTCGATGTGGGATGAGGTTGGAGAGCGTCAGTTCTTTGGACCAGACTTGATCAGAGATGCTGAGGAAAAGGTCAAGTTGATCACCAAAACATACATCAAGTCGATCACGAAAACGTGTGCCAACCCCTATGCATAAGTTCACTACGTTACGGAACCCACAAGTTGATCACCAAAACATGCATCAGTAGATCACGTGAATATCCCATTGTCACCACGGATAAGCACATGCAAGACATACATCAAGTGTTCTCAAATCTTTAAAGACTCAATTCGATAAGATAACTTCAAAGGGAAAACTCAATCCATTACAAGAGATGAGGGGGAGAAACATCATAAGATCCAACTATAATAGCAAAGCTCGCGATACATCAAGATCGTACCACCTCAAGAACACGAGAGAGAGAGAGAGAGAGAGAGAGAGAGAGAGATCAAAAACATAGCTCTTGGTACATACCCTCAGCCCCGAGGGTGAACTACTCCCTCCTCGTCATGGAGAGCGCCGGGATGATGAAGATGGCCACCGGTGAGGGATCCCCCCCCCCTCCGGCAGGGTGCCGGAACAGGTCTAGATTGGTTTTCGGTGGCTATAGAAGCTTGCGGCAGCGGAACTCCCGATCTAGGTTATTTTCTTGAGGTTTCAGTATTTATATGAATTTTTGGCGTAGGTCTCACGTCAAGGAGGTTCCCGAGTCGTCCACGAGGCAGGCCCACGCGCCCGGGGGGTGGGTGCACCCCTCCACCCTCGTGGACGGCCCGGGACTCTTCTGGCCCAACTCTTTTACTCCGGGGTCTTCTTTTGGTCCATAAAAAATCGTCAAAAATTGGCACGTCAATTGCACTCCATTTGGTATTCCTTTTCTGTAAAACTCAAAAACAAGGAAAAACAGAAACTGGCACTAGGCTCTAGGTTAATAGGTTAGTCCCAAAAATCATATAAAATAGCATATAAATGCATATAAAACATCCAAGAAGAATTATATAATAGCATGAATACTTCATAAATTGTAGATACGTTGGAGACGTATCAGCATCCCCAAGCTTAATTCCTGCTCGTCCTCGAGTAGGTAAATGATAAAAGAAATAATTTACGAAGTATGAATGCTAGCAAGTTCATAAGTTTGATCAATGACAGTTCCAATCACTTTTTCTAACATCATTATATATCCTAATAGTCGCTCATATCATAAAGCTTCTCATGATCAAGTAACAAGCTATTCACATGTTAAAGTATAGATCATAAACTTTTTTGAAAACTAACAAACCGTTCTCAGTCATTAAACAATTGCAATTCATCTTATTTTCAGGAAGGGTCTATGTAAGAGCTTTGATTTAGCAAATCCCACATACTCAACTATCATATAGTCTTCCATGATTGCTAGCACTCAAAGCATATTTTTAGAACAATTAGCATCCATCGAACACAGAGAAAGATAGGGGCTTAATGTTTCGCCTCCCAACTTATTTATCATATAGATAATTGTCAACAATAATAATTCATGATCAAATATATTTGAATGGCCATATATGCTTAGATCTTTCTCCACCACATGATGCTTGCCAACTAAAAAGTAGGTTGGAATGAGAAGGAATACTACTGACTCTTGAATAAAAGTAAAAGATAGGCCCTTCGCAGAGGGAAGCACGGATTTGCAGAGGTGCCAGATCTCGAAGCTAAAATAGAGATGAAAATAATTTTGAGAGGTATGCTTTCATTGTCCACATAACGACCAAGAGTTCCCAATATCTTCCATACTAGATACATTATAGGCAGTTCCCAAACAGAAAGGTAAAGATTTTACTCCCCCTCCACCAACAATCACACTCCACGGTTTGTCCGAAACAACGGGTGTCGTCCAACTATCAACAATCCTGGGGAAGTTTTGTTTAAATTATTTGCGATTTTGTTTTTGATCTTTTGATCATAGGACTGGCCATCCCAGTGCTACGTCTTGAGCTTGCGTTGGTTTTCCTCGAAGAGGAGAGGATGATGCAGCAGAGTAGCGTAAGTATTTCCCAAAGTTTTTGAGAACCAAGGTATCAATCTAGTAGGAGGCCACGCGCAAGTCCCTTGTACCTACACAAAACAAATAGCTCAACGCAAACAACGCGATTAGGTGTTGTCAATCCCTTCACGGTCACTTACGAAAGTGAGATCTGATAGAGATGATAGATAATTTTTTTGGTATTTTTGGTATAAAGATGCAAAGTAAAATAAAAGGCAAGTATAAAGCAAATCAATAATAAAGCGTAGCAAGATTAATATGATGAGAATAGACCCGGGGGCCATAGATTTCACTAGTGGCTTCTCTCAAGAGCATAAGTATTTTACGGTGGGTGAATGAATTACTGTTGAGCAATTGACAGAATTGAGCATAGCTATGAGAGTATCTAGGCATGATCATGTATACAGGCATCACGTCCGAGACAAGTAGACCGACTCCTGCCTGCATCTACTACTATTACTCCACTCATAGACCGCTATCCAGTATGCATATAGAGTATTAAGTTAATGAAAATAGAGTAACGCCTTAAGCAAGATGACATGATGTAGAGGGATAAATTCATGCAATATGATAAAAACCCCATCTTGTTATCCTCGATGGCAACAACACAATACGTGCCTTGCTGCCCATAATGTCACTAGGAAAGGACATCGCAAGATTGAACCCAAAGCTAAGCACTTCTCCCATTGCAAGAACTACCAATCTAGTTGGCCAAACCAAACGGATAATTCGAAGAGACTTGCAAAGATAACCAATCATACACAAAAGAATTCAGAGAAGATTCAAATATTGCTCATAGATAATCTTGATCATAAACCCACAATTCATCGGTCTCAACAAACACACCGCAAAAAGAAGATTACATCGAATAGATCTCCACGAGAGAGGGGGAGATTGTATTGAGATCCAAAAGAGAGAAGAAGCCATCTAGCTACTAACTATGGACCCGAAGGTCCTGACGTAAACTACTCACACTTCATCGGAGAGGCTATGATGATGATGTAGAAGCCCTCCGTGGTGGATTCCCCTTCCGTGAACTCTAACAGGCCCCAAGATGGGATCTCGTGGATACAGTAAAGTTGCGGCGGTGGAATTAGGTTTTGGCTCCGTGTCGATCTGTTGGGGTGCGAGGTATATATAGGAGGAAGGAGTACGTCGGTGGAGCTTGGGGCCCACGAGGCGGGCGTGCCCTAGGGGGCGCCCTCCACCTCGTGGCCGCCTCCCTCCTTTCTTGACCGAGGATCCAAGTCTCTGGATCATATCGATGAGAAAATCACGTTCCCAAAGGTTTCATTCCGTTTGGACTCCGTTTGATATTACATTTCTTCGAAACACTGAAATAGGCAAAAAACAACAATTCTGGGCTGGGCCTCCGGTTAATAGCTTAGTCCCAAAAGTAATATAAAAGTGGAAAATAAAGCCCAATATGGTCCAAAACAGTAGATAATATAGCATGGAGCAATCAGAAATTATAGATACGTTGGGCATCTCCAAGCTTAATTCCTGCTCGTCCTCGAGTAGGTAAATGATAAAAAGAGAATTTTTGATGGGGAGTGCTACTTGGCATAATTTCAATATAACTCTTCTTAATTGTGGTATGAATATTCATATTCAAAAGATTGAAGACAAAGGTTTAATATTGACATAAAAATAATAATACTTCAAGCATACTAACAAAGCAATTATGTCTTCTCAAAATAACATGGCCAAAGAAAGTTATCCCTACAAAATCATATAGTCTGGCTATGATCTATCTTCACCACACAAAGTATTAAAATCATGCACAACCCCGATGACAAGCCAAGCAATTGTTTCATACTTTTGACATTCTCAAAACCTTTTCAATCTTCACGCAATACATGAGCGTGAGCCATGGATATAGCACTATATGTGGAATAGAATGGTGGTTGTGGAGAAGACAAAAGGGAGAAGATAGTCTCACATCAACTAGGCGTATCAACGGGCTATGGAGATGCCCATCAATAGATATCAATGTGAGTGAGTAGGGATTGCCATGCAACGGATGCACTAGAGCTATAAGTACATGAAAGCTCAATAGAAGAAACTAAGTGGGTGTGCATCCAACTCGCTTGCTCACGAAGACCTAGGGCAATTTGAGGAAGCCCATCATTGGAATATACAAGCCAAGTTCTATAATGAAAAATTCCCACTAGTATATGAAAGTGACGAAACGAGAGACTCTCTATTATGAAGATCATGGTGCTACTTTGAAGCACAAGTGTGGTAAAAGGATAGTAACATTGTCCCTTCTCTCTTTTTCTCTCATTTTTTTTATTTGGGCCTTTTCTCCTTTTTTTATGGCCTCTTTTCTTTTCTCTTTTTTTATTTTATTTTTTGTCCGGAGTCTCATCCTGACTTATGGGGGAATCATAGTCTCCATCATCCTTTCCTCACTTGGGACAATGCTCTAAAAATGATGATCATCACACTTTTATTTTTCTTACAACTCAACAATTACAACTCGATACTTAGAACAAAGTATGACTCTATGTGTATATGCCTCCGGCGGTGTATCGGGATATGCAATGATTCATGAGTGACATGTATGAAAGAATTATGAATGGTGGCTTTGCCACAAATACGATGTCAACTACATGATCATGCTAAGCAATATGACAATGATGGAGCGTGCCATAATAAAAGGAACGGTGGAAAGTTGCATGGCAATATATCTCAGAATGGCTATGGGAATGCCATAATAGGTAGGTATGGTGGTTGCTTTGAGGAAGGTATATGGTGGGTGTATGATACCAGCGAAAAGTGCGCGGTATTAGAAAGGCTAGCAATGGTGGAAGGGTGAGAAAAGTGCGTATAATACATGGACTCAACATTAATCATAAAGAACTCATATATTTATTGCAAAAATCTACAAGTTATCAAAGCAAAGTATTACGCGCATGCTCCTAGGGGGATAGATTGGTAGGGAAAGACCATCGCTCGTCCCCGACCGCCACTCATAAGGAAGACAATCAATAAATAAATCATGCTCCGACTTCATCACATAACGGTTCACCATACGTGCATGATACAGGAATCACAAACTTTAACACAAGTATTTCTCAAATTCACAACTACTCAACTAGCATGACTCTAATATTACTACCTCCATACCTCAAAACAATTATCAAGCATCAAACTTTTCTTAGTATTCAACGCACTCAAAAGAAAGTTTTACAAATCTAGAATACCAAGCATATTATTATTTTTAAGCAAATTACCATGACATTTAAGACTCTCAAAATAATCTAAGTGAAGCATGAGAGATCAAAGGTTTCTATAAAACAAATCCACCACCGTGCTCTAAAAGATATAAGAGAAGCACTAGAGCAAAACTATATAGCTCAAAAGATATAAGTGAAGCACATAGAGTATTCTAACAAATTCCAATTCATGTATGGCTCTCTCAAAAGGTGTGTACAGCAAGGATGATTGTGGTAAACTAACAAGCAAAGACGCAAATAATACAAGACGCTCCAAGCAAAACACATATCATGTAGTGAATAAAATATAGCTCCAAGTAAAGTTACCGATGGAAGTGGACGAAAGAGGGGATGCCTTCCGGGGCATCCCAAAGCTTTGACTTTTTGGTGTCCTTAGATTATATTGGGGGTGCCATGGGCATACCCAAGCTTAGGCTCTTGACACTCCTTGTTCCATAATCCATCAAAAGATTTCACCCAAAACTTGAAAACTTCACAACACAAAACTCAACAGAAATCTCGTGAGCTCCGTTAGCGAAAGAAAACAAAAGACCACTTCAAGGTACTGTAATGAACTCATTCTTTATTTATATTGGTGTTAAACCTACTGTATTACAACTTCTCTATGGATTATAAACTATTTTACTAGCCATAGATTCATCAAAATAAGCAAACAACACACGAAAAACAGAATCTGCCAAAAACAGAACAGTCTGTAGTAATCTGTAACTAACGCAAACTTCTGGAACTCCAAAAATTAAGAACAAATAGGACGACCTAGGAAATTTGTTTATTGATCAGCAGCAATTAGAATAACTATTTTATCACGTTCTGGTGATTTTTAACAATTGTTTTCGTGAACCGAAAGTTTCTGGAAATTACAGCAAGATCAAATAACTATCATCCAAGAAGATCCTATAGGTTTAACTTGGCACAAACACTAATTAAAACATAAAACCACATCTAAACAGAAGGTAGATGGATTATTTATTCCTAAACAGAAAAAAAAACAAAAAACTAAAAATAAAATTGGGTTGCCTCCCAACAAGCGCTATCGTTTAACGCCCTAGCTAGGCATAAAAGCAAGGATAGATCTAGGTATTGCCATAGTAATAGGATAGATCGGTAAAACTCATCTCATACTCTCTACGTTCGCAGCAAGTTTTTTTGGGGCAAGCAAAAGTAATCAAAAGGGCTAAATTTAATGGGACAGAAGTCCCCAAGATCTATTTTAGGAGGTATAGGTTCCTCTTCGCCCTTCGTAATGCACAACCAATTCATCATTATAAGCATTCTTTTGGCAGAACTTGGTGAGCCTATACTCGAGAGAATATCCTAGCTCATTATTTGAATAGCCAAATCATCATTAAGTTCAGAAATTCTATCAACTAGAACATTGGTAGGAACCTTTTTCTAAGGTTTTCATTGAAAGCAACATAATCTAGAGATTGAAAACGCATTATTTCTTCTTGATCAAAGAGGATAGCTTCTATGGGAGGACAGCCAGCGTCAACCCTATAATGCGAAAGATTTCTTTGGCCTCTTTTATTATAAATCTGAACTCATTAGCCAAAAAGATAGTAGCGGCACGCTTAACAGAAGAATGCTCAATATTAGAGAATTCTAGGAAAATTCTTTGTATGCAAGGATGCATGTGCATAAATTGCCTTTCAAGTTCAAAGATAAGCATGGCAATAGCGTCCAAGAAGACTACTAGTTCTATGGAGAATAGAACCGCCCATAGAAGGCAAAGCACCGGCACAAGTAAAGAAATCTTGAATAACTCCTTTTCCAATAATATTACCACTACCAATTTGAAATCTTTTTGTATGCAAGGTAGGGGGTTCTTTAGAAGGAGCATCAGAATTTTCTATGATATTATTATTGTCCATATCGGCAATAATTTCCCCAATTTCAGACATAAATACAAACAAGCAAACTAACACACGAGCAAAAAGCAAGCGCAAAGAAAGGCAAACGAAAAAGAGAGGACGAATAGAACGGCAAGGGTGAAGTGGGGAGAGGACAATGAGAGGCAAATGGCAAATAATGTAATGCGGGAGATAAGGGATTGTGATGGGTACTTGGTATGTTGACTTTTGTGTAGACTCCCTGGCAACGGCGCCAGAAATCCTTCTTGCTACGTGTTGAGCTTGCGTTGGTTTTCCCCGAAGAGGAGAGGATGATGCAGCAGAGTAGCGTAAGTATTTCCCTTAGTTTTTGAGAACCAAGGTATCAATCCAAGAGGAGGCCACGCACAAGTCTCTCGTACCTACACGTAACAAATAGCTCAACGCAACCAACGCGATTAGGGGTTGTCAATCCCTTCACGGTCACTTACTTAAAGTGAGATCCGATAGAGATGATAGATAATTTTTTTTGGTATTTTTGGTATAAAGATGCAAAGTAAAATAAAAGGCAAGTATAAAGCAAAGCAATAATAAAGCGTAGCAAGATTAATATGATGAGAATAGACCCGGGGGCCATAGATTTCACTAGTGGCTTCTCTCAAGAGCATAAGTATTTTACGGTGGGTGAACGAATTACTGTTGAGCAATTGATGAATAGAGCATAGTTATGAGAGTATCTAGGTATGATCATGTATATAGGCATCACGTCCGAGACAATTAGACCGACTCACCGCATCTACTACTATTACTCCACTCATCGACTGCTATCCAGCATGCATCTAGAGTATTAAGTTAATGAAAACGGAGTAACGCCTTAAGCAAGATGACATGATGTAGAGGGATAAATTCATGCAATATGATAAAAACCCCATCTTGTTATCCTCGATGGCAACAATACAATACGTGCCTTGTTGCCCCTACTGTCACCTGGATCATATCTGATGAGAAAATCACGTTCCCAAAGGTTTCATTCCGTTTGGACTCCGTTTGATATTCCGTTTCTTCGAAACACTGAAATAGGCAAAAAACAACAATTCTGGGCTGGGCCTCCGGTTAATAGCTTAGTCCCAAAAGTAATATAAAAGTGGAAAATAAAGCCCAATATGGTCCAAAACAGTAGATAATATAGCCTGGAGCAATCAAAAATTATAGATACGTTGGAGACGTATCACTCATTACCAGCCATTTTCTCTTGAATGATGAGCGGAGTCCACTCATCATGAGAATAATGTTGGGGAACGTTGCAGAAAATTAAAATTTTTCCTACGGTTTCACCAAGATCCATCTATGAGTTCATCTAGCAACGAGTATTCAGATTGGATAGCATCTACATACCACTTTGTAGATCGCAACGGAAGCTTCGGAGTGAGCGTGGATGAGGTAGTCGAACTTGCCGCGATCCAATTCACCGATGATCTAGTGCCGAACGGACGGCACCTCCGCGTTCAACACACGTCACGGTCAGCGTAACGTCTCCTTCTTCTTGATCCAGCAAGGTGAAGGAGAGGTTGAGGAAGATGGCTCCAGCAGCAAGACGACGGCGTGGTGATGGTGGAACTTGCAAGATACTCGGCAGGCTTCGCCGTGCACTACGGAGGAGGAGGATGTGTTGGAGAGGGAGAGGGAGGCGTCCAGGGCAAGGTGCTGCTGCCCCTCCCTCCCCCTTTATATAGGTGCCAAGGAGGGGAGGGCGCAGCCTGCCCCTCCTCCAAGGGAGGGTGCGGCCAAGAGAGGGGAGGTGTCCACCCTCCCCAAGGCACCTCGGAGGTGCCTTCCCCTCATGGACTCTCCCTTTTTCCACCCTAGGCATGGGCCCCTTGGGGCTGGTTCCCCTTGGCCCATGTGGGCCTAGGCGCACCACCTAGGGCCCATGTGGCCCCCTCGGGCTGGTGGCCCCACTCAGGACCCCGGACCCCTCCGGTGGTCCCAAGACAATACCGATATCACCAAACTTGTCCCGATGGTCAAACAGCACTTCCTATATATAATTCTTTACCTCCGGACCATTCCGGAGCTCCTCGTGACGTCCGGATCTCATCCGGACTCAACAACATTCGGGTTACTGCACATACATATTCCTATAAACCTAGCGTTACCGAACCTTAAGTGTGTAGACCCTACGGGTTCGGAGAGACAAGAACATGACCGAGGCGGCTCTCGGGCAATAACCAACAGCGGGATCTGGATACCCATGTTGGCTCCCACATGTTCCACGATGATCTCATCGGATGAACCACGATGTCAAGGATTCAATTAATCCCGTGATACGCATTCCCTTTGTCAATCGGTATTTTACTTGCCCGAGATTCGATCGTCGGTATATCAATACCTCGTTCAATCTACAAGTTATCGGCAAGTCACTTTTCTCGTTACCGTAATGCATGATCCCGTGATCAAACACTTCGATCACATTGAGCTCATTGTGATGATGCATTACCGAGAGGCCCGGTGATACCTCTCCGTCAAGCGGAGTGACAAATCCAGCCTCGATCCATGTCAACCCAATGACACTTTCGGAGATACCCGTAGCATACCTTTATAGTCACCCGATTACGTTGTGACGTTTGGCACACCCAAAGCACTCCTACGGTATCCGGAGTTACACGATCTCATGGTCTAAGGAAAGGATACTTGACATTGGAAAACTCTAGCAAACGAATCGTATGCGATCTTATGCTATGTTAAGATTGGGTCTTGTCCATCACATCATTCTCCTAATGATGTGATCCAGTTATCGATGACATCCAATGTCCATAGTCAGAAACCATGACTATCCGTCGATCAACGAGCTAGTCAACTAGAGGCTCACTAGGGACATGTTGTTGTCTGTTATTCACACATGTATTACGATTTCCGGTTAACACAATTATAGCACGAATAAAGACAATTATCATGAATAAGGAAATATAATAATGCTTTTATTATTGCCTCTAGGGCATATTTCCAACAGTCTCCCACTTGCACTAGAGTCAATAATCTAGTTACATTGTGATGAATCGAACACCCATAGAGTTCTGGTGCTGATCATGTTTTGCCTTAGGGAGAGGTTTAGTCAACGGATCTGCGACATTCAGATCCGTGTGCACTTTACAAATTTCTATGTCTCCATCTTGAACATTTTCACGAATGGAGTTGAAGCGACGCTTGATGTGCCTAGTCTTCTTGTGAAACCTGGGCTCCTTTGCAAGTGCAATAGCTCCCAAGTGTTGTCACAGAAAGAGCTTGATTGGCCCCGACGCATTGGGTATGACTCGAGGTCGGTGATGAACTCCTTCACCCAAATTGCTTCATGTGCTGCCTCCGAGGCTGCCATGTACTCCGCTTCACATGTAGATCCCGCCACGACGCTTTGCTTGCAACTGCACCACCATCGCCCCACCATTCAAAATATACACGTATCCGGTTTGTGACTTAGAGTCATTCAGATCTGTGTCGAAGCTAAGCGCCGACGTAACCTTTTCTGACGAGCTCTTCGTCACCTCCATAAACGAAACATTTCCTTAGTCCTTTTCGGTACTTCAGGATATTCTTGACCGCTGTCCGGTGTTCCTTGCCGGGATTACTTTGGTACCTTCCTACCAAACTTACGGCAAGGTTTACATCAGATCGGTACACTGCATGGCATACATAATAGAACCTATGGCTGAGGCATAGGGGATGACACTCATCTCTTCTATATCTTCTGCCGTGGTGGGACATTGAGCTGAGCTCAATTTCACACCTTGTAACACGGTAAGAACCCTTCTTAGATTGATCCATATTGAACTTCTTCAATATCTTATCAAGGTATGTGCTTTGTGAAAGACCTATGAGGCGTCTCGATCTATCTCTATAGATCTTGATGCCTAATATATAAGCAGCTTCTCCAAGGTCCTTCATTGAAAAACTTTTATTCAAATAGGCCTTAATGCTGTCCAAGAGTTCTATATCATTTCCCATCAAAAGTATGTCGTCTACATATAATATGAGAAATGCTACAGAGCTCCCACTCACTTTCTTGTAAACACAGGCTTCTCCATAAGTCTGTGTAAAACCAAACGCTTTGATCATCTCATCAAAGCTAATGTTCCAACTCCGAGATGATTGCACCAGCCCATAAATCGAAAGCGTTGAGCTTGCACACCTTGTCAAGATTCTTAGGATCGACAAAACCTTCCGCTGCATCATATACAATTCTTCCTTAAGGAAACCATTAAGGAATGCCGCTTTGACGTCCATTTGCCATATCTCATAATCATAGTATGCGGCAATTGCTAACATGATTCTCGACGGACTTCACTTTCGCTACGGTGAGAAAGTCTCATCGTAGTCAACCCCTTGAACTTGTCGATAACCCTTAGCGACAAGCCGAGCTTTATAGATGGTCACATTACCATCCGCGTCATCTTCTTCTTAAAGATCCATTTATTTTCTATGGCTCGCCGCTCAACGGGCAAGTCACCAAAGTCCATACTTCGTTTTCATACATGGATCCTATTCGGATTTCATGGCTTCCAGCCATTTGTCTAATCCGGCCCGCCATTGCTTCCTCATAGCTCGAAGGTTCACCGTTGTCTAACAACATGATTTCCAAGACAGGGTTCCCTGCACCACTGCAGTGCGGAACGTGTCCTTGTGGACCTTCAATTTCAGTAGGAGCTTGATCGAAGCATCTTGATCATCATCATTAATTTCCTCTCTAGTCGGTGTGCTCCCCGAGAAACGCTTTTCTTGAGTTTCGCCATTTTCCGGTTCAAGAGGTAACACTTCATCAAGTTCTACTTTCCTCCCACTTACTTCTTCGAGAGAAACTCTTTCTCGAAAGGATCCATTCTTGGTCAACAAAGATCTTGCCTTGGATCTCGAGGTAGAAGGTATACCCAATAGTTTCTTTCGGGTATCCTATGAAGACGCATTTTTCCGACTTGGGTTCGAGCTTCTCAGGTTGAAGTTTCTTGACATAAGCATCGCATCCCCGAACTTTTAGAAACGGCGACTTAGGTTTCTTCCCAAACCATAATTCATACGGTGTCGTCTCAACGGATTTCGACGGAGCCCTATTTAAAGTGAATGCGGCGGTCTCTAAAGCATAGCCCCAAAAAGATAGCGGTAAATCGGTAAGAGACATCATAGATCGCACCATATCTAATAGAGTGCGACACGACGTTCGGACACACCATTACGTTGAGGTGTTCCAGCGGCGTGAGTTGTGAAACTATTCCACATTTTCTTAAGTGTGTGCCAAATTCGTGACTCAAGTATTCTCCTCCACGATCCGATCAGAGAAACTTGATCTTTCTATCACGTTGATTTTCAACCTCACTCTGAAATTCCTTGAATTTTTCAAAGGTCTCAGACTTGTGTTTCATTAAGTAGACATACCCATATCTACTCAAGTCATCGGTGAGGGTGAGAACATAACGATAGCCACCATGAGCCTCAACACTCATTGGACCGCACACATCGGTATGTATGATTTCCAATAAGTTGGTTGCTCGCTCCATTGTTCCCGAGAATGGAGTCTTGGTCATTTTACCCATGAGGCATGGTTCTTGACGTGTCAAATGATTCATAATCAAGAGACTCTAAAAGTCCATCTGCATGGAGCTTCTTCATGCGTTTGACACCTATGTGACCAAGGCGGCAAGTACCACAAATATGTGGGACTATTGTTATCAACACTTTTGGTATTCACACTATGAATATGTGTATCATCACGCATTTAGATTCATTAAGAATAAACCATTAACCATCGGAGCATGACCATAAAACATATCTCTCATATAAATAGAACAACCATTATTCTCGGATTTAAATGAGTAGCCATCTCGAATTAAACGAGATCCAGATACAATGTTCATGCCCAAACTTGGCACTAAATAACAATTATTGAGGTTTAAAACTAATCCCGTAGGTAAATGCAGAGGCAAGCAGCCGACGGCGATCACATCGACCTTGGAACCATTCCCGACACGCATCGTCACCTCGCCCTTCGCCAGCCTCCGCTTATTCAGCAGCCTCGCTTTGAGTTACAAATATGAGCAACTGCACGGTATCAAATACCCAAGAGCTACTACGAGTCTTCGGTAAGGTACACATCAATTACATGTATATCACATATACCTTTGGTTTTGCCGGCCTTCTTGTCCGCTAAGTATTTGGGGCAGTTCCGCTTCCAAAGTGACCACTTCCCTTGCAATAAAAGCACTTTCAGTTTCGGGCTTGGGTCCATTCTTTGGCTTCTTCCGGAAACTTGCTTATCGGTATGACAACTTCCTTGCCGTCCTTCTTGAAGTTCTTTTACCCTTGCCCTTCTTGAACTTAGTGGTTTTATTCACCATCAACACTTGATGCTCCTTCTTGATTTCTACCTCTGCTGATTTCAAAGATAGCATATACTTCGTGAATGGTCTTTACCATCCCCTGCATATTGTAGTTCATCACAAAGCTCTTGTAGCTAGGTGGAAGCGATCGAGGATTCTCATCAATGACCGCTTCATCCGGGAGATTAACTTCCAGCTTGAGTCAAGCGGTTGTGCAACCTGGACATTTTGAGTATGTGTTCACCGACAGAGCCATTTTCCTCCATCTTACTGACTAAAGAATTTGTCGGAGACTTCATATCTCTCGACCGGGCATGAGCTTGGAAAACCATTTTCAGCTCTTGAACATCTCATATGCTCCATGTCTCTCAAAACGCTTTTGGAGTCCCGGCTCTAAGTTGTAAAGCATGCCGTGACCGAACGAGGGAGTAATCATCGCAGCGTGGATCGCCAAGCGTTCATAACGCCTTGTTCTGCAGGGAGAATAGGTGCGTCACCCAGCGGTGCTCTTAGGACATAATCTTTCTTGGCAGCTATGAGGATAATCCTCGTGTTCCGGACCCAGTCCGTATAGTTGCTACCATCGTCTTTCAGCTTGGTTTTCTCTAGGAACAGCGTTGAAATTGAGGACGACGTTGGCCATTTGATCTACAAGACATATTGTAAATATTTAGACTAAGTTCATGATAATAAAGTTCATTTAATCAAATTTAATGAACTCCCACTTAGATAGACATCCCTCTACTAGTCATCTAAGTATTACATGATCCGAGTCAACTAGGCCGTGTCCGATCATCACGTGAGACGGACTAGCCAACATCGGTGAACATCTTCATGTTGATCGTATCTTCTATACGACTCATGCTCGACCTTTCGGTCTTACGTGTTCCGAGGCCATGTCCGTACATGCTAGGCTCGTCAAGTCAACCTAAGTGTTTTATGCGTGTGTAAATCTGTCTTACACCCGTTGTATGCGAACGTAAGGACCTATCACACCCGATCATCACGTGGTGCTTGAACGACGAACCTTAGCAACGGTGCACAGCTAGGGGAACACTTCTTGAAATTATTATGAGGGATCATCTTATTTACTACCGTCGTTCTAAGTAAACAAGATGCATAAAACATAATAAACATCACATGCAATTATATAAAGTAGTGACATGATATGGCCAATATCATATAGCTCCTTTGATCTTCATCTTCGGGCTCCATGATCATCTTGTCACCGGCATGACACCATGATCTCCATCATCATGATCTCCATCATCGTGTCTTCATGAAGTTGTCACGCCAACGACTACTTCTACTTCTATGACTAACGTGTTTAGCAATAAAGTAAAGTAGTTTACATGGCGTTCTTCAATGACACGCAAGTCATACAAAAATAAAGACAACTCCTATGGCTCGCCGGTTGTCATACTCATCGACATGCAAGTCGTGATTCCTATTACAATAGCATGAACATCTCATACATCACATATAGATCATTCATCATTCATCACAACTTCCGCCATATCATATCACAAAGCACTTGCTGCAAAAACAAGTTAGACGTCCTCTAATTGTTGTTGCAAGTTTTACGTGGCTGAATTAGGGTTCTAGCAAGAACGTTTTCTTACCTACGTTCAAACCACAACGTGATTTGTCAATCTCTATTTACCCTTCATAAGGACCCTGTTCATCGAATCCGATCCAACTAAAGTAGGAGAGACAGACACCCGCCAGCCACCTTATGCAACTAGTGCATGTTAGTCGGTGGAACCGGTCTCACGTAAGCGCACGTGTAAGGTTGGTCCGGCCGCTTCATCCCACAATACCGCTGAATCAAGATTGACTAGTAACGGCAAGAAGAATTGACAACATCTACGCCCACAACAAATTGTGTTCTACTCGCGCAAGAAGAACTACGATAGACCTAGCTCATGATGCCACTTTGTTGGGGAACGTTGCGAGAAAATTAAAATTTTTCCTACGGTTTCACCAAGATCCATCTATGAGTTCATCTAGCAACGAGTATTCAGATTGGATAGCATCTACATACCACTTTGTAGATCGCAACGGAAGCTTCGGAGTGAACGTGGATGAGGTAGTCGAACTTGCCGCGATCCAATTCACCGATGATCTAGTGCCGAACAGACGGCACCTCCGCGTTCAACACACGCACGGTCAGCGTAACGTCTCCTTCTTCTTGATCCAGCAAGGTGAAGGAGAGGTTGAGGAAGATGGCTCCAGCAGCAGCACGACGGCGTGGTGATGGTGGAACTTGCAAGATTCGGCAGGGCTTCGCTGCACTACGGAGGAGGAGGATGTGTTGGAGAGGGAGAGGAGGCGTCCAGGGCAAAGGTGCTGCTGCCCCTCCCTCCCCCTTTATATAGGTGCCAAGGAGGGGAGGGCGCAGCCTTGCCCCCTCCTCCAAGGGAGGGGTGCGGCCAAGAGAGGGAGGTGTCCACCCTCCCAAGGCACCCCTGAGGTGCCTTCCCCTCATGGACTCTCCCTTTTTCCACCCTAGGCGCATGGGCCCCTTGGGGCTGGTTCCCCTTGGCCCATGTGGGCCTAGGCGCACCACCTAGGGCCCATGTGGCCCCTGGGGCTGGTGGCCCCACTTGAGGACCCCGGGACCCCTCCGTGGTCCCAGACAATACCGATATCACCGAAACTTGTCCCGATGGTCAAAACAGCACTTCCTATATATAATTCTTTACCTCCGACCATTCCGAGCTCCTCGTGACGTCCGGATCTCATCCGGGACTCCGAACAACATTCGGGTTACTGCACATACATATTCCTATAAACCTAGCGCTATCAACCTTATGTGTAGACCCTACGGGTTCGGGAGACAAGCAGACATGACCGAGACGGCTCTCGGGCAATAACCAACAGCGGGATCTGGATACCCATGTTGGCTCCCACATGTTCCACGATGATCTCATCGGATGAACCACGATGTCAAGGATTCAATTAATCCCGTATACGATTCCCTTTGTCAATCGGTATTTTACTTGCCCGAGATTCGATCGTCGGTATATCAATACCTCGTTCAATCTGCAAGTTATCGGCAAGTCACTTTTCTCGCTACCGTAATGCATGATCCCGTGATCAAACACTTCGATCACATTGAGCTCATTGTGATGATGCATTACCGAGAGGGCCCGGTGATACCTCTCCGTCAAGCGGAGTGACAAATCGATCTCGATCCATGTCAACCCAATGACACTTTCGGAGATACCCGTAGCATACCTTTATAGTCACCCGATTACGTTGTGACGTTTGGCACACCCAAAGCACTCCTACGGTATCCGGAGTTACACGATCTCATGGTCTAAGGAAAGGATACTTGACATTGGAAAACTCTAGCAAACGAATATGCGATCTTATGCTATGTTAAGATTGGGTCTTGTCCATCACATCATTCTCCTAATGATGTGATCCCGTTATCGATGACATCCAATGTCCATAGTCAGGAAACCATGACTATCCGTCGATCAACGAGCTAGTCAACTAGAGGCTCACTAGGGACATGTTGTTGTCTGTTATTCACACATGTATTACGATTTCCGGTTAACACAATTATAGCACGAATAAAGACAATTATCATGAATAAGGAAATATAATAATGCTTTTATTATTGCCTCTAGGGCATATTTCCAACAAATAACCCACCTAGCATGGAAGATACTGACAGCCCCTAGTCGCTACATGAGCAATTCGGGCATACAAAACAGATTATTATTTGAAGGTTTAGAGTTTGGCACATGCAAATTTACTTGGAACGGCAGGAAAATACTGCATATAGGTAGATATGGTGGACACTCATGGAAGAAACTTGGTTCAAGGAATTTGGATGCACAAGCAGTATTCCCGCTTAGTACAGATATTTTGGCTAGCAAAGGATTCTAAATAGCAAGCACCACATGTTAGAGGATCCATAACAATATAACTTATACAAATATACCCAAACATAACTCATTAAGTTGTCTTCCTTGTCCAACTTCAACTAATTTGATCAAGTTTGAAAATAATTAATGGGGCTCACAATCATAGAAGATGTCCAAGATAGTATATTTATATGTGAAATCTCTCTTCCTTCAATATTCTTTCATGAATTGTTCAAGTGACCAATACAATGTTTGCTAACCTTCAAAAATTTACCACCTCTACTTCTTATATGTGAAGGCATTACTCCCCATGGGAAAGGCATATGAAACATATATAATTTCAGATTTATGACATTCAAATCATTCAACCATTTACTCATAGGATATAAGTGAAGCACATGAGTAAATGACAAACTACTCCAAAAAGATATAAGTGAAGATCAATGAGTAGTTAAATAATTACGTAGATATGTGAAGACTCTCTCTCATTTAAGAATTTCAGATCTTGGGATATTAATCAAACAGCAAGCAAAACAAAATAAAATGACACTTCAAGGATAGCACTCATCATGTGAAGAAGCAAAAACTTAGGCTCAACCGATACTAACCGATAATTGTTGAAGAAGAAAGGTGGGATGCCTACCGGGCATCCCCAAGCTTAGATGCTTGAGACTTCTTGAAATATTATCTTGGGGTGCCTTGGGCATCCCCAAGCTTGAGTTTTTGTGTCTCCTTAATTCCTCTCATATCACGGTTTCCTAAATCTCAAAAGCTTCATCCACACCAAACTCAACAAGAACTCGTGAGATAAGTTAGTATAAACCAATGCAAAAACCTTATCATTTTCTACTGTAACAAATCACTAAAATTACTATTCAACATTGCATACTAAATTCCTCTGCATATTTAATACTCATATCCTCAAATAGAATCATTAAACAAGCAAACATATGCAAACAATGCAAACATAACAGCAATCTGCCAAAACAGTACAGTCTGTAAAGAATGCAAGATTCATCATACTTACCTAACTCCAAACATTATGAAATTCTACCACACTGTAGAAAATTTATCAGAGCTTATTATGCAAAAAGTTTCAACATTTTATCACATTCTGACTTTTCTAGGGAATTTTTGCAATAGCGATAAACTTTCTGTTTTGAAACAACATCATGTATACTTGCAAAATAAGCATGGTAAAGGCTATCCTTGACATTTTTATTGAAAATAGAGATGCAAAACATTATTCTAAATAACAGAAATAAAATACTAACAAAATAAAATGATTCTCCAAGCAAAACACATATCATGTGGTGAATAAAAATATAGCTCCAAGTAAAGTTACCGATGAACGAAGACGAAAGAGGGGATGCCATCCGGGGCATCCCCAAGCTTAGGCTCTTGGTTGTCCTTGAATATTACCTTGGGGTGCCTTGGGCATACCCAAGCTTAGGCTCTTGCCACTCCTTATTCCATAGTCCATCGAGTCTTTACCCAAAACTTGAAAACTTCACAACACAAAACTCAACAGAAAACTTGTAAGCTCCGTTAGTATAAGAAAATAAATCACCACTTAGTTGTGAACTCATTCTAAATTCATATTGGTGTAATATATACTGTATTACAACTTCTCTATGGTTCATACCCTCCGATACTACTCATAGATTCATGAAAATAAGCAAACAACACAATGAAAACAGAATCTGTCAAAAACAGAACAGTCTGTAGTAATCTGTATCAAACGTATAATTATGTAACTCCAAAAATTCTGAAATAAATTGGTGGACGTGAGGAATTTATCTATTAATCATATGCAAAAAGAATCAACCTAAAATAACTCTCTAGAAAAAATGGCAGCACATCTCGTGAGCGCTAAAGTTTCTGTTTTTTTACAGCATGATCATAAAGACTTCACCCAAGTCTTCCCAAAGGTTCTACTTGGCACAAACACTAATTAAAACATAAAACCACATCTAAACGGAGGCTAGATTAATTATTTATTACTAAACAGGAGAAAAAAGCAAAGAACAAAAATAAAATTGGGTTGCCTCCCAACAAGCGCTATTGTTTAACGCCCCTAGCTAGGCATGATGATTTCAATGATGCTCACATAAAAGATAAGAATTGAAATATAACGGGAGCATCATGAAGCATGTGACTAGCACATTTAAGCCTAACACACTTCCTATTCATAGGGATTTTGTGAGCAAACAATTTATGGTAACAAGAATCAACTAGCATAGGAGAGCAAAACAAGCATAACTTCAAGATTTTCAACACATAGAGAGGAAACTTGATATTATTGCAATTCCTACAAGCATATATTCCTCCCTCATAATAATTTTCAGTAGCATCATGAATGAATTCAACAATATAACCATCACATAAAGCATTCTTTTCATGATCTACAAGCATAGAATTTTTATTACTCTCCACATAAGTAAATTTCTTCTCATGAATAATAGTGGGAGCAAACTCAACAAAATAACTATCATGTGATTGAAAATTAAGATCAAGATGACAAGTTTCATGGTTATCAGTATTCTTTATAGCATACGTGTCATCACAATAATCATCATAGATAGGAGGCATGCTTTCATCATAATAAATTTGCACATCAAAACTTGGGGGACTAAAAATATCATATTCATCAAACATAGCATCCCCAAGCTTGTGGCTTTGCATATCATTAGCATCATGGGTATTCAAAGAATTCAGACTAACAACATTGCAATCATGCTCATCATTCAAAGATTTAGTGCCAAATTTTTTAATGCATTCTTCCTCTAGCAATTAAGCACAATTATCAGAATGCTTATTTTCACGGAAGACATTAAAAAGATGAAGCATATGAGGCACCCTCACTTCCATTTTTTGTAGTTTTGTTTTATAGACTAAACTAGTGATAAAATAAGAAAGTAAAAGATTCGATTGCAAGATCTAAAGATATACCTTCAAGCACTAACCTCCCTGGCAACGCGCCAGAAAAGAGCTTGATGTCTAATACGCAACCTTCTTCTTGTAGACGTTGTTGGGCCTCCAAGTGCACATGTTTGTAGGACAGTAGCAAATCTCCCTCAAGTGGATGACCTAAGGTTTATCAATCCGTGAGAGGCGTAGGTTGAAGATGGTCTCTCTCAAACAACCCTACAACCAAATAACAAAGAGTCTCTTGTGTCCCCAACACACCTAATACAATGGTAAATTGTATAGGTGCACTAGTTCAATGAAGAGATGGTGATACAAGTGCAATATGGATGGTAGATATGGGTTTTTGTAATCTGAAAATATAAAAACAGCAAGGTAGCAAGCGATAAAAGCGAGCGTAAACGGTATCGCAATGCTAGGAAACAAGGCCTAGGGTTCATACTTTCACTAGTGCAAGTTGTCTCATCAATAATAACATAATTGGATCATATAACTATCCCTCAACATGCAACAAAGAGTCACTCCAAAGTTACTAATAGCGGAGAACAAACAAAGAGATTATTGTAGGGTACGAAACCACCTCAAAGTTATTCTTTTGGATCAATCTATTCAAGAGTTCGTACTAGAATAACACCTTAAGACACATATCAATCAAAACCCTAATGTCACCTAGATACTCCAATGTCACCTCAAGTATCCGTGGGTATGATTATACGATATGCATCACACAATCTCAAATTCATCTATTCAAACCAACACAAAGTACCTCAAAGAGTGCCCCAAAGTTTCTATCGGAGAGTCAAGACGAAAATGTGTGCCAACCCCTATGCATAAGTTCACTATGTTACGGAACCCGCAAGTTGATCACCAAAACATACATTAAGTAGATCACGTGAATATCCCATTGTCACCACAGATAAGCACATGCAAGACATACATCAAGTGTTCTCAAATCTTTAAAGACTCAATCCGATAAGATAACTTCAAAGGGAAAACTCAATCCATTAGAAGAGATGGAGGGGGAGAAACATCATAAGTCCAACTATAATAGCAAAGCTCGCGATACATCAAGATCGTACCACCTCAAGAACATGAGAGAGAGAGATCAAACACATAGCTACTGGTACATACCCTCAGCCCCGAGGGTGAATGTAACGCCCGGGTAATTAAGCTACAGTAATCCCACGCTAACGGTGCCACGTCACCCCGATTACTGTTGATGATATCGCGTTGGATCAAAACCGTTTCAAAATTCAAATTAATGTCAACAATAAAAGTTTTTCAAAAATTAAAAAAAAATGTTCGGGAGGTGCCATATTTTGCATATGTAAATATGGTGTAATAAACACATTTTTATAAAATGCCTAGATAATTTAAAATGATTTAAAATAAATAAAAGGAAAATAAATTACAAGATAGAAATATATTTTAAAACAAACAAAAAAACTAAACTAACCTAACCTACTGGGCTCTTGGCCCATCTAACAAACAACCAGCCCAGCCCAGCGCCCCTCGCTACTAGCCCTAACTCCTCCCGTCCCGATCCCCATCTCTCTCTCATTCCCATCTCGCGCCGCCAGCGACGAGCGAGAGCGCTCCCGGCCAACCTCAGCCTCCTCCCGGCCATGTCCTGCTCCTCCCCGAGCTCGCCTCTCCTCCCTCGCACCCACCTCCGCCGCCACTCCCGCTTAGAATACTCCCCCACCGACGCCGCCAAGCCAGCGCCGCCCGTCGTCGCCAGCGCCAGGCGCCGCCTACCTTTGCTTGCCCTTGCCGAGCTCCGTCGCGGATCCGCACCACCTCGCCGCCCGTCTTCGTCCTCCTCCACGATCGGGGTTCCTCCGCCTTGTCGCGCCGACCTCGACTCCTCCCCGAGCCCATCGCCATTCCCTGCTCGCTTCGTGAGCCGTCACCTCCCTCCTTCCTCTCTCTGCCACAGCGTCATCGTCGTGCCTGCTCGCTCCGGCCACCATGGCCTTTGTCCTGCGTCTGCGAAGCTCCGCTCGTCCGGGCCGCACTGTCGCGTCGGCGCCTCCCCTATGCTCCTCTGTCTCTCGTCGGCCACACTGCCGTGCCCGCTTAGCCGCACCGAGCTCGTCCATTGTCTCCGCGGCTTGCTCGTTAACGCCGCCGCCTCACGCCTCGACCTCCTACGCACACCGCCGCCACGGTCGTTGTAGCCTGACGCGCTTCGCCAGCTCCTGGCCGGGTTACGGCGTGACCCCGCATCCCTCGTGCCGCCCGGCCATGCCCCTCACCGCGCTCGACATACAGCGTCACGCGCCCATCGGCGCCTGCGCCTGTTCGCCCACTAAGCATGGCGCCCGCTAAGACCCCTATGGCCCTATGACATGTGGGCCCCGCCTGTGATGTTTACAAAAAAAATTGAAAATAATAGTAATTAATTAACTTAATTAATTTTGTTTAATTAAACTAAACAACTAATTAAGCTAACTAATTAACCTAACCCCTAGTTAACCTAAGCAGAGAGAATGACAGGTGGGTCCCATGGACCCCATGTCAAGTTGACCAGTGTCAACGGTCAACGTTGATCGCCGACGTCATCTTGATGTCAAGATGCAATCGCTGGATAATGTTGATTTTAAATAATTAAATAAATCCTAAAAATAATTTAAAGCTTTTAAAATTAATATAAAATAAACCGTAGCTCGGATGAAAATACTTTGTACATGAAAGTTGCTCAGAACGACGAGACGAATCCGGATACACTGCTCGTTAAATCCACGCTGCGTTCCTAGCATAGTGAACCTGCAACATTTCACCTCTGGTTCATCCGTCCGGAACACGGAACACCGGGATACTTACCGGATGTTTCCCCTTCACCAAGATCACCTCATACCGTGTTAGAACACGTCTAGCTCGCTTGTTGTCTGTTATGCACTTGCTTGCTATGTATTTACCGCTTTCTCCCCTCTTCTCTCCGGTAGACCCCGTGATCTTTGATGCCCCCGTGGTCGACTACGTCATCGACCCCCCTCCTTCTTGTTCGAGCAACCAGTGCAAGCCCCCTTTGATCACCGGGATATCGGCTACTCTTCTCTATACTGCTTGCATTAGAGTAGTGTAGCATGTTACTGCTTTCGGTTAATCCTATTCTGATGCATAGCCTGTCATTGTTGCTATAGTTGTTCCCCTTACCTGCTATCCTACTGCTTAGTATAGGATGCTAGTGTTTCATCTGTGGCCCTACACTCTTGTCCGTCTGCCATGCTATACTATCGGGTCGTGATCACTAGGGAGGTGATCACGGGTATATACTATATACTTTATACATGACACATGTGGTGACTAAAGTCGGGTCATTTCGTTGAGTACCCGCAAGTGATTACGATGAGGGGCCGAAAGGATGTGTGGCTCCATCCCAGAGAGGTGGGCACGGGTTCCGACGGCCCCGACTATTACTTTGTGGCGGAGCTGACAGGGGCAGGTTGAGACCACCTAGGAGAGAGGTGGGCCAGGCCAGTCGGCGTTCATGGATACTTAACACGCTTAACGAGATCTTGGTATTTGATCCGAGTGCAGCTCTTGGCCTATACGCACTAACCAACCACGTGGAAAGTTATGGGCACTCGACGTCGTGGTATCAATCGAAGCCTTCGTGGACGTCGGCCCGGCGCGCTACCGGATTGGAACGTAAGCTTGCTCTTGTATTAAGGGGCTAGTTACGCTTCGGCCGGCGTTAAGAACGTCTTGGTGTGCTAAGGCGATGGGCCTGCACTGTGCGCTTAGGTTTAGACCGGCGTGCTGACCTCTCTGTTGGCCTAGGTGGGGCTGCGACGTGTTGATCTTCCACGGTCGGGCATGACCCAGGAAAGTGTGTCCGGCCAAATGGGATCAAGCGTGTTGGGTTATGCGGTGCACCCCTGCAGGGAAGTTAATCTATTCGAATAGCCATGATCTTCGGTAACATGACGACTTGGAGTTGTACCTTGACCTTATGACAACTAGAACTGGATACTTAATAAAACACACCCTTCCAAGTGCCAGATATAACCCGGTGATCGCTCTCTAACAGGGCAATGAGGAGGGGATCGCCGGGTAGGATTATGCTATGCGATGCTACTTGGAGGACTTGATCTACTCTCTTCTACATGCTCGCAAGACGAAGGCTGCCAAGCGTAGTCTTGACGGTGATTAGCTATCCCCATCTTATTACGGCATTCTGCAGCTCAGTCCACCGATATGGCCCTTTACACATATACCCATGCATATGTAGTGTAGCTCCTTGCTTGCAGTACTTTGGATGAGTACTCACGGTTGCCTTGTTCCCCTTTTCCCTCTTTCTTTACCCGATTGTCGCAACAGACGATGGAGCCCAGGAGCGACGCCACTGTCGGCGACTCCTACTACACCGGAGGTGCCTGCTACTACGTGTAGCCCAGGAGTAGTTAGGAGGATCCCAGGCAGGAGGCCTGCGCCTCTTTCGATCTGTATCCCAGTTTGTGTTAGCCTTCTTAAGGCAAACTTGTTTAACTTATGTCTGTACTCATATATTGTTGCTTCCGCTGACTCGTCTATGATCGAGCACTTGTATTCGAGCCCTCGAGGCCTGGCTTGTATTATGATGCTTGTATGACTTATTTATGTTTTAGAGTTGTGTTGTGATATCTTCCCGTGAGTCCCTGGTCTTGATCGTACACATTTGCGTGCATGATTAGTGTACGATTGAATCGGGGGCGTCACAAGTTGGTATAAGAGCCGACTGCCTGTAGGAATCCCCCTTCCAAACTCCTTGGCCGAAGTCGAGTCTAGGCATTGCAAAACTTTTACTAACTTGGCTGTGTGTCTTACGGGCACACGTCGCCATCGGGTGGTAGTAGGATCTTTTACTCCTTGACCTATACTATGGGATTCTGACATCTCTTCTATTCGGGTTAAATGATTTTGCTAAAATCTAACTCTAGGTTCTCGTTACCACTTCCTGCCGGAGACCCCTTTAATTACGGATGATCGACTACTTCAACAGAAGATTCTGACAATACCCTCGGATGTTCCCTCGATACTTTGTGCCATCCCTCTTGCAATTCCATTCCATTGATAAACCCCAATGGATAACCAAGTACACTTGCCATTCGTGCAATTACTCCCCGTTGATCTTGTTATTACAAGATAACCCAAAAGTCTCTCTAATGTTTCGAGAATACGTTGTGCCTACTGCCTTGCAGTTCTTGCCACATGAATACCCCTACGGATAATTTCTTGCACTTACCGAGTATCCACTCACCCCCAGTTGATTCATGTATGTCACCAATCTTCGAAATACCATTTGATCTTCCAAAAATCCTCAGGAGCCTATTGCTCTTGAAATTCTTGCTTGCTTACATTTTGGTTAATCCCATAAGTCTAGTAATCTTATTGGCATCCTTTGTCACTATCATTTAAGTCCGTCGATTCTATATGTCTGCGAATGCACGCAATCATCAGATGATCCTTATAAATTATCTTTCCGGCTCAGACGTCTTTCGAACATGAGCTGGTTCTCGGCCGATCAGATTGCCATCGATTGTACCCCTAAGTCTATTCAACTTATCCATCCTTGATCAGAGCATTTGCTCCTGATCCCTTGATTTAAAAATCATATTTCCTTTGCTATTTAAATGTTGAATTATTCAGATGGTCTATAAACCGATGCATTTGCATTCTTTCTTCCTCTGATTGGGTATCGATACTCACATCAGCTCCATTGTGGATCGCCATATCCACTGGTGGATTATTGTCCGACAGTGTCCTTCATAATTAATCACCCTGTGAGTTCTTTCTCTGATACATAATGCCTTTGGTAAATTGTATCCTCTCCTTTTTGCCAAACATGCTCTGCTTTCGAGCTGGTGATATCTACTCTTGAAGCTTGTGGTATATGTTCCTAACAAGCCCCGATGGGTTGAACCTATGCCTTTTCTAATCTGTGTGAACCCGGAAACTACTACGGTTCATACTCTACTGTTGTTATGTCAGATAGAATTTCAACACAACTGCGTTGAAGGCGAGAAGTGAATGAAAGGTTATGCATTAGAGAAGTGGGAGTCGACCTTGAACTTAGTGTTCATGCCCATGGACACGATGTAGATCCTATCATGGAAGCTTCTTGTAATAATAAATATTCCCTTGATATAATATCATTTGGTATCTGTGAATTGATCCTTTGCAATCGTGGTTCCGATCATATTTTCTCCTTGATTCCATTTCTCGGACAAGTGAAAGCACTTGTCTTCTGTAGATCAATACACCTCTGCAACCTCTATTATGATCTGCCTTCTTGTATTACCCCCATGGTATCTCGAGGATATATCTTATGAATTTCTGATGATGTAGTACCTTCCATGTCATAGTGACTCCACGGGTTCTGGGTTGTCGACAACCGAGAACATCGATAAGTGAATCGATTCCGCTCTTCGATACGATAACTCTAAGTAATTTTCGTTGCTTATGAGTTTAATAATCCTTCAAGTCATTCCTAGCCTGATTGGCTATATACTTATCGTACTAAACTTTAACTATGCTACTTGGTCCTTCTTCCCGAAGCACAATTTTTGATGATGAGCTAAGCTTACGTCGATCTTCCTCATCATATCATTTTGCCTTGAACCGCAAGCTTGGTTTCGAATTTGTGTCGTACCCATGTGAGGGAGTCCTGGACTAGGGGGTGTCCGGATAGCCGAACTATCATCACGGCCGGACTCCAAGACTATGAAGATACAAGATTGAAGACTTCGTCCCGTGTCCGGATGGGAATTTCCTTGGCGTGGAAGGCAAGCTTGGCGATACGGATTTGTAGATCTCCTACCATTGTAACCAACTCTGTGTAACCCTAACCTATCTCGTGTCTATATAAACCGGAGGGTTTTAGTCCGTAGGACAGAACAACAATCATACCATAGGCTAGCTTCTAGGGTTTAGCCTCCTTGATCTCGTGGTAGATCCACTCTTGTACTACCCATATCATCAATATTAATCAAGCAGGAGTAGGGTATTACCTCCATCGAGAGGGCCCGAACCTGGGTAAAAACATCGTGTCCCTTGTCTCCTGTTACCATCCGCCTAGACGCACAGATTCGGGACCCCTACCCGAGATCCGCCGGTTTTGACACCGACATTGGTGCTTTCATTGAGAGTTCCTCTGTGTCGTCACCGATAGGCCCGATGGCTCCTTCGATCATCAACAACGACGCGGTCCAGGGTGAGACTTTTCTCCCTGGACAGATCTTCGTATTGGCGGCTTTGCACTGCGGGCCAATTAAGCTTGGCCATCTGGAAGCAGATCGAAAGCTACGCCCCTGGCCATCAGGTCAGATTTGGAAGTTTGAACTATACGGCCGATATCCGCGGAGACTTGATCTTCGACGGATTCGAGCTGCAGCCAAGCGTGCCGCACTGTCTCGATGGGCATGATCTAGCCCTGCAGCCGAACAGTGCCCTGGAGGCTGCACCAGCATCCGCTCTGACCCTTAATCCGGAGCCGGATTCCTCGATCGAGGACAAGTGGTTGGACACCGCCTCGGGGGCTACAATCTCTACAGTGATCGAGCCGAACTCCATCCCTGTCCTTTCTGAAGACGTTGACTCTGTGGTGCGGACTCTCTCTAGGACTCGAACCCTCCGCTACCGCCAATCGAATCCGATCGGGCGCTGGTCACGGAATTCACCGCCGCGGACATCTTTCAAAGACTCGCCCTTTGGCGACATCCTAAATTCACTAAAGTCTCTCTCTTTATCCAGAGAGCCATGGCGGACTACGGTCGGAAGGTTGGGATGCGGACGACGAAGAAATTCAACGCCCACCCACCACCCACTTCGTAGCCATTGTCGAAAGCTTACACGACGTGCTCGATTTCGACTCCGAAGACATCGACGGTATGGACGACGATGTAGGAGACAACTATGAACCAACGGCTATAGGATGCTGGGCAACCACCTCATCCCACGATGTATGCATGGTGGATACACCTAAAGGAAATGAAGACGAGGAACAACGGTACGCCACGAAGGATAAATCCCTAAAAGGCCAAAAAACGGCAACGTAAACGCCGAACCAAGTCCCGCCTCAACAAAGACCCAGCCATAGAGCAGAGGCGAATCGGTGGACGCATTTAACATGCTATCGAGCAATCGTCCGAACAAGACAACTTGGATAAACAACCCGTCCCCGGCGAAGACAACAGTCTGGACGATCTCACGCCGGACAAATGGTTGGAGCAGAATAACCTCCACAAAAGGCTCGTCGCCACTGCACGTAGCCTGAAAAAGAAGAAGCGGAAGCTCAAAACAGCGGAAGATGCACTCAGAATCAGATGGAGTAGAATATTCAACACCGCAGACAAATACAGCGACAGTCGCCGAACAAAGAGCTACCCAAAAAGAAAGCTACTGCCCGAATTTGATGAGGAGGCCTTAGAGCCCCCACAATCAAAAAGTAAGAAGGCCACCCGGTTGGATGGACGACCCCACGGCAAAAAGAGAGTGGCAAATGGCGCCGCACACAAGCTGCATAAGGATTCGCATCAAAAGGATTGCCCAGTTAGGTCCATCTATGGGCCAAGAAAGAAAGCTCTTCAAAGCAATGCAACACGCCAAAAATCCGAACATCACGGCACACCCAAATATAGGGGCGCCGCACACCCCCTATGTTTCACCGATGAGGTGCTGGATCATGAATTTCCAGCGGGATTCAAACCCGTAAACATAGAGGCATACGACGGAACAACAGACCATGGAGTCTGGATTGACTACATCCTCCACATACATATGGCTAGAGGAGCTGACCTCCACGTCATAAAATACTTACCCCTCAAACTCAAAGGGCCAGCTCGGCATTGGCTTAAAAGCCTCCCCGAAAACACCATTGGAAGCTGGGAGGAGCTCGAGGATGCGTTTCGGGCAAATTTTCAGGGGACCTATGTCCGCCCTCCGGATGCAGACGATCTAAGTCACATAACTCAACAGTCCGGAGAGTCAGCCCGGAAATGGAACAGGTTCCTTACTAAAAAGAACCAAATAGTCGACTGTCGGACGCCAAGCCTTAGCAGCCTTCAAACACAACGTCCGAGATGAATGGCTCGCCAGACACCTCGCCAAGAAAAGCCAAGAACAATGGCCGCATTAACAAGCCTCATGACCCGCTTTTGCTGGAGAGGATAGTAGCTAGCAAGATGCAGCACCAATGACCCAAGTACATCCAAGTCGAGGATGGAAACGGAAACCACGGTGCAACAAGGACCAGCGTCGGATTAAAAGGAACGGTCCAAAGAGCGCGGCAAATAACGCCGGATTCAAAAGCTCACGGCAGAACAATAAAAAACTGCCCCTTAAGGACAATAGCGATGAGCTATCCAACTTAAACAAACTCTTGGACAAGATATGTCAAATCCACAGTACTCCCGGGAGGCCTGCAAACCATACCCACAGAGATGGTTGGGTCTTCAAACAGTCCGGCAGACTCAACGCCGAACACAAGGGGCTCGACACACCAAGTGAAGATGATGACGAGCACCACAAGCAGAGCCCTAGAAAACAAAAGAATTTGCCACAAGAGGTTAAAACAGTAAACTCACTTCACGTGATCAAAGGGAAAAACAGAGCGGCACCCACTAGAATGCGCGCCGCACATACTACCCTAGCGGAGTACCAACACTGGTTGTCAAAACCAATCACCTTCGACCATCAGGATTATTCCGAAAGTATTCGGAACGCAGGATGGACTGCCTTGATATTGGATCCCATAATTGACGGATTCCAATTTACACAAGTCCTCATGGATGGTGGCAGTGACATAAACCTGATATATCAGGACACAATCCGCAGGATGGGGATAGACCCAACCAAAATTCGGCCGTAGCAACACCTCCTTTAAAGGAGTAATGCCAGCCCATATGCCCATTGTACGGGCTCCATGCTGCTAGAAGTTGTGTTCGGTTCATCCGACAACTTCCATCGCGAAAGGTTAATCTTCCATGTCGCCCCGTTCAAAAGTAGCCATCAAGCACTATTGGGACGCGAAGCTTTCGCCCGCTTTAACGCAATACCGGATTATGCATCTCTAACACTTAAAATGCCCGGTCCACGCGGCATCATCTCACTAAAAGGAAGTATTATGTGTTACTCGAGCACGGAAGAACGTGAGACTGCCTTGACAGCCCCACACCTACCCGGCTCCGCTAGTCAAAGAACCTGAATAGGTCATTCCAACTCCGGACACGGCTAGACGAGTCCGGCGCCCACTAGCGGCCTACCCCCATACAAGGGGCTGCATGCAATAGACAATAAAGCTCAATTTTCTTCACTTCTTCAAATCGTACTCTGTTTATTTAATATAAAGTACATCTTTTGCACGACCTTTTTTCTTTTAAACTAAGTTCCTCTCTTTTACAGATGAACAACGTGCTACACCTGCCCAGGATACGGCACAACAGAGACACAGGCGCAGACGTGCAGTAGGGACCCGTTGCAAGGATTCTTTTCAGATTAAGACCTGCGTAAACCTTTTTTACCGTCTCTTGTTGATATACATCCCCCGGTTCCTTACTATAACCGAGGAGGAGGCTGGCGTTTTGGCATTGGCCGCACCAGAATTCTTAGCGTGCACGGACACCAGGGGCTTAGGGCATTATTACGGCCATTTTCATAAAGACCGAATACCTTAGGGAGTATTCGCGTCTTGAGTTAGGCCTTATATGCATCAGCTCCGAATCATGTCTTTGGTCAAATGTTGGGTTTGCCGGCTCACGTGTTTTGCTGCCTTTACGTTCCGCTTTATCGGCTAACGCGGCACCGGAGAACTATCGCGATTGTGCCCGGTTCGCCGGGTGAGCACCTCGAGAGAAAGCCGAAACCGACTGTCATGATATAGAGAGAGACTGTTCAAACACTCGAGGACTCATCGGAATATTTAGGATTCCACCTCATTAACGAAGGACCGGTTTTCGGTCAGCACATACGCACCGAATTCGGGAGAGTGCGGTGCCCTGTGGGCTATATAGTAGCCCCACCCTCGAACTCCTATGGCTAAGTGAAAGTGATAAAGCATTATAGTCCGGTTGCCTAGTTTGCTACGCTACCACCTCCTTAACAGGACCAAGACGTTGGATTAAGTGTGAAAAAGCGCTTTCTTTGCAAACACCCCCGCACCATGTGCGTGGGGGAAGCCAAGGACTGCCATCTTTCGAGTTATATATACATATACATAAACGGCACAGGAGGAGTAGTTTACTACTTGAACGCACAAGTATAAAAAGCTCTTATATTATATTGGAACATTATTTTCACAAATCATACATGTCATTTAAACATAATATCCTTCGAGCATCGCGTCTCTATTAAACGAAGCGCCTGCAGACTTCTTCAAAGTAGTGCTCGGCGGTACTCGGCTTCTGTCCGAATCTTGGGATGCAACGTCGGTGGCCTTCATCTCTGCCCAGTATGTCTTGACACGGGCCAGAGCCATCCGCGCTCCCTCAATAAACGCCGACCGCTTCATTGCATCGATACGCGGTACCACACCAAGGAACTGCTGCACTAAACCAAAATAACTCTTCGGCTGGGGTCCGCCCGGCCACAAATGAGTCAAGATATGCTTCATGGCAAATCCGGATAATCGATTCAGCTCGGCCCATTCGGCCAACCGATCGGTCAACAGAAGAGGACACTCCGGACTATGGAATTGAGACCAATATAGCTCTTCCCTTTTGTGCCCCTTCTGGCCCCGGAAGTGCTCAACCACGTCCGCAGCGCTCGCCGCCAAGTCCAGATAAGCATCCTCCGAACTCCACAACTTGTCCAGCTGAGCATACTTTGGATCCGTATATTTCCTCCAGTTGAAACGGTTTTCCGGCCGCAATTGCCCCGCCTGACTCAGCTCCTCCTTGGCAGCTCTCAAAGCCGACTGGCATTCTTGGATTCGGCGGCGGCCTTTTTCAGCCCTCTTGCTCGCTTTGACGTTCTTTTTCAAGAACCTCGCAGCGATCGGTAGTATTCTTCAACTTTCGCCATATTGGCCATTGCCTCCTGCTTCGGCAAAGTGAGCAGCCTGCTCGCTTTTAGCTTTCGGCCGCCTTAAAGTGGCCGCATTACTAATTCTCGCTTGCTCTTTCGCTGGGCGAAGTTCCGCCTGCAGCTCCTCCATAGCAGCGGCACCATCCGCATTAAGCATACAAATAGTAAGACATGGGCGTCAAGCTCCCTTACCGTGTGTCCGCCAGAGAAGTGGCATACCTTGTGACTCGTCAAACCTTTTATTGACTAGCGCGATGTCGCATCCGCCTCGTCCAAGTTCTTTGCTTTAGTTCGGCATATTCGTTAGTCCGGCCGCCATCGACGCCCGCCACCTGCTTAGGAGCGGCGATATGTTATAATCGAGATTTTGATCCTCGACACGCTGTCAATTTTGACAACATACCGAGTCTCGTGGGCTACTATCTATACAGGCGCATTCTATATGCATAATCTTAGAAGGTACATCATTTTTACATACCTTGAACCCCGCCAAGAAGCTTCGACGGCTTCATGTAATCCGCTCTCGCTGGATGCAATCCTTTCAATCACCGTACCCATTAGAGCACGGTGATCTTCTCGAGATAGCCGCCTGAGCAGATCCTTCACTCCTCCGACCGCACACCACTTGGCGCTGAACTTCCGCCCCGCCGGACTTGGGGAACCCTCCGCGACGACACCTCGTGGTCGCCCGCCTCACATGAGGGTGCGACAGTGGAGGCGTTCGCTCTCCATCATTTGAAGAAGTTCCTCAAGACGAGCTCACTGAGAAGGGCTGAGGTCCGAACTACAAGGTACAATTTCGGTTATCTTCATAAATAAATGCAGGGATGTTCCTTATTTACAAGACCCCTTCTTTTTTACTTATGGCTTGCTGGAGGGCTGATCCCCTTGGGGAAATAGTACAGCAGGGTTACTTCCCAGCGCCGGACTCTCCGACGAAGATTCCCTTCCCCTCTTTGAGGCCTTAACCTCCGGATCTTCCGAAACGGTCCTCTTCTCTCCTTGAAAGACGGGACTTTTAATCCCTCCTTCCTTGATAGCCTCCTCCGTAGAGGCAGTTGCTTCCCCGCTCCCCCCTTCGCCTTCTTCAAAAAGCGCAGCCTTCAACATCTTGGTCAGCATGGGATCCGGCGTGGTCTCTGGGAGGGGAGCCGGACACCTTATTAACTTTGCCTTGGCTATCCACTCCTGTTCAAGAAACGGCTCCTTTAAAGGGCATATATATATATATATATATATATATATATATATATATATATATATATATATATATAGGAAAATCCATCCTACCACACAGGGGTAGTTACCCCACATGTCTCATATACTATCTTATGGTAGTATATATCCTACTTTATCATTTTAAGTATGTTCATATACTATATATAAGATACTCCAAAATGAGTTGCATGAAAAAATTTCAAGTTGGCCCATGGTTTTTATTATATTTGTGAAATACGTATATATTTGTACATAAAGAGCATACTCAAAATATGATACATACTACAAAAAAATAGTATATATACTACCTAAACATTCTTATATACTACATACTACGCGTACATACTCTCCGATTTGATAGATACTACATACTACATATAAAACTCAAGTGGTGGTAACTACCACTGGTGGTAGATAAAATTTGTCCTATATATATATATATATATATATATATATAAATATATATATATATATATATATATATATATATATAGACAAATGTTTCCTACAAGCAGTGGTAGTTACCACCACTTGCTTTTGTATGTTGTATGTAGTATCTGTCAAACCTAGAGTATGTATGTGTAGTATGTAGTATATAACAATGATTAGGTAGTATATATACTAATTTTTAGGTAGTATGTACCATTTTTGAGTATGTTTTTTACGCATAAATATGTACGTATTTCATAAATATAACAAAAACTATGGGCTCATATGCAATTTTTTCACGTAACTTGCTTTTAAATATCTTAGATATAGTATATGAACATATTTAAAATAATAAAATAGTATATATAGTACCACTTGGTAGTATATGAGATATGTGGGGTAACTACCACCGGGTGGTAGGATGGATTTTCCCTATATATATATATATATATATGATAAATGAATGAACAACTTGTCCGGTTACAGGACTACTTACTTGAGTATCTGGGCGATTGCAGCTTAGTCCTGTATCCTCAGTCAGGTCCGGACACTTCTCTTGTGATCCGAAGAACAGTTTATACATCTCCACGGGCGTCGTGCCCATAAAATTTTGGAGAGCTCGTGGTCCCTCCGGATTAAATTCCCACAGGCAGAGGGGGCGACGCTTGCAGGCGTATAGGCGCCGGATCAACATAACCTGCGCCACTACGACCAGATTGATCTCTCTTTCTTGGAGGTCTCGAATACGGCCCTGCAGCAAAGGAACGTCCTTGGACGGCCCCCAGTCAAGCCCCTTGTTGACCCATGACGCCAGCCACTGTGGTTGACCTGAGCGGAAGGCAGGGAGCGCCGCCCATTTGGTGCCCCTGGGAGCGGTGATATAAAACCACTCCCGTTGCCACAAACCAAGTTCCTCTTGAAAAGAGCCCTCGGGCCACGGAGCATCAGCACATTTGCTTATGGCCGCCCTCACTCTCGCTTGCTGCCCCTCGATCATCTTTGGCTCCACCTTGAAGGTCTTGAGCCACAATCCAAAGTGAGGGTAAAATGGAGCAAGGCCTCACATATGACAATGAATGACGAGATATGGAGGATGGACTCGGATTCAAGTCATGGAAATCCAGCCCATAATAAAACATGAGCCCTCGCACAAAGGGATCCGTCGGGAAGCCTAAACCCGAAGGAAGTGAGACCACGAACACCACGTTCTCGCCGGGCTCGGGAGTGGGAATGACGCCTGGAAGCGAGGCAGCCTATCACGAGATCTCGCCGGTTATATACCTGGCGTCTCGCAGCTTTAGCACATCTTCTTCTGTGACAGAGGAAGACATCCATCGGCCGTGCTGGTCGGAGCCGGACATTGTCGAAGGTCTGAAGCGCCTAAATCTGAAGCTTTGGGTGTTAGAACTCGAAGCGCAAGGCAAACTCGATGGAGGGTGTGAAAAAGAAGAGGGCCTTGGTCTCATTATAAAGAGGTTGAATACCAGGAGCCCTCCCCGTGGTCGATTAGGACTTGCCTTTGATAGAGGAGGCGTGCCAACGAGCCCGGTTGGGTTACCCACGTCCGTATTGATGAGAATCCCGGAATAACGGGGCCCGATCTATGCTTTGATGAGACATGCCAAGGAAACCGCCTCGCTAAACGCGCTGAGGTGGAACAGTAGAAAACGATTCATATAAAGGCCTGGCCGTGGTGTGATGTCACTCCGCGGAATACGTCAGCAGATCTGTGCAAAAGTTATTCTCTCTACGGTGGTATGTGGAACTTGTTTTGCAGAGCCGGACACTATCCTGGTGTTCAAAACCTTCTATGAAGTATTCGAGGAGGAACCCGCCTTGCAATGCCGAAGACAATATGCTGGCGTCGGACTCGTCGTCATTGAAGCCTGGTTGGGGCTACCTTGAGGGAGTCTGGACTAGGGGTGTCTGGATAGCGAACTATCATCACGGCGGACTCCAAGACTATGAAGATACAAGATTGAAGACTTCGTCCCGTGTCCTGGATGGGACTTTCCTTGGCGTGGAAGGCAAGCTTGGCGATACGGATATGTAGATCTCCTACCATTGTAATGGCGACTGTGTAACCCTAACCTATCTGGTGTCTATATAAACCGGAGGGTTTTAGTCCGTAGGACAGAACAACAAGCATACCATAGGCTAGCTTCTAGGATTTAGCCTCCTTGATCTCGTGGTAGATCCACTCTTGTACTACCCATATCATCAATATTAATCAAGCAGGAGTAGGGTATTACCTCCATCGAGAGGGCCCGAACCTGGGTAAAAACATCGTGTCCCTTGTCTCCTGTTACCATCCGCCTAGACGCACAGTTCGGGACCCCCTACCCGAGATCCGCCAATTTTGACACCGACACCATGGTTTCAATAACCTTTTGCTTCATCATTCCTTTGACTTGATGTCATCGCCAATTGATTACATCTTCATAAATTCTCTCAATAAATTGTCGTGATCATCATCAACATTTTGACTCTCCTAGGTTTCCAATTGAATTCATGATGAGAAATACCATCCTTGCCCTTGATGAATTTTATTATCGTCGACCACTTTATTGCCTTCCCACCAACACAAGCATGTTCGTGTTTGGTGTTATACCTTGAGTTCCTTGCTATCCAGCAATTGTTCTTCTTTACCTTGGAACATTACCATCTTTTATCTCAAGAAGGTTGTGAGAATTTCACCACCTCTTAAGAATTCTTGGTATAGTAATACTTCTCGCCATCGCCATTAATTCTTGGTCCCCGTGTCGATTCTAATCGGAATACCGGCAATTGAACTTTGAGGTGTGAATTCAAAACTTCTAGCAACCCTATTGCTTGAAGTGAATGGTCGATAGTTTCATTCTAATTCTTTTGTTCATTAAGTCACCATTTTAACATTGTTCGTGCGACCCAGCCCATATTTCGGGTGCACCTTTCAACCAATGTTTAAATGGTGTATGTTTTCCTCGAGCATACATCATCATACCATTTGATCTGACAAATGTTATCTCCTTGTTCACATAATTGTGGAAATCCATCTTGTTGGAAATCTCGATGAATTGTCGCTGATGCCATCAGCCACCTCCTCATCTTCTCCTTGGTTTAATGATGAGCTCTGATTTCGGAACTTGCTTCCATGGTTCATTTCCCGAGAATCTTAAGACGTCCTTGCGTTAATTTGTGGTGCATCTTTTCTTCTCGGGCATCCTGAGTCTGAGGTATCCTGACACCAATCAGATCTGAAACTCGGTCAGATATGATGGTTGGAACATTTCCAAGAGTCATAGCATTGGTCTTTATATGACCCGGTAAAGTGATGTCATGCCTAGCACACTTGATCGGAGGGCCTATTGTTATAGTTCTACCTTTTAGCAATGTTAGTCATTCTTCCGTGAGGAAATTGTAAGACTTATTCTATAAGTTGTTCCTGATGGATCCTTTGTGTTTCCAAAGTTTGATCTTCACCTGATGACCATGTCAATGCTATCTCGAAGCATGTCGGTTGTACTTTGATTTTCAACAAGAACATTTGAAGCCCAATGCTAAATGTTTCCTGCTCAATTATCCGAACACCGTTGTATGGGTAATGTCATGAAAATTCCTCTCCCCATTACCTAAATGGTTTTCTACGTTATATCCTGTCATGGATATCATGCTATGCTTGTCCTTGGGAAGGATATACCCCCTGAAATATGTGTTTAAACACATTTTCCTTTGCGTTCTTCTGTTTAATCTGTTGATCACATTTCCTTTCCATTGTTTTGTTTAACCTTTCTTGTGATCTATATGATCTAAGCAGTAATATTCTCTGCTTATGTAAACACCTTGGTGTACAACCGTGTCAGTAAGACTGTGTTACTATTGTTGATGACATTTCGGTAACCACCGATGGACGAGAACTTTGCCTATTGGTCCGCCTCGTTTCAACGAGCAGGAAAATGGTTCTCTTCGTCCTTCGCCCTTGAAACCGATGTTGTTGCCGACATAACCGACAGACTATCCTCTGACATGCCTGGCTTACATGATCGTACAAGATGTCACCGACCTTCCTACTTTTAACCACATGGTGGGCCCATAACTCACAGTTCCCAGGATCGAAACCTGACTCTTGTGTACACCCCCCTGTTTCCAAGGTTATTCCTCATGCTTGGATTCATATGTAATTTGCGAGCCAACTTCCTAGTGATCCATTCCGGTATCAGACGCAATACTTATTCTCGTTGCTCCGGACCCCTTTCACACTTTGTTTCAGGCATCGAACGGTTGCCTACTCGCTCGAAACTTCCCATGAAACCTCTTTACTTTGCACTCGATATTTTCTTAAGTTTCCATTCGAGAGTTACTTTCTGCCAGCTTCCCCGATGTTATCGACCAGATAGTCAACCTTGCGGAGGTCCATTCTCCCGGAATACCCCCCCCCCTTATTCTTTCTTAAGTACGATGGAGTTTCCGAGGAAAGGATGACGACTTCATCATGATAGTCTGAAACAGAGGAATGAAGACAACAATATAATGGATCGACCTCTTCGAGAAGAGCAACCAAGATCGAGAAGATTCGTTAGAATTTCGTAACCAGACATTTCCCCCTTACTCCCCTCTTAAATCTCGGGACGAGATTTCTTGTAGTGGAGGAGTTTTGTAACGCCCGGGTAATTAAGGTACAGTAATCCCACGCTAACGGTGCCACGTCACCCTGATTCTGTTGATGATATCGCGTTGGATCAAAACCGTTTCAAAATTCAAATTCAAATTAATGTCAACAATAAAAGTTTTTCAAAATTTAAAACAAAAATGTTCAGGAGGTGCCATACTTTGCATAAGTAAATATGGTGTAATAAACACATATTTATAAAATGCCTAGATAATTTAAAATGATTTAAAATAAATAAAAGGAAAATAAATTACAAGATAGAAATATATTTTAAAACAAACAAAAAAACTAAACTAACCTAACCTACTGGGCTCTTGGCCCATCTAACAAACAACCAGCCCAGCCCGGCGCCCCTTGCTACTAACCCTAACTCCTCCCGTCCCGATCCCCATCTCTCTCTCATTCCCATCTCGCGCCGCCAGCGATGAGCGAGAGCGCTCCCGCTCGACCCCGCAGCTCCTCCCGCCGGCCATGTCCTGCTCCTCCCCTGAGCTCGCCTCTCCCTCCCCTGCACCCACCTCCGTCGCCACTCCCGCGCCAGAACCCTCCCCCACCGACGCCTCGCCAAGCCCGACGCCGCCCGTCGTCATCGCCGGCGCCAGGCGCCGCCTCGCCTGCGCTGCCCCGCCGCCGAGCTCCGTCGCCGGATCCGCACCACCTCGCCGCCCGTCTTCGTCCTCCTCCACGACTGGGGTTCCTCCGCCTTGTCGCGCCGACCTCGACTCCTCCCCGAGCCCGCTGCCATTCCCCGTCTGCCCCCCTGTGAGCCGTCACCTCCCCTCCTCCCTCTCTCTGCTCACGGTGCGTCACCGTCGTGCCCGGCCCGCTCCGGCCACCATGGCCCTGTCCCGCGTCTGCGAGCTCCGCTCGTCGGGCCGCACCAGCTGCCGCGCCGTGCGCCCCTCCCCTATGCTCCTCTGTCTCTCGTCGGCCACCCCTGTACCGTGCCCCGCTAGCCGCACCGAGCTCGTCCGCTGTCTCCGCGCGGCTTGCTCGTTGTCGCTAGCCGCCCGCCTCACGCCTCTGACCTCCTCGCACGCACACCGCCGCCACGGTCGTCGTGTAGCCCCACGGCCGCCCCGCGCAAGGCTTCCCGGGCGGGTTCTGGTCGTGACCCCCGCATCCCTGCGTCGCCCCGCACTGGCCATGCCCCCTCACCGCGCCCGCACATCGCCCTGGCCAGCGTCCGGGTTCGCCCCATCGGGCGCCCGTGGCTGCGCCCGTTCGCCCACTAGCGCCGACGCCCGCTAAGGCCCCTATGGCCGTATGACATGTGGGGCCCTGCCCCCAGGATGTTTACAAAAAAAGAATTGAAAATAATAGTAATCAATTAACTTAATTAAATTTGTTTAATTAAACTAAACAACTAATTAAGCTAACTAATTAACCTAACCCCTAGTTAACCTAAACAGAGAATGACAGGTGGGTCCCACTGGACCCACACGTCAGGTTGACCAGGTCAACGGTCAACGTTGACTGCTGACGTCATGCTGACGTCAGCATGCACTGTTCTGGATAATGTTGATTTTAAATAATTAAATAAATCCTAAAAATGATTTAAATCTTTTAAAATTAATATAAAATAAACCGTAGCTCGGATGAAAATACTTTGTACATGAAAGTTGCTTAACGAGCAGACGAATTCGGATACGCAGCCTCGCTCGTCGCCACGCGTCCCTAGCATAGTGAACTGCAACATTTCACCTCGGCTCATCTCGTTCGAACACTAACACCGGGGATACTTTCCCGGATGTTCCCCTTCACCGATATCACCTCATACCGCGTTAGAACACGTCTAGCTCGCTTGTTGTCTGTTATGCACTTGCTTGCTATGTATTTCTTGTTTCTCCCTCTTCTCTCCTAGAGACCCGTGGCGATCTTGATGCCCGTGGTCGACTACGTCATCGGCGACCCCCTCCTTCTTATGCGAGCAACCAGGCAAGCCCCCCTTTGATCACCGGATATCGCCTACTCTTCTCTATCTTGCTTGCATTAGAGTAGTGTAGCATATTCTCGCTTTCGGTTAATCCTATTACGATGCATAGCTTTGTCATTGTTGCTATAGTTGTTCCCCTTACCGCTATCCTCTCGCTTAGTATAGGATGCTAGTGTTTCATCTGTGGCCCTACACTCTTGTCCAATGCGCCATGCTATACTATCGGTCGTGATCACTAGGGAGGTGATCACGGGTATATACTATATACTTTATACATGACACATGTGGTGACTAAAAGTCGGGTCATTTCGTTGAGTACCGCAAGTGATTACGATGAGGGTTTGAAAGGACGGTGGCTCCATCCCGGTAGAGGTGGGCTGGATTCCCGACGGCTCCCCCATTGTTACTTTGTGGCGGATGGCAGGCGAGTTGAGACCACCTAGGAGAGAGGTGGGCCATGCCACAGTCGGTGTTCGGATACTTAACACGCTTAACGAGATCTTGGTATTTGATCCGAGTCCGCTCTTGGCCTATACGCACTAACCAACTACGTGGGAAAGTTATGGGCACTGACGTCGTGGTATCGCCAAGCCTTCGTGACGTCGGCGGCGCCACGGATTGGAATGTAAGCCCGCTCTTGTATTAAGGGGCTAGTTACGCTTCCTAGGCGTCAACGTCTTGAGTGTGTTAAGGCGATGGGCCTGCACCCTGGCGCTTAGGTTTAGACCGGCGTCTTGACCTCTCTGTTGGCCTAGGTGGGGGCTGCGACGTGTTGATCTTCCACTACGGGCATGACCCGGAAAGTGTGTCCGGCCAAATGGGATCAAGCGTGTTGGGTTATGTGGTGCACCCTGCAGTGGAAGTTAATCTATTTGAATAGCCGTGATCTTGATAGCAGGACGACTTGGAGTTGTACCTTGACCTTATGACAACTAGAACTGGATACTTAATAAAACACACCCTTCCAAGTGCGGATATAACGGTGATCGCTCTCTAACAGGCGATGATGAGGAGGGATCGGGTATGATTATGCTATGCGATGCTACTTGGAGGACTTGATCTACTCTCTTCTACATCTTTGCCAAGGCGGAGGTCGCGGAAGTGTAGTCTTGACGAGATTAGCTATCCCCTCTTATTACGGCATTCGATTCGGTCCACCGATATGGCCCTTTACACATATACCCATGCATATGTAGTGTAGCTCCTTGCTTGCAGTACTTTGGATGAGTACTCACGGTTGCCTTGTTCCCCTTTTCCCTCTTTCTTTACCCGATTGTCGCAGCAGACGATGGAGCCCAGAGCCGACGCCACCGTCGACTACGACTCCTACTACACCGGAGGTGCCTACTACTACGTGCAGCTACCGGCGACGACCGTGGAGTAGTTAGGAGGATCCCAGCAGGAGGCCTGCGCCTCTTCGATCTCAGTATCCCGGTTTGTGTTAGCCTTCTTAAGGCAAACTTGTTTAACTTATGTCCGTACTCAGATATTGTTGCTTCCGCTGACTTCGTCTATGACCCGGCAAGCACTTGTATTCGAGCCCTCGAGGCCCCCGGCTTGTATTATGATGCTTGTATGACTTATTTATGTTTTAGAGTTGTGTTGTGATATCTTCCCGTGAGTCCCTGATCTTGATCGTACACATTTGCGTGCATGATTAGTGTACGATTGAATCGGGAGCGTCACAGTGAACTACTCCCTCCTAGTCATGGAGAGCGTCGGGATGATGAAGATGGCCACCGGTGAGGGATCCCCCCTCGGCAGTGCGTAACGCAGGTCTAGATTAGTTTTCGGTGGCTCTGAGAGGCTTGCGGTGGCGGAACTCCCGATCTAGGTTATTTTCCGGAGGTTTCGGTATTTATAGGAATTTTGGCGTAGGTCTCACGTCAAGGAGGTTCCCGAGTCGTCCACGAGGCAGCCCACGTCCAGGGGTGGGCGCCCCCACCCTTGTGGACGGCAGGACTCTTCCGCCCAACACTTTTACTCCGGGGTCTTCTTTTGGTCCATAAAAATCGCCAAAATTGGCACGTCAATTGGACTCCGTTTGGTATTCCTTTTACGTAAAACTCAAAAACAAGGAAAAAAGCAAGCCTTTGGGCTCTAGGTTAATAGGTTAGTCCAAAAAATCATATAAAGTAGCATATAAATGCATATAAAACATCCTAAAAGGATAATATAATAGCATGAATACTTCATAAATTATAGTTACGTTGGAGACGTATCACCACCCTATAGGGAGTCTGAACTGGACTAGGGAGGGAGGTGTGCCCCCCTTTCCTTCTCCTTTCCCTCTCCTTCCTTCCCCCTTCCCCCTTCCTAGTAGGACTAGGAAAGGATGAATCCTACTCCTACTAGGAGGAGGATTCCTCCTCTCCTTGGGGCGCACCAAGGGCCGGCCGGCCTCCCCCTTGCTCCTTTATATACGGGGGCAGGGGGAACCCTAGAGACACGCAAGTTGATTGTTCCAAGCCGTGTGCGGTGCCCCCCTCCACCATATTCCACCTCGGTCATATCGTCGTAGTGCTTAGACGAAGCCCTGCGCCGGTAGCTTCATCATCACCGTCATCACGCCGTCGTGCTGATGAAGCTCTCCCTCTAAACTCTACTAGATCGTGAGTTCGTGGGATGTCACCGAGCCGAACGTGTGCAGATCGCGGAGGTGCCGTACCTTCGGTGCTAGGATCGGTCGATCGTGAAGACGTACGACTACATCAACCGCGTTGTCATAACGCTTCCGCTTATGGTCTCACGAGTGCGTGAGACAACACTCTCCCCTCTCATTGCTATGCATCAACATGATCTTGCGTGTGCGTAGGAATTTTTTTGAAATTACTACGTTCCCTAACAGTGGCATCCGAGCCAGGTTTATGCGTAGATGTTATATGCACGAGTAGAACACAAGTGAGTTGTCGGCGATACTAGTCATACTGCTTACCAGCATGTCATACTTTGATTCAGCGGTATTGTTGGATGAAGCGGCCCGGACCGACATTACGCATACGCTCACGCGAGACTGGTTCTACCGACGTGCTTCGCACACAGGTGGCTGGCAGGTGTCAGTTTCTCCAACTTTAGTTGAATCAAGTGTGGTTACGCCCGGTCCTTGTTGAAGGTTAAAACATCACATACTTGACGAAATATCATTGTGGTTTTGATGCGTAGGTAAGAACGGTTCTTGCTCAGCCCATAGCAGCCACGTAAAACTTGCAACAACAAAGTAGAGGACGTCTAACTTGTTTTTGCAGGGCATGTTGTGATGTGATATGGTCAAGACATGATGCTAAATTTTATTGTATGAGGTGATCATGTTTTGTAACAAAGTTATTGGCAACTGGCAGGAGCCATATGATTGTTGCTTTATTGTATGAAATGCAATCGCCATGTAATTGCTTTACTTTATCACTAAGCGGTAGCGATAGTCGTAGAAGCAATAGTTGGCGAGACGACAACGATGCTACGATGGAGATCAAGGTGTCGCGACGGTGACGATGGTGATCATGACGGTGCTTTGGAGATGGATATCAAAGGCACAAGATGATGATGCCCATATCATATCACTTATATTGATTGCAAGTGATGTTTATCCTTTATGCATCTTATTTTGCTTAGATCGACGGTAGAATTATAAGATGATCTCTCACTAAATTTCAAGGTACAAGTGTTCTCCCTGAGTATGCACCGTTGCGAAAGTTCGTCTTAGAGACACCACGTGATGATCCGTGTGATAAGCTCTACGTTCACATACAACGGGTGCAAGCCAGTTTGCACACGAGAATACTTGGGTTAAACTTGACGAGCCTAGCATATGCGAGATATGGCCTCGGAACCTTTGAGACCGAAAGGTCGAGCATGAATCATATAGTAGATATGATCAACATAGTGATGTTCACCATTGAAAACTACTCCATCCCGCGTGATGATCGGACATGGTTTAGTTGATATGGATCACGTGATCACTTAGATGATCAGAGGGATGTCTATCTAAGTGGGAGTTCTTAAGTAATTTGATTAATTGAACTTTAATTTATCATGAACTTAGTACCTGATAGTATTTTGCATGTCTACGTTGTTGTAGATAGATGGCCCGTGCTGTTGTTCCGTTGAATTTTAATGCGTTCCTAGAGAAAGCTAAGTTGAAAGATGATGGTAGCAACAACACGGGCTGGGTCCGTAACTTGAGGATTATCCTCATTGCTGCACAGAAGAATTACGTCATGGAAGCACCGCTAGGTGCCAAACCCACTGCAGGAGCAATGCCAGATTTTATGAACGTCTGGCAGAGCAAAGCTGATGACTACTCGATAGTTCAGTGTGCCATGCTTTACGACTTAGAACCGGGACTTCAACGACATTTTGAACGTCATGGAGCATATGAGATGTTCCAGGAGTTGAAGTTAATATTTCAAGCAAATGCCTGGATTGAGAGATATGAAGTCTCCAATAAGTTCTACAGCTGCAAGATGGAGGAGAATAGTTCGGTCAGTGAGCATATACTCAAAATGTCTGGGTATAACAACCACTTGATTCAATTGGGAGTTAATCTTTCAGATGATAGTGTCATTGACAGAATTCTTCAATCACTGCCACCAAGCTACAAGAGCTTCGTGATGAACTATAACATGCAAGGGATGGATAAGACAATTCCCGAGCTCTTCGCGATGCTAAAGGCTGCGGAGGTAGAAATCAAGAAGGAGCATCAAGTGTTGATGGTCAACAAGACCACTAGTTTCAAGAAAAAAGGTAAAGGGAAGAAGGGGAACTTCAAGAAGAACAGCAAGCAAGTTCTTGCTCAAGTGAAGAAACCCAAGCCTGGACCTAAGCCTGAGACTGAGTGCTTCTACTGCAAAGGGACTGGTCAATGGAAGCGGAACTGCCCCAAGTATTTGGCGGATAAGAAGGATGGCAAGGTGAACAAATGTATATGTGATATACATGTTATTGATGTGTACCTTACTAATGCTCGCAGTGGCACCTGGGTATTTGATACTGGTTCTGTTGCTAATATTTGCAACTTGAAACAGGGACTACAGATTAAGCGAAGATTGGCTAAGGACGAGGTGACGATGTGCATGGGAAATGGTTCCAAAGTCGATGTGATCGCGGTCGGCACGCTACCTCTACATCTACCTTCGGGATTAGTTTTAGACCTGAATAATTATTATTTGGTGCCAGCGTTGAGCATGAACATTATATCTGGATCTTGTTTGATGCGAGACGGTTATTCATTTAAATCAGAGAATAATGGTTGTTTTATTTATATGAGTAATATCTTTTATGGTCATGCACCCTTGAAGAGTGGTCTATTTTTGTTGAAGTGTTCTCAAATCTTTAAAGACTCAATTCGATAAGATAACTTCAAAGGGAAAACTCAATTCATTAGAAGAGATGGAGGGGGAGAAATATCATAAGATCCAACTATAATAGCAAAGCTCGCGATACATCAAGATCGTGCTGAATCAAGAACACGAGAGAGAGAGAGAGAGAGATCAAACACATAGCTACTGGTACATACCCTCAGCCCCGAGGGTGAACTACTCCCTCCTCGTCATGGAGAGCGCCGGGATTATGAAGATGGCCACCGATGAGGGATCCCCCTCGGCAGGTCTTAGGAGCAGGTCCCGATTGGTTTTTGGTGGCTACAGAGGCTTGCGGCGGCGGAACTCCTGATCTCTTGTGCTCCCTGATGTTTTTAGGGTATATGGATATATATATATAGGCGAAAGAAGTCGTTCTGGGGAGCCATGAGGGGCCTACAAGGGTGGGGGGCGCGCCCAGGGGGGTAGGGCGCGCCTCCCTGCCTCGTGGCTTCCTTGAAGCTTCCCTGACGTCTACTCCAAGTCTCCTGGATTTCTTCCGTTCCAAAAATAACTCTCCCGAAGGTTTCATTCCGTTTGGACTCCGTTTGATATTCCTTTTCTTCGAAACACTGAAATAGGCATGAAAAGCGACAATTTGAAATTTGGGCCTCACGGTTAATAGGTTAGTCCCAAAAATAATATAAAAGTGTTTAGTAAAGCTCATACATCCAAAACGGATAATATAATAGCATGAATACTTCATAAATTATAGATACGTAGGAGACGTATCACTTATGTGAAAAAGCTTCAACCTGATAAACTCGAACCCAAATTGGAGAAATGTGCCTTCACGGGATACCCAAAGGAGGCTGTTGGATACACCTTCTATCACAGATCCGAAGGCAAGACATTCGTTGCTAAGAATGGATCCTTTCTAGAGAAGGAGTTTCTCTCGAAAGAAGTGAGTGGGAGGAAAGTAGAACTTGATGAGGTAACTGTACCTTCTCCCTTATTGGAAAGTAGTTCATCACAGAAATCTGTTCATGTGACTCCTACACCAATTAGTGAGGAAGCTAATGATGATGATCATGTAACTTCAGATCAAGTTACTACCGAACCTCGTAGGTTAACCAGAGTAAGATCCGCACCAGAGTGATACGGTAATCCTGTTCTGGAGGTCATGTTACTTGACCATGACGAACCTACGAACTATGAGGAAGCGATGATGAGCCTAGATTCCGCGTCATGACTTAAGGCCATGAAATCTGAGATGGGATCCATGTATGAGAACAAAGTGTGGACTTTGGTTGACTTGCCCGATGATCGGCAAGCCATAAAAAATAAATGGATCTTCAAGAGGAAGACGGACGCTGATAGTAGTGTTACTATCTACAAAGCTAGACTTGTCGAAAAAGGTTTTGACAAAGTTCGAGGTGTTGACTACGATAAGATTTTCTCACTCGTAGCGATGCTTAAGTCTGTCCGAATCATGTTAGCAAATTGCCACATTTTATGAAATCTGGCAAATGGATGTCAAAACTACATTCCTTAATGGATTTCTTAAAGAAGAGTTGTATATGATGCAACGAGAAGGTTTTTCGATCCTAAAGGTGCTAACAAAATGTGCAAGCTCCAAATGATCCATCTATGGACTGGTGCAAGCATGTCGGAGTTGGAATATACGCTTTGATGAGTTGATCAAAGCATATAGTTTTATACAGACTTGCGGCGAAGCCTGTATTTACAAGAAAGTGAGTGGGAGCACTACAACATTTCTGATAAATATATATGAATGACATATTGTTGATCGGAAATAATGTATAATTTTCTGGAAAGCATAAAGGAGTATTTGAAAGGAGTTTTTCAAAGAAAGACCTCGGTGAAGCTGCTTACATATTGAGCATCAAGATCTATAGAGATAGATCAAGATGCTTGATAAGTTTTTTTCAATGAGTACATACCTTGACAAGATTTTGAAGTATTTCAAAATGAAACAGTCAAAGAAAGAGTTCTTGCCTGTAATACAAGGTGTGAAATTGAGTAAGACTCAAAGCCCGACCACGGCAGAAGATAGAAAGAGGATGAAAGTCATTCCCTATGCCTCAGCCATAGGTTCTATAAAGTATGCCATGTTGTGTACCAGATCTATTGTATACCCTACCTTTGAGTTTGGCAAGGGAGTATAATAGTGATCTAGGAGTAGATCCTTTGAACAACGATCAAAAATATCCTTAGTGTAATAATGATATGTTTCTCGATTATGGAGGTGACAAAAGGTTCATCGTAAAGGGTTACGTCGATGCAAGTTTTGACACTGATCCAGATGACTCTAAGTCTCAATCTGGATACATATTGAAAGTGGGAGCAATTAGCTAAAGTTGCTCCGTGTAGAGCATTGTAGACATAGAAATTTTTAAAATACATACGGATCTGAATTTGGCAGACCCGTTGACTAAACTTCTCTCACAAGCAAAACATGATCACACCTTAGTACTCTTTGGGTGTTAATCACATGGTGATGTGAACTAGATTACTGACTCTAGTAAACCCTTTGAGTGTTGGCCACATGGCGACGTGAACTATGGATATTAATCACATGGTGATGTGAACTATCGGTGTTAAATCACATGGCGATGTGAACTAGATTATTGACTCTAGTGCAAGTGGGAGACTGAAGGAAATATGCCCTAGAGGCAATAATAATGTTGTTGTTTATATTTCCTTATATTATGATAAATGTTTATTATTCATGCTAGAATTGTATTAACCGGAAACTTAGTACATGTGTGAATACATAGACAAACAGAGTGTCACTAGTATGCCTCTACTTGACTAGCTCGTTGAATCAAATATGGTTAAGTTTCCTAGCCATAGACATGATTTGTCATTTGATTAACGGGATCACATCATTAGAGAATGATGTGATTGACTTGACCCATTCCATTAGCTTAGCACTTGATCGTTTAGTATGTTTCTATTGCTTTCTTCATGACTTATACATGTTCCTATGACTATGAGATTATGCAACTCCCGAATACCGGAGGAACACCTTGTGTGCTATCAAATGCCACAACATAACTGGGTGATTATAAAGATGATCTACAGGTATCTCCGAAGGTGTTTGTTTGGTTGGCATAGATCGAGATTAGGATTTGTCACTCCGAGTATCGGAGAGGTATCTCTGGGCCCTCTCGGTAATGCACATCACTATAAGCCTTGCAAGCAATGTAACTAATGAGTTAGTTGCGGGATGATGCATTACGGAATGAGTAAAGAGATTGCCGGTAACGAGATTGAACTAGGTATTGAGATACCGACGATCGAATCTTGGGCAAGTAACATACCGATGACAAAGGGAACAACGTATGTTGTTATGCGGTTTGACCGATAAAGATCTTCGTAGAATATGTAGGAGCCAATATGAGCATCCAGGTTCCGCTGTTGGTTATTGACCGGAGATGAGTCTCGGTCATGTCTACATAGTTCTCGAACCCGTAGGGTCCGCACGCTTAACATTCGGTGACGATCGGTATTATGAGTTTATGTGTTTTGATGTACTAAAGATAGTTCGGAGTCCCGGACATGATCACGGACATGACGAGAAGTCTCGAAATGGTCAAGACATAAATATTGATATATTGGATGACTATATTCGGACACCGGATGAGTTCCGGGGGTCACCGGATATTTATCGGAGTGTCGGGGGGTTATCGGAACCCCCTGGGGGACTATTGGGCCTTCATGGGCCATAGGGAAGAGGGGAGGCAACCCACAAGGGGCAGCCGTGCCCCCTCCCTATAGGGAGTCCGAATTGGACTAGGGAGGGGGGCGCCCCCCCCCCTTTCCTTCTCCTTTCCCTCTCCTTCCTTCCCCCTCCCCCCTTCCTAGTAGGACTAGGAAAGGATGGATCCTAATCCTACTAGGAGGAGGATTCCTCCTCTCCTTGGGGCGCACCAAGGGCCGGCCGGCCTCCCCCTTGCTCCTTTATATACGGGGGCAGGGGGCACCCTAGAGACACACAAGTTGATTGTTCCAACCCGTGTGCGGTGCCCCCCTCCACCATATTCCACCTCGGTCATATTGTCGTAGTGCTTAGGCGAAGCCCTGCGCCGGTAGCTTCATCATCACCGTCATCACGCCGTCGTGCTGATGAAGCTCTTCCTCGAAGCTCTACTGGATCATGAGTTCGTGGGACGTCACCGAGTTGAACGTGTGCAGATCATGGAGGTGCCGTACCTTCGGTGCTAGGATCGGTCGATCGTGAAGACGTACGACTACATCAACCACGTTGTCATAACGCTTCCGCTTACGGTCTACGAGGGTACATAGACAATACTCTCCCCTCTCATTGCTATGCATCACCATGATCTTGCGTGTGCGTAGGAATTTTTTTGAAATTACTACGTTCCCCAACAGTAAGACCATAGAAGGTTTTATTCATGTAAACAGAACAACAATTATTCGCTGACTTAAATGAATAACCGTATCGCTATAAACATGATCCAGTCATATTTATGCTCAACGCAAACACCAAATAACATTTATTTAGTTATAGTACTAATCCCGAAGGAAAAAGGGAGTGTGCGATGGTGGTCTTATCAACCTTGAAATCATTTCCAACACACATCGTCACCTTGCCCTCAACTAGTCTCTGTTCATTTTGTAACTCAAGTTTCAAAGTTACTAATCATAGCAACTGAACCAGTATCAAATACCCAGGGGCTACTATGAATACTAGTAAAGTACACATCAATAACATGTATATCATATATATATACTTTTGTTCATTTTTCCATCCTTCTTATCCGCCAAGTATTTGGGGCAGTTCCGCCTCCAGTGACCATTTCCTTTGCAGTAGAAGCACTTGGTTTCAGGCTTGGGTCTAGCTTTGGGCTTCTTCATGGGAGTGGCAACTTGCTTGTCATTCTTATTGAAGTTCCCTTTCTTTCCCTTGCCCTTTTACTTGAAACTAGTGGTCTTGTCAACCATCAATACTTGATGCTTTTCTTGATTCCTACCTTCGCTGATTTCAGCATCGCGAAGAGCTCAGGGAATCGTTTTCGTCATCCCTTGCAAATTATAGTTCATCATGAAGTTCCAGTAACTTGGTGATAGTGACTAGAGAACTCTGTCAATCACTATCTTATCTAGAAGATTAACTCCCACTTGATTCAAGCGATTGTAGTACTCAGACATTCTGAGCACATGCTCACTGGTTGAGCTATTCTCCTCCATCTTGTAGGCAAAATACTTGTCAGAGGTCTCATGCCTCTCAACTCGGGCATGAGTCTGAAATACCAATTTCATCTCTTGGAACATCTCATATGCTCCGTGATATTTCAAAACATTTTTGAAGTCCCGGTTATAAGCCGTAAAGCATGGTGCACTAAACTATCCAGTAGTCATCATACCAATCTTGTCAAACGTTCATAACGTCTGCATCTGTTCCTGCAATAATTCTGTCACCTAGCAGTGCATCAAGGACATAACTCTTCTATGCAGCAATGAGAATAATCGTCAGATCACGGACCTAGTCCGTATCATTTCTACTATACAACTTTCAACTTATTTTTCTCTAGGAACATATCAAAAATAAACAGGGAGCTACATCGTGAGCTATTGATCTACAACATAATTAAAGTTCAATTAATCATATTACTTAATAACTCCCACTTAGATAGACATCCCTCTAGTCATCTAAATGATCACGTGATCCATATCAACTAAACCATGTTCGATCATCACGTGAGATGGAGTAGCTTTCAATGTGAACATCACTATGTTGATCATATCTACTATATGATTCACGCTCGACCTTTCGGTCTCAGTGTTCCGAGGCCATATCTGTAGATGCTAGGCTCGTCAAGTTTAACCCGAGTATTTTGCGTGTGCAAAACTGGCTTGCACCCGTTGTATGTGAACGTAGAGCTTATCAGACCCGATCATCACGTGGTGTCTCAGCACGAAGAACTGTTGCAACGGTGCATACTCAGGGAGAACACTTATACCTTGAAATTTTAGTGAGGGATCATCTCATAGTGCTACCATCGTACTAAGCAAAATAAGATGCATAAAAGATAAACATCACATGCAATCAAAATATGTGACATGATATGGCCATCATCATCTTGTGCCTTTGATCTCCATCTCCAAAGTACCGTCATGATCTCCGTCGTCACCGGCATGACACCATGATCTCCATCATCTCGATCTTTATCAACGTGTCGTCACATGGTCGTCTCGCCAACTATTGCTTTTGCAACTATTGCTATCGCATAGCGATAAAGTAAAGCAATTATATGGCGCTTGCATCTTATGCAATAAAGATACAACCAGAAGGCTCCTGCCAGTTGCCGATAACTTTAACAAAACATGATCATCTCATACAACAATTTATATCTCATCACATCTTGACCATATCACATCACAGCAAGCCCTGCAAAAACAAGTTAGATGTCCTCTACTATGTTGTTGCAAGTTTTACGTGGCTGCTACGGGCTGAGCAAGAACCGTTCTTACCTACGCATCAAAATCACAACGATTTTTATTCAAGTGTGATGTTTTAACCTTCAACAAGGACCGGGGGTAGTCACACTCGATTCAACTAAAGTTAGAGAAACTGACACCCGCCAGCCACCTGTGTGCAAAGCACGTCAGTAGAACCAGTCTCGCGTAAGCTTACGCATAATGTCAGTCCGGGCCGCTTCATCCAACAATACCGCCGAATCAAAATATGACATGCTCGTAAGCCGTATGACTATTATCGCCCACAACTCTTTGTGTTCTACTCGTGCATATAACATCTACGCATAGACCTGGCTCGGATGCCACCGTTGGGGAACACAGTAATTTTAAAAAAAAATCCTACGCACATGCAAGATCCTTCTAGGTGATGCATAACAACGAGAGGGGAGAGTGTTGTCCACGTACCCTCGTAGACCGAAAGCGGAAGCGTTATGACAATGTGGTTGATGTAGTCGAACGTCTTCACGATCGACCGATCCTAGTACTGAAAGTACGACACCTCCGCGATCTGCAAACGTTCAGCTCGGTGACGTCCCACGAACTCTAGATCCAGTTGAGTGTTGAGGGAGAGCGTCGTCAGCACGACGGCGTGATGACGGTGATGATGAAGTTACCGACGCAGGGCTTTGCCTAAGCACTACAACGATATGACTGAGGTGGAAATCTATGGAGGGGGCACCACACATGGCTAAACAATCAACTTGTGTGTGTCTATGGGGTGCCCCCTCCCCCGTATATAAAGGAGTGGAGGGCCGGCCCTCTCTATGGTGCGCCCACCTTGGCTGCCTCCTCCTCTCTCCCACTAAGGCCCATTAAGGCCCATGTACTCCCCGGGGGGGGGGGGGAGGGGGGGGGTCCGGTAACCCCCCGGTACTCCGGTAAATGTCGGAACTCACCCGGAACCCTTCCGATGTCCAAACATAGCATTCCAATATATCGATCTTTATGTCTCGACCATTTCGAGACTCCTCATCATGTCTGTGATCTCATCCGGGACTCCGAACAACCTTCGGTACATCAAAACACATAAACTCATAATACCGATCGTCACCGAACTTTAAGCGTGAGACCCTACGGGTTCGAGAACTATGTAGACATGACCGAGACTCGTCTCCAGTCAATAACCAATAGCAGAACCTGGATGCTCATATTGGTTCCTACATATTCTACGAAGATCTTTATCGTTCAAACCGCATAACAACATACATTGTTCCCTTTGTCATCGGTATGTTACTTGCCCGAGATTCGACCGTGGTATCATCATACCTAGTTCGATCTCGTTACCGGCAAGTCTCTTTACTCGTTCCGTAATGCATCATCCCGCAACTATCTCATTAGTCACATTGCTTGCAAGGCTTATAGTGATGTGCATTACTGAGAGGGCCCAGAGATACCTCTTCGATATACGGAGTGACAAATCCTAATCTCGATCTACGCCAACCCAACAAACACCTTCATGGACACCTATAGAGCATCTTTATAATCACCCAGTTACGTTGTGATGTTTGATAGCACACAAGGTGTTCCTCCGGTATTCGGGAGTTGCATAATCACATAGTCTGAGGAACATGTATAAGTCATGAAGAAAGCAGTAGCAATGAAACTGTATTGATCATAATGCTAAGCTAACGAATGGGTCTTGTCCATCACATCATTCTCCTAATGATGTGATCCCGTTCATCAAATGACAACACATGCCTATGGTTAGGAAACATAAGATAAACGAGCTAGTCAAGTAGAGGCATACTAGGGACACTTATGTTTTGTCTATGTATTCACACATGTACTAAGTTTCCGGTTAATACAATTCTAGCATGAATAATAAACATTTATCATAAAATAAGGAAATAAATAATAACTTTATTATTGCCTCTAGGGCATATTTCCTTCATATATATACCCCACCCACACCATGAACTCTCGTAGAGAGCAACCAGGACGAAACTACCACTTCCCATATCCATTTTCTGAGAGACAAACACCTATACTTGTGTTGAAATCAAGGAGATTCCACTCCAACCTTTGATCCTTGATTTCTAGCCCCCTCATGTTGCTTTCCACTCCAATCGTTTTCCTACTAGCATGCCAAATCTGTGAGGGAGTGATTGGGTGTTGAGGAGACTATCTTTTGAAGCACAAAAGCAAGGAGTTCATCATCAACAATAACATCTATTACCTTTTGGAGAGTGTTGTCTCCTAGATTTGTTAGGTGTCACTTGGGAGCCTACAAATCTTGTGGGGTTGAACCAAGGAGTTTGTAAGGGCAAGGGTATCGCCTACTCCGTGAAGATCTACCCCAAGTGAGGCTAGTCCTTTGTGGATGGAAGCCATGATGGCATAAAAAAGGTTGCTTCTTCGTGGACCCTTTGTGGGTGGAGCCCTCCATGGACTCGCGGAGCCATTACCCTCCGTGGGTTGAAGTCTCCATTAACGTGGACGTAAGATAGCACCACCTATCGGAACCACGCCAAAAATCACCGTGTCTTCATTGCGTTTGATCTTCCTATCTCTACCTCCCTTTACTTTCTTGCACTTGCATGTTGTCAATTATCTGCTGCCCATTCTCTAGATATGCATGTGTAGATTGTATTGGTTGCCACTTAACTTATGGTAAAATCCGCCTAAATTCCAAGAAAACTAAAAATTGCACATTTTGCCTTGCTAGTGTCTTTTCACCCCCCTCTAGACATATCTTCTTGATCCCTTAGTTAGGCGCCATCAGATAACATGTAATCTCGGTCATTTCACTCTAGGATTAGAGCATTTCCAGCCGGACCCCACTTTGTCCCTATATGTTCGGACGGACAACCCGGACAAGCCCGAACATGAGAGAGAAGAAAAAATGTCACTGAACCGAACTCCTCAAATTGTCCTCATATGTGTAGGCTTTCCGTGAACCCTCAAACTTAGCCCATATGTAGGATAGATATAAGGGTGTCCCGGAGTGTCCGGGCAGGCACGACCCACCTCAGACCACCTTTTGTTTTTCTTTGAGAGCATGGTACATATATTGATCCATGTTTTCGACGATATATAAGACCTAGGTCCGTTATTTTTGCATAACATGTTCCCCATGGAAAGATCGAACATGCACATCAAGGGATACATTCGCAACAAGGCCCGTCCGAATGGGAGCATAGCCGCTGGCTATAAGATGGAGGAGTGCATCGCATTTTGCACGGGTTACATTGACATGAGAAAACCTATTGGTATGCCCATTAAGCAGCACATTCGCATGCTTGACGGAGTAGGCCACATAATGGAAAAAAAAGATTTGAATGTGTACGACGATGAACATAACCGAATGGAAGACTTCAAACCGGCCCACACAGTAGTGTTACAACGCCTAAAAGTGGCCAATCCTTGGTTGGGAAGGCACAAACAAGCAATAGGACAACATTACGAGGACGCTGGCCAAACGAGGACTGGTGAGCAAATCATTAGAGAGCACAACTCTAAATTTGCGTCTTGGTTCAAAGATGACATTCTGAATAATCCATTACTAGAGAATGACAATATAAAAACAATCCTCTATGCGTTGGTGCATGGCCCAATATCGACGTCAAGACTTATGAAGCATATGACATAAATGGGTACACATTCTATACCGAGGACATAGACAACAAATATACTAATTAACCAAACTCGTGGGTGACGATGCAGACCTTCACCGCTGATACAAACAGGAGATACTACGGGAGGCTTGAAGAAATCTGGGAACTTGACTACTCGGGGGGGGGGGGGGGTACCAAGAAGCAATGTTTCGTGTCAGATGGGCAAGGAATGTCATGGAAGAAGGCCATGGTTTCATAACCATGCATATACCCACAAAGACTAACAATGTTGTGAAAAGGAATCAACGCCCAATATGAGCCATGGGTATTAGCCTATAAACTGTCCCAAACTCGACGCCACAGAAGTCAATGGGAGGAGCAAAACCTTAATCACGTAGCGATAGGAACGATTGGTGACATAAAATACATTCTATTGGTCTTTCTCACCCGACCAGAGATTTTTAAATTTGTTTTTTTAGAGCACTTGAAAACTTGAGAGAAAATCTGGAGTGCACATCATCCTTTTTTTTTCTATATAAGAGAGAAGAGTGCACACCATCCTTTATTTATTTTGAAGAGAGAAGAGTGCACACCATCCTTTATTTATTTTGAAGAGAGAAGAGTGCACACCATCCTTTATTTATTTTGAAGAGAGAAGAGTGCACACCATCTGGCTTGGCCCGCTAGCCTTTCGCCGTTTGAGCCCAAACGATACCTACAAGCCCACTCAGCCCATGCCGCAACCTCTGAGATCAACCCCCCACACCCTCATGTGCCCAGGAACCCTAGCCGCCCACCTCCACTCATCTCCCTGCCCCCCGCCGGTCTCGCGCCAGCCCGCCCGCCCGCCCGCCTCACGCGCTCCTCCCGGAATCGCGCACCGCCGCCGCCATCTCCGCCCTCGACACCAACCCCTTGCTCGCAGCCACAGCGTGAGGCAGGATGAGGAAGCTCAAGTTCCACGAGAAGAAGCTGCTGAAGAAGACCAACTTCCTGCTGTGGAAGCGGGAGGGCGGCCACCGCGAGGCCGCCGTCACGCAGCGCTACAGCCTCGTCGACAGGGACGACTACAAGAAGTACGCTCTCTCTCACCCAGCCAATCCCCTCCCCCTCCCTCTCCTCCTGCCCGTCAAACACAGATCGATCTCGCGGCTGGGATTTGCTGAGCGTGTCGATTCAAGCAATCGTAGCGTTTGCTGGGCGGCGCCATGTAACTAATCGATCCTGTGATTGTTGTGTCGCGGCAGGTACAACGGGATTTGCTTGATGGCGCAGAAGCTCGTGAACATCATAAAGCAGATGGATCCCAGGGACCCTTTCAGGATCGAGATGACGGACATGCTGATCGATAAGCTGTAAGACGCCGCAGACCCCTGTTGCATGTGTGATGCTGTATGCGTTTGTTTGTTTGAATTTTTGACTGCATACTACGAGGACTGTATATCCATCATGCGCCGCAACCATGTGAGAATGCTCCAGGCTTATCTGCAATTGCCACATTTATTGTTATTATAGAGTTAGAAATGTGTAAGGCTTTTGATGTGTGTTCTCGTCTATAAATTAATTGTACTTTCGACATTTGTTAGTACTACTCCTTCCATTTCTAAATATAAGTCCTTCTAAAGATTTCAATATGGACTACATGCGGATGTTTATAGACGTATTTTAGAGTGATTGGAATCTCTGAAAACACTTATATTTAGGAACAGAGGGAGTACTTGATTATTTGCCCAGAATGCATAAACCTCTGAGATTATCGGCTTCTCAATATAATCTTCTGCTTATGTCTGAGCATGCGCTCCAGTAAACATGCCATTATGAAAGCTACACGGATACCCTGTACATATCGTGTTGGTTGAGTGAGCTATCTTACCAGAATCATCTAAAGCTATTTCCTTTTGGCTAAATCATCATACAGTTCTTGCTTGCCACTTCCACTTGTTCTCATTTGTCTAGTCTAAATAAGTTTTCTTCAATTTCAGGTATAATATGGGTGTAATTCCAACAAAGAAGAGCTTGGTTAAATGCGAGAAACTTTCAGTGAGCGCCTTCGCCAGGTCTCTATCTCTCTCCCGGATTATAACAATGATTTCCTTTGCTTGCTGAATAGTGCATTTTATTTTCCAGTTAATTTTTGAAAGAAAGCGTTTATTGCTATGAATCACTCAATGACCTGTGTATGTGTCATATTTCACTTACCATATTGTTTGCTAAACTATTGTAGGCGGAGACTTGCAACAATTATGGTGAAGCTCAAGTTTGCTGAACACCTTAAAGAGGCCGTCACCTACATTGAACAGGGGCATGTGCGTGTAGGCCCAGAGACGGTCACTGATCCAGCCTTTCTTGTGACCAGGAACATGGAGGACTTCATCACCTGGGTGGATTCCTCAAAGATCAAGAAGAAGATCATGGAGTATAATGGTGCATTGGATGATTATGATGCCATGATTTAAAGATATGTCGTGATAGTAGAAATTTTGGGAACATCAGTGATTCAGTGTAGCCACTCCTGTAATATTTTTAAACCTGAATCTGAGACTACAATATGTTGAGGTAGTTATCTCTTGCAAAGCTGCTTGTGTGATGAAAGCTAAACTGCTATAGAATGCAAACGCCATAATCAGTTCATACTTGTCCCCTTCCGCTTTCCCTTGCACATGCTGATACAGCATCATACATGAATTTTGATGTTCAGCTGAATATATACAATGCGCGTTCTACTCTGCAAGTTGATTGAATTGCTTGTTGCTAACAAATTGAGCTCTGTGGTAAAAGCAAGTTGTGCAATTCCCTGCATCTTCCTGTATGAATTACTATGATATATGTAGCTGGACTTCTGATGAATTGCTGATATGAAGTATCATAAGTTGTGATGCTGCTCTTTGACGAATGAAGAAGCAAATTTGGACAATAAGCTGGGAACCCAGGAATAAATTAACGCAAAAGACTAGCTAGTTTCTCCTATTTACTGCTTGGTTTTACAACAGACGTACATTTGTATTGGCTAGGATGGCAGGGGATTGCTCAGCTCTCTATGGTTTGAAGGTGTACCCCCAGAATTAGCTCCATTTTTTCTTGATGATGCAACTCTTGTCACAAGTTAATAAAAAAAGACGTTGCTTGATGTAAAGAAAAGCTATCACGGAGCTGACGAAACAAATCACTGGGAAATTCTTATGTCTGAATTACAGCAAGAGCAGTGTCCTAGCATGTTTCCTTCTAGCGATATAAAGAAGCAGCCTTGTTTTGTTGTTGTTGATGGAGCCTAAACTCAACCTGGTTTCATTGAACATGAACAGCCATATTGTTTCCTTTTTCTCTGAGTTTTTATGGTATAAATTTTACAATCTGCTGCTGTCATGCATGATGTGAATACTGAACAACAGCAGGTTCTTGACAGGTGCTCATCTATGTAGTTCGTTGGGTCGTTACCAAATTGAAAGGCCAAATGTTTATTCATTCAAACTGAAAGTAAGCAGGTGATGAATGCAGTCTCATACTTCAACAACAACGAGTGACGTGCTCGCGGCCTCAATATAGCATCAGATCTTCATAAACGCAATTTAATCATCGCATAACCGCAAGCCATTTTCTACACGACGCCTTTGTTCTCTCGGCAGCAAATTTATCTTTCCATCATCTTGGTTATGGAGCCCAACCACTGCAGTTGTTTCCCGTGAATGTGCGCATGCACACTGAATCGCTGGCACTCGAGGAGTTAGAACTGGAGGTTGCATTTGGTTCCAACTTGGTAGCAACATACCGTGCTTATTTATTTCCCATGAGAATAGGTGCCAATTCCGTTGGATCAAATTCACGCTCTTCCTCTTCTCTGTCTGCGGACAGTTCTTGCTCCACCTCTAAATGGTCATTGCAGCAAGCAAGGAAATGCAGGCTGCGGAGTCGACGAGGTTAAGATGGAAACAGCAAGAAGAGATTAAAATTTAGATATATTAGGAAAGAGCAACCAAACCGGAGTCTATATATTAATTATTACCTGCACATTTGTTTCAATGCTGAAAGGTTCCCTTGTGTACAATACGTGCCATTTCTTGTCATCCCAGCAATCACTGTCTGCATAAGCCTCAACGTGCTGGATATGGCTGAACTTGTCCCACTCGCTGCCAGATTTTCCTGCGGCCATGAAACCAAGTATCTCCAGACTGCAATCCACCAGCAAATGGCTTGGATTTACAGTTTGAAGGTACAAGGGGAGTCCCATCTTGTTGGGCGAGAGACGGAATCTTTCACCGTAGCCGGGAACTGTCAGCACAAGTCTCCGTAATGCACTCATCTCCTCTAGTGAGGTGAGCTCGGGGCAAGACTTGATCTCAAGCTTTTGCAATTCAGGGAAACTGGAGATGCTAATCAGCTTGGGTAAGTCATACAGGTCGAGCTCAACAACAGAAGCAAAGTTCTCTAGTGAATGGAGACGCCACATGCTCCACAAGGTTAACTTTTTCAAAGCCTTTGCATGTGAGGCAAGACCGGGAGGGATACACTTCAGATTACATCTTGTGAAAGTAAGCTCAACCAAGACTGGCATAGCTTGCACTTCCTCATCCCATTCCCAGTCCTCCAATTCCACCAATTCTAATAAATCCATCTCATGCAACCTCGGAAATGCAGTCACCATGCGGGATGAAGGATAGCAACGGTGGCTCTGGGGACGCACAAATTCTGGCCCAATGCACTTGATCGCTGGAGCACAGTTGACTTTCAGGTACTCCAGCCATGGGAGCTGACATAATCCATCAGGAAGTTGGGTGCAACACGCCAACTCTTTCATCACTAGCATCCTCAAGCTATTGAGGGGCATTGTTGTTGTCGACATCATCCATCTTGGGAGCTGGCGCCCTGTATATCCTTCAACGGAAATAATTTCTATGCAAGGAGGAGGAGATAGCTCATTAAACACCTCCTCAATTATGCCTTGATTCTTCCAACGCGTAGTGCTGGATAATAGGCGCATCCTAGAAAGATGCACTTTTTGATCAAGCCTAACCTTTGTGACAAATGAAGCATCAGATACATTCTCCAGGCCCACTAATCCAATGCCCCTAAGCTGGGAAAGAGGTCCAAGCTCTTCCAAGCTACACCAATCACCATCCATGTGTACTTGGAACCCAGATAGCGTCCTTAAATTTGTTAGAGCATGGAAACCCCTAGGAATACTATATATACTTGTGCCTTCAAGTTGAAGATATCTTAGTTCCGTTAACTTCACAATGCTATCAGGAAGTTTCACAAGATTCTCACAACCTTCAAGACTAATGTGTTGTAAGAACTTCATTTTGTGAATGTTCTCTGGCAAGCAATCTATATCAGCGCACCTGTCCATTGACAAATACCTCAAGTGTTTGAGATGATACAGAGATTCAACCATTGTGGCGAACTCTGTAGACTCTACGTGTAGAGTACGCAGACTTGAAAAGGTAACCAAGGAATCACCAGACTGAACCTTGAAGTTTCCAATTAACATTAATGATCTCAGAGATATTTGCTCTTGTAAACTTCTCCACTCAAACTCATCTGATTCCACTCCATTAGTCTCTATAGACAACCGGAGAAAGCTTTGCAAATGAAGTTTACTATTAACAGTATCTCCATTATGAACTACCAGTGCTTCATTTCTTGTCATGAATTGAGCAAATGAACGAATAACATCATGCATCTTGCAAACATAGTGACTGGCATATGATGTATCCGGCTCTATAAGGTTCCTCAACCTCAACTCTGTATGGTACTCAGTTCCTATTTCTTCCAAAATATCCGAGTTTCCATGAACAAATCCTTCACCAATCCACATGTCGATGAATTGTGTATCATCTAAAATCATCTTTTTAGGCTTAAGGGAGAAGTGCAGAAAGCATTGCTTTAAACAAGGGGACAAGTCCGCATAGCTAAGATATATGGCATGATTTAGCTCTTCTGGCATTTGAGATATTGACCATACAGCATCATTCAATACCTTCTCCCAATCACGTCGGGTTTTTTCCTTATGGCATAGGAGTCCTCCCATCACTTTTATGGCAAGTGGTAACCCATCACATTTTTCTACAATTTGCATTCCAATATCCTTCAGCATATCCACTGCAGGTTCGCTTGTCTCAGTCATGAGTACCTTCAAACAATTGAGAATTAATACGGAACACACATTAACTGAGTACCTATAGTCCCTATAGTGCAGTCTACTAGAAAATTAAGTTGTCAGTCAAAAGCATAGAATAATCCATTCATTAATACAGTAATTAGTTTGATGCTTTGCTCATGAAGGCATCTGGATTGATCTATGTCCATGTCTTTCTATTTGACACAAAAATTATCTAATTACCTAGCTAGTTACTCTCAACACAATCTACGAATCAGACATAAACAATAAGCCAACAAGCATATGCATGTGTCTCAGTAGTCTAGAATGACCAATTAGAAGATAGTCTAGTAGTTGTGGAGCTATTAAGAACTTTAAGGCGCACATACCATTTAAAGGCAGTGCTTACACTATGTGGTGATAATCAATATAAAAGTACGTCAATTTTATAGTTGTGGATCGTACTACGTACAAGCAGTTGGTGTGGACGCTTGGTCTATGTGCCTATTCATAACGAGCACCAGTGTACTAGTAGTAAGGTTAATCAAACAACAGTGGTCATATAGAATGACGCACCAAAAAGATGAAGCACGTACTTAAGGCAGCAAGCACAGAGAGTGCACCAAAAGAAAAATTGCCACTTCCCGTGTTAATAGAGATGCAAATTGGAACCTAAAGGGTACCCTCCGACCCTCCTAGGTTCAACTAAATGAACTAAATTTTCAGAATTCATATCATTTTTTAAAATGTAGTCCATTTGGTTGAACTAAGGAGGGCCGGAGGGTACCCTAAAGGTACCACATTTGCACCCCTACGTGTCAATAAATGAACATATTACTTGAGATAGAACGGAGGCTACCAGTAGTTATGTACTCACCTGCTTTGTGAGCAATGACCAGCCATCTTTGGGCCCTAATTTGTTGATGCGGTGGTATGGATTTACTGCTTTCATTCCTCGGGCAACAGTTTCATGTCTTGTGGTGACGAGGACTCGGCTACCCGGGGCACTGTGGCTAATGGGAGCCTTAAGCAAGTTGGTCCATTCATAGGTGCCCCACATGTCATCCAACACAAGAAATAGCTTCTTATTTTTGATAGCACTCGCAAGAGCCGGCACAAGCAAAGTTTTGTCTTGAGACCCACCCCCAGGTCCTGGCAAATTTCCTTCGGCGGTAGTGATGGCTGTCCTCAATAAGTCAACCTCGCTGAATTCTTGTGTGATACTTAACCATATTTTCTTGGTGAACTTGCCTTGTATTGCTTCTTCGTTAAAAACTTTCTTGCTAAGGGTGGTCTTACCAATCCCGCCAACACCAACGATGGCGAACACCATGATGCTTTCACTCGTGTCAATGACTTCCTTCGTGAGCAGCTGAACAAGTGATCTCGTGTCATCTTCAATCTTCTCCCCAACCACGCCCGACCGCTCCAACAATGGATTAGTCTTGCGGTCAATACCATGAGGCCGATTTGTCTTCTGGTCCTGGTAGACTTCAAGCTTGATGAAATTGAAACTACGACCCCTCTTGCTGATGTTATCCAACTTCTTGTTCAGTGCCTTGATGCGGCTGCCAATGTCGTGTGCATGGAGAGGATTTTGCATGCATGAGAACAAGGGGTTAAGACACCCGATGTCCTCGGATGGACTTTGCTCCATGGCCTTGAGCTGACACAGATCGATGATGTCGGTAGCGTGGTACATGGCATGCTTCAGTTCCTCCACCCACCCCCGGACACTCTCGTCAGTGATGTTTCTCCTATCTGCGTCAGCAAGGAAATTCTTGAGGTCCCCAAGCTTGATGGTCAGATCGGCGATCGCGCAGGAGATCCCGATCAGCATGGCCACCTCTTCTCTAGCCATGTCGGCGAGCATCTTGGTCACGTAAGATGCCAAGGCATTCAGAACCCCTGTCATTAGTTGCTTGAGCTGCTGCTGAAAACATCATGCAGTCGAACAAAATTAGCCTTGTACACCAACAACCCCATGCTAAAAGATTGGTTCATAGTCACCACAGAAAAATAAGGGGATAATCTAGAGACAAAGGAAAAAATTAATGGAAAAAAGGGGCTTGCAAACAAGAAGACAACGCTATGCACACAAAATCCGACCAAGAATGAGTATCACAGTGGTCACTCAAATAAAACCGAACAGTTTAGATAAAGAAGTAATAATCTACAATGATACTCCACAAGGCTAGAATTGTCTAGTTGAGCTGATATTAATTATCGTGAATCAATTGGAGAGAGCAGAGCTCGTAGAACGGCAGAGGATGGGGGCATGGGGCTTTCAGCTTTGCATATACGGTGGTATTTAGATACAAGATACTTTGAAAGATAGATTTTTTTTTTGAGAAACAGCCAAGCTTTATATTGATCAAAATTTCACAAAGAGAGGGATATGAAAGAAAATGCGCATGATTAGAAAAATAAATAAATATAGATGGGCCTGGCTAAGGCTCAGTCAGCTGACTCATGTACATTGATTTTGGCCCGTTTGGTCACCCCCACCCCACCTCTGGTCTCAAATCTCTGAAAACTGCAATTTCAGACCATGCAAGAACGAGATAAACACACCACTTCCTCGTTTGGGAGCTGAAGAATTCCAAACATCAGCAAAACTCCAAGAAAGTGCTGAAGCAAAAAAAAAAAAAAAAACTGATGAATGGAACAAAAAGCAAACGGAATTCGCTGAAATGGCATTTGGATTTCAGATTGCTACAAACAGAAGTGCCTAACAGAAACGAGGACATGGTTTTGTCATTTGCTAACTAGCTGCAAAAAAGGAGTGCGGAGAAATACCTCTAGGAACTAGCTGGGACAAATCATACAAATTTGTTGAAACAAGAGTTTCAGATTGATGCTATTTTTTTTTCTTCTTCCGATTTTTCTAACAGGAAGAGGTGCAGGGGTGTTAGCTATCTGAATCTAAGTCCCTCTAGTAGATCATCAAAAGCAGCACTCCATGGTACGGATGGCCCTCTCCTGATAACGAATAGGAAGGTACATCCAATTTTGGGTGGATGTTGAGCTGTCGGCACAAGTTACAAAAGGGTGTTCACTGTTGAGCTCTGAAAACCAGAGAGCTGAAACCCGAACGTCACAGCCGAGTAGAGCACATCTTGCAAGCTAGCTGAAAAAGTCGTCGGGTCATTTGCTGCTCCTATCTTGGTCGATTCGAAAGCTAGCACACCTCTACCACTACCAGCACCCCGTAGATGGGGTATGGGACAAATTTGCTACTAGAACCCTAGGGATTTCACGGCATATATGCGGATTGGGCGCGAACAGGAAGAAAACAGGGTCGCTGACCGCTGTTCTTCAGTCGGTTGGGTGACTCACCCGCTTCGCAGGGCCCGAAGAAGCGGGCGACGCGTCGCCGTGGCCGGGGATATCGACGCCGGTGACTTGCGTCGAGACCGCTTTCCCCCCGTGATTCCCCTCCCTCTGTCTTCTCCGCTCCCTCTCTGCCTGTCTCCGTTTCGAAACAGTGACACCTGGCCCTGGGTCTGGGTGAGGAGGGGAACGCTGCAAGTGGGAGAGGAGAGATTGCTAGAGAGCGGGGCCCACATTCCAGCGGAAAAGGCAAAACCGAAAAATAATAAAAATAGAAAAGGGATAAATTGATTAAAAAACATAATTCAAAAGCTAGTTATCTTTTCACGGAATGACTGTGACTGTCTTTTTTATTTTTTTTGCGAGAAGACTATGATTGTCTCATACAGTGCTATATATATATATATATATATATATATATATATATATATATATATATATATATATATATATACTTTAAACACACACCCCGGTTGCAATTAATTTTCGAAACCTGAATCCGAGCCTACAATATGTTGAGGTAGTTTATTATCTGCTGCAAAGCTACTTGGGTGATGAAGCTAAACTGCCATAGCATGCAAATGCCTAATTAAAAAAAACTGCCATAGTTTATTATCTATCTGAGAATTGAGTGTAGCTCAGTTGGCAGGGACGGGAGTTTGCAGCCAGCCTACCAGGGTTCAAATCTCAGCTTGAGCGTTTGGTGCTCACGGAGTTTTCTTCTATAAAAAAATGCCAACAGGCTAGTCTAGCCTGGGGACTAGCCTGGGTTGGTCTCGTTTTCTTTTACATTGCTACTACCAAATATGCCCGTGCGTTGCAACGGGAGATAAAACAGTATGCATTTAAAATCAGTGAGAATTATATATGGGCACATGAAAAAGAAACATTTAGCTTATCGGTTTCGCCACGTGTGAAGGAATCAATATGCTATTTTCCATTCACTGATCAATGACATTTAAGAGTTTGCGCATGAGTTATTTAATCTACTATTCCTTTCAATCCTTTCAATCGAGGAGATTTTAAGGTATGAAGTTTATGAATATTCTAAGAAACATGAATAATTTTTTAAATGCTGAGCAGTTTTTAAAAAATTAACTACACTTTAAAATTCAAAAACATTTTATGAAAACACCAATTTTTTGAATAAAAACATGAACATTTATTTAAAACGGGAACATGTGTTGAGAATTCATAAGATTTTTTAGGAGATGTGTATCTTTTCTACACGAACATTATTTTTAATTTTGAAATTTCATGCAACCATGAATATTTTTCAAATTTGGAGCATTTCACGAAATGCCATTTTCCTTTTGGTAATTCTGAACAATTTTGAAAAACAATATTGTTTTAAAAAATGGGCAACTTTTTGCAATTTTCGAATTTTTTAAAAATAGCAACAAAATTTTGGAATTCCGAACATTTTCCAAATCTTGCTTTTTTCATTCTGAACTTTTTTGAGAATTTTTAATTTACGAAATAAATTCCAAAAGAAAAATAAACTTGGAAGGGAAAAAAGATATAGGGAAAGGAGAATAAAAATAGAAGTAAAAAACAGAAAAAATAAACATTATATGAATTTGTGAACCTTTTTTAACTTTCGAACATGTGTTGAGAATTCATAAGATTTTTAGAAAATGTGTATCTTTTATACACGAACATTATTTATAGTTTTAAAATTTCACTAAAACAGGAATATTTTTTCAAATTTGGGGCATTTTTTTAAATGCCATTTTATTTTTTAACATCCCTAACAATTATGCAAAACAATGTTTTTTAAAAGGAAACTTTTATAATTTCCAAATATTTTTAAAATAGAAACAAAATTTTGGAATTCTGAACATTTTCCAAAATTTATTTTTTTATTCTGAACTTTTTTGGTAATTTTAATTTATGAAATAAATTCAAAAAGAAAAATAAACTTGGAACTGAAAAAAGATACAGGGAAAGGAGAATAAAAGTAGAAGTAAAACACAGAAAAAATATAAACTGGCCAGCCCATTATTGTTTGCCCTGTGCGAAATTCTGATTATTTATCGCGCTGTGCGGAAAATAGAGTATTCCCAGCTGCATGGGCAGAAAAATAAGTGGGTTGGCTTTGCTGGGCCACCGCACGCGGCCCACGTGCAACAATTCTTTTTCTAGCAAACAAACGCATAAGACTTTAGTATCACCTCGGGTAGAAAGAATTTTTTTTCCGACAGTGAACGGATGAAAATATAGGCGAAACGCACCTTGGTTTATTAGTAGGTATAGGTATATGTATAGATATAGATATAGATTATCTACTCCCTCCGTACCTAAATATAAGTCTTTTTAGAGATTCCAACAAGAGACTATACGAAGAAAAATAAGTGAATCTATACTCTAAACTATGTCCATATACATCCGTATGTAGTTTGTATTGAAATATCTAAAAAAGCTTACATTTAGCCATTGAGGAACGGAGGGAGTAGTACTGTTTCGCATTTGCACATGCTGATATACAGTACTGTATCATGCCAATTGTGATATTTGAGTGTAATGTGCACAGCATGTGTTCTGCTCTCTGCAAGTTGATTCAATTAATCACATGCTGCTAAGCATTTGACCTACGTGATACTACCACTTTGATATTTCGCAGCGTCTTCCTGTCTACTCCCTCCGTCTTGAATTAGTTGACGCTCAGGGCATCTCCAGCTGCGCCCCCAAGAAGGCCTTCCCAGGCGTTTTTTTCGCGCCGGCGCCGGAAAAACGGCCCAGTCGCGCCTCCAGGAGCCCGATTTTCGCCGGCTTGGGCCGAAAACAGCGCCGGCGAACCCAGCCCGAACCTGACGCGCTGGGGGGCGCCCGGGGGTGCCGGGCGAACTGTTTTGGCGCGAAAAAGCCCTTCGTCGTCCTCATCGCCTCGTTTCCCGTGGCGAATCAATGCCAAAGCTGCCGCGCGCTGCCGCGCCGGTCAGCCTGCACCATTGATGCCTCACGGGCGGCGCAGTGAAGACCGGACGACGCGCGTCCCTCGCCCTCCCTCGCCCGCCACGCGTGCACACGGTGGCACGCGCGCCTCGGCCTATATATGACGCGCCCCGGCGCACTCTCCCGCCGTCGTCGTTCCAACCGGGGGAGGGATGCAGCAGGGACGGCGGAGGCGTAGGCGGGGGCGGCGACGACGACGACGACGATGACGACGACGGCGGTGATCGCAGTTCTCTGACCTCCTCGGCATGTAGAACAGCGTGGCGGCGGCGGGCGGCGAGGAGACGGCGGGGTAGCCATTGTAGTTTTCTTCTTTTTTGTAAAATATGTTTAAGTTTGAACGAACTTCGCCGATGTTTTGCGTTAAATTTGAGTCGTTTTTGCCGTATTTGACTTTTTGACTAACCGTGGCCATGATCGGGGACATCACACCCCAAGGTCGCGGTTTAGCGCGCGCTTGTGGAGCGATTTTTTGCCCCTCCTGAGGGGCCAACGGCTGGAGATGCCCTCAAGTGATGTATCTAAACGTAGACGCTCAAGTGGATGTATCTAAACGTATTCCGTACGGAGGAAGTATTGTATGTATTCCCTTCGTTCTAAAATTCTTGTCTTAGATTTGTCTAGATATGGATGTATCTAATACTAAAACGTAACTTGATACATCCGTATTTAGACAAATTCAAGACAAGAATTTTGGGACGGAGGGAGTATCATACTATGGTACAAATATTTCGCATCAATTTGTCCAGTTGTTTTTCAGTCTTGGGATCTTGATTTCAGTTACACATGCAACTTGTGCAATTAATTTGAGATGTGACTCGTACGCCTTATGCCTAACTAAATTAAGCAGAAAATCTGCCTTAAATGAGACTAGAAATCCGTGTAAAATCAACTCGACGTGCATAACAAATGTTTCAGTGCAGCAGAATTCCCAGTAAAGTTCCAGACTAGCTGGGCAGCGAAAACAGAAAGCTGTGAATGCCCCAAACCATATGGGGGAAAAGCCCGCACAAGAATACATAAAAGATATTACCTCCGTAAAAAAGTTTGTCTTTAGATTTATCTAGATACGGATGCATGCATCTGTATCTAACGCTACGTGTCTAGATGCATCCATAACTAGGCAAATCTAAGACAAGCTTTTTTGGGCGGAGGGAGTACATGGACTTCAATTCAAGATCACGGCCAAGTTCACATCAGCTTACATGTCAGTGCACAGCCAACAAACAGCTGCTATGTTGAGCTATCAGCAGATGCAGCGTGCTGTCTCAAAATTCCTAGACTCCAAAATTCGATTACTACATATACAGGCACCCCAATGGCACACTGAGCAGATCGCTACATCCATCCAGAAGCCACAATGAACACTCAGCCCATGCATCTGAAGCTTCTGCAAAATACAGTTTTGAAACCTGGGTCATCCAACTGAAAATATGAGCTCTGAAGTAAGTTAGATATCAATTTTGATACTACTGCTTCCAAACCTTACCTAATATGCCATCAGCAACATCAACTATGAACCCTGAGGTTCTGAATCATCTGGTAACGTTTGAGATTCTCTACTGCATTTCGATTCCTGCATCTCCACCTCAACAGCAATCACATCTTTTGAATTTCCGCTCTCTGTCTCCATCCTTCTTACCTTTTCTTTTTGTATGGCACGTAACTCGTACCTGTAAGAACACAACATGTTTTAAATGTTGAAGTTGTTGATAACCCATGGCAGGACAGAATTAGTAGAGTATCATATATCAGTTTGAGCTTAAGTCTCTATGATGACCACACACATCAATACATCTAGGTTCTCAAGTCTCAAAAGCTGCTAAAAGAGTAGCTGATAGTAAATTCTGCACAAAATTGCAGAAGAACATCCATATAAAAGTTGGTCTCATCATCGTACATGATAACCAATAATGTTAGCCTGAATTATGTAAGCTCAACCTTATTATTATTTCTATAATGTAGCTGCATGCCATGAGAACAAAACAAGGTAGCTGCAGTGGTTCAGTTTAATCTTGAACCAGTTAACAGTTTCAATGTAGTCTTTTAGTAAGTCGAAGCTAGTGAAGTACAGCAATGAGCAATCACCTCCATGGCTACCACATTCCATAGTACTAGTTGCTTTACTGAGATGCTGGTGCGATGCCAGAAAATTTATGAAATTAGGAGCACCAGTACTGTAGCCATAGTTTATTACCTTCAGATGACAATCCCTTTTGCTGGATGTTTATGTACAAGGACAGCACAATTCTACTAGACTTAACTGAGATAATCATCGCTAGATATGCAATTACTTTGATGGGCGTTAAGGAAGAGGATGGACTAGAATTCCTAACTGAAGATTCACGAATTCAACACCACCATGAAGCTAATTGAGCACTGGTACTGGAACAATGCACTTGCACATAGGCGAAAGCTGATGATGCGAGAGCTTACGGCAAGATGTAGGTCCTGGCGAGCAGGAAGTAGATTGCCCAGAACTGCTTGTCCTTCATGTGGCGTGGGCATAGATCATAGCGGACCTTAGCGAGTTCCTGCAGGGATCAAACATTATTACAGTTTGAGACCTGAGAGACATCTCTCTCTTGGGCGAAGCGGAGGACGAGATCCGCGGGGGACATACCTTGGCTCTGGCGAGCACGAGGACGGCGTGCCGCTGCTGCCAGTCCGAGAGCTCGCCCGCCGCCTCCGCGGAGGCTCCTGCGAGACAACATGGCGCATCACCGTCAGTAACCGAGACTGGGCGAGCAGGGGAGCGGAATCGAGAGGGGAGGAAGGAGGGGGTGCCTTGGTGGAGCTGGAGGGCGGAGGACTTGAAGGCGTCGGGGGAGAGCGTCCGGAGGAAGTCGAGGAGCTGCGGCGTCACGCCGAGCGCCTCCGCGTCCTCCTCCTTCCCCTCCGCGGCGGAGGGTCTGCTTGGGCCGGCTCCGCCGCTGGCGCCGGCGGCGGCTCGGCGGCGGAACGGCCATGCGAAAGAGGGGAAGGCCATCGACTGGTGGGCAGGTGGGCCGGCGATGGCGATCTGATGGACACGAGCGAGATTCGTCGACGCGCGGTCACGGAATCGGAATCGATCACGGCAGAGGAGGTTGAGTTGAGTACTACTGTGCGTTCCCCGTCTTTAAACTTGGGTTTCAACAGTATAGATAACTAATTCAAGCCTGGAACTAATCTGGAGATAGCAAGGCTTCAAAAAGTTAAATCTGAACTACTTCCTCCTTTCACAAATAAAGGATGTTCTTTTTTTTTTGTTTTGTTTGAGGGGGAATAAAGGATGTTCTAGTAACTCCTTTTCTAAATCATGTATATAGACATGTTTTAGTTTGTTTTGTTCAATTATTTCAGTCCGTCTAAATCTCCACATCTTATATTTGTGAACAAAGGGAGTACCTCACAGCCATCTATCAGGTGATTTCCTGTATCTTGCTGTTGGTTGCCTTTTCTGTGCTAAAGCAATCAATCAAGTTTCAACTGTACAAGTACGTTTTTACGTTTGTTGTTTGATTGCCTTATCAGTACCAAGCTATGTCAAAATTTTACCAAGGAAATCGACTCAATGTCCCATCTGTCCAAAGAGTGCAACCTCTGAGCCTGACGACTCCACCAAAGTACCAAGACAACATTGTAAACTGGCAGTAATGTTTCTAATGAAGCATACATTTACCAAGATAATCCGCATCACAAACCATGACGCGACAGATGAAACAGTATAAGATCTAGATTATAAACCTCAAAAAGACCTAGAGCTCACATAATGTAAGGTTCTGTCGTTGACCTCGTCGTACATGAAGTAAACATCAAAGTGTAAATTGAAGGTCAAGACACTTGGTACAAATGAGACGATGCTAACATGTCACAGTTTCTTTTGCCCCGTGCTGGGTCATAGAACGCTATCCCCATGTTGAGGCAAACAAGGACATTCAGCTCCCTGCTGCAGTAGGTACGGCGGCTGGCTTTAAATCCTCGGCCTTCTCATGCTCCTTGTTTAGCATCTGGAAGGAATCACATAAAAGATTACACACTTGTCGCAAAATTTGCAGAAAGCAGAAGGGTATAAATTCATAAGATCAACATGAAGACACCAATATAGCCAGGGACGGAAGGATTGGCAACAGCTTAAACTAGCCGACAGAAACAACTTACCTTGTTGTTGATCAAATTGTGGAGAGCAATGACACTCCGGATAAGAGAAGACAGGTATATGACCAGCATCATATCATTTGTTTTCACTGCATGAAAAGATAGATAATAAAGTTGCTGCAATAAGCAAACCAGAAAATGAAAGGAAAAACAGGCCAGTTCTGGTAAACTGATGGCGACATGCATAATTACCTGCAAAGGCTTTAATGAGCTCATTTACGTTGAGATTGGGGAGCAGATTAAACACATCCTGCAAAAAAACCAGAACAAGTATATTACACTCCATGAGTGAAATGTAGAACTGCTTCAGTAACAGAACTTGGGACGAATTTTGAATTGTTCTCAACTCTGAGTACTCGCTAAAAATATCAAGCATTGTCTCGTGTGTTAAGGCATGCATATATCATCAATTGTCATGTTTTTCTTATCCTACTGTGGACCTAATAAGTGGTGAACCTACAATATGAACAGACAAATTACTGTTCTGAGGACAGAAAAACAGACATATATAAAGCATGATTTAACCACCCAGATATAGTATATCCCCCAACCAAAGTGATGTATTGAAGGCTCTAAAGCACCCTTCGCATCTATCTGCCTTAACTTCTGGCAGAAACTGCTGGTGATACCACACACACTAAGGCCTCTCCCATTGCATGGGTGCTTAGCTACTTGTTGCTAAGCTTCTTTCATTTAATTAGTTGTGGACAAGTTTTCGGCTTTTTAATGGAAAATTGAGTTTTCATATAGGTATGCGCATCTAGCATCGTTTCTTCATGGGGTAACCAAACTCCTCTCTCTTCTTAATTATCTTGCCACATCAAAAAAATTCCCTACTTGGCAGCCATAGAAGTAGCACCAGTACAAGGTGGAGCACCGAGAAGGGCCTAAGAGTAGGTATCTTTCAACCACTCACTGGTTGCACAATTTTCATATAATTCCTAAGGAAAAAACATCCATCGCTAAAAAGCATCACAATTTTCTTCCGGAGACTACAGCAATTAACTAGTTCATTCCAGGCAACCTTCAAGAATAGAGGTGTACATTTAAAACATTCAAGGTTCATGGGTGCAACAGAACCTTCCTGGTGAGGATCAAGTATAATACTCCCTCCATCCCATAATATAAAAGCGTTTTTGACACTACACTATTGTAAAAAAAGCTCTTATATTATGGGATGGAGGGAGTAGAAATTACTGAGACACAAACAGAAGAAAAGATCGAATGTAATTCCGCAAAAGAAGTGGCTAACATCTAACAAATAGCAAGAGCCAAACCTGCAAGTGGTACAGAATCTCGTGGTTCAGTGGGAGCTTCCCTTCAATTACAAGATCTAGATAACCCCGGATCTCCGTAAGCCTCGCATCGAGTCCTTTCAGGGCTGCAAGCTTGCTGCTGACCTACATTGGCAAATGAAAATTAGGGGCACAAGCTGCAAACTGTATCCACCCATCTTAATTCTTATAAACACTAGTAAGATGCCCGTGCGTTGCACGAAACATCGAAATGCATTGATCCGGGAGTTGTTTATTTGACAAAGTATATGGGGCCATCTCATGTGTAACAAATATTGATAGGTTTCTTCGAATATTCTTCTCTAGAGCTCACAAGCATCCCGGTGAATAGTAAATGTAGGCAAAATAGATAAAAAAAATATCTTTTGCAAACAAAAGCATTCAAGTGTTCAACCTGCATCCAAAACTTCATGAAGAAATAACACTTATTGTGCTTAGCAAAAAATGATCTTTAAAAATCATTTTTTGAGTATCGATTTTGTTTTTTGTTCTAGACCGCCATGAATGTAACTCAGGATGACTTGGAAGGGGGCGAAGGAGATAGCGAGGAGGAGGGGGTCATGGTGGTGGTCGGCAATGCGGCCCGAGAGAAGGCATGAGAGGCGTTGGGTGCAGGCGACGCTGAGAGCAACGACCTCTCCATATCCTTTTTACTTTTTTCCTGAGATGGCTAGATGAGGTGAGAGGGACAGTGGCTGAACTTGAGAGGCAGTGGCAAAACTGACATAGTTTGTCTCAGATGCGTTGGATGTAAATCAAATGGTTGTAAACGGTGGTTGGCAGGCACACCATCATCACCAACTCAGCTTTTTATAAGAGTAGAGATTACCTCTGTTGCAAGTGTGCTTATTGTCGTGTCTTTCACATCCCTCAGAAGGTGCTCAACCCCTGAAGAGAGCATAAATCATACATCAGCTAAAATTATGAAGTGACCCCAAAACCTCTCAAACAAAATTATATTTCTTGGATTGTTCCAAAAATCAGCCAGTTAATCGGCATCTCGGCCAGTTAATCGCTACTCAGTGGGTCAACGAATAGCCGATAACTGGAAAATTCGCCTATTTATCCCTACCCAGCACCCGACCAATGTGGTACCAGTTACAGATATCCTGAACATTGATTTCTTGCAGAAAGTGACCTAGGCTACAGAAAGTGTGACTGAACTATTGAATCTATGACTTGAAAGTGCAAAACATGCGCCCTTTCCTCATGCAATTTCAAACAGACTAGTTCTTACCAATTTCCTCGACTTCATGGGCCGCAATTTCTGATGGCACGTGGACGAATACCTTCTGACTTTTCTGAGTAGCATTCTGTAAAGGAAAACCATATCACATTAGTGAAGCCGAATAAGCAAACATCAAATCTCTAACATCTTAGACAATACACCCACCTCTTTAACCTCTTCTACAGCATAATATGCTTTGGTGGGTATTCCCAACTCCTTGGGTTGAACATCAATAATCACCAGGACAGGATTAGGAACATAGCTGCACAATGTGAAGAAAAAGAATTAAAATTAACTGCATAAGAGTAAGCACCTAAAAAGGGAATACAAGACAGGATCCTGGGACCCAACCCATAGAAAAAATGATACTTCCATCACTAAACCCAGTTCCCACCATCAACACCCCCCAAAAAATGATACATAAAGGGTAGTGGAAGCAAAGTATGTATGTACGGTAATTTTAACACTGTTCTTTTATCTTCCGAAATCATATAAAGGTGCAACCAGCTCACTAAAGTCATGAGTTGGTTCAAGCAAGCAAGTTGATTAAACATTAGATTGTTTTACTGATAGAGGGAGAGGAATTACAGTAGCAGACCAATCCAACGTAAATATCATCAGGCTGACTGTTCTCTGTAATGCCTAAGATTGGCAATTCTTTCATAACTAACACCATATATCAGGACATCTAAAGAACACACTCTACATAAAGCCATCAGAACTTTCCCATTGCTCTGGACAGTAGCACAACTTAAGGAAAAAATAAACATTAGCTATGCATTTTGGGAGCTTTGCGATTAATTTGCGGTCTAAACGCTCTAATATTTCTTTATAGAGGAGTACAACAAAGTTTTGTGCACAGGCGGTATTTCTCCAGCCACATGTGGAACTAGAAGCACAAAACCAAATAGCAACTGAAACCAAACTAGATTGTGACTGAATGGTAAATACTTCATAGAGTCAGCTAGCCTCGTTCACGCTTGCATTCCAACATTGGTCCGTATGTATAAGTTGTAACTAATTGTACCAAATAATTGTGTACAAACTGAGAAGAGCTTCTAAATTACTGCAGGATAAATGGCTGTAGAGCAGAATCATACTTGGCAAACAATGCATGAACATCCAAGTCGTTCTCCTTCAGTTTTGGACCAGTGCTGTACCAGCCAACAACATGCTCCTTGGCTGCATCCGAAACAGCTCATCAGTATTCAACAGAAACAACTACACATGGCAAGTCCAAGCATATCTAAAAAATTCTAAAACAGCATACCGTTGATCCTCTTGAACATGGAGAACATAGACTCATGGTAATTATGGTCGAGGAACCAGATCCTCGGGTCCTTGTCATCCTCCTCAAACGGCACTGCAAGATCACACGCCGCCGCAATTCACAAATTCAGTAAGCCACCACCGTAAAACAGCTCTACAGATCTAATCACGCGAGGGTTTCGCGCCAGCGGATCTAACAGCAGCTACAGCCAGGGCGGGTTCCGCGAACCCTAGGCCCCGCCAGAGGCGCAGATCCCCCTGAAACCGGAGGGCGGACCCGAACGGCGCAAACCCTAGGATAGCTCTACAGGTAGGGTAGAGATGGGGGTTCGTTCGCTTACCGGCGTAGGAGTTGGTGACGTCGACGACGCCGCGGGAGGAGGTGCCGAGGAGCACGCCGACGACGCGCTTCCGGGTGTCGCGGGCGACGCGGTTGTAGTGGTCGACGATGCTGAGCAGCACCAGCGGGTGGACCACCACCTTCTCCAGCGTCCGGCCCGAGAGCTGCGCCGCCTTCACCACGTCCATCTCCCCTCTCTCTCCTCGGCGCGGCGGCGGCGGATCTGCGGCGTACGGCTGCGGTCGGGTGTCTGCTGCTGCTGCGACGGCCGCGTTTGTGCTTTGCTTCCCCTCTTTTTCCTCCTTTCTTGCGGATGCGGAAGGCGAGGGGCTCTTTTTAAATTAGTGGGTTCTGTCGAGGGGGTGACGGCGAAAAGACCCCACCCGCGTCTCGTGCGCCGCCCGATCGCTCGTGGACGGTTCGGATCGAACCCTGTGGATCCTGGCCCATCACCAGTTCACCACCGTCCCGTGTCGACCGCATCGGCCTCGTCTCGTCTCCCGTCCCCGCCCGCTCGCCGCCGTTCGCCGACCGGCCTCGCCGGCGGCCCTCCGTCCCCGTGGTCGTTCCTCGAGGTACGAATCTGTATCACTTGCAACTTCTCTCCTGCCTACTGCTTGTCTCCCCCCCGTTCCCAGCCCTGTCATCTTACCCGATTTCTCCGATTCAAATGTAACCCTAGTTCCTCTCGGTTCCCGTCTCGATTCCTTGTGCGCAGAAGAATAAGGCGAGATGGCAATGGCGACGTCGTCGGCGTACCCTCCGCCTCCTCCGTTCTACCGGCTGTACAAGGACTTCGAGCAGGACCCGTCGTCTGCGCCGGAGCCTCCACCGCCGATCGAGGGGTCGTACCAGCTCTTTGGCGCCACCTACACAGTATGCTGCTTGTCGCATTCGTCTCTGTTGTGTGCCATTGCTTGTGCCGAACTGACTGGGTCTGCCACTGTGATCTCTAGACAGATGTGGTGCTGCCAAGTCTGGAGGATCAAGGTGTTCGCCAGCTTTATCCCAAGGGCCCAGATATCGGTGTGTCTCATTCTTCTCAGCGTGTATTTGGTTATCTACTGATGTACAATGTACCGCAAATGGTTACTTTGTGATCTGTTAAATGATTAGGGATGCCCGTCGAAAATTCACTTGCAATTTTGATTAGCTGAAGTTATTGTTTATTGTTAGTACCTCGAATGCAGAGTAGCTGTTTCTGTTATTTGTGGGCCCGATGTTTGCTAAAAACTGCTTAACCTTCAGACTTCAAGAAGGAGCTAAGGACACTCAACAGAGAGCTTCAACTCCATATCTTGGAGCTAGCGGATATTTTAGTGGAGAGGCCATCTCAGTATGCCCGCAGGGTTGAAGACATTTCACTTATTTTCAAGAACTTGCACCATCTTCTTAATTCCCTACGACCACACCAGGTATGAGCTACAGTTTATATTTCACGTGGTGAATTTATTTCCGCAATTCACTACCATAACTCATTTTAATTTTGATTTTATTTAGGCAAGAGCGACATTGATTCACCTCCTTGAGAGCCAAATACAGCGCCGTAAGCAAGCAATTGAGGATATAAAACAGTGAGTAACTAAACTTTCTTCAGCTTGACTTGGCCGGTAAATCAGCATACCGTTGATCTTCCATTCGACATGATTCATAGTCAAGGATGCACATCTAGCTCTGTGTCAGTACCTCTTTACAGAATACAAATGTATTATCATTAGCTTTATTAGATTACCTGGTCCCTAGAAATACTGTACTGTACACTGAAACAACCATCATATATTTGTACACTTGTAATTAAGTCAAGGGGAGATGTATTGTGTTAATAATCATGCTAGTCTCCAATCATCATATTATTCTATCATCGATCCATGTATTAGAAGCACAAAATACTTAACCAGGAAGGCCCTTGTGGTTTTTATGATATTCATTTTTTGTGTCGCTCATACACTAATTGCATGTCTGAGGTAGAGAAAGCTCAGGTTATAGCTAGCTGCTGCAGTTTGGGAGACCAAAAGTTGCTCCCAGCTATAACTTGCTGCTGCAGTTTGAACTATTTAATATAGTTCAAAACTTGGTAACTGATGATGTTGTTGATATCAAATCAAGTATGTTTGATTGATTTGTAAAGAGCACATGCTGTATGCAGCATTGGTTTGCCACTCTTATACAGTATTTGTGAGCAGGCACTGTATGGTATGGTACATGTGTGTTTGTTTGGATCTTCTAACCTGTAATGTTCTTTTAATGAGTGATGGTAATTATGGCATTAATTCACCTGATACTATTGTAACTAGGCTATTTTAACAGCCTTATTAAGTATTTTCTTTCTATTAATTTCAGGAGGAGAGAGGAGGCACAAAGGCTGCTTGGGGAATCACTGGTTATTATTGAGGGAAGCCAGCAGCAGGTTATGACTCCAATGTGAAGGCCTATAGTATCCTGGGTTTCAGGTTATGACTCCAGTGTGAAGGGCCTCTGATATCCTGGGTTTCCTGGTGCCAAGTTGGCTGGATTAAGATGAAGTATTGGCGTGAGGTGAATGCATTCTGCTGTTTGCTCGTAGAAATAGCCTAGTGACAATTATGAGAAATTTCTAGCTTTCAAAGATGAATTATGCATCTGTGTGTGCTGTGAAGCTTTTAAGCACTGAACCTGGTCAGCTCGATGTTGGATATTTCCATTGTAATGTTTAGAATCTTTTTTTCTTTCACTTCCATGTTTTCAACCGGAACGCAGCTGTAGCATGCTCCAGGCATCCAAACTGGCAGCATGTTTACGAGTCGCTGGATCACAATGATAGGTGTCGAGGACTTAGGATAGAGTTTGCTATGCCATCCCCAGCCCTGTCGACTTTTGCCGCTCCCCTTCCTCCTCACCCAAGGGTGTGTGCTTTCCGTTTGCCACATGCCCACACCCATCCGCGCTGCCCCTCTTCCCCATCCGTTTAACCCCCCTTGCATCAACCTGCCCCTCTTCCCCATCCCTTTAACCCCCCTTGCATCAACATAGGGTTCCAGGCAGGAAACTTGGATAGTTCACTGTTTTCCAACCAAATTCCGTGTATATAGCGAGGAGATCTTTCTAAAAACTTCAACTTACATGTACAGACGCACGATCAATTTAATCTATACATAGATTCAGAATATATATATATATATATAGGATGTAGGTACTCCAGTGCATCTGCTACATCCACCACAATGCTCAACCTTTGAGCTAGTGTAATGCGCTCTGAATTTGAAGTGTTTTCATCTCCCAAAGCTGAGTACAGTAGTGCGTGCAAGTCACCCTTTGGCATGAATTCATATACTAGGGCTTTGAAATCATTCCCTTTAGAATCGATACTCGAGCAAGCAGTTAGGATAGGAACTAGATTCTGGTGCCGCACATTTCTCAAAGCATTGCATTCCGCAATGAAGCTCTTTTGTGCTCCTCTTGTCTCTAGGGTGAAAACTTTAACAGCAACAATAGTTCCATCTTGCAACAGTCTACCTTTGTACACAGAACTGTATCCTCCTCTGCCAATCAAGTTGGATGTGGAGAAGCCATCAGTTGCTCTATCAAGGTCGTGGCAAGAAACTCTGGGAAACTTTCGACCAAAAGAAGGGAGAGACATGTAAATCTTCTTCCGTTTTCTCCTCCAGAATAGCAAGACAGATATGACCACAGCAAGCGACACCATGCTGACTAATGGGATCACTACTTTGAGCACTGTTGATGTCACGTGCTTAGTTGAATTTGAAGGTATGACAGGGCAGGCCGGTAGGTGTAACTTGGCTGCACCACCGCAAAGCCCCTTGTTCCCATCTACCCATAAAGCAGTCACATTCTTGAATATGCCTATTTCTGGGACTTCGCCTTGAGACGGTTGAATGACAAATCTAGTTGTTCAAGATACATCAGGCTGCCAATAGATTTCGGTATGGATCCTGATAAGCGGTTGTGAGACACATTGAGTACTTGCAAGTTTCTGATGCTGCCTAGTGACGCTGGAATGCTTCCACTAAGAAAATTCTGATCCAACTCAATGTATTCCATACTGTCACAGTTACCCAGTGTGTCAGGGATGCCACTGGACAGGTTATTAGAGGAAAGATACAAGTACTGTAGTTGCTTGGCACGGCCTACTTCAGTAGGAAGTGGTCCACCTAGGCTATTTGAAGATAGCGCAATTTCTCTAATTGTAGGAATGCTGAATATCTCCTTTGGAATGCTACCATCAAGAATGTTATTGGAAAGTTCCAATGACTCAAGGGTTTTGAGGTTTCCCAAACTCGGGGGTATATGCCCATACAACTGGTTAGAATCCAAAAAGAGTTCCCCCAGTAGAGATAAATTGGAGAGGGAAGATGGAATATATCCTGTAAAAGCGTTGTTCCTTAATCACGATACCCATAAGCTCTCTAGAGTTCCTAGCCATTCTGGAATGACACCGGTAAACTGGTTTTCATCCAATGCCAAAAACTCCAGGCTGTGAAGGTTAGCTATACCGGCAGGGAAACCCCCTGATAGTCTGTTCCTTCCGAAGAAGAACATTTCAAGTTTGGCAGAAAGGTTGGCAAATGTATCTGATAACCGTCCTTCAAGACGATTCCCACGCAGCGACAATTTCTGTAGCTCAGTGCAATTGCTTAGACTATTCATAAACTCCCAGTCTTGCTTGTCATGTGCTTGTAACTGATTGTATTCAAGATTCAACCAGGAGAGCTCTTTAAGTTTGCCAATAGAACTAGGCACCACCCCAGTGAAATTATTACTCGACAAATCAACCAAGGACAGCTTAGAAGCATTCACCAGCGAATTTGGGATAGGCCCGTCAAACAAGTTGTTAAATAAACCAAACTTTTGAAGATTGGGTGATGAACTACCAAGGTTGGATATGGCAGTTGGCCACTTAGATAGTTGGAGGCAAGGCTTAGTACAGCAAGAGAAGACACATTGAGGATGGCTGGTTGGAACCTTCCTGATAGCTTATTTCCCCAGGCGAAAAAGAACTGCAGCATGGGCATATTTCCGATTTCACTTGGGATCTCGCCACTGATCCGATTTGACGAGATATCAAGTCGAGTCAGTGTTGTGACGTTAAAAAGTGAAACGGGAATTTTGCCGGTAAGATTGCTATATGAAAATCAGCAGGCTTTGAAGGTCAGGAGGAAAATTGGCATGTGTAGGGATTTTTCCAACTAGGTGATTGCGATCCAGCCATAGCATCTGCAGACTAGAACAATTTGCGAAGTCTGGTATCTCACCCTCGAGTGTGTTATTACTCAAGTAGAGATTCTGGAGGTGCTGCAGGTGACCAAGGGACGCAGGGAGTTGTCCAATGAACAGATTGCGTGGTAGTGATAGATTTCTTAGAAATGTAAGATTTCCGAGTGAGAGAGAGATGCGCCCTTGTAAGCCTCGACCGCTGAGGTCGAGGGAAGTGACGCGATGTCGATTCTTAGGCCTACACGAGACACCTTCCCAGTCACAGAAGTCCGAGCTGTCATTCCAGGACATGAGAGCTTGCTGGGGATCAAGACTGATTGCCTCCTTGAATTCAAGCAGTGATAACCGATCTGTCGCATTTCCATGCGAGGAGCAGACGACGACATGGGTACTGCAAGCCACAAGTGCCAAGAGAAACTGTCCAACTGCAATAACCATCATGGCTGGATTTCTTTGTCCAATTTAGAGCTTCATTATATGCATAAATAATACAAGCGGCAAAAAGTTAGATAGGCAACAAGTGTTGGCAAATACTATATGGAATTGTTGGTGAGCGAAGTACCTGAAAGACTACCCTGCCCTATCAGGAACCAACTCTTCCTCTCTGTTCCATCAGCAAGATTAAGCACAAGTCAAAACTAGAGTCACTGAATGTTGAATATTCTTACTATAACTGTGCGCTTTACTAATCGAATTGCCATTCAGATACTGTGTAGGACACAGAAACTTTCCTAGCAAGAGTTGACCTCTTATTTATACTACTTTTGTGGTAAGCTTTTATGTACATCTACCAGGAAAACATGTTTGTATCAACTAGCAAGCACCGTAATATATAATCATCACCAAAACACAGACCAACGCGTATAAAATTGCGTTTCACGCTGATTAGAAACTCGTGTTTTCTCGATCTAGAAAAGAGGTTATATACAAACTCAAAGATAAGCTAGACATTTGTGCCCTTCAAGTTGTTGTTGGCCATTACCCACCACTTATTGGACATTTGGAAAAATGAAGAGAGTGATCTGAAGTTGTACACTGTGCAGCAAGACTGCAAAAGCATGTCATCTTAACTGTAGAAACACTGAAACAGTATGTAACTTACCATGCTTTTGCACCACCTCCTTCAGAGAGAGCCTGCGTACTTTTGTTGGATAGCGGCGATAGGCCTATATAAGTTCTTTACTAGCTGCTTAGAGCGATACACGCTTCATTTATAGGCGAACCAAGTATCTACCACCGACAAGCTATAATGTCAACGTGTTTTTTTCTTTATATTACTATCTAAAAGAATGTATTCTTCTTTCTACAGTCCATGGAACCAGTCAAAGACGGCTTCCCATGGATTCTTTCTACAGTCCAGTCCCTATCCATGAAACCAGTCAAAGACGGCTTCCCATGGTGATCAGTAGCATTATTGACACAATTTCAACAAAGAAAGTGATTAATAATAATATATTATATTATAAAAGGGTCCGTCTAAGGCACATCTAAGTGACTCAATCAAGTATAAGAAGGAAAAACAAAAGACAAAAGGAAAATACCCACACGAATCTCCGTGTAAAATCAATGACGCGGGACTTAGATGTGCAATACTTACGGCACATCTAGATATGCTTTAACAAAACTGATACTTTTGAGGTATGTGTCACAAAAGTTACATCATTAAATTTGTATTAAAATATACTAACTAAATCACCGACAGTTATTTTGAGACGGAGGGAGTAGTTTTCAATAATAATACAATTTTCATAAACATGTGCTTAATATTATTATTGATCAAATTGATGATCAATGTTTAACCATGAAACTTTAATGTCAAAGTTTTTTTGATGGGGTCAAAGTGTTTCTTCTTTATTCTATAAAAGGTTATTTTTCTTTCTTCAGGTTAATGCATATCAATACAATCAGTCAAAGACAACTTTCCTACCCGTAGCTATTGACTCCCTCTCTATAATGGAACTTGGAAAACGATGGCCTTTCTCGTGAAAATCAAACTTGAATAGACTTGACTTTGGTGGCCCATATATAATAATTTCCACATCAAGTGGAGCCACGATGTTCTCCTACGGAAAGAAAAATCTTCGTGTGTTTCCATCCGGTCACGTACTTGATTTTAACCATTACTTATTAGTTTGATAAAAATAATAGGGTATGAGTAAAAGAATTATATCTTCACGCCACTATGAAACATGATACCAGTGGCATACGCAAAACAAGTACCAGTGATGGGTAGGCGCATGCCACTTGTTTCCTGCCATTACCATCGATAATACAACTATCAGTGGCCTGCGGGCATGATAGGCCGCCACTTGTGAAAGACCGTAGCGGTGGTGAGCACGTCTTCCCACCCATTGGTAAGGCCGCCAAATTATGATGATGTCATGACAACGTTCTTTTACTGTCCTGCCGATATTTTGCATATGACGACACATTGCATTGCATGGTATAGATAAATTGATGTATAAACATGCAACCATGCATCCATATATCGGGATTGCAATACTACACAGAACGATACAAGCTTCATTTATAGGCGAACCAATTATGTACCACCGACAAGCTATAATGTGAACGTGTTTTTCTTTATTATCTAAAAAATGTATTCTTCTTTCTACAGTCCAATCCCTATCCATGGAACCAGTCAAAGGCAGCTTCCCATTGTCATTAGTAGCAGTATTGACACAATTTCAACAAAGAAAGTGATTAATAATAATATATTATATTTAATAGGGTCTGCCTAAGGCACATCTAAGTGACTCAATCAAGTATAAGAAGGAAAAAAATAAAAAAGAAAAATACCCACACAATCTTCGTGTAAGATCAATGACATAGGACTTAGATGTGCAATACTTCCAACACATCTATATATGCTTTAGCAAAACTCCTACTTTTGAGGTATGTGTCACAAAAGTTATATCATTCAATTCGTATTAAAATATACTATACTAAATCAGCTACACTTATTTCGGGACGGACGAGTAGTTTTCAATAATAGTATAATTTTCATAACATGTGATAATATTATTATTGATCAAATTGATGATCAATGTTTTTTTGCGGGCAAATCAGAGAGCTTTATTCAAATAAAAGCATTCTCCGGACAGTCAGCCAGGAGGCTGGTCACAAGGAAGCCAGGGGTTTCCTCTAGCCAGCAATCCGTAACATTCAGTGTGCATGCATGTTTTGCACAAAGATGCGCAGGAAGATTTGCCGACCGGTTTACATGTTGGACATCAAATAAAACAAAACTATCACTAAGCTCTCCTATTTCTAGCAAGATCGGGGCCACAACGGAGCGAGAGTTGTGGCGGGTTTTCCAGAGCATCACCAGCTCCAGGCAATCCACTTCCATTATCACATGCGAGAATCCTCTTAAGGCAGCAAAAAGAACTCCATCTCGTAGCGAAAAGGCTTCGATGATGAGGGGATCCAAGATCCCCGTATATGGCTTGCACCATGAGCCGAGAAGAGCAGCGACCGAACGAGCCACTCCCCCAGCTCCCCCTCGACCATCTTTAAAATTGAGTGCACCATCCGTGGTGATTTTAATCACTTCCCCTTCAGGTGGCCTCCATCCAAACCCTGGCAGAATCTCAGCTGTTTTGCGCGGGAGGTTCAGGAGAGCAATGGCCTCCTTTACAGAACGAGTGGTAGCTACTGGGTCACGTCCTTCTTCCCCATGCTTGATGCGGTTTCGGGAGTGCCAGATTGACCACATGATTGTTGTAATCTTTGCTCGATCGTCATTAGAGAACCTGGCGTCACATATGATATCGCGCGCCCACGAGTCTGGATGGAGACGCGGAAGCCGAAGACCGAACCATGTGTACGCCTCCTCCCAAAAACGACGAGCATGCACACAATGTATCAATGCATGCTTTAAATCCTCACTCATTGCCATGCATACCTTGCATCGATCAATGACTGCGATATGGCGGTATTTGAGCGTGCTTTCATCTGGGAGGATGCCGCGGAGCACTCTCCACCAAAAAACTCGCACTTTGGGAATTACATTGAGCTTCCATAAGACCTTCCACAACTGTTGATCATTCCCTGAGGTTCCGGTAGCCGTCCCTTCCTCTTGAGCAAGACGCTCATTGCGAGTCATGAGAGCACGGTACGCCGTCTTCACAGTGTAGTTGCCAGATGAAAGGATCGATATAGTTGACTAGAGGGGGGGGGGTGAATAGGCAACTAATTAACAATATTTAAGTTTTTCTTTACCAATTTAAACTTTGCAATAATAAAGGTTGTCTGGATGTGCAACTAGGTGGACAACCTATATGATGCAAACAACACAAGCACAAAAGCAAGCAAGGATAGGAACACAAATAAGCTTGCACAAGTAAAGGGATAAGATAACCAAGAGTGGAGCCGGTGGAGACGAGGATGTGTTACCGAAGTTTCTTCCTTTTGAGGGAAATGCGTCTCCGTTAGAGCGGTGTGGAGGCACAATGCTCCCCAAAAAGCCACTAGGGCCACCGTAATCTCCTCACGCCCTCGCACAATGCAAGAGCCGTGATTCCACTATTGGTGCCCTTGAAGGCAGCGACCGAACCTTTACAAACAAGGTTGGGGCAATCTCCACAACTTAATTGGAGGCTCCCAACAACACCATGAAGATTCACCACAATGGAATATGGCTCCACGGTGACCTCAACCGTCTAGGATGCTCAAACACCCAAGAGTAACAAGATCCGCAAGGGATAAGTGGGGGGAATCAAATATCTTGTGGTGGAAGTGTAGATCGGGCCCTTGTCACCCAATCGAGCAAATCAACAAGTTTGATTGGCTAGGGAGAGAGATCGGGCCAAAATGGAGCTTGGAGCAATAATGGAGCTTAGAGAGAGAAGAGGTGAGTCAACTAGAGGTAGAAGACGCCCCTTATATAGTCGTGGGAAAAAATCCAACCGTTATCCACATATTCAGCCCGCGACGCGCGGTACTACCGCTCCAGGGGCGCGGTACTACCGTGGCGGACCACGGTACTACCGGCAAGAAAGACAGGCCGGAACTAGCGACTAAGGGCGATTACCGCTATGCAGCGGTACTACCGCTCTTGCGGTACTACCGCAAGGAAGGAGAGTCACGGCCTGGGAAGGGCGCGGATGAAATAAATTACATCCGTGCCAACTTCCGCTAAAACTGCGGTGGTACAAAAATCCGACGCGGTACTACCGCTCCCGAGGAGCGGTACTACCAGAAGCGCCTACTACTACCGTGAAACTACGGTACTAGGTAGGAGACCACGGTACTACGGCTCATAGGGAGCGATACTACCGTGGGCTCCACGCAGTACTACTGTTGGACGAGCGGTACTACCGTGGTGGGCGCGGATGTAAAAAATTACATCCGCCCCTACTACCGCACCAGAGCGGCACTAGGCCTGGGAGCCACGGTACTACCGCTCCATAGGAGCGGTACTACCGTGACACCCAGCGGTACTACCGCGTGTACTTGCGGTACTACCGCAAGTACAACAGTAGTCGCCAGATTTCCGCACAACCAAGGTAACGAAGGGAAGCTCCGGAATGCAGGGAAAGGAGGGACAAGTGTACGTGTTGATTCCACCCAAACCTTTCCGACGCGGACCCCCTCTTAATAGTATAGCTCTCCTACGACTCAATTCCACAAAAAAGAAACGTAGGACGACGCCGTCTTCAATAGTCTCCGAGGGGCACCGAATCGTCACGTGCCTAGAGATGAACCATCCGAGGAACTCAAAGCACACGATTAGTCCATGAAGTATCGTCATCAATCACCAAAACACTTACGGGATAAATATGCCCTTACAATCTCCCCTTTTGGTGGATTGATGACAATACGGATTTGCACAAAGATACAATAATATAGAGCAAGGGCAAACCCTCCTCTCCAAAATATAGACGGGCTCCCCTAGGCGTGTCCACTCTGGATGAATGCTTTGGACTGCATAGCACACGTACTAGGATCACCACTCCCCTATATTTTAGAGACAAAGGCCGAAGAATAACATCTAAGCAACATATAGCACAATATAACACAAGCTTGCTAAGATAGATAGAGTGCATATGTCTTACACCATATGAAGGAAAAGCAACTAAAACGAGGTTCAAACGAGGTTCAACCGAGAACGCAATAAACACACCAAACGCGAACATGACACAAGACTTGCAAATCCCTACGCTCTCTCCCCCTTTGGCATCGAGACGCCAAAAAGGCAGAGAGGACACCTACACACAAGCAGTGGCTCAAGCAGGGGGGAACTCGTCCCAACCCTCTCCGTCAGACTCCTCGGCCCGGCGAGGGATGGACTCCTCGACGTCCTCCTCGTAATCAGTCCACTTGTAGCCTTGCTTCTCCATCCACTCGGCCTCTGGGTGATGTGATCCTCAGACCCGCCAGACACATCCTCACCATAGAGCTTCAAGATCTTCTGTCCGGCGATGACTCTCCTTAGATGCCACGTGAGTCTGTCGCCCCTTGGCTTGCATGCGAAAAGAGTCTTCATCTTGTCCTTGACCGTGGCCCATGAAGGCATAGAGGAGCTCTGGGAAGGCCTAGTAGCATGGCCCTCAGCAACATTCTCGGCGCCAGCATCCTCCTCTCCAACAGCAGCCCTAGCAGCAGACGCCTCGGCACGAGTAGTAGTGTTGGCCCAGTTGGGTTTGACACGCAGACAGATGGGGTCATGGCGAATCCAGTCATGGGCAAGGAACTCCTCACAAGGGAACATCTTCTCCTGTGTCCTCGAGATCGTGAGAAGCAGATAGGGCTCAGAGATAGGCACTTGCGGTTGAACACCGCAAACCAAGCTCACACCACATGATGTGTGAGATATCAAATGGCTGAGTCTGAGACAAACGAGCCTCCTCGCAGATGAGCATCATATCCACCATATAGGCATGGACCTTGTCCTTGTCACCAATGCGAGGGAACAAGGAGTTGCGGAAGATGCGGTATATGATATCCAGAAAGAGTTGAGCACCAACCCTATCTTGCCACTTGGGCGTCTTCTCAACATAGTACGGTGCAAGCCTGTCCTTGTTGGCGAGTCAGGGTTGGCATGGGGACGAACACCCACGGGAGAGTCGAGCCCGTCATCAGGAACTTGGAGCAAATCCATGAACTCCTTCCAGGTAGCAGTCAGCTTACGACCATTGGTCATCCAGGTCATCCTCCTCTCCTCATTGGGGTGAAAGTAAACTGAAGCAAAGAACTGACCAATGAGCTCATGATCATAGTCAAGGTGAAAGGATATCACATGCTCAATGCCAAACTGCTCCACCAAGTCGAGCCTCTCCAAGTAGGCACGGAACTTATCCTTCCTCAAGTGATGCATGTCAATCCACTTCACATCCACATAGGTATTCTCGCTTGTTCTTGATGACATCCAGATAGGCGTTGGTTTGATGCTTGTTCCAGAACAGCTCACAGCCTCGACAGGAGGAACGAGGGGTCACGACGGATCAATTTGCACGAGGCAGACGTGGTCGATTGGGGCATCTCATCCATGCCCTTGGCGGGCTCCTTGAACTTCTTGGCAGTTGTCTTGACATGGCGCTTGGGGCGGAGGAGGAGCCCTCTGGTGCTTCACGGGGTTCTTGCGCAGACGCTTGGAGCCAGTGTCACGGCTGGGATTGGACCGGCGAGAGCCACCACCTGAGACACACACGCAAAACACCAAAGACGCAAGGAAGATCAATGCAAAGGCCACGATAAAGCACAAGAAACACATAGGAGACATATGAGAAAGTTGGCATGCGATAGGTGTGAGGCACGGTAGGACTGCCTTTGCTGTGGCACTAAAGCATTAATCTTGCTCCAAACGCGGTAGTACCGTGCGAGGTCACGGTAGTACCGTGGTTGGAGCGGAAGTAGAGCTTTACTACCGCACAGAGCGCGGTAGTACCACACCCGAAGGGCGGTAGTACCGTGCAAGCGGTAGTACCGCTCCATACGGGCGGTAGTACCGTGTTGCAGCAGATCCAACTAGCAATTTGAATCTGAAAAGAACCACGAAACAACGGCGGTGCTACAGTGATCAGATCTAGCGCATGACAACAATACACATATAAATCCTATGCAATACCGCACTCCTTCATCCTATTCTTGCAGAGATGAAGCCTATCAATCTCAAGAACACACAAGCCTCCCCCAAAACCTAGAAACACCAAACACCATCAACACGGAGAGGGAGTTGGGGAAAAACCAGGTCCATAGCAAGAGCACATGGTGGGGAAACGATCCCACGGTCGGAATCACGGGAGGGCAGCGGTGGAGGAGATCCGGCAAAGGGCGCAGTTCCGTTCTTGAGCAAGGGAGAGAAGGAGGCGACGTGGGGAGAAGGCAGCGAATGGGTATGGGGAGTTAGAACTCCCCTTGCCCGTCCTTATCCCCACGCCCTCGAACCGTCGCGGTAGTACCGCGTATCATCGCTGTAGTACCGCTCGGGCGGAAGTTCCGCACCGAGGCGGTAGTACCGCTCAACGGGCGGCGATAAAAATTACTGCCATGAGGTTGCGGTAGTACCGATGCTCCAAGCGGTAGTACCGTGGCAGGCTGCGGTAGTACCGCGGCTGGTCATGATAGTACCGTGAACTCAAGTCACCGCAAGTTTGGAAAAAGCGAGAAGAGGGCCTTTGCAAGAAATTTTTCACACACAAGAAACCACAAACTCTAGCACAAACCAGAGGCAAAAGACAACAAGAAACCACCAAACGACAAGGCCTCTCAAGGAGAGAGGGCGGTGGCCGAAGCCACCTATGTTTGAGTGGGATGGTATGGCACCGTGAAGAATTATCCTTGGGCCCATGACCAAAACTCGTCTTTGGAACACACGTACCATAAAAAATGGCTAATGTGAAAGAGGTGATCGATTTATGCATAATGGGGGAGGAGAGTTCATTGAGAGAACAACACTCCCCTATGTCCATGCCTACACCTAAACTAGACAACAAGTTGAGTGTGGTGGGGAGTGCAGGCTCAAGTCACATTGCTCAAATCAATGATATTTAGCTCATGCCTTAACTCATGAAATCTTGCTTCATCTAAGGGCTTCGTGAATATATCCGCAAGGTTATCACGAGTGTTGACATACTTGAGCTCGATCTCCCTCGCCTAATGTGATCCGGATGAAATGATACCGAATCTCGATGTGCTTCGTCTTGAAGTGTTGCATCGGGTTGAGAGAAATCTTGATGGCACTTTCATTATCACACCAAAGAGGCACTTTGTCACAAATGACACTGTACTCCTTTAAAGTTTGCCTCATCCATAGGAGTTGAGCACAACAACTACCGGCCGCCACATATTCCGCTTCGGTGGACGAGAGAGACACACAACTTTGCTTCTTGGAATACCAACTTACCAAGGAGCAACCAAGAAATTGGCACCCTCCTAAGTGGACTTCCTATCCACTTTGTCTCCGCCCAATCGGAATCCGTAAATCCTTCAAGCTTGAAGTTTGCTCCTCTTGGGTACCATAAGCCAAAGTTTGGGGTATGAGCCAAATATCGAAAGATAAGATTGACCGACACATAGTGACTTACCTTTGGTGAGGCTTGAAACCGAGAACACAATCCCACACACAACATGATATCCAGTCTAGATGCACAAAGGTAAAGCAAGGATCCAAACATGGAGCGATATACCTTTTGATCCACCGCTTTACCATTGGGATCAATGTCAAGTTGGCACTTGGTGGGCATTGGTGTAGTAGCCGGCTTGACATCACTTAGCTTGAATCTTTTGAGCATGTCTTGAGTGTATTTGTCTTGGTTGATGAAGGTTCCTTCTCTTCTTTGTTTGATATCGAAACCAAGGAAGAACTTCAACTCTCCCATCGAAGACATCTTGAACTTGGAGGTCATGAGAGCAGCAAATTCCTCATTGAAAGCTTTGTTAGGAGAACCAAAGATAATATCATCAACATATAGTTGGCATACAAACAACTCCCCATTGACCTTCTTAGTAAAAAGAGTGGGATCGATTTGCCCCACTTGAATCCACGATCTTGTAACAACTTCGGTAAGGTGGTCATACCACGCGCGTGGGGCTTGTTTAAGGCCATAGAGTGCCTTATCGAGTTGATACACATGATCCGGGAAGTAGGGGTCCTCGAACCCGGGGGTTATGACATAGACCAACTCATTAATGGGACCATTAAGAAAAGCACTTTTCACATCCATTTGTTGCAACTTAAAGTTGTGATGGGAAGCATAAGCAATCAACAAGCGAATGGATTCAAGGCGAACAGCAGGGAGCAAAGGTTTCACCGTAGTCGATACCCTCGACTTGGGAGTAGCCTTGTGCTACCAATCTTGCCTTGTTGTGAATGATGTTCCCATGAGCATCTTGCTTGTTCTTGAAAATCCACTTGGTTCCAATGACGTTGTGGTTTCTCCGATGGCCTTGGCACCAATCTCCACACCTTGTTGTACTCGAAGTTGTTGAGTTTTTCGTGCATGGCATTGAGCCAATCCGAGTCTTCGAGCGCCTCATAGACCTTTTGAGGTTCAACACAAGAGACAAACGCGTGATGTTCACAATAGTTTGCCAATTGTCTACGAGTGCTTACCCCTTTTCTTAGGCTTCCAACCACATTCTCCATGAGATGGCCTTTGGTGGTGAGTTTGGAAGCAATCTTGGTGACCTGGCGCTCTAATTCCTCCTCGGAGGTGAGATGAGGAGGGGTCACTTGATCATCTTGAGCGCCGTCTTGAGCATGATCTTCATCTTGAGCATGCTCGGGGGAGAGAACTTGACCTTGGGCATCATTTGAAGTGTTATCATCGTCTTGAGCACGATCTTGCCCTTGGTCTTGTTCATGAGGTTGAGGGCCTTCACTTTGTTCTTGAGCGTGTGGGCCTTGGGTTGGTGATGGCTCCACTTGTGTGGAGCATTGTCCTTCTCCTTGACCACAAGGGGTTCCTCAATGGGTAGGATAAAACCAACTCCCATTCTTCTTATGGCTTGGGGAGGAATTTCATCACCTACATCACAAGTGCCACTTTGCTCCACTTGGGAGCCGTTATTCTCGTCAAACTCCACGTTACACGTCTTCTCAATAAGTGGGTCGCTTTGAGTATATGATGGTCGTGGGAGGGTGAGCCTTCTCATGAAGCTTTCCTTCAATACAAGCACCGCAAGCACGGCCTTTGGCAAAACTAACATTTGTTAGTCCACGGACATGGTCCCCCTTGAGAAGACTTTGCAAAGATCTCATATTGACATGGGCTAAACGGCGATGCCAAATCCATCCCACGTCAACTTTAGCCATTAGGCATGTCGCGGTATTAGTGGGTCGCTCCGAAAAGTTAATCACATAGAGACCGTTTTTGACATGCCCAACAAAGGCTACTTTAAGAGTCTTGCTCCACAAGAGGGCCACGCAGTATCAATGTCAAAGAAGGTAGCAAAACCCATGACTGCAAGTTGTGAGCGGAAAGCAAATTGTATGCAAGGGACTCAACAAGCATGACTTTCTCGATCGTAAGATCATGAGAAATGACAACCTTGCCGAGACCCAATACCTTAGAATGTGATGCATCACCCCACTCGACATTTGTGGGCATAGATGGAATTTCTTGCACGTCCACCACCATGTCCTTGCTCCCGGTCATATGATTTGTTGCTCCACTATCGAGCAACCATGATCCCCCACCGGAAGCAAACTCCTACAAGAGATCAATGCTTGGTTTTAGGTACCCATTTGGTAATGGGTCCTTTGATGTTAGTAACGAGGGTCTTAGGAACCCAAATAGACCATTCAATGTACTCATAAGAAGAACCAACAAATTTAGCATAAACATGCCCATCACTAGCACGATACAACACATATGAGGGGTTAAAGTCGCCGGCTATGTTCATGGGAATGACGTTGTCCTTCTTGGCATTGCCACCCTTTGCACGGTTCTTCTTCTTCTTGGAAGCACCCTCTCCCTCCCTCACAAAAGTTTGCTTGAGAGGAGGAGGTTGCTTGGTCTTGTCATTCTTCTTCTTGCTCTTGGGCTTGGGCGCGAACCCAATCCCTCCTTGGCCACAACTTCCTTTTGATTACTCAAAAGGTCGTTAAGGTTCTTCTCACCTTGAATGCATGTGACAAGGCCCTTTTCAAGTTGATCCTTCAACTTAGCATTCTCCTCAACAAGATGCACATGCTCACAACAAGGGTTAGTAGCATTTGCATTATCAATCAATATCATATGAGGAAAGGTGGCTTTCTCCTTGGTTAGATTCACTTGGAGTTGATCATGAGACTCTTTGAGACTAGCATGAGCACCCTTCAAGACTTTGTGAGCCTTGTCGAGAATGTCAAAGTCCTCGTTGAGTCTAGCAAGATCAACTCCAAGCTTTGCCTTCTCGGAGCTAAGCACACGAGACACAACAAGAGCATGATCAAGGTCTTTCTTTAATTTAGCATGATCATCGTTGTATGACTCCTCAAGAGCCAAACGAAGACCACGCTCTTCCTCAAGAGCATTGGAAAGATCCGAAATCTCATCGGCATAGTCACGACTATGCCCTTCCATCTTAGAGATGGTTTCTTCATGAGTCTCGATCATGACATTGGCTTCACCAAGTTGTTCCAAGAGAGCAACGAAGTGCTTCTTGGATTTGCCCTTGAGTTTACTCATAAAGATCTCAAATTCATTTTCCTCCACATTAGTCCCTCATGTTCATCAATGCAATCTGTCAAAGAAGAATGATTGATGATGGTAGTTTTGATGTTGGGGGTTACCTTGTTGGTGGCTTTAGCCATGAGGCACTTGGCGGTGATGCTTTCATTGGGTGAACCGAAGAGAGACACCCGAGGAGAAATTGCAATGGCCACGGAGGCCATGGCAACCGATTCACCATCCTCATCATCATCATCATCCTCATTGTACTCTTCTTGAACCACCAAGGCTTTGTGAGGAGTCTTCTTTGGGAAGTTGCTCTTGTTGGGAAAGACTTGGCCTTGTCCTTACGGATGAGCTTGCCACCATTGTCTTCCCTCTTCTCATATGGACACTCCGCAACAAAGTGACTCACATTGCCACAATTGAAACAAGTCCTCACTCATTGCTTGCCCTTAGTGCCACTTGAGTTGCTCTTGTTGAAGTTGGGCCTTGAGTTCTTCTTGCTCCAAAATTTTCTTGAAGCTAGGGCCATGTGTTCATGATAATCATACTTAGTATCTTGAGGTTGCTCTCTTCTTCTTCCTCCTCTCCATCTTCTTCGACACAAATCTTGGCCTTCAAAGCGAGGTTGGGCTTCTTTGCTCTTTGGGAGCCGAAGCACCGCATTGTCGGCGGTCTTGTCCAATATGCTCATAGCCACAAACTCATCCAACACATCACTTGAGGATAGGGTGTGGAAGTCCGATGGATTGACGGATGACGGAGGACATGGCTTTGTGGTAGGGCATCATTGCCTTGAGGAATTTGCGCTTGATCCAGTTGTCATCTGTGTCCTTACTTCCATGATCCCGGAGGGAGACAACAAGCTTGGTTACTCTCCGATAGAGCTCACGAGGTTCTTCTTCTTCCTTATATTGCAAACTCATCGGCTTCATCTTGGACCACTTCATAATTGGAACGTTGAATGCTTGCGCTTCCTCGATAAAGGGAAACCACCTTGAGCCAAGCATCTTTGGCACGGGAGTAAGGCCGGAGATGAGGGAGATCTTCGGGAAGGATTGCTTCTTGGATGATGAAGAGAGCATTCTCATTGAATTGATGGTCCACGACCTCTCTTGGAGAAAAGTTGCTCGGATCATGCGGATAGAAACCTTCTTCAATGATTCTCCAAAGGTTAGTGTTCACATGATTTAAATGACGCTTAAAGCGATAAACCCAAGAATCAAAATCCTCCTTTTATCAATCTTAGGTGGTGGACCGGCATGATTCAAATGAGTGGAAGGAATCGGTCCACCATAAGCGGGAGGTTGCACATGGGCAAAGATGCGGTGCCATTCTTACCACTAGACGAGGGGCTTTCTCACTAGTAGCTTCCCCTTATCGAAGTTAGCATCCGCTCCCGTGTTGGCGGGATCACCCACTTTCACGGGTGTGGTGGAAAGTTTAAGCCCTTCCAGAATTCCTTAAACATGTCCTTGACCTCGCCGTCATGGAGTTTTTCAATGTGTCCAACGCCACATTGAATTCCTCACGAATCGAGGTACCCCATCTCTCGTAGATGATGTCGGATTCAAGACCGAGTGCTCCCCACATCATCTACGACGTCAACTATACTCTTGGACGGTAAAGTCCTTAAAAAGAGACGAGACTCGATACCAATTGAACGTATCGATATAGTTGACTAGAGGGGGGGGGGTGAATAGGCAACTAACAATTTTTAAGCTTTTCTTTACCAATTTAAACTTTGCAATAATAAAGGTTGTCTAGATGTGCAACTAGGTGGACAACCTATATGATGCAAACAACAAAAGCACAAAAGCAAGCAAGGATAGGAACACAAATAAGCTTGCACAAGTAAAGGGATAAGATAACCAAGAGTGGAGCCGGTGGAGACGAGGATGTGTTACCGAAGTTCCTTCTTTTTGAGGGAAAGTGCGTCTCCGTTAGAGCGGTGTGGAGGCACAATGCTCCCCAAGAAGCCACTAGGGCCACCGTAATCTCCTCACGCCCTCGCACAATGCAAGAGCCGTGATTCCACTATTGGTGCCCTTGAAGGCGGCGACCGAACCTTTACAAACAAGGTTGGGGCAATCTCCACAACTTAATTGGAGGCTCCCAACAACACCACGAAGCTTCACCACAATGGAATATGGCTCCACAGTGACCTCAACCGTCTAGGATGCTCAAACACCCAAGAGTAACAAGATCCGCAAGGGATAAGTGGGGGGAATCAAATATCTTGTGGTGGAAGTGTAGATCGGGCCCTTGTCACCCAATCCCGAGCAAATCAACAAGTTTGATTGGCTAGGGAGAGAGATCGGGCCAAAATGGAGCTTGGAGCAATAATGGAGCTTAGAGAGAGAAGAGGTGAGTCAACTAGAGGTAGAAGACGCCCCTTATATAGTCGTGGGAAAAAATCCAACCGTTATCCACATATTCAGCCCATGACGACGCCGGTACTACCGCTTCAGGGCGCGGTATTATCACAGGCTGCGCGGTACTACTGCGTGGCGGACCACGGTACTACAGCAGCAAAGACAGGCCGGGACTAGCTCGACTAAGGCAGTACTACCGCTATGCGCGGTACTACGCTCCCCCTTGCGGTACTACCGCAAGGCGAGAGAGTCACGGCACAGGAAGGCGCGGATGAAATAAATTACATCTGTGCCAACTTCCGGCTGAAACTGCGGTGGTACAAAAATCCGACGCGGTACTACCGCTCCCGAGGAGCGGTACTACCGTAGCGCGCGCCTACTACCGTGAAACTACGGTACTAGGTAGGAGGGCCACGGTACTACGGCTCATAGGGAGCAGTACTACCGTGGGCCCCCGCGGTACTACCGCGCTGGACGAGCGGTACTACCGTGGTGGGCGCGGATGTAAAAAATTACATCCGCCCCTACTACCGCACCGGAGCGGCACTAGGCCTGGGAGCCGCGGAACTACCGCTCCATAGGAGCGGTACTACCGTGACACCCAGCGGTACTACCGCAAGTACAGCAGTAGTCGCCAGATTTCCGCACAACCAAGGTAACGAAGGGAAGCTCCAGAATGCAGGGAAAGGAGGGACAAGTGTACGTGTTGATTCCACCCAAACCTTTCCGGCGGACCCCTCTTAATAGTAATGCGGCTCTCCCTCGACTCAATTCCACCAAAAAAAGCGTGGGGCGGCGCCGTCTTCAATAGTCTCCGAGGGGCACCGAATCGTCACGTGCCTAGAGATGAACCATCTGAGGAACTCAAAGCACACGATTAGTCCGCAGAAGTATCGTCAACAATCACCAAAACACTTACGGGATAAATATGCCCTTACACCAGATTTTTCAAAAGCCCAAGCAAAGGAGTCCTCAGCGCCTCCCCTCTGGATAGGGATATTAAGAACAGCATCAATGTCTTGGGCAATGAAGATTTCTCTAACCACATCGTGCCTCCAAGACCAATTCTCAGAGTCAATAAGTTCAGAAACTCTCTCGATATTGGTGTTAGGAGGTCTCGAGATCGGCCGCATGGAGATAGTACCTGGTATCCAGTTTTGGTGCCACACTAAAATAGTACTTCCATCACCCACCCTTGCAATCAGCCCAACATTTAGGGCTTCTCTTCCCGCGACGATTGCCTTCCAAGTGGCCGATGCCGATTTAGGAACCGACGCTTGCATAAAATCAGTTTCTGGAAAGTACCGTCCTTTCAAAACCCTTGCACACAAGGAGTTGGGATTCGTCATAAAACGCCACCCATGTTTACCAAGCATAGCAAGATTGAACAAACGTAGGTCTCTAAAACCCATTCCGCCCATGCACTTTGGCTTAGTCATTTCCTCCCAGGACAGCCAGTGCATTGCCTTCTTATCCAAAGAGCTGCTCCAAAAAAATTTCGCCATGGGGGATGTCAGACTCTTGTATACCTTTTTTGTAAACAGAAAAGTGCTCATCGGATAGGTAGGAATAGCTTGAGCTGTTGACTTGATGAGCGTTTCACGCCCGCATGCAAGCAATTTTTCCGACCACCCATTCATATACCCGCGGGCTCTTTCACCGATATGATCAAAAGTTCCACTCATAATACACCCAACAGCCGTTGGCAGCCTGAGGTATTTCTCATTAAAAGCTTCCACTTGGATATTCAGGACAGTTTTCATAGCTTCCCTCACATGGTCAGGAGTGTTTGTACTGAAGTAGATGGAACTCTGTTCCCGGTTAACTCGCTGTCCAGAAGCATCACCATAGATTCTCAAAATCTCATTAAGTCTGAGAGCACTATGATCCTTGGCCTCACTAAAGATGAGGATGTCGTTTGCGAAGAGCAAATGAGAGATCCACGGTGATCTATAGCTTACTCTCAAACCTCTGTCAATAAAACCTCCGTTGTAATATTTCAATACGGAGGAAAAACCTTCCGCACATATTAGGAACAGATACGGCGAGGCAGGGTCGCCTTGGCGGAGCCCCCTTGAGGGGGTGAAGAACGGCAATAGCTCACCGTTTACGCGAATCGAAAACCGAACTGAGGTTACACATTTCATTATCAACCTGACAAAAACAATACTGAAACCCATCTTGGACAGAATTGCTTCAAGGTAATGCCACTCGACACGGTCATAAGCTTTCATCATATCAAGCTTGACCGCACAAGAAAAATTATTTCCTTTTTTCCTTCTTTGCATTGTATGCACACTCTCGCATGCCACAAGCACATTATCAGTTATTAAATGACTTAGCACAAAAGCACTCTGTTCCTCACTGATAATCTCGTCCATAATGCATCGCAGCCGGTTTGTAATTTCCTTGCTCGCAATCTTATACAGGACAGAACATAAAGCTATTGGACAGTACTGAGAAATGGACTGGGGATGCTTTACCTTGGGGATTATAGTAATGGATGTATCATTCAGTCCCGGGCCTAACTCCCCGCCATTAAGGAAATCCAAAACTGCAGTAGTAACTTCTCCACCAAGAAGATCCCAATGCTTCTAGTAAAACCCCGCAGTAAACCCATCCACACCGGGAGCTTTTGAAGGAGCCATCTGGAAGAGCGCGGTTTTAACCTCCTCCGCAGTGTAGGGTTTAGTAAGCTCCATGTTCATCGCATCTGAGATTTTAGCCGGAACATGAGCTAGTAGCTCACTTGGGTCGTGAAAGCCGTCAGACTTGTACATATTCTGATAGGACTGCTGAACTTCGTCCTTGCCTTCGCTCTCATCCACACAGACCGATCCATCAGATCGCCTGAGACCCTGGATCTTGTTCATCCTCTGTCGTTGCCTGGCTTGGGCCTGAAAATACTTGGTATTACGGTCCCCTTCCCGTAGCCAAGGCACGCGAGACCTCTGCCGGTACCACACCTCCTCCAGATGCAGTGCCTCTTTTAGTTTCTTAACAGTAGTTTGCTCCTCATCCGATGGGCCACGCCCAATAGATAGGGAACGGAGCCTGTCAAGCTTTTTTTGAAGTTGTCTGACCCGCCTGGTCAGACACCCAAACTCCCTGGATCCCCATGGTTCCAGAGTTGCTTGCAATTCACCCAGTGCCGAAGCAATGCCTTGTAGCCCCGGGCCACGTTGTATTCCTCGCCAGGTTTCAGAAACGAGCCGCTCATAGTCCGAGTGAGACTGCCAGACATTTTCATACCTGAACTGCCTTTTGGTCCTAGATCACGGCTTGAAAGTCTCTTTAATTTCTGCAACAACAAAGCAGTGATCGGACTCCACCGAAGAAAGGTGTCGAACCCTAATATACTGAAACTGTTGCCGGAAATTTTCATTAGCAAAGGCTCGGTCCAACCTTGCTTTTACATTATCCACTCCAGACTGGCGGTTATCCCATGTGTAGGCCGTACCTGACCAGCCCAAGTCGTGAAGGGAGACATCGTCTGTGACTTCCCGAAATGCTCGCATTTGTCGCTCCGGGCGAGCAGCCCGGCTAAAATGTTCATTTGAGTATAGAGTCTCGTTAAAATCACCCATGCACATCCATGCGTTATGAGGAATAGAGTGCAACGAACGTAAGAACCGCCAACTGTGGTGTCTTTCATCCGCTCTCGGTGCTCCGTAGAACCCCGTAAACCTCCAGGGTGGAGAATTCAGTAGCTTATAAGTAACCAAGACGTCGATGTGGCGTTGACTGTAGTTTTTAAGCTCAACTGACACATCACGGGACCAGAAAAGACCAATGCCGCCACCGAGGCCCGCACTGTCTACCGCAAAACTACCAGCAAAACCCAAATTGTTCTGCAAATCCTCTACTCTTTTTGCTCTGATTTTCGTTTCCATGACAAAGAGTAGAGCGGGGCCTTCCAACTTCACAATGCTGCGAAGTTCTCGAACTGCCTCGGGGTTCCCAAGCCCCCGGCAGTTCCAGCTGATGCAACTCATTGGGACTGGCAGGACCGCGACGCGGTCCCTGCCAAATTTTCAGGTGTGGGCTTCTTCTTCTTTGCGTCCCTAGTAAAGTCATCTCCATCCTCATGGCTTGTTGAAGCTGTATCGGTTTTTGCCAAGATATTACCCTCAACATCCGCTTCTGCACCCCCATCAGTCAGCAGCAGGGTGGTCTTAGCCACCGGCTTGTAAACTTGGTTCGGCGCATCCTTGCATTTCTGTTGCTGCCTGTTCTTGACTGGGGAGTTCACCTCCTCCCCCATGTCTCTTTTGTTACTAGAGTTCCTAGTAGCCTGTTTGCTGCTTGCCCCCGCATGATCTTTGAAGGAATTTTTTGACGACTGCGACTTGCGGTAATCTTCAGGTGCCCGCAGCGTTGATCCAAAGGGAAGCTCGCCCTTATCATCTCGCGATCCCGGTGTTGGGCAGTACGGATCCGAGTGTCCCAATCTACCACAAGAGAAGCAGAAATATGGCACCTGTTCATATTGTATGTCATACATGTCCACTTTCTTCCTCCTGGCAGAGTCAATAAGAATCCATCTCCGCAAAGGCTTCTCGACCTCAATGGTAATCCTTGCTCTCAGAAAACCACCATTGTGGTCGAAGCTAATTGACTGGGCGTGTTTATCCATCTGTTTGGCGATCGGTGCCCACCATGATTCACCCCTTAAATTAAAGGGTAAGTTCACTACTCTGGCCCAGATTTGGAGCTTGTCAAACTTAACCTCATCCGGTCTCATATGTTCTTCAAATTCAGCAAACACCACGGCATGCTTGTTAATATGCCATGGCGATCCACCCCACACACGATCCCGATCACGTTGGGTTTCAAACTCAGCCACAAACGTGTTAAAGCCCACAGATCTGAACTTCAACCCCCTCGGGTTACCCCAAGCCGGCTGTAAGGCATTGGTGATATGGAGCAGGTTGCGATGTAGAATCTTGCCAGCCACCAACCACCTTGCCGGCGCTCCCTCGACGCGATCATCGAGTACCAAAGGCGTCGCCTCTTCCTCAGAGATATCGAGTTTACCCAGGGCCTCCTCCAGCTTCTTCCGTGTCGCGCGATCCGCACGGTCTGCGCCTTCCTCACCCCCGCTCGCAGCTGCGCCAGGAGCAGCCATCTTGCAGCGGACAGGATCTCACCTCCGTCGACAGAACTCCGGGTGAAGTCGGGTTCCACGGTCGAAATCCTAATCGCCACCAGCGCCGCCAGAGGGTTTCAGGGTTTTCGGGGAAAAAACTTGTGCCCGGTCCACTCCTGCCGCCATTGATGATCAATGTTTAACCATGAAACTTTACACTGCGTCTGGATGTATGTATTCGGCCTCCGAATTGTGAATTAGTATTGATATCCTCTAATTCAGCCGTTTGGATGGTCTCCGTATTGGCTGATGGAATTGAGCCTCAATACAGAGCATGACGTCCGCCCGCAATACCGAGCCAGGGGGCTCCGATTTGCTCGGAAACGGCCGCACTTGCACACCCTCCCGCAAAACTTAACTCTTCGTTTCGTCTGAAAATAGAAACGACGCATCGCCAATGAATCCCCACCACCTCAGATCTGGCTCTTCTCCCGTCACGCTCGATGCCCGCCGCCAGGTGCTCCTCTCCCGCTGCGCTCGACCACGACCTGGATGCGTCGGCGAAGTTCACATCTCCTTCCTCTCCCTCCCCTCATCTTGGTGCACCCCATGTGTAGTGTAGTAGAAGCAGTCCGCCGTGATGGCCAGGACAGGAGATAGTCTACGGCGGCGGGGCATCCGACCATGGCTTAGCCCTCGTTCTCGTCCATGTGTACCTGCTCTGCTCTGAATCCCGCGGTTGTGGGAGTTTCCCATACACGAGGGGCTGCGCCTGCACGAGCTTCACCCATCAAGCTGGCCGGCCTGGCTCCGTCCTCGTCGTGGATGGTCGGTCCGCCGTTGGCGACGACTCGTCCCGTGCTACTCGCGACCCTTCTGCCAAGTTCATGGCGCAGCTCATGCAAAACGTAAATTCCATAGCATGGCATCCAAACGTAACATTGGTATTGCTAGCTTATCTAATTCCAACTTGCAATATTTTGTACATCCAAACATCTGTATTAGTATTGGTTTCCATTGCAATACAAAGGTTGATTTGGTATTGGACCCAATGCAATTTAGAGGCTCCCTATACGTACATCCAAACGAAGCGTTAATGTCAAAGTTCTTTTGACAGGGTCAAAGTGTTTCTTCTTTATTCTATAAAAGGTTATTTTTCTTTCTTCAGTTTAATGCATATATCAATACTTTCCTACCTGTAGTGGCTGCTATTGACTCCCTCTCCATAGCAATTATGACGTTGTCGCGACAATGTTCTTTTACTGTCCTGTCGATATTTTGCATATGACGTCACATTACATTGCATGATGTAGATAAATTGATGTATAAACATACAAACATGCATCCATATATCGGTTGCAATACTACACGGAAAGATACATGCTTCATTTATAGGCGAACCAAGTATCTACCACCGACAAGCTATAATGTCAACGTGTTTTTTCTTTATTATCTAAAAAAGTATTTTTCTTTCTATAGTCCAATCCCTATCCATGGAACCGGTCAAAGGCGGCTTCCCATGATGATTAGTAGCAGTATTGACACAATTTCAACAAAGAAATTGATTAACAATAATATATTACATTGTAATAGGGTCTGCCTAAGGCACATCTAAGTGACTCAATCAAGTATAAGAAGGAAAATAAAAAATAAAAAAGGAAAATACCCACACAATCTCTGTATAAGATCAATGATATAGAATTTAGATGTGCAATACTTACGGCACATCTATATATGCTTTAGCAAAACTGCTCACTAGTAGAAAATGACCCATTTATCCGGTTTCAGAGGCCCTTTAGCCCTAGTTCTGGAATGTGGACTAAAACCCAAAACCTTTAGTCCCGGTTCGCTTAAGAACCGGGACAGAAGGGGCTCCACGTGGCCGCTGCGGGGCGCGCAGGTAGGAGGACCTTTAGTCCCGATTGGTAACACCAACTGGGACCAAAAGGCATCTAAGCGTCAGCAGCTGGCAGGAGCTGGGGTTCTTGTTTTTTTACGGGGGGGGGGGGGGGGGTTAGGGGGTATATTGTGTTAGCTAGCTAATAGAGAGAAGTGTCCTCTCTTTCCCCGTGCTTGGTCGATGCTAGCTACTATATACATATAGAGAGAACTCGACACGCTAGCTAGTAAGCAAATGAAGGAACCATTAATTACACAAGATCGTCATGAACATATACAAAGAGGAGTGATCTCTCTTTCTCCGAGAGATTGGTTGAACAACAAGTTTTCGTATATCCATCTGACGCTACTAGCTACATATATACAATATAAGATCTCTTACAATCCCTAACATCTCATGTCTATATCAATTTACACATGGTATTCCGGCTTTATGTATGACGTGGTCAAGAAAGAATCCCGCCAATTCCTCTTGAATTGCTCGTATGCGATCATGTGGTAGGAGTTCATCCCGCATCTGCCAGACCTAATTTAAATAAAGGGGTCAATACATATATGAATGAAACTCAACAAAAATGATGGTACTAAAATAAAATTGTGAATATTATTGTTTATGTACTTCATATTGTTTTTCAGAGTAGCCCCGATGAGAGGTCGCGTTGTAGATGAACTCGCAAACGTAGTATCCATAAAAATCATTCCCGGCATCCTGCCACAAGCACTTTACGAGAAATAGAGTTCAATAAAACTGATAATCAAGCATGATAAATGGTATTGATGAAACTAGAATCAATGGAAGATGCACGGAACTAGCTAGTAGTACTTACTTTTGGGTGTGTAAATCGCAGCTCCCTCGGCAGCCCCGGAACAATTCCGATGAACTCTTTCCAAACCCTGCCAGACAAAGAAAATAATTACTTGATATCAGGAAATGAACAACGTTGCCGATATGGTGCGATAATGATCGATTGAACTTACTTCTGGAGCATTTCAGTCATGTCCGCATAGTCCTGGGGATCTTTTCGTCTCGAGTCTAAGACAGTTACTACTCCTTGGTCAAGCTTAATCTCTAGCAGAATAAAGTGAAACCTACGCACACATGCATAACTCATCAATTACATTACTATAACCTCGAGTAAGGGAAACCGAATATGCACAAGTAACACTCACTTGAAGTTGTAAGGAAAGAGTATTTTATCTTTGTTTTGATTTTAAGCAACGATTGTAGCAAGTTGTCTTCGGTATCTGTGACTCTGTTTTTAACCGTCCATTCATGTATGATATTTGGGTTAATGAACTCAATGCCATAGATTTGTGCTTTTCTGCATTCAATGGTCTTCAATCTGCATAATATAGTGTGGATAATTATATATACATGCAATGAAAGAGCTGAGCTATATATAGAGACTTAATTATAGAAGTAGTACTTACAAACAGTAGCAAGTCACGAGTTGTTTGTCGAGGGCCTTTTGATTGTATAACTGGAATAACTCCACAAATTCAACAGGCAACAGCTCAGTTCCAATGAGGTCATGCTCCTCTTTAATTCTCGGCATCAAACTATCCTTCCCAGACTCGCTGCAGGTTTTCATGTACCATTCATGCAATCTTCGCATCATCGTTGTTAGAGGAGGATGATCAGGTTTGACGAGAGGCTGCCCGTACTGGTATCTGAATTCGTCCACCTCCATTATTTCAAACTCTACATCATCGCTCAGGTAATCAGCAGGATTGGTACCGGGCACCATCCCCATATGATTTGCGACGATATCGCTAGACACCTTGAGCGGGGGGCACGATTGGTTCACCTGTTTGCCGAGCTGGGGAATTTTTTTCCCACTTCTTAGTTCTGCTAACCTTGCATCACTGGAAGTACTTCCCGACCGCCGCACATCTTCATATGTCTTTTTTAAGACAGCGAACATAGTTGAAATCCGGCGGAGGCGGTGGTGGTCGCTTCAGGGCATCGATAGTGCACTTCACTTTCACCGGATCTAGCGTCTCCTTCGGAGGTGGAGGTTTCTTTGCAAAAAAAGTCCCTCACTTTGGCAGCACATATCTCCTTGTTTTCCTTCTCGGTCCTCTCATATGGTAACTTTTCCAGAGGCTTGAGAGATGGACCATATCTGAATTGCCTCCCGCCTCTGCTTGTACTGCTAGTTGCCGGAGCAGCGGCGTCTGTCTTCCGTTGTTGCTGACGAGGCGAAGAAGGAGGAGAAGTGCTCCGATGCGGCGGAGGAGCCGAAGCGGCGGCTTCTGTCTTCCGCCATTGCTGATGAGGTGGAGGAGGAGACGGAGTGCTCCGACGCGCCGGAGGAGGCGAAGGAGGAGGCGGAGTGCCCTCACGCGCCGGAGGAGGCGGAGAAGGAGGCGGCGTGCCCTGATCACTCGCAGGAGGAGGAGGAGGAGGAGGAGGAGGAGGAGGAGGAGGAGGCGGAGTGCCCTGACTCGCCTGAGGAGGAGGAGGAGGCATCTAGTTTGGAAGCTTGATGTACTCCTTCCTCCATAGACATGTACTCCTCAAAGCATAAACCAGCTGATTCTCCCCTTCACCTGTAGGGTGGTCAAGCTCCAGCTCCTCAAATCCCTCCATTATTTCATCCAACGTCACAACAACATAGCCATGTGGAATCGGACGACAGTGAAAAGTTCTGTCAGCTTGAGGAGGTGCAACAGAGCCGACATCCGCCTTCAAAGTCAGGTTCTGCCATTTCATCATAAGCTCGCAATGTTGAGCCTCCGTGATAGTATCCACGCGGTAGCGAGGAGCTGTGAAATCAGGCTGAATGAGCTCCATGGAAGCCACACTGCTTCTCCGCTGAGATGGTGGGGTAGCTTCTGGGGTAGCTTCATGCCCCTGAGATGGTTGGCCGGCAGCTGCAAGTTCCTCTAGCTTCGCTATTCTTGCATTGAGCTTCTGCATTTTGCTCAGCTCCGCTTTCCTCTTTCTCTCACGGCTTCTGTAACCGCCTCGCCGGGAAACCCAGCCACCCACGGAATGGAGCCTGGTGCGCCTCGTGTTCGTCCAGGGTGCTCAGGGTTCCCGAGGGCCTCAGTCAGCTCGTCCTTCTCTCTATCGGGAATGAACGTCCCTTCCTGCGTTGCGGTGATATAATCCCGAAGCTTTGATACGTCTCCAACGTATCTATAATTTTTTATTGTTCCATGCTATTATATTATCTGTTTTGGATGTTTAGTGGGCTTTATTATGCACTTTTATATTATTTTTGGGACTAACCTACTAACCCAAGGCCCAGTGCAAATTGCTGTTTTTTGCCTATTTCAGTGTTTCGCAGAAAAGGAATATCAAACAGAATCCAAACGGAATGAAACCTTCGAGAGAGTTATTTTTGGAACAAACACAATCCAGGAGACTTGGAGTGGACGTCAAGGAAGCAACAAGGCGGCCACGCGATAGGGAGGCGCGCCCCCACCCTCGTGGGCCCCTCGTGGCTCCACCGACCTACTTCTTTCTCCTATATATACTCATATACCCTGAAAACATCCGAGAGCACCAGGAAACCCAATTTCCACCGCCGCAACCTTCTGTACACGTGAGATCCCATCTTGGGGCCTTTTCCGGTGCTCCGCCGGAGGGGGAATCGATCATGGAGGGTTTCTACATCAACACCATAGCCTCTCCGATGATGTGTGAGTAGTTTACCACAGACTTTCGGGTCCATAGTTATTAGCTAGATGGCTTCTTCTCTCTCTTTGGATCTCAATACAAAGTTCTCCTCGATCTTCTTGGAGATCTATTCGATGTAATTCTTTTTGTGGTGTGTTTGTCGAGATCCGATGAATTGTGGGTTTATGATCAAGATTATCTATGAACAATATTTGGTTCTTCTCTGAATTCTTATATGTATGATGTGATATCTTTGCAAGTCTCTTCTAATTATCAGTTTGGTTTGGCCTACTAGATTGATCTTTCTTGCAATGGGAGAAGTGCTTAGCTTTGGGTTCAATCGTGCGGTGTCCTTTCCCAGTGACAACAGGGGAAGCAAGGCACGTATTGTATTGTTGCCATCGAGGATAAAAAGATGGGTTTTATATCATATTGCTTGAGTTTATCCCTCTACATCATGTCATCTTGCCTAATGTGTTACTCTGTTCTTATGAACTTAATACTCTAGATGCATGCTGGATAGCGGTCGATGTGTGGAGTAATAGTAGTAGATGCAGGCATGAGTCGGTATAGTTGTCACGGACGTGATGCCTATATACATGATCATGCCTAGATATTCTCATAACTATGCGCTTTTATATCAATTGCTCAACAGTAATTTGTTCACCCACCGTAGATTATGCTATCTTGAGAGAAGCCACTAGTGAAACCTATGGCCCCCGGGTCTATCTTCCATCATATTATTTTCCTATCAATTTGCTATTTCTGCCACCGTTTATTTCGCAATCTTTACTTTCCAATCTATACAACAAAAATACCAAAAATATTTATCTTATTATCTTTATCAGATCTCACTTTTGCAAGTGGCCGTGAAGGGATTGACAACCCATTTATCGCGTTGGTTGCAAGGTTCTTATTTGTTTGTGCAGGTACAAGGCGACTTGCGTGTAACCTCCTACTGGATTGATACCTTGGTTCTCAAAAACTGAGGGAAATACTTACGCTACTTTGTTGCATCACCCTTTCCTCTTCAAGGGAAAACCAACGCATGCTCAAGAGGTAGCAAGAAGGATTTCTGGCGCCGTTGCCGGGGAGGCTTACACCAAGTCAAGTCAAGATTTGATCTCCCAGTAACTAGCCATTTCTGGCGCCGTTGCCGGGGAGATCTACGCACAAGTCAAGACATACCAAGTACCCATCACAAACTCTTATTCCTCGCATTACATTATTTGCCATTTGCCTCTCGTTTTCCTCTCCCCCACTTCACCTTTGCCTTTTCTTTGCCTTCTTCCCGTATGCATCTTTGTTTGTGTTTCCATGTGCCTTCTATTTTCTTGCATCTTTGCTTGCTAAAAATCTATTGATATGGATCCACTTAAAGTGTTCTACTTGGATCATCTTTGATCCTTATGAGCTCGTGCTGAAACCCCAACTAGCCTAGTTGATGGGAAATCTTTAGATGAGCATGCTCATTTTGTGCGTCATCGTTTGTCTGAAAAAGGGAGACTCTTATGGGATCAAATAAACAGATTGCTGTGTTATGCTTAGAATCTTTGTGAAATTTATGATTTTACTTGTTGCTCTAAGAACCCTAAAAAACACCTCCCCTACCTATGCGAGTTTAATGATAATGAAATCTTATCTTCTTATGCAAAGGATGTTTATAGTTACTACGATATCGAACAAATTGAAGAATTTGTTGCTTTTAAGGGTGCTTATGAAGTTGCTTCTTTGATTGAAAAGTATGATATTACTCTCTACGAATCTGAAATTTTTGACATAATTAAATATTGCTATGAAAACTATGCTCATAATGTCTATGTCAAAGAATTTATTGAAAGAATGACCATTGCTTCTGAAGAAAATAATGATATGCATGAATCTATAGATAATTATGATTCCGATGATTTGATTGAAATATCCCTTGATGAACATGATGCTTTCTATTCTTGTGGCCATGATGCCAATATTTATGAAGATGAATTTGCTATAGTTCCTTATGTTAAACATGAGATCATTGCTATTGCACCCATACTTGATATTTCCTTCGACGAAAAGCATGATTGCAATGATGTTATTATAAATTCTCTTAATGTTAATTGTGTTAATGCTATGCAAAACCTCAAGCTTGGGGATGCTAGTTTTGCTATGACTACTATTTGTTGCAATGATCATGATTGGGGTGATTCTTCTTATGATCTTGAAAATTTATTAAAGCCCCATGATGAATATGAGATTGATAATAATGTTTGCAATAATATTGAAAGTGGGTTTGGAAGAGTGTCAACTTTAGATCCCACATATTTGGAGAATTTTCAATCTTATGAAGTTTTTGATAAAAGTGTGTTTGGAGAGGTCATGACTTTAGTTAATGTCAATCCCACTATTTTGGAAGAGTGTCAACTTTGCATACATGTGGATCGTGTTAAGAATATGTTTTGTGATAGCTATATTATTGAATTTGCTTATTATCCTACATGCCATGTAATTATTATGAGAGAGGAAAATATGGTTGTAGAAATTTCCATGTCACTAAATTTCCTCTCGTTATGTTGAGATTGCTATTGTTTCTTTCTTCTTCCTTCCATATGCTAGATCTTGCTTGTCTTGCTAATTTGTTTTCCTATAAAGTGCCTATGCATAGGAAGTATGTTAGACTTATATGTGTTTGTCACGTGTTTCATGATGCTCTCTTTGCGCTTTAATTCTTGTCTTTCATGTGAGCATCATCGAAATCTCAATGCCTAGCTTAGGGCGTTAAACTATAGCGCTTGTTGGGAGGCAACCCAATTTTATTTTTGTTCCTTGCTTTTTGTCCCGTTTAGTAATAAATAATTCATCTAGCCTCTGGTTAGATGTGGTTTTATGTTTTAATTAGTGTTTGTGCCAGGTAAAACCTGTAGGATCTTCTTGGGTGATAATTATTTGATCTTGCTGAAAAAAACAGAAACTTTCTGCTCACGAAAACAATTGTTAAAAATCACTATAAAGTGATAAAATACTTATTCCAATTGCAGTAGATCAATAAACAAATTATCTAGGTCTTCCTATTTTTGCAGATTTTTTGAGTTACAGAAATGTGCGTTTGATAAAGATTACTACAGACTGTTCTGTTTTTACAGATTCTGTTTTTCGTGTGTTGTTTGCTTATTTTGATGAATCTATGGCTAGTATCGGGGGGTATGAACCATAGAGAAGTTGGAATACAGTAGGTTTAACACCACTATAAATAAAGAATGAGTTCATTACAGTACCTTAATGTGGTGGTTTGTTTTCTTACACTAACGGAGCTCATGAGATTTTCTGTTGAGTTTTGTTTTGTGAAGTTTTCAAGTTTTGGGTAATGATTTGATGGATTATGGAATAAGGAGTGGCAAGAGCCTAAGCTTGGGGATGCCCAAGGCACCCCAAGGTAAAATTCAAGGATAACCAAAAGCCTAAGCTTGGGGATGCCCCGGAAGGCATCCCCTCTTTCGTCTTCATCTATCGGTAACTTTACTTGAGGCTATATTTTTATTTACCACATGATATGTGTTTTGCTTGGAGCGTCTTGTATGATTTGAGTCTTTGCTTTTTAGTTTACCACAATCATCCTTGCTGTACACACCTTTTGGATAGACACACATGAATCGGAATTTATTAGAAACTATTTGTGCTTCACTTATATCTTTTGAGCTAAGATAATTTTGCTCTAGTGCTTCGCTTATATCTTTTAGAGCACGGTGGTGGTTTTATTTTATAGAAATTATTGATCTCTCATGCTTCACTTATATTATTTTGGGATTCCTTTAGAACAGCATGGTAATTTGCTTTGGCTATAAAATTAGTCCTAATATGATAGGAATCCAATATGGGTATAATAAAAACTTTCATATAAAGCGCATTGAATACTATGAGAAGTTTGATACTTGATGATTGTTTTGAGATATGAAGATGGTGATATTAGAGTCATGCTAGTAGAGTAGTTGTGAATTTGAGAAATACTTGTGTTGAGGTTTGCAAGTCCCGTAGCATGCACGTATGGTAACCGTTGTGTGACAAATTTGAAGCATGAGGTATTTCTTTGATTGTCTTCCTTTGTGTGGAGGTTGGGATCGCACGATGGTTAACTCCTACCAACCCTTCCTCTAGGGGCATGCGTGTAGTACTTTGTTTTGATGACCTGTAGATTTTTGCAATAAGTATATGAGTTCATTATGACTAATGTTGAGTCCATGGATTATACGCACTCTCACCTTTCCATCATTTCTAGCCTCTTCGGTACCGTGCATTGCCCTTTCTCACCTCGAGAGTTGGTGCAAAATTCGCCGGTGCATCCAAACCCCATGATATGATACGCTCTATCACACATAAACCTCCTTATATCTTTCTCAAAACAGCCACCATACCTACCTATTATGGCATTTCCATAGCCATTCCGAGATATATTGCAATGCAACTTTCCACCGTTTCATTTATTATGACACTCTTCATCATTGTTATATTGCCTTGCATGATCATGTAGTTGACATCATATTTGTGGCAAGGCCACCATGCATAATTTTTCATACATGTCACTCTTGTTTCATTGCTAATCCTGGTACACCGCTGGAGGCATTCGTATAAAGTCATATCTTGTTCTATTATCGAGTTGTAATCATTGAGTTGTAAATAAATAGAAGTGTGATGATCATCATTAATAGAGCATTGTCCCAAATAAAAAAAGAAAAATAAAAGAAAGGCCAAATAAAAAAAGGAAAAAAGAACGGCCAAATAAAAAAAGGAAGGCCCAAAAAAAGAAGGGACAATGCTACTATCCTTTTTCCACACTTGTGCTTCAAAGTAGCACCATGATCTTTATGATAGAGAGTCTCTTATGTTGTCACTTTCATATACTAGTGGGAATTTTTCATTATAGAACTTGGCTTGTATATTCCAACAATGGGCTTCCTCAAATGCCCTAGGTCTTCGTGAGCAAGCAAGTTGGATGCACACCCACTTATTTTCTTTTGTTGAGCTTTCGTACATTTATAGCTCTAGTGCATCTGTTGCATGGCAATCCCTACTCCTTGCATTGACATCAATTGATGGGGATCTCCATAGCCCGCTGATTAGCCGTGTCAGTGTGAGACTTTCTCCTTTTTTGTCTTCTCCACACAACCCCCGTCATTATATTCTATTCCACCCATAGTGCTATGTCCATGGCTCACGCTCATGTATTGCGTGAAAGTTGAAAAAGTTTGAAAATTCTAAAGTATGAAACAATTGCTTGGCTGAAACCGGGGTTGTGCATGATTTGAATATTTTGTGTGATGAAGATGGAGCATAGCCAAACTATATGATTTTGTAGGGATGAACTTTCTTTGGCCATGTTATTTTGAGAAGACATAATTATTTTGTTAGTATGCTTGAAGTATTATTATTTTTATGTCAATATTAAACTTTTATCTTGAATCTTTCGGATCAGAACATTCATGCCACAATAAATAAAATTACATTGAGAATTATGCTAGGTAGCATTCCACATCAAAAATTCTGTTTTTATCATTTACATACTCGAGGACGAGCAAGAATTAAGCTTAGGGATGCTTGATATGTCTCCAACGTATCTATAATTTTTGGTTGTTCCATGCCATTATATTATCTATTTTGTATGTTTAATGGCCTTTATTATGCACTTTTATATTATTTTTGGGACTAACCTACTAACCCAAGGTCTAGTGCAAATTGCTGTTTTTTTCCCTATTTCAGTGTTTCGCAAAAAAGGAATATCAAACGTAATGAAACCTTCGAGATAGTTATTCTTGGAACAAACACAATCCAGGAGACTTGGAGTGGATGTCAGGGAAGCAACAAGGCGGCCACGAGATAGGGAGGCGCCCCAGGGGGTAGACACGCCCTACTACCTCTTGAGCACTGCGTTGGTTTTCCCTTGAAGAGGAAAGGGTGATGCAGTAACATAGCGTAAGTATTTCCCTCAGTTTTTGAGAACCAAGGTATCAATCCAGTAGGAGACCACGATCAAGTCCCACACACCTACACAAACAAATAAGAACCTTGCAACCAACGCGATAAAGGGGTTGTCAATCCCTTCACGGCCGCTTGCAAAAGTGAGATCTGATAGAGATGATAAGATAATATTTTTGGTATTTTTATGATAAAGACTAAAAGTAAAGAAAGCAAAGTAAACGGTAATAGAAATAACTTGTTGACGCGAGATTAATATGATGGAAAATAGACCCGGGGGCCATAGGTTTCACTAGTGGCTTCTCTCAAGATAGCATAAGTATTACGGTGGGTAAACAAATTGCTATCGAGCAGTTGATAGAATTGAGCATAGTTATGAGAATATCTAGGTATGATCATGTATATAGGCATCACGTCCGTGACAACTATACCGACTCCTGCCTGCATCTACTACTATTACTCCACACATCGACCGCTATCCAGCATGCATCTAGAGTATTAAGTTCATAAGAACGGAGTAACGCTTTAGGCAAGATGACATGATGTAGAGGGATAAACTCATGCAATATGATATAAACCCCATCTTTTTATCCTCGATGGCAACAATACAATGCGTGTCATTTCCCCTCATCACTTGGGATCGAAAATCGAAAGATTGAACCCAAAGCTAAGCACTTCTCCTTTGCAAGAAAGATCAATCTAGTAGGCCAAACCAAACTGATAATTCAAGAGACTTGCAAAGATAATCAATCATACACAAAAGAATTCAGAGAAGATTCAAATATTGTTCATAGATAATCTTGATCATAAACCCACAATTCATCGGATCTCGACAAACACACCGCAAAAGAAGATCACATCGAATAGATCTCCAAGAGAATCGAGGAAAACTTTTTATTGAGATCCAAAGAGAGAGAAGAAGCCATCTAGCTAATAACTATGGACCCGAAGGTCTGAGGTAAACTACTCACACATCATCGGAGAGGCTATGGTGTTGATGTAGAATCCCTCCGTGATCGATGCCCCCTCCGGCGGAGCGCCGGAAAAGGCCCCAAGATGGGATCTCACGGGTACAGAAGGTTGCGGCGGTGGAAATAGGGTTTTGGCTCTGCCCCTGATGTTTTCGGGGTACGTAGGTATATATAGGAGGAAGAAGTAGGTCGGTGGAGCTACGAGGGGCCCACGAGGGTGGAGGGCGCGCCTAGGGGGGTAGGCGCGCCCCCCTGCCTCGTGGCCTCCTTGTTGATTGCTTGACGTCCACTCCAAGTCTTCTGGATCACGTTTGTTTCGAAAATCACATTCTCGAAGGTTTCATTCCATTTCGACTCCGTTTGATATCCTTTTCCTTCGAAACACTGAAATTGGCAAAAACCAGCTATTTGGGCTGGGCCTCCGGTTAATAGGTTAGTCCCAAAAATAATATAAAAGTGTATAATAAAGCCCATTGAACATCTTAAACAGAATATATAATAGCATGGAACAATCAAAAATTATATATACGTTGGAGACGTATCAAGCATCTCCAAGCCTAATTCCTACTCGTCCTCGAGTAGGTAAATGATAATAACAGAATTTTTGATGTGGAATGCTACTTAGCATAATTTTCAATGTAATTCTCTCAATTGTGGCATGAATATTCAGATCCGAAAGATTCAAGATAAAAGTTTAATATTGACATAAAAGTAATAATACTTCAAGCATACTAACTAAGCAATTATGTCTTCTGAAAATAACATGGCCAAAGAAAGTTCATCCCAACAAAATCATATAGTTTGGTCATGCTCCATTTTCGTCACACAAGAATGCTCTAATCATGCACAACCCCAATGACAAGCCAAGCAATTGTTTCATACTTTAGTAATCTCAAACTTTTTCAACCTTCACGCAATATATGAGCGTGAGCCATGGATATAGCACTATAGGTGGAATAGAATATGATGATGGGGGTTATGTGGAGAAGACAAAAAAGGAGATAGTCTCACATTGACGCGGCTAATCAATGGGCTATGGAGATCCCCATCAATTGATGTCAATGCAAGGAGTAGGGATTGCCATGCAACGGATGCACTAGAGCTATAAATGTATGAAAGCTCAACAAAAGAAACTAAGTGAGTGTGCATCCAACTTGCTTGCTCACGAAGACCTAGGGCATTTGAGGAAGCCCATTGTTGGAATATACAAGCCAAGTTCTATAATGAAAAATTCCCACTAGTATATGAAAGTGACAAAACAAAAGACTCTCTATTATAAAGATCATGGTGCTACTTTGAAGCACAAGTGTGGAAAAAGGATAGTAACATTGCCCCTTTTTATTTTTTTTATTTTCCTTTTTTGGGGCCTTTCCTTTTTTTTGGCCTTTCTCTTTTTTGGGACAATGCTCTATGAATGATGATCATCACACTTCTATTTATTTACAACTCAATGATTACAACTCGATACTAGAACAAGATATGACTTTATATGAATGCCTCCGGCGGTGTACCGGGATGGGCAATGAAACAAGATTGACATGTATGAAATAATATGCATGGTAGCTTTGCCACAAATACGATGTCAACTACATGATCATGCATGGTCGAACCGAGCACAAGTTAAAAATTTATAACTTTGAGCATGAAAGTGACTTAGCTGGTTAATGTGTTCGGCATTGACGCGGTCCGAGCTTGATGCAGGACAAGGTTCCATCCCCCAAGTCGGTCCCGAGGTGGCGGAGCGAAGAGCTCGGCACTCCGGAGTGGTGACATAGCATGGCCAATGTAGGCTGGCAGAGTGACGCCGAAGTCCCCCGGCGTGGGTTAATGAAGTGATGATGAAGCCCCCAGTCTAGCCGAGGTGACGAGGTATGTCAGTACGCCAAGGTGACAACACTGCCCATCCCAGATCATTTACCTGTGCACAAAAAATAGAGCAAAACGGAGATAATAGTAATAATAATAAAAAATGTGTTGCATATTTAATAATTTATGCAAAGTGAGTAATAAAAGAAATATGGCCCGTGTGCCGAACACTCGATGAGATAGAGCACTCTCAGCGATGCCGAAGTCCCTGAGGCGACTAAACATGTCGGTATGGCAATTCTATCAACAAGGCGATCACGCGAGCCGATTTATGCCGATTGGGACGACGGCGCCGGCTTGCCGAAGTGACCACGTGATGTAGTCGAAGTCGATTACCTACTGAGGGAGTCCTGGATTAGGGGGTGTCTGGATAGCCGGACTATAGCCTTCGGCCGGACTCCTGGACTATGAAGATACGAGATTGAAGACTTTGTCCCGTGTCCAGATGGGACTTTCCTTGGCGTGGAAGGCAAGCTTGGCGATACGGATATGTAGATCTCCTACCATTGTAACCGACTACGTAACCCTAACCCTATTCGGTGTCTATATAAACCGGAGGGTTTTAGTCCATAGGACGAACAACAATCATACCATAGGCTAGCTTCTAGGGTTTAGCCTCTCCGATCTCGTGGTAGATCTACTCTTGTACTACCCATATCATCAATATTAATCAAGAAGGAGTAGGGTTTTACCTCCATCGAGAGGGCCCGAACACAGGTAAAAACATCGTGTCCCTTGTCTCCTGTTACCATCCGCCTAGACGCACTCGGGACCCCCTACCCGAGATCCGCGGTTTTGACACCGACATTGGTGCTTTCATTGAGAGTTCCTTCCGTGTCGCCATCTTTAGGCCTGATGGCTCCTCCGATCATCAACAACGATGCGCTCCGGTGAGACTTTTCTCACCGGACAGATCTTCATATTCGGCGGCTTTGCACTGCGGGCCAATTCGCTTGGCCATCTGGAGCAGATTGAAAGCTACGCCCCTGGCCATCAGGTCAGATTTGGAAGTTTGAACTACACGGCCGACATCCGCGGAGACTTGATCTTCGACGGGTTCGAGCCACAGCCAAGCGCGCCGCACTGTCACGAGGGGCATGATATAGCTCTGCCGCCGAACAGTGTCCTGGAGGCCACACCAGAGTCCGCTCCGACCTTTAGCTCGGAGCCGACCGCGCCGATCGAGGACGGGTGGCTGGACACCGCCTCGGGGGCTGTGATATCTACGGCGATTGAGCCGTACACCTACCGATCCTGCGAAGCTTCGTACCTCAAGGTGCCGGACTCCTCCGGACTCCGAGCCTTCAGCGCCCACCTTGTCGAATACGATTGGCGCCCGATCATGGAATTCACTTCGCGGACATCTTTCAAAGACTCGCCCTTTGGCGACATTCTGAATTCACTAAAGTCTCTCTCTTTATCGGAGAGCCTGGCGGATTATGGTCGGGAAGGTTGGGATGCGGCGACGAAGAAAATCAAAGCCCACCCACCACCCACTTCGTAGCCACCGCCGATGATTTAACCGACATGCTAGACTTCGACCAAGACATCGACAATATGGACGACGATGCAGGAGACGACCAAGAACCGATGCCCACATGTGGCAATCGGAAGGCCACCTCGTCATACGACATATACATGGTGGACATCCCAAAAGATGGGAATGTCGATGGAACAATGGAGGATGACCCTCCAAGAAACAGCCTAAGCGCCCGGCGTCGGGCGCCGCTCTAAAACCCGCCACAAAGAAAACGGTGATTCCGCACGGAGACAATAACACCGGACAAAGGCCGAAGACAACCCCCTCCAGCAGGATTCAGCGCAGGAGGATGGAGAAGCCAGCCCTCATGAGAGAGTGGCAGAAAGAGAGGTAGAGGACGATAATTACATGCCTTCCTCCGAAGATGAAGCAAGCCTCGACGACGACGAATTTGTCGTGCCCGAGGATCCCGTCGAACAAGAGCGTTTCAAACGCAGGCTTATGGCCACGACAAGCAACCTCAAGAAAAAGCAGCAACAACTTAGAGCTGACCAAGACTTGCTAGCTGACAGATGGACTGAAGTCCTTGCGGCCGAAGAGTATGAACTCGAGCGCCCCTCCAAGAGCTATCCAAAACGCAGGCTGCTACACCGGTTAGAGGAGGAAGCACCCAAACCTACATCACCAGCGCATGATACAGCTGACCGGCCACCTCGTGGCCGCGGCAGAGAGGCCTCTCGGCCCTCAACTCAAACTGCACCCCGGCGCCGCTCAAAAAATACAAAGGCGCGAGCAAATGCGCCAGACCTACGAGATATATTGTAGGACAAGGCAAGGCAGACAAGATCGATCTATGGATCGCGTGGGCGCCCCACGACACGTGACGATAACCGTCACGCCGGATATGGCAACTCCGGCCGGGCCGAACACGATGAGACAAAGCTCATTTGAGCTGCGTCGTGATATAGCCCAACTGTAGGTGCCAGACACCCACTATGCTTCACAGATGAAGTGATGGATCATCAAATCCCTAAGGGTTTCAAACCCGTAAACATTGAATCATACGATGGCACAACAGATCCTGCGGTTTGGATCGAGGACTATCTCCTTCACATCCACATGGCCCGCGGTGACGATCTACATGCCATCAAATATCTCCCACTCAAGCTTAAAGGACCAGCCCGACATTGGCTTAACAGCTTGCCATCACAGTCAATTGGTTGCTGGGAAGACCTGGAAGCCGCATTCCTCGACAATTTCCAGGGCACATATGTGCGAACACCAGACGCCGATGACCTAAGCCACATAATTCAGCAGCCAGAGGAATCGGCCAGACAATTCTGGACACGGTTCCTAACCAAGAAAAATCAAATTGTCGATTGTTGGATCTGGAGGCCCTTACAGCCTTCAAACACAACATCCATGACGAGTGGCTTGCCCGACACCTAGGACAGGAAAAGCCGAAATCCATGGCAGCCCTCACATCACTCATGACCCACTTTTGCGCGGGAGAGGACAGCTGGCTAGCTCGTAGTAACAACATGACCAAGAGCCCTGGTAATTCGGATACCAAGGACAGCAATGGCAGGTCACGTCGCAACAAGCACAAGCGCCGCATTAACGGCGACAACGCTGAGGATACGACAGTTAATGCCGGATTCAGAGGCTCTAAACCCGGTCAGCGGAAAAAGCCATTTAAAAGGAATACTCCGTGCCCGTCCAATTTGGACCGAATACTCGATCGCTCGTGCCAGATACACGGCACCCCTGAAAAACCAGCCAACCACACCAACAGGGATTGTTGGGTGTTCAAGCAGGCAGGCAAGTTAAATACCGAAAACAGTGACAAGGGGCTGCATAGAGATGACGAGGAAGAGCCCCGCCCGAACGATGAAGAGGATGAAGGGCTTCCCCCCACAAGTGCGGACGGTGAACATGATATACGCAACCCACATACCCAAAAGGGAGCGGAAGCGTGCACTAAGGGACGTATACGCGATGGAGCCAGTCGCCCCAAAGTTCAACCCGTGGTCTTCCTGCCCGATCACTTTTGATCGAAGGGACCACCCCACCAGCCGCCATGGCGGATTCGCCGCATTGGTTTTAGACCCAATCATTGACGGATTTCACCTCACTAGAGTCCTAATGGACGGCGGCAGCAGCCTGAACCTGCTTTATCGTGATACGGCGCAAAAATAGGCATAGACCCATCAAGGATTAAACCTCTGAAGACGACCTTTAAAGGCGTCATACCAGGTGTAGAGGCCAACTATGACAGCTCGGTCACACTTGAAGTGGTCTTGGATCCCCGGATAACTTCCAAGCGAGGAGTTAATCTTCGACATAGTCCTGCTCCGCAGCAAGTTATCACACATCCGCTTCGGACGAACCGTGACGGTAAAATTCAATGCGGTGCCGCACTACGCATATCTCAAGCTCAAGATGCCAGGTCCTCGAGGAGTCATTACGTGTCACGCCCAAGATGCGACCCTATCCTAAAGGAACTCGAAGGTCCCACCAAGGATAGAAGCGCATCTTGAAGACGCTTTTGCAAGGTGGATATCATTACATCAACATTACATAATAGTGGGGATACATACAAAAGGGCATACAATGCCACACGAATACAACAATACAACATACAAGATCAACATCCGACTACGGATGAATCATAAAGAGAAACTCAAACGACATCCACCCTGCTAGCCCAGGCTGCCGACCCGGAACCTATCCCCTGATCGACGAAGAAGAAGAAGAACTCCAAAACAAGCAAACATCGCTCTCGCGTCATGATCATCGCATTACACTGCACTGCAACTGTTGGGGTAGTAATCTGAGCCACGAGGACTCAGCAATCCCATAACCATGGGTATCAAGACTAGCAAAGCTTAATGGGAAAGGAAGGGGTAAAGTGGTGAGGTTGCAGCAGCGACTAAGCAAGTATGGTGGCTAACATACGCAAATGAGAGCGGGAAGAGAAGCAAAGGAACGGTCGTCAACTAGTAATGATCAAGAAGTGATCCTGAGCTCCTACTTACGCCAATCATAACACAGAAACCGTGTTCTCCTCTCGATCAACCCCGAAAAGAGACACGCACGGTTACGCACACGATTGGTGTATTTTAGAAGAGTTTACTTCAAGTTTACTACAACCGGATATTAACAAATTCCCATCTGCCACATAACCGCGGGCACGGCTTTCGAAAGTTCAAACCCTGCAGGGGGTGTCCCAACTTAGCCCATGATAAGCTCTCGCGATCAACGAAGGATATTCCTTCTCCCCGGGAAGACGCGATCAGTCTCGGAATCCCGACTACAAGACATTTCGACAGTAATAAAACAAGACCAGCAAGACCGCCCGATGCGCCGACAATCCCGAGAGGAGCTGCAGATATCTCGTTCTCAGGGCAACACCGGATAAGCTAAGCGTGCAGTACCGGCGTAACCCAAGTTGCCAAGGGATGGTCCCAAGACGGTGCTCTAGTTTGGACCAACACTTAGACAAGCATTGGCCGGGGCTGAATAAAGATGACCCTTGGGCTGGCCGACCCAAGGGAAAGGTAGGTGGTGGTGAGGCAAATGGTAAAACCAAGGTTGGGCCTTCTTTGGAGGAGTCTTATTCAAAGCGAACTGTCAAGGGGGTCCCATAAATCACCCAACCGCGTTAGGGACGCAAAATCCGGGAACATAATACCGATATGACGGAAACTAGGGTGGCAAGAGTGGAACAAAACACTGCATAAGGCCGAGCCTTCCACCCTTTACCAAGTATATAGATGCATTAATAATATAAGAGATATTGTGATATCCCAACAATAAACATAATCCAACATGGAGCAATCTTCATCTTCACCGCAACTAGCAACGCTTATAAGAGGGGCTGAGCAAAGCGGTAACATAGCCAAACAACGGTTTGCTAGGAAGGGTAACAAAGGTTAGAGGTTCATGCAATTTGGGAGGCTTGAGCAGCAAGTGGTAGGTAACGCAGCATAGCGATAGAACGAAGCAACTAGCATAGCAATGATAGTAATGAGATCCAAGGTGACGGTCATCTTGCCTGAAATCCCGCAAGGAAGAAGAACGAGTCCATGAAGAAGATTAAGCCACGAAGACGAACCAAGCGTAGGCGAACGAATCCTCACGATCGCAACGAAACGGGAACTATCGAGAAGAAGCACACAACATAGTAAACACACCACACATGAACAAGGCATGATGCACACCCAAGTATGATGCCCCGACAAGGCTACATGAAGCTACTCATGGCAAGGGATGATGCAAACAAGAACAACACATCAAAGCAAGTTTAAATGAGGCCGGAAACGACATATAACAATTCCGGTAAGTCCTCATATGCAAATTTCGAAATTGGTCCAGATCTGAATAACTTTATGTTCAAGTTGTTAAACAGCACGTTAAGATGCACCACGATGATCTACACGGAATTCTAGTCAAGTTACATATAAAGTTCATTAGATTCGGAGCTACGACCTAGAAGATATGAGCAAAGCAAGTTAAACATGGCATTGATGCAAAATGCATACAAACATCAAGCAAACACCCCAAAACAAGGATGCAACATGATAATATGAAGATACATGCAATATCAAGCAAGTTTCATATAGAGCAAGGAGGCGACGGCGAGGCGGCCCCGGACCGGATCTGGCCGGATCCGCCGGGCGGCGAAATGGTGCGGCGGAGGGACGCGGGTCGGCGAGGCGGCGTTAGAGGCACGCTACGGCGGGTCCCGAGGTGAGGCGGCGGGTCGCCGGCCGACGGGCGGCGTGAGGCGCTGGGACCTGAGTGGCGGCGGCGGGCGCTGACAAGGGCGGGCGGGGAGATGGGCCGGAGGGCCCGATCCAGCTCTCCGGCCGCATGGCGGCGGGGACGGCGCGGGGCGCCACATGGCGGCGTGCCACTGGCTGGGAGCGGCGGCGGGGAAGCGTCCGGACGGCGGCGGTCATGTCCGGTGGCGCAGAGGAGGTGGGATCTAGGGTTAGGGTGGATTTGAACCGCGAATTTGGAAGGGGAAGGCATATATATAGGTAGAGGGAGCTAGGAGAGTCCAAATGAGGAGCGGTTTTCGGCCACACGATCGTGATCGAACGACCGAGAGCATGGAGGGGGTTTGGATGGGTTTTGGGCCACTTTGGAAGGGGTGTTGGGCTGCACACAAAAGAGGCTTTTACGGTACCCCGGTTAATCGTTGGAGTATTAAACGGACTCCAAATGGCACGAAACTTGGCAGGCAGTCTACCGGTGCTATACCAAGGCCGCTTAACAAACCTCGGTCCATTCTGAGAATGTTTAACACCCGCACATGAAAAGAGGCAAAAGGGGGCGCCGGGGAACATAGGAGTGCCGGATTGCAAAACGGACAACGGGGAAAATGCTCGGATGCATGAGACGAACATGTATGCAAAATGAGATGCACATGATGACATGATATGAAATGCAGATGATGACAAGGCAAAATGCAACACGCAAGCAAATGACATGGCAACAACGGTGAATAACTGGATGACACCTGGCGCATCGAATCCGGGGCGTTACAACACTCCTCCACTAACAAGAGATCTCGTCCCGAGATCTTAGGACCGAGACGGAAGGGAAAAAGGGAATGAGGTGAAACAAGAACTCAAGAGAAGAAGCAAAGAGTCAAGACCACTCGAGAAGAAGAGAGGAATGACGAGAATGAAGAGAAACAAAAGCTCACGGAATCAGATAGACTATGAAACCACTCCGGTTAGAACGAGATAAGAAAATGAATAAGATTGGAAGGATTTAGGCGGCACTCCGGTTAAAACATGGAGAAATAGAACACGAACTTCACAAGAAGGGATGTCACTTGACGAGTTGAACAACGCAATGCCTCCGGAAGAATTGAAATAGAATGAAAACAATTTAGAAGGAAGGATTGAACGAATTTGAATATCTGAGAAGAACGAAGAAATGCAAAACTCCGTTTCAAAAGAATATGGAGAATTAATTACACTTTGAGACGCGAGAAGAAAAGATGCTTGAATTTCTCCAACAAAATCTTGATGAACTCTTGAAAAATGAATTAAATCATGAAGAACCACCATGAAGAACTCCGGTAACAAAAGGTTGACGAGATAAAATGAAGGATGAAAGAATAAGATGAGCCTTGCGATGATTTAGATGGATGTTCCGACGAAATGGCCGAGTAAATTTGAACTCCGGAAAAGAAAAGATGAAAAACACTTGGAAATGGAATTTATTCCTCACGAAAAAACTCCGAAGAAAAAGGATTAATCACTTTGATGAAATAAGAATAAGATTTATTGTATGCTTATCCTTCATCAAATTAAATTGATGACAAGTAATGGATTTTGCATATTACTTATTCTTCTTGAAAAGGATTAAGAAGTGACATATCGCAAACTTGAGAAGGTCTTCATGAACCACCGGTAGGATTGAAAAGAACGAATGGATTAATATGATAAACAAGGAAAAGAATCTTGAATGAACCATTGTAAGGATTTGGAAATGACTGACGAAAGAGGATGAATCACCGGGAAGAATTAGAAGAACAAATGTGCTTGAGGGGATTTAGATGCAAAAGAATGAAGAGATCATGGGCTGATTAAAGAACACTTGAACGAAGCACTGGGATAAATAGAGAACGATAACTGGAATGATGGCCTCCGGTGAAAGAAACGGGGAAAACAACTCCTGACATGCTCCGGATGGGTAAGCAAAGGAATATCTGACAAATGGAATAATTCGAGGCTGATAACATGAAGCTAGAACCGCGAATCTTCGAGAGAACGGACAAGATTTAGAGGAAAAACTCTTCTTCAATCTTCAAATGATGACGAGAAACACCACCAAAATTACTGAGATACTCCGAGAGAAAGAAAAGCGAAGGGGTTGAGCCAACAATGAAATGATTCGAAAACGATCTTGGAAAAGGCATGTGACTGATGAAATTCATTCTTACGTCATGCTTGAAAAGAATTATGAATGGCTCCGGGGAAATTAGAAGAGTCAGGTAAGATCCTGGGAAAAGACCTGTGGGTTAGGGCCCACTAAAAAGAAAACACCGTTGAAAAGGATTGTTGAAGAGATAGATGATGCACCGGCACAATTGAAATATTTGAATGAGGTGACACCCTCGAATTAATTCGAACACAGACGAATCTCTTGAGATGTCTTGAACACTCCAGAAGGATAAACTGGCGAGAGGCGAACGAGCAGGGAAAACACTTGAGCCGAGGAAAGTAATGTGATCAACCCGAAAAACTAGAATTGAGTCCACCGGAAAAGAGATGAAGAATGACAAACAAAAGAGAATTCACCGGTTGAAACAATTGTCGAAAGACTGAAGAGGCTCCACACGAATGACAACGATGCTCGAAAGAGACTCGGGCTCCGGGAAGAAAAAGGGTGGGAGGGCGGGAAAACAAAGGCAACTTGAAAGGGGAACCGACAAATATCTTGAAGAGAAAAACAACGGTTGAAATCATTGAGGAAAGAAAGCAAAGACTCCGCACGAGTAGGATGGATACTCGAATACAGACTCTGGTTCCGAGAAGAAGAAGGGAGGGCGGGTGGGAAAAACAAGGACAACTTCGGACAAGCAAAAACAACGACGTCGGAGGAAGAACTGAAGATTGATCTTGCGAAAGACAAAGAGGTTCGAGTCGACTTGACGAGAGATGCACCGGACAAAAGAGGATGGACAACGAACGAAAACTAACCGCGTGATCCTGAAGAAAAAATTTTGAACGAGAAGAGGAGTAGTTCAAAACACCTACGTCAAGATTCCTCACCAGAGCGACGAAGGGGCTGAGGAGTAAAAAGAATTCCTACTCTCCGATATAAGTAGACTCCGAAAACAGCTTTCTTCTAGACTCAACAACGGCCAAACTACACGATCAATCAAGGGGGCTCCTAGGGTCGGTCGAGGCTCTGATACCAACTTGTCACGCCCAAGATGCGACCCTATCCTAAAGGAACTCGAAGGTCCCACCAAGGATAGAAGCGCATCTTGAAGACGCTTTTGCAAGGTGGATATCATTACATCAACATTACATAATAGTGGGGATACATACAAAAGGGCATACAATGCCACACGAATACAACAATACAACATACAAGATCAACATCCGACTACGGATGAATCATAAAGAGAAACTCAAACGACATCCACCCTGCTAGCCCAGGCTGCCGACCCGGAACCTATCCCCTAATCGACGAAGAAGAAGAAGAACTCCAAAACAAGCAAACATCGCTCTCGCGTCATGATCATCGCATTACCTGTACCTGCAACTGTTGGGGTAGTAATCTGTGAGCCACGAGGACTCAGCAATCCCATAACCATGGGTATCAAGACTAGCAAAGCTTAATGGGAAAGGAAGGGGTAAAGTGGTGAGGTTGCAGCAGCGACTAAGCAAGTATGGTGGCTAACATACGCAAATGAGAGCGAGAAGAGAAGCAAAGGAACGGTCGTCAACTAGTAATGATCAAGAAGCGATCCTGAGCTCCTACTTACGCCAATCGTAACACAGAAACCGTGTTCTCCTCTCGATCAACCCCGAAAAGAGACACTCACGGTTACGCACACGATTGGTGTATTTTAGAAGAGTTTACTTCAAGTTTACTACAACCGGATATCAACAAATTCCCATCTGCCACATAACCGCGGCACGGCTTTCGAAAGTTCAAAGTCCTGCAGGGGTGTCCCAACTTAGCCCATGGTAAGCTCTCACGATCAACGAAGGATATTCCTTCTCCCGGGAAGACCTGAACAGTCTCGGAATCCCGGCTACAAGACATTTCGACAGTAATAAAACAAGACCAGCAAGACCGCCCGATGCGCCGACAATCCCGATAGGAGCTGCACATATCTCGTTCTCAGGGCAACACCGGATAAGCTAAGCATACAAGTACCAACGTAACCCAAGTTGCCAAGGGATGGTCCCACACGGTGCTCTAGGTTGGACCAACACTTAGACAAGCATTGGCCCGGGGGGCTGAATAAAGATGACCCTTGGGCTGGCCGACCCAAGGGAAAGGTAGGTGGTGGTGAGGCAAATGGTAAAACCAAGGTTGGGCCTTGCTGGAGGAGTCTTATTCAAAGCGAACTGTCAAGGGGTCCCATAAATCACCCAACCGTTAGGGACGCAAAATCCGGGAACATAATACCGATATGACGGAAACTAGGGCGGCAAGTGGAACAAAACACTGCATAAGGCCGAGCCTTCCACCCTTTACCAAGTATATAGATGCATTAATAATATAAGAGATATTGTGATATCCCAACAATAAACATAATCCAACATGGAGCAATCTTCATCTTCACCTGCAACTAGCAACGCTATAAGAGGGCTGAGCAAAGCGGTAACATAGCCAAACAACGGTTTGCTAGGAAGGGTAACAAAGGTTAGAGGTTCATGCAATTTGGGAGGCTTGAGCAGCAAGTGGTAGGTAACGCAGCATAGCGATAGAACGAAGCAACTAGCATATGAAATGCAGATGATGACAAGGCAAAATGCAACACGCAAGCAAATGACATGGCAACGACGGCGAATAACTGGATGACACCTGGCGCTTCGAATCCGGGGTGTTACATTACGGTCAATGGATACACCGAACGCTCTCTCTGGACGGAGGAGCATACGGCGGCCCTCGCGGCGGAAGTACAAAGTAGCCTCTTAAGGCAATTCTCGAGTCCGGCTATTAAACGCCCGGACACCGTTAAGCGCACCCGGAGTAACCTACAACAAGACCGCCTGGCACGTTCCGAGCACGCATAGCAATGCGGCCCAAACCCCAGCCCTCGCGAAATTGCGAAACCAGTACTATGCGTACATAATTACGCTCTGGAAATACCTTGGGCATAGGGGGAGGGGCACGACCACGGCATGCCCAGCATGTGGCTTAACCGCACCAGGGGCTCCCGATTGTGTCATTCTTTTCTTTTTTTTCTTTTTTTCTCTTTCAGGACTCCGTTCTTACGAAGCCCTAACCGGCAATAGAATCGCCGAACACACGATGCAACAGCCAGGGAAGCAGAAAGCTACGACGAGTGTCCAGGTGGTCTCTATTACGAGCAATATATCTGTTTTACACACCATCCCGCGGCTTACCCCTGGAGGGGGACATGTTAAAAATCCGTCCCTTGCTTATCGCACTATTTGTATCGTTTTGCTCTTCTGCAGCCCTTTTGAATAAACAATATATAGCTTCGCCTATTATTGAATTCCTTTTCTCTCTATATATGTTCATTTATGACATTGTGCAACCGTACACTTGATGCACGGGCAATACACCGAGGGCTTAAGTACCCCACAATATGGTGTGATAAGTCCGAACACTTTCACAAGTGCGGCACCCCGAACTTATAGCATTATATGCATCGGCTCCGAATCATGTCTTGGGTCAATAGTTCGGTTTGCCCGGCTCCCATGTTTGGTACCTTACGTTCCGTTATATCGGCTAAGGTAGCGCTGGGACAACCACTGCGATTGTGCCCCGGTTGAGCTGGGTTAAGCACCTCAGTGGAGAAAGCTAAAACTGACTGTCATGATAGGGCGAGAGCCGGTCGCTGTTCGAGAGGTTTTCGAGTCCCTAAAGACTTATGCCGCTTAGAGCGAGGAGTCGGCATTGTCCGGCCTAGGCGTGGATAGCGCTCCGAACTCGGTCTTCCGAATACTAGGGGCTTCGCCGAAATTTAAAATTATAGAATTCTATGGCTAAGTGAGAGTGTTCAAGCATTATAGTCCGGTTGCCTTGTTCGTTGCGTTCAGCGCCTCCTCGAAGGACCCAAGAATGGGAACAAGAGCGCTCAAGCTTATCCCGAACACCCCAAAGCACTCATGGCATGGGGGTTTTGAAGCCGACGACTCTCCATCTCTCAAATTTAATACACGGCCGCACAGAAGGTAATATTTTAAATTCAAAAGTGTTGCTTAGCGCATATGAACAAATTTTCAGCGTACAGGATAACAAATGCGAGTCTACTCAAAAATAATATCTTTGGAGCATTCATCCGCTATAAGGCAGGCGCCCTTCAGGACGCCCTCATAATAGATTTCAGGCTTGCGATGCTCCTTCTTCGGTGGTGGTACGTCCGTCACAAGCTTCTCAGCGTCCATCTTGCCCCAGTGCACCTTAGCAAGGGCAAGGGCCCTACGGGCACCTTCGATGCAGACGGAGCGCAGTGATGACTTCAACCCATGGACAAAGGCGTCCACCGGCCGCCTCACCAGCCAGAAGTAGCTCCTGGGCATGGGTTCCTTGGGCCACACCGACCTATGAGGCCCTTCATGGCCTGTTCGGCCACCTTATGGAGCTCGACCAGCTGCTTCACTGGTCGGCTCAAAAGCACCGTGTCCGGCCTCAAAGATATCTTGAGACCAGGACACCTTCTCTGTTGAGCTTCCCTCCTCGGCTCGGTAGAATGCGGCAGCATCAGCCACACTGCGGGGAAGATCTGCGAATGCTCCTGGAGAGCTCCAGATTCAGGTAAGTAACAGATAATTCACTTTCACATGCTTGCTTTGCATATAGAATGCCTTACCCGCCGCTATTTTCTTCATCGCCTCAATTTCCTGGAGGGCTTTGTGGGCTTCGGCCTTAGCGGCTTTGGCGCTCAAGGGCCACGGCGAGCTCGGACCCTCGAGTCTTTGAGTCGCGCTCCAAACTCTCGTGTTTTTCCACGAGAGCCTGGAGCTCTTGCCGCACCTCCGCCACCCGCGCCTCCTGCTTCTCTCGCTCGGTGCGCTCCGCGGCTGCATTGCTTTCGGCCTTGGACACCGCTTCCTTCAGGGTCGCCACCTCGTTCGTGGCCCTTGCAATATTCACGTTATTCCTGTCATTTTTTGCAGCCACATCTTTTAAATACTCCCATAAGGTATGACTTACCTTCCTTGTCCTCGAGCTGCTTCTTGGCAAGTCTGAGCTCGTTCTCGGACCGCTCGAGGCTCTGCTTTAATGCATCAACCTCTGCAGTAAGTGCGGCAGAGGTTAGCAGCGCAGCCTGCATTCCCATATTGACATACTTATGTTAGTCTCCTGCGTATATCTTTTAGATCCTCAGTTCGGCTTTTCTTTCCGAACACCAAACTGAGCATCAGGGGCTACTGTCTATGCAGTAATATTTTTACATATCTTAAATACATACCTCAAGGCCTGTTAGAAGGCTGGCACAGGCTTCAGTCAGCCCGCTCTTGGCGGACTGAACTTTCTGGATCACCACACTCATAACAATGCGGTACTCCTCGTCGATAGAAGCGCCGTTAAGCGCCTCCATCAAATCATCCGGTGCCTTCGGTTGAATGGAGGTCTCGGGCGTCGCAGTCTTGCCCTTCTTACGAAGGGGTCGCCTGTCGGACTTCGGAACCACTGAAGGTTCCGGTATGGAGTCCAGCACAGGGCCGGACTGGAAGCCCTTCGGGGTTTTATCCCCTTGCGCCGAGTCCGGAGGTCGCCTTGCGGCGCCTCCAGCGCCACCTCCTCCTGGCTGGGCCCCTTTTGGGACTCCACCTCGGCGTCATCCGCGGCGGGAGGAGACGAGGCGGTCGGAAGTGAGGCGCTATTCACATCCGACGAGTCCAGGGAGCCGCTCGACGAATCGTCGAGCCCGTCCTTGGGCGGGCTGCATGGTTATATTTGGTGTTAGAAGACGCTGTGCGACAAATGGGACGCCGGGAGTTATTCTGGTGTCCGGACACTTACGATTTCGCCAGGGGCTTGGCCCTTGGTAGCCACCCCTCTCCGCCGTCGTCGGCGTTGGCGGCGTAGTCTGGAGGAAGGGTCCTCTCCTTCTTGGACCCTCCGGCCTCCCCAGTTGGGGCGGCCTTCCTTTTCTTCTCTTCCCCCGCTGGGGGAGGGACCTCTTTTTCCTCCTCCTCGTCTTCACGGGAGGAGTCCGCCTCGGAGTCATCGGACGATGAGTCCGACAACACCTGGCGCCGGGAACTCCTTCGAGTTCCCGTGGCCTTCTTCTTGGCCTTCTTCTCCGGCACCACGTGAGGTGCCGGAACCAGCAGCCTCGTCAATCGGCGTCCACTGGGTCTTCTGGCAAGGGAGCCGGACAGTTAACCTGTCCGGACGTCTTCAGCCAGTCCTGTCAAAGGTGAGGGAGTTTTATATCCCGCAAAGAGTCAAACTATGAAAAAAGAGTCCCGTAAAGGGTAAAATAACTTACCTCGCTGGCTTGATGCTGCGAGCTGAATCCGCGATCTTGATGGCGGATGCGGGAGCTTCGGCGCCCTTGAACAGCACCTTCCAGGCATCTTCGTACATAGTGTCGAAGAGCCGGCTCAAGGTTCGGTGCTGTGCCGGATCAAACCCCCACAAGTTGAAGGCCCGGTGCTGGCATGGGAGAATCCGGCGGATGAGCATCACCTGGATTACGCTGACAAGCTTGAGATTCTTGTCCACCAGGTTTCGGACGCAAGTTTGGAGTCCGGACAGCTCTTCCGAATTACCCCACGTCAGGCCCATCTCTTTCCATGATGTGAGCCGTGTGGGGAAGCCAGATCGGAATTCGAGGGCCGCCGCCCATTGCGAGTCGCGCGCCTCGGTGATGTAGAACCACCCCGATTGCCACCCCTTTATGGTCTCCACAAAGGAGCCCTCGAGCCACAGGATGTTGGCCATCTTGCCCACCATGGCACCTCCGCACTCCGCTTGGCGGCCGCCCACTACCTTCGGCTTGACATTGAAGGTCTTCAGCCATAAGCCGAAGTGGGGCTGGATGCAGAGGAAGGCCTTGCACACGACGATAAACGCCGAGATGTTGAGGATGAAATTCGGGGCCAGATCGTGGAAATCTAGGCCATAGTAGAACATGGGCCCCCGGACGAATGGGTGAAGTGGAAAGCCTAGTCCGTGGAGGAAGTGGGGGAGGAACACCACCCTCTCATGGGGCCTGGGGGTGGGGATGAGCTGCCCCTTGTTGGAGAGCCAACACGCGATGTCGCCGGACAAGTATCTGGCCTTCCGCAGCTTTTTGATGTGCCCCTCCGTGACGGAGGAGGCCATCCACTTGCCTCCCGCTCCGGACATGGTTGGAGAAGGTTGAGGTGGGATGTGCGGACTTGGGCGCTGGAGCTCGAGTGCGCGGAAATGGATAGGCAAAGGAGGAAGAAGGCATGTGTGGAAAAAGCGGGTCCTTATCCCCTTATATGGACAGACAAAGCTATGCGTCCCCACCGGCCTGATAAAACTCGCTTATCTCCCAAGCGCCGTAATCAATGGCGCGGTTGGGTTACCCACGCCCGTATTGATGAGAATCCCGGAATAAGGGGACACGATCTCTGCTTTGACAAGACGTGCCAAGGAAACCGCCTCGCTAAACGCGCTGAGGCAGGACAGTGAAAACGATTCGAATAAAGGCTTGGCCGTGGTGTGATGTCACGCTACGGAATACGTCAGCAGATTGACCTTGTGTGAATATTATTCTCTCTACGGTGGTATGTGGAACTTATTTTGCAGAGCCGGACACTATCCTTGTGTTCAAAATCTTCTATGAAGTATTCAGAGGAGGAACCCGCCTTGCAATGCCAAAGACAATATGCGTGCCGGACTCGTCGTCATTGAAGCCTGGTTCAGGGGCTACTGAGGTAGTCCTGGATTAGGGGGTGTCCGGATAGCCGGACTATAGCCTTTGGCTGGACTCCTGGTGCATGAAGATACGAGATTGAAGACTTCGTCCCGTGTCCGGATGGGACTTTCCTTGGCGTGGAAGGCAAGCTTGGCGATACGGATATGTAGATCTCCTACCATTGTAACCGACTCTGTGTAACCCTAACTCTATTCGGTGTCTATATAAACCGGAGGGTTTTAGTCCATAGGATGAACAACAATCATACCATAGGCTAGCTTCTAGGGTTTAGCCTCTCTGATCTCGTGGTAGATCTACTCTTGTACTACCCATATCATCAATATTAATCAAGCAGGAGTAGGGTTTTACCTCCATCGAGAGGGCCCGAACTTGGGTAAAAACATCGTGTCCCTTGTCTCCTGTTACCATCCGCCTAGACGCACAGTTCGGGACCCCTACCCGAGATCCGCCGGTTTTGACACCGACACCTACACATGTTAAATAGTGCAGGCCAACAATAATAATATAAATATATAAAAAGTCCTCGTGTAATTAATTTACACAAAATAATTTATTTAAAGATATGTGGCCTGGCGCCGAAGTCAATGTCGATGCAGGGTGTCGGTGTGATGCAGTAAAGACGTGGCAAAGCCTGAATTCACAGGATGGTCCGAGTTACGGATGCGGCATCCGCGGAACTGTGTACGGAAACTGACCGAACCACCACGCAACCATTGTTAATGCGGACACCATTTGATAGACCTGTGTACAGATGATGGAACAAACCAGAGTAATAATTCTTTGGAAAAAATAAACCCAAACAAGCAAAAATTACTAGGGTTAATAGCACCTGATTTATTTGTTGTAGTAATCCGAAGAAAAGTGACTCCCAAAATTGGGACTAAATCCGCACACCCATTGCCTGATGGGCGATGAAGCAATGGCATGGCGATGCCGGCAAAGGTTGGCTCGCCGAGGAAAATCCCCTAGCCTAGCTAATGTGATGAAGCCGGTCGGTTGATGACTGAGGGAGTCCTGGATTAGGGGGTCCTCGGACAGCCGGACTATATCCTTTGGCCGGACTGTTGGACTATGAAGATACAAGATTGAAGACTTCGTCCCGTGTCCGGATGGGACTCTCCTTGGCGTGGAAGGCAATCTTGGCAATACGGATATGTAGATCTCCTCCCTTGTTACCGACTCTGTGTAACCCGAGCCCCCTCCGGTGTCTATATAAACCGGAGGGTTTAGTCCGTAGGACAACAACAATCACACCATAGGCTAGCTTTTAGGGTTTAGCCTCTACGATTAATACTCATATCATCAAGATCAATCAAGCAGGAAGTACGGTATTACCTCCATCGAGAGGGCCCGAACCTGGGTAAACATCGTGTCCCCCGCCTCCTGTTACCATCCGCCTTAGATGCACAGTTCGGGACCCCCTACCCGAGATCCGCCAGTTTTGACACCGACAATGACGCTGAAGTCTCCGGAGTAGGTTGATGAAGAGATGGCGACACCCCCGGTCCGGACGAGGTGAAGGAGCAGGTCGGTAAGGAGATGTTGCAGCTGCCATGTCAGCCGAGGTGATGAAGCAGTTCGACGTGATGGACATCGGCTCGAAAAAGCAACAATGCAGCCATGCCGACGCATGTCGTAACTTGTGACACGGTCAATGCCGGCTTGTTGAAGTGACCATGCGGCGATGCCGGTGTGCCCGCTCCGTGTAATCCGTGGGGCGGCGATGTTGGTGATGATTTATCCTTGGAGATTCCGAACTCTTGTTCGGCTCGCCGAGATGATGATACGAAGAAGTTGAGCTCAGCTCAACAAAGTGACGACGTGCCTAGCGCAGGTCGGCAACCGTGGAGCAATGTCTGGTTTGACACAAGCGTGATGGTGGAAAGTACCTCAGAGAAAGCTTAAAACTTTTTGGGCGCGTGTTTAAGAACAATGCACAATACCCCAGAAGAAAATTCCTTTAAAAAGGTTGTCCAATGTCACGTTCACAAAGAAACATGAATTCGGGTCGGATCCGTATTCGCGCAGAAATCAGACACGAAAATTGGTCCACTCATCGGAAGGTTCCCGGAGTTTGAACCGTCGGATCGAGCTGAAATTTTGAGGGGTGGTAGATATGGGAATTCCGCAGCCATGCTACGATCCTTTTTCCACACTTGTGCTTCAAAGTAGCACCATGATCTTTATGATAGAGAGTCTCTTATGCTGTCACTTTCATATACTAGTGGGAATTTTTCATTATAGAACTTGGCTTGTATATTCCAACAATGGGCTTCCTCAAATGCCCTAGGTCTTCGTGAGCAAGCAAGTTGGATGCACACCCACTTAGTTTCTTTTGTTGAGCTTTCATACATTTATAGCTCTAGTGCATCCGTTGCATGGCAATCCGTACTCCTTGCATTGAGATCAATTGATGGGGATCTCCATAGCCCATTGATTAGCCATGTCAATGTGAGATTTTCTCCTTTTTTGTATTCTCCACACAACCCCCATCATTATATTCTATTCCACCCATAGTGCTATGTCCATGGCTCATGCTCATGTACTGCGTGAAAGTTGAAAAAGTTTGAAAATTCTAAAGTATGAATCAATTGCTTGGCTGAAACCGGGGTTGTGCATGATTTGAATATTTTGTGTGACGAAGATGGAGCATAGCCAAACTATATCATTTTGTAGGGATGAACTTTCTTTGGCCATGTTATTTTGAGAAGACATAATTATTTTGTTATTATGCTTGAAGTATTATTATTTTTATGTCAATATTAAACTTTTACCTTGAATCTTTCGGATCTGAACATTCATGCCACAATAAAGAAAATTACATTGAGAATTATGCTAGGTAGCATTCCACATCAAAAATTCTGTTTTTATCATTTACCTACTCGAGGACGAGCAGGAATTAAGCTTGGGGATGCTTGATACGTCTCCAACGTATCTATAATTTTTGATTGTTCCATGCTATTATATTATCTGTTTTGTATGTTTAACGGGCTTTATTATGCACTTCTATATTATTTTTGGGACTAACCTACTAACCCAAGGTCCATTGCAAATTGCTGTTTTTTTTGCCTATTTCAGTGTTTCGCAAAACAGGAATATCAAACGGAATGAAACCTTCGAGAGAGTTATTCTTGGAACAAACGCAATCCAGGCGACTTGGAGTGGACGTCAAGGAAGCAACAAGGCAGCCACGAGATTGGGAGGCGCGCCCAGGGGGTAGACGCGCCCTGCTACCTCTTGAGCACTGCGTTGGTTTTCCCTTGAAGAGGAAAGGGTGATGCAGTAAAGTAGCGTAAGTATCTCCCTTAGTTTTTGAGAACCAAGGTATCAATCCAGTAGGAGACCACGCTCAAGTCCCACACACCTACACAAACAAATAAGAACCTTGCAACCAACGCAATAAAGGGGTTGTCAATCCCTTCACGGCCGCTTGAGAAAGTGAGATCTGATAGAGATGATAAGATAATATTTTTGGTATTTTTATGATAAAGACTAAAAGTAAAGAAAGCAAAGTAAACGGTAATAGAAATAACTTGTTGACGCGAGATTAATATGATGGAAAATAGACCCGGGGGCTATAGGTTTCACTAGTGGCTTCTCTCAAGATAGCATAAGTATTACGGTGGGTAAACAAATTGTTGTCGAGCAATTGATAGAATTGAGCATAGTTATGAGAATATCTAGGTATGATCATGTATATAGGCATCACGTCCGTGACAACTATACCGACTCCTGCCTGCATCTACTACTATTACTCCACACATCGACCGCTATCCAGCATGCATCTAGAGTATTAAGTTCATAAGAACGGAGTAACGCTTTAAGCAAGATGACATGATGTAGAGGGATAAACTCATGCAATATGATATAAACCCCATCTTTTATCCTCGATGGCAACAATACGATACGTGTCATTTCCCCTCATCACTTTGGGATCGAGCACCGAAAGATTGAACCCAAAGCTAAGCACTTCTCCCATTGCAAGAAAGATCAATCTAGTAGGCCAAACCAAACTGATAATTCGAAGAGACTTGCAAAGATAAACCAATCATACATAAAAAGAATTCAGAGGAGATTCAAATATTTTTCATAGATAATCTTGATCATAAACCCACAATTCATCGGATCTCGACAAACACACCGCAAAACAAGATTACATCGAATAGATCTCCAAGAGAATCGAGGAAAACTTTGTATTGAGATCCAAAGAGAGAGAAGAAGCCATCTAGCTAATAACTATGGACCCGAAGGTCTGAGGTAAACTACTCACACATCATCGGAGAGGCTATGGTGTTGATGTAGAATCCCTCCGTGATCGATGCCCCCCTCGTGAGCGCCGGAAAAGGCCCCAAGATGGGATCTCACAGGTACAGAAGGTTGCGGCAGTGGAAATAGGGTTTTGGCTCTGCCCCTGATGTTTTTGGGGTACGTAGGTATATATAGGAGGAAGAAGTAGGTCAGTGGAGCTACGAGGGGCCCACGAGGGTGGAGGGCGCGCCCAATGGGGTAGGCCTCCTCGTTGATTGCTTGACGTCCACTCCAAGTCCTCTGGATCACGTTTGTTATGAAAATCACGTTCTCGAAGGTTTCATTCCATTTCGACTCTGTTTGATATCCTTTTCCTTCGAAACACTAAAATAGGCAAAAAACAACTATTTGGGCTGGGCCTCCGGTTAATAGGTTAGTCCCAAAAATAATATAAAAGTGTATAATAAAGCCCATTGAACATCCAAAACAGAATATATAATAGCATGGAACAATCAAAAATTATAGATACGTTGGAGACGTATCAAGCATCCTCAAGCCTAATTCCTACTCGTCCTCGAGTAGGTAAATGATAGTAACAGAATTTTTGATGTGGAATGCTACTTAGCATAATTTTCAATGTAATTCTCTCAATTGTAGCATGAATATTCAGATCCGAAAGATTCAAGATAAAAGTTTAATATTGACATAAAATTAATAATACTTCAAGCATACTAACTAAGCAATTATGTCTTCTCAAAATAACATGGCCAAAGAAAGTTCATCCCTACAAAATCATATAGTTTGGTCATGCTCCATTTTCGTCACACAAGAATGCTCTCATCATGCACAACCCCGGTGACAAGCCAAGCAATTGTTTCATACTTTAGTAATCTCAAACTTTTTCAACCTTCACGCAATATATGAGCGTGAGCCATGGATATAGCACTACAGGTGGAATAGAATATGATGATGGGGGTTATGTGGAGAAGACAAAAAAGGAGATAGTCTCACATTGACGCGGCTAATCAATGGGCTATGGAGATCCCCATCAATTGATGTCAATGCAAGGAGTAGGGATTGCCATGCAACGGACGCACTAGAGCTATAAATGTATGAAAGCTCAACAAAAGAAACTAAGTGGGTGTGCATCCAACTTGCTTGCTCATGAAGACCTAGGGCATTTGAGGAAGCCCATTGTTGGAATATACAAGCCAAGTTTTATAATGAAAAATTCCCACTAGTATATGAAAGTGACAAAACAAAAGACTCTCTATTATAAAGATCATGGTGCTACTTTGAAGCACAAGTGTGGAAAAAGGATAGTAACATTGCCCCTTTTATTTTTTTTATTTTCCTTTTTTTGGGCCTTTCCTTTTTTTGGACTTTCTCTTTTTTTTGGGACAATGCTCTATGAATGATGATCATCACACTTCTATTTATTTACAACTCAATGATTACAACTCGATACTAGAACAAGATATGACTTTATATGAATGCCTATGGTGGTGTACCGGGATGGGCAATGAATCAAGAGTGACATGTATGAACTAATCTGCATGGTGGCTTTGCCACAAATACGATGTCAACTACATGATCATGCAAGGCAATATGACAATGATGAAGCGTGTCATGATAAACGGAACGATGGAAAGTTGCATGGCAATATATCTCGGAATGGCTATGGAAATGCCATAATAGGTAGGTATGGTGGCTGTTTTGAGGAAGATATAAGGAGGTTTATGTGTGATAGAGCGTATCGTATCACGGGGTTTGGATGCACCGGCGAAGTTTGCACCAACTCTCAAGGTGAGAAAGGGCAATGCACGGTACCGAAGAGGCTAGCAACAATGGAAGGGTGAGAGTGCGTATAATCCATGGACTCAACATTAGTCATTAAGAACTCACATACTTATTGCAAAAATCTAGAAGTGATAAAAAACAAAGCACTACGCGCATGCTCCTAGGGGTGTAGATTGGTAGGAAAAGACCATCGCTCCTCCCCGACCGCCACTCATAAGGAGGACAATCAAAGAACACTTCATGTTTTAAATTTGTTACACAATGTTTACCATACGTGCATGCTACGGGACTTGCAAAGTTCAACACAAGTATTTATCAAATTCACAACTACTCAACTAGCACAACTTTAATATCACTACCTCCATATCTCAAAACAATCATCAAACATCAAACTTATCTTAGTATTCAACACACTTATAAGAAAGTTTTTACTAATCTTGGATGCCTATCATATTAGAAATAGTTTCATAATTTAAGCAAATTACCATGCTGTTTTGTAGGACTCTCAAAATAATATAAGTGAAGCATGAGAGAACAATAGTTTCTATAAAACAAAACCACCACCGTGCTCTAAAAGATATAACTGAAGCACTAGAGCAAAAACTATATAGCTCAGAAGATATAAGTGAAGCACATAGAGTATTCTAACAAATTTCAAATCATGTGTGTCTCTCTCAAAAGTGTGTACAGAAAGGATGATTGTGGTAAACTAAAAGCAAAGACTCAAATCATACAAGACGCTCCAAGCAAAACACATATCATGTGGTGAATAAAAATATAGCCCCAAGTAAAGTTACCGATAGACGAAGACAAAAGAGGGGATGCCTTCGGGGCATCCCCAAGCTTAGGCTTTTGGTTGTCATTGAATTTTACCTTGGGGTGCCTTGGGCATCCCCAATCTTAGGCTCTTGCCAATCCTTGTTCCATAATCCATCAAATCATTTACCCAAAACTTGAAAACTTCACAACACAAAACTTAACAAAAAATCTCGTGAGCTCCGTTAGCGAAAGAAAACAAAACGCCACTTCAAGGTACTGTATTGAACTCATTATTTATTTATATTGGTGTTAAACCCACTGTATTCCAACTTCTCTATGGTTTATAAACTCTTTTACTAGCCGTTGATTCATCAAAATAAGCAAACAACACACAAAAAACAGAATCTGTCAAAAGCAGAACAGTCTGTAGTAATCTGTATCTAAGGCAAACTTCTGGAACTCAGAAACATCTACCAAAATAGGACGACCTAGATAATTTGTTTATTGATCTACTGCAATTGGAATCCGTATTTTATCATGTTCTGGTGATTTAAAACAATTGTTTTCGTGAACAGAAAGTTTCTGGAATTTTCAGCAAGATCAAATAACTATCATCCAAGAAAATTCTATAGGTTTCACTTGGCACAAACACTAATTAAAACATCAAAACACATCTAACCAGAGGCTAGATCAAAGATTTATTACTAAACAGGATCAAAAAGCAAAAAACTAAAATAAAATTGGGTTGCCTCCCAATAAGCGCTATCGTTTAACGCCCCTAGCTAGGCATAAAAGCAAGGATAGATCTAAGTATTGCCATCTTTGGTAGGCAATCCATAAGTGGCTCTCATAATAGATTAATAAGGTAATTTAATCTTCTTTCTAGGGAAGTGTTCCATGCCTTTCCTCAACGGAAATTGGAATCTAATATTCCCTTCCTTCATATCAATAATTGCACCAATCGTTCTAAGGAAAGGTCTACCAAGAATAGTAGGACATGAAGGATTGCAATCTATATCAAGAACAATAAAATCTACGGGCACATAGTTCCTATTTGAAACAATAAAAACATCATTAATTCTTCCCATAGGTTTCTTGATAGTGGAATCCGCAAGATGCAAGTTTAAAGAGCAATCATCAATTTCACGGAAACCTAGCAAATCACACAAAGTTTTTGGAATCGTGGAAACACTAGCACCCAAATCACACAAAGCATAGCATTCATGATCTTTAATTTTAATTTTAATTGTAGGTTCCCACTCATCATAAAGATTTCTAGGGATAGAAACTTCCAACTCAAGTTTTTCTTCATAACATTGCATCAAAGCATCAACAATATGTTTAGTAAAGGCTTTATTTTGACTATAAGCATGAGGAGAATTTAGCATGGATTGCAACAAGGAAATACAATCTATCAAATAGCAATCATCATAATTAAATTCATTGAAATCCAAAATAGTGGGTTCGTTGATATCTAAAGTTTTAACCTGTTCAATCCCACTATTACCAATTTTTGCATCAAGATCTAAAAACTCCAAATTTTTAGGACGCCTTCTAACTAAAGTTGACTCATCTACAGTCCCATCATTATCAAGATTCATATTGCAAAACAAAGATTTAATAGGGGACACATCAATAACTTTTAGATCTTCATCTTTATTCTCATAAAAACTAGAAGAACACGCCTTCACGAAGCAATCTTTCTTAGGACGCATCCTAGCGGTTCTTTCTTTGCACTCATCAATGGAAATTCTCATGGCTTTGAGAGACTCATTGATATCATGCTTAGGTGGAATAGATCTAAGTTTCAAAGAATCAACATCAAGAGAAATTCTATCCACGTTCCTAGCCAATTCGTCAACCTTAAGCAATTTTTCTTCAAGCAAAGTATTGATTTTTTTGTGAATTCATAAACTATTTAACACTAGTCTCAAATTCAGAGGGAATCTTATTAAAATTTCCATAAGAATTGTTGTAGGAATTACCATAGTTATTAGAAGAATTACTAGGGAACGGCCTAGGATTAAAGTTTCCTCTATACGCGTTGTTACCAAAATTATTCCTACCAACAAAATTCACATCCATAGATTCATTATTATTCTCAATCAAGGTAGACAAAGGCATATCATTAGGATCAGAAGAAACACTCTTATTAGCAAACAATTCCATAAGTTCATCCATCTTTCTACTCAAAACATTAATTTCTTCTATCGCATGCACCTTTTTACTAGTAGATCTTCAAAGGTGCCATTGAGAATAATTAACCATAATATTGTCTAGGAGTTTAGTAGCTTCTCCTAAAGTGATTTCCATAAAAGTGCCTACCGCGGCCAAATCTAAAAGATTTCTAGAAGCAAAATTCAATTCGGCATAATTTTTTGTATAATCATCCACAAATTCAAACCATGAGTAGGGCAATTACGTATCATTAATTTCATCCTCTACCAAGCTTGTTCAACTTGTTCATGATCAAGTTGCTTAAAATTCATAATATCGTTTCTAAGAGAGATGATCTTAGCGGGAGGAACATACTTATAGATAAAAGCATCTTTGCACTTATTCCAAGAATCAATACTATTTTTAGGCAAAGATGAAAACCAAGTTTTAGCACGATCTCTAAGAGAAATCGGAAATAGCTTTAATTTAACAATATCATTATCCACGTCTTTCTTCTTTTGCATATCACACAAATCAACAAAGCTATTTAGAAGGGTAGCGACATCTTCACTAGGAAGGCCGGCGAATTGATCTTTCATGACAAGATTCAGCAAATCAGCATTAATTTCACAATATTGAGCCTCGGTAAGAGGAGCAATCCGAGTGCTAAGAAAATTATTGTTTTTGGTATTGGCTAAGTCACAGAATTTAGTATTATGTTGAGCCATCGTGACAAGAAATCCAACACACGAGCAAACAAGAACCAAGCAAAAAAGAGGTGGATGGAAAGAGAGGGCGAAAAAAACGGCAAGGGAGAAGTGGGGGAGAGGAAAACGAGAGGCAAATGGCAAATAATGTAATGCGAAGGATAAGAGTTTGTGATGGGTACTTGGTATGTCTTAACTTGTGCGTAGACTCCCCGGCAACGACACCAGATCCTTCTTGCTACCTCTTGAGCACTGCGTTGGTTTTCTCTTGAAGAGGAAAGGGTGATGCAGTAAAGTAGCGTAAGTATTTCCCTCAGTTTTTGAGAACCAAGGTATCAATCCAGTAGGAGACCACGCTCAAGTCCCGCGCACCTACACAAACAAATAAGAACCTTGCAACCAACGCGATAAAGGGGTTGTCAATCCCTTCACGGCCACTTGCAAAAGTGAGATCTGATAGAGATGATAAGATAATATTTTTTGTATTTTTATGATAAAGACTAAAAGTAAGGAAAGCAAAGTAAACGGTAATAGAAATAACTTGTTGACAGGAGATTAATATGATGGAAAATAGACCCGGGGGCCATAGGTTTCACTAGTGGCTTCTCTCAAGATAGCATAAGTATTACGGTGGGTAAACAAATTCTTGTCGAGCAATTGATAGAATTGAGCATAGTTATGAGAATATCTAGGTATGATCATGTATATAGGCATCACGTCCGTGACAAGTAGACCGACTCACCTGCATCTACTACTATTACTCCACACATCGACCGCTATCCGGCATGCATCTAGAGTATTAAGTTCATAAGAACAGAGTAACGCTTTAAGCAAGATGACATGATGTAGAGGGATAAACTCATGCAATATGATATAAACCCCATCTTTTTATCCTCGATGGCAACAATACAATACGTGTCGTTTCCTCTACCGTCACTGGGATCGAGCACCGCAAGATTGAACCCAAAGCTAAGCACTTCTCCCATTGCAAGAAAGATCAATCTAGTAGGCCAAACCAAACTGATAATTCAAAGAGACTTGCAAAGATAAACAATCATACATAAAAGAATTCAGAGGAGATTCAAATATTGTTCATAGATAATCTTGATCATAAACCCACAATTCATCGGATCTCGACAAACACACCGCAAAAGAAGATTGCATCGAATAGATCTCCATGAGAATCGAGGAGAACTTTGTATTGAGATCCAAAAAGAGAGAAGAAGCCATCTAGCTAATAACTATGGACCCGAAGGTCTGAGGTAAACTACTCACACATCATCGGAGAGGCTATGGTGTTGATGTAGAAGCCCTCCATGATCGATGCCCCCTCCGGCGGAGCGCCGGAAAAGGCCCCAAGATGGGATCTCACGGGTACAGAAGGTTGCGGTGGTGGAAATAGGGTTTTGGCTCTGACCCTGATGTTTTCGGGGTACGTAGGTATATATAGGAGGAGGAAGTAGGTCGGTTGAGCTATGAGGGGCCCATGAGGGTGGAGGGCGCGCCCAGGGGGGTAGGCGCGCCCCCTACCTCGTGACCTCCTTGTTGATTGCTTGATGTCCACTCCAAGTCCTCTAGATCATGTTTGTTCCGAAAATCACGTTCCCGAAGGTTCCATTCCGTTTGGACACCGTTTGATATCCTTTTCCTTCGAAACACTGAAATAGGCAAAAAAAACAGCAATTTGGGTTGGGCCTCCGGTTAATAGGTTAGTCCCAAAAATAATATATAAGTGTATAATAAAGCCCATTGAACATCCAAAACAGAATATATAATAGCATGGAACAATAAAAAATTATAGAATGTTGGAGACGTATCACGCCTCGACCCTCGTGGGCCCCTCGTGGATCCACCGACCTACTTCTTTTGCCTATATATACTCATATACCCTGAAAACATCTGAGAGCACCAAGAAACCCTATTTCCACCGCCACAACCTTCTATACCCATGAGATCCCATCTTGGGGCCTTTTCCGGTGCTCCGCCAGAGGGGGAATAGATCATGGAGGGCTTCTACATCAACACCATAGCCTCTCCGATGATGTGTGAGTAGTTTACCTCAGACCTTCGGGTCCATAGTTATTAGCTAGATGGCTTCTTCTCTCTCTTTGGATCTCAATACAAAGTTCTCCATGATTCTTGTGGAGATCTATTCGATGTAATCTTCTTTTGCAGTGTGTTTGTTGAGACCGATGAATTGTGGGTTTATGATCAAGTTTATCTATGAACAATATTTGGTTCTTCTCTGAATTCTTATATGTATGATGTGATATCTTTGCAAGTCTCTTCGAATTATCAGTTTGGTTTGGCCTACTAGATTGATCTTTCTTGTAACGGGAGAAGTGCTTAGCTTTGGGTTCAATCTTATCGCTTCCTTACCAGTTACTGTGCGTCGCGGTGCCATGGACGACGCCTCGAGAGAGCTCTGGGACGGAGGGGCCGGGAAGCCGTACAGTGTGGTGGTATTCAAGAGCTCAACGACAAACGACAACATAAATTTGGCTTCCCTTACAATTTTGCTCGTTCATTATCGCACACGGTTCATCTCCATCGCTTCCGGAAACAGTGTGCGGTTAGCCTATTGTGTGTTGCGTTATGATTGGCTGGAACCCCAGCCACGCGGATCGCGCGTGTGCACCGTAGGATGCGCCGCGATCGAACGACAATCCACGTCCCTCACATCACACCCGTGCACCTGTAGCTGGATTGGATTTATATGCGCTAAATTCCTAGGAAATGCACATAATCCCCTAAATATGGTAAATGAGCCCGGAAAAATGCCAAATTTGAACACGGTGATTTGCAGGATGTATGTTCGTCGTAGAAAAAAACTCCAGGGCAAAGAAGGAAGAAAATTTGGATTCCCCTTCAATCTTGACGATTTCCCTCTCGAAAGCATGGAACTTCTTTGGTGATGGTTCGATTTATGAAGGGCGTGCATGACAACATAAACCAAACCTTCTCAAATTTTTACCAGGGCATGGTGAGGTCATACCATGGCACCATGCCAGGCGTCATGTTTTTCAAGCATTTATTTCATTTTTTCTATAGTTGAAAAACCAACAAAGAAACATTTGTGGTTGACTATTGCCACACATTTCATCGAAATATGTGTCCCTTCCTTGTAAAAGGCATGAGAATTTACTAAATGGCACGAGCATGGTTTTCCAGGCCGTTCTTGTGCACCCTTTCATGAACCGATTGTTTGAACTTGAATTATGTGCATTAATGCCTAGGAAATGCACATAATTCCCTAAATATGGCAAATGAACCCGGAAAAGTGCCAAATTTGAACACGGTGATTTGCAGGTTGTATGTTCATCATAAAAAAAAACTCGTGGACAAAGGACAAAGGAAATTTGGACCCCCTTCAATCTTGGTGATTTCCCCCTCGAAACCATGAAACTTCCTCGGTGATGGTTCAATTTATGAAAGGCGTGTATCACGACATAAGGAAAAAATTCTCCAATTTTTACTAGGGCATGGTGAGGCCATACCATGGCACCACGCCAGGCGTCATGTTTTCCAACCATGTGTTTCATTTTTGTATAGTTGTTAAACCAGTAAGCAGCGTTTATGGTTGACTATTGCCACACATTTCCTTGAAATATCTGCCCATTCCTTGTAAAAGGCATGAGAATGTACTAAATAACACGAACATGGTTTTCCAGACCGTTCTTGTGCACCTTTTCATGCACCGATTGTTCGAATTTGAATTATGTCCATTAATGCCTAGAAAATGCACATAATCCCATAAATATGGTAAATGAGCCCGGAAAATTTTCAAAATTGAACATGTTGCATTTGAGGTGGTATGTTGATCGTTGGAAAAAAACTGAATGACAAACTAGGACGGAAATTTGGATTCCCCTTCAATCTTGGGGATTTCCCTCTCGAAAGCATGGAACTGTTGGGGAACGTAGTAATTTAAAAACAATTCATATGCACACGCAAGATCATGGTGATGCATACCAACGAGAGGGGAGAGTGTGTCCACGTACCCTCATAGACCGAAAGAGGAAGCGTTATGACAACGCGGTTGATGTAGTCATACGTCTTCACGATCCGACCGATCCAAGTACCGAACGCACGACACCTAGGAGTTCAGCACACGTTCAGCTCGATGACGTCCCATGAACTCCGATCCAGCAGAGCTTCGAGGGAGAGTTCCGTCAGCACGACGGCGTGATGACGGTGATGATGAAGCTACCGATGCAGGGCTTCGCCTAAGCACCGCTACGATATGACCGAGGTAGATTATGGTGGAGGGGGGCACGACACACGGTTGGGAGAAATCAACAGATCAACTTGTGTGTCTAGAGGTGCCCCCTTGCCCCCGTATATAAAGGAGCAAGGGGGGAGAGGCGGCCGGCCAAGGAGGGTGCACCAAGGGGGGAATCCTACTCCTACCGGGAGTAGGACTCCTCCTTTCCTTGTTGGAGTAGGAGAAGGGAAGGAAGGGAGAGAGGAGGAGAAGGAAAAAAGGGGGCGCCGCCCCCCCACTCCTTGTCCAATTCGGACTAGAGGGGAGGCGGCGGGCTGCCCCGCCGCCCTCCTCTTCTCCCACTAAGGCCCATTAGGCCCAATATACTCCCCGGTACTCCAAAAAATACCCGAATCACTCGGAACCTTTCCGATGTCCGAATATAGTCGTCCAATATATCGATCTTTACGACTCGACCATTTCGAGACTCCTCGTCATGTCACCGATCTCATCCGGGACTCCAAACTACCTTCGGTACATCAAATCACATAAACTCATAATACCGATCGTCACCGAATGTTAAGCATGCAGACCCTACGGGTTCGAGAACTATGCAGACATGACCGAGACACGTCTCCGGTCAATAACCAAAAGCGGAACCTGGATGCTCATATTGGCTCCCACGTATTCTACGAAGATCTTTATCGGTCAAACCGCATAACAACATACGTTCTTCCCTTTGTCATTGGTATGTTACTTGCCCGAGATTCGATCGTTGGTATCTCAATACCTAGTTCAATCTCGTTACCGGCAAGTCTCTTTACTCGTTCCGTAATGCATCATCCCGCAACTAACTCATTAGTCACATTGCTTGCAAGGCTTATAGTGATGTGCATTACCGAGAGGGCCCAGAGATACCTCTCCGACAATCGGAGTGACAAATCCTAATCTTGAAATACGCCAACTTGACAAGTACCTTCGGAGACACCTTTAGAGCACCTTTATAATTGCTACCACTTGAGCACTGCGTCGGTTCTCCCTTGAAGAGGAAAGGGTGATGCAGTAAAGTAGCGTAAGTATTTCCCTTAGTTTTTGAGAACCAAGGTATTAATCCAGTAGGAGATCACACATGAGTCCCTCGTACCTACACAAGCAAATAAGAACCTCGCAACCAACGCGATAAAGGAGTTGTCAATCCCTCAACGATCACTTACGAGAGTGAGATCTGATAGATATGATAAGATAATATTTTTGGTATTTTTATCATAAAGATGCAAAGTAAAATAAAAGGCAATAAAAATAGCTAAGTGTTGGAAGATTAATATGATGGAAAATAGACCCCTGGGCCATAGGATTCAGTAGTGGCTTCTCTCGAGAGCATAAGTATTACGGTGGATGAGCAAATTACTATTGAGCAATTGATAGAATTGAGCATAGTTATGAGAATATCTAGGTATGATCATGTATATAGGCATCACGTCCGCGACAAGTAGACCGACTCCTGACTGCATCTACTACTATTACTCCACACATCGACCGCTATCCAGCATGCATCTAGTGTATTAAGTTCATAAGAACAGAGTAACGCTTTAAGCAAGATGACATGATGTAGAGGGATAAACTCATGCAATATGAAATAAACCCCATCTTGTTATCCTCGATGGCAACAATACAATACGTGCCTTGCTGCCCCTCATCACTTTGGGAAAGGACACCGCAAGATTGAACCCAAAGCTAAGCACTTCTCCCATTGCAAGAAAGATCAATCTAGTAGGCCAAACCAAACTGATAATTCAAGAGACTTGCAAAGATAACCAATCATACATAAAAGAATTCAGAGAAGATTCAAATATTGTTCATAGATAAACTTGATCATAAACCCACAATTCATCGGTCTCAACAAACACACCGCAAAAGAAGATTACATCGAATAGATCTCCACGAGAATCGTGGAGAACTTTGTATTGAGATCCAAAGAGAGAGAAGAAGCCATCTAGATAATAACTACGGACCCAAAGGTCCGAGGTAAACTACTCACACATCATCGGAGAGGCTATGGTGTTGATGTAGAAGCCTTCCGTGATCAATGCCCCCTCCGGCGGAGCTCCGGAAAAGGCCCCAAGATGGGATCTCACGGGTACAGAAGGTTGCGGCGGTGGAATTAGGTTTTTGGCTCCGTATCTGGTAGTTTGGGGGTACGTAGGTATATATAGGAGGAAGAAATACGTCGGTGGAGCAACATGGGCCCCACGAGGGTGGAGGGCGCGCCCAGGGGGGTAGGCGCGCCCCCTGCCTCGTGCCCTCCTGGTTGCTTTCTTGACGTAGGGTCCAAGTCCTTTGGATCACGTTTGTTCTGAAAATCACGCTCCCGAAGGTTCCATTCCGTTTGGACTCCGTTTGATATTCTTTTTCTGCGAAACACTGAAATAGGGAAAAAACAACAATTCTGGGACGGGCCTCCGGTTAATAGGTTAGTCCCAAAAATAATATAAAAATGTATAGTAAAGCCCATTAACATCCAAAACAGAATAGGAGTATAATATAGCATGGAACAATAAAAAATTATAGATACGTTGGAGACGTATCAAGCATCCCCAAGCTTAATTCCTGCTCGTCCTCGAGTAGGTAAATGGTAAAAACAGAATTTTTGATGTGGAATGCTACTTAGCATAATTTTCAATGTAATTCTCTTAATTGTGGTATGAATATTCAGATCCGAAAGATTCAAGACAAAAGTTTAATATTGACATAAAAATAATAATACTTCAAGCATACTAACTAAGCAATCATGCCTTCTCAAAATAACATGGCTGATGTCTACTACGCAACCTTCTTCTTGTAGACGTTGTTGGGCCTCCAAGTGCAGAGGTTTGTAGGACAGTAGCAAATTTCCCTCAAGTGTATGACCTAAGGTTTATCAATCCGTGGGAGGCGTAGGATGAATATGGTCTCTCTCAAACAACCCTGCAACCAAATAACAAAGAGTCTCTTGTGTCCCCAACACCCAATACAATGGTAAATTGTATAGGTGCACTAGTTCGGCGAAGAGATGGTGATACAAGTGCAATATGGATGGTAGATACAGGTTTTTGTAATCTGAAAATATAAAAACAGCAAGGTAACAAGTGGTAAAAGTGAGCGTAAACGGTATTGCAATGCTAGGACACAAGGCCTAGGGTTCATACTTTCACTAGTGCAAGTTCTCTCAACAATAATAACATAATTGGATCATATAACTATCCCTCTACATGCAACAAAGAGTCACTCCAAAGTCACTAATAGCGGAGAACAAACGAAGAGATTATTGTAGGGTACGAAACCACCTCAAAGTTATTCTTTCCAATCAATCCATTGGGCTATTCCTATAAGTGTCACAAACAGCCCTAGAGTTCGTAGTAAAATAACACCTTAAGACACACATCAACCAAAACCCTAATGTCACCTAGATACTCCAATGTCACCTCAAGTATCCGTGGGTATGATTATACGATATGCATCACACAATCTCAGATTCATCTATTCAACCAACAAATAGAACCTCAAAGAGTGCCCCAAAGTTTCTACCGGAGAGTCAAGACGAAAACGTGTGCCAACCCCTATGCATAGGTTCATGGGCGGAACCCGCAAGTTGATCACCAAAACATACATCAAGTGAATCAATAGAATAACCCATTGTCACCACGTTTATCCCACGCAAGACATACATCAAGTGTTCTCAAATCATTAAAGACTCAATCTGATAAGATAACTTCAAAGGGAAAAATCAATCCATTACAAGAAAGTAGAGGGGGAGAAACATCATAAGATCCAACTATAATAGCAAAGCTTGCGATACATCAATATCGTATCTCCTCAAGAACACGAGAGAGAGAGAGAGAGAGAGAGAGAGAGAGAGAGAGAGAGAGATCAAACACATAGCTACTGGTACATACCCTCAGCCCCGAGGGTGAACTACTCCCTCCTCGTCATGGAGAGCGCTGGGATGATGAAGATGGCCACCAGTGAGGGATCCCTCCTCCGGCAGGGTGCCGGAACAGGGTCCCGATTGGTTTTTGGTGGCTACAGAGGCTTGCGACGGCGGAACTCCCGATCTATTCTGTTCTCTCATGGTTTTAGGGTATATGGAGATATATAGGCGAAAGAAGTCGGTAAGGGGAGCCACGAGGGGCCCACGAGGGTGGAGGGTGCGCCCAGGGGGTGGGCGCGCCCCCTGCCTTGTGCCTTCCTCGTTGCTTCCCTTACATACACTCCAAGTCTTCTGGATTGCTTCTGTTCCAAAAATAACTCTCCCGAAGGTTTCATTCCGTTTGGACTCCGTTTGATATTCCTTTTCTATGAAACACTGAAAAGGGAAAAACAGAAACTAGCACTGGGCTCTGGGTTAATAGGTTAGTCCCAAAAATAATATAAAAGTGCATAGTAAAGCCCATTAAACATCCAAGATGGATAATATAATAGCATGAATACTTCATAAATTATAGATACGTTGGAGACGTATCAGCATCCCCAAGCTTAATTCCTGCTCATCCTCGAGTAGGTAAATGATAAAAGAAATAATTTATGAAGTGTGAATGCTAGCAGGTGCACAAGTTTGATCAATTATAATTTCAATCACCTTTTCTAGCATAATTATATGTCATAATAGTAGCTCAACTCATAAAACTTTTCATGATCAAGTAACAAACTATTCACATGTTAAAGTATAGATCATAAACTTTCTTGAAAACTAACAAACCGTGTTATTAGTCATCAAACAATTGCAATTCATCTTATTTTCAGGAAGAGTCTATGTCAGAGCTTTGATTCCGCAAACTTCACATACTCAACTATCATTTAGTTTTCCATGATTGCTACCACTCAACGCATATTTTTAGAACATATAGTATTCATCGAACACAGAGAAAGATAGGGGCTTAATGTTTCGCCTCCCAACCTTTTACCTCAAGGGTAATGTCAACAATAATAATTCATGCTCAAATATATTTGAATGGCCATATATGCTTAGATCTTTCCATCACATGATGCTTGCCAACTAAAGAGTAGGTTGGAATGAGAAGGAATACTACTGACTCTTGCATAAAAGTAAAAGATAGGCCCTTCGTAGAGGGAAGTAGGGATTTGCAGATAATTTTGAGAGGTATGCTTTCATTGTCAACATAACGACCAAGAGTTCCCAATATCTTCCATACTAGATACATTATAGGCGGTTCCCACGCAGAAAGGTAAAGTTTTTATTCCCCCTCCACCAACATTCACACTCCACGGCTTGTCCGAAACAAGGGTGCCGTCCAACTATCAACATTCATGGGGGAGTTTTGTTTAAATTATTTGCGAATTTGTTTTTGATCTTTTGATCATAGGACTGGGCATCCCAGTTACCAGCCGTTTTCTCGTGAATGATGAGCGGAGTCCACTCATTGTGAGAATAACCCACCTAGCATGGAAGATACTGACAGCCCCTAGTCGCTACATGAGCGATTCGGGCATACAAAACATATTATTATTTGAAGGTTTAGAGTTTGGCACATGCAAATTTACTTGGAACGGCAGGTAAATACCGCATATAGGTAGATATGGTGGACACTCAAAGAAGGAACTTGGTTCAAGGATTTTGGATGCACAAGCAGTATTCCCGCTTAGTACAGATATTTTGGCTAGCAAAGGATTCTAAATAGCAAGCACCACATGTTAGAGGATCCATAACAATATAACTTCTATATAAATATACCCAAGCATAACTCATTATGTTGTCTTCCTTGTCCAACTTCAACTAATTTGCTCAGGTTTGAAAATAATTAATGGGGCTCACAATCATAGAAGATGTCCAAGATAGTATTATATGTGAAATCTCTCTTCCTTCAATATTCTTTCATGAATTGTTCAAGTGACCAATACAATGTTTGCTAACCTTCAATAAATTTACCATATCTACTTCTTATATGTGAAGTCATTACTCCCCATGGGATAAGCATATGAAACATGTATAATTTCAGATTTATGACATTCAAATCATTCAACTATTTACTCATAGGATATAAGTGAAGCACACGAGTAAATGAAAAACTACTCCAAAAAGATATAAGTGAAGATCAATGAGTAGTAGAATAATTATGTAACTATTTGAAGACTCCCATTTAATAATTTCAGATCTTATGTATTTTATTCAAGTAGATAGCAAAACAAAATAAAATGACACTCCAAGCAAAACACATATCATGTGGTGAATAAAAATATAGCTCCAAGTAAAGTTACAGATGAACGAAGACGAAAGAGGGGATGCCATCCGGGGCATCCCCAAGCTTAGGCTCTTGGTTGTCCTTGAATATTACCTTGGGGTGCCTTGGGAATCCCCAAGCTTAGTCTCTTGCCACTCCTTATTCCATAGTCCATCGAATCTTTACCCAAAACTTGAAAACTTCACAACACAAAACTTAACAGAAAATCTCGTGAGCTCCGTTAGCGAAAGAAAACAAAACACCACTCCAAGGTACTGTAATGAACTCATTCCTTATTTATATTGGTGTTAAATTTACTGTATTACAACTTCTCTATGGTTTATAAACTATTTTACTAGCCATAGATTCATCAAAATAAGCAAACCACACACGAAAAACAGAATCTGTCAAAAACAGAACAGTCTGTAGTAATCTGTAACTAACGCAAACTTATGGAACTCAAAAAATTATAAAATAAATTTTTGGACCTGAGGAATTAATCTAGTAATAATGTGCAAAAATAATCAACTAAAAATAAATTTTCTGTAAAACATGACAGCTAAACTCGTGAGCGCTAAAGTTTCTGTTTTTTACAGCATGATCATAAAGACTTCATCCAAGTCTTCCCGAAGGCTCTACTTGGCACAAACACTAATTAAAACACAAAATCACATCTAAACAGAAGCTAGATGGATTATTTATTACTAAACAGAACCAAAAATCAAGAAACTAAAATAAAATTGGGTTGTCTCCCAACAAGCGCTAACGTTCAACGCCCCTAGCTAGGCATGATGATTACAATGATGCTCACATAAAAGATAGGAATTGACACATAAAGAGAGCATCATGAAGAATATGACGAGCACATTTAAGTCTAACCCACTTCCTATGCATAGGGATTTTGTGAGCAAACAACTTATGGGAACAATAATCAACTTGCATAGGAAGGTGAAACAAGCATAACTTCAAAACTTTATGCACATAGAGAGGAAACTTGATATTATTGCAATTCCTACAAGCATATATTCCTCCCTCATAATAATTTTCAGTAGCATCATGAATGAATTAAACAATATAACCATCACATAAAGCATTCTTTTCATGATCTACAAGCATATAATTTTTATTACTCTCCACATAAGCAAATTTATTCTCATGAATAGTAGTGGGAGCAAACTCAACAAAATAACTATCATATGATTGAAAATCAAGATCAAGATGACAAGTTTCATGGTTATCATTATTCTTTAAAGCATACGTGTCATCACAATAATCATCATAGATAGGAGGCATGCTTTCATCATAGTAAATTTGCTCATCAAAGCTTGGGGGACAAAAATATCATCTTCATCAAACATAGCTTCCCCAAGCTTGTGGCTTTGCATATCATTAGCATCATGGATATTCAAAGAATTCATACTAACAACATTGCAATCATGCTTATCATTCAAAGATTTAGTGCCAAACATTTTAATGCATTCTTCTTCTAACACTTTGGCACAATTTTCCTTTCCATCATACTCACGAAAGATATTAAAAAGATGAAGCGTATGAGACAAACTCAATTCCATTTTTGGTAGTTTTCTTATATAAACTAAACTAGTGATAAAACCAGAAACAAAAAGATTCAATTGCAAGATCTAAAGATATACCTTCAAGCACTCACCTCCCCGGCAGCGGCGCCAGAAACTGCTTAGTTGACGGGGTGTGAGTGCCGCTTACCTAGCCTCCCCGGCAACGACGCCAGAAACTGCTTGATGTCTACTACGCAACCTTCTTCTTGTAGACGTTGTTGGGCCTCCAAGTGCAGAGGTTTGTAGGACAGTAGCAAATTTCCCTCAAGCGTATGACCTAAGGTTTATCAATCCGTGGGAGGCGTAGGATGAATATGGTCTCTCTCAAACAACCCTGCAACCAAATAACAAAGAGTCTCTTGTGTCCCCAACACACCCAATACAATGGTAAATTGTATAGGTGCACTAGTTCATGAAGAGATGGTGATACAAGTGCAATATGGATGGTAGATATAGGTTTTTGTAATCTGAAAATGTAAAAACAGCAAGGTAACAAGTGGTAAAAGTGAGCGTAAACGGTATTGCAATGCTAGGAAACAAGGCCTAGGGTTCATACTTTCACTAGTGCAAGTTCTCTCAACGATAATTTGGGTCATATAACTATCCCTCAACATGCAACAAAGAGTCACTCCAAAGTCACTAATAGCGGAGAACAAACGAAGAGATTATTGTAGGGTACGAAACCACCTCAAGGTTACTCTTTCCGATCAATCCATTGGGCTATTCCTATAAGTGTCACAAACAGCCCTAGAGTTCGTAGTAAAATAACACCTTAAGACACACATCAACCAAAACCCTAACGTCACCTAGATACTCCAATGTCACCTCAAGTATCCGTGGGTATGATTATACGGTATGCATCACACAATCTTAGATTCATCTATTCAACCAACACATAGAACCTCAAAGAGTGCCCCAAAGTTTCTACCGGAGAGTCAAGACGAAAACGTGTGCCAACCCCTATGCATAGGTTCACGGGAGGAACCCGCAAGTTGATCACCAAAACATACATCAAGTGAATCAATAGAATAACCCATTGTCACCACGTTTATCCCACGCAAGACATACATCAAGTGTTCTCAAATCATTAAAGACTCAATCCGATAAGATAACTTCAAAGGGAAAGCTCAATCCATTACAAGAGAGTAGAGGGGGGAGAAACATCATAAGATCCAACTATAATAGCAAAGCTTGCGATACATCAAGATCGTATCACCTCAAGAACACGAGAGAGAGAGAGAGAGAGAGAGAGAGATCAAACACATAGCTACTGGTACATACCCTCAGCCCCGAGGGTGAACTACTCCCTCCTCATCATGGATAGTGTCGGGATGATGAAGATGGCCACCGGTGAGGGATCCCTCCCAGGTCTTGAACAGGGTCCCGATTGGTTTTTGGTGGCTACAGAGGCTTGCGGCGGCGGAACTCCCGATCTATTCTGTTCTCTCATTCTTTTAGGGTATATGGAGATATATAGGCGAAAGAAGTCAGTAAGGGGAGCCACGAGGGGCCCATGAGGGTGGAGGGCGCGCCCAGGGGGTGGGCGCGCCCCCTGCCTCGTGCCTTCCTCGTTGCTTCCCTTGCGTACACTCCAAGTCTTCTGGATTGCTTCCGTTCCAAAAATAACTCTCCCAAAGGTTTCATTCCGTTTGGACTCCGTTTGATATTCCTTTTCTGCGAAACACTGAAAGAAGGGAAACACATAAACTGGCACTGGGCTCTGGGTTAATAGGTTAGTCCCAAAAATAATATAAAAGTGCATAGTAAAGCCCATTAAACATCCAAGATGGATAATATAATAGCATGAATACTTCATAAATTATAGATACGTTGGAGACATATCAATGGCCAAAAAAAGTTATCCCTACAAAATCATATAGTCTGGCTATGCTCTATCTTCACCACACAAAGTATTTAAATCATGGATAACCCCGATGACAAGCCAAGCAATTGTTTCATACTTTTGGTGTTCTCAAAAGCCATGGATGTAGCACTATATGTGTAATAGAATGGTGGTTGTGGAGAAGACAAAAAAGGAGAAGATAGTCTCACATCAACTAGGCGTATCAACGGGCTATGGAGATGCCCATTAATAGATATCAATGTGAGTGGATAGGGGTTGCCATGCAACGGATGCACTAGAGCTATAAGTATATGAAAGCTCAACAAAAGAAACTAAGTGGGTGTGCATCTAACTCGCTTGCTCACGAAGACCTAGGGCATTTTGAGGAAGCCCATCATTGGAATATAAAAGCCAAGTTCTATAATGAAAAATTCACACTAGTACATGAAAGTGATATCATAAGAGACTATCTATCATGAAGATCATGGTGCTACTTTGAAGCACAAGTGTGGTAAAAGGATAGTAACATTGTCCCTTCTCTCTTTTTCTCTCGTTTTTTTATTTGGGCCTTTTCACTTTTTTATGGCCTCTTTTTTTTGTCCGGAGTCTCAACCCGACTTGTGGGGGAATCATAGTCTCCATCATCCTTTCCTCACTTGGGACAATGCTCTAAAAAATTGATGATCATCACACTTTTATTTAATTACAACTCAACAATTACAACTCAATACTTAGAAAAAAAATATGACTCTATGTGAATGCCTCCGTGATGTGCAGGATATGCAATGAATCAAGAGTGACATGTATGAAAGAATTATGAACGGTGGCTTTGCCACAAATACGATGTCAAGTACATGATCATGCGAAGCAATATGACAATGATGGAGCGTGTCATAGTAACGAAACGGTGGTAAGTTGCATGGCAATATATCTCGGAATGGCTATGGAAATGCCATGATAGGTAGGTATGGTGGCTGTTTTGAGGAAGGTATATGGTGGGTTTATGGTACCGGCGAAAAGTGCGCGGTATTACAGAGGTTAGCAATGGTGGAAGGAAGAGAGTGCGTATAATCCATGGACCCAACATTAGTCATAAAGAACTCATATATTTATTGCAAAAATCTACAATTTATCAAAGCAAAGTATTACGCGCATGCTCCTAGGGGGATATATTGGTAGGAAAAGACCATCGCTCGTCCCCGACCGCCACTCATAAGGAAGACGATCAATAAATAAATCATGCTCTGACTTCATCACATAACGGTTCACCATACGTGCATGCTACGGGAATCACAAACTTTAACACAAGTATTCCTCAAATCCACAACTACTCAACTAGCATGACTCTAATATTACCATCTTTATATCTCAAAACAATTATCAAGCATCAAACTTCTCATAGTATTCAACACACTCATAAGATAACTTTTACTAATCTTGGATGCCTATTACTTAGGACTAATTTCTCAATTTAAGTAAATTAACATGCTGTTTTGTAGGACTCTAAAAATAATATAAGTGAAGCATGAGAGAACCATAGTTTCTATAAAACAAATCCACCACCGTGCTCTAAAAGATATAAGTGAAGCACTAGAGAAAAAACAATATAGCTCAAAAGATATAAGTGAAGCACATAGAGTATTCTAACAAATTCCGAATCAAGTGTGTCTCTCTAAAAAGGTGTGTACAGCAATGATGATTGTGGCAAACTAACAAATAAAGACTCAAATAATACAAGACGCTCCAAACAAAACACATATCATGTGGTGAATAAAAATATAGCTCCAAGTAATGTTACCGATGGAAGTAGACGAAAGAGGGGATGCCTTCCGGGGCATCCCCAAGCTTTGGCTTTTTGGTGTCCTTAGATTATCTTGGTGTGTCATGGGAATCACCAATCTTAGGCTCTTGCCACTCCTTGTTCCATAATCCATCAAATCATTTCCCCAAAACTTGAAAACTTCACAGCACAAAACTTGGCAGAAAATCTCGCGAGCTCCGTTAGCGAAAGAAAACAAAACACCACTTCAAGGTACTGTAATGAAATAATTATTTGTTTATATGGGTGTTAAACCTAATGTATTACAACTTCTATATGGTTTACAAACTATTTTACTAGCCATAGATTCATCAAAATAAGCAAACATCACACGAAAAACAGAATCTGTCAAAAACAGAACAGTCTGTAGTAATCTGTAACTAACGCAAACTTCTGGAACTCCAAAAAGTCAGAAAAAATAGGAAGACCTAGACAATTTGTTTATTGATAAGAAGCAATTGGAATCAATATTTTATCAAGTTCTGGTGATTTTTAAAAATTGTTTTTGTGAACAGGAAGTTTCTGGAATTTTCAGCAAGATCAAATAACTATCATCCAAGAAGATCATATAGGTTTAACTTGGCACAAACACTAATTAAAACATAAAAACAAAACTAACCAGAGCATAGATCAAAGATTTATTTCTAAACAGAAGCAAAAAGCAAAAAACTAAAAATAAAATTGGGTTTCCTCCCAACAAGCGCTATCGTTTAACGCCCCTAGCTAGGCATAAAAGCAAGGATAGATCTAAGTATTGCCATCTTTGGTAGGCAATCCATAAGTGGCTCTCATAATAGATTAATAAGGTAATTTAATATTATTTCTAGGGAAGTGTTCCATGCCTTTGCTCAACGGAAATTGGAATCTAATATTCCCTTCCTTCATATCAATAATTGCACCAATCATTCTAAGGAAAGGTCTACCAAGAATAATAGGACATGAAGGATTGCAATCGATATCAAGAACAATAAAATCTACGGGCACATAGTTCCTATTTGCAACAATAAGAACATCATTAATTCTTCCTATAGGTTTCTTGATAGTGGAATCCGCAAGATGCAAGTTTAAAGAGCAATCATCAATTTCACGGAAGCCTAGCAAATCACACAAGGTTTTTGGAATCGTGGAAACACTAGCACCCAAATCACACAAAGCATAGCATTCATGATCTTTAATTTTAATTTTAATTGTAGGTTCCCACTCATCATAAAGTTTTCTAGGGATAGAAACTTCCAACTCAAGTTTTTCTTCATAAGATTGCATCAAAGCATCAACGATATGTTTAGTAAAGGCTTTATTTTGACTATAAGCATGAGGAGAATTTAGCACAAATTGCAACAAGGAAATACAATCTATCAAAGAGAAATTATCATAATTAAATTACTTGAAATCCAAAGTAGTGGGTTAGTTGATATCTAAAATTTTAACCTCTTCAATCCCACTTTTACCAAGTTTTGCATCAAGATCTAAAAACTCCGAATTTTTGGGACGCCTTCTAACTAAAGTTGACTCATCTCCAGTCCCATCATTATCAAGATTCATATTGAAAAACAAAGATTTAATAGGGGACACATCAATAAATTTTAGATCTTCATCTTTATTTTCATAAAAACTAGAAGAACACGCCTTCACAAAGCAATCTTTCTTAGCACGCATCCTAGCGGTTCTTTCTTTGCACTCATCAATGGAAATTCTCATGGCTTTGAGAGACTCATTGATATCATGCTTAGTTGGAATAGATCTAAGTTTCAAAGAATCAACATCAAGAGAAATTCTATCCACGTTCCTAGCCAATTCGTCAACCTTAAGCATTTTTTCTTCAAGCAAAGTATTGAAATTCTTTTGTGAATTCATAAACTCTTTAACACTAGTCTCAAATTCAGAGGTAATATTATTAAAATTTCCATAAGAATTATTGTAGGAATTACCATAATTATTGGAAGAATTACTAGGGAACGGCCTAGGATTAAAGTTTCCTCTATACGCGTTGTTACCAAAATTATTCCTACCAACAAAATTCACATCCATAGATTCATTATTACTCTCAATCAAGGTAGACAAAGGCATATCATTAGGATCAGGAGAAACACTCTTAGTAGCAAATAATTTCATAAGTTCATCCATCTTTCCACTCAAAACATTAATTTCTTCTATCCCATGCACTTTTTTACTAGTAGATCTTTCGGTGTGCCATTGAGAATAATTAACCATAATATTATCTAGGAGTTTAGTAGCTTCTCCTAAAGTGATTTCCATAAAAGTGCCTCCCGCGGTCGAATCTAAAAGATTTCTAGCAGCAAAATTCAATCCGGCATAAATTTTTTGTATGATCATCCATAAGTTCAAACCATGAGTAGGGCAATTACGTATCATTAATTTCATCCTCTCCCAAGCTTGTGCAACATGTTCATGATCAAGTTGCTTAAAATTTATAATATGGTTTCTAAGAGAGATGATCTTAGCGGGAGGAAAATACTTAGAGATAAAAGCATCTTTGCACTTATTCCATGAATCAATACTATTTTTAGGCAAAGACGAAAACCAAGCTTTAGCACGATCTCTAAGCGAAATAGGAAATAGCTTCAATTTAACAATATCATTGTCCACATATTTCTTATTTTGCATGTCACACAAATCAACAAAGCTATTTAGATGGGTAGCGGCATCTTCACTAGGAAGGCCGGCGAATTGATCTTTCATAACAAGATTCAACAAAGCAGCATTAATTTCACAAGATTCAGTATCGGTAAGAGGAGCAATCAGAGTGCTAAGAAAATCATTGTTGTTGGTATTGGTGAAGTGACACAATTTATTATTGTCTTGAGCCATAGTGGCAAGCAAGCAATCCAACACACGAGCAAACAAGAAGCAAGCGAAAAAGGGGCGAACGGAAAAAGAGAGGGTGAATAAAACTGCAAGGGTGAAGTGGGGGAGAGGAAAACGAGAGGCAAATGGCAAATAATGTAATGTAAGGGATAAGAGTTTGTGATGGGTACTTGGTATGTCTTGACTTGACTTGACTTGGCGCGAATCTCCCCGGCAACGGCGCCAGAAATCCTTCTTGCTACCTCTTGAGCACTGCATTGGTTTTCCCTTGAAGAGGAAAGGGTGATGCAGTAAAGTAGTGTAAGTATTTCCCTCAGTTTTTGAGAACCAATGTATCAATCCAATAGGAGATCACGCACGAGTCCCTCGTACCTACACAAGCAAATAAGAACCTCGCAACCAACACGATAAAGGGGTTGTCAATCCCTCAACGGTCACTTACGAGAGTGAGATCTGATAGATATGATAAGATAATATTTTTGGTATTTTTACAATAAAGATGCAAAGTAAAATAAAAGGCAATAAAAATAGCTAAGTGTTGGAAGATTAATATGATGGAAAATAGACCCATGGGCCATAGGTTTCACTAGTGGCTTCTCTCGCGAGCATAAGTATTACGGTGGGTGAACAAACTACTGTTGAGCAATTGATAGAATTGAGCATAGATATGAGAATATCTAGGTATGATCATGTATATAGGCATCACGTCCGCGACAAGTAGACCGACTCACCTGCATCTACTACTATTACTCCACACATCGACCGCTATCCAGCATGCATCTAGAGTATTAAGTTCATAAGAACAGAGTAACGCTTTAAGCAAGATGACATGATGTAGAGGGATAAACTCATGCAATATGAAATAAACCCCATCTTGTTATCCTCGATGGCAACAATACAATACGTGCCTTGCTGCCCCTCATCCTTTGGGAAAGGACACATAAGATTGAACCCAAAGCTAAGCACTTCTCCCATTGCAAGAAAGATCAATCTAGTAGGCCAAACCAATACATAAAAGAATTTAGAGAAGATTCAAATATTGTTCATAGATAAACTTGATCATAAACCCACAATTCATCGGTCTCAACAAACACACCGCAAAAGAAGATTACATCGAATAGATCTCCACAAGAATCATGGAGAACTTTGTATTGAGATCCAAAGAGAGAGAAGAAGCCATCTAGCTAATAACTATGGACCCGAAGGTCTGAGGTAAACTACTCACACATCATCGGAGAGGCTATGGTGTTGATGTAGAAGCCCTCCGTGATCAATGCCCCCCTCGGTGGCGCGGAAAAAGGCCCCAAGATGGGATCTCACGGGTACAGAAGGTTGCGGCAGTGGAATTAGGTTTTTGGCTCCGTATCTGGTGGTTTGGGGGTACGTAGGTATATATAGGAGGAAGAAGTACGTCGGTGGAGCAACGTCGGCCCCACGAGGGTTGAGGGCGCGCCCAGGGGGGTAGGCGTGCCCCCTACCTCGTGCCCTCCTGGTTGCTTTCTTGACGTAGGGTCCAAGTCCTCTAGATCACGTTTGTTTCAAAAATCACGTTCCCGAAGGTTTCATTCCGTTTGGACTCCGTTTGATATTCCTTTTCTGCGAAACACTGAAATAGGCAAAAAACAGCAATTCTGGGCTGGGCCTCCGGTTAATAGGTTAGTCCCAAAAATAAAATAAAAGTGTATAATAAAGCCCATTAACATCCAAAACAGAATATAATATAGCATGGAACAATAAAAAATTATAGATACGTTGGGGACGTATCAATAATCACCCAGTTACGTTGTGACGTTTGGTAGCACACAAAGTCTTCCTCCGGTAAACGGGAGTTGCATAATCTCATAGTCATAGGAACATGTATAAGTCATGAAGAAAGCAATAGCAACATACTAAACGATCAAGTGCTAAGCTAACGGAATGGGTCAAGTCAATCAGATCATTCTCTAATGATGTGATCCCGTTAATCAAATGACAACTCATGTCTATGGCTAGGAAACTTAACCATCTTTGATTCAACGAGCTAGTCAAGTAGAGGCATACTAGCGACACTCTGTTTGTCTATGTATTCACACATGTACTAAGTTTCCGGTTAATACAATTTTAGCATGAATAATAAACATTTATCATGAAATAAGAAAATAAACAGTAACTTTATTATTGCCTCTAGGGCATATTTCCTTCAGTCTCCCACTTGCACTAGAGTCAATAATCTAGTTCACATCGCCATGTGATTTAACACCAATAGTTCACATCACCATGTGATTAACACCCATAGTTCACATCGTCATGTGACCAACACCCAAAGGGTTTACTAGAGTCAATAATCTAGTTCACATCGCTATGTGATTAACACCCAAAGAGTACTAAGGTGTGATCGTGTTTTGCTTGTGAGAGAAGTTTAGTCAACGGGTCTGCCACATTCAGATCCGTATGTATTTTGCAAATTTCTATGTCAACAATGCTCTACACGGATCTACTCTAGCTAATTGATCCCACTTTCAGTATGTATCCATATTGAGACTTAGAGTCATCTAGATCAGTGTCAAAACTTGCATAGACGTAACCCTTTACGATGAACCTTTTGTCACCTCCATAATCGAGAAACATATCCTTATTCCACTAAGGATAAATTTTGACCGCTGTCCAGTGATCTACTCCTAGCTCACTATTGTACTTCCTTGCTAAACTCAGTGTAGGGTATACAATAGATCTGGTATGCAGCATGGCATACTTTATAGAACCTATGGCTGAGGCATAGGGAATGACTTTCATTCTCTTTTCTATTTTCTGCCATGGTCGGGTTTTGAGTCTTTACTCAACTTTATACCTTGCAATACAGGCAAGAACTACTTCTTTGACTTGTTCCATTTTGAACTTACTTCAAAATCTTGTCAAGGTATGTACTCATTGAAAAATCTTATCAAGTGTCTTGATCTATCTCTATAGATATTGATGCCCAATATGTAAGTAGCTTCACCGAGGTCTTTCTTTGAAAAACTCCTTTCAAATACTCCTTTATGCTTGCCAGAAAATTCTACATTATTTCCGATCAACAATATGTCATTCACATATACTTATCAAAAATGTTGTAGTGCTCCCACTCACTTTCTTGTAAATACAGGCTTCACCGCAAGTCTGTAAAAATTATATGCTTTGATCAACTCATCAAAGTGTAAATTCCAACTCCGAGATGCTTGCACCAGTCCATGGATGGATCGCTGGAGCTTGCACATTTTGTTAGCACCTTTAGGATCGACAAAACCTTCTGGTTGCATCATATACAACTCTTCTTTAAGAAATCCATTAAGGAATGTAGTTTTGACATCCATTTGCCAGATTTCAAAAATGTGGCAATTTGCTAACATGATTCAGACTGACTTAAGCATCTCTACGAGTGAGAAAATCTCACCGTAGTCAACACCTTGAACTTTGTCAAAACCTTTTTTCGACAAGTCTAGCTTTGTAGATAGTAACACTACTATCAGCGTCCGTCTTCCACTTGAAGATCCATTTATTTTCTATGGCTTGCCGATCATCGGGCAAGTCAACCAAAATCCACACTTTGTTCTCATACATGGATCCCATCTCAAATTTCATGGCCTCAAGCCATTTTGTGGAATCTGGGCTCACCATCGCTTCTTCATAGTCTGTAGGTTCGCCATGGTCAAGTAACATGACTTCCAGAACAGGATTTCCGTACCACTCTGGTGCGGATCTTACTCTGGTTGACCTACGAGGTTTGGTAGTAACTTGATCTGAAGTTTCATGATCAATATCATTAGCTTCCTCACTAATTGGTGTAGGTGTCACAGGAACCAGTTTCTGTGATGAACTATTTTCCAATTCGGGAGAAGGTACAATTACCTCATCAAGTTCTACTTTCCTCCCACTCACTTCTTTCGAGAGAAACTCATTCTCTAGAAAGGATCCATTCTTAGCAACGAATGTCTTGCCTTCGGATCTGTGATAGAAGGTGTACCCAATAGTCTCCTTTGGGTATCCTATGAAGACACATTTCTCCGATTTGGGTACGAGCTTATCAGGTTGAAACTTTTTCACATAAGCATCGCAACCCCAAACTTTAAGAAACGACAACTTTGGTTTCTTGCCAAACCACAGTTCATATGGTGTCATCTCAACGGATTTAGATGGTGCCCTTTTTAACGTGAATGCAGCTGTCTCTAATGCATAACCCCCAAACGATAGTGGTAAATCGGTAAGAAACATCATAGATTGCACTATATCTAATAAAGTATGGTTATGACGTTCGGACGCACCATTATGCTGTGGTGTTCCAGGTGGCACGAATTTGTGAAACTATTCCACATTGTTTTGATTGAAGACCAAACTCGTAACTCAAATATTCGTCTCCGCGATCAGATCGTAGAAACTTTATTTTCTTGTCATGATGATTTTCCACTTCTGTTGGGGATATTACCACTAGGCGTAAACCGGCCAGGACAGGCCGGGTTAGCTTCATCAGTAGTTAAGTATGCTAAAAGCCCAAGTAGGCAGATGAGGGCTTAAGGCCCATAGCCGGTTTAAGGCATGTAGCCGTAAACCGGCGTCAGTATGTAACTAGTGTTGTAAGTTAGGAATAGCAGAGACCGAGCCGGATACATCTATGAACCGGTGTCGAGACTCCGTGAACCGACGGGCGCCACCCATGTATATAAGGGGACGACCCGGAGGCGGTTCAAGGACAACAGACAACAACTCGAGACTTAGGCGAAGCTTGTTTGCTCCCTAGTCATCGAAACCCCCATCAATTCCATCACAACTAGACGTAGGCTTTTACCTTCATCGAAGGGTGTCGGTGTCAAAACCGGCGGATCTCGGGTAGGGGGTCCCGAACTGTGCGTCTAGGCGGATGGTAACAGGAGACAAGGGACACGATGTTTTTACCCAGGTTCGGCCCCTCTCGATGGAGGTAATACCCTACTCCTGCTTGATTAATATTGATGATATGGGTAGTACAAGAGTAGATCTACCACGAGATCAAGGAGGCTAAACCCTAGAAGCTAGCCTATGGTATCCTACGGACTAAAACCCTCCGGTTTATATAGACACCGGATAGGTTAGGGTTACACAGAGTCGGTTACAATGGTAGGAGATCTACATATCCGTATCGCCAAGCTTGCCTTCCACGCCAAGGAAAGTCCCTTCCGGACACGGGACGAAGTCTTTAATCTTGTATCTTCATAGTCTTGGAGTCCGGTTGTGATGATAGTCCGGCTATCCGGACACCCCCTAGTCCGGGACTCCCTCAGTAGCCCCCGAACCAGGCTTCAATGACGATGAGTTCGTCGCGTTGATTGTCTTCGGCATTGCGAGGCGGGTTCTTCTGCAAACCCCATATACTTGTCGAATAGTGTCCGGCTTCTGATAAATGCTGCGCTCCTCGGTTTCTACGCCCAATAATGGCCATATTCCACGTGTTGAATGAATGCGAAAAGCTAGGGTATTTTTACAATTACCCCCCTAGCCGCGCAAATGAGCCACCTATGAAAGGGGCAAGGATTTAGATCTAAGTCACACCATCCCCCCTTTGCGAGCTTTCATCGGAGCGCCTTCGATCAAAGCCCATTCCATCATGGACAGTCGACGCGGCTCCTCCTCTCGCGCTCCCAGCCCCCAGCCAGGAAATTGGGAGAGATGCTCAGTCCCGCATAGCGAGCTAGTTATACTCCAAGCCAAGGGATTTCTCCCCCCGGCCTTCATGGTCCCGGTTCGAGCCGGACTTGCCACCTACAAGGGCAGAAAGCAAGTGGAGAGCGTCCCCGATCCCTCCAAAGGAGAGCGGGTATGCTTCGTCTCTTATCTAGTAAGAGGACTCGGATTTCCAATCCATCCGTTTCTCCGGGGGCTCTTGGAGTTCTACGGCCTCCAATTGCACCACCTTACTCCTGCCTCCATCCTGCACATCGCGGGCTTCGTGGCCCTTTGCAAACTGTTCTTGGGCGTCGAAGCGCATTTTAGACTGTGGAAGAGATTATTCTGCCTAGTACCCCGTTCTTACGAAATTGATATATCAAGTGGGCGAGCGAGCTATGGCGCATCACGGGACCGGATACCTATCCGGAACCCCAAAGAAGGCGTCCAAGTGGCCTTGAGAATGGTTTTACATGGAGGACGTCCGCTACGGATCCTGTTCGGATCGGCCTTCCGGAGTTTAGCAAGGCTCCTCGAAGAAGCGCCTAGCTGGCGCCCTCGAAGCCGGAGGAAGATGACCGGGATGTCCTCTATTTGATGAGCGAATAAGATTATTGGCTCATGCGGATTGACCATGATTGGAGTCATGGCAATCTGCATTATGAAAGTGCAGCCGCTCCAATACAGGGGCCACCCCATGTGGGACTTCAGCAGGGAGGGCGATGCCACCCGCTCTGGCCGCATAAAGGGCGGGATCGGTCACCGAACTGGTGAAGATCTTGTCTGCCATGTATAAAGGAGAGGAGGAGGATTTCCTCCGCGTCAATCCACTAAAGGAGTTTTCTTCGAATAATCCTCGAAGCTGGGTAAGCAAACATCTTTGTGACCTATCCGATCCATGTTCCCGTAGTTAAATATCTCATTTCATGGTTTTTGCGCAGGAACTGCACCGGACTGTGGAGAAGATACACAGCCCGCCCCCAAAACCCGAGGATCCGGAGCGGTCCCTCGATCCGACCTCCGAAGAGGATCCGGACATAAAGGTGGAGTTGATCAACGGGGTGTTCTACCAACTTAGCATCGACAATGCTTTGGTAGCCATTACAGCTGATTACCCTGGAATACTTCCAGCCTCACAGGTAACTGAGACCAAGATCCCAAAACCCAGATAATGACCCATCCATGCTTATTTTTTATCACCAGATACTAATGGTGTTTCGCAGGGGGTACCTTCGAGGCAGGAAGCCGAGCCTGTGGCGGCTGGCCAACAAAGGGCAGTGCGGCCCGTAGGTTAAAAAGAAGTGCGGTCCGGATCGAAACTCCGCCGCAACGGTATGGCGTGTCACCATACTCCCAGGATTGATTCCTGGAAGGCGTACTAACGCTGATGCTCTTTTCAGCAAAAAGAGCGCTCGCGGACTGAGTCTGGGGAGGTTGCCAATCGAACCTTCACCGGCCAAGCTTCAAAGCCGGGTCCGGAGGCTGAGGCGAGCACGAGACGTGCGTCGGATGCTCCTCCGACAGAGGATGCCGACAGGTTGTCCGCCACCAACTTCGAGGTGGAGAGCGCCTTGAATCACAGGCGCCAGCCGGACAGTTCTTCGTGGCGCATGTTTCTCCCAAGAGGCCTTGAATGCCTTGATTCGGAGATGCGCACCTCCGTGCCGCTCAAGATGGTCTAGCGAGCCACGGAGGCGGTATGTAAAGGACATCTGGTAAGGAAATTGACGATTATATATGCCAAGAGTCCGAGACTTAAAATAGTTAGAATAACTGATTTAAGGATCATTTGTTATCTTGAGGATCTTACAGAAAAGAATACCCGACTGTCCCGGGAGCTTGAAGAGTGCAAGGCCCAACTTGAGGCTGCACTAGCCGCCTGGGGGAGCCACGAGACCCCCTACGGTAATATACGCTTCAGGAAGATAAATAATTTATGAAGTGTGGCGGGTGTGTAAATCGACAAAAACATTGCAGATGGCGCGGACTAGATCCGGACAAGCAACAGCTCTTCGCGATTAAAGGCGGCGAGGCGTGCTTACGAGTGCGGTAGGAGAAGAATAACCTCCAAGGCGCCAACACCAAGCTGGGTGAGGAACTAAAGGACGTTCGTGCCCCGATTATCGACTCCGTAAAGGAGAATCGGTAACCGTCGCGGCATTTTCGATAAGTGCTTGAGCGAACTTTGAAACAGTTCGGCGAGGAAGGCGACTAACATAAACATGTATGTAGGTTTGCTCACAGGTCGTCTGAGGAGGAGATGCCCAATTCTTGGTGATCTTCTTCCCGAACTACGTCGGTACCTGCAAACGAGTCCGGCGGTGATGAAAAGCATCGGCCGAGCCTTGTGGACATCTATCTCACTTAGGAAGGCATTGGGGAGCTGGCGGAGCGGCTTCAAGGGCACTGGCGCTTCCGGCTATGGAAGATATCGGCCTGCCGTCAAGGTGCCGAGGAGGCACAGGCCATGGTAAAGACGCGGTACCGGTTGCTGACCCAAACCACATGGCGAGGTCGGACCTGTGGGGCGGATGGGATGGAGATCCTGTAAGCAGTGTCTGGCCAAGTAGAACTGGCCGCCAAGTATTCCCAGCAAGATTGTAAATTAGATAGCCTATTAGATGGCATTGAGGAGGAATACAATGAGTCGAATTGACTATGTAAAAATATGACATGAAAAAATGTCTTCTAGCCGGATTGTAGATCGTTTGTCATAGCGGACCTTTTAAACCCGACCTCCGGACCCAATAGTCCGGAGTGTGTCCAATACCTTCATGGTTATATAAGAACCGGAGTATGCATGGAGACAAAGGCGTAGGGGTCATTGTTCTGTATGTCGGACAAGTGCCCAACTAGTTATGTTATATTACATGGGTAGTAAGAAACATCTTCGGGGAGAATAGTTTCGTTAAGGGTTCCTTCATTTGGGATGCATGCCCTAAAGTGCATGTCAAAGCTGCTATGAAAGCGAGAGAAAATCATCTGGGGGCAGATGGGTAAATAATTAAAATCACCTTTCAGTTCACCGACCGAATATTCCCTTAAGAACGCTAGCTTCGGCTTCACCCGGTCTGAGGTACACATCCGGCTGACCGGCGGTAACAATCGCAGAGGTGCTCCCTTTACCACCTAGCCGAACAATCGGGAGCGTAGGGGTAAGCACAGGAGCCGAGCAATCCAGCTTGGCCAAAACTTAAGTCATATCGATGCATATAATGGTGAATAAAAGGTACATGCGGAAGTTTGACGCATGTGTTGGGCATGAAGCCCGTATAAATAAGCTTCTGTTAAAGAAGCCCCCAGGTATAATGAGCGTGGACTACGCGTCAAGTATGCGTGCAAAAAGCGCAAACGAGCCTCTAGAGGCTACAAGAAGAAGAAGGAGGAAGGAGAGAAATAAAAGACAGCAAAAAGCAAAAATAAAAAATGCGGACGGAGGAAGGAGACGAACTTGGAGTCCGGCACTTAGGCGTAGAATCTTCGTAGACGGGCTGCGTTCCATGGGTTCGACTCGAGTCGGTTATCCGATGCGTTTCGCGAACGGTATGCTCCGCCGGTCAGGACCTGGTCGATGATGAAGGGACCTTCCCATTTGGGCTTGAGTTTGTCCTTTTTCTTGTCCGGCGAGCGTAGAACTAGTTCGCCAGCGTTATAAGCTTTGGCCCGTGCTTCCCTGCTTTGATATCTTGAGCCTGCTGTTGATAGAATGCGGAGCGAGCTTTTGCCACGTCGCGCTCCTCCTCCAATGCGTCCAAACTGTCCTGCCGATCAAGCTCGGCTTCTCTTTCTTCATACATGCGCACGCGAGGTGAGTCATGTATTATGTCGCAGGGCAAGACTGCCTCTGCGCCGTACACCATGAAGAATGGTGTGAATCCGGTAGTACGATTCGGCGTGGTCCGCAGCCCCCAGAGTACGGAGTCGAGCTCCTCAACCCAGTGCGTGTTAGATTCCTTGAGGGACCGCACTAATGCAGGTTTAATGCCACTCATGATTAGACCATTTGCCCTTTCGACTTGGCCGTTTGTTTGAGGGTGATAGTAGGCGTAATCGAGCTTGATGCCCATGTTTTTGCACCATAATTTGACCTCATCGGCCGTGAAGTTGGTGCCATTATCGATGATGATCTTTGTGGGGACACCGTAACGGTGCACTACCCATGATATGAAGTCTATCACTGGTCCGGATTCGGCCGTTTTAACAGGCTTGGCCTCTATCCATTTGGTGAATTTATCCACCATGACCAATAGGTATTTTTGCTTGTGGGTTCCTCCCTTGAGGGGTCCAACCATGTCAAGCCCCAGACCGCGAACGGCCAGGTGATGGGTGTAGTCTTAAGGGGCGGTTGGTGGCATGTGGCTTTGGTTAGCAAAAAGCTGGCAACCGAGGCATCGTTGGACTAAGTCCTGCGCATCTGCCCGGGCCGTCGGCCAATAAAATCCTGTGCGGAAGGCCTTGCCTACAAGGGCCCGGGCTGCGGCGTGGTGCCCACCCAGTCCGGCATGAATTTCAGCCAGGAGGTTTCGCCCTTCCTCTTGAGATACACCTTTGAAGGACTCGGTAGTGCTTTTCTTATAAAGCTCTCCCTCATGGACTTTATAGGCTTTAGGCGCCCGTACTATGCAGTGAGCCTCATTTTGGTCTTCGGGAGTTCCTGCCTAGTTAGGTAGGCTAGGAATGGTTAAATCCGCAGGCGATAACCGCCATTATTTCGTGGCGAGAGGTGTTATCTCGGGGCAGAGCCTCCGGTTATGTCAAAGTGTTGGCGTCGAGGCGATGCGGTTGGGTCGGATTGATATTGCGGACTCCTTCCCATTATGCGGATGGCTTGAACAGCCGTTCCAGAAAGATATTGGGTGGGACGGCATCGCGTTTTGCACCGATGCGTGCCAATATATCCGCCGCCTGGTTGTTATCCCGAGCTATATGATGAAATTCGAGCCCTTCGAACCGTGCTAACATTTTTAGGACCGCATTGCGGTATGCTGCCATTTTTGGATCTTTGGCATGAAAGTCTCCGTTTATTTCATTAAATCCCATATTCTTCATTATGGTCAACATGGCCGCATGATCAATAGTGTCGAACGCCTTGGCAAAATCAAGCTTGAGTAGCACAATTTCTTTCTTAGAGGCCTGGCATTTGTAGATGTATTCAAATGCCCAAGCTAGGCAATCTTGGATGGTGCGCCCTTTGAGGAATCCATATTGGTTTCGATGGATAATACGCAGAATCACTCTTTGTAGGCGGTTGGCAAGTATCTTGGTTATGACTTTAAGGCAACAATTTAAAAGAGTGATCGGTCTATAATCATTGGTGAAGATGGGGCATTATTTTGGGGATCAAAGTGATAAACCCATCATTAATGCTTTCAAGATTGAGATTTCCATCAAAAATTGGTTGCAGAGCTTATAGAAGTCATGCTTGATAATGTGCCAACAAGATTTTAGAAACGCACCATTGAAGCCATCCGGGCCAGGTGCACGATCGGCTGGCATGAGTTTGATAACATTGTCAATCTCGTCAGTGGTGAATGGAATAGTAAGCTCATCTAATCCATCAACCTTTTTAATGATTCTATCCAGGTCGAATTTCATATCATGACGTGACGCCGAACCCAATCTTTGCTTGAACGTATCAAATATGAGAGCCTCTTTTCCAGCATGATCCTCTACTATGAATCCCATATCATTGGTCACGGAGGCAATGTTGTTAATTATCATCCGTTCCGAAGCCATTGCTTGAAAGAATTTTGAATTCTCATCTCCAAATTTAACCCAACGTATAGTGCAACGTTTTTTCCAGTATTGTTGTTGGTAGGAAAGGAGGCGAAGAATATGTGACTTGAGAATCCTCCGAAAGTTTGCTTCTGGTAAAGATAGTGTGCGTTTGTTTTCCAACTCATCCAGTTCAAAAAGAGCCTTATTGGAGTTTTCTATGGCAATTGAAAGTCTAGAAATCCCTTTGCTCCAAGTCTTAAGAGCATGCCTTAGAGCCTTTAATTTTCTGCAAAGGACTGTGGCCATATTATCAGACCGAATTGGCCTGTCCCAAACTTGCTGAACAATCTCATGAAATCCATGATGCTGAACCCAGTAAGATTCAAAACAGAACACCTTTGATCGTGGGATGGACGTCTCAATATTGATAACACAAGGTATGTGATCCGAAACTGGTCTCCCTAGAGGTTTAACCATGGTCTTGGGAAAGGAATTGGTCCAATTGGCACTAGTAAAGAACCAATCAAACTGCTCTAAGAGGGGGTCGGTTTGCATGTTTCTCCAGGTGAAGGATCTACCTTTAATAGGTAATTCAATGAGGGCCTGTGAGCAGATGAGATCATTAAAGGTTATCATGTCATTAAAATTACCACCTGGTTTATTGCGGTTGTCTGGGCTTCTGATGAAATTAAAGTCTCCAACTAACAGCCAATCTTCGTTATCAGGGATGTTTAGTTGGTCAAGCCATTGAATAAATGCAAGTCTCTGGTCCCCTTGACAAGGTCCATAGACATTCACAAGAGTCCAACGGTGGGCGGATTGCATTGATTTGAAATTAATGACTTGAGCGAAATCATAAGAAGAAACAATATCTGCATGAAAGATGGAGCTATTCCATATTGTAACGAGACCACCAGAGCCCCCCCGGGAGGGGACAAAAGCAAATTTATCATAGCGTCGTGGACAACAGGACTTAATGAAAGTATTATCATGGCTAGGCTGGGTTCAATGCATCTTCGGATCTGGTAAATCAGCGGTCCTCTTAAATGGTGTACCCGGGCGACAATTCCATTGTAAATGCGGAGTCCGACAAGGTGATCCCTTTTCTCCTCTGGTGTTTGTTTTGGCGGCTGATCTTTTACAAGCAGCAATTAATGACGCCTTCACTAGAGGAACACTTCAACTGCCATTCCCCTCGACCAATCAATCGGATTACCCAGTCATTCAATACGCTGACGACACTATCCTAGCCATGCCAGCCTGCACAACGCAAGCAGTGATCATTAAAGACATTCTCTCGGACTATGCAACATCTATTGGCCTCAAAATAAACTTTCATAAGTTGACTTTGATACCAATAAACTGTCATGAGGACACGTACAACTGCATTGCTTCCATCTTCGGGTGTGTGGTGGGCAAGATGCCCTTCACATATCTCGGTTTGCCTATGGGAACGACCAGGCCAACTGTGCTAGATCTTTTCCTCCTTATGCAGCCGGGTGGAACGCAGGCTTTCGGCTACCCTCAACATGATCTCCTATGGAGGAAAATTGTCCCTTCTCAACTCGGTCATCACCTCCCTAATCATCTTCGCTCTTTGCACCCTCAAGTTGCCTGCGAGCATTATTGAACTTCTGGACAAAATCGCATTTAAATGCTTATGGACCAAAAAAAACGGAGAATGGTGATTCTTGTAACTCTCTGGCGGCTTGGGATATGGTCTGCCAGCCCAAGGTTTCGGGCGGTCTCGGAGTCATTAACCTCAAGGTACAAAGTGATGCACTCCTGTTAAAATTCCTCCACAAATTCTATAACAGATGGGACTTGCCTTGGGTGGACCTCATATGGAACACATACTATAGCAACAAGATCCCCCATGCTGCTGATCCGTGCGGATCCTTTTGGTGGCGGGATGTCATGAGATTAATGCCCATCTACCGAGGGATTACCAAAGCCCAAGTGCACACGGGAAAGGACATATTATTTTGGAAAGATCATTGGACGGATGGTATACTTGCTGAGACACACCCGCGGGCCTTCTCCTTCGCCTCACGGAGGATATTTACATTAGAGATTTCTTGGGCGCCACGACTCTACATGAAACGTTTCACCTGCCGCTCTCAGTTCAGGCGCATGCAGAGACCCGTGATATTCAGAGCCTCGTACGTGATATCCAACTAAACGATAGCCTCTTGGGGAATGACAACTGGATCTGCACTTGGACGACACAAACGTTCTCGGCCAACAAATATTATAACTTTTTCTTCAGGGAGGTCCGAGCCCATCAAGCTTATACCTGGCTTTGGAAATATAAGGTCACAATGAAAATAAAGGTCTTTGGGTGGCTTCTCCTATCTGACAGACTCAACACCAGAAACATGCTGAAACGAAGACACTACAACATTGGAAATGACTATACTTGCCCCCTCTGTGACTCTAACATGGAAGAAATGCTTGAACATCTCTTATTTGGCTGTGCCTTCAGCAAAGACTGCTGGTCCGGTATTGACATAAGTTGGAGCGCTCAAGGTTCACGATTAGATTGGATAAACACAGCCAAAGATGCATGGAATAAGCCAATGTTTATGGCAATATTCGTACAAGCTGCATGGAGCATCTGGAAGGAGCGAAATAATAAGGTTTTCAGGAGAACCCACCCACGAAAATATCCTGGACATCTAGGCTAAAAGAGGACCTCTCTCTCCTAACTCATAGGGTTGGAGAGAAACACATTTCATTTCTCAACTCCTTTGTAGCTCTTCTTTGATCTCCTCCTCCCCCATCCCTAAAGGGGATGCCATGTACAAAACATATGTAAATTCACTCATTCTTTAATTTAATTACACAGTAGGGGACTCTCCTACTGTTTTCAGGTGTCAAAAAAAGTCTCCGTTTATTTGAGATATTGTGAGGTTCGAATCCCCGCGCACCTCTAGGCGTTGAATGCCCATGGAGACTGCCATCCGGAGGCCGTGCAGAAGGGCCTCGTATTCGGCTGCGTTGTTGGAGTCCGTATACATTATCTGAAGGACGTATTGGACTGTGTCCCCGGTTGGGGACGTCGGGAACGACCTTGACCCCCAGGCCAACATTTTGGAGCCGTCAAAGTGCATGATCCAATTGGAGTATGCGCCCGTACTCTTTAGGGAGTTGACGGTCCATTCGGCCACGAAGTCGGCCAAAACCTGTGACTTAATAGCTCGTCGTGGCTTATAAGTTATATCGAATGGAAGGAGCTCTATGGCCCATTTAGCAATTCGGCCCGTCGCGTCGCGGTTGTTTATAATGTCGTTAAGAGGTACTTTGGAGGCTACCGTTATCGAACACTCTTGAAAGTAGCGTCGTAGCTTCCGGGATGCCATGAACACCGCATATGCTATCTTTTGATAGTGTGGGTACCGGGACTTGCATGGAGTTAGGACAGTGGACACATAATAAACCGGTTTTTGAACAGGGAACCGGTGTCCGTCCGTTTCTCGTTCGACAACGAGCACCGCGCTGACAACTTGATGTGTTGCGGCGATATATAATAGCATTGGTTCGCCCACGTTGGGCGCGGCCAGGACTGGGTTTGTTGCCAAAATGGCCTTTATTTCTTCGAGTCCGGCCGTGGCGGCATCTGTCTACTCGAAGTGTTCGGTGCGGCGGAGGAGGCGGTAAAGGGGTAACGCCTTTTCCCCCAATCGGGAAATAAAGCGGCTTAGAGCCGCTATGCATCCCGTCAATTTTTGTATTTGTTTGAGGTCTTTTGGAATGTCCAATTGTGACAGAGCTCGGATCTTGGCTGCGTTTGCTTCGATTCCTCTACCGGACACAATGAAGCCCAGGAGCTTTCCGGCTGGAATGCCGAAGACGCATTTTTCCGGATTGAGCTTGATGTCATATTTTCAAAGATTGTCGAATGTGAGCCTCAAGTCGTCTACTAGAGTTTCGACGTGCTTGGTTTTGTGACCACATCATCTACATATGCTTCCTTTGTTTTGCCGATCTGGTTTGCGGACATGTCCGGATCATCTTGTTGATATGTTGCGCCGGCGTTTTGAGCCCAAAGGGCATTGTGTTGAAGCGAGCGGGCCGTATGGAGTGATGAATGATGTTGCAACTTGGTCTGGCTCCGCCATCTTGATTTGGTGGTAGCGATGCAGCGTCGAGGAAGCACAATGAGTCGTGTCCTGCTGTAGCATCAATGATTTGATCAATTCGAGGGAGGGGGAAGGGATCCTTTGGGCAAGCCTTATTAAGGTCCTTGAAATCAACACATAGGCGCCATGATTTATCCTTCTTTAGTACCATCACCAGGTTTGCTAGCCAGTCCAGGATGTTTTATATCTACGATGAATCCGGCTTCCAAAAGTTTGGCTAGCTCCTCTCCCATGGCCTGTCTCTTGGGTTCGGAAAAGTGCCAAGAGCACTGTTTGGTGGCTTGAATCCTTTTAGGATATTTAGGCTGTGCTCGGCCGGTGACGTGGGATTCTGGCATGTCTAAAGGGTGCCGGGCAAAGATGTCGATTTTCTTGTAGAAATTCTCGTAGTCTTGGCGTCTACATCAGGGTTTAATTGTGCCCCGATGGAGGCCGTCTTTGCGAAGTCCGTTGGGTGGACTTGGAATTTGACTATTTCATCCGCTGGTTTAAAAGAGGTGGCCTTGGATCTTTTATCAAGTATCACATCGTCCCTGTTCACCGTGGAAGCGCATCGCAGTGAGTTCCTCGGCCGCTAGGAGCTTCGGATAGTGCCTCGAGGGCTAGTGCGGCTGTCTTGTTTTCGGCGAGTGCTATGTTCGGATCACTAACGAGAGTGATGATTCCGTTAGGTCGGGCATTTTAAGCTTCATGTACCCATAATGGGGTATAGCTTGAAAAATTGTGAATGCCTCTCGTCCTAATAAAGCATGATATCCGCTGTTGAACAGGGCCACTTGAAATGTGACCTCCTCGGACTGTAATTGTCCGCAAGCCGAACACTACGTCGGCGTGATTTTTCTGTGCAGCATGCTTCCGGCTGGGGATTATTCCTCTAAAGGTTGTGCTGCTTCGCTCAATGCGGTTCAGTCTATTTCCATTTTTCGGAGGGTTTCCTCATAGATGAGGTTTAGTCCGCTGCCGCCATCCATGAGTACCTTAGTAAAGCGGCAAATCCACTATCGGCTGAGGACCAATGCGGCTGGTGCCGGGCAGTTCGGAATTTAGGTTAAATCCGGCATTAAAGGTAATAGCCGTGTCCTCCATGGATTTATTGTTGCTACTTGGTAGACTTCAGCAAGGTTGCGGAGTGTTCGTTTTCGCATGTTATTTGACGCGAAAGTCTCGAAGACTGTTAACACCGTACTGGTGTTGCTGGGCTGGGATTGCGAAGCTAGAAGCTCTTCGCCACTTTTGGCCACCTGCCGTAGTATCCAACATGCTCGAAGGCTATGAGTTGGAGTGGCGCCCTCTGTGCTATGAATTTTGCAGGGTCCGTTTAGCCAACCCTCCAGTACGGTTCCGTACCCTTTAGGGGGTTTTGGTTTTTTGGTATTTAACCCAGGTGCTTGATAATGATGCACCCTTTTGTTTCGGACTAGGTATGTATTCGGGGCCGGATTATCCCAAAATTCGGTTTTCCAGGCGCTCTCCATTGCACAGTACTTTTGTACTATGGTCGCCAAGTCAGCAAAGCGTGTAATTTCGCGACGATTTATGGCGTTTAGGATTCCCTTGTCCGTGCAATTATTGCAAAAGATTGGGATTGCGTCCTCCTCTCGGCAGTCCTTTATCCTGTTCATAACCAGGAGGAATCTAGCCCAGTAATGATGTACTGTTTTGGCGCGCTCTTGCCGAATTCGAGAGAGATTGCTAATGTTTGGGTGGGCGGGTGGCACTAAATCCGGAACCCCGTCCAATTTAGGACTCAAGGGCCGAGAAGTTTCCGAACTCGGAAGTTTGGATTTTTGAGTGACATCCAATGAGTCCGGCCCGTCGCCGGGCTTGATCGACATCCGTCCCTCTGCGGGAATCCGGCATGGAGGGATCGGGAATCCGGACGTAGCTAGTCCTTAAGATAGAAGAAGAATCGCCGCATTGCTCCTCTATCAAAGCAACATGATGGGTAGCCTGTGGAGAGTTGATCTCTCTTAGATCGGTTTTAGGCCCGATCCGGTCGTAGTCTGTGGCGACTCCCAGGTCGGCGATTCGATCCAAGAGCTTGTTTACGAAGGAGAGCTCGATCAGATCTAATTGTTCGGCAAGTTCTGATTTGACATGAAGATTGGTTTCCATGACTCGAGAGGTCATCATCGGCGCGGTGGCTGGACTGGCGGTCATAAGAAAACCACCTAGCCGAAAAATCTGGCCAGCGTCCAAGGCTCCTTTGGCGATAGTATCGTCTTTAAAGACGAGATGAGGCATCCTACACGATGGCAGCGACACGAGGAACTCTCAATGAAAGCACCAATGTCGGTGTCAAAACCGGCAGATCTCGGGTAGGGGTCCCGAATCATGCGTCTAGGCGGATGGTAACAGGAGACAAGGGACACGATGTTTTACCCAGGTTCGGGCCCTCTCGATGGAGGTAATACCCTACTCCTTCTTGATTAATATTGATGATATGGGTAGTACAAGAGTAGATCTACCACGAGATCAAGGAGGCTAAACCCTAGAAGCTAGCCTATGGTATGATTCTTGTTAGATCCCTACGGACTAAAACCCTCCGGTTTATATAGACATCGGATAGGTTAGGGTTACACAGAGTCGGTTACAATGGTAGGAGATCTACATATCCGTATTGCCAAGCTTGCCTTCCATGCCAAGGAAAGTCCCTTCCGGACACGGGACGAAGTCTTTAATCTTGTATCTTCATAGTCTTGGAGTCCGGCCGTGATGATAGTCCGGCTATCCGGACACCCCCTAGTCCAGGACTCCCTCAAAGGGGCCGAACTAGTATAAACTCTCTTGCGTCCTTGTGTCCGCTTTAACCCCTTCAAGCTTACCCGTAGCGATGGCTCCACGACTAAGTCCTTTCATGAGGACATCTGCCGTGACAAAACCACGACAGTTGGCGCCCACCATGGGGCTATCGCCGCGATGGTTTCAAGTTCTTGGAGGGCAACTTGAAAGGACTCAAGGGTTACGCTATGGGCGGATGACCAAGAGTCGTCGCGGCAAGCTCTACATCGACGATTCAGGCTGGGGCCCGAGGCGGCTCGATTGAGTCTGGTACCGGGTCCCCTTTGGTGGCATACCCGTCTTCATTGGCAAGATCGGTGAACCGGGCCCTGAGCCGGACATCTGCACCGACCTCGTCGAAACGGCTCAGCGCGCGAGATCTTCCCAGGGTAAACCGGCCATGAAGCATGCCTTCGTGGGAGTCATCCACAGAGGAGAATATGATGGTGGATCGGAATCTGGCAGCGAGACCGTCGTTTATTCCGGCGACGAGTCCTCGACCGGAGAAACCGAATCATTCTATCAGCTACAACACGGCCGGATTGGGGGCTGTTCCGATGGCGGCGATATTAGGACCCCTCGATCTGCCCAACGGGTTGGGATATTCATGGCGGTACGGTGGCGGTCCACTCTTCGACCGCAGCAGCAATGTTCTCCGGGTCGGCCAGGCGGCCGGGCGAGAGGCCCCGTGCAATAGTGACCGGCTAAGTTTTATCGATCTGTTTGATGCGTTGGCGTGCTTATGGCGGAGGCTAACCCGGCGGATCGGGGCGCCCTAGCGGAAATTGCAAAGGTGAGGAACAGATCACTCGAGGCCAAGGCCGACTGGCAGCCGAGAACAACAGGATGGCCGCAGAGCGGGCCGCTTTGAATCTGTGAGCCTATAGGCTTATCTTGGACCGAAACAGCGTCGCATGAAGTCCTGAAAAGGAAGCATCGGTCTCGCCTGCCGACGGTTTTCGATGCCAGAAACCTCTTTAATACCCCAGGAGCAGGGACTAGTAACCCGCCGGTGATAAACCGGGCGGAGGCGCCTGGGTCGGGTGCGCCGGTTCAGCCTCGCCTGATGGAGCCGCCTCGACAGAATAATATCGTGCCTCAGCCTGTCCAGACACCTCCAGGTCATTATTCCAATCCAATGGACAATCTTATCGCCGCCGCTTCACGGCTAGAGGCCATCCCGATTGAAGGTGATTCTCCGCAAGCGGTGGTGTCAGGTGGTAGGTGCGACATATGCCAACGGGTGGCTAATCATAGTGGGAGCCAATAAGACGTCGCTGGTGCCTGGAAACGGGATGAGGCGAAGACATGCACGCCGGCGAATCTTACCCAGCTTCGGGGCTCCCCGTGGAGATAACACCCCTACTGCTGCTCTGCGGGGTCTCCGCATGATCACTAGATGAACAAGTTGCTACAAGAGGTTCCTTGAGCTGTTCGGTGAGAGGAGGAAGAAGGGCACTACTAGCTCTCCTCTTCCCTCTATGTGGTGTCTAAAACTCTAAGAGATCAACCCTTTGCATGGGTGCCCTGGGGGTTTATATAGGCCTACCCCTCGGGGGTACAATGGTAATCCGGCTGGGCGCGGGCCCTAGCCGTCAGTGTCTACGCTTGCCGGCTTCTCCGTCGGCCGTTGGGGCCCGCCGACTGGTGGGTCCCGCCGGCTGCCGGCTTCTTGGTCGACATGCTGGCCCCACCGTTGAGGGCCCTGTCGGGGGCTGGTTACTGTTGCCTCAATCATGATGACGAGGGCTTTGTCGGGGTAAGCATGGCTACAGTGCCGCCGCCTTGGCGGCGATCACTGTAGCCTTACCTCGTCTTATCTCCTTAATGAGGTGCTTTCTTTGAGAGGGGAACAAGCCGGCTGTGGGAAGCCGGCCATACCACAGGCCGACTGGGGGAGGCCGAGCCGCCTTCGGGCATCTCTCTGACCAGAGGGGCCTCCTGCCTGCGGGTCGTACTGACAGCCCGCCGTGGGTGACGTCATGGTCGACATAGTATGATGTCGCGCGGACGGGTGATGGCCGCCCGTCTGGCGCCTGCTAACCAGCGCTCCGGGATGTGTGGGTGGCAGGCTTCACTGTAGCGACGCCCCGTCTCATCACCGTTATGTGGGTGCAGATTCTGAGGGTGCGGCCTTAGCCGCTTGCCGGGTGGCTGGCTTCTTAGAGTCGGCCTTCTCATGGCTGGCTCCGTGGAGTCGGCCCTCTGGTAGCCGGCTCCGTGGGAGCCGGCCCTCTTGTGGCATTCTTCCTGTAGGTTTTGGGGCCGGGCTGCCCCCCGACAGCCGTCCTGAGGGTCAGCCGGCCGGGTGAAGGCGGCCCTGCGTCTTGGATGTTGGATGGCCGGATTGGCTTGTAATTTTTTCAGAAGCCCCAGGGGAAGCCGGCTAGGCTACCCGTGGTCATTTACCCCGACAGTAGTTCCCGAAGCTGATTGAGCTTCAAGGTTGAAAGGAGGACGAGAAGCTCGATCAGCTTCCTATCCTGAGGAGCCGGCGGCTAGGAGCCGGCCTTGAGTGGTTGCGCCGTCTTCAGGAAGTTCCGCAGCCAGACGGAGGGAATGCGAGCCGACTAGCGCGTTGATCGTGCGCCACCCTGCGTGCCACGTGGCCAGAAAGGCCTGCCAGCCCACGCGCGCGACGGGACATCGCCGTAGGCCGGGGGCCACCAAGCCTATGCCTCGGCCCATGTGCGGATCCTCTGCGGCCCGAATGGACCGCTCGCCTTCCCGCAGCGGTTTCAGCATGCCTTTAGGGCGCAATAATCGCGGGTCGTGGGGGGAGTGGGCGCAATTAATCCCACGTTCCCCCACGCCTCGCCTCCTCGGCTCCGCCGCACGGGCCTATAAGTAGGGGGGAGGGGGAGCGGCAGAGGCTCGCACGCTCGCCCTCACTCCTCTCTTTCCTCTACCTCCTTCTTCGGTCTTCCGCCGCCGCAGCGCTCTCTCCACCGCATCGTTCCGCCGCGAACCCTCTTGGCTCGCCGCTGTTCCTCCGCTGCGTGGCTGTGCTCTCCACCGCCGCGCCTTTCTCATTCCCTCTTCCTCACATGGCGCTATCTAGCTCATGGGACGGCTCCAACGTCCATGAAGACCACATCGATTGGCTTCGCAAGACGTGGCGGTTGCCGGGCAAAGACCTCGTGAAGACCCGCCTCGTGCCGGAGGCGGAGATTTCGCCGGCACCGGAGGAGGGCGAGCGGGTCATCTTCCGCTCGCACTTCCTGCGCGGCCTCGGCCTGCCGGCGAGCGGGTTCTTCCACTCCTTCCTTGAGTTCTATAATCTCCAGCCGCATCACCTCACCCCCAACACGGTGATGCTTCTGTCGGCCTTCGTCACCCTGTGCGAGGGTTTTCTCGGAGTGCTCCCCACCCTTGAGCTCTTTGGGGAGTTCTTCCAGTGCAAGCTTCGGCCTTTGTCTCATGGTGTGCCCGCCCCCTGTGGCGCCTTCATCGCCAGGCGGAGGACAACCGACAACAACCCTTTTCCGCCTATCCCACCGATCCAGTCGGTGAAGCTCTGGCAGCAATCGTACTTCTACGTGAAGAACGTCACCTCGCAAGGCGACTACTTGAATTTGCCGGCTTACGAAGCCAGCCCGCCGCCTAGGAGGCAGCCGTCTTGGTCCTTCTGAGCCCGGTCGCTCTCCCTGGCAGGGAACGCCGCCGTCACCCGGCTCCGGGTGATGGTCCAATCGGAGGGCTTGGTGGGGGCCGACCTGGTCACCGCCTTCATGGAGCGCCGGGTGCTCCCGCTCCAAAGCCGGCCGCACATGATCTGTCAGATGAGCGGCCGCTTCGACCCATGTCGGCTGAGGACCAGAGAGATGCCTCGCGGCGAGGTATCTTACATGGTGAATTACATTTCCAACTGCAAGCTCACTGAGGAGTGGCAGTATGGCAAGGCGCATATTATCGGGCTGATCCTCCGCCTGTGGTGAGTTTTCCTTACTTTCTTCTTCTTTTTTTGCCGAGTTCGCGATGGCCGACTCTTGACTAGTCGGCTTTTCTTTGAGCAGAGCCCTCTTCTTCGACCGGCGCCCGGGGCCGCAGGGCCGGAGCGCCAGTTTATGGCCGACCGCACGGTGGACGACCCCGATGACCCAGATCTGGGGCGGCCGCCATGGACGACACCATAGTCGGAGCCGGTGGAGAGGCAGGCGGCCCCGAGCTCACGGCGGGCTTCGGGGACTGGCCGGATGATGACGAAGCCGAGGCCATCCCACGTCGCCAGCCGGCGGCCGATCGCCAAGGCGCGGGACCTTCTGCCGCGCCAGCTGCTCGGGGTGGCGCGCAAAAGCGTCGGGCCGGGCCGGGTCTCTTCGGCAGCCGGCCGAAAAAACCCAAGAGCTCCGCGGCGGCGACCAAGCGGGACGAGGCGGCCGCGAAAGCGGCCCGCTTCCGCAAGGTGGTGAAGCAGCCACAGGCGGTCTCGGCGTAAGTGTTGGATGTCTTGTACTTTTTGTTGTCTCCTTTGGTTGAAGCTCATCTAAGCCGTCTTCTTGATTTGCTGAACAGGGCACCACTTTCCCTTGAACGGGTTGACGCCGCCTCCATAGTCGGACCAACAGGAGGGTCTTCTAGTTCCCGCCGCGTGGATCCCCGCACCGACCTTATGGAGGCAACGGAGCAGAACACGCGGGAGGCGCGGGAGGAGCGGGAAGCGGCGGAGCGGAGGGCCACTCAGGAGGCGGCGGAGAAGTCGGCCAAGGCGCAAGCCGACGCGGCGGCCAAGGCCCAGGCGGAAGCTGCGGCCGCGGAGAGGGAGGCGGAGGCTCTGCGCAATCAGCCTCCGCAGCTCGTCATTCCTCTTCGCGCCATGGATCCCAATGTCCCCGTGCTCCGTCGGAGGAAGCCGACCGCGACCAGCCGGTGATGGAGATGAGGGAGGACGACGTGACGATCTGGGAGGCGCCATACCGGGCGCCGGCCGGAAGCGGGCCAAGGCGGCCGACCTGCTTCGCGGGCGCTGAGCCGGCCGGGCGAAGCGGGCGGGGGCGGATCTTGTGGTGCAGTCGGTGCCTCGCCGGTGCGCAGGAGAGGCGTCCTCGGTGCCGGAGCCGCAAAAGCTGCGGCGCCAGCTCGGCTGACCACAGGACACAGGCGGCCAGCGCCACGCGTCCAGTGGACGCCCAGCGGTGGAAACGACCGAGCTGAACGTGGCGGCGCAGGAGGTCCGACGCGGCCAGACTCAGACCGCCGCTCGGCCAGTACACCCAAGTGTTTCTTGCTACGCGCTCGGTCATCTGGGTGAGTCTTCTGGCCTTGGTCGATTTCTCTTTTGATTTCTTCTGTGGGGGCGCGTCAGCGCACCCACTGGGTGTAGTCCCCGAGTTTCGAGTCGGCTGCTGAGCAGGCTACTTGGAACTTTTGAGCAGGCCTTGGCGGCAATCTTGTTCTTATTCGCACTCCGTCTGATTTTCAGGAGTATCACAATCTTCGCGCGGCTGCCTTCAACTCCAGGCCTGTGAGGCTGAGCCAGAAGGCCCGCCGACCGACTAATAGCCGGAGTGAGTATTTTGTTTCTTTTTATCTCATGTGGGCGTGGCGTCACCTGGGTGTAGTCTCCGAGATTGGTCACTGGCCGAGCTGGCCGGGTCGGATCTTCCCTGACGACTTCTTCCTTATTGTTTTTTTCCTTTTTCTCCACGCTTGCAGGGGCTAATGCTGACTTGAGGGAGCAGCTCGCCGGGACCCAGACCACCCTTCGCACCAAGGAGGCTGAGTGCAGCGCCTTGGCCGAGGAACGCGACCGCCTGGCCAAGAGACTGGCCGACCAGGAGGAGATCCATAAGGCGGCCCTGACGAAGGCGCAGGACAGCGAGGCCGCCCTTAAGGCCGAGTTCGAGACCGAGGCGGCGGGCTGGGCTGAAGCGAGGCAAGCGCTGAGCAAGGGCTATGGACGGGTTGAGGATCTGATCGATGGTAGGCCGCCTTCCTTTTCACCCCTTTGCTTGCTCCTTGCCCTCTTGTTCATCTTCTGATTTTTGTGTTGTTTCTTTGTTCTTCACGCAGATTACTTCCCTGGTTACTCCGTCGCCACCAGCCAAGCCATCAAGGCCCACCGCGAGACACGCCGGCAAGCAGGGGTTGAGATCACACCAGACACCAGCTGGACGCTTGAGGAGCAACTTTTAACGATCCAGGCCCGGCTGCAGCCGGCTCACCGCATGCTTCGCCGGCTTCAGCGTGCCGGGGCGCAAGTGTTGGCCACTCTACGGCTCGGGCGAGGTGATTCCCGTACCCCAGTCGGACTGCCGGCCAGCTAGAGGCGGTTGGCCGCTTGAGGCCCGGAAGGCTTCCGCTGCGGTCCGGTGCAGGCGGTAGCGGAGATTCGTTCGGGCCTGGTATCTCGGGCTGAGCTTGCGCCACCGGTGAGCACTTGGAGGCGGGAGGTCGACGAGGAGCTGGTGGCGGTGCGGTGGCTATCATCCAGCGTGCCTCGGCTATCGCCGAGTATACCGACACCAGCATTTTTGCTCCTGAAGTGAATGACAACGGCGTTGCCCAGCCGGAGGAATGGTTCGGGCTGAACCCGGCAGAAGGCGAGGACTCGGCGGAGGAGATTGCTTCCAGCAACGAAGCCGAAGACGAAGAAGAGGAGGGCGGCGAATACGTTGTGCCCGACGGTGAAGCGACCAGCCAGCTTCAGCCTGATCGTGCCTCCAGCAACGAGGTACACGCGAGCGCACCGCCTGCCAGGGGTGATGATCAGGCTGAGACTCGCCAGCCGGCCACTCCTTCGGCCCGCACTGCCGCCTCCGCCGACCTGCCCGACTCGCCTGTCGCTCCCTTGGCCTGATCTGCCGCTCTTTCTTTCCTGCTGTTGTTCCTTGAACAACTTTTATTAAATTTGCGCAGTTCCACCCACTGGGGGTGTATTCAAACTATGTTGAATGCCAGCCTTTCGAAGGCTTTTGTGTAAATATAATTATGCATGTGTTTGGCTTCCATTTGAATTTGCTTTTTATCCTTAGGCTGTTTCCTTTGCCGCCTTCCCTTGGTCGCCGCCTTCCTAGCTGAACAGCTGCTCTGCAGTCTGTGGCTGGGGAGGAACTTGGCTGTTTGTGGGAAGGCAAGTACTTGAGCTTTTTGGATTGTAGCAAGGTGGAATGGGAAGCCGGCCGGCCGGCTACTCTGGTAGCCAGTCGGCAATGGGAGGAAGCCGGCTTTTGTTATACGAGTTCGTTAGTCCTTAGCCGTTTTTCGTGTGGGCATCCTTTCCTGCCTTTGACTCTTGCCAGTCGGACAGTCGGTTCTTGAGCTGCGGCTTTTTGACAAGAGAGGGCTTGGGTGCCGCACACTACTTGTCCGACTGCAGGTGGAACTCGAATATAACTCACGGCGGCCAGTCCCCGGGCCGACTAGTCGAACCCGGTGCCGGACGAGGAGGAAGAGCGAAATGACAAAATCATAAGCATGATATTCGTCATTCATAGATAAAAGGTGGTAGTCCCCGAGTGCTCCTCGGGGGGCCCACTGTCTCATACTTAGTACAAAAGGTAGCGTGATACATACTGCATTTTAACTGTAAAATCTTCGGAGGAGGTTGGCGTTCCACGGTCGTTCCGACTCCTTGCCGGAATCATCTCTCTTTCGTGCCTTCGACTTCTGTGCGTCGATTAGGTAGTAGGAGTCGTTTCCCAATGCTCTGCTAATGACGAAGGGACCTTCCCAAGGGGCCGAGAGCTTGTGCTGGCTGGTTGTTCGCTGGATCAGCCGGAGCACAAGGTCGCCTCTTGAAAGGATCTTGGCTTGACCTTCCGGCTATGGTAGCGGCGCAAACCCTGTTGGTAGATGGCGGACCGGCTGAGGGCTAACAGCCGGCTTTCTTCCAGTAGGTCGACGTCGTCTTCTCTTGCTTCTTTAGCCTCTGCTTCCGTGTACATGGTCACCCGAGGTGTTGGGGATATTACTACTGGGCGTAAACCGGCCTATCTGGGCCGGGTTAACTTCATCAGTAGTTCAACGGTGTAAAAGCCCAAGCATGAAGGTAAGGGCCCAATGCCTGTAGTCGGTTTAGAACCTGTAGCCGTAAACCGGCCTAGTATGTAAACTTGTATTGTAAGTTAGGAATAGAGAGAGACCAACCCGGATATGAGTATGAACCGGAGATTGGGACTCTGTGAACCGACGAGCGTCACCCGTGTATATAAGGGGACGACCCGGGGCGATTCAAGGACAAGAGACAACAACAACTCGAGGCCTAGGCGAAGCTTATTTGCTCCCTAGTCATCGAAACCACATCAATCCCATCACAACTAGACGTAGGCTTTTACCTTCATCGAAGGGGCCGAACTAGTATAAACTCTCGTGCCTTTGCGTCCGCTTTAACCCCTTCAAGTTAACCCATAGCGATGGCTCCACGACTAAGTCCTTTCACGAGGACATCTGCTGTGACAATACCACGACAGTTGGCGCCCACCGTGGGGCTATCGCACGATGGTTTGATGATCTTGGAGGGCAAGCTCGAAGGACTCGAAGGCTATGCTGTGGGCCAGATGACCAAGAGTCGTCGTGGCAATCTCTACATCGACGATGCAGGCTGGGGCCCCGAGGCCGGCTCGATTGAGTACGGGTACCGGGTCCCCTTTGGTGGCATACACTTTTTCATTGGCAAGATCGGTGAACCGGGCCCTGAGTTGGACACCTGCACCGACCTCGTCGAGACAGCTCAGTGTGCGCGATCTGCCCAGGTCAAACCGGCCGTGAAGCGTGCCTTTGTGGGAGTCATCCACGGAGGAAGTTATGAGGACGGATCAGAATCTGGTGGCGAGACCGTCGTCTACTCTGGCGACGAGTCGTCAACCGGAGAAACTGAATCTCTATATCAGTTACAAGATGGCCGGATTGGGGGCTGTTCTGATGGTGACAGTATTCCGGACCCCTCCGATCTGCCCAACCAGGTTGGAATATTCATGGCCGGTACACAAGCAGCGCTTCACTCTTCGACTGCTGCGGCAATGATCTCCGGTTCAACAGCGGCGACGGCTGCCGGGGCAGGAGGCCCTATGCGCCCGCTGGCTCAAGTTTTATCAGATCTATTCGATGCGTTGGCTGCGCTCATGGCAGAGGCTAACCCTGCGGATCAGGACGCTCATAACGCAGAGATTGCGAATGTGAAGGAACAAATCACTCAGGCTAAAGCGGATCTAGCAGCTGCAGACGCCAGAGGATGGCAGAGCGGCCGCTTTAGATGCGCAGGCTTATAGGCTCATGTTGGATCAGAACGCGTCACATGAAGTCATGAAGAGGAAATACAGATCCCGTTTGCCTTCAGTTTTCAAAGCCAGAGACCTCTTCAACACCCCCGGAGCGGGAACCAGTAATCCGCCGGTGGTAAACCAGGCAGAAGCACCTGGACGGCGCGCCCGGTCCAGCCCGCTTAATAGATCTACCTCGCCATAACGCCCGGTGTGCCTCAGCTGTGCAAACACCTCCGGGTCACTACTCCAATCCGATGGATAACCTTGCTGCAGCTGCGGCACGGCTGGAGGCTATTCCAATTGAAGGTGATTCACCACAGGCGATAGAGACGCGCCGGGTCAAGGAGCTCCTTAGGACAGCTTCGGTCCAACAGGAAGCGTATTAAATGCGGCCATGACGAGATCCACTCTACCCCCTCCCAAGCCGGAGCTATAGCGAGCACATGGATGAACCGGCTGTATCAAGTAATGCACGGCGTAGTGCGCCCGTGGAAACAACCCGGCAGGTGGTGTCGATAACGCCCGAGGTGGTGGACCGGGCCCGGCGTGCAGGAGGCCGAAGTTAGCGACCTGACGCCAGGCTTTCGCTACCACGCCGGTTCGTCAGACCATCTCGGTCGAGCCTGGGGTTACCTCTAGCTCTTTGGGGGTGCCTTGCCTCGTCCCGCTTTTACGCAATGTGCGCTTGCCCAAAGATTTCAAGGGTCCGCGCAAGGTGCCAAATTACCTTGCCGATTTATCTCGAAGCATGGATAGAAAGCTATGAGATGGCCATGGAGATCTGGATGTGGATGAGGCGGCGTGTGCAAAGTACTTCACCATGATGCTTGAAGGCACGGCCCGTACTTGGTTGAAGAGCTTGCCGCCCAATTCTATCAGTTCATGGGCCCGATTCGCGGACCGGTTTATCCAGAATTTCAAAGATACGTGTAAGCAGCCCATGTCCATAGTGGACTTGGTGGCTTGTGTCCAGGAGGAAGGAGAATCAACAACCCATTGGGTACGCCGCGTCTCGGAAATCTTACACTCGTCAGACCGGATCAACGCTGACTCTGCGATCTTAACCCTGGAGGGCAACTGCCGGTTTAAGCCTTTAAAGTTGAAGTTGGGGCGTATGAAGCGATTTTGTAACGACATGGGAACTATCATGGGTGCTTTAGTGAAGTATGCTGATTCTGATAGTACCAAGGACCCCGAATCTGAGGATGACGAAGCAGCGAAGGGAAAGAAGAACAACAACTCCAAGGGGCATCAGCACAATCCGGCAGGCCACGGGAACGGAGGCAAACGTAAAGCGGATGGAAGCATGGACTTTGTGGCTAATACTAATGCGCAGGACAAGGGTCAGCGACACAGAGGTAAAGCGGCGAATCGTGGTGGGGCTCCGAATCCTAACCCGGATCGCTTAAACTATTTATTAAATCAGCCCTGTCCAAAACACGGGACGAATGAGATGCCAGCCAACCACCTTTGGAAGGACTGTTACATTATGCAGGAGTTCAAAAAATCTAATGCTTTCCGTTATGATCATGGGTCCGGTGGTGGCTCAGGATCCGGTTTTCATGGGTCGGGTCAGGATCCAAGACCAAACTGATATGCACAAGTTATCCCCACCTTGGGAGGGACCTTTCGTGGTCAGCAAGAATCTGCACAACGGGTCATACTATCTGATCAATATTCGAGAGCATAAAGACTCACGTACATCAGAGGAGGACACCAACAGGCCGTGGAACATAGCTCATCTTGACCTTATTATACCTAAGCCACCGGCTCTACTCATGTACATATTATGACAGTGTATATATTATGAATAAAGTAATAAACCGGAGCCTCAGCTAAAGCGGGGTATCTGTTCTGTTACATCATGCGTGGTTACATGGAGTTGTTCTGTCTTAAAGAGGCCTCCGGTTTACCCCTTGAGTCTGCTTTTCAAAAGCTTTATGATATCACTTGGGGGCTTGGTCGTGTCCGAACCAATGCAACACCTTTGATAGGCGAAAGCCACCAGATCACTTGGGGACATGGTCAAGTCTGAACCAGTCACGCCTCTTGATCGGCCTAAGGCCATAGAGTCACTTGGGGGCTTGGTCGAACCCGAACCATTGCCACGCCACTTGATTGGCATAATGCCACGGTTTCAGTTGGGGACCTGGCTGACTTGAACCATAGCTACACCTTATTGGGAGCTTGGTCGTGTCCGACCATGGTAACACCATCCGATCGGCTCAAGAAAGCCTCTTTTGCAAACGGTTTTATCATTGCCTTTGCTTCCATATTTTTCATAACTGTTATTTGATTATTGTTACGATTTTAAACCGATAACATTTTTAAACCGGTTCAACCTGTCAATTGACGGAATTCGGTCCACTTTTAATCCGGAGATAATTTTTCCGGTTTGACTTTTTCTGTTAACATCCCATTATGGAGTAACAGGGGGCTTGTCATGACCCGGCACGGTTTACATGGTAAACCGGCATTATAAACACAAGAGTTGTTTTATCCTTTGACGGTAATGGTTTATACAACCTCCGCTTCAAGATTGGCTAAGCCAACTTCATGCCCAGCGATGGCAGGTATTTTGTATCACAAATTTTGATTATATACCTCAATATTTCATTGCATATGTATATGAACGTCACAAGCCATTTCATGGCACAAACCGCCGTGGCAGTTTAAGATTTTGTGACTGCAGGCAATATAGATTGAAGGTTTCGATCATTCAATCAAAAGTATCAGCACCTATGCACGAAGGCATATTAAAAGCAAAAGTGTTGGCTATCCTATTACAAGGAAACATGGTGCCCAAATAAGATCATTGTTTTCTTGGCGAAATATAATAAAGCAGCTATTTAAACCGGCTTCCGGTTCATGCTTGCTCGCCACCCCGGTCTGACGGTTGTGGGTCGTCCTGCGCCGCTTCAGCTTCTTCATCCCTACCCAGCGGCTGGAAGTCAACAGTGGTCCAAAGATTCCCATTAAAGCTTGAAAGACAGCCTCCTCATGGATCAGGGAAGATGGTTCAATATCAGGAGCGTAAGTATGCTTACGGATCGGAGGGATCAGGTTCTCCGCTTAGGGAATAGGTGCAGCTACTCGTCTGTTCTGATCGTTATATTGAGCTTGATAATGCGACAAGTCTGCCTCTTCGGCTAATTGGCAAGCCAGAGGGCGAACCGCCCGATTTATCGCTCTCAGGTCATCTTCGTTGAACTCTGAACCGTCTTCCTTCAGACTGGGATAGCCCTGAGCTGCCTCAACATGATCGAAATCTGGCACCCATGCTTTTGCCCGAATTAAGGCATTAATGGCACCGGTTCGAGCAACAGATTTCTTCAGCTCTTCAACCCGGGCGGGAAGCATTGACAAGCTCCTAAGAGTATCTTGAATTAAAGAGGGTGCCGGATTGTTATGTGATGCAGTGGAGATGATCCGCAACGCTCCAAAGGTACAAACTTGTTCGATTAAAGTGTAGGCAGCTTTCAATTTCATCCGAACATCGACCCCAAGTGACCAATGCGTGTGCCTGCAGCATTGCAAGAAAGATCACAAACCGGACTTATCATAAGAAGGCCAAGTTATCATAGAAACCAAAGGAAGCTTACCAAAGATGGCAGCAGTCATGGCATGCACTTGTCGCTTCACGTTGGTCAGCTCATCTACCACCGGTTTAAAGGCAGCTTCAGCATTTTCCAACTTTTTGGTTAAAGCGGCCTTCTCAGTGGCCCAATCCGCCCGCTCCTTTTTGAAGCCCTCCTTTTCCATGACGCCTAAAGCGCTGGTCAATTCTTCTTTTGCCTTTGAGGTTTCAGCTTGTTGGGATTTCAAGTTTTCTTGAAGATCGGTGAGTTGGCTTTCTTTAGTCTTGAGCTCAGCCTACATACAGAAAGTCATCTGATTTAACAAACGGTACAAGATTTGAAGTACCAACCACATAACAAGTTATGCACTTGCCACTTGGGGGCTAATGCATATTTGATCTTCATCTGTCAATAAAATCACAAAGTCCCAAGTCAATACAGGTATTCAACTTGGCACTTGGGGGCTAATGGCTATTTGCTCGAACATGTTACGATCTGCGATATAAATTAAAGTCCCGGTTTAACTATACTAAGTTGAACCGGCCCTTGGAGGCTACATCAGTGAATTCTGAAGCATTGAGTTTTATGTTAAAGTCCCGGTTTAACTATACTTAGTTGAACCGGCCCTTGGGGGCTACATCAGTGAATTCTGAAAGTATTGAGTTCTATATCAAGTACCGGTTTGAAAGAAGATTACAAACAGGCCCTTGGGGGCTAGGAGAGTTAACAAAATTGAAATATCCAAGCAGGAAAAAAGAACATGGAGGTTACCTCGAATTTTTCTTTCATCATATTCACCAGGTCAGCTTCATAATCACGGCTGGTATACAGCCGGTTCAAGTAGCCAGAATGAAGATCTTGGGGGTTCAGAGCAGCGTAAGTTGCCAGATCAACATTCCACTTGCCCTTGCTCATAGTGGCAAATTCTACTTTGGCAGAATGTTTGGATAAGGCGACCGGATTACCCGGTTCGCTGTGGCCAAAGCCAGTAATCACAACGTCATCGTCCTTGGTATCACCGGTTTGACCAGGGACAGTCGGTTTGTCGCCAGGCGGATTGGGTGGTGGATTTTTCAATTCGGGTTGGGCTTCTGGGCTGGTCAGCAGGACGGGAGGTGTCAACAGGCCTTTCTTCAGCAACAAAATCGTCATCTTGAAGTGGCGGATCATTGGGCATATCTTCACAAATAGCCGCTTCAAGATTTGGGGTGCTGTCCGGTTCAGGGGCAGTCTCTTCGTCGGCCGCTTTATCCAGGCGAGCCTTTTTGCTCGGCCTAGGCTTAGCCCTGAAAAGGCATAATAACAGTCAAATACAGCATATACTACGCAGTGATGCAATAGAAACAATATGATATGTATAACTTACCTAAGCACCATTTTAAGTGGTGGCAGCTGAGTAGCTGATGACTCGACAGATGAGGAATGGGAAGTGACCTGATAATCGGAGTCAGATGGATTAAGAGGTTGACGAGAACAACCCGCTTTAGGACAAGCACTGACAAGCAAATTAGAGACCTCTGAACGACGTTTCCGAACCGGACTGTTCGGTAAACCGGCGGAGGTAACTACCTGGCCGCTGTGCCGAGTTGTGCGGCGAACTTCATGTTGTTGAGTCTTCATAAGAAATTTGGGATCCAAGCAAGCAAGGGGATGAGAAAATTTAATTTTCCGGTTTGCCCGACGGATTTTTAGTGAAGGCAAAGGATTTGAGTCAGAGGAGAGAATAGTTACCTCTACAACATGAGCATTACTGGCTTCAGCATCATCCTGACAAATATCATCATTAATTAGGCGTATGAAAAGTAAGCCAAGTGAATCAAGTTCTACCTCAAGGTCCGGATTACCCACATCGTCATCCGCAGCCGGATCAGAAGATGCAGTGGTTTTCCTCTTATGAGCAGACCTCTTAAAAACTTTGGTCTTTTGCCAGATTGGTCTTTCCGGTTTGTCTGGCTTCTCTGGTTTCTCTTGTGGAAGTTTCTTGCTCCAGAATGGGTCATCACCCTGATTAAGCAGCAGTTGATGTTAAAAAAGATACCGGAAATGGCAGTAATATATTCAGTAAAAAATACAGTCAGAGTCTTACGAGATGGTGGTTTGTTGGTAGCACGTAAGGGGAAGCAGACCGGTCGGCACGAGAGGTGTTCGGTTCGTTCAACATTTTCTTCACAGCCTCGATGACCTCATCATTGGTAAGCTGGATATTAACATGTCGGAGGGGTCGTTGATGCTACGGTGTACTCACACATTAAACCGGAGCTACCGAGAGGGGCAGTATGCTCCATGATATCCAACAGCGTGCGAGATCAATTCTGTTAAACCATTGGCCATGAAGGCTCGAGCTTGGAGAGTTGAGGAGCGTATTTACTTCTCTCCTTGGCGGTTAATCTTTGCGGAAAGGGATGTGTATTCTTGAGTCGCTCGAGACGAAAGCCGTGCAAAGGATTTTCATTGGCAGGAGAGGTGTCTCTGCAATAGAACCATGATTGATTCCATTCCTTGGGGTGGCTATGCAGTTTGGCATGAGGATAAGTGACTTCCTTCCTTTTTTGAATCGCCACACCACCCAATTCTGTGTTGGACCCATCAGTGAATTCTGTGCGGCAGTTTAGATGGAAGCAGTCTCTAAACAGCTCAACTGTGGGTTCTTCTTGAAAGTATGCCTCACAGAGCACTTGGAAGTGACATATATTGGTAATGAATTGGGGCGATTATCTTGCGGACGGAGTTGAAAATTGGCTAAGACATCCGGTAAAATTTTGAACCGGGCGGGTTAAAACCCCGGCTAAGTGATCTGCGAAAACTACAACCTTCTTGAGGTGTGGGTGGACATTCTTTGCCGTGAACCCTCCAATGGATAGTATCTTTTTTGCTTAAAGCGCCAGTCAGGACCAGATTGTTTAATTGAGTTTCGGTGACACGGGAAGGAGCCCAGTTGCACTCATATACTTGTTTGGCCATGATAAAATCTACAAAAAATACAAATCCGGTTCAAGAAATGTGTTGGGACAAAGAGAGAATCGATGTACAATGCTAAATTGGAGACAACTACATCTAAACCGGAGTTCTATGAAGCGACAGTGTCTCGTTAAGGAGTTCTGGCGGTTCAACAAGGGGACTAATGGTGTATACCGGTTTATTAATTCTTTCTATGTTAAGTTAAACCGCCTGATCTAAATATTGAAAGCAATTGAGGTTGCGAACGGCTAAGTGTGCAGAAACAGGTTTCACAAGATTTCTCTACAATGAAGGATTTGAAGCCAGATATGAAAAGAAGAAAAATATCCAAAAAAGAACAAAGCAGAGCAGTATTGATGCAATGAGCAGGAAATAATATGCGAGATCTATGGACGTGAGCACGAAACTACAGGCGGATGCTAAAAGCTACTACTAATCAGAGCAAGGTGTCACAGATCTATCCAGAGTCTGGTATGAGCATGAGCAGTTAATGGAGTATTTGCAAGAACAAGAAACCCTAGAACGAATCTAGGTCGAGGGAAACTGAGGACCTACCAGAGTTGAGGAGATGCGGAAGATCGCTGCATTTTTATGGTGCGTTCAGGTTGATGCAGTGGCCCAAGACGGTGCAGAGGTTGACGGCGGCGGCGGAGCTCCAAGGCTAGCGATGCGAGGAAGACGAAGAGAAAGGGGACGGAGGGGAGAAAAGGAATGACCCCTCGCTCCTATTTATAAGGCAAGAGACCTGTGTCAGGCGCGTGAATCAAGGAACCACAAATCTGGGAAGCGGTACATCGCCTCGGTTATTGCGGATCTGTTAAACAAAGAAGGTATAATGAATGCTATCTTTATGGGGACGTCATGCGGTTTACTGACAACCGGAGAAGGTGACATCACGGCGGTTCAACAACTACAAGAAGATGTTGAAGATGAAGGTTTTTTTATCAAGGATTGACATGAACCTGTTCAAATCAATCTGGGGCCTAATGTTGGGGATATTACTACTGGGCGTAAACCGGCCTATCTGGGCGGGGTTAACTTCATCAGTAGTTCAACGGTGTAAAAGCCCAAGCATGAAGGTAAGGGCCCAAGGCCTGTAGTCGGTTTAGAACCTGTAGCCGTAAACCGGCCTGGTATGTAAACTTGTATTGTAAGTTAGGAATAGAGAGAGACCAACCCGGATACGAGTATGAACCGGAGATTGGGACTCTGTGAACCGACGGGCGTCACCCGTGTATATAAGGGGACGACCCGGGGCGATTCAAGGAGAAGAGACAACAACAACTCGAGGCCTAGGCGAAGCTTATTTGCTCCCTAGTCATCGAAACCACATCAATCCCATCACAAGTAGACGTAGGCTTTTGCCTTCATCGAAGGGGCCGAACTAGTATAAACTCTCGTGCCTTTGCGTCCGCTTTAACCCCTTCAAGTTAACCCGTAGCGATGGCTCCACGACTAAGTCCTTTCACGAGGACTTCTGCTGTGACAAAACCACGACATGAGGCGAGTCGAACTCGATGTCAGTTGGGATGACAGCCTCGGCACCATATACAAGGAAGAAAGGGGTGAGGCCGGTTGACTTGTTTGGGGTAGTGCGCAGACTCCAGAGGACGACCGGCAGCTCGTCGAGTCAACAGCCGGCCGAACGCTCCAGCGGCACGACCAGCCGGGGCCTGATGCCGGAAAGGATGAGGCCGTTGGCTCGCTCAACTTGGTATTTTGACTGTGGGTGGGCAACGGACGCTAGGTCCAGTCGGATGCCCTGAGTCGCGCAGAAACGTGCCAATGCTCCTTTGGCAAAATTCGTGTCGTTGTCGGTGATGATGTTGTGTGGCACACCGTACCGAGTTGTAATGTCTCTGATGAATGTCACGGCAGTCGGCCCGTTCAGCTTCTTAATCGGCTTTGCTTCGATCCACTTGGTAAATTTATCCACGGCGACGAGCAGATGTGTCATGCCGCTGCGCGCTGTCTTGAACGGGCCCACCATGTCCAGTCCCCAGACGGCGAAAGGCCAGGTGAGGGGAATGGTCTTGAGTGCTGAAGCCGGCAGGTGTTGCTTGGAGCCGAAGACTTGGCAACCTTTGCAATGTTTGACCAACTCCTTGGCGTCGTCCAAAGCAGTCGGCCAAAAGAATCCATGGCGGAAAGCTTTGGCAACAAGTGATCTTGAGGCTGCGTGGTGGCCGTGATTCGCCTTTGGTGAATGTCCTTGAGGATTGCTATGCCCTTCTACGGCTCGGCCTTGGCCGTGGTAGACTCGGTGACCGCTGCGTCGACGAGCTCTCTGTTAACAATTGTATATGCTCCGGCTCGGCGTTGGACTTGTCTTGCCGCGATCTCGTCAGCCGGCAGTTCTCTGTTTACCAGGAAGTTGAGGCTGATCTGAGCCCATGATGGAGTTGTGACTTCTTCTATAGCCAACACGGCTACTGCAACCAGGGCGGGTGGGCTGGGTGGGGAAGAGCTGGAGTTGGCCACCGCCTGTGGTGTTGATGCAGTCCCCGGGCCGACTACCGTAGTCCCCGGGCAGATGCGACTATGGCAGTCCCCGAGCCGCCTATCGAAGTCCCCGGGCCGCTTGCTTGGCTCCCCAAGCCGGATCCGGCTGCGTCGGGGTTAGGCGGCACGAAGATGGAGTCAGATTCTGGAGATGGCTTGATAGACGGCTTGAGGAGGCGCTGGAGAGAGACGCCGGTTGGTATGGCTTGTCGGGTTGAGCCTATTCATGCCAGGGCATCTGCTTGCTCATTGTCGGCCCGTGGCACGTGGAGGAACTCACATCCTTCAAAGTACCCGCTAATTTGCTGAACGAGGAAGCGGTAGCTTGCCATGTTTGCGTCCTTGGCGTCCCGATCGTAAACGCATTTGGACCACCAAATCCGAGTCGCCATAGCACAGGATCCGGCGGATGCTGAGCTCTTTGGCTAGCCGGAGCCCGTGTATGAGCGCCTCGTACTCGGCCACATTGTTGGAGGCGGCAAAGTGAATTTGCAATGTGTATCTGAGCTTGTTGCCTTTGGGAGATGTGAGGATGATGTCGGCTCTCAAGTCGGTGCGCATCTTGGACCCGTCGAAGTGCATCCGCCAATGAGTGGAGTCGGGAGCCGGCGGCAGGTACTGGGTCTCGGCCCAATCGACGAGGAAGTCGGCCAATGCTTGGGACTTGATGGCGGTGCAAGGCTGGTAGAAGATCGTGTAAGGGGCCAGCTCAATAGCCCATTTTGCCACCCGGCCGGATGCGTCACGGCTGCCTATGATCTCGGCGAGCGGGGCGGTGCATACGACCGTGATGGGGTGCTCTTGAAAGTAGGGCTTCAGCTTCTTGGCGGCGAAGTACACGCCATAGCACATCTTACGTAATGCGGGTAGTTACGCCGAGGTGGGCGATGCTTCGCTTAAGTAGTACACCGCCTGGACTGGCTGAGCTTGGCCTTCTTCTGGGCGCTGGACCACGATGACGGCGCTGACCACCCGGCTGGTGGCGGCAATGTAAAGGAGCATGGGCTCTTTCTCAGTCGGCTCCGCCAAGACAGGCGGCATGGCAAGCTGATGAAAAGCTTGGTCGGCTTGGTCGCTCTACTTGAAGTGAGTGGTTTTCTTCATGAGTCGGTAGAGGGGGAGAGCCTTTTCTCCAAGCCGGCTGATGAAGCGGTTCAGGGAGGCCAGGCGCCCGGTAAACTTCTGGACGTCTCGCAGCTTGGTGGGAATCTCCATACTCTCAATGGCTTTGATCTTTACAGGGTTGCATTCAATGCTGCGTTTGGAGACCAAGAAGCCTAGGAGCTGGCCGGCTGGTACTCCGAACACGCATTTCTCAGGGTTGAGCTTGATCTAAAATCGGCGCAGGTTCTCGAATGTTTCCTTGAGGTCTTCTAGCAAGGTCTTGTGCTTCTCCGTCTTCACCACGATATCGTCTACATAGACGTGGGCATTTCTGCCGAGTTGCTTGAGGAGGCATTTCTGCATGCAACGCTGAAAGGTAGCACCGGCATTTCTCAAGCCGAATGTCATAGTCAGGTAACAGAAAGCTCCGAATGGCGTGATGAAGGCGGTCTTCAGGCGGTCAGCCGGGTCCAACTTGATCTGGTGGTAGCCCGAGTAGGCATCCAAAAAACTCAGCAGCTCGCATCCGGCTGTGGAGTCTATCACTTGATCAATCCTTGGCAGGGCGAAGGGATCCTTGGGGCAGGCTTTGTTGAGGCTTGTGTAATCTATACACATGCGCCAGTTGTTATTCTTCTTCAGCTCGAGGACCAGGTTGGCGAGCCACTCTGGAAAGAAAACTTTCATGATGAAGCCGGCCGCCAAGAGCTGGGCTATCTCTTCTCCTACGATCCTTCTCTTCTCCTCTGACAGCCGGCAGAGGGGCTGCTTGACTGGTTTGGCATCTGCTCGGACGTGTAGCTTGTGCTCGGTGAATTCCTTCGGAACACCCGGCATGTCCTTGGGGGACCATGCAAAGATGTCTCGATTCTCATGGAGGAAATCGACGAGCTCGCCTTCCTATTTGTTGTCCAGGTTCGCCCCGATGACGGCAAACCTTTCTGGGTGCTCCGGGTCCAGAGGTATCTTCTTCGTTTCCTTGGCCGGCTGGAAGGAACCTTGAGCATCACATTCCTTGGGGTCAGGGCACAGGGCTGGCTGCTTGCCGGCCATGGCCACGACTCGGTCCAACATCTTCTTCTCTTTGGCAACCACAAGGGACTCGGCCAGCCGGCTGCTGGCTGCGACGCACTCGGAGGATTTCTTGTAATCGCCGGCTATGGTGATGATGCCCTTGGTACTCGGCATCTTCATCTTGAGGTAGGAGTAGTGGGGCACAGCCATGAACTTGGCCAGAGCCGGCCGGCCAAGCAGCGCATGGTAGGGGCTCTCAGGGTCCACCACTTCAAACCAGATTGCTTCCCGGTGGAAATGATCCTTGTCTCCAAAGAGAACATCTATCTTGATTTTGCCGATCGGCGAGCAGGACAGGCCGGGTACGATGCCACGGAACACGGTTCGGCTTGGCATGAGGTGCTTGGCCTTGATGTTCAGCTTCTCCATGGTGTCTCGGTACAGGATGTTGATGCTGCTCCCGCCGTCTATCAGTACGCGGGAGAATCGGGCAGCAAGCCTGTCCGTTGCTAGGGTTGCCTCCAAAACCAATGCATAGGAGCCCGGGGACGGCATCACCTCTGGGTGGTCGGCCCGGCTCCAGCTGATAGGCCTCTCTGACCAGTGCATGTATTCGGGGTTGTTGGAGGCGACCGCGTTGACTTCTTGGTGCTGTCGGCGCCGGCTGCGCCGGTCTTCGGGCTGGCTTGTGAAGACGATGTAGGCGGCATGCTCGTTGGGGAACTCGTCTTGGATGGTCCCGACTGCTGGTCGAGCGGCCGGCTGTTGGGGAGCCGGAGGTGGCTGCCCAGCTGGCGGAGGCGGCACCAGCCCTTCGCCTTTGGTGATTCGGGTGAGCGATGGCATTTCCGGGTCAGATGGTTGGGCGGCGGCGCGGCTTGTGGAACTTGTAGGGGGCATCGAGGGCTTGCTCGTAGGAGAAAGCCGGCTGCCAAGCCGGCCTGCCGCCCTTTGGCTTCTTGGGCGCAGGTCGCCCCTCGGGTTGCTCGTCTTTGACGGTGGCCACCTGCCGACTGATTGGAGGCGGCATTGGGCCCTTGCGCTTGTTGTCGCCCTGGTACGGACGTCGGCTGGAGTCGCCAGCCGGCGTTTTGGGAGCCGGGTTGAGCACCTTCCCGGAGGCGTCTACCCGGAGCTCAGTCTTCATCGAGGAGTCGGCGGTGGCATACTTGTCGGCTATGACTGGTAGCTCGTCGAGGGTAGTCGGATCGTCGCAGAGAAGCTTGTGCTTAAGGAGGGTGCCTTCTCGGCACCCGGCAGTGAAGTACTCTATGGCTTGAACCTCGTGCACCCCCTCGCAGGAGTTGCGGAGCTCGGCCTTAGCGTGAGGTAGTCGCGAGTCGACTCGGTGGGTCCTTGTACGCACAAGGAGAGCTGCCTGGGCTTGGGAGCCCGCTTGTAGGTGCTGGTGAAGTTGCGGATGAAGGCTTCGGTGAATTCTAGCCAGCTGTTGATGCTGTACGGCTTGAGGCTGTTGAGCCAAGTTCGCGCCATGCCCTGAAGCATGAGGGGCACATATTTCACGGCGACGCGCCTGTTGCCATTCGCAATGCTGACTGCGGTGGAGTAGTCGATCAGCCAATCCTCCGGCTTCACAGATCCGTTGTACTTGGGCGTGTCTCTTGGGAGCGAGAACCCTTTGGGGAAGGGCTCGTCGCGGATGCGTGGGCCGAAGAAAGGCGGACCGACATCATCTTCTTCTTCCAACGCCAGGGATCGCGCTAGGCGGTCGATCCGGTGGCGGGCGTCGTTTTTGCCGACTCCTTCGCGGCGGCCTAGTCGGCCGCTGAGAGTCGGATGCATGACAGGCGGCGGGGTGGGATATCTTTCCCCGCGAGACGGAGGAGGGGGCGGGTTGCCTCGCCGCTCCACGGCTCGAGGACGGCCTTCTACGTCGCGCTCGATGGAGATCCGGGTTCGGCTGCGGCTGGCAGCCGGCTCCTTTTCTCGCCGTGCGCGGGTGTTGCCCGCAGTCGGCGTGCGTGACGTTGCGCCGTGCTCTCGGCGCGGGGGAGGGCTTTCAGCGCGGGCGCTGTCTTCGTGCCGCTCTGCGGCCGCGCCAATTCAGTTTTATGCAACACTGCACATCACCGGAGACGCTGAAGACGTGAACTCATGGGTCTTAGATTGGATGACCGAAAATACTCACTACAAGGCACCAGCAACTGAATTGCTTCTTGCCCTACCACTCAGTCCTCCACTTGATGGTGCACGTCGTATCTATGACGAACCAGAACTTACAAATCACTATATGCAAGTGCTGATGAAGCCTTTGAAGCCAAGGCAGGCCCCAAGAACCAAATTCCTCGTCAAGGAATTATTATATGTGCCTCGGACGGTCTATCGTATTCAGCGAAGACAATGAGTCCAATCAAAGGTCACGACTTCGAATGATGAAGAAGTCGTTGGCATCATGAAGAATATGCTTTTCAACATCATCCATGGCGTTCCGTCAACTTCCATGATTTCTTCATGAGGACTCGGCAAACATTGCTATGTCACCATTTGAGCTGAAGCCTTATGCGCCTTGGATTATGAGATTCATCGGGACAAGGTCTTCACTCAATTACAAAGCTGATACTTTGAACCACTGCAGCTACTTGCCCCGATTGAAGTCCTCAAGCGGACAATTACCTCGGTGATGACAAGGGCAAGGCCATCGCATGTCGATGAAGGCATTCGTCCATTGGATGGACAGTTTACAAGCAGCATCCTACTCCACCAATGATGACTCGCCACACATGACTCAGCCGCAAATACCTCGGTCAAGCAAAATCCTCAAGCTATCGCACCTGTGGTGATGGTGATCGTGAGTTACTCCTCGCCTTCATCGGAAGGTTGATCGTAATCATAAGTGGGTCAAGCGTCAATTTGGTACTCTTCTTTACAACATGACCTCAACACACAATGCAGTGAAGAAAACCCACTACTACCTTCATGAAACCTTCAAGCGCTTTTGGGCTGTTCTTTCACATGTCTACAAAGTGAAGAAGAACTGACTTCAATGGGTCTCAAGGAAGAATTTGACTGGTCTGCACCTCCTCCGAAGAAATTCAAGAAGGTCAAAGTTCCTTCCTTGGTGGCCAGCTCCTATTCTTCATCTCGCGACACTGATGAAAATGAAGACTTGGAAGACACCGCGGCTGGTCCTACTTCAACAAACAACCCCGACTATCTGGCGCTCCGTCTTCAACTTGAAATTCTTCAAGAGCGTTAGTCCTCGGTTCGATCCTTTTGGTCATTCGATGACAAAGGGGGAGAAATTTGAGTTAGTCTTCAAGCGGGTCTAGTTTTTGTCTATATACCGTATTTTTATTAAGTTACAACTCTCGTTCTTCTGAAACCTTTTATTGGATCGAGTTGTAATCTTAAACCCGATGGTGCTTTGATACTTTTGATGCATTATGCTCTTGCTCTATGTTCTGATTCTCGTGAGCTCCTTGAAAATCTTCATAGCAAATCGATTTGAGCTCGATATTCTTGATGCGTTACTTTGCATAACATCAAGCACCATATTTCATCATGCATTTCAAATTCTTCATATTATATGTTAAATGCGTGTATGAATTACAAGATATAGGGGGAGATCTCCATGATTCAATTCTTCAAATGTGCATTGCCTCAAAAGCAAATTCCTCACTATGCACATCTTCAGGGGGAGTTCTTCTAAATCTTGCAATCAAATTCCTCATTATCAGTATTAACAATTCATATGTTTATACCCGTTGAAAACTAAACCAATCTTGTCATCAATCACCAAAAAGGGGGAGAGTGTAAGTGCATCTAGTGCCCCTTAGTGATTTTGGTGTATTGAAGACTTATAGGTTAAGTAACTAATGCGTTTGTGAGTGTACACAGGTCTATAAGTCTATGAGGAGTTTGATATTTACAGAGAAAGTCGACCCTAAAAATGAAGTTCTTCATCTGAAGACTTTGATATTCGAAGACTTTCTGAAGACTTTGAAAGTGAAGAAATTGGTGTGACCTTGAAGACTTGGTATTCATTTGAGGAACATGAAGCGTGAAGACTTTTGTTTTCGTAGTTTCATTTTCTCTTTCTTGAGTCATAGGAAACACCGTACTGTTAAAGGGGGTCGAGGAAATACTAAGGAAAAATTTCCATTTGATGCTCAACTCAAAATCCTACACCTACCAATCCCTTCGAGTGAAGCTTTTGGAAATCTCATACAGTTCAGTCAATTTCTTGAGTGAGACGAAGATCTTCCGGTCGCCGAGGAATTTGTTCTCGACCGAGGAGTTAGGAATTTGCTGCGAATTGCCTACGATGAGGAACATGATAGCCCCGAGGAATTTGAGAGTCAAATTTCCGGCCAGATTCTGTCTTCGGCGCGCCACCTGTCCCAAAATATCTTATCCACCTAACATCATATCATTGAAGGGTATTTATGTCTTATCATGTCGGGCTGCTCCCTATGCTATAAAGAGCCGCCCACTACAACCAATAGCTGGTTGGCTGCTCCTAGAGATATTGACACTTGTCATTTGAGAGCAACACATCCTCCGAGGACTTTGAGAGAAAATCATCAAGTGAGGAAAACCCAAAAACCAAACCCCAACAAACCCAAAGTGATTGAGCATCCTTTGAAGAAATTGATCCTGCGTGGATCCGACGCTTGTTACCTTTGAAGACTGTGCTTCTTCCAGACGGTTAGGCGTCATGGTCTAGAGCATCCAAGAGGAATTGTGGATCACCGAGTGACCAAGTCTGTGAAGGTTTGGAAGTCGCTCAAGACTTACCACGAGTGATTGGACGAGGTCATGTGACCTTAGTTCAAGGAGAATACAGTGAGGACTTGGTGTCCCGAGCTGCATGCTTTCGATGATCGGGTGTCCGGACTGTGTGTCCTCGAGTTTAAATACTCGGCCGCTCCAACCAGACGCATAACCGAGACAGCAGTTGGAACTGGTCTACCAAATCATTGTCTTCACCAACCTAATCGGTTCTATTTCCTCAACCCTTTCATTTCCTCATTCTTGTGTTGAGTATTTGTTCATATCTGTGTTTGAAGACTTTGATTTGTAGACTTTCTCAATTTCCTCGGCTCAATTTCTTGATCTGTTTGTCTTCATCTGTGTTATCCTGTGATTACGCTTTTCGTACTCTGTGATTGTCTTCATTTCATCATGATGACTATGCTTGTAATCTGTTATGCTTACTCGAGTACTTATTCCGCTGCAAGTAGTTCTTCGCTAAGGAATTTCCTCACCGCAAATTCCTCGGTGAAGAATTCATAAAAATCGCCTATTCACCCCCTCTAGTCGATATAACACACTTTCAATTGGTATCGAGCAAGGTACTCCCTTGTTACGTGTGATTTTGGTTTAACCACCGGAGTTTTAGTTATGTCGACCGCAGTATGATCAAAGTCTCAGCAGGTGTCCTACCTTCGATCGGACGGACTACCCCTCTTTGGAAGAACAAAATGCGAATGCATCTTGAAGCAATTGACAATGATCTACGGTATGTTGTGACAAAAGGTGTTTCCTCGGTCACACCTTCTCACGAATGATGCCGATGTGAAGAGATTCAAGCAACTCGATTCTCAAGCGAAGAATATCATATGTGGCCATCCGAGCAAAGGTCAATATGGAAGAGTGAGTGCTTTGGAATCGCCAAACTCATCTCGGGACAGGCTGTCCAAAGTAAATGAAGGTGTTTCAACTCAGCGTGACTCTCGAGTTGATGTTCTTGAATCTCTTCAACCGCTTCAAAAGACTCGACAACGAAAATGTTCAACAAACCTTCGATCGCCTTTCACCGACATCTCAAATGAGCTTCAAGCACCTTTGGGTGCTAATCGACATCACCGACCATGAGGTGGTGAAGAAATTGCTAAGATCGCTTGATTCCTCATTTGATACTCCGCGCGATGATACAAGAACGAAGCTGACTACAAGTCTCTTGATCCTGGCGATATCCTCGAAAGGCTAAATACTCACGAGTTCCAGCTTCTTTGAAAAGAGATCTCTATGGTTACGGCTATGGAAAAACACGTGCCACGAAGGCCAAGGTCTGTGTCCGAATCCGAGAGTGAAGACTACGGTAGTAGCCTAGGAGATCCTCAAGAATTTGGCGAGGAGCTAGCACCGTCGTGAAGAAATTCCAGAAATTCTCAAGACGTGGTCGCTTTGGAAAATCCTCAAGAAGCAGTGATTCCTCATCTAGTGACTATAAGAGAAGACTTTGTCACAAATGCAAGAAACCTGGTCACTATATCCAAGATTGTCCTCAGAGGGAAAAGGAATTAAGAAAGAAGAAACACAAGGATTACAATTCTGATGACGTGAAGAAGAAAAAGAAATCATCAAAATCTTCATCATCAAAATCCTCAAAACCTTCTTCTCACAAGAAGAGCAGCTCCAAAAGGGCTCGGGCATTCATTGGCAAGGAAATGGACTCTGAAGCTGAATCGAGGAAAATGAGGAAGAGGAGGAGTCTCAAGAATCCGAATCTGGTGTGGCTAGTCCGGCTCTTACATCGCTTTTGTTAGCAAGTCCATCTTCAACAACTGAAGAAACTGACTCCGCCGACAAGCCCGATGAGGATGATGATGACTACGCTCCCACCTATTGCTTCATGGCAAAAGGTGCTAAGGTACTAAATTTCACCTCCTCTGAATCTAGTGAAAATGAATCGATGAGGATCTCAAGCCCAGCTACTCTAAACTTGCTAAGATTGCTATAAAACAACAAAGGGCTTTTGAGAAGGTTCAAAACATGCTAGATAAGAGTGATGATATGTTAGGTGAAGAAATGGATCGCACTCAAGCCCCGGTGAAAATCTTGAGACTTCATCTAGGCTTGACAACCTTCAAGGTCATCATAACACTCTCTTATCTCGATCATGAGAAACTTTCTTATGAATTTCTTCAAAGAAAGCAAGATCTTGAGAAGCTAAGAGTGAGTTATGAAGATCTTCGAAGGAGCGCGATTCATTACTTGCTCAACAAATCAGCACTTCTCAAGAAGAATTTGTTCCTCCATGCTTAAAGTGCATTGAACGTGAAGCGCTAATTCTTCACCTGAATGTTCAAATGCTTCAACTGTTACAAATTCTTCACCTGCCTCTGCTATCACTAATTCCTCATCTAAGGACATTGCTAGTATCACTGACGATGCAGGACTGAAGGAATTGTACATGACAGGCATGTACAAAAGCCTCAAAGGGCATCAGACTCTTTGTGATGTGCTTAAAAAGCAGATCCTCAATAGGAACCCTAGGAAAGAGGGCATTGCCTTTGAGAGGAAACTCAATGTTGATGGAACGTATTGGAAGCTTCGAGCGGTATCCCAAAACCTCATGGGTTGCTGCAAAGGGACCTCCGATTGATCCATCTACCTTATCTGGTTTTACGTGCGAATTTCCTCATTCTGGCGATGAGTCATTTGACTCCAACTATAAACTGTTCAAAAATCAGAATGGTGAAGTATTTGCTAGATATGTTGGCACTAAGCTGCAGGAACGGTTCCCCTATGAAGAAAATCTGGGTTCCCAAGAAGTGCCTTGAAAGTCTTCGTGAATGTCCTCATGACACCACCTGTGAAGAATAGGAACCCCAGATCAAATTCTTCATATGGACCAAATTCTTCATATGGATCCAAGTCCTCATACGGACCAAATTCCTCACGTGGATCAAATTCCTCAAAAGGATCTAAGTCCTCATATGATTACCATCATGCTAAGAACTCTGTTTCGCAGGGTAGAGCTAAGGGCTATGAATATGTGCATTATTCTTCAAACCAATATGTTCATAAGTCCTCGAAGAATTTCTCTGCTTATTCATATGCTTACCCTAACCCCTCTTATGTGAAACGAAATGGTTTGGCCTCTATGCCACCATTCTCGTATGGTGCTCGCAGAATGATGAACTCTTTGCCACCCCTTGAGATGTGGGTGGTGAAGAAAAGAACTAATCTCTTCTGCAGGGTCAGGTCTTCAGACGTGCCTAAACGTCTGAAGAATTTGCTGGGGGCCTGACAAAATGCCTGAAAGGACGTAGGCTAATCATGATGAAATGAACTTTCATTTCACACGTCCTCCTACTGCTTATCTGAATACTGACTGATGAAATTCATCTGATGAACTTGATATCATATTCTTCACTGATGAAGTATATGAGATCGTAAGTTGTACTAATTCATCTGCAGGATGATCAACCCAAAGCCACCGAGTGGGTTCTCGATAGTGGATGTACAAATCACATGACCGGTGACAAGAATCTATTGATGGATGCTACCTTATCACCGTCACATCTCAAGCATATCATCTTTCTTGACAAAGGCAAAAGTCGTGTATTGGGACTTGGTAAGGTTGCTATCTCTAAGGACATGCACATGGACAAAGTCATGCTTGTTGAGTCTTTAGGATATAACCTCATGTCAGATCTCAATGCTTTGTGATCTTGATATGGTTGTTATCTTTGGCAAGTATCGTTGTGTTGTGATTATGGAAGCTGACAATTCCAAAGTCTTGAAGGCTTTAGGAGAGGAGACTTGTATATTGTTGACTTCTCTGAGGACCACAACCAGCCGTGTGCCTACTTGCAAAAGCTTGAGAAAGGCTGGCTATGGCATCGACGACTTGGTCACGCAGGCATGAGGAATTTGCACACGCCATGCGAAGAAGAAGCATGTCATTGGCATTGAGAATGTCAAATTCCTCAAGGATCACCTATGCGAACTGTGAAGCTGGAAAATGACCAAGGCCAAGCATCCGGCGAAGACTATCATGACCACTACTCGTCCCTTGAATTGCTTCACATGTACCTCTTTTGTCACAATCATTATTCATCTGTCGTTAATGAAGCATCACTATATGGCTTTGTTATTGTTGATGATTACTCTCGTTACACATGGGTACACATTGTTACTTACAAAAATCAAGTGCAGGAAGTCTTCAAACGATTTTCCTCGAGGGCTTCAACTAACTTTGGTGTGAAGATCAAGCACATCAGGAGTGACAATGGAACTGAGTTCAACAATTCCGGTCTTGATGACTATCTTGATGAACTTGGTATCACTCATGAGTTATCTGCTCCTTATACTCGTCAGCAAAATGGCATCGTGGAGCGCAAGAATAGAACTCTTGTTGAGATGGCTTGCACTATGCTTGATGAATACAAAACACCTAGTCGTTTCTGGATTGAAGCAATTGACACTGCGTGCCACATCATCAACAGAGTATATCTTCACAAATTCTTCAAGAAGGCGCCTATGAACTCCTCAACGACAAGAAACCTAATGTAAGTTATTTCAAAGTCTTGATTGCTAAATGCTGGATTAGAGATCCTCACCACAACTCTAAATTTGCACCGAAAGCACATGAAGGTTTTATGCTTGGTTACGGAAAGGACTCGCACACCTCTGTAGTCTTCAACATCGCTCTTCACAAGATTGTTGACACTTTGTAGATGTGCGGTTCGATGAAACTAATGGCTCGCAAAGAGAGCACCTACCTTCTATGTTAGACGAACCAGCACCGAGGATTCTATCAGGTTCAAGGCAACCGAGGATGTCATTCCCTCTTGAAGAAACTGCTTTGAAGAATTCATTCTGCACGTGAAGAACGTCGAGTGATGCACTCAAGATAATCTGAAGAAAATGGTGCCGAGGAAAATGATCAAATTCCTCGGCGACAACCAGCTCATCCTCGCGTTGCAAAAGAAGTGCAAGTTGACAAGATCATCGATGACATTGAAGCGCGGAGTCCTCTCACACGCTCAAAAGCTTCACATTTATCTAACTTTTGTGGGCACTATGCTTTTGTCTCTATCACAGAGCCCTCTAAGGTAGATGAAGCATTTCCGGAGCCGGAGTGGATTCAGGCCATGCAAGAAGAATTACATCAGTTCGAGCTCAACAATGTCAGGAACTGGTCAAACGTCCAGATCCTCGCAAGCATAATATCATTGGCACAAAGTGGATCTATCGCAGCAAGCAAGATGAAAATGGTCTTGTGGTGAGGAATAAGGCACGACTAGTAGCTCAAGGCTACACGCAGTTGAAGGAATTGACTTCGATGAAACTTTTGCACTGTCGCTAGACTTGAGTCTATTCGCATATTACTCGCCTATGCTAACCATCACAATATCACTTTATATCAAATGGATGTGAAAAGTGCATTCCTCAATGGTAAGCTTGAGGAAGAAGTATATGTTGCTCAACCCCTGTGTTTTGAAGATCCAAAGAATCTCGACAAAGTCTTGAGACTCAATAAGGCCCTCTATGGCCTCAAGCAAGCCCCTCGGGCGTGGTATGATACATTGAAGGAATTCTTCGTGAAGAATGGCTTCACACCTAGTTCACTCGATCCTACTCTCTTTACTAAATCTTATGATGGTGAACTTTTTGTGTGCCAAATATATGTTGATGATATTATCTTTGGCTGTACTGACCAACGCTATAGTGATGAATTTGCCTACATGATGAGTGAAGAATATCAAATTTCTATGATGGGAGAGTTGAAATTCTTCTTAGGTCTTCAAATTAAATCAACAACACAATGGCATATTCATATCTCGGGAGAAATACCTCAAAGATGTCCTGAAGAAATTCGGCATGCAAGGCTGCAAAGGTGTCAAAATTCCTATGCCCACAAATGGCCATCTATGCAATCGATGAAAATGGTATTGACTTGATCACAAGGTATACCGCTCCATGATTGGTTCCTTATTGTACTTATGTGCATCTAGGCCAGATATAATGCTTAGTGTTTGCATGTGTGCCCGATTTCAAGCTACACCGAAGGAATCACACCATAAGGCTGTGAAGCATATTCTTCGATATCTAGCTCCCACACCAACACTAGGATTATGGTACCCCAAGGGCTCTACTTTTAATCTCATTGGATATTCTGACTCTGACTATGCTGGTGATCGTGTGGACCGCAAGTCAACATCTGGTACTTGTCATTTCCTCGGACGATCTTTGGTGTATTGGTCCTCGAAGAAACAGAACTGCGTATCACTGTCCACTTCGGAAGCTGAATACATTGCTGCTGGCTCGTGTTGTGCTCAATTGCTATGGATAAAGCAAACCCTCAAGGACTACGGCATCAATGTGAAGAATGTGCCTCTCTATTGTGACAATGAGAGTGCCATCAAGATTGCTCACAACCCAGTTCAGCACTCAAGACAAAGCACATTCAAATTCGTCATCATTTTCTTCGTGATCATGTGTTGAAGGGCGACATCTCCATCGAGCACGTGAAGACTGAAGAACAGCTAGCTGATATCTTCACTAAGCCCTTGGATGAGAAGAAATTTAGCAAGTTGCGGTGTGAGCTAAATATCTTAGAATCTTGAATGTTCTTTGAAAAGGACACACATCCTAACACTTATGCAAAATTGATGACTTAGATGTGCAACACATGAAGAAAGCGTTTTCTTTAATCAATGAAGAATAACACTCTAAGTGTGAAGAAATTAATGAAGAAATTGATTCTCGAGAACCCTACGACAATTGTACGCGGTGTATCAAATCATCATTCTTATCTGATTGGGTCACGCCACCACCAAAGATGAAATCTTCTATTTGAGTTTTTCCTCAGTTTTGAAATTCTTCAGTTTTTCAAATTCTTCAACTTTGCAAAATCTTCACTATTTCCGTCGTCTTTATTCATTGGCTATATATATATGGGTTTATGTCCTCTATAGCATTCACTTATGGCTATTTCCTCAAGTCGCTTTTATGCTAAGTGAATGTGATCGGACCCTTCCCCTCTATGCTATACTCAACCCAATCCATTCACAAATTCTTCATGTGCGTTCTACTTTGAAACTCGTTCAAAATCTTCACTTTGTGTCCTTGACAGCTGAAGAAATTGCGAACGGAACTTTAAAACGAATCTTATCCAAACCTTCGTTTTTGCCGCTCAAACCGTTCCGCATCCCATGATGCATTACTTTATTCACCCACGATCGTACACGATCTCCACTACACAGTACGTGGGTGACACATGTCATGAGAAGGGAAATGGTCAGGGGCATATTCGTCCTAAATCTTCGGGCAACCCGTTTTTCACCGCGTCTATAAATATCCCTCTCCCCTTCCTCACTCTTTTACTCTGCTCGACCTCTCTCTTCTGCTCGAGCTCCTCAAACCCTAGCGCCGCCGCTACTCCATCGTCGCCGGTGAGGAAAAGCTTCCTTGCCTTGACCTCGTCATGGACGTACTTTCGCGCCGATCATGGAAATCTTCACTCCGCCATCGCCGTAGCTGTCTTCCTCCGCCAAGTTAGGGCGTGGAAGATCTGAGCAGACGAACTTCCCAACTGTTCTTCTCGGTTAAATCGTGTTCTTAACCCGGGTAATTAAAAGTTACTTTTATTACTCGCTTTGATTCTCAAATTTTCTTCAAATTCTTCAAAGGTGTTTATTCCTCAAATCTTCACACATATGAACACCTCAAATCTCTTGACTCGTTTCTCTAAGCTATGATTTTCTTCAAGATTCCTCAATTGTGTGGATCCTCGATCTATACAACTCTGGAACCTAAGACAAAGAACGCTTAGTAAAATTCTTCAAGGCTCATCTGGTCAAATCCTCAAAACTTGTTTTTTTTTAAACCTTCTGAGAACGCATATGACCTCTCCAAATTCCTCGCACCTATACTCTGTTCACAGGTACAAATGTCATTCTTTGAATCCCTAGGTTCTCATCAACTTAACTCATTTGCAGCGTTCCTCGAAGAAAAACTGCACACTTCTTCAGAGAACTCAATTGTTCAATTTCCTCAACTCAAGAAAATGGCAGATGGTAAGAAGCCACGAAGGAGGAAAGAAACCTGAGGTTATGACTGCATTTGAAATCACGAGGAAATATATGACTCATCGCACACCGGATGAAGAAAGCAAAAATCAACGCAAGGTGCGTATTCAGAAGATTGATCGGAGATGGGCACAGGAATGGAGGGAATATAGATATTTAACTCCTAAGTACATGAAGAAATTCGCTCTTAATCCTCCATGCCCAAGAGCTCCTTTGGCACCGCCAAATAGCTAATCCCACAAGCATCAAACGAGGTGAGGACTTTCCTGAGGAATGGGCTAAACGCCAAGCAAAATTGGCAAAGCAAGCAAAGGAGGCAGTGAAGAAATTCAATGAGGATTCTGCTACTGCCACAGAGGTCTCGGTCAAACCGAGGAAATCAATGCAAAAGAAGCCTGCTCATAAGCCAAGTGCTTCATCATCTGCGCCCTCACGGCCAAGTTCCTCGAAGCACCTTCCAAGCAAATTCCTCAAACTGCTGCTGCTCCACCAAAGTCCTCAACAGCTCCGTCAAAACCTTCAGTTCCTCGTGCACCTAGCTACATGTCAAAGGACTGCTGGCTTTTCAATTGCCTCAGCGTCTCTGCAAGTTCTCGGCAGCTCCCATTTCTTCAATCGGTCCGACTCATTTGAAGACCAAAGCAATTGGGCGAGGTCCTCGGCCTAGCCCAAAGAAGAAAATGGTTGCATTCCATGTGCCATCTGATGATGAGGCATCTGATGAAGAACTCATGGGAATCATCGAGAGACCGTCAAGTAAGGCCGCTAGAGCCAAAGGTACATCTGTGCCACTTGCTATTGGACCGAAGAAAGTCCTCGACTTTATTGATCTCTCGCACAATGATCCCAATACCCTCTGCTGACCTTCATTTGACACTGGACAAAGTCATATGTTGACTCACTTCATAGCTGAAGAAAAATGGAAGTATGAAAAGGCGAGGGAAATCAAAAAGGCTCAATACAGGAAGGAGAAGTTCACGAAGAAAACGTTGTCAAGATGACACACGAGGAGCTTCTCGGTCCAGACTGAAATTCAAAACCTCACCAAAAACTTCGATTCATACTATGCCGATTGGCAAGGAGCCAAGGTCAGATTCGTCAACTCGACGAAGAAACTCACAAATGTTGCTGTCCCAATGCAACATGAAATTCCTCAGTGGAGCCTCGGCTCAGCCCATCGAAGAAAAATGCCGGCACGCCGATGACGTTCAGCCTGCTGATGAAAGCGTTGATTCCAGGCTGATGATCCCATTCCAGCCGCTGAAGAAATTGCGGGGCACCCACTAGTGGTGCGCTGAAGAAATTGCTCAAGACAGAGGAACTGCATCGATTGCTCTGAAGAAACTGAACCAAATTCCTCGGCTCCTCCTGCGCCAACTCCAACTCCAATTCTTCCATCCGCTTACGATGTGAAGAAAACCAAGGCTGCAGAACGAGCTGTGAAGAAAAGGAAAGCATCAGCTGCGTCAGATTCTTCGGCTGTGAAGAAAATGAAGCCAATGACCAGCTCATTCGAAAATCCAATTGATGCTGTTCCAATTTCCTCCATACCATCAAAGGAAGTTGTTCCTTTTGGAGAAGACTATGAGATCCCAATCGGATCCGATGAAGAACATCAGTCTGCTGCTTCGTCGAGCAGCTTGATGAAGAAATTGAAGTGGATGCCATCCCTTCAACCCCGATTATTCCCTCATCGGACTATGAAATTCCTCGGGCTAGTGCTTGAGGAAATTGAAGATGAAGATGTGGATATTGGATGCACCACACCAGTGATCAATGATGACTTTTGGGAAAGTCAGCATCCCAATACTCCTCTCTTCACCCCGCTTCAACAGATTCCTCGGTCCCTGCACAAACAGTCCGAATCGACTGAAGAAAATCAACCCACTGGTTACGTGCATGAAGAAATTCCAGCCACTAGTGCCGATGAAACTGCCGCTGCTAATCCTCGTGATCGCACTCGTTGAGGAAAAAGAAATTCCTCACTGAAGAACCTGAACTTACGATTCACGAGGTGGTGATGCAACTCATCGACACCCTCTGCCCAAGCAAAAGAATCCGTTCTCAACCAAGCAAAAGTTCAAGGCTGAAGATTTCTTTGCCGAGCACGTATTCTTCAGAATATAATCCTTATGATTACGCTGCGCATTAGGAAGAGGCGCTCGGACTGCCAGCCAAGCCAACTTCTACTCCTCAGTGCTCTTCAACAAGGATAAAATCTTCGATCATGCTCATATTCCTCATGTGGATATGGAGTCACTGCTAGGCTTTGAGCCAGTCCTCAGTGTTCTTCACGACGCAGTGAAGGAAATATGCCCTAGAGGCAATAATAAAGTTATTATTTATTTCCTTATATCATGATAAATGTTTATTATTCATGCTAGAATTGTATTAACCGGAAACATAATACATGTGTGAATACATAGACAAACAGAGTGTCACTAGTATGCCTCTACTTGACTAGCTCGTTAATCAAAGATGGTTATGTTTCCTAACCATAGACATGAGTTGTCATTTGATTAACGGGATCACATCATTAGGAGAATGATCTGATTGACATGACCCATTCCGTTAGCCTAGCACTTGATCGCTTAGTATGTTGCTATTGCTTTCTTCATGACTTATACATGTTCCTGTAACTATGAGATTATGCAACTCCGTTCTGGGAGGAACACTTTGGGTACTACCAAACGTCACAACGAATCGGGTGATCATAAAGGAGTACTACAGGTGTCTCCAAAGGTACTTGTTGGGTTGGCGTATTTCGAGATTAGGTTTTGTCACTCCGATTGTCGGAGAGGTATCTCTGGGCCTTCTCGGTAATACACATCACATAAGCCTTGCAAGCATTACAACTAATGAGTTAGTTGTAAGATGATGTATTACGGAACGAGTAAAGAGACTTGCCAGTAACGAGATTGAACTAGGTATTGGATACCGACGATCGAATCTCGGGTAAGTAACATACCGATGACAAAGGGAACAACGTATGTTGTTATGCGGTCTGACCGATAAAGATCTTCGTGAAAATGTAGGAACCAATATGGGCATCCAGGTCCCGCTATTGGTTATTATTTGGAGATGTGTCTCGGTCATGTCTACATTGTTCTCGAACCGTAGGGTCCGCTTGCAACAAGGTTTCGATGACGGTTATATTATGAGTTTGTGTATTTTGATGTACCGAAGGTTGTTCGAGTCCGGATATGATCACGGACATGACGAGGAGTCTCGAAATGGTCGAGACATAAAGATTAATATATTGGACGGATATATTTGGACACCGGAAAGGTTAGGAGAAGTTTGGAGCTCGGGAGGTTACCGGAACCCCGGGAGGTATATGGGCCTTATTGGGCCCATGTAGGAGGAAGGGAGAAGGAACAAGGGAGGCGCGCCCAAGCCCAATCCGAATTGGGGAGGGGCGGCCCCGCTTTCCTTCTCCTTTCCCTCTTCCTATTCCTACTACTAGTACTACTTCCTAAATACTAGTACTCCTTCCTTCCCTCCAAATAAGATAAGGAAGAGAGGAAACCTACTTGGAGTAGGTTTCCCTCCTATGGTGCGCCCCTTGTGGCCGGCCACCTCCTCCCTCCCTCCTTTATATACGGGGAGGGGCACCCTAGAACACACAAGTTGATCCTTGAGATCGTTCCTTAGCCGTGTGCGGTGCCCCCTCCACCATATTCCACCTCGGTCATATCGTGGCGGTGCTTAGGCGAAGCCTGCATCGGTGAAACATCAAGATCGTCCACCACGCCCGTCGTCTTGTGGAACTCCCTCTCCCGGAGCTTTGCTGGATCGGAGCCCGAGGAGCATCATCGAGCTGAGCGTGTGCCAAGAACTGGAGGCGCCGGAGTAACGGCGCTGGGATCGGCTGGATCGCGAGGAGAACGACGACTACTTCCTCTACGTCATCATCGACTCGAAGGTGCCGGAGTAATGCTTGATCTTGGGATCGGCAGGATCGCGAGGAGAACGCACGACTACTTCCTCTACGTTGTGATCACTTCCGCCACGGTCCACGAGGGTACGAGACAACACTCTCCCCTCTCGTTGCTATGCCATCACCATGGTCCCGTGTGTGCGAGGGAAAATTTTTGAAATTACTGCGTTCCCCAACAGGTGGCATCCGAGCCAGGTTTTATGCGTTGATGTCATATGCACGAGTAGAACACAAGTGAGTTGTGGGCGATACAAGTCATACCGCCTACCAAAGCATGTCATACTTTGGTTCAGCGGTATTGTGAGATGGAGCGGCCCGGACCGACATTACGCCAGACGCTTACGCGAGACTGGTTTCACCGTTCTGAGCATTCGTGCTTAAAGGTGGCTGGCGGTGTCTGTCTCTCTCACTTTAGTTGAACTGAGTGCATACGCCCGGTCCTTGAGAAGGTTAAAACGGAGTCTATTTGACGAAGTATCGTTGTGGTTTTTATGCGTAGGTAAGAACGGTTCTTGCTCAGCCCGTAGCAGCCACGTAAAACTTGCAACAACAAAGTAGAGGACGTCTAACTTGTTTTTGCAGGGCATGTTGTGATGTGATATGGTGAAGACGTGATGCTATATTTTATTGTATGAGATGATCATGTTTTGTAACCGAGTTATCGGCAACTGGCAGGAGCCATATGGTTGTCGCTTTATTGTATGAAATGCAACGCCCTGTAATTGCTTTACTTTATCACTAAGCGGTAGCGATAGTCGAGAAGCAATAGATGGCGAAACGACAACGATGCTACGATGGAGATCAAGGTGTCGCCCCGGTGACGATGGTGATCATGACGGTGCTTCGGAGATGGAGATCACAAGCACAAGATGATGATGGCCATATCATATCACTTATATTGATTGCATGTGATGTTTATCCTTTATGCATCTTATTTTGCTTTGATTGACGGTAGCATTTTAAGATGATCTCTCACTAAAATTATCAAGTAGTGTTCTCCACGAGTATGCACCGTTGCCAAAGTTAAATCGTGCCGAGACACCACGTGATGATCGGGTGTGATAAGCTCTACGTCCATCTACAACGGGTGCAAGCCAGTTTTGCACACGCAGAATACTCAGGTTATACTTGACGAGCCTAGCATATGCAGATATGGCCTCGGAACACGGAGACCGAAAAGGTCGGCGTGAATCATATAGTAGATATGATCAACATAAGATGTTCACCATTGAAAACTACTCCATCTCACGTGATGATCGGTTATGGTTTAGTTGATTTGGATCACGTGATCACTTAGATGACTAGAGAGATGTCTGTCTAAGTGGGAGTTCTTAAGTAATATGATTAATTGAACTTAAATTTATCATGAAATTAGTACCTGATAGTATCTTGCTTGTCTATGTCTGTTTGTAGATAGATGGCTCGTGCAGTTGTTCCGTTGAATTTTAATGCGTTCCTTGAGAAAGCAAAGTTGAAAGATGATGGTAGCAATTACACGGACTGGGTCCGTAACCTGAGGATTATCCTCATTGCTGCACAGAAGAGTTACGTCCTGGATGCACCGCTAGGTGCCAGGCTTGCTGCTGATGCAACTGACGACGTTAAGAACGTCTGGTAGAGCAAAGCTGATGACTACTCTATAGTTCAGTGTGCCATGCTTTACGGCTTAGAACCGGGTCTTCAACGACGTTTTGAAAGTCGTGGAGCATATGAGATGTTCCAAGAGTTGAAGTTGATATTTCAACAGAATGCCCGGATTGAGAGATATGAAGTCTCCAATAAGTTCTATAGCTGCAAAATGGAGGAGAATGGAGTGCATCGGTGAGCACATACTCAGAATGTCTGGGTATTACAATCACTTGACTCAGCTGGGAGTTGATCTTCCGGATGATTGTGTCATTGACAGAATTCTTCAATCACTGCCACCAAGCTACAAAGGCTTCGTGATGAACTATAATATGCAAGGGTTAGTAAAGACTATGCCTGAGCTCTTCGCAATGCTGAAAGCTGCGAAGGTAGAAATCAAGAAGGAGCATCAAGTGTTGATGGTCAATAAGACCACTAGTTTCAAGAAGAAAGGCAAAGGGAAGAAAAAGGGGAACTTCAAGAAGAACAACAAACAAGTTGCTGCTCAAGGGAAGAAACCCAAGTCTGGACCTAAACCTGAAACTGAGTGCTTCTGTAAGCGCATCGGTCACCGAAGCGGAACTGCCCCAAGTATTTGGCGGATAAGAAGGATGGCAAGGTGAACAAAGTTATATGTGATATACATGTTATTGATGTGTACCTTACTAGAGCTCGCAGAGCACTGGTATTTGATACCGGTTACATTGCTAATATTTGCAACTCGAAACAGGGACTACTGATTGCGAACACTGGCAAAGGACGAGGTGACGATGCGCGTGGGAAATGGTTCCAAAGTCGATGTGATCGCGGTCGGCACGCTACCTCTACATCTACCTTCGGGATTAGTTTTAGACCTAAATAATTGTTATTTGGTGCCAACGTTAAGCATGAACATTATATCTGGATCTTGTTTGATGCGAGACGGTTATTCATTTAAATCAGAGAATAAAGGTTGTTCTATTTATATGAATAATATCTTTTATGGTCATGCACCCTTGAAGAGTGGTCTATTTTTAATGAATCTCGATAGTAGTGATACACATATTCATAATATTTAAACCAAAAGATGCAGAGTTGATAATGATAGTGCGACTTATTTGTGGCATTGCCGTTTAGGTCATATCGGTATAAAGCGCATGAAGAAACTCCATCTTGATGGACTTTTTGGAGTCACTTGATTATGAATCACTTGGCACTTGCGTAACCGTGCCTCATGGGCAAGATGACTAAAACCCGCTTCTCGGTACTATGGAGAGAGCAACAGATTTGTTGGAAATCATACATACGTATGTATGTGGTCCAATGAATGTTGAGGCTCGTATGGCGGATATCGTTATTTTCTCACCTTCAGATGATTTAAGCAGATATGGGTATATCTACTTAAATAAACATAAGACTGAGACATTTGAAAAGATCAAAGAATTTCAGAGTGAAGTTGAAAATCATCGTAATAAGAAAATAAAGTGTCTACGATCTGATAGAGGAGGCGAATATTTGAGTAACGAGATTGGTCTACAGTTGAAACAATGCGGAATAGTTTAGCAACTCAAGCAACCCGGAACACCACTGCGCAATGGTGTGTCCGAACGTCGTAATCGCACTTTACTAGATATGGTGCGATCTATGATGTCTCTTACAGATTTACCGCTATCGCTTTGGGGTTATGCTCTTGAGACGGCCGCATTCACGCTGAATAGAACACCGTCAAAATCCGTTGAGGCGACACCTTATGAACTGTGGTTTAGCAAGAAACCAAAGTTGTCGTTTCTTAAAGTTTGGGGATGCGATGCTTATGTGAAAAAGCTTCAACCTGATAAGCTCGAACCTAAATCGTAGAAATGTATCTTCATAGGATACCCAAAGGAGACAGTTGGGTACACCTTCTATCACAGATCCGAAGGCAAGACATTTGTTGCTAAGAATGGATCCTTTCTAGAGAAGGAGTTTCTCTCGAAAGAAGTGAGTGGGAGGAAAGTAGAACTTGATGAGGTAATCTGTACCTTCTCCCTTATTTGAAAGTAGTTTATCACGAAACCAGTTTCGCGATATCTACACCAAATAGTGAGGAAGTTGATGATGTTGATCATGAAACTTCAGATCAAGTTACTACGTAACCTCGTAGATCAACCAGAATAAAATCCGCACCAGAGTGGTACGGCAATCCTGTTCCGGAAGTCATGCTACTAGATCATGATGAACCTACGAACTATGAAGAAGCGATGGTGAGCCCAGATTCCATAAAATGGCTTGAGGCCATGAAATCTGAGATGGGATCCATGTATGAAAACAAAGTGTGGACTTTGGTTGACTTGCCCGAGGGTCGGCAAGCAATAGAAAACAAGTGGATCTTCAAGAAGAAGGCTGACGCTGACGGTAATATTGCTGTCTACAAAGCTCGACTTGTCGCAAAGGGTTTTCGACAAGTTCAAGGGGTTGACTACGATGAGACCTTCTCACCCGTAGCGATGCTTAAGTCTGTCCGAATCATGTTAGCAATTGCCGCATTTTATGATTATGAAATTTGGCAAATGGATGTAAAGACCGCATTCTGAATGGGTTTTACGGAAGAAGAGTTGTATATGATGCAACCAGAAGGTTTTATCGATCCAAAGGGAGCTAACAAAGTGTGCAAGCTCCAAATGATCCATTTATGGACTGGTGCAAGCATCTCGGAGTTGGAATAAACACTTTGATAGTGTGATCAAAGTATTTGGGTTTATCTGAGACTTATGGAGAAGCCTGTATTTACAAGAAAGTGAGTGGGAGCTCTGTAGCATTTACGATATTATATGTAGATGACATATTCTTGATCGGAAATGATATAGAATTCTGGATAGCATAAAGGGATACTTGAACAAGAGTTTTTCGATGAAAGACCTTGGTGAAGCTACTTACATATTGGGCATCAAGATCTATAGAGATAGATCAAGACGCTTAATTGGACTTTCACAAAGCACATACCTTGATAAAGTTTTGAAGAAGTTCAAAATGGATCGTGCAAAGAAAGGTTTTTACCTGTATTACAAGGTGTGAAATTGAGTCGACTCGATGCCCGACCACATGCAGAAGATAGAGAGAAAATGAAAGATGTTCCTATGCTTCAGCCATAGGCTCTATCATGTATGCAATGCTGTGTACCAGACACGGCGTATGCTTAGGCTGTAAGCTTGGCAGGGAAGGTACCAAAGTAATCCAGGAGTGGATCATCGGACAGCGGTCAAGAACATCCTGAAATACGAAAAGGACTAAGGATATGTTTCTCGTATATGGAGGTGACAAAGAGCTAGTCGTAAATGGTTACGTCGATGTAAGCTTTGACACCGATCCGGACGATTCTAAATCGCAAACCGGATACGTGTTTTTGTTAAACGGTGGAGCTGTCGGTTGGTGCAGTTCTAAACAAAGCTTCGTGGCGGGATCTACATGTGAAGCGGAGTACATAGCTGCTTGGAAGCAGCAAATGAAGGAGTCTGGATGAAAGAGTTCATTTCGATCTAGGTGTTGTACCTAGTGCATCGGGACCAATGAAGATCTTCCGTGACAATCTTGGTGCAATTGCCTTGGCAAAGGAATCCAGATTTCACAAGAGGACCAAGCATATCAAGAGACGCTTCAATTCCATTCGGGACCAAGTCCAAGTGGGAGACATAGAGATTTGCAAAATACATACGGATCTGAACATTGCGGACCCGTTGACTAAGCCTCTTCCACGAGCAAAACATGATCAGCACCAAGACTCCATGGGTGTTAGAATCATTCTTGAGTGAACTAGATTATTGACTCTAGTGCAAGTGGGAGATGAAGGAAATATGCCCTAGAGGCAATAATAAAGTTATTATTTATTTCCTTATATCATGATAAATGTTTATTATTCATGCTAGAATTGTATTAACCGGAAACATAATACATGTGTGAATACATAGACAAACAGAGTGTCACTAGTATGCCTCTACTTGACTAGCTCGTTAATCAAAGATGGTTATGTTTCCTAACCATAGACATGAGTTGTCATTTGATTAACGGGATCACATCATTAGGAGAATGATCTGATTGACATGACCCATTCCGTTAGCCTAGCACTTGATCGTTTAGTATGTTGCTATTGCTTTCTTCATGACTTATACATGTTCCCGTAACTATGAGATTATGCAACTCCGTTTACCGGAGGAACACTTTGGGTACTACCAAACGTCACAACGTAACTGGGTGATCATAAAGGAGTACTACAGGTGTCTCCAAAGGTACTTGTTGGGTTGGCGATTTCGAGATTAGGTTTTGTCACTCCGATTGTCGGAGAGGTATCTCTGGGCCTTCTCGGTAATACACATCACATAAGCCTTGCAAGCATTACAACTAATGAGTTAGTTGTAAGATGATGTATTACGGAACGAGTAAAGAGACTTGCCGATGCTTGAGATTGAACTAGGTATTGGATACCGACGATCGAATCTCGGGTAAGTAACATACCGATGACAAAGGGAACAACGTATGTTGTTATGCGGTCTGACCGATAAAGATCTTCAGAGAAAATGTAGGAACCAATATGGGCATCCAGGTCCCGCTTATTGGTTATTGACCGAAGATGTGTCTCGGTCATGTCTACATTGTTCTCGAACCGTAGGGTCCGCACGCTTAAGGTTTCGATGGCGGTTATATTATGAGTTTGTGTATTTTGATGTACCGAAGGTTGTTCGAGTCCCGGATATGATCACGGACATGACGAGGAGTCTCGAAATGGTCGAGACATAAAGATTAATATATTGGACGGATATATTTGGACACCGGAAAGGTTAGGAGAAGTTTGGAGCTCGGGAGGTTACGGAACCCCGGGAGGTATATGGGCCTTATTGGGCCCATGTAGGAGGAAGGGAGAAGGAACAAGGGAGGCGCCCCCAAGCCCAATCCGAATTGGGTATGGGGTCCGGCCCCCCATTTCCATTCTCCTTTCCCCTCTTCCTATTCCTACTACTAGTACTACTTCCTAAATACTAGTACTCCTTCCTTCCCCCTCCAAATAAGATAAGGAAAAGAGAGGGAAACCTACTTGGAGTAGGTTTCCCCCTCCTATGGTGCGCCCCCCTTGTGGCCGGCCACCTCCTCCCTCCCTCCTTTATATACGGGGGAGGGGGGGCACCCTAGAACACACAAGTTGATCCTTGAGATCGTTCCTTAGCCGTGTGCGGTGCCCCCCTCCACCATATTCCACCTCGGTCATATCGTAGCGGTGCTTAGGCGAAGCCCTGCATCGGTGAAACATCAAGATCGTCACCACGCCGTCGTGCTGACGGAACTCCCTCTCCCCGGAGCTTTGCTGGATCGGAGCCCGAGGAGCATCATCGAGCTGAACGTGTGCCAAGAACTCGGAGGCGCCGGAGTAACGGCGCTGGGATCGGCTGGATCGCGAGGAGAACGTACGGCTACTTCCTCTACGTCATCATCGACTCGGAGGTGCCGGAGTAACGGTCTTGGGATCGGCAGGATCGCGAGGAGAACGTCGACTACTTCCTCTACGTTGTGATCGCTTCCGCTTACGGTCTACGAGGGTACGTAGACAACACTCTCCCCTCTCGTTGCTATGCCATCACCATGGTCCTGTGTGTGCGTAGGAAAAATTTTGAAATTACTGCGTTCCCCAACACGCAGGACTTCTAAATTTCTGCACTGATATCTGTGACTGGAATGAAGAGCTAATTCTTCAGTTTTATGCAACACTGCACATCACCGGAGACGCTGAAGACGTGAACTCATGGGTCTTAGATTGGATGACCGAAAATACTCACTACAAGGCACCAAAGAATCTGAATTGCTTCTTTCCCTACCACTCAGTCCTCCACTTGATGGTGCACGTCGTATCTATGACGAACCGTAACTTACAAATCACTATATGCAAGTCTTGATGAAGCCTTTGAAGCCAAGGCAGGCCCCAAGAACCAAATTCCTCGTCAAGGAATTATTATATGTGCCTCGGACAGTCTATCTGACGAAGACAATGAGTCCAATCAAAGGTCACGACTCGAATGATGAAGAAGTCGTTGGCATCATGAAGAATATGCTTTTCAACATCATCCATGGCGTTCCGTCCAACTTCCATGATTTCTTCATGAGGACTCGGCAAACATTGCTATGTCACCATTTGAGCTGAAGCCTTATGCGCCTTGGATTATGAGATTCATCAGACAAGGTCTTCACTCAATTACAAAGCTGATACTTTGAACCACCGCAGCTACTTGCCCTCGATTGAAGTCCTCAAGCGGACAATTACCTCGGTGATGACAAGGGCAAGGCCCTGCTGTGATCGATGAAGGCATTCGTCCATTGGATGGACAGTTTAAAGCAGCATCCTACTCCACCAATGATGACTCGCCACACATGACTCAGCCGCAAATACCTCGGTCAAGCAAAATCCTCAAGCCATCGCACCTGTGGTGATGATCGATCGTGAGTTACTCCTCGCCTTCATCAGAAGGTTGATCGTAATCATAAGTGGGTCAAGCGTCAATTTGGTACTCTTCTTTACAACATGACCTCAACACACAATGCAGTGAAGAAAAACCACTACTACCTTCATGAAACCTTCAAGCGCACCTGGGCTGTTCTTTCACATGTCTACAGTGAAGAAGAACTGACTTCAATGGGTCTCAAGGAAGAATTTGACTGGTCTGCACGTCCTCCGAAGAAATTCAAGAAGGTCAAAGTTCCTTCCTTGGTGGCCAGCTCCTATTCTTCATCTCGCGACGCTGATGAAAATGAAGACTTGGAAGACACTGGCTGGTCCTACTTCAACAAACAACCCGACAATCTTTGGCGCTCCGTCTTCAACTTGAAATTCTTCAAGAGCGTTAGTCCTCGCTTCGATCCTTTTGGTCATTCGGTGACAAAGGGGAGAAATTTGAGTTAGTCTTCAAGCGGGTCTAGTTTTTGTCTATATACCGTATTTTTATTAAGTTACAACTCTCGTTCTTACGAAACCTTTTATTGGATCGAGTTGTAATCTTAAACCCGATGGTGCTTTGATACTTTTGATGCATTATGCTCTTGCTCTATGTTACGATTCTCGTGAGCTCCTTGAAAATCTTCATAGCAAATCGATTTGAGCTCGATATTCTTGATGTGTTACTTTGCATAACATCAAGCACCATATTTCATCATGCATTTCAAATTCTTCATATTATATGTTAAATGCGTGTATGAATTACAAGATATAGGGAGATCTCCATGATTCAATTCTTCAAATGTGCATTGCCTCAAAAGCAAATTCCTCACTATGCACATCTTCGTGGGGAGTTCTTCTATATCTTGCAATCAAATTCCTCATTATCAGTATTTACAATTCATATGTTTATCCCGTAGAAAACTTAACCCATATTGCCATCAATCACCAAAAGGGGAGATTGTAAGTGCATCTAGTGCCCCTTAGTGATTTTGGTGTATTGAAGACTTATAGGTTAAGTAACTAATGCGTTGTGAGTGTACACAGGTCTATAAGTCTATGAGGAGTTTGATATTTACAGAGAAAGTCGACCCTAAAAATGAAGTTCTTCATCTGAAGACTTTGATATTATGAAGACTTTCTGAAGACTTTGAAAGTGAAGAAATTGGTGTGACCTTGAAGACTTGGTATTCATTTGAGGAACATGAAGCGTGAAGACTTTTGTTTTCGTAGTTTCATTTTCTCTTTCTTGAGTCATAGGAAACACCGTCTTTGTTAAAGGGGTCGAGGAAATACTAAGGAAAAATTTCCATTTGATGCTCAACTCAAAATCCTACACCTACCAATCCCTTCGAGTGAAGCTTTTGGAAATCTCATACTGATTCAGTCAATTTCTTCAAGGATGAGACGAAGCTCTTCCGGTCACGAGGAATTTGTTCTCGATCGAGGAGTTAGGAATTCGCCATTGAATTGCCTACACGATGGAGGAACATGATAGCCCTGAGGAATTTGAGAGTCAAATTTCCGACCGTTGCTGTGCTGCGCGCCAGCTGTCCCAAAATATCTTATCCACCTAACATCATATCATTGAAGGGCATTTATGTCTTATCATGTCGGGCTGCTCCCTAGGCTATAAATAGCCGCCCCCTACAACCACTAGCTGGTTGGCTGCTCCGAGAGAACTTGACACTTGTCATTTGAGAGCAACCCATCCTCTCGAGGACTTTGAGAGAAAATCATCAAGTGAGGAAAAACCCAAAAGTGAGGAAAACCCAAAAACCAAACCCCAACAAACCCAAAGTGATTGAGCATCATGAAGAAATTGATCTGCGTGGATCCGACGCTTATTACCTTTGAAGATTGTGCTTCTTCCAGACGGTTAGGCGTCATGGTCTAGAGCATCCAAGAGGAATTGTGGATCGCCGAGTGACCAAGTCTGTGAAGGTTTGGAAGTCGCCTCAAGACTTACCACGAGTGATTGGACGAGGTCTGTGTGACCTTAGTTCAAGGAGAATACGGTGAGGACTTGGTGTCTGAGCTGCGTGCTCGATGATCGGGTGTCCGGACTGTGTGTCCTCGAGTTTAAATACTCAGCCGCTCCAACCAGTCGTACAACTGAGACAGAAGTTGGTACTTGTCTACCTATTCATTGTCTTCACCAACCTATATGGTTCTATTTCCTCAACCCTTTCATGTACTCATTACTGTTTTGAGTATTTGTTCATATCTGTGTTTGAAGACTTTGATCAAGACTTTCTCAATTTCCTCAGCTCAATTTCTTCAGTCTGTTTGTCTTCATCCTGTGTTATCCTGTGATTACGCTTTCTGTACTCTGTGATTGTCTTCATTTCATCATGATGACTATGCTTGTAATCTGTTATGCTTACTTCTGAGTACTTATTCATTGCAAGTAGTTCTTCGCTAAGGAATTTCCTCACCGGCAAATTCCTCAGTGAAGAATTCATAAAAATCGCCTATTCACCCCCCCTCTAGTCGATATAACGCACTTTCAGGGAGCGGGTCGTCGAAGATCACGACGTTGGTGGGGAAGGCGTCGAGTGATGTCGTGTCGGAGTCGACAAGCATCGGGTCGGTGGAGCCAACCGACTCCAAATCCACAGCGGGCTCGCTGGAAACGTGGAGTTGGTCGAGGAGGCTGAAGAGGTGGCTCTCGAGGCAGCCTGTGCCCGCGTCGGACGCGGGCTCGTCAGAGGTGCGAGCCTCGCCAAGGAGGTCGGCGAGGCAGCTCGCCAAGAGGCGTCGTGACGCCTTCTGACTTGTCAGGGCAAGCGCCATCGGGCGTGCCGGGCTGGCTACACCCGCGAGGGAGGAAGAGGGTTCCCGTCCAGAACAGGTCTCCGAACGACGATGCACCTGGCCCCATGGTGGGCGCCAAATGTCGGGTGGTAGGTGCGACATATGCCAACGGGTGGCTAATCATAGTGGGAGCCAATAAGACGTCGCCGGTGCCTGGAAATGGGATGAGGCGAATACATGCACGCCGGCGAATCTTACCCAGCTTCGGGGCTCCCCGTGGAGATAACACCCCTACTGCTGCTCTGCGGGTCTCCGCATGATCACTAGATGAACAAGTTGCTACAAGAGGCTCCTTGAGCTGTTCGGTGAGAGGAGGAAGGAGGGCACGTCTAGCTCTCATCTTCCCTCTATGTGGTGTCTAAAACTGTAAGAGATCAACCCTTTGCATGGGTGCCCTGGGGGGTTTATATAGGCCTACCCCCGGGGGTACAACGGTAATCCGGCTGGGCGCGGGCCCTAGCCATCAGTCTCTACGCTTGCCGGCTTCTCCACCAGCCGTTGGGGCCCGCCGACTGGTGGGTCCCGCCGGCTGCCGGCTTCTTGGTCGACAGGCTGGCCCCATCGTTGAGGGCCCTGTCAGGGCTGGTTACTGTTGCCTCAATCCTGATGACGAGGGCTTTGTCGGGGTAAGCATGGCTACAGTGCCGCCGCCTTGGCGGCGATCACTGTAGCATTACCTCGTCTTATCTCCTTAATGAGGCGCTTTCTTCGAGAGGGAACAAGCCGGTTGTGGGAAGCCGGCCATACCACAGGCCGACTGGGGGAGGCCGAGCCGCCTTCGGGCATCTCTCTGACCGGAGGGGCCCGCCGCCTGCGGGTCGTACTGACAGCCCGCCGTGGGTGACGTCATGGTCAGCATGGTAACAGTGCCGCGCCGGACGGGTGATGGCCGCCCCGTACGGCGCACTGTGGCCATGCGCGCTCCGGGATGCGGGGGTGGCAGGCTTCACTGTAGCCACGCCCCGTCCCATCACCGTTATGTGGGTGCAGATTCTGAGGGTGCGGCCTTAGCCGCTTGCCGGGTGGCCGGCTTCTTGGAGTCGGCCTTCTCATGGCCGGCTACGTGGAGTCGGCCCTCTGGTAGCCGGCTCCGCGGGAGCCGGCCCTCTTGTGGCCTTCTTCCTGTAGGTTTTGGGGCCGGTCCGCCCAGACCGGCACGAGGGTCGGCCGGCGGGCGGCGGCCTTGCGTCTTGGATGTTGGATGGCCGGATTGGCTTGTAATCTTTTCAGAAGCCCCAGGGGGAGCCGGCTAGGCTACCCGTGGTCATTTACTCTGACAGGTGGAGACGCGCCGGGTTAAGGAACTTCTTCGAACAGCCTTGGTTCAGCAGGAAGCATATTCATACAGTCGTGACCGAATTCATTCCACCCCCCGTCCAAACCGGAGTTACAGCAGGCGGATGGATGAACCGGCCGTATCGTGTAATGCATGGAACCGTGAAGCGCCCCGTGGCCATAACCCGGCGGGTGATGCTCAGGAAGTGGTGGACCGGGCCCGAGCACGAAGGGATGCCGACTTAGCGGTATAGCGTGAGGCTCGTCGACCACGCCGGTTCGTCCAACCACCTTGATCGAGCCAGGAGTTACTTCTAGTTCTTTGGGAGTGCCTTGTCTTGTCCCTGCTTTACGCAATGTGCGCCTGCCCAATGATTTCAAGGGCCCGCGCAAGGTGCCAAATTACATGGCCGATTTGTCTCCGGAAACATGGGTAGAGAGCTATGAGATGGACATGGAGATGCTTGACGTAGATGAAGCGGCATGTGCAAAGTATTTCACCATGATGCTTGAAGGACAGCCGTATTTGGTTAAAGAGCTTACGGACAATTCTATCAGTTCATGGGCCCAGGTACGAGCCCGGTTTATCCAGAATTTCAAGGATACATGTAAGCAACCCATGTCGATAGTGGACTTCGCGGCCTGTGTCCAGGAGGAAGGAGAGTCAACAACCCATTGGGTACGCCGAGTTTCGGAAATTTTGCACTCATCAGACCGTATCAACGCCGACTCCGCGGTTATAACCTTGGAAAGCAACTGCCGGTTTAAACCTCTGAAGTTGAAATTTGGACGGATGAAGCTCCATTGTAACGATATGGGGACCCTCATGACTGCGTTAGTGAAGTATGCTGATTCTGATAGTACCAAGGATCCCGAGTCTGATGATGACAAGACAGGGAAGGGAAAGAAGAACAACAACTCCAAGGGGCAGCAACACAACACGACAGGTCATGGTAACGGAGGCAAGCGTAAAGCGGATGGCAGCATGGACTTTGTGGCTAATACTAGCGCACGGGATGGGGCGGCTGACGGAAGGGTAAACCACAGAATCGCGGTGGAGCTCCAAACCCCAACCCGGACCGCCTGACTTATCTATTAAACCAGCCCTGTCCGAAGCACGGGACGAAGGAGATGCCAGCCAACCACCTTTGGAAGGATTGCTATATTATGCAGGAGTTCAAAAATTCTAATGCTTTCCGGTATGATCACGGATCAGGTGGTGGCTCAGGATCCGGATTCCATGGGCCAGGTCACGGTGGAGGAAATGCCGGTTCAGGCTTCAATGGAGATCAGGGTGGACATAACAATCAAAACAATCAGAATAGCCAGGGTGGTTACAACCAGCAGCAGCAGTCGTGTTATCAGAGCAATCCAAAGCAGTAGAATAGCGGGCAATATCATGTATTCACCACTAGCTTGGACAAGCGAGACCATAAGCTTCACAAGCGAGCGGTGAATTCTGTTGAACCGGCCGTGCCTCGTTATTTACGCTGGTCCGAACAACCAATCATATGGAGCAGAGAGGATCACCCTCCCCGGGTTGACAATCCGGGTCAGCTAGCGTTGGTGGTGGCACCTCAGGTGGGAGGTTATAAGTTCACCAAGGTGCTCATGGATGGAGGAAGCAGCATTAATATCTTATACTATGAGACCTTCCACCGTATGGGGCTAACAGACAAGAATCTTAAACCGTCCAATACGGTATTCCATGGTGTGTTACCTGGTAAGTTAGCATATCCCATTGGCAAGATAGCTCTGGAGGTGGCCTTTGGAGATGATCATGATTCCAGGTCAGAAACATTGATTTTTGAGGTGGTGAAGATCTGGAGCCCATACCACGCTTTATTTGGGGGCCGACTTATGCCAAATTTATGGCACGACCCTGTTATATTTATCTGCAACTCAAGATGCCGGGTCACAAGGGGACCATAACCGTTCATGGAAGTCGCAAGATTGCCTTGGAGTGTGAAGAAGGTGATGCGGCCTATGCAGAGTCGGTTTGTGCCACGGAAGAGTTGAAGTACTACAAGGATAATGTTGATCCGGCGGACATGACTCCGTTGAAGAAGCCAACCACAGAGCATGATCCGGCTCTAAAGTTCAAATCAGTAGCTGAGACTAAGCTTGTTGACTTCGTACCAGGTGACTCGTCCAAGCAGTTTAGTACCAGTACCAACTTGGATCCGAAATAGGAAAGCGCGCTCATCGAGTTCATCCGTGAGAACCGGGACATTTTTGCATGGAAGCCTTCTGACATGCCAGGTGTACCGAGGGAACTCACTGAGCACACTCTTAATGTTGATACTAAGTACAAACCGGTGAAGCAGTTTCTCCGCCGGTTCAACGAAGAGAGGCGTAAAGCTATGGGAGAGGAGGTGGTCAGGCTCTTAGCGGCTGGCTTTATTGTTGAAGTGTTCCATCCTGAATGGCTGGCTAATCCGGTGCTGGTCCTTAAGAAAAACGGCACTGGCGCATGTGTGTGGATTACGAGATCTTAACAAGGCTTCTCCAGCAGATCCTTTTGCCCTCCCCGCATCGATCGATTATTGATGCTATGGCGGGTTGTGAGCGTTTGAGTTTTACGGATGCATATTCTGGTTATCATCGAGATCAAGATGGCGATTAAGGACCAGGAGAAGACGGGCGTTCATAACTCCCTTTGGAGCCTTTTGCTATGTATCTATGCCCTTTGGGCTCAAGAGTGCCCAGCAACTTATCAACGGTGTATGCAATTGCCTTCATAAGCAGATCGGCCGTAATGTGCATGCCTATGTGGATGATATTGTGGTTAAGTCAAGGGAGAAGGAGACTCTGGTTGATGATTTGAAGGAAACCTTTGATAACCTACGGACGTACAAGATGATGTTCAACCCGGCCAAGTGTGTTTTTGGTGTACCGGCAGGCAAGTTGTTGGGTTTTCTAGTGTCCAACAGGGGAATTGAGGCTAATCCGGAGAAGATCACAGCTATCACCTCCCTGGCTAAACCGAAATGTATCAATGATGTCCAGCGCTTGGCAGGTTGGATTGCCGCGTTGAGCCAGTTTATCAGCCGCCTCGGTGAGAAGGCGATCCCTTTGTATCAGATGCTGAAGAAAGCAGATCCCTTTGTCTGGAGTCCGGCCGCTGATAAAGCGTTGGAGGATTTAAAGCGGCAGCTGGCCAATCCGCATGTTCTTGCTGCTCCGATTGACAAGAAACCATTGCTACTATATGTGGCAGCTAATGCTCGTGCAGTCAGCATAGCTATCGTGGTGGAGCGCAAGGAGGCGGGCAAGGAATATCCGGTTCAGCATCCGGTTTACTATATCAATGAGGTGCTTATCGAATCCAAGCAAAGATACCCGCATTGGCAGAAGCTGGTGTATGGAGTTTTCATGGCAAGCCGGAAGCTTAAGCAATACTTCCAGGGACATCCATCACAGTGGTCAGCTCTGCTCCTTTGGGAGATATAATTGATCAGGAGGCAACTAGCCGGATTGCCAAGTGGGCTATAGAGCTTGGGCCGCACGGTTTGAAATACGTGCCTCGGACGGCGATCAAGTCTCAAGCACTTGTGGATTTCATCAATGATTGGACGGAACTACAAGCACCTGAAGAAAAGCTGGATCACACCTATTGGACTATTCATTTTGATGGGTCTAGGCAATTGGAGGGCTCGGGGGCTGGAGTCGTATTAACTTCCCCACGAGGTGATAAGTTCAGTTACGTTCTCCGCTTAATGTTCCCTTGTACTAACAATGCAGCTGAGTCTGACTTTACTCCATGGTCTCCGGATGGCTAAGGAGATGAATCTTAGCGAGTTAAGTGCTTCGGTGACTCGGACCTGGTGGCCCAACAAGTGTCTGGTACTTGGGATTCTAAGGACCCGCTCATGGCAGCATACCGTCGTGAGGTGGATATTATTGCAGGCCACTTAAAGGGATATCAGGTGGATCACGTGGACAGACGGAAGAACGAAGCGGCGGACGCTTTAAGCCGGCTAGGCTCTCAGCATAAACCGGTCCCGCCTAATGTCTTCTTGGATGTCCTGCATAACCCGTCGGTCAAGCTCCCTGGTGAAGAGGATTTGGCTATTCCTGATCCGGAGGCTCAGTTGGTGGCAGCTCTGCATGTCATTCCGGATTGAACGGTTCCTTATCTTGCGTACATGAACCGGGGCGAATTACCAGAGGATGAGACGCTGTCTAGGCAGATAATCCGGCGATCCAAGTCCATGACTATTGTCAATGGTGAATTGCATCATTGCAGTGTGTCAGGAGCGTCTCAACGTTGTGTGTCGCCGGAGGAAGGTTGTGAAATCTTGCGTGAAATCCACGAAGGAGATTGTGGTCACCACGCCGGTTCAAAATCTCTGGTGGCTAAGGCATTTCGTCACGGTTTCTATTGGTTGATCGCTTCACGCTGATGCGGAGGACCTGGTTAAGCGATGTGACGGCTGTCGAAGTTCTCAAGGCAGCGCTCATGTGCGGCTCAAGAATTGAGGATGATTCCAATTACTTGGCCGTTTGCGACTTGGGGGCTGGATATGGTTGGGCCTTTCAAACGGTCCAAGGACAAGAAGACCCACCTTTTGGTGGCGGTTGACAAGTTTACAAAGTGGGTGGAAGCGGAGCCCGTCAGCAAGTGTGATGCAGCCATGGCGGTTCAGTTCATTAAAAGGTGATTTTCGGTTTGGATTTCCACACGGTATCATTCGATAATGGTACCAATCTGTCTAAGGGTGCTATGAAGGAGTTTTGTGAACGTGAGCACATCCGGCTTGACGTTTCATCAGTGGCTCACCCACAGTCCAATGGTCAAGCAGAGAGAGCTAACCAAGAGATCTTACAAGGCATCAAACCCCGGCTTATGGTTCCTTTGCAGCGGACGCTGGGTTGTTGGGTTGAGGAGTTACCATCTGTATTATGGAGCATCAATACTACGCCCAACAGATCGACAGGATATACACCGTTCTTAGGCGGTTCTCCCCAGTGATATCCGTCATGATTCACCTCGTGTAGAGGCTTATGTTGAAGCGGACAACGAGGTAGCACAGCAAGACGCTTTGGACCTATTGGATGAGGAACGTGACATTGCAGCTGCCCGTTCGGCGATCTACCAGCAGGATCTTAAATCGCTATCACGATCGCCGAGTTAGAACCAGAACCTTTCAAGAAGGAGATTTGGTGCTCGGCTCATCCAAGACCAGATCGATATGCACAAGCTATCCCCACCTTGGGAGGGACCTTTCATGGTCAGCAAGAATCACTGGCGGGTCGTACTATCTGATTGATATTCGAGAGCATAAAGACTCACGTACATCGGAGGAGGAGACCAACAGGCCGTGGAACATAGCTCATCTTTGGCCCTACTTTACTTGAGCCATAGGCTTTACTTATGTACATATTATGACAATGTATATATTATGATCAATACAATAAACCGGAGCCTTAGCTAAAGCGGGGTCTCTGTTATTTTTACATCATGAGTGGTTACGCGGAGTTTTTATCTTAAAGCGGTCTCCAGTTTACCCCTTGAGTTAGCTTTTTACCAAAGCTTTATATCATGTCACTTGGGGGCTTGGTCGTGTCCGAACCAATGCAACACCTTTTGATAGGCGAAAGCCACGGAATCACTTGGGGACCTGGTCATGTCTGAACCAGTCACGCCTCTTGATCGGCCTAAGGCCACAGAATCAATTGGGGGCTTTGGTCGAACCCGAACCATCGCGACACCTCTTGATCGGCGTAATGCCCTTTGCATCATTTGGGGACTGGCTGACATGAACCATAGCTACGCCTATCGGGGGCTTGGTCGTGTCCGATCATGGTAATGCCACTTGATCGGCTCAAACAGCCTCTTTTCGCAAAATATTTTTGTCTTTGCCTTTGATTGAAATTCGTTTCTCTTTTTGCATATTTCTCTTGTTGTGTTCTTAAACCGACAATTATTAAACCGATTCGACTGTCAGTTGACGAAACATGGTTTGTTTTTCATCCGGAGACACTTTGCCCGGTTTGATTCTTGATAAACATCCTATTATGGAGTAACACCGGTGTTCATCGTAACCCGGAACGGTTTACCTGATAAAACGACCCTATATACACAGGAGCTGTTTTCTCCTTCAGCAGAGCGGGTTTCTTACAGCTCCGTTTCAAGATTGGCACAACCAACTTCATGCCCTACGATGGCAGGTATCATAAATTCCCATGTTTTATCATATGTTTAAATCCAAGATATTATCTTTGATTTCACATACATAGATATGATGACCCGCCTGGTTATACAACCACAATGGCGTTTTAAGCTTTTTTACTCTGAGACAACAATTTAGCATTGGTGATTCAACGGAAGCATAAGTTGCAATAAATATGCACGAAGGCATATCAACACAAAGTGTGGCAGCTAGTCTATTACAAGGCAACACGGTGCCCAGATAAGTTAATTGTTTCTCTGCATAATATAAGGAAGTAGTAATGTAAACCGGCCCCTGGTTCATGCTTGGTCGCCAGCTTGGCCTGATGGTTGCAGGTCATCCTGCGCCGCTTCAACCGATTCCCTACCCGGTAATTTGAAATCAACAGTTGTCGATCGATTCCCATTAATGCTTGGAATATAGCTTCATCATTGATCAGCAACGACGGTTCAATATCAGGAGCGTAAGTATGCTTATGAATTGGAGGTATAAGGTTCTCTGCTTCAGGAATCGGTGCAGGCACTCGTTTATTTTCGCCATCATATTGGGCTTGATAGTGAGACAGATTTGCCTCTTGACCAATTGACAAGCCAAAGGCGCACTTCCGGTTTATAGCTCGGAGATCCTCTTCGCTGAATTTTGTCCGTCTTCTTTCAAGCTTGGGAAGCCACAGGCGCTTCAACAGGATCAAAATCTGGCACCCATGTTTTGGCCCGGATTAAGGCGTTTATGGCACCGGTTCTAGCAGCAGATTTCTTTAACTCTTCAACCCGGGCAGGAAGCATTGACAACCTTTTAATGGTGTCCTGGATCAACGTTGGTGCCGAGTTGTTGTGAGAAGCAGTGTTGATAATCCACTGCGCGCCAGTATACAGTTGCTCTATCAATGTGTAAGAGGCTTTCAACTTTTTCCGCACATCTGATCCCAAGTGGCCAATACGTGTCCATGTATCAGTCAAAGGGTTAATAAACCGGCAATTACATGAGAAGGCATCATTACGTCAGAAAGCAAAAAGGCTTATCAAAGACAGCAGCGGTCATGGCATGCACTTGCCGCTTTACACTGGTCAGTTCGTCAACCACCGGTTTGAGTGCAGCCTCAGCATTCTCTGCCCGTTGAGTTAAAGCGGCCTTTTCAGTGGCCCAATCCGCCCGCTCCTTATTGAAACCCTCCTTAAGCTTTTCCATGACGCTTAAAGCGCTGGTTAATTCATTCTTTGCTTTGGAGGTTTCAGCTTCTTTGAGATTTCAGGTTTTCTTGAAGATCAATGATTTGATTTTCTTTCTTGCTCAGATCAGCCTACATACAGATAATCATTGGATAAAGATTAAGGAGCAGAGTTCAAGTACCAACCCCATAACAAGTTATGTCCTTGGTACTTGGGGGCTAATGCATATTTGCTTTTCATCCTACAATTTCAATATAAAGTCCCAAGCTCAATACAAGTATTCAGTTTGGCACTTGGGGGCTAATGCCTATTTGCTTTGTCCTTGCGGGATACTGGATTTCTCATGGTATAAAAGTCCCGGTTTAACTAGATTAAGTTGAACCGGCCCTTGAAACTACTTTCCCAAAAGTACAGCTTTGCTCAGGATTATATTTGGAAGTCGGTTTAAGTTCACATCTTAAAACCGTCACTTGAGGGCTATTAGAGTTCTGATTGAAATATACAAGCAGAGAGTCATATGGAGTTTACCTCATATTTGTCCTTCATCATATTTACCAGACCGGCTTCATAATCACGGCTGGTATATAACTGATTCAGATAACCGGAATGAAGATCTTGGGGATTCAAAGCGGCATAAGTAGCCAAATCGGCATTCCACTTGCCTTTACCAAAAGCAGTAAAGTCATCCTTTGAAGTATGCTTGGACAAAGCGGCAGGATTACGGCTCGGAATGGCCAAAGCCAGTAATAACAACATCATCATCCTTGGCTTCACCGGTTTGCACTGGGGTCGCCGGTTTATCCGTATGCTTTGGTGGACTCGCTGTTTTAGCAGGACTCGTGGGTTGATTTTAAGGGCCTATGGCATCAACATGTGCCTCTTCAACAGTAGCATCATGATCTTGCAATGGTGGGTCGTTCAGCATATCATCCTGGATGTGTTCCTCGGGATTTGGTATTTGGTCAGTTCAGGAGCATCGTCTTCTGCCGCTTTGTCCAGGCGAGCTTTCTTGCTTGGCCTAGGCTTGGCCCTGAAAGGAAAAAGACGGATCAGTAAAAATGAACATTGAAAGTGGTATATCAAACAACATTATCAGGAATATGGCTCACCCAAGCACTGTCTTGAGTGGTGGGAGTTGGGTGCCTGTCGACTCGCCAGAGGAAGAATGAGAAGTCACCTGATAATCGGAGTCGGATGGATTAAGAGGTTGTGAGCATAACCCGCTTTAGGATAAGCATTGGCGAAAGCAGTTAGAGACCTCTGAATGGCGTTTCGAACCGGACTGTTCGGTAAACCGGTGGAGGTAACTACACGGCATTGTGCCGGGTTCTTGACGAGCTTCATGCTGTTGTGTCTTCATAAGAAAGTTTCGATCCAAGTAAGCAAGAGGATGAGAAAATTTAAATTTCCGGTTTGCCCGATGGATTTTTACTGAAGGTAAAGGGTTTGAATCGGAAGAAAGAGCGATTACCTCTACAACATCAGCATGACTGACTTCATCATCATCCTGGCAATAATCATTATCAATAAGGCATGTGAAAAATAAACCAAGTGAGTCAAGTTCTACCACAGATCCGGATTACCTACATCATCGTCAGCTGGTGGATCGGAGGAGGCAGTGGTTTTCTTTCTATTTACTGGTTTCTTCACAACTTTGGTCTTGGGCCAGGTTATTGCCACCGGTTTCTCTTGTGGAGTCTTCTTGCTCCAAAATGGATCATCACCCTATTTGAAAGATGTTAATATCAACAAAGGGTACTTAAACATAGTCAGATTTCATAAACGCATAAGATATGAGCCTTACGGCTGGTGGTTTGTTAATGGCAGAAAAGGGAGGCAGGCCGGTTTGAGAGCAAGCAGCTTCCGGTTTGTTTAACATCCTCTTAACAGCCTTAGTAACTTCATCGTCTGTCAGCTGGATCTCAATATGTCGTAGAGGGTCTTTCACATCTTCTGTTTATTTGCACATTAAACCGGAGCACAGACTTAGGGGCACTATACTCCAAGATATCTAGCAGCGAGCAAGATCAACTCCTGTCAACCCGTTGTCCATGAAGACCCGGAGCTTGGATAGTTGAGGGGCATATTTGCTTCTTTCCTTAGCAGTCAGTCTGTGAGGGAGGGGATGTGTGTTGCTTAGCCGCTCCGGACGGTAACCCGGTATAGGATTTTCTCCATCAGGAGAGGTATCTTCTTGATAAAACCATGTTGAATTCCACTCTTTGGGATGGCTGTGCAGTTTGGCGTGAGGGTAAGTGACCTCTTTCCGCTTTTGAATCGCCATACCACCCAACTCGGTGTTGGGACCGTCAGAAAATTATGTGCGGCGGTTTAGATGGAAGCAATCTCTGAACAATTCAACTGTGGGCTCCTCTTGAAAGAACACCTCACAGAGCACTTGAAAGTGACAGATATTGGTTACGGAGTTGGGGCCAATATCTTGTGGTGGAAGTTGGCCAAGACATCCCGATAAAACTTTGAACCGGGCGGACTGAAGCCCCGGGCTAAATGGTCAGCAAAAACAACAACCTCTCCATCCTTGGGTTCTGGAGGACTCTCCGGGCCGGGGACCCTCTAGTGAATGACGTCTTTTTTTCCTAAAGCGCTGGTACGGACTAAGTTGTCCAGTTGAGTTTCAGTCACTCGAGAAGGGACCCAATTACACTCGTACACTTGCTTGGCCATGGTGCAATCTGCAAAGCAATAATAGCGGTTCAAGAATATGTTGGAAGGCTATATATTGATACATTCATTCTTAAACCAGAAGAAGTTGCTTATAAACCGGAGTTCTGCAAGGTGGCAATACATAACTGGGAAATCCTGGCGGTTCAACAAGGGGACTAATGATATATGCCGAGTTGTCAGTTTTTCTACAAAGTTAAACCGCCTAGTCTGAAACATTGATGAATCAAGAGTGGATGTGCGAAAACAGGTTTCGCAGAAGTATTTCACAGTTTTGGATCTGGATCATGTTCAGATAAGAAATAAATATTCAAGGTTCAAAACGGAGCAGTACCAAAACAATGAGCAAGGATGCAGGGAGATCTATGGCCTTGAGATGCGCAAGTGACAACGGATGTTAAAAAATATCGCTACGCAGAACAAGGATTCACAGACTTGACTAAAGAGTTGTCGTATGAACAAGAAGCAGGCGATGAACACTGAAGAACATGGAAACCCTAGAACAGATCTATGGTGAAAAGATAGAAGACTCACCAGAGCTGAGGAGGAAACGGAAGACCGCCGCGATGCTCTGGTATACTCAGGGTGATGCAGCGGCCAAGGTTGGTGCAGAAGTTGACGGCGGCGGCGGAGCTTCGAAGCTGGGCGGCGCGAGGAAGACGTAGCAGAGGGGCACGAAGGGGAAAAAGGAAATGACCCTTCGGTCTTATTTATAAAGCAAGGGACATGTGGCAGGCGCGAAAATCAAGGAGCCGTGCGTTTGGAAACGGAGTTGTCGCCTTGATTGTCGCAGATCTATTGAACCAAAAAAGGTATGTGGATAACTTTATGACAGGTGACGTCATGCCGGTTTACGATGACCAGAGAAGATGACATCATGGCGGTTCACCCGATACACAAAGATGCTGAAGATGAAGTTTTTTGCTAAGGATTGACATGAACCTGTTCAAATCAATCTGGGGCCTAATGTTGGGGATATTACCACTAGGCGTAAACCGGACAGGACATGCCGGGTTAGCTTCATCAGTAGTTAAGTATGCTAAAAGCCCAAGTAGGCAGATGAGGGCTTAAGGCCCATAGCCGGTTTAAGGCCTGTAGCCATAAACCGGCGTCAGTATGTAACTTGTGTTATAAGTTAGGAATAGCAGAGACCGAGCCGGATACATCTATGGACCGGCGTCGGGACTCAAATGAACCGGCAGGCGCCACCCATGTATATAAGGGGCGACCGAGGCGGTTCAAGGACAACAGACAACAACTTCGAGACTTAGGCGAAGCTTGTTTGCTCCTAGTCATTGAAACCCCATCAATTCCATCACAACTAGGCGTAGGCTTTTACCTTCATCGAAGGGCGAACTAGTATAAACTCTCTTGCGTCCTTGTGTCCGCTTTAACCCCTTCAAGCTAACCCGTAGTGATGGCTCCACGACTAAGTCCTTTCATGAGGACATCTGCCGTGACAAAACCACGACAACTTCACTCTGAAATTCTTTGAACTTTTCAAATGTTTCAGACCATTAGGCCCACTAAGGCCCATTAGGCCCAATATACTCCCCGGTACTCTGAAAAATACCCGAATCACTCGGAACCTTTCCGATGTCCGAATATAGTCGTCCAATATATCGATCTTTCCGTCTCGACCATTTTGAGACTCCTCGTCATGTCTCCGATCTCATCCGGGACTCTGAACTACCTTTGGTACATCAAATCACATAAACTCATAATACCGATCGTCATCGAACATTAAGCGTGCGGACCCTACGGGTTCGAGAACTATGCAGACATGACCGAGACACGTCTCCGGTCAATAACCAAAAGCGGAATGTGAATGCTCATATTGGCTCCCACACATTCTACGAAGATCTTTATCGGTCAAAGTGCATAACAACATACGTTGTTCCCTTTGTCATCGGTATGTTACTTGCCCGAGATTCGATCGTCGGTATCTCAATACCTAGTTCAATCTCGTTACCGGCAAGTCTCTTTACTCGTTCCATAATGCATCATCCCACAACTAACTCATTAGTCACATTGCTTGCAAGGCTTATAGTGATGTGCATTACCGAGAGGGCCCAGAGATACCTCTCCGACAATCGGAGTGACAAATCCTAATCTCGAAATCGCCAACTCAACAAGTACCTTCGGAGACACCTATAGAGCACCTTTATAATCACCCGATTCGTTGTGACGTTTGGTAGCACACAAAGTCTTCCTCCGATGGCGGAGTTGCATAATCTCATAGTCATAGGAACATGTATAAGTCATGAAAAAGCAATAGCAACATACTAAGCGATCAACTGCTAAGCTAACGGAATGGGTCAAGTCAATCACATCATTCTCTAATGATGTGATCCCGTTAATCAAATGACAACTCATGTCTATGGCTAGGAAACTTAACCATCTTTGATTCAACGAGCTAGTCAAGTAGAGGCATACTAGTGACACTCTGTTTGTCTATGTATTCACACATGTACTAAGTTTCCGGTTAATACAATTATAGCATGAATAATAAACACTTATCATGAAATAAGAAAATAAATAATAACTTTATTATTGCCTCTAGGGCATATTTCCTTCAGGAACTTCCTCGGTGATGGTTCGATTTATGAAGGGCGTGCATGACGACATAAGCCAAACCTTCTTAAATTTTTACCAGGGCATGGTGAGGTCATACCATGGCACCATTTGTGGTTGACTATTGCCACACATTTCATCGAAATATCTGTCCATTCCTTGTAAAAGGCATGAGAATTTACTAAATGGCACGAGCATGGTTTTTTAGGTCGTTCTTATGCACCCTTTCATGCACCAATTGTTTGAACTTGTATTATGTGCATTAATGCCTTGGATATGCACATAATCCCCTAAATATGGCAAATGAACCCAGAAAAGTGCCAAATTTGAACACGATGATTTGCAGGTTGTATGTTTATCATAGAAAAAAACTCGTGGACAAAGGAAAAAGGAAATTTGGATCCCCCTTCAATCTTGGTGATTTCCCCCTCGAAACCATGAAACTTCCTCGGTGATGGTTCGATTTATGAAAGGCGTGCATGGCGACATTTTTACCAGGGCACGGTGAGGCCATACCATGGCACCACACCAGGCGTCATGTTTTCCAAGCATGTATTACATTTTTGTATAGTTGTTAAACCAGTAAATATGACGCGTTTATGGTTGATTGTTGCCACACATTTACTTGAAATATCTGCCCATCCCTTGTAAAAGGCATGAGAATGTATTAAATAGCACGAGCATGGTTTTTCAGACTGTTCTTGTGCACCTTTTCATGCACCGATTGTTCGAAGTTGAATTATGTGCATAATTAATGCCTAGAAAATGCACATAATCCCCTAACTATGGTAAATGAGTTCGAAAAAATGTCAAATTTGAACACGTTGCATTTGCGGCGGTATGTTGATCAGTGGAAAAAAACTGAATGACAAACTAGGACGGAAATTTGGATCCCCCTTCAATCTTGGTGATTTCCCCCTCGAAAGCATTAAACTTCCTCGGTGATGGTTTGATTTATGAAGGGCGTGCAAGAAACATAAATCAAACCTTCTCAGCTTTTAACCAGGGCACGGTGTGGCCATAGCATGCCATCATGCCAGGCGTCATGCTTTTAAACACGTATTTCATTGTACTATAGTTGATAACCCAGTAAATGACGCGTTTGTGGTTGACTATTGCCACACGTTCCATTGAAATCTCCGCCCATTCCTTGTAAAAGGCTTGACAAATTACTAAATACCACAAGTATGGTTTTCCCATACCGTTCTTGTGCACCTTTTCAAGCACCAATTGTTTGAATTTGAATTATGTGCATTAATGCCTACAAAAGGCACATAATCCCCTAAATATTATAAATGAACCGGGAAAAGTGTCAAATTTGAACACGGTGATTAGTAGGGTTTATGTGCATCGTAGAAAAAAACTCATGGATGAAGGACAAAGGAAATTTGGATTCCCATTCAATCTCGGTGATTTACTATCGCACACGATTCATCTCCGTCGCCTCTGCGAACCGTGTGTGTTCACTCACACATGCAAAAGGAAAAAGAAAACCCTCGCCCACTTCGTCCCCACTCACTCGCCGCGGACTCCTCCGCAACTCTGCACCCTAAGGTCGACGGCTGTTGGTGGCGGGCGTAGGTCGCGCTCCAAACGGCACGTGATTTTGCCCGTACCGCGTTCCGCCGCCTATCTGCACCGATATTCTAGACTCTGGCCGACTAGGATTTTCTGCGGGATTGGGTCGGGGATTTTTCTCATGGAGAAGGTAATCAACTTAGCAAAAAATTCACTCATCTCTTATCGCAGTCTGTCCGTCGTTGTTAATCAACCAGTGGAAATCGCCGTGGAATCATTTTTGTTCTAGCTGATTCGTGGGTGTTCACTCATGTGTCCACAGTGCGAGCACAATCGGGCAACTGTGGTCATGGCCAGTCAGAAACGAAGTTCTATTTCACCATTCCGGATGACTTCAGGGAGCGCTCGGTATGTTCAATCTCAACCTACCACACGGTCGGCATGGCCTAAATTTCTGAACATATACCGTCTGTTGCTACATTATCTATATATTTTCATCAAATCTTTGTTACATTATCTATTTTTAATTCTATATTTTTGTACTTTCCTTTCATCTATATATTGATCTGTTCTATCAGTTACTCCCATATTTGCATCTTGCTCTGTCATTTCAATATATCTAATTTACGATCTTAATTTTCATTTCAAGCAGTACATCCCTTACTTTGCAAGAACAGGAGTAGAAGGAAATCTTGGGTTTTACTTTGTTGATGACTCCCAGGATGTCATATTGACAACGCGGCATGGATTTACAATGACGGTTAGCGTAAAACTTGATAAAGATGGTCACTCCTATTTTAATGCGAACCTTTGGAGAAAAATGTCTAAGTGTTATGAACTGAAAACTGGCAATAAAATTTTAGTGCGTGCACCACAGCCAGGTCTAATTAACATGGATGTTTACTTCCCCAACGTCATCAGCCGATCAAAGTCTGATCGAGGTTAGTGCACTTTCAACTTTCTCCATGCTATCATATTACTTAGCAAAATCGGGGTATTTGTTCAGACTAATTGATCACTATTTAAGCAACCAATTGTGATTTCATATTCTGACTCCATTCCTAGGCAGTAACAAATTCTATTTACCAATTTATGCGCACTATATATTCTTCTGCCATGTTCTAAATAAATAATACCTTTCCCTTTTAAGCAGGATATGTTGAATGCATAGTGAACGATTTGTATGTTACTAAGTGTACCAAATTTCACTGGAAGGACTTGAAGCATGTCATAAACTTTGTTGATAATCTGACAGAGATAGCACAGCGTATGAACGCTGGATTTTGGATGAAATTAATTAGACCTACTAGTCATCGACCTGTGCATTCGCACGGGCACAATTATAATCATGACAATGTTAATGTTCAAAAATCAATGTGAACCACAACACTGACATGCATATGATAACCGATTATTTTTGCTTATGAGCATATAAGAGAATAACTAAAAAATTGCAAAAAAGAAGAACTATATGCACATTTTTTAATTTACAAAAAGATGATGGGAAAGAAAAGGGCAATATTTGCTTTGTGTTCCGAAAAAATATAGAGTAACGACCGGTGAGAATCATTGCAACATACATCACACACTTCATATGCCAATTCGATAAGGACATGCATGAGCCACGTATATCAACTACTCCCTCTGATCCGAATTAATGTACATAACCTCTATACAATGTCTTATATTGTATAATTCGGATTGGTGGGAGTTAAATTTAGAAAAAATCTAGATCTTGGATTATAACATTATAAAATAGAACCAATGCTAGATATAGTAGGTAAGATTAATATATAATTGTAGATGCATTTAATATGATGCACAAATTATATAGAAGTAGGTGGATATAATACGTGTACGTGAAAAAAAGGCTAGCTGCACGTACTACACAAGCAAGCTTCATAGCTCTGACTCATGTATTGATCGTCCATGATTTAGCATATTAAGCTGCCACAATACTGTAAGAACAAATAGAAGAAAAGTTGTTGAAGTAACATCTACATACTGGTAAGAATAGCTGGCACTGTTACCATATCCATTGGAGTTGTTTGAAGCTGATACACTGAAGAGCATCATAAGATTGAAAGAAAAGGTGTAAGAACTAATTTAATACGCAGGGAAACGGAATACATGACAGTGGCGTCGGTCTACCTCATTGAAAACCATGAACCATTAATTGAGCATATGTTATAAGTTGTCCTATAAATTTTATTCGACAACTAATCCGCACACACTGGAATTTGATTAGTACAAAAAATAAATCTAAACAACCTGAAGTGTATACTATGTTCTATCATATCTTCAATATTATCTCAGATGTTCAAATCTTTGATCTCAGTAAGCAAGAGGATACTCTCCGGCTCTGTGAAATTGAGAAATATTTTCTCATGGTGCGTGTGATAGTATGTCTGTGCGGTCCAAAAGGAAAGGATGTTTTAATGTTTTTCAATATGTATATCATGAACAAATATGGTTTCATGCATGATATTACAGAAGCATGTATGCATATAAAGTAGATGAAACCATCATCTAGCACCACCAAACAAATATGTTTTGCAATATTGTGGTATGACTTTATATTGCTTTAAAGTTTACTAAATCAGGAAATTAGAGAAGATGCAATCATTCTTGAACAACTGCCCTAATCATATGTTAGTTGTTCTCATTTGTGGAGGATGTAAAGCCGACGAATGCACTTTTTGTTTCCTAATACAAAGGGTGTCACCTTCTATACATGTAACTATTTGAAGTACTCCCTCTGTAAAGAAATATAAGAATGCTTAGATCACTAAAGTAGTGAATAAATTCCAGGTAGTGGAGCGATTTTATTTCCATTTACCTAATTTTTTTCATGTATACTAATATATCTTGAAACCTATATGGTAATGCAATTTGAAACTCCGAACTATAGAACATTAATATTTTTATGTGACGTCCTGTACTAATGAATGGCACCAGTAAAATGTGCAGGTAAACTTCTCTAACTTTGACTATTAAAAAGTTTTCAAAATGGTCAAGTGATAATACATAGTAACGTAGTATTTTCATTAAATATAGCATCGTGATCCCATAAGTTTATAATGCTTGGTGAACATTTATCTTCTGTATATCAAACAAATTATTTTCTAAATATCAAAGTTAAATATTGATTAAAAGTGTTGAAAACATCTTTAAATCTTTTAACTCGTTTTTTATTCCATGTAGTTGCTAATTAGCCTTTCGCCGGACTTCTCCTAAAAATGTACTTATATATTTTATCAGTTTATATGCTTATGTACCCTTGTGGAAACATTTAAAATACACGTAAATGTTTCCAAAATAAATAGAAAAATAAACAAAATAGTTAGGTCTAGAGATTGATATTGAGTAATAACCGTGGAATTTGACCATAAATAGTGTGCAAATGAGTTGGAGATATACGCCTTGCTAAAACTCCAAGGTTACAAAATGATTACCTCATGAGAACTTGATAAAAACACTCCATGATGGATCAAGCATGCAGTCGAAGTGTTGGTCTTTGGCCACCTAAGGAAATTGGAGAAAATAGAGCTGGTTGAAGTAGGCAGAAAATATTTTACATGATTGGTGAACCCTATAGATATAATAAATCGATGAGTTCCCTTTGAAAATTATAATAAAGCATACATGATAAAAGTGAAACGATATGCTTGTTTCATTTGTTGGGAAGTGTACATTTGCAATTTAAAAGCAACATTAAGCCTCCAACGCAGAAGTGGAGCCAATGACAATGTGTTCCTGTGTGCCATCTCAAACTGGCCGGCGAATCACCTTGAAATCATTTCGATTATGTTGTTCCTCATGAAACTAACAAATGCATAAGAGTTTTAACATGATTCATGTGCTCTAAGATTAAAAGAAGGTGGCAAGCAGAGTGCTGGTTAAGGAATTAGGTGTGGCCTAGTGCCATGCATGAAAACATCGTTAAGTTCACTGGCAATAATGTATCTACAGTTCAGACACATAAATGAGTTTAGACCCAACTCCTAATTAAGTGTTAATTAGTAAATGTATACCCCTGGAAAAAGGAGTAAATTGCAAAAAACCACCACAATTGAGGACCCTAATTCCAAAAACCACCACCTTTCGTTTTTTTTTTTCAAAAATCCACCACCATTGTACTAACAGTTTGCAAAAAACACTGATGGATCGATTAAAGCGGTTTAAGTGAAAACCTGACGGATGGGACCCATTGTCAGGTGCCACGTGGCAGGGGAAACTGATGGAACAGACGGACGTTAAGTGACCGATCAATGGCTCCTCTGCCCCTTTGGCATTTTGCCAAACAGGTAGCGGGCGCACGGAGTTGCAGCCGGTGCGTCCGCCGGCCGCCCTCCTCGTCGGCGGCCAGCCCGGTAGCGCCACCACCTGCCAGCCCGATGTGACATGCTTCGCTCTGCGCTGGCACTTGCAGCGCAAAATCAGGCGTTCGAGCGTGTCGGCATCGCCATCGAGAGCACTCCGCCGTCGACCACACCCAGCCTCCAAACGAACTGTTGCGGCGGCTTCGAGATTCCATTGGGCTGCGTTGTGGATCTTCGAGCAAGTACACGTGAATGAGGAAATACATGTCCCTGCAAACTTTGCTTCGGAAGCACCTGAATTGATTCCGGCCAGATGCGTACATACGAAGCGGACCGCCCTAATCCGGCGAGGCCGAGCTTCAGTGAGCCTCGCACATGACCGCTCCGTCGAGTACAACCTCCTGCGCGCCGCCCCATCCCGCTTCGGCAAGGCCGAAGCTCCAGTAGCGCCAGCGCCCTGCCGCTTCGGCGGCGGCTGAGCTCGGGATTTGATCGGGAGGTCGCGCCAGACCTCGCCGTCGCCTCGGCAACCGCATCAACACCCTGGTGCCGCATGGCATCTTTATGACGAGCCCTGCAACCTCCTACTACCTCCCGTCGTCGCCCTGCTCCGGCAGCAGCCGCCGCGCCCCAAGCCATTGTCCTCGAGCTCCCCTGCCACCTCTGCGTCGACTACAAGCTCCTGGTGAGCTCCTCCTTCCCCTTCTCCCTCTCTCCTGTGTCTCTTGGCAAGCACCAGTGGCTTGGGACGACGCCGGCGAGGCCACCGGTGCGTCCGTGTCATGAATGAGTGCGTTTGTGTTGACCAGGGGAGGAAGAGGGGTGGCAGTGAGGATGACGGGTGGGCCCTACGCCAGCCTAATGTTTGAGTCAAACGGTGTGAGTTGTTTCCATGCCACGTCATCATTTATAGAGGGCCCCGTCTGTCAGTTTCCTAATAAAAAGCTCTAATCAACTCATCCGTGTTTTTTACAAACTGTCAATACAATGGTGGTGGGTTTTTGCAAAAAAATTGAAAGGTGGTGGTTTTTTGAATTAGGGTCCCCAATTGTGATGGTTTTTTGCAATTTACTCCTGGAAAAAGCTTCATGTGAACCCTGTGTTTTACGGACATATATGCTAGAAGCAAATAATTCAAACGACTTAGGCACGATATGTATGCATGCACTCTAGAAGAAAAACATACTCCTCCGTTCCTAAATAATTGTCTTTTTAGAGATTTTAACAAATGACTACATACAGAGCAAAATGAGTGAATCTACACTTTAAAACATGTCTACATACATTCGTATGTTGTAGTCTATTTGAGATGGTTAGAAAGACAAATATTTAAAAACGGAGGGAGTATATCAGAAGAAGTAAAGCAAAGATAATGTGTTTTAACAAACCTCAGGATGGCCGAGCGCTTGCATGCACGACTGAGGTTACTAATTATTATGACGAAGATCACAATTAACTTTCAAATTTTAAAATCTAACCACTGTCATGCATAGCATGCAAAAAAAAGTGTAGTAAAGATTCAACAGGTCCCATGAAGATCGTCTCCAAGTTCAGTACGCCCCTCCGCCGATCGAGCAACGGGCTGCCGCTGCTCGCCCCGTCGAACATAGCGCCCGCCGCCCGTGGTTCTTCTCCCGGCTGCACCGACCAGCGTCACCGCTCGTCGCCCGCCGGGCCGTAGTGCCGCGACCCATGACCTACCGCCGCCGAGGCCGTCCGCTCCAGGCCGTCCCCGTGGCTGCACTAACCCTCGCGCCGCCGCTGCGTCGCCCCGTCGGGCCGTAGCGAGCGTGGCACGCGGTCCACGCCGCTGTCTCGAGGCCGTCCCCGTGGTTGCACCACCCCACGCTCCGCCGCTCGCAGCCGCCGGGCTGTAGCACGCTGCCCGCGATCCCTGCGACCATCCGAGGTCTTCCGTCGTCGCCCGAACTGCCCGCCGCCGCGCATCGCCCGCCGGGCCGTGGCGCGCGGCCCATGATCCACCGCCGTCCCAGCAGCGTCGACTTCCTGTGGCATCGCCCACACCACCTCCTTTAAGCGGCGAAACGCCACCGTCGCGCCGGTCTTAAATCCGCTGTCGAGTTCTTCGCCTCGCCGAGCACTGCCGCGCGCTCCTCTAACAACGCCGCCATCGCCCGTCGAGCTGGCGCCGCCAGCCTAACTTCGGCCGCCGCCGCGCGCATCGCCTGTAACGCCGCCCGCCCGTCCACCCCGCCGTCTTCGTCCGGCACCAGCCCGTCGCGGCGTCGCCGTCATCTACACGACCCGCCGTCTACTCCGACAACCGCGGGCGACGCCGGCAGCTGATTGGCGCCGCAACCGTCGTCGAGTCCTTCTCTGCTGGCCTCTCCGACTTCTCCGACATGGCGTACAGCTCATGCAGGTCCTTGTCTACGCATGCGGTCGGGCAACACCGGCAGCGTGCCTTCGTCCATAGCGTGTCCCGGGCACTGGCAAGCACAGTGCGGTGCTTCATCAACCGTCTTCGTCCGTCTCGCATGCCCGGTCTTGGCAACACCGACGCCGCCTTCGTCTACGATGTGTCCCGGGGTTGGCAACCCGGCGCGACGTCGTCAACATCATCTACTTTCTGGCGCACCACTACTTCGACATCACTGCGCCCACGACTAACTCGGCGCCTCCTTGCGCCCGCGGCTCCACGGCGACTTCCTCGACACCGGCTACCCCGACTCGACATCGACCATAGCATTCTTCGCACGGCTACCTCGACCACGGCTCCACCACCCACGCTCTCGGCTACCTCGACAAACGGCACAAAGGGTTGTCGCCTTGCTTGAGCAACCTCGTCGGTTGCCACTCCAGCCACGACTCTGCGATGCGTCGACCGTTACGACTGTGGGGGTGTGTCCGTCGGCTTGCCTTCGGATTCTTCTCCAGTCTCACCGTCTGTGTCGCTACCGTTGTGACTGCGGGGGGATGTTGAGTATAATGTTTATTAGGAAAGACGAGATAGACTAGGATTTGTTCTGGCTTGTCTTGTACTCTAAGTAGATCATTGTACTCCTATATATATGCCCACGAGGCTCAAGCAATATAATCAACTATTCCACCAATCCTCTCTTCCCCTTCTAATAGAGAGCACACCATTGAATCGACCAAGTTTTTTTCGGTTGTACATAGACAACAGGCACGTACCCACTTGCATGATTCATGCATGTTAGGACCATGTGGCAATCAAATTGTGTCTACGTGTGTGTGTTCTCATGGAATATAGATCAAGCGATTGGCTCGTACACACCCGTCTCCAAGTAGAACACATCCAGCAGTCCGCTAGGTTTTTTAAGTAACCGTATTCTACCGTATACCCGTCTCCTCCTCCATGCGTGTCACGAGAAACCACTCGATCGGCTGTCCGTTTAACCATGAGTTTTCCGAGGAGCGCTTCCATTGCGTCCAGCCGTCCACCACCTCCTCGCTGTTGAGATTCCCGAAGTTGTTGTATGTTGAAGATCACGGCCGCCGACGCTCTCAGTCCCGTTGGTAGCTTACCACCGAACCCAAGCATGAACACATCTGGTCCCTGGTGTCTACGGACATAGGGCAGCCCAAGCCATTTGGCGGCATCCATGGAGAAACCCGTGAGGAGGTCCGAGACGATGCAACTTAGGACGTGCCATTGAGCTCGGCTAAGCCGGCGGAAGGGCCCAATGTATTGTCACAATATACAGATCGATAGCTCAAAGGAAGTTTATTGGCGTATGGAATCGAAGGTTAGCTAGGATTGCTTGGCGCTAAATATGATTCCTACGTTTGTACGTCAAAGTCAGCATATTCAGTCCGGACTGTTATATCTGGCTCCCGATGATGGATGGTTACTATTTTATTTATTTTTATCTATATCTATATCTATATCTATACCTATATATATATATAGGACAAATGTTTCCTACAAGCAATGGTAGTTACCACCACTTGCGTTTTGTATGTTGTATGTAGTATCTGTCAAAATTGAGAGTATGTACGTGTAGTATGTAGTATATAACAATGATTAGGTAGTATATATATACTAATTTTTAGGTAGTATATACCATGTTTTGAGTATGCTCTTTTTTACATACAAATATGTACGTATTTCACAAATATAACAAAAACTATCGGTTCATATGTAATTTTTTCATGTAACTTGCTTTGAAATATCTTAGATATAATATATGAATATATTTAAAATGATAAAGTAGTATATATAGTACCACATGGTAGTATATGAGACATATGGGGTAACTACCACCGGGTGGTAGGATGGATTTTCCCTATATATATATAGGTATATTGTTATATAGGACAAATGTTTCCCACAATCGAGAGTATGTACGTGTAGTATGTAGTATATAACAATGATTAGGTACTATATATACTAATTTTTATGTAGTATGTACAATTTTTTAAGTATGCTCATTTTTACGTACAAATATGTACGTATTTTACAAATGTAACAAAAACTATGGGTTTATATGCATTTTTTTCATCTAACTTGCTTTGAAATATCTTAGATATAGTATACGAATATATTTAAAATGATAAAATAGTATATATAGTACCACATGGTAGTATATGAGACATGTGGGGTAACTACCACCGGGTGGTAGGATGGATTTTCCCTATATATATATATATATATATATATATATATATAATATTAATAAAAGAAATAGGTATTCTTAGTCTGTCATGCAATTTTATAGAAACCCCCCTGATTTTTCTAACATTAAACCCACAGTAGATATCAAATATTTTTTTAAATACTCGTATCTTCTAAACGGTAACTCCAACTTTAACATGTTATATATGAATTTTGACTAGAAAAATATATAGAATGTGAATATGATGTTATTTTAACTGTTAATAATTAAAAAAATACTATCTAGGGACCAATTTCTATGACATGTATGGCAAGAAATAGTGATGAAATATGGACACGAGTACCTGCGTCCACAGGAGGCCATACAAAAATCTTGTATCCTTTTAACAACTCTTCATATATTTAAGAAATATGCATGTGAAAAAAAGTGTTCAAGAGTTACCCTAAGTTGGTGATGCTTAAACTGAAAACCGCCCTTGATGCACACATGTCTCTGTAGTGTTTGATGTGCCATCGTTTGTTTTTGTTGTTTTCTTTTACCGGCCCTAACAATACCCCATTTCACACATGACAGGAATAAATGCATTATCACTTGCTCGGTTCTTTGTTTAAATGTATGTGCAAGCCGTGTTGAAATAGAATACTTGTGGAATCTTGAACTGCGCTTTTGTAGGCTAAGACCATCTTTATTTGGACCGTAGCTACAAATTCTCATATTATAGATCATTTTTTGTAAATTAGGAGCGTGCTTTATTTATTTATTCCCCCGTTTCAATGCACGGGCCTTTTTGCTAGTGATTAATAACGTGGGTTTATGTAACATATCGGGAGTTTTTTATTAAGGGAATATATAAGAAGTTATTTAAAATCAAGTTTTTTTGGAGGATTTTATCAGTCAATCTACACCATAATAAATCAGTCCCACCAGATTAACGGCTCGTAAATTCTGATTAACATGCTAATTTCTTGGAAGTCTGTAATTAGTATAGAAAATATAGACAGAGATAGAGATAGAGATATAGATAGATATGGTGCACACACTGAACAAGACCAATTGTGTGCACAAAACGCGGGTAAAAAGTCTTATTTTAATGTTGATGCTCATAAACTATATGTATCTTCAACTATATTGTTACAATTGGTTTTAATTCTACATGTCAACAGAAATTGCCCCCTGTAGCAGTTCCTGGATCGATTTCCCGGTATGGTCGAATTACACTTGTGCCTGTTAATAACGCCAAAGTGATTGCAAGGTACTGCATTTCCCGCAGAAATGAAACCATTCAAATTAACAAGTTCTCGCTTCTCGTGGCAATGCATCCATATTGGAAAATTGAAGACACTGTTCTACTCATGCTCTACCAAGGCACAGGAGGGCTCTTCCTTTTCCTTGACGAGATGCCGAGTCGCCGTGATCAAGCTGCTTCCTGTGGATAATTGTGGTTGTTGGACCTCAGCCTCTTAAAATGTCCTAGCTATTACTATATATGTTAAGTATGTAGATATGGACCATATGGTTGTTGGCCCCTAGCCTCTTAAAATGTGATAGTTGTTACTATGTTAAGTATGTAGGGATCATATGGTTGTCAAAACCGTGTTACGAAGATCCTCCTTTTGTCGAATAGTGTAACCACTATATATATGTTACTCAAATGTCGTTACCCAAGTTAATAAATTTTCATGGAAATTATTAGTTTCGTACACAATTCATTGAGTTTAAGCGTGTGCCTGATCTCCAGAAGGCATTTGCATATTAACTGTCCATATTACAAATTCACACACATGTTAACATAAGGAAACGTGTGTGTAACATACTAATCATCGCACACGACTACTCGCAGACGCATCGTGTGCGATACTCCTAGCCACCGCAAGCAACTAGTTTGCATTTTTCAAAGTTTTTTGTACACACATAATCGCACATGAACTAACTGTATTGACTGTCTTTGTTGTAATTTCTCATCGCAAACAATTCATCCGAGTCGGCTGTTTGCCATGTATCACACACATCTTGTTTACAGGACTCGTTTGTGTTCTTTTGGCTCATCACAAACAGTTCATCCATGTGAACTATATGCTTTTATCACACACATCTTGTTAACTTGAACCATTTCTGTTGTGTTCCCTAATCGAAAACAGTTCGTCCAAGTGAACCGTATACCGTATATCGCACACACATTGATATGGCTACCCGTTTATGTTGTTCTACCTCATCGCAAACAGTTCGAATGGATTAACCGTGTGTCCTGCATCGCACACACATTGATATGGATGTCCGTTTCTGTTGTTCTGCCTCATCGCAAACAATTTGAATGGATTAACCGTGTGCCCTGCATGGCACACGCAACTAAAATCTGAACCGTGTTTGATAGCCCCGCCATCGCAAACGTTTTGCATCTTTTTTGACGGTTTTTTACACCACCGTTTGCGATTATTGCATTGCACACAGTTTCGGCAAAGAGTCTCTGATCGTAGTGTCGCGTTAGCAGTATCCTGCAGTAGTGTTCCATCCGTGTTAAAATATATTATACTAAATCAGCGACACTTATTTTTGTACGGAGGGAGTAGTTTTCAATAATAGTACAATTTTCATAACTTGTGATTAATATTATTATTGATCAAATTGATGATCAATGTTAAACCATGAAACTTTAATGTCAAAGTTTTTTTGATAGGGTCAAAGTGCTACTTCTTTATTCTATAGAAAGGTTATTTTTCTCTCTTCAGTTTAATCCATACCAATACAATCAGTCAAAGACGACTTTCCTACCCGTAGTGGCTGCTATTGACTCCCTTAAACTTGGAAAACAACAGCCTTTTTTCGTGAAAATCAAACTTGAATAGACTTGACTTTAGTGGCCTATATATAATAATTTCCACGTCAAGTGGAGCAATGATGCTCTCCTACGCAAAAAAATCGCCATGTCTTTCCATGCCGGTCACGTATTTTGAGACTTGATTTTAACCATTACTTATTAGTTTGATAAATAGAATGAGGTATGAGTAAAAGAATTATATCTTCACGCCACTACAGAATATGATACCAGTGGCAGACGCAAAACAAGTACCAGTGGCGGGTAGGCGCAGGCCACTGGTAACCTGTCATTACCACCGATAATACAGCTATCAGTGGCGTGTGGGCATGATAGGCCGCCACTTGTGAAAGACCCTAGCAGTGGTGAGCATGTCTTCCCACCCATTGGTAAGGTCGTCCATGTCAAATTATGACATCGTCACGACAACGTTCTTTTACTGCCATGCTGATGTTTTGCATATGACATCACATTATATTGCATGACATAGATAAATTGATGTATAAACATGCAACATTGCATCCATGTATCGGAATTGCAATACTACATGGATCGATACAAGCTTCAGTTATAGGCGAACCAAGTATCTACCACCGACAAGCTATAATGTCAACATGTTTTTTCTTTATTATCTAAAAAAATGTATTCTTCTTTCTACAGTCCAATCCCTATCCATGGAACCAGTCAAAGGTGGCTTTCCATGGTGATTAGTAGCAGTATTGACACAATTTCAACAAAGAAAGTGATTAACAATAATATATTATATTATAATAGGGGGCTGTCTAGGCGGAATTTGCTCTCGGAGGTCGAGCTCCATGGATGCCTCCAAATGCAAAATGCAAAAATCTTGAAAATTCATATTTTTACATTTAAAAAAGTTCTAGAAAAACAGAGATAGATGAAGGCATAGTGCACAAGTGTGTAAATTTTCAGGGCAAAATACGTTGAAATGGGAAAAAGACAAATCTGGGGGTTTTTAACACATGATACTATTCATCCTTCCAGATCATGAATTTGTCTTTTTTGTACATGTCGCATTTCAACGTATTTCATTCTAATATTTTACACACGTACGCCTCACATCATTGTTTACTTGTACAAAAAAATCAGATTTTTTTGAAACCAAAATTTTTGAATTTTGAATTTTTTAGAAAAACGGTCTCCATGGAGGCGGAGAGCCAAAACGCCATTTTCTTGTCTAGGGCACATCTCTCAATCAAGTATAAGAAGGAAAAGAAAAAAAAGGAACATACCCACATGAATCCCTGTGTAAGATTAATGACATATGACTTAGATGTGTAATACTTACAAGACATCTATGTGTGCTTTAGCAAAACTGATACTTTTGAAGTATGTGTCACAAAAGTTATGTTATTCAATTGTATTAATATATACTACACTAAATCAGTGACACTTATTTCAGGACAGAAGGAGTAGTTTTCAATAATAGTACAATTTTCATAACATGTGATTAATATTATTGTTGATCAAATTGATGATCAATGTTTAACCACGAAACTTTAATGTCAAAGTTTTTTTGACAGGGTAAAAATGTTTCTTCTTTATTCTATAAAAGGTTGAATTGACTTGACTTTAGTGGCCTATGAATAATAAAAAAAATAATTTCCGCATCAAGTGGAGCCACGATGCTCTCCTATGAAAAAAATCTATGTGTCTTTTCATGCCGGCCACATATTTTGGGACTTGATTTTAACCATTACCTATTAGTTTGATAAAAAAAATGGGTTATGAGTAAAAGAATTAGATCTTCACGCTAGTACATAACATGGTACCTGTGGCAGACGCAAAACAAGTACCAGTGGTAGGTAGGTGCACGCCATTAGTAACCTGCCACTACCACCGATAATACAACTATAGTGGCCTACGAGCATGATAGGCCGCCACTTGTGAAAGACCCTGGTGGTGGTGAGCATGTCTTCCCACCCATTGGTAAGGTTGCCCATGTCAAATTATGACGTGACAACGTTCTTTTACTGTCCTGCCGATATTTTGCATATGACACCACATTACATTGCATGACATAGATAAATTGATGTATAAACACGCAAACATGCATCCATATATCAGAATTGCAATACATGCATCACATTACATTGATATTCATCATTACATCAAGGAGAAGCATGAGGATCGATACCACGAGAACCAGTGTGTCGCGTTCTCTACAATCAGAGATCCGCCCCTCTGGGGTCTCGCTCTCACATGGCGATGGCTCTGAGTCGCCGCTGCGCGCGTGCTCCGGGGTGCAAAACGCGGCTGATGGTGGGAGTGTGGGGTCCCCAATAGCGCCTTCGACGAGGACTCCCGAAGCAAAACTGGCGGATTTCTGCATGCAGGTGGCCAGGGCGATTACTCCTTTAATCCCCAAACCACCGGAGACCACGCACAAACGGCCAGCGACAAAACGGAAACAGCTCGTGACAACCACGCCCAGGCGCAGTGTGCGCATCGCCAAGAGGGCGGAACGTGGCTCGGTGGCATCCAAGCAGCAGCAAGCAATCATGCGCAAATTGTGCCTCGCCCATGAGGGGGAAACAATTGGCGACACGGCGCTACAAGCATACATTGACCTTTTCTCCAACCCACTATCGGACACGCACATCGCAGCAATCCTGGCTCTCTTTGGGTGGGAGCCGTCGGTCATGCCCTTGCAGGAGGCGCGGGGCTCGGGGATGGTGGCCCCCTAGTCTCAAGGGGCGCGTGGACGAGTGTAGGCCCTTCCCATGGCTGCACAACCTGTGAAAGTTTTGGTGTGGAATGTGCGTGGGTTGAACTCATTGGCACGGAGGAATGCCATACTCCAGGTCGTACAAACGGTGAACCCGGCGGTAGTATGTCTGCAAGAGACTAAACTTGAGCTTGTAACGGTGGATATTGTTAGGCATTGCCTTGGTAATAGATTCGACAACTTCTACTACATGCCAGCGGACGGCACCTGAGGGGGCATTGCCATCGCGTGGGATGCAATGCTTGTCTCACTGTCCAACCCGCATACAACACAAAACACACTTACAGCGCCGGTCAATGCTGGCGAAGCGCAAGCGTGGTGGCTTACATGTGTTTACGGCCCACAATTAGACCACGAGAAGGTGGAATTCCTGAATGAACTTGTGGAAATAAGGGACCTACATGCTGGACCATGGATGCTTGCCGGGGACTTTAACCTCCCGACGAGCGAGCGCGACAAGAATAATGCGGCAATAAGTAGGCGGATGATAGGCCGCTTTCGGTCTACTTTGAATCGGTTGGAACTCAAGGAACTTTATCTCAGCGGCCGAAAATATACTTGGTCGAACGAGCGGCAACACGCCACCCTGGAGAAGATAGACCACGTATTCACCACCAACTACTGGGACGACCTTCACCCATCCTGTTTCCTCTCTGCAATGGGCACATCCATCTCAGATCATTGCCAATGCTCGTCGACCTCCATGCGGACATGCCAATGGGTCACCGCTTCAGGTTCGAGGCATTCTGGCCACGCGCGGAGGGGTTTACGGAGACCGTTCTTACGGCGTGGAACTCGATCCCATCTACTGGGAATCCTTTCGTCGTGCTCGAAAAGAAGCTTCATGCCACGGCCAAACGGTTACAGGGCTGGAGCGCAAAGTGGATAGGTAATATAAAAATGCAGATCCTGATGGCCATGGAGCTCATATATCGGCTTGACCAAGCACCGGACAGTAGAGCCCTCACAGCCGCAGAATCGCAACTCCGGAAAACCCTAAAACGGAAGCTTTTAGGGCTATGCTCCTTGGAGAGGACCATAGCAAGGCAGCGGTCCCGGCTGCTTCAGCTAAAGGAGGGAGATGCCAACACCGCGTTTTTTCATCGGCACGCAAGACACCGGCAACGCCGGAACATGATCACCTCCATCAAGAAGGATGGGTTAATGATAACAGGGCATGATCAAATCGCTGCTGAAGTGGATGGCTTCTACGACCGGCTACTAGGCTCCGCCCCAGCTAGAGGAACATCTCCACGACTGGAAGCACTGGGATTGCCACGGCGAGACCTAGCACACCTAGAATTACCATTCACTGAGGAAGAAGTTGAGAAGGTGGTCAAGGCCCTGCCACCGGACAAGGCGCCGGGGCCGGACGGGTTCACAAACCGTTTCTATGCCTGTTGTTGGAACATCATCAAGGCGGACCTAATGCGGGCGCTGGACGCGTTCTATCATGGAGATATGCGAGGCATGCACGCAGTTAACAAAGCACTAGTTTCTCTACTGCCCAAGATGGATGGCGCGGAAGAATTACAAGACTATCGGCCAGTAAGCCTAGTGCACGGAGTGATCAAGCTTTTTGACAAGGTATTGGCCACGAGGCTCGCCGGAGACCTACCGTACCTTGTGGGGAAGCACCAAAGTGCTTTTGTGAAAGGAAGATACCTGCATGGCAATTTTATGCTTGTGCAAGGCACGATACGACGCCTACATGCCCTGAGAAACCCCACGGTGCTCCTGAAACTCGATATATCCAAGGCCTTTGACTCCGTCCAACGGCCTTTCCTCATCGAGGTGCTACACATCATGGGGTTCGGAACACGGTGGATTGGATGGATTTGTGGATTACTTGCAACGTCTTCGACAAGGATCATGCTGAACGGGGTGCCAGGCAAACCAATCTACAACCAATGTGGCCTCCGGCAAGGGAACCCGCTCTCGTCGATGTTGTTCATCTTAATTATGGAGCCACTACAACGGCTGTTCCATGCAGCATCTGAATCAGGTCTCCTGGCACCCTTGGCGGCAAATGGACTCAAGAATCGCCTGTCAATCTTCGCGGCTAACGTGATCATCTTCCTCAAACCGCACCTGAAGGACCTCACCACGTGCACAACGATTCTAGACATGTTTGCCACAGCTTCAGGACTCCATACAAACCTTACAAAGAGCGCCGCTCTTCCAATCAGGTGCACACAAGAGCAAATGGCTGAGGTTACAAGTGTTTTAGGCTGCTCATTGGGCGGCTTCCCGCTGAGATACCTCGGACTACCACTTACCATCCGGAAGCAATCGGCCGCGCAGTTACAAGGCCTGGTGGACCACATCGTTGCTTGCCTACCTACTTGGCGTGCCACGACCTTACCGAAGAGCAGCAGACTGATCCTAATCAAATCGGTCCTCTCAGCGATGCTAGTGCATGCAATGTTGGCGCTGGAATTACCGGCGAAGACAGTCTTAGCGATCAACAAGATATTACGTGGTTTTCTCTGGTGTGGAAAGGCCGAGGCGAACGAGGGAAATTGCGCGATGGCCTGGAACATAGTGTGCGCACCCAAATGGGCTGGAGGCCTCGGGATCCCGGACATCGCGTGGATGAACGTAGCAATGCAGGCTCGCTGGCCATGGCTGGCGCGTGTGGACGATACAAGGCCACAGGTGAGTTCACGATTACGATTCCGACGGCCTCCATCCGGTAACGCGCCACGCCGAACGGTGCTAGGGGCCGGAGCACACGCTCTCTTTTGGGAAGATAGATGGCTGGATGGGTTTCGGATGGAAGAGATTGCACCCAGGATTCATGCAAGGATACCGCGGTGAATTCGCAAGCAACTCCTGGTCAAAGACGCACTACACAATGGGATGTGGGCAGCTTCCATTGGCCCAGACATCGACGCACCAGCACTCATGGAATTCATAAGCCTGTGGCCTCGGGTCCAGGACGTGCAGCTACAAGAAGGGATCCCGGACACCATTAGATGGGCTTGGGAGCGGATGGCCACTACTCCGCTCGATCGGCATATGCCGCTAAGTTCATGGGAAGAGAGCTAGTCCCAACCGCAGAGGCAACATGGAAGTGTCGGGCCCCCCTGCAGTGCCGCTTTTTCACATGGCTCGCGATACGCAACAGGTGCTGGACCTCGGACCGCTTGGCGAGGAGGGGGCTGCCACACCAACAATCATGCCCGCTTTGTAGCCAGGGCGGCGAGACACTGAAACACATTATGCTCCAGTGCGTTTTCGCAAGGACCTTCTGGGAGGAGATCTGCCACGCTTTGGGGATGCCGCAATGGACGCCGACTCCACAAGACACCCTACCGGAGTGGATCCTCAACAAGCGGGTACAAGGCACCAATGAGAAGGATGTGAGGGCCATCATTATCCTTGGCCTATGGAAACTGTGGAAGCACCGCAATGAGATCGTGTTTGACGGTGAAACACCATCCCTGGGTAGATTACTAGCATGGGTCCTTAGTGAGGGCAAGGCTTGGAAGACGGTGGGCCTCCTGAAAGCGGATTTGGGAGAATTTTTCGGGCGGATACATAGGTGGGAGTCTAGTGAAATGTAGACATATGTAAACGGTGGACTGGGTGTGTAACACCCTCCGTAGAGGGTTTCTTGTACCCTATTCTTCCCCATTAATGAAAGATACGCATGCTATGCGTATTTGAGAAAAAAAAGAGATCCGCCCCTCCCAAAAAGCCCAGCTAATTAACCACGTTGCCCTCGTGGGGTATGGTGGTTAGACTACCACTTGGCCACATCCAATTCCTCTCCTCCGGGTTTGCCTCCACCAAGATGCACGTCACGAGCTCTTTGAACTGCATCTATGGTATCGTTTATATCGCGTCGAACTACACCTTCAGGAACCCACCCCAGGTGTCTTGAACAAGGTTGATCCAAGTGGACATTGCCTCCCTGAGCTGCTCTACATGATGCATGTTCTGCATAAGGCCAGTACATCCGCTCCTTGTCCACCAGAGACCCCCTCCCACAAATCTCACGATCTCATCTATCATTTTTAGCACATAGAAAAAATTTGATGTGTATTGTGTTAATAATCATGCTGATCATATATCTATACATTCGTAATCAAGTCAAGGGGAGATGTATCGTGTTAATCATGCTAATCTGCAATCATCATGTTATTCTATCATCCATCCATATATTACAAGCACAAATTACTTAACTAGTAAAGGCACTTGTGGTTTTTATAATATTCAGTTTTTTAGGGGGTAAAGCTAAGTTACATTTATCAAATGCCACAGAGTGTGGAATATATTAGATCACGGGGTTCTCGGCTGAACAAGCGGTATTTTATGGCCCTCCAAATTTACCTTTTTTTTTTTAGTAAATGGCCCTCCAAATTTACTGCTCACATTGGCCCTCCCAAATCCTCCTTCATTTCACAGCTGGGCCGATTTGCCTCGGCCGGCCTGGCAGTACACGCAGGCCCAGCCCGTGGTCCTCCAGTCCGGCGCCAACCCGGCCTCGTTCGTTCACGGCAAAACAAAACGCGACCACCCCACCCGACCAGACCAGACCAGACCAGGACAAACCCAGGCTCAGCAGCTCGTGCCCCCGTCCGTCCGGTCGCCCTCCTCTCCGCCCCGCCTCCATGGACGCGTACCACCACCAGCGCCGCTTCGACGGCTCCGGCGACGCGCCGCCGCCGCAGCCCCCTCCGCCCTCCAACTGGTATCCCAGCCCCGCGCCGCCGTACCACCCTCCCCACCCCAACCACCCGTACCCTCCCCAGCACCACCAGTGGGGCCACCCGCCCCCCGACCTCCAGCACCAGCACCGCCCCCCGCCGCCGCAGTACGCGTACCAGCCCCCTCCCCCGCCGATGCAGCAGCAGATGCAGCCGCCGCCCCCCGCGCCCGGGAACCCCTGGCCTCCTCACCACGCTGCGGCCCAGCCCCCGCCGCAGAGCTACCCGCCTCCGCCTCCCGGACAGGTATGTCGGCGTCACTTGGTTTCCGTCTCTGGGACAGAAGATTCATGATCGGTAAACTATTAGGAAGGAACATTCTGTAGCTAATTTTGTGTTAGGATTCGGAGCGTAGGCCCGTTGTTGCTCCTAGGGTTTAGGGGAAGCATGTTATAAACTTATATGTTGGTTCTGTGATCCCACTCGATTTACTGTGGATTGTGTCTAGTGTAGTACGATGTTGGTGTCATGGTAGAATGCGGGTGGGTTATATAAGCGGGTGGTTTTGTGACATTGTGCAATCGGTAGCTTAGCCCCCTGCGATTGATGAGGAACTGTTTCGGCAAATTTTCTCACTACTGATGTAATTTTGTCAAGATTGTCTCCTCCGCTCTGTACAACTCGGCGCTCGCAGCAATTTTATGATTTAGTTATCCTGGTTTGGAGTGAGGTTTCTTCAGTGGCATCAAATGTTCTGCCAAATGGCGTCATGTTTTGTTAGTTTCAAGTTTTAAGCCATATGGACGCGTTTTTACCTGTGGCTTCTTGTTTCAGTTGCCTATTTGTCATGTTCTTCCATTGGACATGAAGTTCTGTGACTTACAATTGGACATTTCTTATTTTGTAGGCTTGGCCGAATCATTCATGGCCTCAAAATCATGGATACCCAGGTATGTCAATATCATCCAAGTCTATGTTATTATATGTATAATTTTACTCGCACAGAAAACACTGAGGTAATCCAAGCTAGACTTACATAGTTTGTGTTGATACTGATGTGGAGCATCGTTATGATATGTGGGTATTGTAATGCAATATTTGTGTCTCTATGAATATGGATGTTTGTCAAATAACTATGAACTGTGCATGCAACTCAAGTTTCAAAACATCTATTCAATTATTTATCATGTGCGTCACTGTTATTTGGGTTTGTTGATTGGTTGGTTACACTGTTTTTCTTTTGCCTGTTACTATTAAAATGCATGTCCCGTCCTACGTAGCTTGCTTCTGATCATTGACTCAATACTTCTGTACACAATCAGTCCTTCCCAAGTTGTGTCGTGATTCTTGGTTTGTGATGTAACAAATGCATTGCCTAGTTACGTTATTAGTTAAACGACTTATAATGGAATTTTAGTTCGACATCCAACTTTAAAAAGGCTCCTTGGAGCAGAAAATTTACTCCTTCTAATAATAAATGGCTAGTTTGTTGTGACGATTTAATTTCTAAAAACAAAATAAACTCGAAGGGCTTGCCAATGAGGACGATTGGGCCACAAAGGCAAAGGAATGGGCTTCTGCTAAATCTGTTACAGAGAACCACCAGATTCAGCAGCATGCCATTCCAAGTAGAACAGAAATTCACCATTATGGCCACAATGATCAGTATCAGCAACCAGCTGGTCTGCCGACAGAACCTTTACACCCACCAATTCCACAATCAAGTAGCGACCAGTTGCTGTTTCAAATGTCAGGTCAACAGAGGGAAACAAACTATTTGCAAGGTAACATGTCCTGTTACTCTTGCTCATTATATGTTACAGATGGGTATATAAGTTTCAGAACAGATCTGAAGATGATATTGCAGATAGAGGTCCGATGGCGCCACCACCGAAGAATTTTGGTCCATTTCCATCCACCTATGAGCAGGAGGTACCTTATAATTATTCTTCTGCTCAAGGTATGCCTTGCTTGGCAATTTAATTTGCTTGTGTGGCCTGCGTCAGAATTAGGTGTACCCTGCTGGATATGTATTCAGTTCAATTGCAGAAAGACTGAAAAGTCTAAAGCATCACTTATTTTAGAACAGAGGGGGTATATCACTTCATCTATCTTCTGATATTGTAGCTACCTTAGCTGTTTATACGTCATTCCTGTTGTATGTTGAAGCAATTCATTGGATGTCACTATTGTGTTTTCCTCAAATGGAGCAGAAAATCCAAATTATTGGTTGCATGCACTATGATGCTTGTGATTTTCCGTACCAATGACTCTTGATTACATCACGTTTTTGGTGTTACCAAAATTACAATACAAATGGTATAACCTACGTAGCTTTTCTAGGTTGTTCTTAATTCCTGTGGCATGTAGTTGATCCATTGTACTTTTCACTTTGAAGAGGTGGAATATTTGTGTCTCTTGCAAACACTCGTGTTTTTCACCCTTAATTACTAGGCGGGTCACTGTATATAACTATATACTATATGGTTGATGCTGATATGTATTCTGCTCAGGGTTTGATACTGGTAGATTTTGACTATGCCATGTAATAACAGGTAATGGGAATGCTATGCTTCAATATCCAAGCCCACAAGCTCAGCCATCTCTGAGTGCTTCATCAGTTCAAGACGGATTTCCTCGCGGGCCTCCTGGTGTGCCTGGGCATGGTTTACAACAGTCTTATAGGATGATGGCTGATCCCAGTGACCAACCCTTGGAGTTCAATGACAGAAAAGCTCCTGATATGGCAGTACATGAGACGATAAATATCAGATCTAGTGCTCCAACAGCAGTGTCTGAACATGGCACAATTCCAACGTCAACTCAATCATGGGGCCCATCTGCTCCAGTTGGATATTTTCATCCAGCTCCAGTACCACCACAAGCATCACAGGTTTAGTAATCTGTTATAATTTCTTGCGTCATTGATACAGTGGTACTTATTTTTATTCTGTTACAGATGGATCCTTCTTTGCATGCTGGACCACTCTTTGGAGCAGTCTCTGGTTCGAGCTATGTTCCACCTGCAGCATTTGGTGTTGGTAGTGTAACTGAAGCATTCCCTACAGACGCAAACACTCTTTTCAATGTTGCAGAACGGTCAAAGAAAGTAGGTTTTGTGGTTCCATTCATTTCACTTGCTTATCACCATAGCCGTTTAACTTTAACTGATTCTTGTGCTCGATTATGTATCAGCCTCCAGTTCCTAACTGGCTTCGAGAAGAGCTTCTAAAGAAAAAATCCACTCCAGTGAGTGCTTCAGTGCAGCATTCGACAAATTATGATTCCATGGATTCTGAAGATGCTGCGGAACCACCAAAAAGAGCTGACCAAGCTGATAGTAGAAGCATTGGTTCAGCAAAATCAATCGTAGCTGATGAAGCTGATGAGGTGCTCTTCTTTATTTTTAATCATTAGTGCAGTACATATTACGCTATTAATCTGCCCTAATGTGATTCACTTGCATGCGTCCCTAATGATTTATTTCAGTACGAGTAGTACCATGTCCAAGTTAACGGGTCTAAAGCTAAATAGTATTGTGGAGGGCTTTAAATGCATAATGATTTTTGGACAACTTTTGTAAATCAAAGTGAACTGATTAAATCAGCGGCTTTGAGAAACTAAATAATTTACCTACTTTCGTATATAGTTTTTTTTTTCAATGTTTTATATGGTAATTTCTGAAGAACATTGATTTCATAATGGTGAGAGAAATGGCACAGCTATGTGTCAATCTTTTCCAGATTTGATTTGTCAGTGAAGCACTTGAGACTTGAGGTTGCTTGTCATATGGTATTACTGTACTGGCAAATCTCCTAAGTTCCTAAAATCAGTTTTCTGGAGCAGCATCTTTTTTCCTCTGTACACATGTTCGCTTCTTTTGGATCTGGTCGAAACATCGGATGCTAGTTACTGAAAAGTTGATGATCCTTTTGTTCCTGTTCATATTTGACTTGGATATTAACATGACCCTCATTTCAAATCGATGTACTGGACTTGAATCGTTTGCAGGATGAAGTTGAAGAGGCACAGACGGCAGCAATCAACAAGGAAATTAAGCGTGTGTTGACAGAAGTTCTTCTAAAGGTTTGTTCACGGAAGTTCTCCTAAGAAATACAGCAAGACTGCCATTTCTTACTTTTGTCCTTTTTTCATTTCCAGGTTACTGATGATCTTTTTAACGAGATCGCAACCAAAGTTATGAATGAAGATGATTCATCAGCTGAACGTGAGTGAATTAAACTTAAAACTTAATGTAAATAGGACGTTGCTGATTATCGCCTCTGTGTTGCAGCAAATGAGACCACTGGTGTCTCTAGCTCAAAGGACCTTGGTCTGGGAGAATCAAAAGTCAAGACCACAGCTAAAGTTGTAGTCCCTGCTAAGCCAAACAATGTTAGCTCTACTGGTTGTTCTGATGGTAATGGGCTAAGTTCTCCTAAAGGTGCTCTTCTTGGTCTTGCTAGTTATGATTCAGATGACGAGGATGATGAGGGTGACGGTGATGGTAAGGATTTAATTTCAAATTTATCATCCGAAATTAAAGTTGATGCAGCTCATCCTAAAGAAAGTAAGTTCTTGAAAAACACAAAGCAGACATGGTTTCCCTGAATTTATTTTCTAAAGAAGGAAGAGCTTATTATTAACTTTGATACATAATCACCATGTAGGTGAGAACGTTGATGGTGAACTGCACAATAATAGTAACGGAAGTATTGCTTCGGTCCAAAGTGTTTCATCCGGAGATGATCATAAATCCAGTGACAGAAGATCTCAGAGTAGGCCAACTGCAGAATCTGAACGAGAGCCAAGTATTCATGACACACAGAATGGAGAAGCCAAAACTTCTATTCAGCCAATTGGTGTGATTCATAAAACAAATGAGAAGGCACATGGACATGCAGAGGTGGATTTCCAAAATGGAAAAACCTCTTCCGGCCATCATACTGAAAATAATAATAATAATAATGCGGAGAGCACTCGCAGGCATTTTGAAAGGAACAGTCATGAGAAAGATCTTAAAGAGGTGAAGGTTGTCAATGGAAAAGACTCTGAGCCTTCTAGAACTGACAAGTTTAGAGATGGTGACAAGCATAGCATGCCTGAAAATATTGATAAAAAAGGCACCTACAAAGAGGAAAAGGGTTCTAGCAGGTATGCAAAACATGGGTTGGATAGATGGGATGATGCCAAAAGAGATCGAAAGGACCTTCCAAAGGATGCAAGAGAGAGAAAGAGGGATTCTGCTGATAGAAGAGACATAGGAAAAGATGGGAATGACGATAGATCAAGGCAAATTACTAAGAGCTCAGCTAGCCACAGCAGTAGAAGGTCACGGTCACGGTCACCAAGTGGGAGAAGCCGTACTAGGAATGAGAGTTCTTCACGTGTTAGAGGGAGTGTTTCAAGCGGAGCCTTCTGATAATGCAAAAAGGAGGTAGTGTTATTCTTACATTTTGATGTTTAGCCTATCTCAGTTTATGAGTTGCCCTTTCTCTTGTGTACTGATTACTCCATTACTCCATTTTCTACTGCAGAAAGAGTCATTCTCGTAAAAACAGCATGTCTCCCTCACCTCCAAAATCTAGGAGCAGGTATATCAATATTCCTCCCTTCTCTGTAATATATGTTAATAGTGGGAAATTTTTGCTAGTTAGCTCCAACATGTTCACATAACTATTGTAAGGTTGAGATTGATAGTTTTGCTGATCATGAATGCTCAGAATCATGCTATAGACATCAATCTCATTTCTCATCATGAAGGGGTAGGGCATTTATGATAAGGTGGCTCTGAAACATCAGTGGGATATTGATGTTATGTTTTGTAGAACTGTGTTGCACTACATCTCTTCATAATAATTCTCTTTGCAAGCAAATGCCTGAAAGCTAAATAATGTTGGAACTGTTTTACTTATATTATTTGTCAATTTGATATGAATAAGCACTGAGCAGGACACCTCTGAGTGAAGCAACATCAGGTTCATATATCGCTTATCCTTAAACTTACCCATTTAGTATTATGTTTCATCTCTAGACGAGTTTCGCGGTCTCCACATAGCAAGCATTCTCACATGAGGCATTCACCTTATTCATCTGCTGAAAGGTAAGCGCTTAATTGGTTCTTTATTTTCATTACATTGTTCCATGTGATATTTTGGTGTGAATTTTCAGCAATTTATAAATTCATGTTGTTATCTATTCAAACTTGCTGTAGCTGATTTCTGGGAAATGGGTTAGTACAACAGGGCCAAAAAAAAGAGGAGATATCAAGGATTTTCAGGATAAAAAGGGTGAACCTTTAGGTGTTATGAAAATTTGTGTTTTGGATTTTGTAAGAACCTTGATTAGATCGTAAATTTGCATAGTTTGCCATAATGTCTTGTGTTGTGTCAACTTAAGAATTTTGAAAATGATTTCACCTGGAACTTCTTTGAATTGTAACTTGAGAAATTAGAACAAGCATTCGAGCCTCCATGAGGTTATCAAGTCCATAACTTTCTGAATTGTATTTTGTCGTGGAGTGCTATGACAGGGTCGGCATTCCATCCGTGCTTCATCCTAGACCTTTTCAGGAATGCGGACCCGTGTTAATCTGGAGCCCTGTGTGTGCTACAGCACCTGCACTGTAATCGCACTCTATTTGTTAAACTATTTCTAATCATCGCAGGAAGAAGCGGTCCAGATCTAGAACTCCAGTCAAGAGGAGGTAGAAGAAACTAGGTGGTTTTGTTTGTTTCAACTAGGGATGCTTGCCCTTTGCCCTTCCGATGAAGAAACAACATCTGCATGCCCACGAAACAAGATGCTGGATCTAGCCTCCAACAAAGGAGACGACTCGACTGACTCACGTGATGGATGTTCGAAGGATGATGCACGGTGCCCAGCGGAAGATATGTCCGGTTTGCCAATATTAGGATATGTAATGTTTTGTACAAGCAGCTGACTTCATAATTTGTAGCTCTAGCGCCCCTTCAACTATTTTATCACTTGTATTTTCTCTTGAGGTCATGTAGTACTAGTATGCAAGGAGACTGGCCGAGTTTCGTTGGGACATGCTGCGATGTAATTTTGTATTGTTATATATGCTCATCGCCTATCCCTGAATCATAATTAGGTCGGGAAAGTGCGTTGCAAGCCTCCAAATGTAATTTGTATTGTCGTACGGACACATGCTGGATTTTATTCAGAATTCAACTGAAGAAAGACTTGAGCCGTCTAAAGCATCCAATTATATATTTTCTACCTCGGCTGACTGTTGATGAATTAGAAAGCATATACTGTAAATCATGAAAAGTGTATTTGAGGCAATGTGCTGGACATGCCCCTTGTGTTAGGCCTCAAATGGACGAGGAAAAGGCAGATTGGTTGCACCATGATCTCCTGAATATTTCTACTGCATGACGTTTTTTCCTTAATTACTGTGTGGGTCACTGTATGGAATATGTCAGTAGTTGGATGGTTGATGTATGATGCTGATGTGCAACCTGCTGAGGAAATGCTACCTCAGTATCCGAGCACACACAAGCCCAGACATCTCCCAACTGCCTCATCACTGATACTTCAGCACCATCTATGTATTCTTATTCCGTTTGAGATGGACCACTGTTTGGAGTAGCCTCTGCTCTGCAGCATTCGAAACATTGTTCTACCAAAGTAGGAGTAGTCATCAGGGCAGTCACCTGTTTGTGCAGTCAAATTTTCCTGCCACAGAAATCAGTACGTGCTACAGATGTGAACTTTCCTACAGATATACTCCCTCCGTCCTGTAAGACGTTTTTTCACACTAATGTAGTGTCAAAAAACGTTTTACATTATGGGACAGAGGGAGTACTAGATACAAATGGATAATCCCTACACCGGGATGCAACGCTCGAAGCATTCAATTCAGTAATCTACGGCAACCAGCGATACCGCCGGGCCCTCAGCCGGCCGATGAGCTCCCCGCAATCCACCTCCCTGAGGCGCAGCAGCAGGTGCAGCACGACGCCCGCGATGAACCCCAGCGCGGCGCTGGAGCCGGTGAGCGACACGCCGGCGCACACCAGCATCACGAACGACTCCTCCTTGCTCCCCATGTCGCGCGACGCCATGGCCAGCTCCACGCCCGAGAAGAGCAGCATCACCCCCAGGATGCCGATGGGGAACTCCCCCAGGATCGTCACGAACGAGTTGCCGAACACCAGCCCCAGCGCCAGCTTCCCCATGGCCAGGAACACCACGGACGCCCCGCTCCGGCCGCCGAACCGGTACTGCCCCGCCAGCCCGCCCGCGCCGTGGCAGCACGGCATGGCGCCGAACCAGCACCCCACCAGGTTCATCAGCCCCACGCTGACGGACACCCTCGCCGGCGACAGCTCCGCCTGCTCCGGGAACAGGTCCGACGACAGCTTGCACACGGCGATCACCGAGTTGAGCACCGACAGCGGGAGCTGCGGCACGGCCGCCTGCCAGAACCCGATCTTGAAGTCGTCCCATGTTATCTTCACCAGCCCCAGCGGCGCCGGCCCGAAGCGGAGGCCGCGGAAGATGGAGGGGTCACGCACGAAGCAGAGCACCAGCCCCAGCGCGAACACGATCAGCGCCGCCGGGACGCGGCCGCAGGAGCGACGGCGTGTGGCGGCGCGGCCGTCGGCTCCGTTGATGGCTGAATCGTCGTCGTCCCCGGCGCCGGTGGTGAGGAGGATGAAGAGTAGCGCGGCGAGCGCGAGCAGCAGGCCGTCGAGTCCCAGCAGGGGGCGTTCCACGGAGGTGGAGGCGGAGGAGGAGCGGGAGAAGTCCTGGTCGTAGCGGATGTACTTGACGGCGGTGAAGGCGAAGGAGAGGCCCTGGGAGAGCTGCACGCCGCGGACGACGGGGAGCGGGAGCACGCGGTAGAGGCAGGTCATGAGCCCCGTGGCGCCGAGGAAGAGGAGGATGGCGGCGACGGCGATGCCGGCGCCCATGATCTGCGGGACGGTGAGGTGCGCGGAGGAGAGCGCGACGGCGGCGATGGACTTCATGGGCTGCACGGGCATGGGGATCCCGAAGAGCACGCCGCTGGCGAAGTTGTAGAGCGCGGTGAAGATGAGCGTGGTGCCGAGGTCGAGGTGGGAGGCCAGCGACAGCGCCAGCACGATGGGGATGTAGGTGCCCAGGTCCCCCACCGCGCCGCCCAGCTCCGACCACACGGACGTCTTGAGCCGGATGGACGGCGGCAGGAACCGCCGCCGGTGCGGCGGCTCGCCCGGGAGCAGCGGGTCGCTGGCGGAGGATGCCATGGCCGGCTGCACCTGCACGACTGCTGCAGAGTACTATTACTGTGTGGGTGGGGGATGAGTATAGAAATGGGTAGGTGGCGTGCGAGATTTGCAGTGATTTATAGATGGCGATGCCATCCGGATTCCGATTGTTGTTTAGCACGATGGCGACGTGCGTGGTGTATATATACTCGGCGAACGCTTCATGTTTCTAAACGCAACTTTGTCAGATATGGACCACACACTGGGTTTTCAAGGCATTGGATTTTTGCTTATTCAATTGTTACCAAGGGGAGAGAAGATACTCGGGCACCCCACCCGTCTCCCCCCTCCCCAACCACGGCGACCTCACGCCCCGCACCCGCCATTGCCACCGCCTCAGATCTCGCCGTGCGGGCTCCTCGACATGCCTCCGGGGGGGCAAAGGACGGCACCGACGACCGGAGACGCCCCCCCTCCCCACTCCCCCCCCCGTCTCCCCCCCCCCCCCCCCCAAGTTCAGGAAGGCCTCGCGGAGTTGGGGAGATTGATCTCACCGATCCCGCAGGCTGTTTCCATGGGGATGGGGAGTCGACTCTAGGTAGATCGGGCGACAAGGATTCGCGACCTGTGGGCGGCGTGGATCGGCGGAGTTCAAGAGTGGAAAGCGGCGATCGGCGGTGGTGGCGGCGAGATATCCGATCACGAGGCCGCGGCGAGCAGCTATGCAATTCTCGCCGGCGGCGAGAAAGAGCATCGAGGCGCTAGCGGCGAATCTACGACGAGGCTACGGTGGTGGAGAGGCGGAGGATGCCTCCTACTCAAACTCCATGTCTGCGGATTTCGTGAAGTGGGCGAGGGCAGAGGCGAAGTCCGACGATCCTCGCAGAGCGTTGAGATGGGAGTGCATGCTTGGTGTGATCCCCTCGGGCGCGCCAATTCAGGGGATCTCGACATGGCCTCCACCTTCGCTGAATTGAGCTCTGAAGTTGCTACCACCCCCCTGGATCCCCTATGAGATTCAGGAGAGATGCTTCCCCTCCACCGATGGCGTTCAAATCACCGATGAGGTGTGGGGAGGCAGAGTGCCATGCCGGGAGGGCCTGCGGATCGGCGGAAGGAGGGCGGGCCCGGGCCACTGCCATGCCCCCATGCCTTGCGCTGGAAAGGTGGAGGCGCATCTACAAAAAGCGTCTCCTCCTGTGGCTCGGGTGTTGGAGCCTGAGCGTGGGCTTGCTAGGGTTCGCCCGTCCCGTGAGAGATCTAAGAATTCCAACCTAGTGTGGATCCGGAAGGACAAATTCGTTACAGGAGAATTTGCGGAAGCTGATTGCCACCCGGTAGGAAGAGCAGATCGATTACCAACTCCTAAGCAGTTTTCGTTTTCCAGAGATTATTGGGCTAGAAGATCGGGGAAGATCCCTTTTCTTCTTTGTGGCCAAGATGGTTGGAGGAGGTCATGACAGTAACAATCGAGGGAGGAAGATCTGACCCGGGAGGGGCCGCAATGGTCGTCCTCCTGCTCCTCCCGTGGAAGCAGGTTGGAGTCTGTCTTGCCACGGTTCCTCGGGCAGCCTTGAGGCTCCCCTCCCATTGTCGATCTCGCCAAGCCCTCTGTTTCCGGTTGGATCTGCTCAAGCCATGATGCAAGCCGGTGGGCAGGTGTATGGCTATCAAGGTGGATGGAATCATGAGATGCAATGAATACAAATGCCACGATGGCGAATCAATGACGATTCCTTTTGATTACATGCCTCCCACAGGTCTTCCCACAACCCTTCAATCCTCGAGATGCAAGACAAAATCAAGATGTCAGGAGTGGATCCTCATTTGAGGCGGTGAAGCGGTCGATCGAGGAGCACTGGCAAGAGCAAAAGAAGAAGAATCGGAAGAATAGGCAACTTCTTTGTGCAGACTAGCTCTAACAGGTGAAGAGTCTGCTCCTTTCAATCTTGATGCAAAATATATTGGTGCTATCTGCTATAACTGTGGGCAACTTTGGGCATTTTGTGGGAATGTGCCCCATCCCAAAAGCACGCTTCATTTGCAAAACTCACGGACATCATATGGACTCTTGCCCTACATGGTACAAACCATATCCTGCAGCCATGTACTGGGGGAGTGCCAACAATGGTTTGGGTTTCTTCCACATAGAGGCTAGTGGCAAAGAAGACAATGATTGGCTGAACCTTGGGAATGTGGGGCTGGTGCTAATTGAGAAAGGAGAAATATCTGAGACTGAGCTAGGTGAATGCTTCTCTGAGATGTGGAGGACAAATTGGCCTTGGCAGATCAGGAAGTTTGACGACAAGAGATACATTGTTAGGTTCCCCCCAACAAAAAGTTCAGGAGCTGGTGGAATATCATTCCATCAATCTGAAAAAAGAGGGTGTGACAATATCCTTGGTGATTGGATGGGAGAAATGCCACCTTATGATTATCTGGAGGAAACACGGGTGGTGATTGAAGGTATACCACCTAAATGGATCTCTTGGAGTACTATCTCCCAGATTTCTACTATTCTTGGGGTTCTTGTGAATGTGGTGGCATACCATCTTGAGGAGCTTCTATGAGAAGGTTAGAATTCAGGTTCTTTGTGAGAGATGCTACTAAAATCCCTAGAGACAGAGTGGTGGAGATAAGTCATGAGCTTTTTCTGCTGAAATTCTCTGTGGAAGCTGGACTAGGAAGTGGATCAGATATTCCTCTAGGGCCTGATGACAACCCTTCCCAGAAGAAGCACACTGAAGAGGAGTTTGACACTAGTGAAGATGATTTACTGGGAGAGGATATGGACACTGGAAATAGCAACCAAGCCCCCAAGGACAAATCTGCTATTGCTGGTCACAGTGGCACTAAATCCACCCCTGCCCCTGTGGCCAATGACTCTGACATGGGCTCCTCCAAACCAGTGGGTGCACCCATGACCAAGAGTTATTTGGAGGTGACTAATAAGAACCAAGATATCAACTTGGGTGGCCCACTGCTGGAGAGATTTGAAGCTGCTGCTTTTGGTCATATCCCTGAGATTCAGAAGAAGCCTAGTACTCAGCAATTGGGGCCCTGTGGTTGCTTCTAGGGTTAGTACCAGAATCAAGAAGGATGACAGCCTGCTATCCAAAAAGCCCAAGAGCTGAAGCAAATTAAAAACACGGAAAGACCTATGTTGAGGAAAGGTACTCAAAATTCATTTGCATGTCTTGATTATGATTTTCTGTTTAATACTGCAGTCTGTTCAGGAATTAGCGTGGGCAACAGCAGTGAGAACATTCAGGAAATTTTTATCATTATTAAAAATGTGGAGTTAGATAGAATCTCCAAATTTAATGCTGATAATCCTGATATTTTTTTGCCTCCCAATATAGATATCACTGGTGAGGATTTTTCAGGTGCTGAACATGTTCATGGGAATAAATGTGAGGAAGAAGTAGAGGCCCAGAATACTGAGCTCTCTACTCCAGACTCCCCCTGGATAGAAGTTCATAAAAAATCTTCCTGTAAAGGAAGAAGGAAAATTAATTTTGAATATAAATGATAGGTATTTTCTGGAATATTAGAGGACCTAACAGTCCTTTTAAGGTGGACAAATTAAAAGAGCTCATTAGAGCCAATAGCCCTGATTTTATTTGTATCCATGAAACTAAAAAAGAGGATTTTTCCATGCTTCAAATAGAAGCTTTTGATCCCAGGTCCAATTTTAATTGGAAATGGCTGCCTGCTGTTAACACTGCAGGTGGGGTTCTGCTGGGTTGCAAACTAGATACCTTTGACATTTTACATTGTGATCTACACAATTACTGCATCTCCTGTATAATTAGGGGCAAACAAGATAGCCTACATTTGGAGGTTAATTACTGTTTATGGATCTGCATATGATCAACATAAGATGGACTTCATTAATGAACTTCATTCCATCACAGGTGGCGGTCACGGGGCCCACTCTTGTAGGGGAGACTTTAATCTAATCAGAGAGGCTAATTAGAAAAGCTACTGGTGCTATTAATCAACCTTTGGGCTGACCTCTTCAATGATTTGATTAATAAATTTGGTCTGATTGAGTTAAAAATTAATGGTAGAAAGTTTACTTGGGGGAACAACCAGGACAATCTGGTGATGGCTACCATTGACAGAGTTTTCATGTCCACTGATTGGGCCTCTGAATTCCCTGGTGTTCATCTTAAAGCCCTCCCTAGATTGGGGAGTGATCACACTCCTCTGGTACTTAATACCTGTGCTTTCCCCATCCCCAAGACTAAGCATTTTAGATTTGAGAAGTGGTGTCTAGAAGTTGAAGGCTTTAGGGAGGTTGTGACTAAAGCACTGGACTGCCCATTGCCGATTTACTAAGGCCATAGATATTTGGCAGTTCAAAATTAGAAATTCTAGAAAAGCCATTAAAAATTTGGATGGCCAATTATGAGGCTGAGCAAAATAGGCGAAGCAAGCTACGGTGGCTGAATATAACTGCCTGGATATTCTTTCTGAAACTAACCCTCCTTCTCCTAATACTAAGAGCGAAATTAAAAAAATTGCAGGTGATTTGGAGGACATCTGGAGAAAAGAGGAAATCAAGGCGAGCAGAGGTCCGTAGATAGAGACATTACGGAAGGGGACACGAGCAGCTGGTTACTTTAAAGCCGAGCAAATCGTAAGAGAAGGAGGAAACAAATTGTGATCTTTGGAAGGAGCTTGGGTAATGTAACTGAACAGAATGATATTATGCATGTTGCTGTTAGTTACTACAAAAATTTATTTGGCTTTCAAGACAAAATCAACATCGACCCGAAATATGACTTTTGGGGAGATGATGAGAAAGTGTCTGTCGATCATAATAACATCCTGGATACCCCTTTCTCTGAAGAAGGGATTAAAGAGGTCATCTTGGCTCATATGCGAAGGAGCCCAGGCGATGGATTTCCTTTTTATTTTACCAACAATTCGGGACCTTATTAAAAGGGACCTATTTGCCTTATTTCGTGATTGGGAGAAAGATGAGTTAGACTTATATAGACTCAATTTTTCCCTATTGACCCTAGTTCCTAAAGAGGCTGATGCTAGCAAGATAGAGAAATTTAGGCCTCTTGCTATGATTAATTGCAGCTTCAAAATCTTTGCCAAATGTGCCACTAATAAGTTTGGCCCCATTTGTAGAGATTTGATTTCTCTGAACCAGACTGCCTTCATAAAAGGCAGATTTATTGCTGAAAGTATAATCACAGCTCATGAAATAATCCATCTTTGTATACTCCAGTAAACAATCTGGTTTTATTTTTAAGTTAGATTATGAGAAAGCTTATGACATGATCAACAGAGATTTCTTGCTTGACATGATGAGCAAGAGAGGTTTTAGCCCTAAATGGATGAAGAAGGTTTATACTTTGTTAAATAAGGGCTCTGTTGGAGTTAATATTAACAATACCAACAGTGATTTCTTTTTAAGCTGGCGAGGCGTCGGTGGGGACCCTTATTCCCCTTTATTATTTAATTTAGTAGTGATGTCTTTAGCGAATTACGGCTAAAGCTGCTAGTTGCAACATCCTAGAAGGGTTGTTCCCTAGCTCCAACCGGCTGGTGTCATCGACATGCAATATCTTGACGATACTTTACTTTTCTGAGTAATAACTCTGCTCAAGCTAAAAACCTAAAATGGTTACTATCCTGCTTTGAACAAATTTACGGGATGCGCATTAACTTTCATAAGTGCGAATTGGTCCCCATTAATGTGGATAGGAGGAAGCAAACATATTTGCTCAAATCCTCATTTGTAGAATTAGTGATTTTCCTATAAAATATTTAGGAGCTCCTCTCCACCACAGTAAACTGAAGAAGAGTGAGCTTCAGCCTACTGTGGACAAGATCATTAAAAAAGGAGCTGGTTGGAGAGGCAGACTACTGTCCTCTGGCAAGAGACTCACACTAGTGAAGACTTGCCTAGCCACCATCCCTAGTTATTTGATGGGTATTTTCAAATTCCCCAAGTGGGCCATCAAGTTAATTAACTCTCAGCTGGCACACTGTTTCTTGGATAACTATGAGGGGCATCACAAATATCACCGGCTTCACAGGATTGCGTGACTCAACAAAAACACCATGGAGGTGCAGGTGTCCCTAACATTGCAGATATGAATTTATGTTTATTAGCGTCCTGGATTAAGAGATATTTCTTGGATCATGACAAGATTTGGAAAAAAGTCATTGATTCAAAGTACAACACTCATAATCCTAATATTTTTGCCTGCTCTAATGTTGGGGCTTCCCCCGTCTGGAAAGGCATCCTATGGGCTGCTAAAGCTGCTAACATAGGATACTCCTGGATAATAGGAGATGGGAATAGTATTAGGTTTTGGAATGATCGTTGGTTAGGACATACCACCCTAGCCACTAAATATTGGAATCTCTATAGTATTGCTAATGATAAGAGCATCACTGTTCGTGAGGCTTGGGACGGTACTAACCTGAAGATCACTTTTAGAAGATGTTTTCCCCCTGATATGTTGGCAGAGTGGAATGAGCTATTCAATGATATCAAGAATACTATCCTGGTAGACAAGTGTGACTCTGTTCGCTGGGACTATGACACTAAAGGTGTTTACACTGTCCAGTCCTTTTACAACATAATACATTTTAGAGGAGTTGCCCCTGGGTACAGTGTTTCTATCTGGAATATTAGAGTTCCTCTCCGCATTCATATTTTTCTTTGGCTTATGGTTCACAATAAGCTATTGACCAGAGAGAATCTGCAGAAAAGACAAGTAGTAGATGATACTTCGTGTCTTTTCTGTAGTGATCCGGAAAGCATAGATCATTTATTTTTCGGTTGTGTTGTTTCTGTAGAGCTTTGGAGAGTGATTGGGGATATTTCTAATAATCATTCTAGGATGTCTATTCATGACATGTTGGAATGGTGGTCCCTAAATAAAAATCACCAAGCATATTGCCTTTTACACTCTGCTGCCTTATGGGCTCTTTGGAAATATCGTAACGATATGTGTTTCAATCATACCCCCTGGTCTGGAATGCAGGTTCTGTGGTGGAAGATTGCTGCTACCTTAGACAGTTGGGCAGTTCGTTGCTCAATCCCTGTCAAAAGGATAGTGCTGCGTGTGGTGCGGAAACTGGAACAGATAGCAAGATCCCTGCCCCTCCTGCTATGGCCAGATCCTGGTTAAGTCTGAAGAAGTGCTCAAGAGGAGCCATGAGCGAGTGATGATTTTATATGTTTGATGTAGCTCCTCCTTGTCCAGTTTCGCTACCTTATTTTCATACTCTAGTAGTGATCAGTTGCCTATGGCATGATCTGTTTCTTATTTTGCTGGGGCAGCGAGTGTGCTGTGTTCTTTCCCCCCGCGTGCTTGTAATCGTAACAAAACCTTGTTCGTTTTCTCTTGGTAATCCAATTGGAACCGGGGCGTTGAGCCCTTTTCCTCTAAAAAAAATTGTTACCAAGGTGTTTCTACACGGTGGCTTCATCACCGTTTTTTTACACAGTACAAACGCACGATTTCATACATACACGCATACACTTATCCTTATAAACGCACACTCTATTGGTCTATCCCTATGGGTACCTTCGATAGACTGAACCGACATATCATCTTGAGATTTACAAAATCGCTATTTTCTACTAATCTACATCCATAATTTTTCGGCCACAATAAGTTTGCTCAGTTAAGATGAAGTTTCAGAGGAGACAAAGAGCTTATTCATGGCATGCCGCCGATCGATGCAGCAGGAGCAAGACTTCCACACTTTCAATAATTTAAATGTATTTTTAATTTTGCAAATGTTCTTTAAGTTTTTTAAGGGTATATACTACTCTCTTCTTTCTACTCCCTCCATTCCATAATATAGTGCGCACGCGTTTTTCCGAGGTTCAAGTTTGACCGTAAATTTAACCAATGAGATCGACCGCGGCGGGAGCAAAAATTATACCACTGAATTTGTATTTCCGATATGAATTCAGTGATATAATTTTTGCCCCCACCCTAATCGGTCTTGTTGGTTAAATTTACAGCCAAATTTGGATTTAGGAAAACACGGATGCACTAATTGTGGAATGGAGGGATACAATATAAAAGCATTTTTAACACTACACTACTAGTGTTAAAAACGCTCTTATATTATGAAACGAAGGAAGTACATACTTACCCGAAAAAATATATACTACTACTTAATATATATACTCCTCCGTCCGGAATTATCTGTTAGACAAATGGATATATTTAAACGTATTTAAGTTTTAGATACATCCATTTATACATATTTCCGTGACAAATAATTTCAGACGGAGCAAGTAGTATTTGGCCTTTGAGAAAAAAACATAACATAAGCGCGACATGAATAAAATCGGGGCCAGCAGGGGGTATGCTGGTTTGACCTTTGGGGCGATGTAGGGACGAAACAAACTCAGATTCTCTAGGGGAATTATTAAAAATTATCCGAAATATTCAGGCGAAAACATGAACGAAAATAGACGGCCTATATGCTGGTGCTCCCGGGGTCGGTATGAGAATATCGTTTCGCTGCACGCATACGCAAGGACTTTTGAAGTTGCGTGGCAAACTGCACATATAACGACGCTGCGTCGACGTGGACGTCAGGATAGGGTCAAGTGTCTGTTGGGAGTGACCAGGGGACTGCGTGACACTTGTTTGTTGGGCGACATGATTGTTTGCGTCGGCATCGATCTGGGATTCCTTCCTGCAAAAGTAACAGAAATTGGCACTGTACATGCACACGGGCAACATTTCTTTTCTTAAAAAGAAAACTTCCTATCCATTCATACAAAGAACACAAAAATTACATCCGTGTTCACAAACCACTTAACGGCGACTACAAGCACTGGAGTAACCCGAATGCGTGCTACCATCTTCACCCCTCCTTCATCGGAGCCGATCAAACTTGTTGTAGTAGACAGTCAGAAATCATTTGTACTAAGGCCTCATAGAACCAGCGCATCAAAACACAAATCGTCGCCGACGAAAAGAAGTATAAATCAAAAAAATCCAACCTGTCAACGCACGAACGAAGACGAACAAAGACTAGATCCAAAACAAATCCACTTGTTTGATCTCACGTGCGACACTATCTAAGATATTTGTGACTCCCTCGAAGGAAAACAAATCTATGATATTTGTGACAGCATTCAAAGTTGATTCTCAGTGTGTCACACACATGTACGTACGTGCAAAGCAGGGCCGAGCCGGCAAAATTTGAGCCCATGTGCCAAACTCTAAAATGGGCATATTTCATTAAAAAATAAATTGATATTAAATAGAACTATAATAGTATGTAGATAATGATATCTTGCATATTAAAGTAAAATAAATTACAAAAATAGAACTAAAATAATATATAGATAATAATACCTTACATATAGCAATGTAATATATGTAAAGTATAACTATAATAATACCTATTCAACATGTGGTTGCATAGTCTTCATCTTTTTCTTTTTCGCGAATATGCAAAGTTTGCGTATCTTTTTATTGATAGAAGACCAATGTTTTTTTTTTTTTTTGAAATCGAGAGTCTCTTTTTTTTTTGAGAAATGAAATTGAAATCGAAATCGAGAGTCTCAGTCGGCTTAGTCGGATGAGGCCACCTGTTTACTTTTTTTTTGTTTATGTCCAGCCCATATCCCCGTCGTTGCCTCTTGTGGCTTTCTGGGCTGGCCCTTCTTTTGTCTTTGCTTGATTTTCTGAGTAGATATTTTGGGCAGTTTTTCTGTTTGGTGCTGCTGCTCGTTGATTATGTAAGCTTTAGCTATTGTTCGAGCATTTTTACTGAAACTTTTAGCTATTGATCGAATATATTAGCTGTGTGGTGCACGGGCCAGCTATATTAGTTGTTGTTCCTACAATTTTCTTAACATGCTATTTCTTTCGTTTTGTCCGGATTTCTTTTTCATTTTTATTTACATTTTCATATTTTGTTTCTGAAAACTGCAAGCACTAGTCAATTTCTTTTATAAAATGTGTTCGTTCATTTTCATAAATACTCATCGTGTATTTGAAAAATATCTAACATGCCATTAGAAAATGTTCAATATTATTTACAAATATTCATCATGCTATTAGAAAAATGTTCAATGTTAATTAGCTAGCGTTGATTTTTAGCTTGCATTTTCTTTATTGCATTGGGTTGAGTTGGGCATTGTTTTACCCGTTTGTTTGTAATTTCTCTATCATCCAAAAATTAAAAAATGGTACTAACAAAAATAAGAGAGCTCATCATATGCTGTTTCAAATGTGATGCGGACGTGCAACTAGGTTGGTGTGGCATGTTTAAAAAAATTCAAACGTCTCTTGTCAGAGAAAAAAAGCACCAAAAATTAAAATATTAAATATAAAATAAATAAACTAATAATAGGATGTGGATATGGCTCGGTCGATTGAGACTTAAAAATAGCTCTCACAGCTGGCATCATGGCGGCATGCAGTTGTAGCCTGAGGCGACACTTCCAGTTGCAGGTCTAGTGGTAGGCATGCAATTGTCCATCTCCTGACAAAATACCACGGAGTTGTAGTCGTGGGCGACACATGCAGTTGCATGCCAAGTGTCAGACATGCAACTTCTCCCCCCCGACAAAACACCACAAAGTTGTAGTCGCGTTGAAGACATGCAGTTGCAGTGTGGGGCGACACTTGCAATTGCATGCCTAGTGTCGGGCATGCAACTACCCTCTCCTCTTCTCTCCAACAAAAACACAAAGGACAGTTGCAGTTCGAAGGGAGGCGTGCAATTGCAGTCGAGGGCAACACATGAAGTTGCAAGCCTAGTGCTGGACCTACAACAACCCCCGCCCCCCTGCGCCGCCCATTGACTAAACAAAAGGTTGGTTGCAGTTGGGTGTGTGAACATGTGGTTGCAGTCGAGGGAAACATTTGAGTTACAAGCCTAGTGTTTGGCATGCAACTGCCCCTCTCTCCCTCCGCCCTCAAACAAAAAAGCAAGGCCAATTGCAGTCGGGACGGAGGCATGAAATTGCATTTGAGGGCGATACTTGTAGGTGCAGCCATGTTGGGAGACATGATGTTGCAGTCGGGTGACACTTGCAGTTGCATGCCTAGTGTTGGACATGCAATTGCCCACCTCTCTCGCCGCTTATTTGCAAAAAGGGTTCAGTTGCAGTCGAGTGTGTAGGCATGCAGTTGCAGTCGAGGGCGAGGCTTGCAGTTGCAAGCCTAGTGCAGGACATCTAACTTCCCGCCTCTCCCGCCGCCCACCATAATAAAAGGTTTGTTGCGGTCGGGGTGTATGGACATGAAGTTGCACTCGAGTGCGACACTTGCAGTTGCAAGCCCATTGTCGGACAGCATGCCATTCCCCCCTTCTCCCACTGCCCTGCGACAAAAGCACCAGGCTAGTTGCAGTCGAGAGAGAGAGAGAGAGAGAGAGAGAGAGAGAGAGAGAGAGAGAGAGAGAGAGAGAGAGAGAGAGAGAGAGAGAGAGAGAGAGAGAGAGACATTCACACTGGTACAACGAGGTGCTATACAAACGGTTTTTAACCCCATTTCGCGACGGCGTTTTGAACCGTCGCCAAGTGAGTGACTGCGATAGGGGGGGTCCTTCCCACACGACCTAGAAACCGTCGGGGATAGGGAGCCTTGATGCGTACAATATTCCCTATAAAATTGTTTCTGATATCTCGAATATCCCAAACGCCTCATCCTTGCTACTCGTTTGTACTTGCATTGCCATCGCAGTCGGAGTTCTGTGGTTTTACCTAAAACCAAACACAGTCCAGGCACATTCCAGGCACGTACCAAACTGGCTCTACGTTTACGGTGCCTGGCACATTACAAACAGTTCATGATTGTAAACCGTGTATGGTAGGTCGACAGTCACACACATTTAGTTTTCCCGTGCCGTTTGTGATATTGTCTCACATCACACACTTTGCAAACGGCAACTGTGTGTATAGTTACACACATTTTCTCTCCGTGAACCGTGTCGAATTATGATGTATATCACACGCGCTGTGCTTTATAGACCGTGTGCGCCATAATGACATGCAGACCATAATTTCACCCTAATTTAATTGCTTATTCAAAGTTGTACCTAATTTGAATTTGAAAGTAAGCTATAGCTTTATTCATATCCATTAGGTTCAAACAACCAATGCATTATTCGATTCACAGATACATATGTTCAAGAATTACATAAGCACCAAATAAAGAATGATGAACCAGGGTTGTATACTTGTACTATTACAGATGGTAAAGAAAGAGGCGACAGACATTCTGGTTGCTGAACAAGGTGAAGCGGAATGGTCCTATTGTGCTCTCCTTGATGCAGAAGGCACGCACGACTCTAGTCTAACCCCTTGGGATGGCCGACCGCCAATCATTTAGTTTGAGAGGTAATCTTGAGTAAACTGCTTCAAGATCCACTGCAAAGGAAAAATATTCAGACATTGTCATCTAACACTACTCATTAGGGCAGTAAAAAGAAGGCTACAGAGTTCTTACTTACCACCCCACAGTTCACTATTGCCTTGCATAAAGTGTAAACAAATAGTTCGATTGACATCTTTTGAACCATTTAAAAAAATCTTTATCAGTTTCCTCACTTGATGCTGGTTCATGAATATCTCATTGCCCCATACACAGATAGGGTCAAAGCGTGGATCTTTGGCAATGACATATTGAAGGAAATATGCCCTAGAGGCAATAATAAAGTTGTTATTTTATATTTCCTTATATCATGATAAATGTTTATTATTCATGCTAGAATTGTATTAACCGGAAACTTGATACATGTGTGGATACATAGACAAAACATCGTGTCCCTAGTAAGCCTCTACTAGACTAGCTCGTTAAATCAAAGATGGTTAAGTTTCCTAACCATAGACATGTGTTGTCATTTGATGAACGGGATCACATCATTAGGAGAACAATGTGATGGACAAGACCCATCCGTTAGATTAGCATAATGATCGTTAAGTTTTATTGCTATGGCTTTCTTATGAACTTATACATATTCCTTTGACTATGAGATTATGCAACTCCCGAATACCGGAGGAATACCTTGTGTGTTATCAAACGTCACAACACAACTGTGTTATTATAAAGATGCCCTACAGGTATCTCCGAAGGTGTTTGCTGGGTTGGCATAGATCGAGATTATGATTTGTCGCTCCAAGTATCAGAGAGGTATCTCTGGGCCCTCTTGGTAATGCACATCATAATAAGCCTTGCAAGCAATGTGACTAATGAGTTAGTTGCGGCATGATGCATTACGGAACAAGTAAAGAGACTTGCCGGTAATGAGATTGAACTAGGTATGAGGATACCGACGATCGAATCTTGGGCAAGTAACATACTGATGTCACTTGAAGCTACGTCGGTATTTCCCCAAAGAGCAAGGGATGATGCAGCATAGTGGCGGTAGGTATTTCCCTCAGATATGAAACCAAGGTTATCGAACCAGTAGGAGAACCAAGCAACACAATGTAAACAGCCCCTGCACACAGGTAACAAATCCTCGCAACCCTACGTGTAAAAGGGGTTGTCAATCCCTTTTGGGTACGGCGCCTCAAGATAGGGAAAACGGAAGTGAGATAAATTGTAGTAGATTGATAGATCGAACGCCAAATAAAATAAATAAGAATGAATTGCAACAAGGTATTTTTGTATTTTTGGTTTAATAGATCTGAAAATAAATGCAAAAGAAAAGTAGATCGCAAAGGCAAATATATGAGAAAGAGACCCGGGGCCGTAGGTTTCACTAGTGGCTTCGCTCAAGGAAAATAGCAAATGGTGGGTGAACAAATTACTGTTGGGCAATTTATAGAACTTCAAATAATCATGACAATATTCAGGCAATGATCATTACATAGGCATCACGTCCAAGATTAGTAGACCGACTCCTGCCTGCATCTACTACTATTACTCCACACATCGACCGCTATCCAGCATGCATCTAGTGTATTAAGTTCATGGAAAAATGGAGTAATGCTATAAGAACGATGACATGATGTAGACAAGATCTATCTATGTAGAGATAGACCCCATCGTTTTATCCTTAGTAGCAACGATACATACGTGCCGGTTCCCCATACATCCTTTGGGATCAAGCACCGTAAGATCGAATCCACTACAAAGCACCTCTTCCCATTCAATATAAATAGATCAAGTTGGCCAAACAAAACCCAAATATCAGAGAAGAAATATGAGGCTATAAGAGATCATGCATATAAGAGATCAAAGAAACTCAAATAGCTTTCATGGATATAAAAAGATATAACTGATCATAAATTCAAAGTTCATCAGATCCCAACAAACACAGCGCAAAAAGAGTACATCATATGGATCTCCAAGAGACCATTGTATTGAGAATTCAGCGAGAGAGAGAAAGCCATCTAGCTACTAACTACGGACCCGAAGGTCTACAAAGAACTACTCACGCATCATCAGAGAGGCACCAATGGAGGTGGTGAACCCCATCCGAGATGGTGTCTAGATTGGATCTGATGGTTCTGGACTCTGCGGTGGCTGGAATTGATTTTCGTCTACTCCCCTAGGGTTTCTGGAATATTGGGGTATTTATAGAGCAAAGAGGCGGAATGTCAATAGGTTAGTACCAAAAAAGATATAAAATCACTATAAAATGATTATAAAACATCCAAGATTGATAATATAACATCATGGAACAATCAAAAATTATAGATACGTTGGAGACATATCACATACCGATGACAAAGGGAATAACGTATGTTGTTATTGCGGTTTGACCGATAAAGATCTTCGTAGAATATGTAGGAACCAATATGAGCATCCAGGTTCCGCTGTTGGTTATTGACCGGAGATGTGTCTCGTTCATGTCTACATAGTTTACAAACCTGTAGGGTCCGCACGCTTAACGTTTGATCACGATTTGTATTATGAGTTATGTGTTTTGGTGACCGAAGTTTGTTCAGAGTCCCGGATGAGATCACGGACATGACGACGAGTCTCGAAATGGTCGATAGGTAAAGATTGATATATTGGACGATAGTATTCGTGTTGGGTAACGTAGTAATTTCAAAAAATTTCCTACGCACACGTAAGATCATGGTGATGCATAGCAACGAGAGGGGAGAGTGTTGTCTACATACCCTCGTAGACCGTAAGCGGAAGCGTTATGACAACGCGGTTGATGTAGGCATACGTCTTCACGATCGACCGATCCTAGCACCGAAGGTACGACACCTCCACGGACTGCACACGTTCAGCTCAGCGACGTCCCACGAACTCACGATCCAGTAGAGCTTCGAGGGAGAGTTCCGTCAGCACGACGGTGTGATGACAGTGTTGATGATGCTACCGACGCAGGGCTTCGCCTAAGCACCGCTACAATATTACCGAGGTGGATTATGGTGGAGGGGGGCACCGCACACGGCTAAAAGATCAACTGATCAACTTGTGTGTCTATGGGGTGCCCCCTCCCCCGTATATAAAGGAGTGGAGGAGGGGGAGGGGTCGGCCCTCCTAGGCGCGCCCCAAGGGGAGTCCTACTCCCACTGGGAGTAGGATCCCCCCCTTCCCTAGTTGGACTAGGAGAGAAGGAAGGGGAAGGAGGGAGGAAGGAAAGGGGGGGGGGGCGTCCCAATTCGGATTGGGCTTGGGGGGGGGGGGAGCGCCCCCTCCTTTTCTCCTTTCCCCTCCTTTCCACTAAGGCCCAATAAGGCCCATATACCTCCTGGGGGGTTCCGGTAACCTCCCGGTGCTCCGGTATATTCCCGATCTTACCCGGAACCATTTCGATGTCGAAATATAGTCGTCCAATATATCGATCTTTCTGTCTCGACCATTTCGAGACTCCTCGTCATGTCCGTGATCATATCCGGGACTCTGAACTACCTTCGGTACATCAAAACACATAAACTCATAATACCGATCGTCACCGAACGTTAAGCGTGCGGACCCTACGGGTTTGAGAACTATGTAGACATGACCGAGACACGTCTCCGGTCAATAACCAATAGCGGAACCTGGATGCTCATATTAGTTCCTACATATTCTACGAAGATCTTTATCGGTCAAACCGCATAACAACATACGTTGTTCCCTTTGTCATCGGTATGTTACTTGCCCGAGATTCGATCGTCCGTATCTCAATACCTAGCTTAATATCATTACCGGCAAGTCTCTTTACTCGTTCCGTAATGCATCATCCCGCAACTAAATCATTAGTCACATTGCTTGCAAGGCTTATAGTGAAGTGCATTACCGAGAGGGCCCAGAGATACCTCTTCGACAATCGGAGTGACAAATCCTAATCTCGATCTATGCCAACTCAACAAGTACCATTGGAGACACCTGTAGAGCACCTTTATAATCACCCAGTTACGTTGTGACGTTTGGTAGCACACAAAGTGTTCCTCCGGTAATCGGGAGTTGCATAATCTCATAGTCATAGGAACATGTATAAGTCATGAAGAAAGCAATAGCAGTAAACTAAAACGATCAAGTGCTAAGATAATGGAATGGGTCAAGTCAATCACATCATTCTCCTAATGATGTGATCCCGTTTATCAAATGACAACTCATGTCTATGTCTAGGAAACTTAAACACCTTTGATCAACGAGCTAGTCAAGTAGAGGCATACTAGTGACACTCTGTTTGTCTATGTATTCACACATGTATTATGTTTCCGGTTAATACAATTCTAGCATGAATAATAAGCATTTATCATGATATAAGGAAATAAATAATAACTTTATTATTGCCTCTAGGGAATATTTCCTTGATGCGCCACTTGCAGTAGAGTCAATAATCTAGATTACACAGTAATGATTCTAACACCCATGGAGTCTTGGTGCTGATCATGTTTTGCTCGTGAGAGAGGCTTAGTCAACGGGTCTGCAACATTCAGGTCCGTATGTATCTTGAAAATCTCTATGTCTCCCACCTGGACTTGATCACAGATGGAATTGAAGCGTCTCTTGATGTGTTTGGTTCTCTTGTGAAATCTGGATTCCTTTGCAAAGGCAATTGCACCAGTATTGTCACAAAAGATTTTTATTGGACCCGATGCACTAGGTATGACACCTAGATCGGATATGAACTCCTTCATCCAGAATCCTTCATTTGCTGCTTCCGAAGCAGCTATGTACTCTGCTTCACACGTAGATCCCGCCACAACACTTTGTTTAGAACTGCACCAACTGACAGCTCCACCGTTAAATATAAACACGTATCCGGTTTGCGATTTAGAATCATCCGGATCAGTGTCAAAGCTTGCATCAGTGTAACCATTTACGACGAGCTCTTTGTCACCTCCATAAACGAGAAACATATCCTTAGTCCTTTTCAGGTATTTCAGGATGTTCTTGACCGCTGTCCAGTGATCCACTCATGGATTACTTTGGTACCTCCCTGCTAAACTAATAGCATGGCACACATCAGGTTTGGTACACAACATTGCATACATGATAGAGCCTATGGCTGAAGCATAGTGAACACTTTTCATTTTCTCTCTATCTTCTGCAGTGGTCGGGCATTGATTCTGACTCAACTTCACACCTTGTAACACAGGCAAGAACCCTTTCTTTGCTTGATCCATTTTGAACTTTTTCAAAACTTTATCAAGGTATGTGCTTTGTGAAAGTCCAATTAAGCGTCTTGATCTATCTCTATAGATCTTGATGCCCAATATATAAGCAGCTTCACCGAGGTCTTTCATTGAAAAACTCTTATTCAAGTATCCTTTTATGCTATCCAGAAATTCTATATCATTTCTGATCAACAATATGTCATCCACATATAATATTAGAAATGCTACATAGCTCCCACTCACTTTCTTATAAATACAGGCTTCTCCAAAAGTCTGTATAAAACCATATGCTTTGATCACACTATCAAAATGTTTATTCCAACTCCGAGAGGCTTGCACCAGTTCATAAATGGATTGCTGGATCTTGCACACTTCATTAGCACCTTTTGGATCGACAAAACCTTCTGGTTGCATCATATACAACTCTTCTTCTAGAAATCCATTCAGGAATGTAGTTTTGACATCCATTTGCCAAATTTCATAATCATAAAATGGGGCAATTGCTAACATGATTCAGACAGACTTAAGCATCGCTACGGGTGAGAAAGTCTCATCGTAGTCAACCCCTTGAACTTGTCGAAAACCTTTCACAACAGGTCGAGCTTTGTAGACAGTAATATTACCGTCAGTGTCAGTCTTCTTCTTGAAGATCCATTTATTCTCTATGGCTTGCCGATCATCGGACAAGTCAACCAAAGTCCACACTTTGTTCTCATACATGGATCCCATCTCAGATTTCATGGCCTCAAGCCATTTTGCGGAATCTGGGCTCACCATCGCTTCTTCATAGTTCGTAGGTTCGCCATGGTCAAGTAACATGACCTCCAGAATAGGATTACCGTACCACTCTGGTGCGGATCTTACTCTGGTTGACCTACGAGGTTCGGTAGTAACTTGATCTGAAGTTTCTTGATCAATATCATTAGCTTCCTCACTAATTGGTGCAGGTGTCTCAGGAACCTGTTTCTATGATGAGCTACTTTCCAATAAGGGAGCAGGTACAGTTACCTCATCAAGTTCTACTTTCCTCCCACTCACTTCTTTCAAGAGAAACTCCTTCTCTAGAAAGGATCCATTTTTAGCAAAAAATGTCTTGCCTTCGGATCTGTGATAGAAGGTGTACCCAACAGTCCCCTTTGGGTATCCTATGAAGACACATTTCTCCGATTTGGGTTCGAGCTTATCAGGTTGAAGCTTTTTCACATAAGCATCGCAGCCCCAAACTTTAAGAAACGATGACTTTGGTTTCTTGCCAAACCACAGTTCATAAGGCGTGGTCTCAACGGATTTAGATGGTGCCCTATTTAACGTGAATGCAGCCGTCTCTAAAGCATAACCCCAAAATGATAGCGGTAAATCAATAAGAGACATCATAGATCACACCATATCTAGTAAAGTACGATTACGACGTTCGGACACACCATTACGCTGTTGTGGTGTTTGAATTGGCGTGAGTTGCGAAACTATTCCGCATTGTTTCAAATGAAGATCAAACTCGTAACTCAAATATTCTCCTCCACGATGAGATCGTAGAAACTTTATTTTCTTGTTATGATGATTTTTTACTTCACTCTGAAATTCTTTGAACTTTTCAAAATTTTCAGACTTATGTTTCATTAAGTAGATATACCGATATCTTCTCAAATCATCTGTGAAGGTGAGAAAATAACGATACCCGCCGCGAGCCTCAATATTCATCGAACGACATACATCAGTATGTATGATTTCCAACAAATTTGTTGCTCACTCCATTGTTCCGGAGAACGGTGTTTTAGTCACATTGCCCATGAGGCATGGTTCGCTAGTACCAAGTGATTCATAATCAAGTGATTCCAAAAGTCCATCAGTATGGAGTTTCTTCATGCGCTTTACACCAATATGACAAAAATGGCAGTGCCACAAATAAGTTGCACTATCATTATCAACTCTGCATCTTTTGGTTTCAACATTATGAATATGTGTATCACTACTATCGAGATTCAACAAAAATAGACCACTCTTCAAGGGTGCATGACCATAAAAGATATTACTCATATAAATAGAACAACCATTATTCTCAGATTTAAATGAATAACCATCTCGCATCAAACAAGATCCAGATATAATGTTCATGCTCAACGCTGGCACCAAATAACAATTATTCAGGTCTAAAACTAATCCCGAAGGTAGATGTAGAGGTAGCGTGCCGACGGTGATCACATCAACTTTGGAACCATTTCCCACGCGCATCGTCACCTCGTCCTTAGCCAATCTTCGCTTAATCCGTAGTCCCTGTTTCGAGTTGCAAATATTAGCAACAGAACCAGTATCAAATACCCAGGTGCTACTGCGAGCTTTAGTAAGGTACACATCGATAACATGTATATCCACTACAAAAAAAAGACACATCCGTAACATATTGCGCCGAACGAAACTTTTTTCTGTCATACATATGACACTTCTATGACGATAATTGTGACAAAACCCGGTATCATCATAGATGTGGTGGGCTCCTACTTCTATGACAAAAAATCATGACAGAAAATGGGCTTTTCGTCACAGGCGGGCGGAGACGCATAGCGCATGACATTCTTTGGGCCGTCCATGATGGAAAAAACCGTGGTAGAAGCGAGGAGGAAATTTTGGGGAGTTGCGGTTACGGTGGGAGGTCGGGGCGAGCAATGCGCTGCTTTCTCGTACACGCACACGCTGCAGGTGCGAGGCGTTGGCTCTAATCGAACCCGGCGAGGCGTTGGGCTCTAACTAAACCCGGCGATTACAGACTGCAGGCTACGTTCTTGAACCCGAGCGATCGATCGATGGTCGTTAATCGAACCCGATTGAGCGATTCTTCGCCATCGCAGCTAACTGAAGCCGATCGATGCTGCCTCTGGGATGAACACTGAGCGTTGCGGGAGGGGGGGGGGTTGGATGAACCGTGAGCGGTGGCGTTTGCCTCTGGATGAACAGGACCCCGTGGTGTGGTAGAGGGATGGATGAACAGTAGACGGTGGAGGGGTGCCCGTGGAGGGGTGGTTGAACAGGACCCTGTGGTGTGGAGGGCTGGATAAACAGTAGACGGTGGAGGGTTGCCCGTGGAGGGGTGGTTGAATAGGACCCCGTGGTGTGGAGGGCTGGATGAACAGTGAGCGGTGGAGGGTGGTTGAGCGATGGCCGGTGGAGTAGCGCGCGGTGGAGGCTGGATGAACAAGAGCCCGTGGAGGCTGGATGAGGTCGACGGTAGCCCGTGGAGGCTGGAGGAGGTCGACAGTGGAGATGAACAGTATCCCGTGGAGTCCCGTTTTGCAGTACGCCACACCCCTCCCGATGAACAGGACCCCCGTTTCGACCGTAGCGCTCCAACACAAGTCCGTTTCATCCGTTTTGCGGTACGCCACACCCCTCCCAATCAACAGGACCCCCGTTTCGACCGTAGGAGGTCCGTTTCGTCCATTTTGCGGTACGCCACACCCCTCCCGATCAACAGGACCCCCGTTTCGACCGTAGGAGGTCCATTTCCTCCGTTTTGCGGTATGCCACACCCCTCCCGATCAATAGGACCCCGTTCCGAACATAGGAGGTCCGTTTCCTCTGTTGTGCGGTACGCCAGGCCTCGTTTCCATCGCCTGTTCCGTCCAAGCCCTCCCGACGAACATGACCACACATTCCGTTCCGACCCAGCCGGTTGGCTCCCACGCATTCCGTTGCCTCCCGATGAACACGACGCATTCCGTTGCCTCCCCATGAACGCGACGCACTCCGTTGCCTCCCCATGAACACGATGACGACGCTGTTTCTCCGTTCCGACCCAGCCATGTACACGAGCCCTGGCCGTGCGTGTCGCGCAGTAGGCATTCGAGACCCCGCCCGCATGTACACATACGTGGCCGTATTTTCTTTCTTGCACCCTGGCCGCTGTACGTACGTGTACATGCTACGTGCGCGCCTCTACTACGACACATGCGCGCCCCTACAACGACCAGTCTGTACGTACACATTCGCGACCAGAATGACAACACTACGTACGCTTCGACCAGGTGGGTCCCGACTGTCAGGCACTTCCTTGCGTGCGAAGATGTAGCTGGTGGGTCCCAGCAGTCAGGGGAGCGAATCGTTTTTTTGCCCGGACGCACTTCCTTGCGTGCGAAGATGTAGCCGGTGGGTCCCAATGATCGGGAGCGAATCGTTTTTCTCGGGCGCACTTCCTTGCGTGCGAAGCGAAGGTGTAGCTGGTGGGTCCCAATAGTCGGGGCGAATCGTTTTGTTTTTTGCGGACGCACTTCCTTGCGTGCGAAGGTGTAGCTCTTTGGGTCCCAGCAGTCGGTGACGAATCGTTTTCTTTGCGGACGCACTTCCTTGCGTGCGATGGTGTAGCGGTGGGTCCCAGATGGGGTGATTCTTTTTTTTTCGGACGCACTTCCTTGCGTGCGAAGATGTAGCTGATGGGTCCCAGCAGTCAGGGAGCGAATCGTTTTTTCCCGGACGCACTTCCTTGCATGCAAAGATGTAGCTCGTGGGTCCCAGCAATGTGGGCGAATCATTTTTTTCGCGAACACGGTGGCCCGTCGGTGGGTCCCATTTGTCAAGTGGAGGAATAATTATTTTGCGCGTAATAAGGAGGCACTTCCTTGCGGCTGCCGCGGACCCAGCTGTCGACCTCTCCACGTCTGATCCATGTCCGATGGAAGTCGTTCCTTGACCACGTTGACCACGCTTGGCCGAGAGCACCTGACGGTGGGCGACGACTAGGCCTAGGAAGGGGACGATGCGGAGCCGGGGAAGACGCGGCAGTGGATGCACACGCGGAGAGGAGTACGAGGGTTCACTGGTTCGGCTGCGCTGCCGTCGCCGCAGAATAACAGGGGGTGTGGGTGAGTGGAGGGATGGCCTGGTCAGCGGTGGGAGTAGTAGGGGGCGGTGAGGCCTCCGCGGCAGCATAGCCGGCCATGGGAGGCAGGAGCAGGCGGCACGACCGGCGCTACTTTGGGAGGCTGGAGCAAGAAGACCAGAGGTTGAAGAAGCACGACGGCCGTTGGATGGACATCGTACGGTCACTGCAGTTAGAATCGTTTATATTGACTAAGTTGACAAATCCCTTGGTACGTCAACTTAGTAGGCCTGAGCCAGCTTCCGAAATGGTGCGCCCCAGATGTCAGGGGGAGGAATCATTTTTTGGGCGGGTGAAGCTAGAATATCTGAGATTGAAGAAGAAGCACGGCATCCGTTGGATGGACATCCAACGGCCACTTCTGCTAGAACGTGTGTTGAATATAAGTTGACAAAGCCTTGCATACGCGTCAACTCTGTTTTTTCAGGGGACGCGTCAACTTAGTAAGGCCAGAAGTGTGTGGCAGAGAACTTACAACCCATTTGAGATTTGTAAGAATGTGTAGCCCATTTTTGAATTCTAATGGAATTTACTACAGCCCATTTACAGTTTGTTAAAAGTACATCCCATTTCAACCAACCGTTCAAAACAGAATTAAATTAAATTTCCCACATATTGATGGGATCCGAAATATCTTTATCCCGAAATTTCTAGTCAGATTAAATACAATTTCAATATAAATTTATATTACGTAAAAATCCAACGAAACATTGCGCTCGCAACAATAAATGAAATTAAAATTTTCAATATCCAAAAATAATAATTTATAAAGTAATCACGTCTTTGGTGCATTTTTTTACAGTTACTGCCCAGTTTTTACAATTACATCCCATTTATTATTTCTTAAAGCCCATTTTCTTGTTAAGCCTAATGCATCCCACCTAGGAAAGATTTGCAGCCCAGCGGGGCGTAGAATAACAACTTGACCTTGCATGGGTATTCCTAAAGAATAATAGCTGGGCTAGACATATTCAGCTAGAAAAAATTAATATCTGGGCTGGATATCGCTGGGCTAGACGGGCCACACCCGCCAAGTTAATACCTGCAGCGATGTTTTCGTTGTTGTTCAGAGGAGAAAAATTAATATCTGGGCTAAACATCAAAAACTACGCACAAATACTGCTCGAGCTGCTTGGTCCCAGCTGTCGGCCGCTTCTTGTGCAATTCTCTCGTTTATTGAGTACTCCAGGAGGTTGACAATGGTGTGGGACCGTGATGTCAGGAAACCAAGAGGAAGCAAAATAAATTATATATATATATAAATATATAAATATATAAATAAAATAAGGAGGCACCTGCGTACGTGAGGCTATGGACCTGGTGGGTCCCCATTGTCATCCTCTCCAAGTAAAGTCATCTCCTCGCCTGCGCGCGCTTTCCGCCTGAAATAGTCAGCGCCGCCCGCCCCGCCCCGGTGCAGGCGATTGCCCCGACTTCAAACGACACAAGTTCCGTCCGTTCGTCCATCTGCCGCCCACATTAATGATACGCGGTTGCCGAGGCGGCTACTCCGGCGCCACACGTCCGTCCCTCCGCCCGCCCAGCATTGCTATATAAACTGCTGCGCCGGCCATAGCCGCAGTCATCCGCATCCGTTCTCTTTCTCCTGTCCACGCCACTACCGCCCACCATGGCTTCCTTGCGCTCCAGCGCTCTTCGGGACGGGCGGACGATGGACCACAAGGAGATGGCAGCCATTGCTGCCGACCGGCTGGCCGGCAGGCAGCCGGAGGACGACGACGTCCCAATGGAGAACATGGTAGTCGATGAACCAGCGCCAACCCCCTCCTCCGCGCCATCCTCGCCGGTGCATTGCACCATGACGATCGGCGAGGCCCGTGCCCAATATATGGACAGGGTGAGGCAGATGCGTGAGGAGCAGTTCCGGGAGGCGCAGGCCGACGCTGCCTACAACCACCATCTCCTCCAGGAGCACTGCAGCGGAGGAAGCAGATCGCCGCGGAGCGGGCGGAGCAGGAGGCGCTGCTCGACTCGTACCGCTCCGCCCACAAGGGCCGCCTCGAGCGCTGGCGTTACCGCATGCGGGTGACGGAGGCTGCGGCCGCCTACAAAGAGGCTAGCAAAGAGGGCGATGAAGCGGGTGAGGCGCTGTTTGGCGAGACCGAGGACGAGGTAGAGGACGATGCCGACTCCGACGAGTCCCCGCTCCGCTGGCGTCGACGAGGCAGAGGACATCGCCGGCTCAGCCGAGGCCCCACTGCAGCCGACAACGTGGGGGAGGATTTCCACCGCTCCGCTGAGGCGCCGCCCGCCGGCAACGAGACAGAGGACATCGCCGGCTCTGCCGAGGCCCCTCCCCGCTGCCAACGAGGCCGCGCCACATAGAAAACGAGGAAGAGTAGAACATGGTAGGTCGCCGTCGCTCGGGTCCAAGTAAGGCCACCGCTGCTACCCTCCGGTTGAAGCCAAGCTAGGCGGGTTGGCCATTGACGACCGGTTAGCTTCTTGGCGGCGATGTGGAGTCGGAGAGCTGCCCTGGAGAAGAACGCTGCTTCTACTTAACTGCTGGTGCAGTTGGCTGACTGAGACGTGCGCCCAACAGGCCACATGTCAGTTATGCAACTGCACCTGCAGTTAAATCATCAAGCTTTCTACTCGGCGGGACACAGTGGGTAGCTTCGGTTAATTAATTATACCTCCAGCGCACCCCTTTTTAGTTGAAGAATGTATGAAATGTAATGAAATCCGGCATGTTTATATGAAATCCGACCGTGTATTAATGAATTTATTTCGATTAGTTCGAATTCCTGTATCACTGGCATTGGATGAACATGCAAAACAATACGTACTAGCATTCCCAGGGTGATCACCTCATTTGCAGCAGTTTCACATGTACTCCCTCCGGTCCTTTCTAGTCTGCATACAAGTTTTGTCTGCAGTCAAAGTATCTCTACTTTGACCAATCTTATACAAAAAAGTATGCACTTTCACAATCTGTGAAGTAAAAAGGAACATAAGGAGTACAAAGAGTTTGAGCAGCTTTTTAGCATTTCTGTACATTGCAATCAAACACACAGGCCTGGCAATTCTAGAAAACATTCAAAACAATCGATGATTATGCATCTCAGCGACTCACATGTCAGAGGCAATATTTACTTCACAACTAAAGAATAAAGAAAAAAATTGATCGACGCTGCGACAAAGAAAGGGCGTCCCATTCGAAAAATATCAAACGCATGTCTTGCTAAAATCAATGAGCAAAATTTGACAAGGTTGTCCCATTCCAAAATATCAAATGCCTACGATTGTGGAATGGGCAGGGTTTGCCATCAGTTTGGACATTGACATGGCACCTCGTGCTAAATAAACCATTGTATTCTTTTTGTGCAGTTCCACCAAAATCAACCAAATTCGGCGCGTAGCTTGTATGATTTCGCCCTTATACATTTGCAATGCCTTAAACTTATCGGCACCTCCTTTCTTGTGGTGGAAATGAATGATTCGATGTACTCATGAACATTTTGTGCAGTTCCCATTGAAATCAAGCTGAGCACCCCTGTTTGCACAAATACAAAAAAGTGATTAGTATAAAGCAAACTCTACTATGATTTGACAGTTTCAACAGGCACATACATGGTCCATGTAGAGCACACTTTTAGAAAAATGGAAATCACCAGAAGAATCCTAGAACAACATTGTCTTGGCGCATCACAGCAAAAAAATGGAGATTTGTCGGTCCTTCCGATTTGAAGTTAGTTTGGTCTTGTGGGGAGTAATGTAACCATCCTTCAAGCTGCTCCTTCCGATGAGAAGATAGACAGGGCTTCTTCATCCTGGCATAATCGGAACTAGTCACTTCACGTACTCCATATTCTTCTTCAGAGGAAGATGATCCTGTTGTGCAAAGACAAGAGGACTACTAAATGCTAGCATCCATGTTTGCTCCAAAAAAGGAAAGGGAATATTTAAAACATCATAGATGAAGCACTTCTCAAGGACAATACCACTTTTTCATGACAATATCTAAACAGTAGCACAACACCAATAGAGATGACAAAGCTCAATCATATGGATGAAATCAGTGGGCGAGTACCAACCTTTGTCAGGAGGCTGATTGTGTGGAGCATCTGAGATGAAGTACTTCTCAGGAACCATCTGTTTCTATCTACGGGGGTGGCCATGCTTACTATATACTCCCCGATTAGTTTAATGTTTCCAACATCTTCTTGTGCAGTTCCACTAAAATATATGGTATCTTCAAAGAAGATCCCTGTTTGCACAAGTAGAGATAATTACGTATGACATCAAATCAGTGGCAAAACAATTGCTCGTTCCAGCCATAGCAATAAATTAAGATGCAAAACTATATCATTACTTGTGTCATCACAGTTCCGATGCTTCATTACAGACCTTTGGGAGTTGAATTTTGTTTTTCTTTCGCTTGTTCTTCCCCTTCATCACTTGGTTCAATAACAGACAAGCTTCGCCTTCAATGTAAGATTTGGCATGTCAATTAGGGAGCACAAGTATAGTACTAAAATTAATTTTCTGATGAAAGTGGCAAAATACAGGCCAGCAATTGTGAAATATCCTTATCTTACCTCAATGGGATATTATGGTGCACATACAAATTGGAAGTCTTGTCTCCATTTGTGCAGTTCACTAAAATCAAGCAACATTATCGTACAAGTAGCACAACATATGATAGCACACTCCAGAATCATGTGAAAGAAGGCTAATCTTGACCTCTCATGATGCGGAATTCAAACAACTCACAAGAAGAAGATCTGAACCAAATTCGCCTTGACGGATAGGAAGTAAGATATCCTCTTGTGCAGTTCCACTAAGATCAAGCAATCAAGCAACATTGTCGATTGTGACATTTTGGTTGAACTGCACAAAACACTCTTATAACAAAAAGTGTTTTTATGCGATTGCAACTAAAAGGTCACAATGGCAATGAGGTGAAATAGTTAACCCTGTTTACACAGAGGTGCAAAGGAAACAATTAGTGGTCAATAACGGTGGATGACACGAAGCCAACAAAAGAAGCATTTACCTTATCTAAATGGGAAAGAAAGCAAGACAGTAGCATTTCTCAAACGGGGGCATTGATTAATATTAACATAGAGATTATGTTAACAATAAAATTCGTTAAACATGTAATTTGCTTTTAACGGTGGCATTGCATCAATTTTCCAGCGGCATTATTAGAGGGTGTTTGTTTACAGGGACATTTTGGTGTAGGGACTAAAAAAACTCCATGTCAGTCCCATCTAAACCAAACAGGAGGGACTTTTAGGGACTAAAAGTGGGCATTTGGGACTAAAGAAAGAAGACCCCGAGGAGTCTTTTGGGACTTTTTCCAACAGTTGCCCCTCGCCACGCATCGCACCTTGTTTGTATTAGTTCATTACTAGGGGTAACATGGTCTTTTAGCATGTCATTTAATAACCTCTAGTCCATGTTTAGTCCACGGAACCAAGCGGTAGGGGCTAGGGAGTTTTTAACCAAACAGGGCCTTAGATTAACAACAGCTAATGAGTTGCAGGAGACGGTGGGCCTTTGGCACCATGTGCATCTACCGGTGTACTGTGGTCATGCACAGTCTGTTGCAACAAAGAACAAACAACCAAGGAGCATATTTGTGTTGGTCCTAGTTTTGTTATCTTTAGACACCTTTCCCTATGTGAGCGCAGCAAATCTAGTCCCGCTCAAACTCTATAGCCTTGTCCCTTCCTTTCCTTTTTGAACTAGTACTTTCGCCCCTTCCTTTCCTCTTTGAACCACGTCCTAGATTTATGCGATACAACTTTCCCCACTACTTTCCCACATTCCTTTCCTCTTTGAACCACGTCCTAGATTCATGTTATACAACTTTCCCCCTTCATTTCCTCTTTGAACCACATCCTAGATTCATGCTATATACTTCCTCCGTTCCTAAATATAAGTCTTTGTAAAGTTTCCACTATGAACCACATACAGATGTATATAGATGCATTTTAGAGTGTAGATTCATTCATTTTGCTCCGGATGTAGTCCTAGTAAAATCTCTACAAAGACTTATATTTAGGAATGGAGGGACTACAACTTTTCCCACTACTTTCCCCCACTCCTTTACTCTTTGAACCACGTCCTAGATTCATGGTATACATGCAGCTAGAGCAATGCATGTGGAGTAAGTAAATTATACCTTAAGGTTCTTGGGGCGTGGTTCGGTGGGCGGCAGGACGGCGAAGAAGAAGGGTCGGAGGCCCTCGGCGCTTGTTGGGTGGAAAGTGAACAGCTGCGCTGGTAGTGGATTCCCTCCCTTGCCGACGGCGACAGCGTTAAGCCTCCTTCCCTTCCCGGCGGACGGATCCTGCCGGCTCTTTGAGAAGCAGTGAGGGGAGATAGAGAGGCCAACGAAGTCTTGTTTAGATCTGGAGAGGGCAAGAGAGTGTGAAGAGAGCAACTACAAGCGCTGAGGCTCCAGCAGGAGAGGGCGAGAGAGCGTGAAGAGAGCAACTACAAGCGTTGAGGCTCCAACGTGTATATATATACATGTACTGGAGAGAGAGAGTGTGAAGCGTGCAAACCCTAGAAAACATTTTAACCAATCAAAGAATCCTCCTGGCAAAAATTATGCTCAAGTGTAGTTATCGAACCCGAGACCTCAAGTTTGATGAGCGAACAGGCTAACCAGCTACACAACCCTCCCGTTATGTTCAACGAGAGGAAAATAAACTTTTATACATTCTTGCATTCGTGTGACAAGCATGCCGTGTTTTTTTGTGTGTGTGGGAGTCATTGGGATTTCAACATAATCGTGTCATGTGGCTTTGGTGGTAAGACTATCTAGAGTGGTGCAGAAATAATGCAGCCTTAGTCACCTTACCTCTCTCCACGTGTTGGTTCCCACCAGTCAGAGGGTGAAATAAACAAATTAATAAGAAAAATCAAAAGCGCTAGCGGTGTATCTTACCTCACATATCTCGCTACTGCTCGGGAACACTGTCCAATTGATCCCTCTGTTCGCTCACGTACTATTTTAAGTGAATCCTTATTATAACATGCACACAAATTTTGGGCACTTGTATTCGACTTAAGTCAGTGTGTCACCGTATCTCGTATACTTACTACTCCCTCCGTCTAGGTGTAATAACTCACGTTAGAAGGTGCAACGGGACCAAGGTGCGTGCGTGTGCGTCTGTGTGTTTAACAGCATGTGTGTGTTAGAGAGTGCGACAGATCGACCTACTCCTATAGAGAGATGGTGTGTAGTGTACGATTTTAGCCGCGAGAGTCGGTGCATCCTCTCGTTTCCGGGTGATGGTGTCCTGGACTAGGGGGTACTCACCACGTCATCTCCTGATCAGTTAGATTGGGCCAAGGACCCCCATGGCCGCATACTCATGGGCCAGTCCGGACAGTTGCCGCTTACAAGGAAGATTCCACAAGACTTGGTGGTCAAGACAAGGACTCCTCCCCCACCGGCGTATTCGGCTAGGACTCTTGTTATCCTAGGCCTCTGGTGCATTATATAAACCGAGGCCAGGCTAGTCGATAGAGATACACAATCATACCATAGGCTATCTTCTAGGGTTTAGCCTCTACGATCTCGTGGTAGATCTACTCTTGTACTACTCATATCATCAATATTAATCAAGCAGGAAGTAGGGTTTTACCTCCATCGAGAGGGCTCGAACCTGGGTAAACATTGTGTCCCTTGCTTTCTGTTACCATCAGCCTAAGACGCACAGATCGGGACCCCCTACCCGAGATCCGCCAGTTTTGACACCGACATTGGTGCTTTCATTGAGAGTTCCACTGTGTTGTCACGATAAGGCTTGATGGCTCCTTCAATCATCCACAACAATGCGATCCGGGGTGAGGTTTCCCCCCCGGACAGATCTTCATATTCGGCGGCTTCGCACTGCGGGCCAATTAGCTTGGCCATCTGGAGCAGATCGGCGGCTCGCCCCACAGCCACCAGGTCAGGTTCAGAAACTTGAACTACACGGCCGACATCCATGGAGACTTGATCTTCGACGGATTCGAGCCCATGACAGGTGCGTCGCACAGTCCCAATAAGCATGGCTTTGATCTGCCGTCTGACGATGTTCGGGAGAACGCACCTGTAGCTGCCCTGGCCTTAGATCCTGAGCAGATCGTGCCATCCGAGGATGGGGGGATAGACCCTGCCACGGAGGCCGCACACTCATTGGCTATAGAGCCGAACACAGACTTCACCTCCAATAAAGTCTGTGCCATCGGACCCTCGGACTTGTCTCCGGCTATAGGCTCCGAACCGCGTGCATCCGTGCCTATCGAACCTGATTGGGCACAGATTATGGAGTTCACCTCCGCGGATATCTTTCAGCACTCGCCCTTGGGCGATGTGCTAAGTTTATTAAAATCTCTCTCCCTGTCAGGAGACTCCCGGCCGAACTATGTCCGGCATTGACCACGTCACGACCTGCATCGGCGGGGCCTCACTGTTGCTTCCTCAAGCAGGTGTCCATCATGCCGACCTACTTCGACTCATCGGCTGACATCGAGGCTTTGATATCTCGGCTAGACCAGGGGCTTCGCCATCTCTTCATCAACCTATACTCCGGAGACTAAGGCGTCACTAGCCGACCAGCTCCGTCACGTTAGCTGCACCGAGAGCTTTGCCTCGGCGAGCCAACCTTTGCCAGCATCGCCGTGCCGTCGCTTTATCGCCCATCAGGCAATGGTTGTGCGGATCGAGTCCCAATTTTGGGAATCACCTTTCTTCGGATTGCTACAACAAATAAACCAGGTGCTATTAATCCTAGTATTTTTTTGCTTGTTTGGGTTTATTTTTCCAAGGAATTATTACTCCGGTTTGTCCATCATCTGTACACAGGTTTATCAAATGGTGGCCGCATTAACGACGGTCGCATGGTGGTTCGGTCAGTTTCTGTACATATTCCGGCGAACGCTGCATCCGGAACTTGGACCAACTTGAGAATTCAGGCTTTGCCACGCATTCACCGCGTCACGTCGTCGCCCTGCATCGACATTGGCTTCGACGCCAGGCCATATTTCTTTTATTACTCACTTTGCATAAATTATTTATTATGCATCAATTTTTATTTTTTAATTTATCATTATTACTATTATCTCCGGTTTGCACTATTTTTTGTGCACAGGAAAAGGATCCAGCCGAACTATATCCTTTGGCGTCACCTCGGGACCGCTTGGGGGATGGAACCTTGTCCCGCATCAAGCTCGGACAGCGTCATCAATACGAACACATTAACTTGATTAAGTTGCCTTCATGCTCAAAGTTTTAAAATTTTAACTTGTGTTCGACTCGACCAAGCATTATACTTTTTTGGAAAAAAGTTGCTTGTAAAAAATTTCCTTGTCCAAACTTTGTTTGTGACGGACAAATTCAAATACCCCGATTACTTGGGGGCTCCCTTGCTGGAGATTTTCCTCTTGCATATGATTATACTTGTACGGGTTCGTTCCTTGTTCGTGTATATGCCACAATATGCACCACATTGACCAAAGGGATTTGCAAGCTGGGTTGCCTTGCTCCTGTGTTTACCCCTACGTTCCCGATTGTTCAGCTAGGGAGTAAAGGGAGCACCTCTGCGATTGTCACGATCGGGTCACCCCAGCCGGACCTCAGACTGGGTGAAGCCGAAAGCTAGCGCTCTTACTGTTTTCAATAATGGTTGGCACACAACGGAACTCATGAGTACAAAAAATCTATTGCACAAGTCTCATAGTAACAATGAGCACCGAAGAAAGGTATCAATGGGGGTACTATTTTCTTCGAAGATGCTTCTTACGCCGTTAGTAATATAGCATAAGTTCCACGAGCGCTTTGTCTGTTCTGACCTTATGGCCTGATTGCACAGTTCTCGGAAACACCGTCGATATTCTCGACAGGTGGAGTACATAACACTTTTGGTCCTTGACCAAAAGGGAGAAGCCGACGATCGGTTAAGACGTTTTAAAGTGCAGGTGAACATAGATATGATATAAGTACTTCAGTACATACAATCATTCTTTTTCCCAAGTCACTTGGGGGCTCTTAAAGTTTATTTGAGCCGTTTTTGGATAAGTGTTTTTCTTCTTAGTCGTTGCAAAGCTTCTATTATTATTATTTATCACTCCTTTCTCGACGCAAGTGTGTGGTCAATAGCCGGATAGCCTTGCTTCTCTCAAAGCCGCTCGAACTTAGTTTGCTAAACTAGCCTCGGAGAAGCACTCCGCCTTCGGGATAAGGAGGTTGAAGCCGTAGGCTGACCCGCTTGAAGTCTTGAGATAGGATGTGTCATTATAAAGCACGGCAGGAAACACAATTTTCTAAGTCCAATTTTTGATTTAGCACCGAACACTCAATTTAGTTTGGACATCTAGTTTTTACTGAAGTTTTTGGTTTTTCAAGCCTATGGCACTTTTAAACTATTTGTGCGTTTCCAGCATTAGTCTCGCAGTGCAACGCCGGGCACCTTTAGGGATTCGGCAAAAACATTCTCGGATATTGCTTTATATGCATCGGTTTCGAATTGTGTCTTCGGTCAATAGTTGGGTTGCCCGGCTCCTGTGCTTACCTCCTACGTTCCGCGTTGTTCGGCTAGGTGTGCAAAGGGAGAACCACTGCGATTGTGCTTCCAGTTCGCATGGTCAAGCACCTAAGTGGAGAAAGCCGAAAAATGACTGTCACAATAGGCGTAAACTGGTCAGCGATCCGATGACTATGTTAAATGACGGGCTGTTCATAACATTGGCCGAAGTGTTTACGGCTTGACCTCGGCTGTCGCCGAACACTAACCAGGGGCTCATAGCTAGCTTCCCCAGTATAAAGCTCCTATGACTAACCAAAGTTTTAAAGGGGCTCTCGGATACCCAACGTGTAAACTCTTCGGATGCACTTCGGCGATCCTCAAGATCGAAGATGAGAAGATTTGTTGAACCAGTTTTCAAGACCGACGACCGAAGATGAAGAACAGTTCGGAAGAATCGAGGAGCGTCCCCAACTTGAAGACCGGTTCAAGGGGCTACTGACGGTGTCCTGGACTAGGGGGTACTCACCACGTCATCTCCCGATCAGTTAGATTGGGCTGAGGACCCCCATGGCCGCATACTCATGGGCCAGTCCGGACAGTTGCCGCATATAAGGAAGATTCCACAAGACTTGGTGGTCAAGACAAGGACTCATCCCCCACTGGCGTATTCGGCTAGGACTCTTGTTATCCTAGGCCTCTGGTGCATTATATAAACCGAGGCCAGGCTAGTCGATAGAGATACACAATCATACCATAGGCTATCTTCTAGGGTTTAGCCTCTACGATCTCGTGGTAGATCTACTCTTGTACCACTCATATCATCAATATTAATCAAGCAGGAAGTAGGGTTTTACCTCCATCGAGAGAGCCCAAACCTGGGTAAACATTGTGTCCCTTGCTTTCTATTACCATCAGCCCAAGACGCACAGATCGGGACCCCCTACCCGAGATCCGCCGGTTTTGACACCGACACCGAGCGTGTCCGGTAGGGACATGCGGACAACTGCCACGCCCGCACCTGACCAGCCTGGCCCACCCAAAGCCCCTCCATCGCCCGCCCGCGCTTCCCGCCCGAAACGGCCAGCGCCGCTCCAAAGAATTGGTGCCGCATTCATGCCCGGGCAGAGCGGACGCGACCTCTCACTGGCGCAAGAGTTATGGTTGCTTCGTCCGTCCAACTTACTGCTGGGTCTATGTGATTTGATGACTCATTGGTCTTTATTACTGAGGTGGTAGGACTGCTGGATGTCCCACGCTTTCGGTGTACTAGATTACAATTTTCTCCATTCTTACAGCGGAGGAGTGCAAGAGCAGTGAAAACACGCAGGCTCAGTGATTACATGGCCCACCTCACACTATCACCGTGCGACACTTAACTCTTTACATAGTACTCCCTCCGTTCCAAAATATTACTAGATGAGTCCCCACGCGTTGCCTCGGAACAGCGGTATATCTCTCTGCGCACAATTATCGATTTCATAGAACTAAAAAAAAACTCTATAACCGCATGACAAATGTGGTAGCCAAACTAAATAAACTCCCATCATCATTTAGATCATCCCACGTAAGGAAAAAAGATCAGCCAACTCCTACTGCATAATGGGATTATATTTTTCTTTTTGACATGTTAATGGGACATAAAAGCTCACTTACATGCATGCTACCGGTGCATGCTTGCATGCAGACATGTTGATGTGATTTAAAACCCACTCACATGCATGTGCCACGGTATTTCTGCATGCTTGCATGTGGCTTAGTGCTTGAGCCTCTCAACGTCTAGATCAGGGCGGCTATTATGGACTAATTTACTTCATCTAATGGCTACATCAATTTTGATGATGTGGCTCAAGGAGAGGATAGAGAATTCCTAGTAGTGGGGGATAGCTATTACTAGTAGATAAGTCTTTGTAGAGATTCCACTAGGTGAACTACATACGGAACAAAATGAATGAATCTACACTTAAAATGCATCTATATACATCCGCATGTGGTTCATGGTGAAATCTCTACAAAGACTTATATTTAGGAACGGAGGAAGTACTAGTATAATGCGTCTTGTAATTTATCGTGAGATAAATTTGTACAATGCTATGAAGCTTCCAGCTTCTTTTACATGTATCTTGCGTCCAAGGTTGCCCGTTGCAACATTTCATCAAAAACAAAGGAGACTAACATGCATGCTATTGCATCTCAATGATTGACAGATCATAGCAAATATGTACTCCTCCGTTCCAAAATAAGTGTCTCAACTTTGTGCAAACTTTAGTACAAAGTTGTACTACTACTAAAGTTGACACTTATTTTGGAATAGAGGCAGCTAAAGAAAAAAACGATCCATGCAGTCCCTAGCCCTTGAACCATGGACCCTGACCAGCCTTCAATTTGCTGGCAGTGTTCAAGATTCCTAATAAATGAAGTTTGCAACCTTTTGACCATCCGATCATTTTGTGCAGTTTCACCAAAATCGAGATGAGCATCCCTGTGGCAAAGAAATTGAAGAAGCGTGATTAGAATAAGATTATTGGGACTAGTTGACGAGACATAAACTCATCACAAATACAATACGTAGAAGCCAGTAGAGGTATGTGCGGGGCAAAGAAGTAGAGAAATATACACATGGAGTGATGTGGGCAGTTGTAGCAGTGGTGCAAGCCGGCTGTAAAGGGAGTTGTACCTGAGGGACGTAGCTCAACCTTGAGGAGGGCGGCGGGAGGCGGCAACTGCCCACGTCGTGGTAATGAGTAAGGGACGAAGGAAACCTCACTGGCTTTGTGAGAGAGAACGGCGGGGACCCCTGATCGGGACATGCCGACAGTGGGTTTTCGCCGTCGGCGACGGACACTGCATCTACACTAAGCATCCACCTTCCCAAGCGGGACGTGATCCGCCGGGATGTTAGAGATGTGGCCACAAATGCGTTTTGTGCGAGAGAGAGTGTGAAGAGACAACCTCAAAGAAGCAACTGTAGGCTGGCCCGTCGACTATGTATATAGTGGAGCGGTTTCCTTTTCTCTCCATATGAACCTATCATATTGCGACGTGCCCTTTGAAGAAAAAAAATCTTTATTTATAAATGACGCGGCACCTACTACTCGTTCTCCTATAACCTTGCGCTTGGCATCTCCAAAATATTAACCTTGCGATTGGCTCTTCGCCTCTTCGGGAAGTCAAGCAATAATGGTAGTGCAGTATATATCGTTCTGGCTATATGAGACCGAATGAATTGCTGCACGTCCACCACATGGGCGAGGGTCGAGGCGAGGAGAGTGATACATACGAGCAAAATGAATGAATCTACACTCTAAAATACGTCTATATACATCAGTGTTTGGAGTATGTACTAGTAGTTCATATTGAAATCTACTAAAGGACATATATATTCCAAACAATATGATATAATCTCTATAACCAAGGTAGTAGGGACGAGGAGTAAATAGAGGGAGTAGTAAATTTTTCTCCTCGTCCTGCGAGCCACTGCGCGCATGGGTGAGGGAGCGGGCGTAAGGTGGAGCAAGCTTCACCTCATCCTGCGAGCCACCGCGCCCGTGGGTGGGGGAGACGGCGTACTAAGCAAGCTTCTCCTTGTTCTGCGAGTTGACGGGACACATCAAAAGTCTTGCCTCTAAGGTAGGCCCCACATGGTTTGCCTCTTTTTAACATAACACGTCAAATCACAATTTGTTTGTTCACCCGTGGTAGACGATCCTCCCTCCACCAAGTGGACAACCAGTACACGTGCCAAATTACCACATGGGCTGCCTTTTTTCAGTATAGAATTGAGCTCCACCGTGTACCAGCATGGGTGTGGTTGGGAAAGAGGCAGAATGCGTGCGCCCGTGCATGCACCTCTTCTCTTCCTCAGACGCCCCCACCTACGTGGGTGTGTGTGAGAGATACAGACCGCGTTCGTGAGTGTTTTTTGTTTTGGGGTGGGGGGTTGATTTCGTGAATTACTTGTGGGAATATGTGTCGATGACATCTCAAACAAAATTTTGCATGCAATGTGTGTGAAATGGAGGCCTATCCATATCATACATAGAGGGTCGGGCAATCCACGAGAAGAGAGGGAGGGGTCATAGCTATCGATAGAGTCGAAGAGAGGATCAAGTGGGTGGGTGCGAGATCGATGAAGAGAGCCATTGAAATTGTGTGTGTGTGGAAGTCAAAGATATAGGACGACCGGCCTACCGGAACGTTAGAGGGCACATGTCAAGTTTGTGTGTGGCAGGGAGACATGACTAGAGCGCTCGATGTATCGGTGTGTGTGTGTGTGTTGGGGGGGGGGAGGGGGGCGTGGGGGGGAGGGGTAGGGAGATGACTAACTATAGAGGTAGAACGACTCATATATGTGTTGAGAAGGAGAGACCCAGCTATGTCTTGAGGGAGATCGGTCGATATCCATACATAACTGAAGGACGGAAAATATGATGGGACAGAGAGAGAGAGAGAGAGAGAGAGAGAGAGGAGAGAGAGAGGGAGAGAGATGGAGGGAGAGGTGTCGGTGTCAAAACCGGCGGATCTCGGGTAGGGGGTCCCGAACTGTGCGTCTAGGTGGATGGTAACAGGAGACAAGGGACACGATGTTTTTACCCAGGTTCGGGCCCTCTCGATGGAGGTAATACCCTACTCCTGCTTGATTAACATTGATGATATGGGTAGTACAAGAGTAGATCTACCACGAGATCAAGGAGGCTAAACCCTAGAAGCTAGCCTATGGTATGATTGTTGTTCGCCCCACGGACTAAAACCCTCCGGTTTATATAGACACCGGATAGGTTAGGGTTACACAGAGTCGGTTGCAATGGTAGGAGATCTACATATCCAGACGCCAAGCTTGCCTTCCACGCCAAGGAAAGTCCCATCCGGACACGGGACGAAGTCTTCAATCTTGTATCTTCATAGTCTTGGAGTCCGGCCGTGATGATAGTTCGGCTATCCGGACACCCCCTAGTCCAGGACTCCCTCAGTAACCCCTGAACCAGGCTTCAATGACGACGAGTCCGGCGCGCATATTGTCTTCGGCATTGCAAGGCGGGTTCCTCCTCCGAATACTTCATAGAAGGTTTTGAACACCAGGACAGTGTCCGCTCTGCAAAACAAGTTCCACATACCACCGTAGAGAGAATAACTTTTGCACAGATCTGCTGACGTATTCCGCGGCGTGACATCACACCACGGCCAGGCCTTTATATGAATCGTTTTTTACCGTTCCACCTTAGCGCGTTTAGCGAGGCAGTTTCCTTGGCACGTCTTATCAAAGCATAGATCGTGCCCCCTTATTCCGGGATTCTCATCAATACGGACGTGGGTAACCCATCCGCGCCATTGATTACGGCGCTTGGGAGATAAGCGAGTTTTACCAGGCTGGTGGGGGACACATAGCTCCGTCCGTCCATATAAGGGGATAAGGATCCACCTTTTCACCTACGCCTTCTTCCTCCTTTGCTCCTCCATTTCCGCACACTCGAGCTCTAGCGCTCAAGTCCGCACATTCCTCCTCAACCTTCTCCAACCATGTCAGGAGCGGGAGGCAGATGGATGGCCTCCTCCGTCACGGAGGGGCACGTCACAAGACTGCGGGAGGCCGGATACTTGTCCGGCGATATCGCGCACAGGCCGCCCGACGCGGGGCAGCTCATTCCAACCCCTAAGCACCATGAGAGGGTGGTGTTTCTCTCCCACTTCCTCCGCGGACTAGGTTTTCCACTTCACCCATTTGTCCGGGGGCTCATGTTCTACTACGGCCTGGACTTCCACGACCTGGCCCTGAATTTCGTCCTCAACATCTTGGCGTTTATCGTCGTGTGCGAGGCCTTCCTCTGCATCCAGCCCCACTTCGGCCTATGGCTGAAGACCTTTAATGTCAGGCCGAAGGTTGTGGGCGATCGTCAAGCGGAGTGCGGAGGCACCATGGTCGGCAAGATGGCCAAAGTCCTATGGCTCGAGGACTCCTTTTTGGAGACAATAAAGGGGTGGCAATCTGGGTGGTTCTACATCACCGAGCCACGCGACCCTGAATGGGTGGCGGCCCCCGAATTCAGATCTGGATTCCCACACCGTCTCGTCATGGAAAGAGACGGGCCTGACGTGGGGGGATTCGGACGAGCTATCCGGACTCCAAACATGCATCCGAAACCTGGTGGACAAGAATCTCAGGTCGTCGACGTAATCCAGGTGATGCTCATCCGCCGGATTCTCCCATGCCAACAACGAGCCTTCAATTTGTGGGAGTTCGATCTGGCACAGCACCGAACCTTGAGCCGGCTCTTGATACTAAATACGAAGATGCACGGAAGGTGCTGTTCAAGGGCGCTGAAGCCCCGCATCCGCTAACAAAGATCACGGATACAGCTCGCGCGTCAAGCCAGCGAGGTAAGTTATTTTACCCTTTATGGGACTCTTTTTCATAGATTGACTCTATGTGGGATCTAAAAACTCCCTATTCTTTGACAGATCGGGCTGAAGACGTCCGGACAGATTAACTGTCCGGCTCCTTTGCCGAAGACCTAGCGGACGCCCGATTGACGGGCTGCTGGCTCCGGTCCCCATGTGGTGCCGGAGAAGAAGGCCAAGAAGGAGGCATGGGAACTCGAAGGAGCTCTCGACGCCAGGTCTTTGTCAGTTCAAGGCAGAATCTTCTCCTGAGGACGAGGAGGAGGAAGAAGAAGCTTCTCCCCCAGTGGGGGAGGAGAGGAAAAGGAAGGCCACCCCAACTGGGGAGGCCGGAGGGTCTAAGAAGGGAAGAACCCTTCCTCCGGACTTCTCCACCAATGTCGACGACGACGAGGAGGATTGGCCAACAAGGGCCAAGCCCCTGGCGAGATTGTAAGTGTCCGGATACCCATGGCTTCTTTATCATTGCATGGTTTTCTCTAATACCGAACCATCATGCAGCCCGCCCAAGGGCGAGTTCGCCGCTTCGACAGGCGGGTCCCTGGGTTCGTCGGAAATGGAGAGTACGTCACTTCCGACCGCCTCGTCACCTCACGCCATGGACGACGCCGCGGTGGGGCCCCAAGAGGGGCTTGGTCAAGAGGAAGTGGCGCAGGAGGCGCCGCAAGGCAACCTCCCGGACTCCAGGCGCGTGGGGGGCGAGACCCCCAGGGGCTCTAAGCCCGACCCTCGTCCGGACTCCATGCCGGAACCTTCAGCGGTTCCGGAGTCCGCAAGCGGTCCTTCGCATAAGAAGGGTAAGACGCCGGTGTCCTCCGTCCAACCGGAGGCACCGGATAGCTTACTGGAGGCGCTTAACAGCGCTTCCATCGAGGAGGAGCACCGCACTGTTATGAGTGCGGTGATCCGGACAGTTCAGTCCGCCAAGAGCGGGCTGACCGAAGCCTGTACCAGCCTTCTAACAGGCTTTGAGGTAAGTTTAGAATATGTAAAAATATTACCGCATAGGCGGTAGCCCTGATGCTTAGTTCGGTGTTAGGAAAGAAAAGCCGGACTAAGGATCTAAAAGATATACGCAGGAGTCTAACATAAGTATGTCAATATGGGAATGCAGGCTTATTCTTGACCTCTGTCGACTTGTTGCGGAGGTCAATGCAATGAAGCGAGCCTCGAGCGGTCCGAGAATGAGCTCGGCCAAGCCAAGAAGCAGCTCGAGGACAAGGAAGGTAAGTAGTACCTTATTAAAGGAATACCTTATAGAAAGGTTTGGTTGCAAAAATAACAGGAATAACATGGATCTGCGGGGCCACTTAACGAGGTGGCGACCCTAAAGGATCCGTGGCCGAAAGCTCAAAGCGGCTGGAACGCACCGAGCGAGAGAAGGGGAGGCGCAGCTGGCCAAGAATGCGGCAAGAGCTCCAAGCTCTCGTGGAAAGACACGGGAGTTTGGAGCGTGACTCAAGACTCGAGTCCGAGCTCGCCTCGGCTCTTGAGAGTGCCAAAGCTGCTAAGGCCGAGGCCCAAAAAGCCCTCCAAGAAATTGAGTCGTTAAAGAAGATAGTGGCGGGTAAGGCATTCTTTATGCAAAGCAAGCATGTGAAAGTGAATTACCTATTACTTACCCGGATTCGGAGCTCTCCAGGACCATTCACAGATTTGCCCGTAATGTGTCCGATCTTGCCGCATTCTACCGCGCCAAGGAGGGAGCTCGGCGGAAAAGGTGTTCTGGTCTCAAGATGTCGAGGCCGGACATCCGGTGCCTCGAGCGACCAGCTGAAGCAGCTGGTCGAGCTCCACAAGGTCGCCAAACAGGCCATGAAGGGCCTTATAAGCGAGGTATGGCCATTGGAAGCCATGCACGGAGCTACTTCCGGCTTAGTACAATGACGGTGGGCGTCATCACGGATTGAAGTCATCAAAGCGCCCGCCTGCATTGAAGGTTTCCGTCGGGCCCTTGCCCGTGCTAAAGTGCACCGGGCAAGCTGGATGCGGAGAAGCTTGTGACCAGACGGGCCACCGAAGGGCAAGGAGCATCGACGCCCGAAATGTACTATGAGGGCCTCTGAAGGGTGCCATGAATAGCGGATGAGTGCTCCAAAGATGTAATATTTGAATAGGCTCGCATTTGTTATCCTCAGACGCTGAAAACTTGTTCATATCGCTTAAGCAACGCTTGTTAATTTAAAATATTACCTTACATGCGGCCGTTTATCAAATTTGAGAGATGGCAAGTCGTTGGCTTCAGCCCCCATGCCACGAAAGTCTTTGGGGTGTTCGGGATAAACTTGAGAACTCTTGTTCCCATTCTTGGGTCCATCTAGGGAGGCTCTCAACACAACGAACAAGGCAACCGGACTTATAATGCTTGAACACTCTCACTTAGCCATAGAATTCTATAATTTTAAATTTTGGCGAAGCCCCTAGTATTTGGAAGACCGAGTTCGGGGCGCTATCCACGCCTTGGCCGGACAACTCCGGTTCCTCGCTCTAAGCGACATAAGTCTTTAGGGACCCGAAAAAACCTCTCGAACAGCGACCGGCCCTCGCCCTATCATGACGGTCAGTTTTAGCTTTCTCCATCGAGGTGCTCGACCCAGCTCAAGCTGGGGCACAATCGCGATGGTTCTCCGTGCTACCTTAGCCGATATAACGGAACGTAAGGTACCAAACACGGGAGCCGGGCAAACCCAACTATTGACCCAAGACATGATTTGGAGCCGATTCATATAATGCTATAAGTTCGGGGTGCCGCACTTGTTAAAGTGTTCGGACTTATCACACCATAATTTTGGGATACTTAAGCCCCTGGTGTATTGGCCGCACCAAATTGTACGGGTGCCACATGTCATGAAATGAACATATATATAGATACAGAAAAGAGTGCAATAATAGGCGAAGGCCATGTATTGTTTATTCAAAAATGTACTGCAATGAAAGCAGAACGATACAAATAGTGCGATAAGCAAGGGATGGGACTATCTAACATGTCCCCCTCCAGGGGTAAGCTGCGGGATGGTATGTAAAACAGGTATAATGCTCGTAATAAAGACCACCTGAACATTTGACGTAGCGTTCTACTTCCCTGGCTGTTGCACCGTGAGTTCGGCGATTCTAGTGCCGGACAGGACTTCTGAAAGAGGGAGTCCTGAAAGTAAAGAAGGAAAAAAAGGAAAAGAAAAAGAATGACACAATCGGGAGCCCCTGGTGCGGTTGAGCCGTATTCCGGGCATGCCGTGGTCTTGCCCCTCCCCATATGCCCATGGTATCTCCAGAGCGTAATTATGTACGCGTAATACTAGCTTCGCAATTTCGTGAGGGCTGGGGTTGGGGCCGGATTGCTACGCGTGCTTGAATCGTGCTAGGCGGTCTTGTTGTAGGTTACTCCGGGCGCGCTTGACAGTGTCCGGACGCTTAGTGGCCGGACTCGAGAATTGCTATGAGAGGCTGCTTTGTACCTCCGCCGCGAGGGCCGCCGTGTGCTCCTCCGTTCGGAGAGAGCGTTCGGTGTTTCCATTGACCGTGATTACTCCTCGAGGGCCTGGCATCTTGAGCTTGAGGTATGCGTAGTGCGGCACCGCATTGAACTTTGCAAATGCGGTTCGTCCGAGCAGTGCATGATACCCGCTGGAACGGGACAATGTTGAAGATTAACTCTTCGCTTCGGAAGTTATCCGGGGATCCGAAGACCACTTCGAGTGTAATCGAGCCCGCATAACCGGCCTCTACACCGGTATGACGCCTTTAAAGGTCGTCTTTGTAGGTTTAATCCTTGAGGTGTCTATGCCCATTTTGCGCCTTTGTATCCACGATAAAGCAGGTTCAGGCTGCTACCGCCGTCCATCAGGACTCTCGTGAGGTGAAATCCGTCAATGATTGGGTCAAGAACCAATGCGGCGAAACCGCCGTGACGAATGCTAGTGGGGTGGTCCCTTCAATCGAAGGTGATCGGGCAGGAGGACCATGGGTTGAACTTTGGGGCGACTGGCTCCATCGCATATACGTCCCTTAGTGCATGCTTTCGCTCCCTTTTGGGTATGTGGGTTGCGTATATCATGTTCACCGTCCGCACTTGTGTGGGAAAGCCCTTCTGTCCTCTATTGTTCGGCGGCCGGGGCTCTTCCTCGTCATCGCTATGCATCCCCTTGTCATTGAGTTCGGCACTTAACTTGTCTGCTTGCTTGAACACCCAACAATCTCTGTTGGTGTGATTGGCTGGTTTTTCGGGGGTGCCATGTATCTGGCACAAGCGATCGAGTATTCGGTCCAAGTTGGACGGGCCCTGGGTATTTCTTTTGAATGGCTTCTTCCGCTGACCGGGTTTAGAGCCTCTGAATCCGGCATTGACGGCCGTGTCTTCAGCATTATCGCCGTTGATGTGGCGCTTGTTCTTGTTGCGACGCAACCTGCCATTACTGTCCTTGGTATCCGAACTATCAGGGTGTTTGGCCAAGTTGTTGCTTCGAGCTAGCCAGCTGTCCTCTCCTGCACAAAAGCGAGTCATGAGTGTTGTGAGGGCTGCCATGGATTTCGGCTTTTCCTGTCCCAGGTGCCGAGCAAGCCACTCGTCGCGGATGTTATGTTTGAAGGCTGCAAGGGCCTCTGCATCCAGACAGTCAACGATTTGGTTTTTCTTTGTTAGGAACCGTGTCCAGAATTGTCTGGCCGATTCTTCTGGCTGCTGAATTATGTGGCTAAGGTCATCGGAGTCTGGTGGTCGCACATATGGGCCCTGGAAGTTATCAAGAAATGCGGCTTCTAGGTCCTCCCAACAACCAATTGATTCTGCTGGCAAGCTGTTGAGCCAATGCCGAGCTGGTCCTTTAAGCTTGAGTGGGGGGTATTTGATGGCATGCAGATCATCACCGCGGGCCATGTGGATATGGAGGAGATAGTCCTCGATCCAGACCGCAGGATCTGTGGTACCATCGTATGATTCGATGTTTACGGGTTTGAAACCCTCAGGGATTTGATGATCCATTACTTCATCCGTGAAGCATAATGGGTGTCTTGGCGCCTCTGTATTGGGCTATATCACGACGTAGCTCATATGAGCTTTGTCTCATCGTGTTCGCCCACCGGTTTCTTGTATCCGCGTGACGGTAATCATCCCGCGTCATTACGCCCACGCGATCCATAGATCGATCTTGTATGTTTTGCCTTATCCTCCAATATATCTACGCAAGTCCGGTAGCGTTTTCTGTGCCTTGGTACTTTTTGAGTGGTGTCGAGGTGTGGCTTGAGCGGAGGGCCGAGAGGCTTCTCTGTCATGCCACCGGGTGGCCGGTCTGCCATGTCGTCTTGTTGGTGACTTGGGTGCTTCCTCCTCTGATCGAGGCAACGGCCTGTGTTTGGGGTAGCTTTTGGAGGGGCGTTCGAGTTCATACTCTTGGGCTGCAAGGACTTCAGTCCATCTGTCAGCTAGCAGGTCTTGGTCAGCTCTAAGCTGTTGCTGCTTTTTCTTGAGGCTGCTTGCCGTGGCTATAAGCCTGCGTTTGAAACGCTCTTGTTCGGCGGGATCCTCAGGCACGAAAAATTCGTCGTCGTCGAGGCTTGCATCATTTTCGGAGGGAGGCGCATAATTGTCGTCCTCGACATCTCTTTCTGCCGCACTGTCGTGCAGACTTGCTTCTCCCTCCTCCTGCGCTAAGTCCTGCTGGAGGGGGTTGTCTTCGGTACTGTCCGGGGTGTTATTATTTCCGTGCGGAATCACCGTTTTCTTTGTGGCAGGATTTAGAGCGGCGCCACGACGCCGGGCGCTCGGTTGCTTTTTGGAGGTGTCATCCTCCGTTCTTCCATCGTCGTTCCCATCTTTTGGGATATCCACCATGTATATGTCGTATGACGAGGTGGCCTTCCAGTGCCCTGTAGGCGCTGGGTCTTGGTCGTCTCCGGCATCATCGTCCATACCGTCGATGTCTTCGGAGTGGAAGTCGAGCATGTCGGTTAAATCATCGACAGTGGCTACAAAGTGGGTGGTGGGTGGGCGTTGAATTTCTTCGTCGTCCGTATCCCAACCTTCCTGTCCGTAGTCCGGCCAGGGCTCTCCGGATAAAGAGAGAGACTTTAGTGAATTCAGGATGTCGCCAAAGGGCGAGTGCTGAAAGATGTCCGCGGCAGTGAACTCCATGACCGACGCCCAATCGGATTCGATTGGTCGGGGCGCGGAGGGTTCGGAGTCCGGAGAGGAGTCCGGCACCCTGGAGTCAGGGTCTTCGCAAAGGACAGGGATGGAGTTCGGCTCAATCACCGTAGAGATCGTAGCCCCCGAGGCGGTGTCCAACCACTCGTCCTTGATCGGGGAATCCGGCTATGGATTAAAGGTCGGATCGGATGCTGGTGCAGCCTCCGGGGCACTGTTCGGCTGCAGAGCTAGATCATGCCCATCGAGACAAAGGCGGCACGCTAGCGCATGCTCGAATCCGTCGAAGATCAAGTCTCCGCGGATATCGGCCGTATAGTTCAAACTTCCAAATCGACTCGATGGCCAGGGCGTAGCTTTTGATCTGCTCCGGATGGCTGCGAATTGGCCCGCAGTGCAAAGCCGCCGAATACGAAGATCTGTCCGGGGAGAAAAGTCTCACCCTGGACCATGTCGTTGTTGATGATCGAAGGAGCCATCGGGCCTATCGGTGACGGCACAGAGGAACTCTCAATGAAAGCACCAATGTCGGTGTCTAAACCGGCGGATCTCGGTGCGTCTATGCGGATGGTAACAGGAGACAAGGGACACGATGTTTTTACCCATGTTCGGGCCCTCTCAATGGAGCTAATACCCTACTCCTGCTTGATTAATATTGATGATATGGGTAGTACAAGAGTAGATCTACCACGAGATCAAGGAGGCTAAGCCCTAGAAGCTATCCTATGGTATGATTGTTGTTCGTCCTACGGACTAAAACCCTCCGGTTTATATAGACACCGGATAGGTTAGGGTTAGACAGAGTCGGTTACAATGGTAGGAGATCTACATATCCGTATCGCCAAGCTTGCCTTCCACGCCAAGGAAAGTCCCATCCGGACACGGGACGAAGTCTTCAATCTTGTATCTTCATAGTCTTGGAGTCCGGCCGTGATGATATTTCGGCTGTCTGGACACCCCCTAGTCCAGGACTCCCTCAAGAGGGGTAGAGTGCTGGATGGGTGATGGAGTTGCTTCTCGGAGATAGTGGGAGATGTTGGAAATATGCCCTAGAGGCAATAATAAAAGCATTATTATTATATTTCCTTATTCATGATAATTGTCTTTATTCGTGCTATAATTGTGTTAACCGGAAATCGTAATACATGTGTGAATAACAGACAACAACATGTCCCTAGTGAGCCTCTAGTTGACTAGCTCGTTGATCGACGAGATAGTCATGGTTTCACGACTATGGACATTGGATGTCATCGATAACGGGATCACATCATTAGGAGAATGATGTGATGGACAAGACCCAATCTTAACATAGCATAAGATCGCGCAGTTCGTTTGCTAGAGTTTTCCAATGTCAAGTGTCCTTTCCTTAGACCATGAGATCGTGTAACTCCCGGATACCGTAGGGAGTGCTTTGGGTATGCCAAACGTCACAACGAATCTGGGTGACTATAAAGGTATGCTACAGGTATCTCCGAAAGTGTACATTGGGTTGACATGGATCGAGGCTGGGATTTGTCACTCCGGCTTGACGGAGAGGTATCACCGGCCCTCTCGGTAATGCATCATCACAATGAGCTCAATGTGATCGAAGTGTTTGATCACGGGATCATGCATTACGGTAACGAGAAAAGTGACTTGCCGGTAACGAGATTGAACGAGGTATTGGTATACCGACGATCGAATCTCGGCAAGTAAAATACCGATTGACAAAGGGAATCGTATCACGGGATTAATTGAATCCTTGACATCGTGGTTCATCCGATGAGATCATCGTGGAGCATGTGGGAGCCAACATGGGTATCCAGATCCCGCTGTTGGTTATTGCCCGAGAGCCGTCTCGGTCATGTTCTGCATGTCTCCCGAACCCGTAGGGTCTACACACTTAAGGTTCAGAACGCTTAGGGTTGTAGGAATATGTATGTGCAGTAACCCGAATGTTGTTCGAGTCCCGGATGAGATCCTGGACGTCACGAGGAGTTCCGGAATGGTCCGGAGGTAAAGAATTATATATAGGAAGTGCTGTTTCGCCATCGGGACAAGTTTCGGTGATATCGGTATTGTACGGGACCACCGGAGGGTCCCGGGTCCACCAAGTGGGGCCACCAGCCCTGTGGGGGCCACATGGGCCCTAGGTGGTGCGCCTAGGCCCACATGGGCCAAGGGAACCAGCCCCAAGGGGCCCATGCGCCTAGGGTGGAAAAGGGGAGAGTCCATGAGGGGAAGGCTCCTCCGAGGTGCCTTGGGGAGGGTGGACACCTCCCTCTCTTGGCCGCACCCTCCCTTGGAGGAGGGAGCAAGGCTGCGCCCTCCCCCTCCTTGGCACCTATATAAAGGGGAGGGAAGGGGCAGCAGCACCTTTGCCTGGACGCCTCCTCTCCCTCTCCAACACATCCTCCTCCTCCGTAGTGCACGCGAAGCCCCGCCGAGTATCGCAAGTTCCACCATCACCACGCCGTCGTGCTGCTGCTGGAGCCATCTTCCTCAACCTCTCCTTCACCTTGCTGGATCAAGAAGAAGGAGACGTTACGCTGACCGCACGTGTGTTGAACAGCGGAGGTGCCGTCTGTTCGGCACTAGATCATCGGTGAATTGGATCGCGGCAAGTACGACTACCTCATCCACGTTCACTCCGAAGCTTCCGGTGCGATCTACACAGTGGTATGTAGATGCTATCCAATCTGAATACTCGTTGCTAGATGAACTCATAGATGGATCTTGGTGAAACCGTAGGAAAAATTTTAATTTTCTCGCAACGCTCCCCAACAGTGGCATCATGAGCTAGGTCTATGCGTAGTTCTTCTTGGCGTGAGTAGAACACAATTTGTTGTGGGCGTAGATGTTGTCAATTCTTCTTGCCGTTACTAGTCAATCTTGATTCAGCGGTATTGTGGGATGAAGCGCCCGGACCAACCTTACACGACGCTTACGTGAGACCGGGTTCCACCGACTAACATGCACTAGTTGCATAAGGTGGCTGGCGGGTGTCTGTCTCTCCTACTTTAGTTGGATCGGATTCGATGAACAGGGTCCTTATGAAGGGTAAATAGAGATTGACAAATCACGTTGTGGTTTGAACGTAGGTAAGAAAACGTTCTTGCTAGAACCCTAATTCAGCCACGTAAAACTTGCAACAACAATTAGAGGACGTCTAACTTGTTTTTGCGACAAGTGCATTGTGATATGATATGGCCGAAGTTGTGATGAATGATGAATGATCTATATGTGATGTATGAGATGTTCATGCTATTGTAATAGGAATCACGACTTGCATGTCGATGAGTATGACAACCGGCAGGAGCCATAGGAGTTGTCTTTATTTTTTGTATGACCTGCGTGTCATTGAAGAACGCCATGTAAACTACTTTACTTTATTGCTAAACACGTTAGTCATAGAAGTAGAAGTAGTCGCTATGGCGTGACAACTTCATGAAGACACGATGATGGAGATCATGATGATGGAGATCATGGTGTCATGCCGGTGACAAGATGATCATGGAGCCCCAAGATGAAGATCAAAGGAGCTATATGATATTGGCCATATCATGTCACTACTTTATATAATTGCATGTGATGTTTATTATGTTTTATGCATCTTGTTTACTTAGAACGACGGTAGTAAATAAGATGATCCCTCATAATAATTTCAAGAAGTGTTCCCCTAACTGTGCACCGTTGCTAAGGTTCGTCCGTTCAAGCACCACGTGATGATCGGGTGTGATAGGTCCTTACGCTCAGATACAACGGGTGTAAGACAGATTTACACACGCAAAACACTTAGGTTGACTTGACGAGCCTAGCATGTACAGACATGGCCTCGGAACACGTAAGACCGAAACGTCGAGCATGAGTCGTATAGAAGATACGATCAACATGAAGATGTTCACCGATGTTGGCTAGTCCGTCTCACGTGATGATCGGACACGGCCTAGTTGACTCGGATCATGTAATACTTAGATGACTAGTAGAGGGATGTCTATCTAAGTGGGAGTTCATTAAATTTGATTAAATGAACTTTATTATCATGAACTTAGTCTAAATATTTACAATATGTCTTGTAGATCAAATGGCCAACGTAGTCCTCAACTTCAACGTTCCTAGAGAAAACCAAGCTGAAAGACGATGGTAGCAACTATAATGGACTGGGTCCGGAACACGAGGATTATCCTCATAGCTGCCAAGAAAGAATATGTCCTAAGAGCACCGCTGGGTGACGCACCTATTCTCCCCGCAGAACAAGACGTTATGAACGCTTGGCAGTCACGCCATGATGATTACTCCCTCGCTCAAAGGCGGCATGCTTTACAGCTTAGAGCCGGACTCCAAAAGCGCTTTTGAGAGACATGGAGCATATGAGATGTTCAAGAGCTGAAAATGGTTTTCCAAGCTCATGCCCCGGTCGAGAGATATGAAGTCTCCGACAAATTCTTTAGTTGTAAGATGGAGGAAAATGGCTCACAAGGAACACATACTCAAAATGTCCGGGTTGCACAACCGCTTGACTCAACTGGAAGTTAATCTCCCGGATGAAGCGGTCATTGATGTAATCCTCCAGCCGCTTCCACCTAGCTACAAGAGCTTTGTGATGAACTACAATATGCAGGGGATGGTAAAGACCATTCCTGAAGTATATGCTATGCTGAAATCAGCAGAGGTAGAAATCAAGAAGGAGCATCAAGTGTTGATGGTGAATAAAACCACTAAGTTCAAGAAGGGCAAGGGTAAAAAGAACTTCAAGAAGGACGGCAAGGAAGTTGCCGCGCCCGGTAAGCAAGTTTCCGGAAGAAGCCAAAGAATGGACCCAAGCCCAAAATCGAGTGCTTTTATTGCAAGGGAAGTGGTCACCGAAGCGGAACTGCCCCAAATACTTAGCGGACAAGAAGGCCGGCAAAACCAAAGGTATATGTGATATACATGTAATTGATGTGTACCTTACCAAGACTGTAGTAGCTCTTGGGTATTTGATACCGTGCAGTTGCTCATATTTGTAACTCAAAGCAGTGAGCTGCGGAATAAACGGAGACTGGCGAAGGGCGACGAGGTGACGATGCGTGTCGGGAATGGTTCCAAGGTCGATGTGATCGCCCGTCGGCACACCGCCTCTGCATTTACCTACGGGATTAGTTTTAAACCTCAATAATTGTTATTTAGTGCCAAGTTTGGGCATGAACATTGTATCTGGATCTCGTTTAATTCGAGATGGCTACTCATTTAAATCCGAGAATAATGGTTGTTCTATTTATATGAGAGATATGTTTTATGGTCATGCTCCGATGGTTAATGGTTTATTCTTAATGAATCTCGTACGTGATGATACACATATTCATAGTGTGAATACCAAAAGTGTTGATAACAATAGTCCCACATATTTGTGGCACTGCCGCCTTGGTCACATAGGTGTCAAACGCATGAAGAAGCTCCATGCAGATGGACTTTTAGAGTCTCTTGATTATGAATCATTTGACACGTGCGAACCATGCCTCATGGGTAAAATGACCAAGACTCCATTCTCAGGAACAATGGAGCGAGCAACCAACTTATTGGAAATCATACATACCGATGTGTGCGGTCCAATGAGTGTTGAGGCTCATGGTGGCTATCGTTATGTTCTCACCCTCACCGATGACTTGAGTAGATATGGGTATGTCTACTTAATGAAACACAAGTCTGAGACCTTTGAAAAATTCAAGGAATTTCAGAGTGAGGTTGAAAATCAACGTGATAGAAAGATCAAGTTTCTACGATCAGATCGTGGAGGAGAATACTTGAGTCACGAATTTGGCACACACTTAAGAAAATGTGGAATAGTTTCACAACTCACGCTACCGAACACCTCAGCGTAATGGTGTGTCCGAACGTCGTAATCGCACTCTATTAGATATGGTGCGATCTATGATGTCTCTTACCGATTTACCGCTATCTTTTGGGGCTATGCTTTAGAGACTGCCGCATTCACTTTAAATAGGGCTCCGTCGAAATCCGTTGAGACGACACCGTATGAATTATGGTTTGGGAAGAAACCTAAGCTGTCGTTTCTAAAAGTTTGGGGATGCGATGCTTATGTCAAGAAACTTCAACCCGAGAAGCTCGAACCCAAGTCGGAAAAATGCGTCTTCATAGGATACCCGAAAGAAACTGTTGGGTATACCTTCTACCTCAGATCCGAAGGCAAGATCTTTGTTGTTAAGAATGGATTCTTTCTACGGAGAAAGAGTTTCTCTCGAAAGAAGTAAGTGGGAGGAAAGTAGAACTTGATGAAGTGTTATCTCTTGAACCGGAAAATGGCGAAACTCAAGAAAACGCTTTCTCGTGAGCCCGCACCGACTAGAGAGGAAATTAATGATGATGATCAAGATGCTTCCGATCAAGCTCCTACTGAAATTCGAAGGTCCACAAGGACACGCTCCGCACTGCAGTGGTACGGCAACCCTGTCTTGGAAATCATGTTGTTAGACAACGGTGAACCTTGAACTATGAGGAAGCAATGGCGGCCCGGATTCCGACAAATGGCTGGAAGCCATGAAATCCGAGATAGGATCCATGTATGAAAACGAAGTATGGACTTTGACCGACTTGCCCGTTGAACGGCGAGCCATAGAAAATAAATGGATCTTTAAGAAGAAGACAGACGCGGATGGTAATGTGACCATCTATAAAGCTCGGCTTGTCGCTAAGGGTTATCGACAAGTTCAAGGGGTTGACTACGATGAGACTTTCTCACCGGTAGCGGAGCTGAAGTCCGTCGTAATCATGTTAGCAATTGCCGATACTATGATTATGAGATATGGCAAATGGACGTCAAAACGGCATTCCTTAATGGTTTCCTTAAGGAAGAATTGTATATGATGCAGCCGGAAGGTTTTGTCGATCCTAAGAATGTCGACAAGGTGTGCAAGCTCCAACGCCGATTTATGGGCTGGTGCAAGCATCTCGGAGTTGGAACATTCGCTTTGATGAGATGATCAAAGCGTTTAGTTTACAGACTTATGGAGAAGCCTCGTGTTTACAAGAAAGTGAGTGGGAGCTCTATAGCATTTCTCATATTATATGTAGGCGACATACTTTTGATGGGAAATGATATAGAACTCTTGGACGATATTAAGGCCTATTTGAATAAAAGTTTTTCAATGAAGGACCTTGGAGAAGCTGCTTATATATTAGGCATCAAGATCTATAGAGATAGATCGAGACGCCTCATAGGTCTTTCACAAAGCACATACCTTGATAAGATATTGAAGAAGTTCAATATGGATCAATCTAAGAAGGGGTTCTTACCTGTGTTACAAGGTGTGAAATTGAGCTCAGCTCAATGTCCCACCAATGGCGTAAGATATAGAAGAGATGAGTGTCATCCCCTATGCCTCAGCCATAGGTTCTATTATGTATGCCATGCTGTGTACTGCACTGATGTAAACCTTGCCGTAAGTTTGGTAGGAAGGTACCAAAGTAATCCCGCAAGGAACACCGGACAGCGGTCAAGAATATCCTGAAGTACACGAAAAGGACTAAGGAAATGTTTCTCGTTTATGGAGGTGACGAAGAGCTCGTCAGAAAGGTTACGTCGACGCTTAGCTTCGACACAGATCCGGATGACTCTAAGTCACAAACCGGATACGTGTATATTTTGAATGGTGGGGCAAGAAGCTGGTGCGATTGCAAGCAAAGCGCCGTGGCGGGATCTACATGTGAAGCGGAGTACATGGCAGCCTCGGAGGCAGCACATGAAGCAATTTGGGTGAAGGAGTTCATCACCGACCTCGGAGTCATACCCAATGCGTCGGGGCTAATCAAGCTCTTACGTGACAACACCGGAGCTATTGCACTTGCAAAGGAGCCCAGGTTTCACAAGAAGACTAGGCACATCAAGCGCCGCTTCAACTCCATTCGTGAAAATGTTCAAGATGGAGACATAGAAATTTGTAAAGTGCACACGGATCTGAATGTCGCAGATCCGCTGACTAAACCTCTCCCTAAGGCAAAACATGATCAGCACCGTAACTCTATGGGTGTTCGATTCATCACAATGTAACTAGATTATTGACTCTAGTGCAAGTGGGAGACTGTTGGAAATATGCCCTAGAGGCAATAATAAAAGCATTATTATTATATTTCCTTATTCATGATAATTGTCTTTATTCGTGCTATAATTGTGTTAACCGGAAATCGTAATACATGTGTGAATAATGACAACAACATGTCCCTAGTGAGCCTCTAGTTGACTAGCTCGTTGATCGACCAGATAGTCATGGTTTCCTGACTATGGACATTGGATGTCATCGATAACGGGATCACATCATTAGGAGAATGATGTGATGGACAAGACCCAATCTTAACATAGCATAAGATCGCATACTGCTTTGCTAGAGTTTTCCAATGTCAAGTGTCCTTTCCTTAGACCATGAGATCGTGTAACTCCCGGATACCGTAGGGAGTGCTTTGGGTATGCCAAACGTCACAACGTAATCGGGTGACTATAAAGGTATGCTACGGTATCTACTGAAAGTGTCTGCATTGGGTTGACATGGATCGAGATCGGATTTGTCACTCCGCTGACGGAGAGGTATCACCGGCCCTCTCGGTAATGCATCATCACAATGAGCTCAATGTGATCAAGTGTTTGATCACGGGATCATGCATTACGGTAACGAGAAAAGTGACTTGCCGGTAACGAGATTGAACGAGGTATTGGTATACCGACGATCGAATCTCGGGCAAGTAAAATACCGATTGACAAAGGGAATCGTACACGGGATTAATTGAATCCTTGACATCGTGGTTCATCCGATGAGATCATCGTGGAGCATGTGGGAGCCAACATGGGTATCCAGATCCCGCTGTTGGTTATTGCCCGAGAGCCGCCTCGGTCATGTTCGCATGTCTCCCGAACCCGTAGGGTCTACACACTTAAGGTCTTGAACGCTAGGGTTGTAGGAATATGTATGTGCAGTAACCCGAATGTTGTTCGAGTCCGGATGAGATCCTGGACGTCACGAGGAGTTCCGGAATGGTCCGGAGGTAAAGAATTATATATAGGAAGTGCTGTTTCGGCCATCGGGACAAGTTTCGGTGATATCGGTATTGTACGGGACCACCGGAGGGGTCCCGGGGGTCCACCAAGTGGGGCCACCAGCCCTGGGGGGCCACATGGGCCCTAGGTGGTGCGCCTAGGCCCACATGGGCCAAGGGGAACCAGCCCCAAGGGGCCCATGCGCCTAGGGTGGAAAAAGGGGAGAGTCCATGAGGGGGAAGGCTCCTCCGAGGTGCCTTGGGGAGGGTGGACACCTCCCCCTCTCTTGGCCGCACCCCTCCCTTGGAGGAGGGAGCAAGGCTGCGCCCTCCCCCCCTCCTTGGCACCTATATAAAGGGGGGAGGGGAAGGGGGCAGCAGCACCTTGCCCTGACGCCTCCTCTCCCTCTCCAACACATCCTCCTCCTCCGTAGTGCACGGGCGAAGCCCGCCGAGAATCTGCAAGTTCCACCATCACCACGCCCGTCGTGCTGCTGCTGGAGCCATCTTCCTCAACCTCTCCTTCACCTTGCTGGATCAAGAAGAAGGAGACGTTACGCTGACCGTGACGTGTGTTGAACGCGGAGGTGCCGTCTGCTCGGCACTAGATCATCGGTGAATTGGATCGCGGCAAGTACGACTACCTCATCCACGTTCACTCCAAGCTTCCGCTTGCGATCTACAAAGTGGTATGTAGATGCTATCCAATCTGAATACTCGTTGCTAGATGAACTCATAGATGGATCTTGGTGAAACCGTAGGAAAAATTTTAATTTTCTGCAACGTTCCCCCAACAGGAGAGGCCTACTAGATGCATCGAGGGTGGAACTGCAATGTTATCAATAAGAGTGTGGATGTGTTTACGTGTGTGCACATGCGTGATAGATCTGTCGAGACGCATCCATGGATGATGAAGGGGAACCATGTGTTTGGTAAGCAAACCTAACTAGATCGGTAGATCAATTGTTGTTTGTCGGAGGAAGGGAGAGAGAACTAATGAGGTAGATTGATCGACGTGTGGGTAAAAACGAGTTATAATGACCTAGCTAGCTATATGTATAGCGAGAGACCGGTCGGTGTACGTCCATTTGTTAGAGGCAAATAAGGCCCAGCGAGACGGATAGACAGAGAGAATGGAGCTAGGAGGAGGTGCGAGAGGCCCAACTACTAGCTAGATAGGGGGAGGAGTGTGCTGTTGTGAGATCGGTGAAAAGAGGCGAGAGTTTACACGTGTGTACGACCGTATGAGAGACACGAGGCAAGGACACATAAAGGAGGAGATTGAAGGTGTTTGTGTATGTTGTAGGCAGGCATCGCCAAGAGGTTTATCGATTGGTGTGTGTCGGAAAGGAGTTGTGGAGACTACGGGAGAACGACCTAAAGAAAAAAATGAATGTGCCCGGTGGATAGAATGCCGAGGGAGGGAGGGCGAGGAGGGCGTGTGCATGCATGAGAGAAAGTTAGTGGTACCTACAAAGGTTAGAGGATTGTGTGGGTGTAAGATACTAACAAAGATCATAATTTGATATGAAATTAAGCGGATTCATATATTTGAGCAAGAGATCATAGTGTTTTATACATTGCATGCATGAATATAGCGGTGATACACGTGCTGTGCACATGTTATACCATAATGTGATAATGCATGGCGTTTGCAACTCACAACTAAATGCCGAACAATCTAAACCATACTATACATCAAACAATCTCACATTTTATTTGAATTTGTGATAATGTGTGGCGTTTGCAGCTTACAACTAAATATCGAACAATCTAAACAATACTATATATCGAACATTATCACATTTTATTTGAATTTGTGGTAATGTGTGGTGTTTACAACTCACATCTAAATACTTGTAGGCGTGAGGCGGGGCACCATACATAATGTGATAAACACATTATACATATGAGACATGGTTTAGATTATGAAGATCTAGCTAGAGCTAGAAATGTAATGTGATTTGAAATCAAAATAAAGTGGATTCAAAAATCTAGTTTGAGTTCATATTGTACACATAGTTCATATGTAACTCGAGACTAATCATGTGGTGTGCTGTGAAGATAATACACAAACGATGGTTTAACTTGACAATAATGATGATTGTAGATCTTATTAAAGCAGAGAAATGAATTCAAATTCTTTGACTTCACAACAATCATTCTTGTAGATCTTATTCAAATAGAGAAATGAATTCAAATTTAGTTCATATTGAAGCGGTAGTATATACGTTTGGAATGCACTAAAACGTTCATTTGAGTAGTAGGTTGCATGCTTTATACACGTAGCGGAATATTTTAATTGAAGATAACATGACTTCAAAGTTTTGAATGACATTTGTAGTGCGCATTGATTTGGTACAGTACACGTTAGGCTTGTCCGGAAATTTCAACCCGTGCCTTGTTAGCCCGAAATATTTAAGATATATCTTTGTCTCGTTGTGCTCTGACAAATCCCTCCATCTCAACCCACGCCTTGCTATTCCGAAATTACAACGCACGCGAAAACTCCCACCTCCTGTGAAATCCAGACACGTGAAATGCCCGTGGTACCCCTGAATCGAAAGAACCGCCTCAAATCGGTGGGGGGTACTTTCGTAACTTACCCCACATTTCGGACAAGCGCGTCTCTAAGCCATGGTTCCCCACTGCCATCCCATCCGCCCACCCATTCGTACACCGAGGCCGCGAAAACCCGCGACGAAACCCCACACCCTGCTCCGTCCGCCACCCAGCCGGAGCCTCTTCCCCGACGACGTTGTCCACAGCAACACCTCGACGTCCCTCATCCATCGTACCAGATGAGGATCCGTCGTCTATCTCATCGTCTCGCCGGTTCAGCCACCCCGTCCTCCACCTCCAAGGAGCTGCCCCGACGTTCCCCTCGTCTTTCGCGCCACCTCCATTCCCACACCGCCGTCTTCACCTACACCACCGGAAGAGCATCATCATCACCGTTTCCTCGGATGAAGCTGCGGCCTAATCGGCGCCACCAAAGAGGTTGTACACTAATCGCCGCATTTTCTTCTTGATTCGATCTCACGGTTGTGCCGGCGCTCGGTCCCGAGCCGACACGGCGCGGCTCCATCCACGGCGGCGTCGCCGGCCACTTCCTCCACGGCGTCGGTCCCTCGGCGGCGACGTCCACATCAGTAGGAGCTGCTGCTGCTTTAGCTCTTGCTCGTGCTGCTGCTCTGCTCTTGCTCTCGGTCCCCTGCCTGGTCTGCTCTTGCTATTGCTCTTGCTTTCGGCTGCTGCTCTCGCTCTTGCTCTTGCTCTTGGTCTTGCTTGCGATGCTGCTCGATTTAGCTACACTTTAGTCGATCGAATCGACTTTTGGGTCGATCGATTTTCAGGGGTGGGGGCTCGCCGGGGTGAAGGAAGAACCAGCCGAACGGGAGGGGGCTCACGGAGAGGTACCCCACTATCTTCCTTCGGGTTCCGGCGGGGGGCGGGGGTCGTCGACGGGGGCGGGGCGGTGGCGTGGGGATCGCCGGAGAAAAAACTCGGCACGTGGGGGCCTAGAGGGATGGCTGGGGCGGCGGTGGACCGACGGTGGGGAGTGTTTATGGGGCGGGCGGGCGCTCCGTCATGGCGGCGGGGTCATTTGTTTGGCCGGTGGTGGTGGCGGCTCGAGGGGTGGAGGTTGAAGATGAACCGCATGCCCTTGATTTCGTATCCAACGGCTGCAAATTCGACCCAGTGAGATGAAAAGTCAGTCGACCGACGTGTAGCCTCACCTTGCTAGTGCGTTCAGTTTTGACAAAGAAAATTCAGTTTCGATAGTTAAGGTCGGTTTGACGGTTAAGTTCGATTTGACAGTTAAGTTCGTGAGATGAGCGGCTGATACGTCTCCAATGGATCTATAATTTATGAAGCGTTCATGCTATTTTATTATCTGTTTTGAATGATTATGGGCTTTATTATGCACTTTTGTATTACTTTGGGACTAACCTATTAACCGGAGGCCCAGCCCATATTGTCGCTTTTATTGCTCGTTTCGATTTCGAGGAAAAGGACTATCAAACGGAGTCCAAACGGAATGAAACCTTCGCAGCATGATTTTTGGAATATTATCACCGGAGGCTTGAGATCAAGTCGGAAGATCCTCGAGGAGCCCAGGAGATAGGGGGCGCACTTCTGCTGGCGCGCCCCTGTCTTGTGGACCCCTCGAGCACCTCCCGACCGACTTCTTTCGCCTATATAACCCTACGCACTTAAAACCACGAATATCATGATAGATCGGGAGTTCCGCCGCCATAAGCCTCTCTCAGAGCCACCAAAACCTCTCGGGAGTCCGTTCCGGGTACCTCACGGAGGGGGAACCCATCACCGTGGCCATCTTCATCATCCGGCCCTCTCCATGACGAGGAGGGAGTAGTTCACCCTCGGGCTGAGGGTATGTACCAGTAGCTATGTGTTTGATCTCTCTCTCTCTCTCTCTCTCTCTCTCGTGTTCTCTCTCATGTTCCCTCTATGGCACGATCTTGATGTATCTTGAGCTTTGCTATTATAGTTGGATCTTATGATGTTTCTCCCCCTCTACTCTCTTGTGATGAATTGAGTTTCCCCTTTGAAGTTATCTTATCGGATTGAGTCTTTGATTTGAGAACACTTGATGTATGTGTTGCCGTGTTTATCTATGGTGACAATGGGATATCACGTGCCACTTGATGTATGTTTTCGTGACCAACTTGCGGGTTCCGCCCATGAACCTATGCATAGAGGTTGGCACACGTTTTCTTGACTCTCCGGTAGAAACTTTGGGGCACTCTTTGAAGTACTTTGTGTTGGTTGGATGAATCTGAGATTGTGTGATGCATATCGTATAATCATGCCCACGGATACTTGAGGTGACAATGGAGTATCTAGGTGACATTAGGGTTTTGGTTGATTTGTGTCTTAAGGTGTTATTCTAGTACGGACTCTTTAATAGATCGATCCGAAAGAATAACTTTGAGGTGGTTTCGTACCCTACCATAATCTCTACGTTTGTTCTCCGCTATTAGTGGCTTTGGAGTGACTCTTTGTTGCATGTTGAGGGATTGTTATATGATCTATCTATGTTATTATTGTTGAGAGAACTTGCACTAGTGAAAGTATGAACACTAGGCCTTGTTTCCTAGCATTGCAATACCGTTTACGCTCACTTTTACCACTTGTTACTTTGCTGTTTTTATATTTTCAGATTACAAAAACCTATATCTACCATCCATATTGCACTTGTATCACCATCTCTTCGCCGAACTAGTGCACCTATACAATTTACCATTGTATTGGGTGTGTTGGGGACACAAGAGACTCTTTGTTATTTGGTTGCAGGGTTGTTTGAGAGAGACCATCTTCATCCTACGCCTCCCACAGATTGATAAACCTTAGGTCATCCACTTGAGGGAAATTTGCTACTGTCCTTCAAACTTGTGCACTTGCAGGCCCAACAACGTCTACAAGAAGAAGGTTGTGTAGTAGACATCAACGGCTGATGTATTTTACATCTAGCACTTTGTGGTTATGTATTTTACGTCATGTATTGGAGATGTTACTAGAATTCGACTCAGGTTAACGTTGTTTGTTGTCTCTCTTGTCCTGCTTCAGCCTCAGCGTCATACAACTCACCGGAGCTGCTCCAACGACGAAACCCTCCATCACAGTGGAGCAGTACCTCGGGCTCCATCTCTAGACGCCTAAGATCTTCTTCCCCTCCTCCGATAGCAAAGTCAGCCGGAGCATCATCACCGGCCAACCCAATCACGCTGAGATCGACATGGCTTCGCCAAAGAGGTTGTACACTTGTTGCATCTCTTTTTTACTCTACATATTATATATATTGTCCATCGAGCACACGGATTTGTTCCTTTAGTGTCTCCTTGAAAGAAAAAATGTAGGAATTTTAATTTTCACGTGTCCTCCTTTTCAAATTCCTATTCATGAAGCACAAGACTAAGAGATAGTATCATAATAGCATTATAACCGTAGAATTTTCTTGTGGTTTGACTTAATCTCACCATGATTCTTTGCATCCTGTGATCTTCCAATTGTTGTGAATCAAACACCCAGATTGGCAGAAATCCTGTGTTTCTAAATTCTCTGCTTTGCACGTGCATTCCTATCCTATTCCTGTCTATTTCCTCTCCCTGCATTGTTGGAATCCTCCAATTCAAACGAGCACTTACATAATTACTTCTCTTACAGATAGTTGTCAAAGAAAACCTTGCGTGGTTTGTCCCGCTCCTGCTGCGCCGTCGTCCACCCCAGCTCAGCTGCTCCAACAACAGAAGGGTCCAGCACAACAGGGATCCGGCCTCCAGACTGTCTTTCGCCGCCTCAGATCTTCTTCCCCGCCGCTGGCAGCCATGAAAACTGCATTACCATCATCAACCGAGCAGATGACCTCGAGGACTACACGGGTCCGCAAGAGAGGTCACACTCTTTCGTGTCTGCCACGTTATGCATCGCTAATATTACATGCTACTTTATCATCCTGTTCACCGATTAGACTCTGAGTCAGCTCCAAACTAATGGTTAAACTTGAGTTTTTAAATGGTTGTGCGGTACATATCGGGGACGCTATCAATAGTATCTATCTACTATCTGGTTAATCTCCGGTGTCTACTATGAGTTTCATGTTGGGTGGGAAACAAATAGTAAAGAAGCCATTATCTGTATTTTTAACTGAAGCCATTATCACTTTGCTATTATTGTTTTTGGGTCTATCCACAGGTTGCTACCATCACTCTGGATTTCTGCATGCACTCCTTACATAATCTCACTATGTTTTATTCCTATGCATGACAGTTATTGTAAACAATGGAACTGAACATGTAGAGCAAAAGATACGAGCCTTGCAAAACCAAAGGTATATGTGATATACATGTAATTGATGTGTACCTTACCAGTACTCGTAGTAGCTCTTGGGTATTTGATACCGGTGCAGTTGCTCATATTTGTAACTCAAAGCAGGAGCTGCGGAATAAACGGAGATGGCGAAGGACGAGGTGACGATGCGTGTCGGGAATGGTTCCAAGGTCGATGTGATCGCCGTCGGCACACTGCCTCTGCATTTACCTACGGGATTAGTTTTAAACCTCAATAATTGTTATTTAGTGCCAAGTTTGGGCATGAACATTGTATCTGGATCTCGTTTAATTCGAGATGGCTACTCATTTAAATCCGAGAATAATGGTTGTTCTATTTATATGAGAGATATGTTTTATGGTCATGCTCCGATGGTTAATGGTTTATTCTTAATGAATCTCGTACGTGATGATACACATATTCATAGTGTGAATACCAAAAGTGTTGATAACAATAGTCCCACATATTTGTGGCACTGCCGCCTTGGTCACATAGGTGTCAAACGCATGAAGAAGCTCCATGCAGATGGACTTTTAGAGTCTCTTGATTATGAATCATTTGACACGTGCGAACCATGCCTCATGGGTAAAATGACCAAGACTCCATTCTCAGGAACAATGGAGCGAGCAACCAACTTATTGGAAATCATACATACCGATGTGTGCGGTCCAATGAGTGTTGAGGCTCATGGTGGCTATCGTTATGTTCTCACCCTCACCGATGACTTGAGTAGATATGGGTATGTCTACTTAATGAAACACAAGTCTGAGACCTTTGAAAAATTCAAGGAATTTCAGAGTGAGGTTGAAAATCAACGTGATAGAAAGATCAAGTTTCTACGATCGATCGTGGAGGAGAATACTTGAGTCACGAATTTGGCACACACTTAAGAAAATGTGGAATAGTTTCACAACTCACGCGCTGGAACACCTCAGCGTAATGGTGTGTCCGAACGTCGTAATCGCACTCTATTAGATATGGTGCGATCTATGATGTCTCTTACCGATTTACCGCTATCTTTTGGGGCTATGCTTTAGAGACCGCCGCATTCACTTTAAATAGGGCTCCGTCGAAATCCGTTGAGACGACACCGTATGAATTATGGTTTGGGAAGAAACCTAAGCTGTCGTTTCTAAAAGTTTGGGGATGCGATGCTTATGTCAAGAAACTTCAACCTGAGAAGCTCGAACCCAAGTCGGAAAAATGCGTCTTCATAGGATACCCGAAGAAAGCTGTTGGGTATACCTTCTACCTCAGATCCGAAGGCAAGATCTTTGTTGTTAAGAATGGATTCTTTACGGAGAAAGAGTTTCTCTCGAAAAGAAGTAAGTGGGAGGAAAGTAGAACTTGATGAAGTGTTATCTCTTGAACCGGAAAATGGCGAAACTCAAGAAAACGTTTCTCGTGAGCCTGCACCGACTAGAGAGGAAATTAATGATGATGATCAAGATGCTTCGATCAAGCTCCTACTGAAATTGAAGGTCCACAAGGACACGTTCCGCACTGCAGTGGTACGGCAACCCTGTCTTGGAAATCATGTTGTTAGACAACGGTGAACCTTGAACTATGAGGAAGCAATGGCGGGCCCGGATTCCGACAAATGGCTGGAAGCCATGAAATCCGAGATAGGATCCATGTATGAAAACGAAGTATGGACTTTGACTGACTTGCCCGTTGAACGGCGAGCCATAGAAAATAAATGGATCTTTAAGAAGAAGACAGACGCGGATGGTAATGTGACCATCTATAAAGCTCGGCTTGTCGCTAAGGGTTATCGACAAGTTCAAGGGGTTGACTACGATGAGACTTTCTCACGGTAGCGGAGCTGAAGTCCGTCGTAATCATGTTAGCAATTGCCGCATACTATGATTATGAGATATGGCAAATGGACGTCAAAACGGCATTCCTTAATGGTTTCCTTAAGGAAGAATTGTATATGATGCAGCCGGAAGGTTTTGTCGATCCTAAGAATGTCGACAAGGTGTGCAAGCTCCAACGCCGATTTATGGGCTGGTGCAAGCATCTCGGAGTTGGAACATTCGCTTTGATGAGATGATCAAAGCGTTTGGGTTTACAGACTTATGGAGAAGCCTGTGTTTACAAGAAAGTGAGTGGGAGCTCTATAGCATTTCTCATATTATATGTAGACGACATACTTTTGATGGGAAATGATATAGAACTCTTGGACAAGATAAGGCCTATTTGAATAAAAGTTTTTCAATGAAGGACCTTGGAGAAGCTGCTTATATATTAGGCATCAAGATCTATAGAGATAGATCGAGACGCCTCATAGGTCTTTCACAAAGCACATACCTTGATAAGATATTGAAGAAGTTCAATATGGATCAATCTAAGAAGGGGTTCTTACGTGTTACAAGGTGTGAAATTGAGCTCAGCTCAATGTCCGACCACCACGAGAAGATATAGAAGAGATGAGTGTCATCCCCTATGCCTCAGCCATAGGTTCTATTATGTATGCCATGCTGTGTACCAGACCTGATGTAAACCTTGCCGTAAGTTTGGTAGGAAGGTACCAAAGTAATCCCGGCAAGGAACACCGGACAGCGGTCAAGAATATCCTGAAGTACACGAAAAGGACTAAGGAAATGTTTCTCGTTTATGGAGGTGACGAAGAGCTCGTCAGAAAGGTTACGTCCGACGCTTAGCTTCGACACAGATCTGGATGACTCTAAGTCACAAACCGGATACGTGTATATTTTGAATGGTGGGGCGATGGCTGGTGCAGTTGCAAGCAAAGCGTCGTGGCGGGATCTACATGTGAAGCGGAGTACATGGCAGCCTCGGAGGCAGCACATGAAGCAATTTGGGTGAAGGAGTTCATCACCGACCTCGAGTCATACCCAATGCGTCGGGGCCAATCAAGCTCTTCGTGACAACACCGGAGCTATTGCACTTGCAAAGGAGCCCAGGTTTCACAAGAAGACTAGGCACATCAAGCGTCGCTTCAACTCCATTCGTGAAAATGTTCAAGATGGAGACATAGAAATTTGTAAAGTGCACACGGATCTGAATGTCGCAGATCCGTTGACTAAACCTCTCCCTAAGGCAAAACATGATCAGCACCAGAACTCTATGGGTGTTCGATTCATCACAATGTAACTAGATTATTGACTCTAGTGCAAGTGGGAGACTGTTGGAAATATGCCCTAGAGGCAATAATAAAAGCATTATTATTATATTTCCTTATTCATGATAATTGTCTTTATTCGTGCTATAATTGTGTTAACCGGAAATCGTAATACATGTGTGAATAACAGACAACAACATGTCCCTAGTGAGCCTCTAGTTGACTAGCTCGTTGATCGACGAGATAGTCATGGTTTCTGACTATGGACATTGGATGTCATCGATAACGGGATCACATCATTAGGAGAATGATGTGATGGACAAGACCCAATCTTAACATAGCATAAGATCGCCGATTCGTTTGCTAGAGTTTTCCAATGTCAAGTGTCCTTTCCTTAGACCATGAGATCGTGTAACTCCCGGATACCGTAGGAGTGCTTTGGGTATGCCAAACGTCACAACGTGGCGGGTGACTATAAAGGTATGCTACAGGTATCTCCGAAAGTGTCTGTTGGGTTGACATGGATCGAGGCGGGATTTGTCACTCCGCTGAGCGGAGAGGTATCACCGGGCCCTCTCGGTAATGCATCATCACAATGAGCTCAATGTGATCGAAGTGTTTGATCACGGGATCATGCATTACGGTAACGAGAAAAGTGACTTGCGGTAACGAGATTGAACGAGGTATTGGTATACCGACGATCGAATCTCGGGCAAGTAAAATACCGATTGACAAAGGGAATCGTATACGGGATTAATTGAATCCTTGACATCGTGGTTCATCCGATGAGATCATCGTGGAGCATGTGGGAGCCAACATGGGTATCCAGATCCGCTGTTGGTTATTGCCCGAGAGCCGTCTCGGTCATGTTCGCATGTCTCCGAACCCGTAGGGTCTACACACTTAAGGTTGATAGCGCTTAGGGTTGTAGGAATATGTATGTGCAGTAACCCGAATGTTGTTCGAGTCCCGGATGAGATCCTGGGCGTCACGAGGAGTTCCGGAATGGTCCGGAGGTAAAGAATTATATATAGGAAGTGCTGTTTGACCATCGGGACAAGTTTCGGTGATATCGGTATTGTCTGGGACCACCGGAGGGGTCCTGGGGTCCACCAAGTGGGGCCACCAGCCCTGTGGGGCCACATGGGCCCTAGGTGGTGCGCCCTAGGCCCACATGGGCCAAGGGAACCAGCCCCAAGGGGCCCATGCGCCTAGGGTGGAAAAAGGGGAGAGTCCATGAGGGGGAAGGCTCCTCCGAGGTGCCTTGGGGAGGGTGGACACCTCCCCCTCTCTTGGCCGCACCCCTCCCTTGGAGGAGGGAGCAAGGCTGCGCCCTCCCCCCCTCCTTGGCACCTATATAAAGGGGGAGGGGAAGGGGGCAGCAGCACCTTTGCCCTGGACGCCTCCCTCCCTCTCCAACACATCCTCCTCCTCCGTAGTGCACGGCGAAGCCTCGCCGGAATCTTGCAAGTTCCACCATCACCACGCCGTCAGGCTGCTGCTGGAGCCATCTTCCTCAACCTCTCCTTCACCTTGCTGGATCAAGAAGAAGGAGGCGTTACGCTGACCGCACGTGTGTTGAACGCGGAGGTGCCGTCCAGATTCGGCACTAGATCATCGGTGAATTGGATCGCGGCAAAGTACGACTACCTCATCCACGTTCACTCCGAAGCTTCCGCTATGCGATCTACAAAGTGGTATGTAGATGCTATCCAATCTGAATACTCGTTGCTAGATGAACTCATAGATGGATCTTGGTGAAACCGTAGGAAAAATTTTAATTTTCTGCAACGTTCCCCAACAGGAGAGGCCTACTAGACAGACTGAGGGTGGAACTGCAATGTTATCAATAAGAGTGTGGATGTGTTTCTGTGTGTGCCTGTGCGTGATAGATCTGTCGAGACGCATCCATGGATGATGAAGGGGAACCATGTGTTTGGTAAGCAAACCTAACTAGATCGGTAGATCAATTGTTGTTTGTCGGAGGAAGGGAGAGACAGAACTAATGAGGTAGATTGATCGACGTGTGGGTAAAAACGAGTTATAAGGACCTAGCTAGCTATATGTATAGCGAGAGACCGGTCGGTGTACGTCCATTTGTTAGAGGCAAATAAGGCCCAAATGAGACGGATAGAGCGAGAGAATGGAGCTAGGAGGTGGTGCGAGAGGCACAACTACTAGCTAGATAGGGGAGGAGTGTGCTGTTGTGAGATCGATGAAAAGAGGGGCGAGAGTTTACACGTGTGTCTGACCGTATGAGAGACACGAGGCAAGGACACATAAAGGAGGAGATTGAAGGTGTTTGTGTATGTTGTAGGCAGGCATCACCGAAGAGGTTTATCGATTGGTGTGTGTCGGAAAGGAGTTGTGGAGACTCTGGGAGAACGACCTAAAGAAAAAAATGAATGTGCCCGGTGGATAGAATGCCGAGGGAGGGGGAGGGCGAGGAGGGCGTGTGCATGCATGAGAGAAAGTTAGTGGTACCTACAAAGGTTAGAGGATTGTGTGGGTGTAAGATACTAACAAAGATCATAATTTGATATGAAATTAAGCGGATTCATATATTTGAGCAAGAGATCATAGTGTTTTATACATTGCATGCATGAATATAGCGGTGATACACGTGCTGTGCACATGTTATACCATAATGTGATAATGCATGGCGTTTGCAACTCACAACTAAATGCCGAACAATCTAAACCATACTATACATCAAACAATCTCACATTTTATTTGAATTTGTGATAATGTGTGGCGTTTGCAGCTTACAACTAAATATCGAACAATCTAAACAATACTATATATCGAACATTATCACATTTTATTTGAATTTGTGGTAATGTGTGGTGTTTACAACTCACATCTAAATACTTGTAGGCGTAGGGGGCGGGGCACCATACATAATGTGATAAAAAAATTATACATATTAGACATGGTTTAGATTATGAAGATCTAGCTAGAGCTAGAAATGTAATGTGTTTTGAAATCAAAATAAAGTGGATTCAAAAAATCTAGTTCGAGTTCATATAGTACACATAGTTCATATGTAACTCGAGGCTAATCATGTGGTGTGCTGTGAAGATAATAAACAAACGATGGTTTAACTTGACAATAATGATGATTGTAGATCTTATTAAAACAGAGAAATGAATTCAAATTCTTTGACTTCACAACAATCATTCTTGTAGATCTTATTCAAATAGAGAAATGAATTCAAATTTAGTTCATATTGAAGCGGTAGTATATCGTTTGGAATGCACTAAATCGTTCATTTGAGTAGTAGGTTGCATGCATTATACACGTAGCGGAATATTTTAATTGAACATAACATGACTTCAAAGTTTTGAATGACATTTGTAGTGCGCATTGATTTGGTACAGTACACGTTAGGCTTGTCCGGAAATTTCAACCCGTGCCTTGTTAGCCCGAAATATTTAAGATATATCTTTGTCTCGTTGTGCTCTGACAAATCCCTCCATCTCAACCCACGCCTTGCTATTCCGAAATTACAACGCACGCGAAAAACTCCCACCTCTGTGAAATCCGGACACGTGAAATGCCCGTGGTACCCCTGAACCGAAAGAACCGCCTCAAATCGGTGGGGGGTACTTTCGTAACTTACCCCACATCTCGGACAAGCGCGTCTCCAAGCCATGGTTCCCCACTGCCATCCCATCCGCCCACCCATTCGGACACCGAGGCCGCGAAAACCCGCGACGAAACCCCACACCCTGCTCCGTCCGCCACCCAGCGGAGCCTCTTCCCCGACGGCGTTGTCCACAGCAACACCTCGGCGTCCCTCATCCATCGTGCAGATGAGGATCCATCGTCGATCTGGTCGTCCCGCCGGTTCAGCCACCCCGTCCTCCACCTCCAAGGAGCTGCCCTGACGTTCCCCTCGTCTTTCGCGCCACCTCCATTCCCACACCGCCGTCTTCACCTACACCACCGGAAGAGCATCATCATCACCGTTTCCTCGGATGAAGCTGCGGCCTAATCGGCGCCGCCAAAGAGGTTGTACACTAATCGCCGCATTTTCTTCTTGATTCGATCTCACGGTGCTGCCAGCGCTCGGTCCCGAGCCAACACGGCGCGGATCCATCCACGGCGGGGTCGCCGGCCACTTCCTCCACGGCGTTGCTCCCTCGGCGGCGACGTCCACATCAGTAGGAGCTGCTGCTGCTTTAGCTCTTGCTCGTGCTGCTGCTCTGCTCTTGCTCTCGGTCCCCTGCCTGGTCTGCTCTTGCTATTGCTCTTGCTCGCGCTGCTGCTCTCGCTCTTGCTCTTGCTCTTGCTCTTGCTTGCAATGCTGCTCCGATTTAGCTACACTTCAGTCGACTGAATCGACTTTTGGGTCAGTCGATTTTTAGGGGGTGGGGTGAAGGAAGAACCAGCCGCAGCGGGGAGGGGGGCTCGCCGGAGAGGTACCCCACTATCTATCTTAGGGTTCAGGATGGGGGCGGTGGTGCGTCGACGGTGGCGGGCGGTGGCGTGGGGATCGCGGAGAAAAAACTTCGCACGTGGGGGCCTAGAGGATGGCCGGCGGCGGTGGACCGACGGTGGGGAGTGTTTATGGGGCGGGCGGCGCTCCGCCGGGCGGCGGGGGGCTGCTGTTTGGCCGGTGGTGGCTGGCGGCTCAGGGGGGTGGAGGTTGAAGATGAACCGCATGCCCTTGATTTCGTATCCAACGGCTGCAAATTCGACTGACCAGAGATGAAAAAGTCAGTCGACCGACGTGTAGCCTCACCTTGCTAGTGCGTTCAGTTTTGACAGCAAAATTCAGTTTCGATAGTTAAGGTCAGTTTCGACAGTTAAGTTCAGTTTCGACAGTTAAGTTCAGAGATGAGCGGCTGATACGTCTCCAATGGATCTATAATTTATGAAGCGTTCATGCTATTTTATTATCTGTTTTGAATGATTATGGGCTTTATTATGCACTTTTGTATTACTTTTGGGACTAACCTATTAACCGGAGGCCCAGCCCATATTGTCGCTTTTATTGCTGTTTCAAAGATTTCGAGGAAAAGGACTATCAAACGGAGTCCAAACGGAATGAAACCTTCGGCAGCATGATTTTTTGGAATATTATCACCTGGAGGCTTGGAGATCAAGTCAGAAGATCCTCGAGGAGCCCAGGAGATAGGGGGGCGCACCCCCCCTACAGGGCGCGGCCCCCTGTCTTGTGGACCCCTCGAGCACCTCCTGACCGACTTCTTTCGCCTATATAACCCTACGTACCCTAAAACCACCGAATATCATGATAGATCGGGAGTTCCGCCGCCGCAAGCCTCTGTAGCCACCAAAACCTCCTGGAGTCCGTTCCTGCATTCTGCCGGAGGGGGGAACCCATCACCGGTGGCCATCTTCATCATCCCGCCCTCTCCATGACGAGGAGGGAGTAGTTCACCCCTCGGGGCTGAGGGTATGTACCGAGCTATGTGTTTGATCTCTCTCTCTCTCTCTCTCTCTCTCGTGTCCTCTCTCGTGTTCCCTCTATGGCACGATCTTGATGTATCGCGAGCTTTGCTATTATAGTTGGATCTTATGATGTTTCTCCCCTCTACTCTCTTGTGATGAATTGAGTTTCCCCTTTGAAGTTATCTTATCGGATTGAGTCTTTGATTTGAGAACACTTGATGTATGTGTTGCCGTGTTTATCTATGGTGACAATGGGATATCACGTGCCACTTGATGTATGTTTTCGTGACCAACTTATGGGTTCCGCCCATGAACCTATGCATAGAGGTTGGCACACGCTTTCTTGACTCTCGGTAGAAACTTTGGGGCACTCTTTGAAGTACTTTGTGTTGGTTGGATGAATCTGAGATTGTGTGATGCATATCGTATAATCATGCCCACGGATACTTGAGGTGACAATGGAGTATCTAGGTGACATTAGGGTTTTGGTTGATTTGTGTCTTAAGGTGTTATTCTAGTACGGACTCTTTAATAGATCGATCCGAAAGAATAACTTTGAGGTGGTTTCGTACCCTACCATAATCTCTACGTTTGTTCTCCGCTATTAGTGGCTTTGGAGTGACTCTTTGTTGCATGTTGAGGGATTGTTATATGATCTATCTATGTTATTATTGTTGAGAGAACTTGCACTAGTGAAAGTATGAACACTAGGCCTTGTTTCCTAGCATTGCAATACCGTTTACGCTCACTTTTACCACTTGTTACTTTGCTGTTTTATATTTTCAGATTACAAAAACCTATATCTACCATCCATATTGCACTTGTATCACCATCTCTTGGCGAACTAGTGCACCTATACAATTTACCATTGTATTGGGTGTGTTGGGGACACAAGAGACTCTTTGTTATTTGGTTGCAGGGTTGTTTGAGAGAGACCATCTTCATCCCACGCCTCCACAGATTGATAAACCTTAGGTCATCCACTTGAGGGAAATTTGCTACTGTCCTTCAAACTTGTGCACTTGCAGGCCCAACAACGTCTACAAGAAGAAGGTTGTGTAGTAGACATCAACGGCTGATGTATTTTACATCTAGCACTTTGTGGTTATGTATTTTACGTCATGTATTGGAGATGTTACTAGAATTCGACTCAGGTTAACGTTGTTTGTTGTCTCTCTTGTCCTGCTTCAGCCTCAGCGTCATACAACTCACCGGAGCTGCTCCAACGACGAAACCCTCCATCACGGTGGAGCAGTACCTCGGGCTCCATCTCTAGACGCCTAAGATCTTCTTCCCCTCCTCCGATAGCAAAGTCAGCCGGAGCATCATCACCGGCCAACCCAATCACGCTGAGATCGACATGGCTTCGCCAAAGAGGTTGTACACTTGTTGCATCTCTTTTTTACTCTACATATTATATATATTGTCCACTGAGCACACGGATTTGTTCCTTTAGTGTCTCCTTGAAAGAAAAAATGTAGGAATTTTAATTTTCACGTGTCCTCCTTTTCAAATTCCTATTCATGAAGCACAAGACTAAGAGATAGTATCATAATAGCATTATAACCGTAAATTTTCTTGTGGTTTGACTTAATCTCACCATGATTCTTTGCATCCTGTGATCTTCCAATTGTTGTGAATCAAACACCCAGATTGGCAGAAATCCTGTGTTTCTAAATTCTCTGCTTTGCACGTGCATTCCTATCCTATTCCTGTCTATTTCCTCTCCCTGCATTGTTGGAATCCTCCAATTCAAACGAGCACTTACAGAATTACTTCTCTTACATATAGTTGTCAAATAAAACCTTGCGTGGTTTGTCCCGCTCCTGCTGCGCCGTCGTCCACCCCAGCTCAGCTGCTCCTACAACAGAAGGGTCCAACACAACAGGGATCCGGCCTCCAGACTGTCTTTCGCCGCCTCAGATCTTCTTCCCTGCCGCTGGCAGCCATGAAAACTGCATTACCATCATCAACCGAGCAGATGACCTCGAGGACTACACGGGTCCGCAAGAGAGGTCACACTCTTTCGTGGTTCCGCTTACGTTATGCATCGCTTAATATTACATGCTACTTTATCGTCCTGTTCACCGATTAGACTCGAGTCGACTCCAAACTAATGGTTAAACTTGAGTTTTTAAATGGTTGTGCGGTACATATCGGGGACGCTATCAATAGTATCTATCTACTATCTGGTTAATCTCCGGTGTCTACTATGAGTTTCATGTTGGGTGGGAAACAAATAGTAAAGAAGCCATTATCTGTATTTTTAACTGAAGCCATTATCTGCCTGCTATTATTGTTTTTGGGTCTATCCACAGGTTGCTACCATCACTCTGGATTTCTGCATGCACTCCTTACATAATCTCACTATGTTTTATTCCTATGCATGACAGTTATTGTAAACAATGGAACTGAACATGTAGAGCAAAAGATACGAGCCTTGCGTGGCAATAAAATTTCATGCAGACGTCACTCCATGGTAGGCGCAAAGGCAGCCCCCTCCACACATTTCTGATTGTAACCAAGAGGAAGATATCTGTTCTGAGGGGGATTCAGAAGGAGAAGACAACTCCTATTTACCCCCTGAGGTCTTCGCTCTAACTTGGCATGCTGATGTTGGTTATACCATGCATATGGTGTCTTGCATTGCTTACTTTATACATCAAATATGTCATCTGCTTAGTTTAGACATCCTTTATGTGAATGCCATCTGTTTAGTTTATTCATCGTTTTTGTGAATTATGCAACGCCATCTTGTTTAGCCAGACATCATATATGCGAATTTTGCAATGCCATCCTGCTTAGCCAGCCATCTTATATGTAAATTATATCAGGCCATCCTTTTTTTGCGTTACATATTACATTTGTCAACAATGTTAGTACATTCAACTGCTCTTCGTGTGCACCAGCCATTTGACACGGTAATGGCAAATTCTGGAGTGAAAACAAGGTCTTCAGAGCAGATTATGCTATCTGACGGAGCGCATATCTCGCTGGTTACGGATAGCTCCTCAGAGGAGGATTCAGAGACAGATGACCAGGCCTATTCCCCCCGAGGTGTTTGCTCTAACTTGGCAGGGTTATGTTGCTCATATCGTGCGTATGGTGTCTTGCATTGCTATGTCATTTGATTAGTTTAGACATGCTTTGTGTGAATGACACCTGTTCAGTGTCTAATTACCGTATATGTGAATTATGCATTGCCATCTTGTTGCAAGACATTATATATGTGAATTATACAATGCTATCTTGTTGCAAAGGCCTTAGATATGTGAATTACGCAATGCCATGTTGTTTAGCCAATCATCATGTATGTGAATTATATCATGCTATCCTTTTTTTGTATTACGTGTTCCATTTGTTGACAACGTTTGTATATTCAACTACTCTTCCTGTGCATCAGTCATTTAAAGCGGTGATGAAAGTATCAGGAGTGAAAACAAGGTATTGAGGCAGACAATGCTACTGCTGAAGCAGACATCTTGCTGGTTACTGAGTGCTCCTCGGAGGAGGATTCGTAGACCGATGACCAGTCCCATTTCCCCGAGGTCTATTCTCAAACTTGGCGAGGTTATATTACCCATGTCATGCATGTTGTCTTGCATTGCTTAGTTTTTACATCATATATGGATTGCCATATGCTTACTTGCTTAAAATATAAATGATATATTTGAATTATATCATGCCATCATGTTTACATAGTACATACACATAATCTATCTGAATTATGGCATGACAACCCATTTAATAAAGACATCCTATAGTTATATCATCTCATCCTGTTTAGTGTTTACAGTCATCATATTTTGAATTATGGCATTTTATCCGTGAATGTATGTGAATTATGGCATGCCAACCTATTTAATAAACACATTATATAGTTATGTCATGTCATCCTGTTTACATAGTCTCATATTTTGAACTATGTCTTTCCATCTTTTTTAGTTAGCCATCATAATGTGAAATTGTGTCATGCTATCCTGTTTAGTTAGCCATCATATATGTGAAATTGTGTCATGCTATCCTGTTTGGTTAGACAACATAAATATGAATTATTTCATGCCCTCTTTTATTCCCCACTATCCATTGCACCTGTCTATCATACAATGTCTATACTTTCAATTACTTTTCTTGTTTATCAGCCATTTGAATTGGAGAGCGTGATGGCAGTATCTAAGGTAGTAACAACACGGTCTTCAGAAAGATAGTGCTACCAGTTGTAACACCCCCAGTGTCATGCTACAGTAATCCCCTGTTAATGGTGCCATGTCATCATGTTACTGTTGCTAACCTTCACTTGATCCAAATCACAATTCAAATTCAAACCCAATGTAAAGTAAAAAATTCATTTTTTTGTCACACCTGAAAACTAAAATGTTCATTATGTGGGAAGTATTCTTCTGGTAATATTGGTGGTGAACCGACGTTTTTGCAAAATGTCTAAATGGCCTAAAATTAGCTAAAACCGAAAGTTTAAAAACAAAAAAAAACAAAAAGAAAAGAGGAGGTGGGAGAGAGAGAGGCCCTCTGCCTCACTCAGGCTTCGGCCCACCCGAGCCAGCTGGCCCAACAGGCCGGCCCACACCCCCTGGGTCGTCGCTCTCCCCTTCCCTGTTCAACCGACCGAGGGCGCGCTGTCGCCGGACCACGTCGCCGTTGACGGGAGGGGATATGGCCGCCCCGACGCCTCGGCCCCCTCGCCTCCCACTCGCCCACTTGCCCCCTCTCTCTCTCTCTCTCGCCCACGCGCTCGCTCCACCCCTCCTCTCCTCCAGATCAGCGGCCCGAGCACAGTCGCCGCCACCCTTCTTCGTTGTCGCGGCCACCGGCGGCCCCGCGCCCGCTGACCTTGACGGTGAGCTCCGCCGTCGTCCTCTCCATCGACCGGTGGCCTCGGCTGGAGTTGGGGAGCACTGAAGCGCCGGATCCCTTTCGTCCACGTCTCCGGTCGTCGCCGCCCTTCTTCGTCTCCGGTGCCGTCTCTGCTGCAACTAAGCCTCCGAGGGCCACCGTGCGTGCCGCAAGGTGAGCCCCTTTTCTCCCCCCTATCTTTAGCTCCCGTACACGCCCAGAGCGGCTGGACCCACCATGGCCGAGCCGAGCTCCGCCGACGAGCTCGTTGCCGTCGTTGTGACCGTCGACACGCTCGCCCGAGCTCACAGTTGTGCTCCTGGGGTTCCCAGGAGCCCAACGCACACGCGCACGCTCCCTCCCGTGCCTCCTAGCGCCGTCCCTGATGAGCTCCCGAATGCATCGCCGCGGAGCTCGCCGCCGGCGAGGCTCCGGTGACCTTTTGGTCACGGGCTCAAGCCCGTTGGACTCGCTGCACCATGGGGATCCTTCCCAGCCTTTCCTTTCGTTCCGTAGAGCGCTGCTTCGCCTTCGCCATCACACGCCCGAAGCTCGTCGCCGCCTTTCTCGTCGCCGGCGATGCTCCGGCCGCCCCCGAGCCCTCCCATCAGCACCGTTGGATGCGCGGCTCGGCGCTCGCTCAAACGAGCCTACGCACGGGCCGAGCGACCCCTTGTAGCCGATTTCCGGCCGTTCCCGAGCGCGCCGCCGTTGAATATGGTCGCCGGAGACAACTCCGGCGCCGTTTCCGGCGTTGCTGACCACGTGGCCACCCCACAGCCGCTACCATTGGGCCCTTTGGTTCCGTTGACCCAGTCAGATGCTAACTGGGTAGCGCCCAGTCACTGCCTGAGGGCCCCGCATGGGTCCTGTTGACCAGTCAACTGGTCTGTTGACCGCTGATGCAGGGCTGACTCCAGGATGACGTCACATTTCTTTTTCTGACAAATTTAGTAATTAAAAATAATTTCAGAAACTGTTTAAATCTTTGAAAATTATTAGAAAATAAACCGTAACTCCGATGAAAATGTTTTCTATATGAAAGTTGCTCAGAAAAATCCAACGAATCCGAATACATGGTCTGTTCATCTGTCACATGCCCCTAGCATGCTGAATATGGAACTTTCCCCCTCTTTTCCTTTGTCCGGAATCCACCTAACGTCGGGAATTCACCCTCGGATGTTTCCCCCCTTCGTCTGCAACGTGTAGTACCGCGTTAGAGCACGCCTAGCGCTACGTATCATCATGTCATGCTTAGTGTTACCTCTGTTTGCTATGTATTTACTGTTTCTTCCCCCTCTTCTCTCCGGTAGACCACGAGGTCGCTGATGCCCCGGTGATCGACTACGTCGTCGACAATGACCCCTCCTTGCCAGAGCTACCAGGCAAGCCCCCCTTTGATCATCCCGATATCGTCCATTCCATTCTCTCATGCTTGCATTAGATTTTGCTACTGTTATTGATTGCTCCTATTCTGATGCATAGCCTGCTTTTGTATCTACTGTTGTACCTTACCTGCTTATCCTAAACTGCTTAGTATAGGTTGGTTAGTGATCCATCAGTGACCCCCGCCTTGTCCCGACTACCCCGCTGGATTATCAGAAGACCCGATCAACGAGATCGAAGAACAGGCCCCGACACCGCACATCACTTCCCCTTAGTTGCTCGACACTACTGGGTTACTATCGAGTACCGAGGGTGAGACCTCATCAGTACTTCTGATGTTAACCCTGTAGTGTAGCTATTCGGTCGTAGTAATCGAGGGTGATTTCCTCTTTAACCACTTCACGATACGACTCGTCAGGCAACCCCTCAAGTGTGGACCTCGAGGGCGAATCCTCTTACGTTCACCTTGATGATTACATCGAGTGGAATTCACCGGGGGTGATGCCTCGGGTTTTCCCCTTGATGTTTAGACACAAAGTTACTATGGTTACTATGACTTTACACTGAACCATGTTACTAAAGACGGGCCGACCCTGAGGGGTACCCGCGCGAGCATATTTGCGAGTGATGTGGAGACGGGTTGACCTGGAAGGTGCCCGCGAGATAATTACAAGGCGTGGCCGGGCATTCCTAGCCCTTGCCGCAAGTCCTCGAGACGGGCAACGGGTCACATCTTCGTGAGTCTCGCTTGTTACCGCTGCGTTCCTAATCCACTACGATTTGGATATTTGATCCAAGGGCCTCTGGCACGATAGCACTAACCATCACGTGGGCATAGTATGGGCGTTCTGCGTCGTATACATTAGCCGAAGCTTAATAGACGTCAGCGACTGAGCTGCGCGCACCAGGTTGGACTGCGTAAGCGCCTTCCTTGTTGAAGGAGGTAGCTAGGTCTGCTCACCGGCCGCCCACGCAACATGCAGGAGTTCACGGGGAGATGGCCCATGACCCCTGGGGGCATAGGTTTAGTCCGGCATGCTGGCCTCTCTATTAAGCCTAGGTCGGGTTGCGGCGTATTGTTTGGCCGAGGCCGGACATGACCCAGGAAAGTGTGTTCGGCCGGAGTTAATCAAGCGTGGTGGGTAAGTTGGTGCACCCTGCAGGAAGAAAACATCTATCGATAGCCTGTCCTCTGGTAGCGGACACTTGGAGTTGTATCCCATCGATACAATAGAACTGGATCTTGGTGATGAGAATTGGATGGTGATGAGATCTGGATTGTGATGATAAGCTGGATAGTATGGCTCGGGATTTCTTTCTCACAGAGTCGAGGAAGGATCTCCGGCCGAGGTTGGCAACACTACTACTACTTTACTTTATGCTACTCCACTCCTTAGGTTCTTTGCAAGATGGTGGTTTCTAGAAGATGCTAGTCTTCGATAGGACTAGGCCTTCTCTCTATTCTCGCATTTACGCAGCCCAGGTCCACATATACTGACCTTCCTTTGATAATGTTGCATATGTAGTGTAGATCCTTGCTTGCGAGTACTTTGGATGAGTACTCACGGTTGCTTTGCTTCCCCTTTTCCCCCTTCTTTCTTCTTTTTGGTTGTCGCATCCAGATGGTGGAGCCCAGGATCCAGACGACACCACCGACGACTACTACTACCCCGAGGATACCTACTACTTCGTGGAGGCCGCCGACGACCAGGAGTAGTTAGGAGGCTCGAGCAGGAGGCCTTTCCTTTTCGATCGATGTTGCTTTTGTGCTAGCCTTCTTAAGGCAAACTTGTCTAACTTATGTACGTACTCAGATATTGTTGCTTCCACGACTCTTGTGTATTCGAGCTTATGTATTCGAGCCCTCGAGGCCCATGGCTTGTAATATAAAGCTTGTATTATTTTAATTTGTGTCTAGAGTTGTGTTGTGATATCTTCCCGTGAGTCCTTGATCTTGGTCGTACACATTTGCGTGCATGATTAGTGTACGATTGAATCGAGGGCATCACACCAGTTGATGCAGATAGAACCACGATTGTACTTGCCCAAGGACCAGATCCACCACACATAACCCAGACTCTCGCAGATTGTACCCCTACCCAGTTGGACAGAGAACCAGCTACACCCCTTCTAACCCCAACACCGGCAGATAGTAACCCAGTTCCAGTTGACACAGCACCGTCTCCACACAAAGCACCCAAACACGAGCAGTTAGTAAGGGAACTGCAGTGCCCAAAGCACGAGGACCACCACTCCGAATCCCAACTCAACGCTTAAAGGAGATGAAGATTTGTTCTCGTGTCGAGTTACGTAGCTATGGTTCATACTCCTTTGCTGTTGCATTCTTGTATTTACTCATACCAACTATTTTCAAATTTGAAGGATGGAATTGAAACTCCAATGGCGCATAACATGTATGTTTTAAACCTGTTTCTTTAACCGGTTTCTTTGTTGTAACATGCTCTCTGTGATTTCAGTTTCAATTGAATAAACAGTTATGTTCTCATGTCATGCACATTGCAAGTGTTGTTATTGCTCTATAGTTACCCACACTTATATTCTGTCTATTCTGCTTTGTCTTGAACAAATATTATTTGAACTGTGTCTCTATCTTGATTTGGCAACAAAAACTAGAATGATATAGACCATAAAGTGACCATGGTACATAGATATATGTTTGTCTCATGCTGTTATCCTGTCCACTTTACTACTGAACTCATTTACCAAAATGAGTTTCATATACAACATGGTAAACATGTGATGTGTCTTCTTGTTTCTCTTTTAGAATGCGGACAAAATATTGGAGAACAGTACCGCGTTATCCAATGGTAAAGGAAGTAATGCAAATAAGGTTCAAGATAGTGAGACATCCCTGTTGGTCTCCAAGAAAGCTGATAAAAACTATCTTGACGACAGTGAGGGAAACCAAAAGTCCTTTCTTGATGTAGTGTTCGAGTTACTGGCCACTCATCTGGCACAAGCTCTTGAACTTGCTGCTGAATCAGTTCATCTTCTTGAGTCTCAACTTCAAGTTGAAAGACATCGATCGTGTGTCTTTGACAGAAGTCAAGGACCGAGGAAGTCCCTGCAGAATTCAGATGCATATTTTACGGTGCAACAACAATATTTGGAGGATTTAAGCGCCAAACAAGAGAAAGTTAATAAGCTTGCTAAGCATCTTGCCGGCATTATGGGTACCCAGGATATTGTTTCTTGAGATCTTCTGAAGTGGTTTTAGTTCTGGATTTGTTTTGCTGCGGCATTTATTTGCGCTGGTCGCCAACTTTGACAACCAGTATATATGATATGCTGCTTTGTTCCCTATATTTGCACTGGTGGCGAACTTTGATGCCCATCGGATGTAATATGTGTAATAGCCGTGATAGCCTAGCATTAGTTGCTTGCTTATTTATTTCCTTGTTGTCTTGTTTATTTGTTTGCTTGTAGTCATTGCAGTTCTTTTTCCGCGGTTTGCTAGTGGTTGCAATAACCTATTTTTTAAAACTAGGCCACAATAACCATGGGCTAATATTTACTGTAGTGACACTGGGCCTCCTACTGGCCGTAGAAAGCGATGGGCCTTCTACGGGTCAGAAACAATGGGCCTTCACGGGCCGTAGAAACAATGGGCTTTCAAGGGTCGTATCATCAATGGGCCTTATCACGGGCCGTATGATCGACACAAACATGGGCCAAACAGACCACATTATGGCCGTAAACGGGCTAGAGTTGGAATCGTCCGTTCATGGGCCGACCATAACGGGCCATCGATAATAGGATGTATTTGATGATGCTATGAAAACAGTCCAACATATTAACGGACCACAAACGGGCCGACTGTAACCAAGGGCTGAATTTGGCCCTAGCGTAAAAATGACAAGAACGGGTCAGTAAGTAAACGAATCTTTGAAATGAGCCCAAGAATAAATGGGCTCGAGAAGGCCGAAAGATAACATGGGCTGGAAGCCCAACGAAATAACGGGCCGTTAATGGGTATAAAGTGATACCTTTGTTCATTACGGGCGGTTTCACCACGGGCGTTAATGGGTGTAAAGTGATACCTTTGTTCATTACGGGCCGATTTCACCATGGGCCGCTAATCGGCCAAGAGTTACAAAGGGCCTCATATGGGCCGAAAGACGTCATGGGCCATACATGGGCCAGAAGTGAAAACAGGCTGGAATCATATTGGATGGCCTAGATGACGCTACTGGGCCTAATTCAGATAGGGCGTAACGGGCCTTGGGTTAGCGGGCTGTAAATGGGCTATATGCGAACAGGCCGTTAACAGGCTTTCCATGGGCCGGCCCGCCATCTTTTGACCAAGTCAAACGGGCCGGCCTTTTCACAGGAATGGGCCTCTGTTGGGCCGTGCCACGTGTCGACGTATCATAGGCGCCTTACGTCCAATGAGTGGATGACATCTGTCCCAACGATGAGCAGACACGTGTTTCCTCCAGCCAATGATAATTTTACACGTGGAAAATCCCCATTGGTCGGGGCTGCTAACGGGTTATTGGATCCAAAACCCGACCCGATAGCTTAACGGTTCCGTTATGGTGGATGCCACGTGTCAGTCAGCCTTGACGAAAACACTTCTGTGACGCGCGATTTATCGTCATGGAAGTGGACACTTCCGTGATGATAATTTTGGTAATGTCATGGAACACTTCTACGACAGCACATGTATGACTATCTTGATTCTGTCATAAAATCGTCATGGATGTACATGCATGACAGAAAACGCGACCTACTCTGACAAACACGTATCATCACGAAAGTGTATTTTTTTGGTAGTGATCACATATACCTTTGTTCACCTTGCCATCCTTCTTATCCGCCAAATACTTGGGGAGTTCCGCTTTCAGTGACCAGTATGTTTGCAGTAGAAGCACTCAGTCTCAGGCTTAGGTCCAGACTAGGGTTTCTTCTCCTGAGCAGCAACTTGTTTGCCGTTCTTCTTGAAGTTCCCCTTCTTCTTCCCTTTACACTTTTTCTTGAAACTGGTGGTCTTGTTGACCATCAACACTTGATGCTCCTTCTTGATTTCTACCTCCGCAGCCTTTAGCATCGCAAAGTGCCCGGGAATTGTCTTATCCATCCCTTGCATATTATAGTTCATCACAAAGCTCTTGTAGCTTGGGTAGCTTGGTGGCAGTGATTGAATAATTCTGTCAATGACACTATCATCCGGAAGATTAACTCCCAGTTGAATCAAGTGATTATTATACCCAGACATTTTGAGTATATGTTCACTGACAGAACTATTCTCCTCCATCTTACAACTGTAGAACTTATTGGAGACTTCATATCTCTCAATCCGGACATTTGCTTGAAATATTAACTTCAACTCCTGGAACATCTCATATGCTCCATGACGTTCAAAACATCGTGAAGTCCCGGTTCTAAGACGTAAAGCATGGTGCACTGAACTATCGAGTAGTCATTAGCTTTTCTTTGCCAGACGTTCTTAACGTCATAAGCAGCATCTGCAACAGGCCTAGCCCCCAGTGGTGCTTCCAGGACGTAATTCTTCTGTGCAGCAATGAGGACAATCCTCAATTTAACGACCCAGTCCGTGTAATTGCTACCATCATCTTTCAACTTAGCTTTCTCAAGGAACACATCAAAATTCAATGGAACAACAACACATGCCATCTATCTACAACAACATAGACAAGCAAAATACTATCAGGTACTAAGTTCATGATAAATTAAAGTTCAATTAATCATATTAGTTAAGAACTCCCACTTAGATAGACATCCCTCTAATCATCTAAGTGATAACGTGATCCAAATCAACTAAACCATGTCCGATCATCACGTGAAATGGAGTAGTTTTCAATGGTGAACATCACTATGTTGATCATATCTACCATATGATTCACGCTCAACCTTTCGGTCTCAGTGTTCCAAGGCCATATCTGCATATGCTAGGCTCGTCAAGTTTAACCCGAGTATTTTTGCATGTGCAAAACTGGCTTGCACCCGTTTTATGTGAACGTAGAGCTTATCACACCCGATCATCATGTGGTGTCTCGGCACGATGAACTTTGGCAACGGTGCATACTCAGGGAGAGCACTTGTACCTTGAAATTTAGTGAGAGATCATCTTATAATGCTACCGTTAATCAAAGCAAATAAGATGCATAAAGGATAAACATCACATGCAATCAATATAAGTGATCTGATATGGCCATCATCATCTTGTGCCTTTGATCTCCATCTCCAAAGCACCGTCAAGATCACCATTGTCATCGGCGCGACACCTTGATCTCCATCGTAGCATCATTGCCGTCTCGCCAACTATTGTTTCTACGACTATCGCTACCGCTTAGTGATAAAGTAAAAACAATTACAGGGCGATTGCATTGCATACAATAAAGCGACAACCATATGGCTCCTGCCAATTGCCGATAACTTCGTTACAACACATGATCATCTCATACAATAAAATTTAGCATCATGTCTTGACCATATCACATCACAACATGCATGCAAAAATAAGTTAGACGTCCTCTACTTTGTTGTTGCAAGTTTTACGTGGCTGCTATGGGCTGGGCAAGAACCGTTCTTACCTACGCATCAAAACCATAACGATATTTCGTCAAGTTAGTGCAGTTTTAACCTTCAACAAGGATCGAGCGTAGTCACACCCGATTCAGCTAAAGTTGGAGAAACTGACACCCGCCAGCCACCTGTGTGCGAAGCACGTCGGTAGAACCAGTCTATCATAAGCGTACGCGTAATGTCGGTCCGGGGAGCTTCATCCAACAATACCGCTGAACCAAAGTATGACATGCTGGTAAGCAGTATGACTAGTATCGCCCACAACTCACTTGTGTTCTACTCGTGCATATAACATCTATGCATAAACCTGGCTCGGATGCCACTGTTGGGTAACGTAGTAATTCCAAAAAATTTCCTACGCACATGCAAGATCATGGTGATTCATAGCAACGAGAGGGGAGAGTGTTGTCTACGTACCCTCGTAGACCATAAGCGGAAGCGTTATGACAACGCGGTTGATGTAGTCATACGTCTTCACGATCGACCGATCCTAGCACCGAAGATACGACACCTCCGCGGACTGCAGACGTTCAGCTTGGCGACGTCCCACAAACTCACGATCCAGTAGAGCTTGAAGGGAGAGTTCCGTCAGCACGATGGCGTGATGACGGTGTTGATGGTGCTACTAACGCAGGGCTTCGCCTAAGCACCGCTACGATATTACCGAGGTGGATTATGGTGGAGGGGGGAACCGCACACGGCTAAAAGATCAACTGATCAACTTGTGTGTCTATGGGGTGCCCCCTCCCCCATATATAAAGGAGTGGAGGAGGGCTGGGGGCTGGCCCTCCTATGCGCGCCCCAAGGGGAGTCCTACTCCCACTGGGAGTAGGATTCCCCCCTTCCCTAGTTGGACTAGGAGAGAAGGAAGGGGAAGGAGGGAGGAAGGAAAGGGGGGGGGGGGTCGGCCCCCCTCCCAATTCGGACTGGGCTTGGGGGGGGGGCACCCCCTCCTTTGCTCATTTCCCTTCCTTTCCACTAAGGCCCAATAAGGCCCGTATACCTCCCCGGGGGCTCCTGTAACCTCCCGGTGCTCCAGTATATTCCCGATCTCACCCGGAACCATTCCGATGTCCAAATATAGTCGTACAATATATCGATCTTTATGTCTCGACCATTTCAAGACTCCTCGTCATGTCCGTCATCATATCCGGGACTCCAAACTACCTTCGGTACATCAAAACACATAAACTCATAATACCGATTGTCGCCGAACGTTAAGCGTGCGAACCCTACGGGTTCGAGAACTATGTAGACATGACCGAGGCACGTCTCCGGTCAATAACCAATAGCGGAACCTAGATGCTCATATTGGTTCCAACATATTCTATGAGATCTTTATCGGTCAAACCGCATAACAACATACGTTGTTCCCTTTGTCATCGGTATGTTACTTGCCCAAGATTCGATCCTCGGTATCTCAATACCTAGCTCAATCTCGTTACCAGCAAGTCTCTTTACTCGCTCTGTAATGCATCATCCCGCAACTAACTCATTAGTTACATTGCTTGCAAGGATTATAGTGAAGTGCATTACCGAGAGGGCCCAGAGATACCTCTACGACATTCGGAGTGACAAATCCTAATCTCGATCTGTCGGTGTACAAAAGTAGGGGCTCTCCTTTTGACCCCTTTACTGGTGCACGGGCAGTCAGAGCCACCTGCCACGACCACGCATAACAGGGTAGGAAAGGGAAGCCGGAGAGAAGCCGAAGGCGCAAGACAAATAAAGCAACAACAAGGACCAAGGCCACAAGGATCTGATGGGCAAAGCAGGGTTGCCCGGCAAGGACCCTTGCCGGGGCAGCCTCAACGGCCTCGGCAAGACCCTTGCCAGGGCAGTTTGCCCACGCCAGCCGAGCAAGCCACCCTTGAGCCCACCAACGCTCGACGAACGCATTGGAACAGGGCTCGGGAGGCACCTCCGTGGTGGCATGCAGATCTTTGTGAAGACAAAGAATAGTCAAGATCAAGTAAGGATAGGAAGGCAATCTTCGTCACTGAAGAAACCCACAAGACCCCCAGCAAGATCCTTGCCAGGGACACCTGCGCGCCACGGCAAGACCCTTGCTGGGCCACCCGGCAGGACCCTCGCCAAGCGCGCCAGCAGGGCCACTGCCAGGCCCGCACCCGCCAAGTCTCCGCCGCCGTTCGCATGCGGCTGCCGACCCAACCAGCTGGGCAGGCACCTGCATGGCAACATGCAACCCTTCATGGAGGCTCCACCATCGCGCCACCTCAGCTGCCTGCCCGCCTACATGGCACCGCATGTATCGCTGGCCAGGGCGCGTGTCGTGGCAAGGAGGAGCGGCGACGAACGGGACGGGCCTCGCTCCCGCCCCTGATAAAGTGAAGGGACACCTAAGCCTCGCATTAAATGCACTTTGTCCTGTAACACCAGGGATAAGCTCACAGCACTGTAGCACTTTCCACCTCCTATGTGCCACTGTGGCAGCCACTTTCACCTATAAAAGGAGGCCCATGGCACACTGGAGAAGGATTCGGTTCTTTTGAACCTAGCAGCACCTAGAGCTAGTTCACGAGCTCAAGAACACTGAATACAACCACCAAAGCAGGATCGTAGTGTTTTATGCATCTTTGCGGCCCGAACCTAGGTAAATAACCCTTGTGTTGCCTGCTAGTCCCGCTCTTCTCATGATCCCCGCGCCCTGCAACCGTAGAAGGGATTCCAGTGATCCCATAGGTGTCGTTTCCCACCGACATCTTTGGCGCGCCAGGTAGGGGGAGCAATTGTGAGAATCAGGTCTAGCAGTCGACCTAGGTATTCTTCATCGCCACGACTCCTGCGGAGGAGGCGGCCAAGAAGGTGGCACTGCCCATTGGTGCGAAGGACGCCGAGGCGGCGACAAGAGAGCTAAGTCATGCTGAATTTTAAGTTTTTCTCCTTTAATATAAGGTTATTATCCTTGACGGTTCTGCCTATGTATGGGGAACCTGTACGCAGAGGGGCCCTCCTGCGATCGACAACGCCCTTGTTCTGTTTCGAGTCCGTTCAACAGTTCAAGCGGCCGCGTCGAGAGCGGCAGGGTAGCCTTTCGCCATCAGCAACGCTCTCGGTTCTGACTTGAGTCAAGCTCGACAGATCGAGCGGCCGGGCCAGGGGCGGTAAGGTGCTTTGCCCGACAACAAGCACGCCCAGCAGGCTAATGAGGATCCGTCCTCAAGGCGCCGCCCTGGGTTTACATGCCGGCAAGCTTACCCAGTCGACGTAGGGTGAACATACAAAGGAAAATCAAACAGGAAAATAACATGCATGGTTTTAGGGGCACCGCAGAGTTATATTACACAAATTGCCACTACGGTTCTAACTAAAGATAACATTGTCTTGGTCATGAACCTGCAGCAGCGACGGAGAACTGGGTGCCTAGTCCCGACGCTGGCCCTCCACCCTCTTGATTTTGTCGATGCGGCTGAGGATGTGCTGGATACGCTCGTTGAGCGCTGCAATGTCGGCGTCCTCTGGCAAGCTCTTCAGCACAGCTCCGAAATCGAGGTCTGGGTGCCAGTGCGCGATCTAGGTGATTACCCTGGTCATGATCCCCCGGCAGAGTATCCAGGATTCCTCGGCCAGGGAAGCCGCCCGGTTGGAGTGAAGCCGCTTCAGGGCGCCGACGACCTTCTCAAAGTATGAGGTCAGGTTGGCGTTGGGGCTCAGGCTCGCCTGTATGCGTACCTCATCTCCGGCATCCCCATAGTGGCCAGCTGATCAGCGGCCGAGTTTGCAACGACGGAAAGGCGCTCAAGCCAACATTTCTCGCCCGCCTCGTGGTCCTTGAGGTTGGCGGTCTCGTTCATCAGCAGCTGCCTCTCCGTCTCCAGCTCCTTGGTCAGGATCCCCTCCCGGGTTCTGGCCTCCGACAACATCTCCTTGAGCTCTCCTAGCTTCAGCTTGAGATCGTTGATGGAGGTGTTGGCTTCAGAGAGTTCTTCAGCCTTGCTCATGACCTCACCCTGCGCCTCCGTTAGAGCGCTGTTGAGCGTATCTTTCTCCTAGGCCAGCTTCAGAGCTTGCCCCTGCAGTTCCTTCACCCTGTCGGCGTGGGCCTGAGCCTGGGCATTGAGTGCTTCCTGATGCCTCCACTCCAGCTCTTGGGTCTGCTGCAGGACGAGCTTTCCCACCTCTTGGCTCTTGCCGCGGAGCGTGGCAGCAAGCTTCTCCTCGCGCGCGGCATGGTCCTCTTCCTTGGTCTTCTGTGCGGCCTCATGCTGGCTCCGAACGGCTCCGGCTTCGTTGTCCAACTTGTTTGCCGCCTCCTGGGCCTTCTCGATGTCGGCCAGCTTCAGGGCAAGCTCCACCTCACGGTTGGCCAGCTCACCTTGGGCGGCCATCAGTTCGTCCTGGGCCTGGCGGAACCAGCCTTGCGCCTCGGCGTCGCGCTCTCCAAAGTCCGCCTCCGCCTTCTCCACCAACGCCGTCCTGGACTTGACCTTGTCCAGACGGGCGCGATGGAGCGCCTGAAGCTTCCGGAAGCTGGCACCCATGTCCTGAGCAGCCGCTCCTCCTAGGAGCCGGTGCCACCAACACCCAGCTCATTGACGACCTCGAGACCGGTGATGGCAAGTGCCTCCTCGTCGAACACCTCCCCCTCAAAAGGAGCCCTGGTGCTCGACGCGCCAAGGAGATGGACGAAGAGGTCGTCGCTGACCCTCAGGTACCTGCCGGAGCCGGAGGCAGCGGAGGAGGAGGGCAGATTGTCGAACGCCACCTCCTTGGCAGTGGCCTTGCCGGCTTCCCCGGCAGGCCCCTTGCCGGGCTCTTCGGCGGGCCCCTTGCCGGGGTCCTCGGCAGCCCCCTTGCCGGGCTCTTCGGTGGGCCCCTTGGCGACATCCTCGGCGGCGCCCCTGGCGCTCTCCTCGGCAGCAATCCTCTCCGCCTTCGCTGCGGCATCCGCGGCGACGTCCCTGATGGTGGTGTCGACGTCCTCTGAGGAGCGGTCTGGACGCCAAGAAGGAGACAGGGCGGAGTCAAGATCGAAAGCCAGTAAGGAAAAGAGGAAAGAAAGAATGCAAGTAGAAGTGTAAAGCGAGTGGCTTACCCGTGCCGGGCCATGAGGCGGAAGTCCCTCCTCCGCCAAAGTCTGGCGTTCACCGTGTTCTCCCCCTCCTCCTCTGTGTGCATGGCCTCGGCGCTTGGTGACCTTGCCGGGGACGCCCCTCGGGGCGGCGTGGTCGACGAGGGTGGCACAATGGGAGAAGCCCCCTGTGGCTCCCCTTGGTGTTGCTCCCCTTCTACATCGACGGCAGGGTGAGTACCAAATCGTCGTACATTGCGCACGTTGACAAGGGATGGGTGTTGGACTTACGCTGGGGGCTGGGCTGGGGGCTGCTGTCGGGACTGCTCAACACCACCAGTGGCATATTGGAGGAGCTTGCAGGGGGATGTCCACTCGCCGAAATCCTGGCCCTCTTTATCCTCTGGGCCAGCGTCTCCACATCCCTGCAAGATGAAGACAAGTAAGCAATGCCGCTGTGGAAAGTGTGAGGAATGGGGGAAGGAGGCGGAAGCTTACTCTTCATTCTCTTGCTCCTCCTCTGTTGCGTTCCTTTTCCTCTCCAGGCTGAGAGGCCCGGGGTCTCTCTCCGGGCTGAGAGGCCCGAAGTCAAACGCAAGCCCCGCACCGATGTTTGCCGGCGAGGGGGGAGGCGATGGCGTCCGAGCACGCTTGGACGAAGAAGCAGCAGTTGTCTTCTTCTTCACCGCCGCCTTCACCAGCTTCCTCGCCGCCGCGGCCCTTGTGTGACGCACGGGTTCTTCCGGGGCTGGCGGAGGCTGCGCGGCCCTGCCGGGCCGGACCGGCTCGCCGGAGCCGGCCCGCCGCAGGACTCGCCCTCTCCCCATGGCCGAAGGGTCAACAGCCCCGGCCTCCCCCTCCGACGACTCGTCGGCGCGTCCTCAACCAGAGGGGCCTCGGTGCCGGCGCTGCTGGTCCTCCCAGCAGTTGCCACCCACTGGCAAACTCCTCCTCCTCCATGGCCGTCGCGGCCCTATCCTCCACACCACCGGCGCCGCCGGCTTCCTCGACGAGCTTCGCCTCCATCGCCCTGCCGGCGACGTAGTCCAACTCCGCCTGGGTGGTGTCCTGGACGAGCAGCCGCTCGGCGTCGGCATTAACGTACCCCTCGTGCAGGGTATCGAAGAACTGCTGCACCTGGATGTCCTCCGGCTCGACCCAGCTCGAGTCAGGGCCGTGCGCGTTGCAATCCGGCATCATGGTGATGATATCGGTCAGGTGCGAATTGTTACATAGCGGGACTACTCCCGCCGGCAACTTGAACAAGGGCCCCTTGAAGACCTTGCCGGCCTTCGCAGTAGCCCTCGCAGCCTTGCCGGTCCGCTCGACTTCACCGCCATGACCCACATCGAGCTAGAAGAGTCGCTGGCAGAGATGAGCATGCTGCATCACTGTGAAATTGTGGTCAAGGCCAGGGCGAAGCCGCATAATGTCGGCAGGGTTGGTGAAGAGCCAAGCCGGCCTCCCCTTGTTATCTTGATGGAGCCATCCGTGGTCGACGGTACACCCGATCATTTCGAGGGTGAGCCCGGCTTCGGTGAGCCGAAGAATCCTGGTGGTGGAGACAGTGAGCTTCTTGTCGTCAGCATCAACGTCACTCCAATTGCCTCTGCGGACCGGCGACTGATACGACTCCAACGTATCTACTTTTCCAAACACTTTTGCCCTTGTTTTGGACTCTAACTTGCATGATTTGAATGAAACTAACCCGGACTGACGCTGTTTTCAGCAGAACTACCATGATGTTGTTTTATGTGTAGAAAAGAGAAGTTCTCGAAATGTCCTGGAAATCCACGGAGGCACTTTTTCGAATTAATAAGAATTTTTGGCGAAAGAATTAATGCCAGGGGGCCCATAGCCTGTCCATGAGACAGGGGGGCGCTCCCCCTTAGGGCGCGGCCTCCTATCTCGTGGGCCCCCTGGACCTCCACCAACCTCAACTCCAGCTCCATATATTCACGTTCGGGGAGAAGAAAATTAGAGAGAAAGTTTCATCGCGTTTTACGACACGGAGCCGCCGCCAAGTCCTAATCTCTCTCGGGAGGGCTGATTTTGTCAGGACCCCGATCCTAAGTCACACCGATCTAGCATGTAACACATCATATCACTTTGCGGCCTCACGCACGGTATTCCCACGGGTGTCGCCTTACCATGGCCCGGGACCGTTTGCGCCTTTTGGCTCACGATATGATAGTGTCGCTAGCATCCATATGACAAAGAACCCGGGCCGACATGGCTAGTCGTGAACCCAAAGCGGCGCTAACCCATGGGGACAGGCATACATGAATCACATCGAGCATGTCGGTCATCAACGTATAAATTCGGGCTGTAGCACTGGCTAACAGGACTCCGGTGAACCGGGCTGTAGCAGGCTAGGCAGGACTCCGAATAACACCGCGTGACATTTCCCCGAAGGGACAGACATAGGAACGAAGTGAAACACATGCCTGCCAGTCAAGTGTCCAAGCAGTAGTGCTGGGCTAGCAGGACTCCGGTGAACCGGGCTGTAGCGGACTACTATCGCTCAGAAGCACGAGACTACATTTCCCCATATGAGAGGCTGCCAAGGATAAAAAACTAGTTTGTCGGATCCCACACATACCAAGCATTTCAAACATACACACAATATGCTCAATATGTGTAGATACAACATGGCATCACAACATAACTCTCGACTCAAATATTTATTCATTAGGCTCCGAGGAGGCGAGATATTACAAACATGGGTCTCATGACCCAACACTCGAAACATACAAGTGAAGCACAAGCGGAAGCTAAACATGTCCGAAATCTGAGACAACCATAAATGAAGAAGGCTGAGAAGCGACTATCTACCGAGATCTCGCCGAGGGCACAAGATCGTAGCTGAGGTAACAAGCTAACCGTCAAGTCCAAGCGGAACTACTAGCGAGACCGAAGTCTCTCGCAAAACATAAAATAAGCAAACGTGAGTACAAACGTACTCAAAGAAGACTTACATCGAGAACTAGCTACATATGCATCATTATCAAAAGGGGTGGTGGAGTTTGACTGCAGCAAGCCAGCTTTGACTCGGTGGCTATCTGAACTACGCATCGCAAGTAACTCTTTTGAGGTGGCGCACACGAGTCCACATATTCACCATATCAATACACCACTATGGACCCGCTCCGTCTCCCTCACGAGAACGCCATCCATAGCACTCACGCTTATCTTGCGCATTTTAGAGTATCCACTTTCACTTGTCTATGAACTGATATAGGCAACCCAGAAGTCCTTCTCCGTGGACACGGCTATTCGAATAGATCATATTAACACTGCACAGGTGTACTTCTTCACACACGCTCTCACCACTTACCGCCGTTTACACGACATGTACTCAGCAACCTTCAAGCGGAAGCCCAACGTGGGTGTCGGCCACAGCCTACCTAAACACACAAGTCCCAAGTCCAGGTTTATCGCCTATTCGTGTTCCATCCGCAGGGAGTCCGGCCGAGGTTTCCCATACAGCCCCGAATGATGTGTGCAGGGTTCCCGAGACACCAAACGGGCGAATCGGTACACCAGGCCACGGTGCCTACCGCAACACAACCCACCCCTACGGTCAGCGTTGCGTGCGGTTCCCAGCATACTACAGACACCAGAAACTACTTGCAACTCCCGGACTGAGGACAAGGGTGGTTAAGAAGCCGAGAGGGTCCATTGGTTTTGGGCCCAATGCGTGGTAGTAACTGTTTCATGGATCACAAACACAGAACTCAGTTCCTGAGGACGGCTGCAATGAGACAACCCACCATGTACTCCTACATGGCCTCTCACCGCTACCTTTACCAAATCGTGTTCACACACTTAGCTCACACACAGTAGGACATGTTCACACACCTCCGATTCATTCCCGATGAATCAGACCTGACTCAACTCTAAGCGATGGCAGTGCACGACAACAAGCATGAATGAGTAGGCACAACATGGCTCAAACAACTCCTACTCATGCTAGTGGGTTTCATCTAATTCTTGTGGAATGACAGGTCATGCGAGAGGATAAAGGGGTTCAGCTACCGCAGCAAGTAACAGCTTGAATCGTTGTTGTCCTAATGCAAAAAATAGAGCAGGAGCGAGAGAGTGGGGGTATATCGGAATGAACAAGGGGGTTTTGCTTGCCTGGCACTTCTGAAGATAATATAGTTCTTCATCGGTGTCATTGATCACATCGTCGAAACGCGTCTATCGAGAGGGGGCAATTACCGGCAAACAAGAGAGAACACAATCAATGCAATGCACATTCACATGAATGACATGTCATGTTAAGGTACTGAATTCACCTAATGCAAAACCTAGCCAAGTTAATTGAAGTGGAACTCAAACAAGGTTAAACTCCAACTCCAAATGCTAGTTCATAATTTACCCTAATCATGATTCATCCTATTCAGTGAGGTTAACTTGTTCAAACATGCATGATCATGGCATAAACAGATTCTTCATATTTTTCTCGTGGAGTTACAGATTAAAAGTTATGAATATTTGAAGTTTGGGGTATTTTTTGAAATTTCCTGAATTAAATTAAATCCAGAAAAGGTTATTACTGCATCAGCATGACGTTGGCATGACGTCAGCAGGTCAACAGGACTGGTCCGGGTCAAACCTGACAGTGGGTCCCGCGTGTCAGTATAATTAGCTTAACTAAATTTAGTTAAGACTAATCCTAAATAGTTAACAGGGCTGGGCCCCACCTGTCATTGACTCAGGAGAGTCAACCAGGGCCCACCCCTGGTCAAAGTGAAAGTCGGCTGCCGGCGTCTAGCCGCCGGCGAGCCCGACGCGGCGGCGAGAGTGGTTTTGGCCACTCCGGCGACCAAATGGCCCGCGGAGGGCATCTAGGAGGAGCTGGGGAGGAGCCGAAGCTCTTGGTGGAGTTAGTCGGGGTCGGGGTGGCCGGAATCGGCGCCGGCGACGACCTAGGCGGCCGCCGGAGCTCGGGCGAGCTCGGGCTCGGCCGCTGATGCACTAGAGGGGAAACGGAAGGGCGCTGCGGGCTCCTGGGAGGGCGGCGAACTTGGTAGCATGCTCGGGTGCAAGCTGGGGTGGCCCTGGCCACGGCGGCGCCATGGCCGGCGGCGGGGAGTTTTCGGGTGAGGTGGAAACGGCGGCTACGGAGGCCAAACAAGCACGGAAGCTAGGGGAAGAAGAAGAGGAGTTCACCGTGGGGAGGGAGAGGTGGTCAGCGGGCTCGGGGGCGTCCGGAGTTCGACGACCCATGACGGCATCAAGGAGTCCGAGGAGGAGGAAAAGCGGGGCGGGCGCCTGGGCTTTTTCCGTCGCAGGACGGCGGGGAGGGCGAGGATGGAGTGGCGGAGCTTGTGGGCTAGTCGGGGAGGCAAGGGAGGCCCTGTGGCCGCGGTGGTGGCGAGCGGCGGCGACGAGCTCCGCTCGGGTGCGTGCGAGTGAGAGAGCAGAGGAGGAGAGAGGCCACGGGCGAGGGAGAGAGGGGTCAGGGGGGTGCGTGGCGCTCGGGGGAGACGTCCAGAGGGAGGAGGAGGCAGCCAGGCAGGGAGGAGGTGGCCGGCGTGTGGCCACGCGCGCCGGGCACGCGCCCCTGCCTACTGGCGCGAGGAGGAAGGCGACAGGGAGCCAGGCGGTGGTGGGCTGGGCCACTGGAGCTGGGCCGGTTGGTGGGCGCCAGGTAAGTCCAGGTAAGACTCTCTCTCTTTCTCTTTATTTCTGTTTTCTATTATTCTGTAAATTTGTGGAGTTTTTAAAAATATCAAAACAGTTTCAAAAATCACCAAACTGCTCCTGGTCCATTGTTGGAATATTTGCAACATGAAACATTTTGGTTTGGCAATATTTGGGCATTTGAAATATTTTATATAATTTTAAATGCCCAAACTCAAATACTTATGATTTAATTCAAAGATCCAAATGTCATGGAAAATGTGCAACATCTCTCGTTATCTTGTTTCCAAGATTTTTCCAAAAATGGTGAACATTTTTGAAGGCCATTTGGGTTCATCAAAAATATTTTTTGGTTGAGCCTATTTGAATTCCTTTAATGCTAGGGTTTAGGCAATCCCCATTTCAAATTCAAATGAAATTTAAACATGATGCATGGATGCAATGCCACTAGTTACAAGCAAGCTCTAGGCTGTGACAGATTGAGGGGGATTCATCGCCGTCATCATCATCAACCATCCACCATCACCAATTTCATGATGCTCACCGCCGTGTGTGAGTAATTCCATCGTAGGCTTGCTGGAAGGTGATGGGTTGGATGAGATTTACCATGTAATCAAGTTAGTTTTGTTTGGGTTTGATCCCTAGTATCCACTATGTTCTGAGATTGATGTTGCTATGACTTTGCTATGCTTAATGCTTGTCACTAGGGCCCGAGTGCCATGATTTCAGATCTGAACCTATTATGTTTTCATGAATATATGTGTGTTCTTGATCCTATCTTGCAAGTCTATAGTCACCTATTATGTGTTCTGATCCGACAACCCCGAAGTGACAATAATCGGGACACTTCTCGGTGAAGACCGTAGTTTGAGGAGTTCATGTATTCACTATGTGTTAATGCTTTGGTCCGGTTCTCTATTAAAAGGAGGCCTTAATATCCCTTAGTTTCCGCTGGGACCCCGCTTCAACGGGAGGGTAGGACAAAAGACGTCATACAAGTTCTTTTCCATAAGCACGTATGACTATTTACGGATTACATGCCTATATTACATTGATGAATTGGAGCTAGTTCTGTATCACCCTATGTTATAACTATTGCATGAGGAATCGCATCCGGCATAATTATCCATCACTGATCCATTGCTTATGAGCTTTTCATATACTGTTCTGCGCTTATTTACTTTTCCGTTGCTACTGTTACAACTACTACAAAAACCTAAAAACATTTATCTTTACTTTTGCTACCGTTACTATTATTATCATACCACTTTTGCTACTAAACACTTTGCTGCAGATACTAAGTTATCCAGGTGTGGTTGAATTGACAACTCAACTGCTAATACTCAAGAATATTCTTTGGCTCCCCTTGTGTCGAATCAATGAATTTGGGTTGAATACTCTACCCTGGAAAGCTGTTGCGATCCCCTATACTTGTGGGTTATCAAGACTAATTTCTGGCGCCGTTGCGGGAGCATAGCTCTATTCTCTCGAGTCACTTGGGATTTATATCTGTTGATCACTAAGAAGAACTTGAAAGACTCTAAGACCAAGATTTTTCCCTCAACTACGAGGTGAGTTAAGGAACTGCCATCTAGCTCTGCACTAGATTCTCATTCCGTTATTAGTAAGATTGCGACACCTAAACCTGCTATCGCTATGAATTACGATATGTCGCATGTGATTGATGATGCCACTTCGCTATGCATGATGAAACTACTTACATGCGTGATACTACTTTGCCATTAGGTGAATTTCTAGATGAACAACTTGCTAGAGTTAGGGGAATGAAAATATTGAAGAACCTATTATTGATGATAGTGATGATGAAGGTTCCCCCAATGATTATGTATTACCTGTTGTTCCTAAGGGTTATGTTATGAATGAAACAACTGCTATGGAAATTCTTGCTTGCAATGATAGAAGATCTTAAGAAATTATTAGCTAAATGGAAGCTACAGTCTCTTAATGCTAGAATGAAACCCGATCCTTCTTTTGCTGCTTCACCTATCTGTGTTACTGATAAGGATTATGAATTCTCTGTTGATACTGATATTATTACCTTAGTTGAATCTGATCCTTTTTATGGCCTTGAATCTGAAACTGTTGTGGCACATCTTACCAAGTTGAATGATATAGCCACCCTGTTTACTCATGATGAGAAGTCTCGCTATTTATACATCCTTAAGATATTTCCGTTCTCATTAAAGGGTGATGGTAAGACTTGGTATAATTCTCTTGCTCCTGGTTGTGTGCGTAGTCCCCAGGATATGATTTATTACTTCTCGCTAAATATTTCCTGCTCATAAGAAACAAGCTGCCTTACGGGAAATATATAATTTTGTGCAAATCAAAGAAGAGAGTCTCCCACAAGCTTGGGGGAGGCTTCTCCGGTTACTTAATGCTTTGCCTGATCATCCTCTTAATAAAAATGGAATACTTGATATCTTTTATAATGGTCTAACAGATGCTTCCAAGGACTACTTGGATAGTTGTGCTGGTTGTGTTTTCAGGGAAAGAACAGTCGACAAAGCTGAAATATTATTGAATAATATGTTTACTAATGAAAATAATTGGACTCTTCCCGAGCCAGTTCCTGAAGTGATTCCTTTACCAATTGAGCCAACTCCTGAGCCTATTCCTAAACCCACTCCGAAGAAGAGAGGTGTTTTATTTCTCGATCTGAAGATATGCAAGAGGCAAAGAAATCAATGAAAGAAAAAGGTATTAAAGCTGAAGATGTTAAGAATTTACCTCCTATTGATGAAATACATGGTCTTAATTTACCGCCTGAAGAACCACATTGTCTTGATAACCCGACACAGGTAAAAAAGGTAAATTCTCTCTATAGATATGAAAAGGTTGAAATACCCTCTACTAAATTTCATAGCCCATGCTTAGATGAATTTGATGACTTTATGGCTAGACAAGAAAGTTTTAATGCTTATGTTGGTAGAGAGTTAAAGAATAATGCTTTCGAGATAGGACGCGTAAGTGATAATCTGGCTAGAGTTAAAGATGAACTTCACCGCGTTAGCAAATATGCTTCTATGGTTGCTACTCAAGCTGAGAAAGTACTTAAGGCTCAAAATGATTTGCTTGATGAATTAAATAATAATAATGACTTTGCTGTTAGAGTGGCTACTAGAACTGGTAGAATGACTCAGGAACCTTTGTATCTTGAAGGCCACCCTAAGAGAATCGAGCAAGACTCTCAGAGAAATAATTTAGAGGCACCTAGTTCTTCTAAAAAGAAGAAGAAGAAAAACGATAGAACTTTGCATGCTTCTAGTGAACCTACTGTAGACACACCTGAGAATCCCAATGATATTTCTATTTCTGATGGTGAAACTCAATCAGGTGATGAACATGAACCTAGTGATAATGTTAATGATAATGTTCATGTTGATGCTCAACCTAGCAAAGACAATGATGTAGAGATTGAACCTACTGTTGATCTTGATAACCCACAATCAAAGAATCAACGTTATGATAAGAGAGATTTTGTTGCTAGGAAGCACGGTAAAGAAAGATAACCATGGGTTCAGAAACCCATGCCCTTTCTGCCTAAACCATCCAATTCAAAGGATGATGATGATTTTGAGCGCTTTGCTGAAATGATTAGATCTATTTTCTTACGTATCCGCTTAACTGATATGCTAAAAGTAAATCCTTATGCTAAGTATATGAAGGATATCATCACAAATAAAAGAAAGATACCGGAAGCTAAAATTTCCACCATGCTTGCTAATTACACTTTTAAAGGTGGAATACCAAAGAAACTTGGAGATCCGGTGTACCAACTATACCATGCTCTATTAAAAGAAATTATGTTAGAACTGCTTTATGTGATCTTGGAGCCGGTGTTAGTGTTATGCCTCTCTCTTTATATCGTAGACTTGAATTGAATAAGTTGACACCTATTGAAATATCTTCGCAAATGGCTGATAAATCAACTGCTATACCTGTCGGTATTTGTGAGGATGTGCCTGTTGTGGTTGCAAATGTCACTATTTTAATGGACTTTGTTATTCTTGATATTCCTGAGGACGATAGTATGTCTATTATCCTTGGTAGACCTTTTCTTAATACTGCAGGGGCTGTTATTGATTGCAACAAAGGCAATGTCACTTTTCATGTTAATGGTAATGAGCCTATGGTACACTTTCCGAGGAAACAATCTCAAGTTCATAGTATCAATTCTATTGAAAAAGTTCCAACTATTATTTTTGGAGGTTTTGAATTTCCTCTCCCTACTGTCAGGAAAAAGTATGATATTCTTATTGTTGGGGATTTTCATATCCCCATTGAGGTAACTTAGTGTTATTCGAAATTTCTCCGATTCCGTGTTACTCGGAATGAGTTTGTTAACAAGACTTTATCAACCTTGTTAGTGGATTCATTTTGATGATCACGAGATGGATGAAACTAGAAGGCACAACCTTCTGTACCCTCTTTTTACTTTCTGTTATTTAGAATAAATAAAGCAAAAATAGTAATATCAAATGCATTTTACGAACTATCCGTGCATTAAAAATAATCAAAAAATAAAATGCTCCAAATGCCTCGCAAACTTAGTATGATTTTTCTGGAATATTTGAGGATTTTAGGCACTGAAAACACCGCGGGAGGGGCAAGCACCAGGCCCACGAGAGAGGAGGCGCCCCCACAGCAAGGGTGCGCCTGTCTCGTGGGCCCCTGGTGGCCCCCTCCACTTTTGCCAGCACCAACACACTTCATCTTCTACCCAAAAAAATCCCCATCCAGCTCAAGCACGAGTTCTAGCTCGTTTTGCTGCGATTTTTGATCTCTTAGCTCAAAGCTCCATTCGCGAAACTGCTTTGGGAGATTGTTGCTTGGTATGTGACTCTTCCATTGGCCCAATTAGTTTTTGTTCTAATGCTTTATTCATTGCAAATTTTTGCTGCATAGGTGACCATGTTCTTGAGCTTGCATGTTAAATTTTTGAGGTCCCAAGAAATTCCAATGCATGATATAGGCTCTAGGCACTTGTAGGAGTAGTTGCTATCAATCTTGTTTAGTTTTATTCACTTTTATTTTGAAGTTACTAAAATTTCAGAAATTTTCAGAAAAATAAATATGCTTAGAAGAATGTACCAAGGAGGTTCCTCGGCAAAGAAAGGGCCAAGGATTGCTATATGTGAACAAGATGTTAATTTGCCAAGGGACGCAAATGTACGGGCTTGTGAGTGGCCATCCGATGATTTTATGGTCGAAGCAGGCTTCAAGGAGGAATTTGACACATATGTGCATAATGCCGAGCTGGAGGTCTTCTTACAAGATAAGTGTCCTCAATATTATCAATTGACCGATTCCTTTGTGCGGAGGTTCGAATATATTTCTGCGCGTAATTCTCCTAGTGTCATGTTTGATATTTATGATACATCTTATACCATGGATTTAGAGGATTTCGCAACTGCTTGCAAACTCCCGCAGTGGGGTAGTATCAATGATCCTCGCAAATCTGAATTTAGAGATTTTCTTGCTAGTATTACCGTGGGAGACTCTAGGGACATATCACAAGCTACCATAGGGAGCATTCATTTTCCTGCTATACATTATTTTTCTCTCTTTATTGGTAGATGCCTTAACGGTAAGGACGAAGTATGTCACATGTGTGCTCCTAATCTTTGTGTCCTCAAGAGTGCTGTGTCAGGTTATAAGGGTTATAACTTGGGGACAATAGTTGCACGTAGGTTGCAGAATAATAGTAGAAGGGGAGATTTCTTTGGAGGAATTTATGCAACCCGTGTGGCTAACTTTCTTCATATAGCTCCACGAGAGGGGGATATGATTGTACCTCCTGTTTATTTGGATAAAGAAGCTATGTTTGATCATCATTTTCTTGAGAGGAATGAACAATTCCTCCATTATCGACTATTCTATGACAGACGCAACGTCGTCCCTATTACTCTTCCTGCTCCCTACCTTTTTGATCATCAGGCAAAAGGAAGATATGTTGTCACCAGGAAAGAAGCAACTGAATATGAGAGGGGAATGGAGGCAGCTCGCCAACAAGCTGCTGCTCAGGAGGCGGTCGCCTCTGCATCTCAGTACTACCCCAGTTTCACTTATGGATATCAGCCAGGCGGTCATTGGTATTAAACCAACTTAGGCCAAAAGCCTAAGCTTGGGGGAGTACGTGTTTCTCAACGACTTCACATTCATGTTCACACACTAGCACTACTAGGGAAAACCCTAGCAGTAGTGCTGGTTTTGTGCTCACTAGTAGCGCGGGTAGGCGCGCTACTAATAAGGCGCTACAACTACTGCTTAGCAAAGAACGCCGCTTCGCACGCGCCATCGCTAGGACGAATAGATGCATCGCTTGTTCACTCCGGCCATCGCTAATGTAACTCACGGCATCGTGTTTTCTCTCCATCGCTACTAGTATTCTTTTTTATTTTTTCATTTTAGTTTATTTATTCGCCATCGTACAAATATTGATACAATACCGGTTATGAGGTTTACATCATTATGTCCATAACAGTGTCAAATAAAGGTGGATTAGGTTCAAGTGGAGGCAATATGTGGTGCATGTCAGTATACTACTAATCCAAACTTGATCTAGTTTGGACTAGTAGTACTTTTGATGTGCACCACATGTTGCCTCCACTTGAATCTAATCCGCCAAAGACAAGATATTTAATCATCATCATGGTCATTACCACCAACAGTATTTATTTAATCACCACTAACACTAGCTAATAATAATCATCATAGTCATTACCACCAACACTAGCTATTTTATCATCATAGTAATAGTGTAGCACATCATCATCCGGAAACTCATTTCTAGCTAGCTAATCACTCCTGCTGCTCTCTCTTAGGTAAAACAACATAAAACATGTGTAGCTCTCGTCCTTGATCAAGTTGGAGCATGCAGATGAACCTGTCTCCTAATCATGGGTAGCGCCTCTGTTTGCTTCCTAGTACTTCTCTGCGCTCCCCCATCACATATTTGGGCCAGTCTTGCACTATTAAGCATCCGTCGCTAATCTTGAATGCACTAAAGTAATCTGTAGGATATCTTGGCCGTAAGCTGATAATACTCATGGTACCTTTAGTCTCGATCCCATAAGGCACAACATTCATCAGGAGTCCCTGTTGAAGAACATCGTATGGTAACATACTTAGCAATGAAGTTTAGCTTCAAAAATAATGTATGGAAAAGCTGAGGACAAATAGTAAAAAATCTTACCATCCTTCCTAAATAGACGTGACGTAGTTCATTACGAACACTATTGGTCGCACGTTTTCAATACTAACATTTCTAAATCCAGGAAGAAAATTTGTCTTGACAGTATCAAGATCCTCAAGCCATGAAACATAATGACTTAGCTCTTCGTAGTTTAGTTCAGCCTCGGGACAGTAGTAGGTCCTATCTACCAAGCGCTGGACATGTTTGCTTGCACTGAAATAAGCTGACAATACAAATTATTTGTCAACTATTTTGAATAAACAATATCAAAGACATAAATATGGTTGAGAAACTTACATAATGGTATAATCGAGGCGTCGCACATCGACCCAGATGTCGGTATTACCTTCAATATCATCTTCCGGACGAATATCAAAGGTGATAACCATATCAGGCTCAAATGCATAAGTCTTGCATAGTGCTCGCCATGTTTTGCATCCAAAATAGGTGTAGTCGTCTCAATTGTATAATTTTGCATGGAAAATATTACCATGCTCGGTCTTCAAATAAACTTTCTTTACCTCCGTAGTATGACTGAAACCTATCTTATCCAATACAAAAACTCTTGCATGGCAGGGGATACGCTAGTAGAATAGTAAAAAAATATATAAGTTGAAGCAAATGAAGGAGATGTCATGCTTAATTACGAAATAAGACTTGTCGTTATGACTTACTGTATCCACTTCGAAGTTCTCGTCCAGCTTGATCTTTGAGCGCCTATCATCATCTAGGAAGATTCCGTCATACGAGGCTGCGCTTTCGTCTTCGCAGTATTTGCAAATACCGAAATCCTTTTAGGTAAATCGGACATTTCCTATGTTCATAGTTAAAACATTAATTGAAAATCGATCGAAGACAACTACCAGGATACTCAACACACAAATCCGGGGCACTCGATATTTCCTACATAGAATCTGGCACAAGTCATGCCAAAATTCACGGAAAAACCCGGCATGACCTTTGCTAAAATAGGACATATCGAGCGCCTGAAATTTGCCGAACGGAAATGAATCAACACTCACGCAAAACATAGGCCACTCGGAGGTGTAACCTGCAAACATGACCAGCCACTTGGATATTGAGCAACACAAGATATACATTTCAAAATATCTTATAGGACTCAAATTAGCATGCATTCAATAAGCAAAAGTAAATCATCTCATGCGTCCGTACATCGTCGAATATTATCACGAATACATCACGAATAGTGTCATACATATCACATCACTAATACAACTAAAACCCTAGCACACGACGGGTATCGGCGCGGGCGGTGGACACCCACAGAGAAGGAACCATAACGGGATCATAGCTCCAGTGAGATCCCTGGAGAACCTGCCAGGTATTGGAGAACCTGTGCTCCAACGCAAACAAGTAGCGACGGACGTGCGCGTCCTCCTCACTGACAAAGTGACGCACCACCTCCGCAGAGTCCTCGAGCCTCTAGACCGTCACTGGCCCACGCGACCGCCACCAAAGAAGGTTCGAGTCAACGACAGGCTGGCTCCTCACCAACCTGCGCCCCCCGGTAGGTAGCGCCTCCCAGTACCACCCCGGCGGAGCCCAGTCCCGGACATGGCCCATCTGGTCAAGCAGGTGTCGTCCTCCGCCGACTCGACCATTTAGGATGCAGGATAGGCATCGTCCACGTCGATGCGGGAAGAATTGCTTTAACTAAAAAATAGCAACAAGTTCTTACTAACTAGTTCTATTAATTCGACTCGTTCTTACTAAAAATAAACTTACTATAAATAAAAATATTCTAATACCTAATTAGTACCTAGTTCTTACTAACTAATTAGTACCTAGGAACTACTGCCCTAATTACCATCTAATTTGATGAACCTATAGGGGTGGAAAGTGGTAACGGATATTCCAATTATCCAACTATAAAGTGAAATAAGTGGTCAAATTTTACTCGTTTTATGATTCATCTTAGAAATTTGATTCGTTTCCACCCTTACATGAACCCTAACTCATTTGCCGCATCCGCATCCGATTTGTTTCCACTCTTACATGAACCCTAAATAATTTGATGCAACTAAAATATAAAAAAACCCTAGGCAGAGGTAGGGGAGAGGGAGGAGCAAGCGTGCTCACCTCGGGTGCCTGCGACGAGGGAGGGGCAGGCGGTGTTGAGGTCCGGGTCAGGGGCTCGGGCACGCGGCGGATGGCGGCGTCGAGGTCGGGGTCGGGGGCGGCATCCGGGGCGGCGTTGAGGTCGGGGGCGGGGGCGGCGTTGAATCTGGGGTCGGGGCGGCGTAGAGGGTGTGCGGAGAGCGCGCGACGGCCGGGGCGACGGCGACGGCGAGGAGAGTGGACAGTTGGATTTGGGGAAGTGCCGTGTGGGGAAGGACGAACCCCATGGTTAAGTCAGAGGTAGCAGTAGCGCATTCCAGGAAGAGCGCTACTGCTACGTTAGCTACAGCGCTTTCTGGGATACACGCTACTGCTACTCCTTTCTCTTTTTCCCCTTTTTCATTTAGTTTTCTTCACATTTTTTTCCTTTCACCTTATTCTATTTCTTTCATTTTCAATTACCTTTCTATTTGCTTTCCATTTAATTTTATATCCTTTAGCAGTAGCGAGTTTAAAATAAAACGCGCTGCTACAAAGAATGTAGCGGTAGCGCGGTTCGTTATAGGTCGCTACTACTATGTGAAGCCTATCGGCTAAGCCTTGGGAATTTTAGTAGTAACGTGTTTAGGGCAGCACGCGCTACTGCTAGAACTTTATCTGCATCATGTTTGGCCAAAAGTGCCATCGCTAGTTAGCACCAGCGTGCTTTTTTGACCCTCGCTGCTGCTAAAGTTCTGTGTATAAGGTTTTCCCTAGTAGTGTAGTTGTCGGTGCTCATACTCTTTCATTGTATTATCCATGTTAGTTTAAATTTCTTTTTCTAGTTTTATTCTTGTGTGTTTGATAAACCTTGAGAAAAACCAAAAAAATTAGTTAGTTTAATTTCCATGCTTGTAGTAGAATTAAAATGAAAACCCAAAAAGATTTCTAATTCTTCTTCTTACTTGTTGGGAGCTTTCCTGTGTAAATAGTTTTCTTTTCTTTTCTTTCCTTTGGGGGTCGAGAAGACCGTATTGAAAATTCTTGGTGGCTCTTATATGCATGATTGTCCCTTTAACTTAGAGCCCATATTACTTGTCTTCTCTCTTGAGTTGAATGCTTGCAGATTCCAGCTTAGTCCAATGCACGTACACTCTTATTATTATACACATCGTCCGGTCGTGCGAGTGAAAGACAATAATGACGATGTATGATGGACTTATTGGGATGAGAAATGCTGGTATGAACTCGACCTCTCTTGTTTTTGTAAATATGATGATTCATCGTTCCTGATTCAGCTATTATGAAGTAAACATATTTGCAATGACATTTAGAGATTATAGTTGCTTGTGCCATGCTTGATAAGCTATGAGTTATAATGGTTTACCTTGCGTGCCAACATGCTATTATAATGATTATGATGTGATATGATGGGATGGTATCCTCCTTTGAATGAATTGAGTGACTTGACTTGGCACATGTTCACACATGTAGTTGAATCAAATCAACATAGCCTTCATGATATTTATGTTCATGGTGGATTATATCCTACTCATGCTTGTTCTCGGTGTGAATTAATTTTAATGCATGTTTACGACTGTTGTCGCCCTCTCAGTTGGTCGCTTCCCAGTCTTTTGCTAGCCTTCACCTCTACTAAGCGGGAATACTGCTTGTGCATCCAAACTCCTTAAACCCCTAAGTTGTTCCATATGAGTCCACTATACCTTCCTATATGCGGTATTTACCTGCCGTTCCAAGTAAATTTGTATGTGCCAAACTCCAAACCTTCAAATGAAATTCTGTTTTGTATGCTCGAGCAGCTCATGTTTCAACTAGGGCTGCCTATATCTTCCATGCTAGGTGTGTTATTCTCAAGAGGAGTGGACTCCGCTCCTCATTCACGAGAAAGGGCCGGTAACTGGGATGCCCAGTCCCATGATCCAAAGAGATCAAAGAAAATGAAAATAATTAAACAAAACTCCCCTAGGGCTGTTGTATGTTGGAGGCACTCGTTGTTTCGAGCAAGCCATGGTTGATGCTTGTTGGTGGTTGGGGGAGTATAAACCTTTACCATTTTGTTTGGGAACTGCCTATAATGCATGTAGTATGGAAGATACAGCCATCTCATAGTTGTTGCGTTGACAGCGAAAGTATGCCGCTCAAAATGTTATTCAATCTCTATTTTAAAATCGAGCTCTAGCACCTCTACAAATCCCTGCTTCCCTCTACGAAGGGCCTATCTATTTACTTTTATGTTGAGTCATCATCCCTTCTTATTAAAACGCACCCGCTCGAGAGCACACTGTCATTTGCATTCATTATTATTTGTTTATATTGGGTATGACTTGACTGGATCTCTTTTACCATGAATTACAATGTTTAGTCAGTCCTCGATCTTTAAAGGAGCTCTGCATTTATGTTTTGCGGTCTCAGAAAGGGCTAGCGAGATACCATTTTGTTATATCATGTTATGCTTATTTTGAGAAAGTGTTGTCATCCGAGTTTTATTATTATGGCTCGCTAGCTGATTATGCTATTGATACGAGTAATTGTGAGACCTATGTGTTATTGTGAGTATGGTTAGTTCATATTATTTGCTGAAACTTGAATGCTGGCTTTTCATGTTTACAACAACAAGAGCAAACAGAGTTTGTAAAAGCTTTTCTTTATCACTTTTAGTTTATCAACTGAATTTCTTGAGGACAAGCAGAGGTTTAAGCTTGGGGGAGTTGATACGTCTCCAACGTATCTACTTTTCCAAACACTTTTGCCCTTGTTTTGGACTCTAACTTGCATGATTTGAATGAAACTAATCAGGACTGATTCTGTTTTCAGCAGAACTACCATGATGTTGTTTTATGTGTAGAAAAGAAAAGTTTTCGGAATGTCCTAGAAATCCACGGAGGCACTTTTTGGAATTAATAAGAATTTTTGGCGAAAGAATTAATGCCAGGGGGCCCATTAGCTGTCCACGAGACAGGCGCGCCCCTAGGGCGTCCTCCTATCTCGTGGGCCCCCTGGACCTCCACCGACCTCAAATCCAACTCCATATATTCACGTTCGGGGAGAAAAAAATTAGAGAGAAAGTTTCATCGCGTTTTACGACACGGAGCCGCCGCCAAGTCCTAATCTCTCTCGGGAGGGCTGATCTGGAGTCCGTTCCGGGCTCCGGAGAGGGGGATTCGTCGCCGTCGTCATCATCAACCATCCTCCATCACCAATTTCATGATGCTCACCACCGTGCGTGAGTAATTCCATCGTAGGTTTGCTGGACGGTGATGTGTTGGATGAGATTTACCATGTAATCAAGTTAGTTTTGTTAGGGTTTGATCCCTAGTATCCACTATGTTCTGAGATCGATGTTGCTATGACTTTGCTATGCTTAATGCTTGTCACTAGGGCCCGAGTGCCATGATTTCAGATCTGAACCTATTATGTTTTCATGAATATATGTGTGTTCTTGATCCTATCTTGCAAGTCTATAGTCACCTATTATGTGTTATGATCCGACAACCCCAAAGTGACAATAATCGGGACACTTCTCGGTGATGACCGTAGTTTGAGGAGTTCATGTATTCACTATGTGTTAATGCTTTGGTCCGGTTCTCTATTAAAAGGAGGCCTTAATATCCCTTAGTTTCCGCTAGGACCCCGCTTCAACAGGAGGGTAGGCCTTATTATCCATCACTGATCCATTGCTTACGAGCTTTTCATATACTGTTCTTCGCTTATTTACTTTTCCGTTGCTACTGTTACAACTACTACAAAAACCCAAAAAACATTTATCTTTACTTCTGCTACCGTTACTATTATTATCATACCACTTTTGCTACTAAACACTTTGCTGCAGATACTAAGTTATCCAGGTGTGGTTGAATTGACAACTCAACTGCTAATACTCAAGAATATTCTTTGGCTCCCCTTGTGTCGAATCAATAAATTTGGGTTGAATACTCTACCCTCGAAAGCTATTGCGATCCGCTATACTTGTGGGTTATCAGCGGCACCCGGCGAACCTCGCAGAACGCCGGCGGGTCCTTCTCTTCAATCCAACACCACCGGCTCCACCACTCTTCCCACCTCTCCTTCATGGCGCCCTCCCGATAAGCTCCCTTGGATCTTGGGATCCAGGCGATGCAACCAGAGATGGCGCCCCCAGGTTGGATTCGAGGAAAGAAGTAGTGACGGAAAAGTTCCGTGTTGGGGTACACTCCGGCGAAGCCTTCACAAAGATGCGCGAAAAGAACCATGCACGCCACAACATTTGGAGTAAAATCCAAGAGGCGGAAGCCAAAGGTGTGCATGATATCGCTGAAGAAGTCGGAGAAGGGAGGACAAAGCCCGCAAGAGAAATAGTCGACAAAGAAAGGGTACCGATTCAGGGCAGCCTCGGCGCAGTCGGCGGGGATGACGCGCGTGGCTGGATGCCCCGACTTTTCTTCCCCCTCTTCACCCGCCACAGGGGCCCGTAGGCGTCCCGGAGCTCGTACAAGTCCACCGTCGAGGGGAAGTAGGCGAGCTGCGTCCGGTGCACCGCCAACGCACTCTTCGGCGGCTCCTCCGCTCCAGCGTCCTTGGCCGCACCCTTGCCCTTGGTGGATTTAGGTGCCATGGTGGCTGGGGGAAGTGAGGAGCAGAAGGGGATGAAGACACAGCGACGAAGAACAATGGCGAAAGCTCAGGAAGGAAGAAAAGGGGGTGGCGGTTCTGAGATTGGAGGAAGGCGCAAGGGAGGGGTAAAGTGACCAGCGCGCCCGCGGTTATTCCTTTTTACGGGGAAGGCGCGGGCCGCCTCCTTTCCCATTAACTGTGATACGACGCATGCGCGCGGACGCTGTCCCACGCATGCCTCCCACGTCACGCGCACGCACGACCCCCACGTCACGCGTTCAACACGGGCTGTGGAGAAGCGCAGCGGACAGAGCAGTTGCCGCAGTAAAATCCGCCCTAACTACCCGCGCACCTTTCTGGGCCTGGCCCAACAACGTGTCGCGCTTATGTGTGGCCCAGGCCCGGGGGCTCCTGTCGGTGTACAAAAGTAGGGGCTCTCCTTTTGACCCCTTTACTTGTGCACAGCAATCGAGCCACCCGCCACAACCACGCATAACAGGGTAGGAAAGGGAAGCCGGAGAGAAGCCGAAGGCGCAAGACAAATAAAGCAACAACAAGGACCAAGGCCACAAGGATCGGATGGGCGAAGCAGGTTTCCTCGGCAAGGACCCTTGCCGGGGCAGCCTTAGCGGCCCCGGCAAGACCCTTGCCGGGGCAGCTCGCCCACGCCAGTCGAGCGAGCCACCCTTGAGCCCACCAACGCTCACCAAACGCATTGGAACAGGGCTCGGGAGGCACCTCCGTGGTGGCATGCAGATCTTTGTGAAGACAAAGAATAGTCAAGATCAAGTGAGGATAGGAAGGCAATCGTCCTCACCGAAGAAACCCATAAGACCCCCGGCAAGATCCTTGTCGGGACGGCTCTTGCCTGCAGCAAGACCCTTGCCGGGCCACCCGCAAGACCTCGCCAAGCGCCAGGGCCACTGCCAGGCCCGCACCAGCCAAGTCTCCGCCGCCGTTCGCATGCGGCTGCCGACCCAACCAGTTGAGCAGGCACCTGCGTGGCAACATGCAACCCTTCGTGGAGGCTCCACCACCGCGCCACCTCAGCTGTCTGCCTGCCTACATGGCACCGCATGCATCGCTGGCCAGGGCGCGTGTTGAAGCAAGGAGGAGCGGCGACGGATGGGACGGGCCTCGCTCCCACCCCCGATAAAGCGAAGGGACACCTAAGCCTCGCATTAAATGTGCTTTGTCCCGTAACACCAGGGATAAGCTCATAGCGCTGTAGCACTTTCCACCTCCTGCGTGCCACTGTGGCAGCCCCTTTCACCTATAAAAGGAGGCCCATGGTGCTCTGGAGAAGGATTCAGCTCTTTTGAACCTAGCAGCACCTAGAGCTAGTTCACGAGCTCAAAAACACTGAATACAGACACCAAAGCAGGATCGTAGGGTTTTACGCATCTTTGCGGCCCAAACCTGGGTTAATCCTCCTTGTGTTGCCTGCTAGTCCCGCTCTTCTCACGATCCCCGCGCCCCGCAACCGTAGAAGGGATTCCAGTGATCCCATAGGTGTCGTTTCCCACACGACACGATCTATGCCAACTCAACAAGTACCATCGGAGACACCTGTAGAGCACCTTTATAATCACCCAGTTACGTTGTGACGTTTGGTAGCACACAAAGTGTTCCTCAGATGTCGGGAGTTGCATAATCTCATAGTCATAGGAACATGTATAAGTCATGAAGAAAGCAATAACAGTAAACTAAAACAATCAAGTGCTAAGCTAATGGAATGGGTCATGTCAATCACATCATTCTCCTAATGATGTGATCCCGTTTATCAAATGACAACTCATGTCTATGGCTAGGAAACTTAACCATCTTTGATCAACGAGCTAGTCAAGTAGAGGCATACTAGTGACACTGCTTTGTCTATGTATTCACACATGTATTTTGTTTCTGGTTAATACAATTCTAGCATGAATAATAAACATTTATCATGATATAAGTAAATAAATAATAACTTTATTATTGCCTCTAGGGCATATTTCCTTCAATTCGGACACCAGAATGGTTTCAGAATGGTTCGGTTATTTTTGGGAGTACTGGGAGCTAGGTTACCGGAACCCCCCCAGGGAAGTATTGGGCCTACATGGGCCATAGGGGAGAGGGGAGGCAGCCCACAAGGGGTGGCCGTGCCCCCCTCCCATAGGGAGTCTGAATTGGACTAGGGGAGGGGGCGCCCCCCCTTTCCTTCTCCTCTTCCCTCTCCCTTCCCTCTTTCCCCCTCCATGAGAAGGAAAAAAAGGGGGGGGGGCGAGTCCTACTAGGAGTAGAGTCCTAGTAGGACTCCCCCCCTTGGCGAGCCCCTTGGTGGCCGACCTCCTCCTCCCCTCCTTTATATACGGGGGCAGGGGGGCACCCCAAAGCACAACAGTTGTTCTCTCTTAGCCGTGTGCGGTGCCCCCCTCCACAGTTTACTCCTCCGGTCATAGCGTCGTAGTGCTTAGGAGAAGCCCTGCGCGGATCACAACACCATCACCGTCACCACACCGTCATGCTGACGAAACCCTCCCTCGATCCTCTGCTGGATCAAGAGTTCGAGGGACGTCATCGAGCTGAACGTGTGCTGAACTCGGAGGTGCCGTACGTTCGGTACTTGATCGGTTGGATCGCAAAGACGTTCGACTACATCAACCGCGTTAACCTAACGCTTGCGTTTCGGCCTACAAGGGTACGTGGACACACTCTCCCCTCTTGTTGCGTTGCATCTCCTAGATAGATCTTGCGTGATCGTAGTATTTTTTTGAAATTACATGCTACGTTCCCAAACACATATGTACCTAAGAGCACCAAGTTAATATTAGAAGGTAAACAACAATTGCAAAGTAATGTAGTACAACAATCCCTCCATCCCATTATATAAGATCTTTTTACATGTATATCTATACATCATCAAAAGATTAAGGTAACACTCTTCCTTGTTGCTATGTAGCCTGGGATTGCATATTTAGTCATGTAGTACAATGCATGTTGGTATGTAGCCTTAGATATATTAAATATGACCCTAGTTAACATACCGATAAATAGGTTACAGATATATTCAGTGAAATGTCCGATTCGATGATTAATCCCTTATCAGCCCCCAGGCTACATGGTACCAGCTATCGATATCCTGAACATTGAGTACATATAAGCAATGCAATGAAACCAAACTCAATGGAAAACAACACTGTTCAAAATATTGTCCTGTATGAGTACATATAAAGGCATGTTAAGCACAACAGGCTAAACATCAACCAAATATATCCATGGTAGACAACATAATATACAAATGATAGCTTTAGTGTGCCGGTGTAAGCACGCTAGTTAAGCAAAACAAGAAGTGGAAAGGTGTGTTAACTGCAACAGGCATACCATTTAAAAAGAAGCACATATAGTCATTCAAACTGGTATTGTGCAGGTCTAAAGTGCACTACTCATTGTAAAAAAACTGAAAAGGCATGTTAACTGCAACATCCTTAACAACAACCAAATATTATAATTCATAGTGGTATTGTTGAAAGTGCTATTGATGAAATTGAACTGCACGACAAATAGTTGCACATATAGAGCATCACATTGTGAAGAACTGAAATAGACAAGGCATAAGGCCATCTCTAGCCGATCCTTTAAAAGTTATATATATATACTCCATCAAATTTTGGCCGTTTCTAGTCGATCCCCTAAACTTAACGTTGTAAACATCAATTTGATCAAGTTCAACCGAAAGTAGCATGCATTCAAACATAAACATAGATAATTTTTTATAACTGTACATAAAACATAAAATTAAACTAAACTAAACTACTTTCGGTCGGAGTGAAGGTCGGGCCAATCCTTCCTCATCAGGTATGGTGTGCCGTGAGCCGGGTCCGGGCTGGTGCCTTCGTCGGGGTCGTTGGGGAAGACACTCCTCCACTCGTCGACGACGATCTCCTCGTCCTTGCCGCCCACCTCAACGCCCTCCTCGCCTCCTTCGACCTCGCCAGCAGAGGAGAGCATGATAACCTCTCCGCCCTCCGCGCCGGCAAAGATCATCCGCTCCGCCTCCACGAGCTCCGGGTGCTGCCGACGGAGCTCTTGCATGTTGGCCTTGTCGGCGGCCTCAGCCTCGAGGTGCTCCCACGCCTGGCTATCCTCCCGCACCATAGCCAAGCTCACCACCCTGGCTCCGGTGGGACGAGGTCGACCCGACGTGTGCCGAAGGAGAAATTGAGCCTAGCTGCCGCATCGTGGTACCGTACCTGCCAGCGGCCGTACTCCATGGCCGCGAGCACGGCCGTGTGGAAACTACCGAGCCACCGGTGGGTGTGGGTCTCCCGATCCATAATCTTGGCGACCCACGTCCCCCACCGCCGCTGCCGTACCTCGAGGTAGGACCTCGTCGGCAGCCGGGACTAAGGGAGGACTGGAGAGTCCTTGAACTGGCATAGGGCGTGGCGATGGGTGGATCGGGCGGCCGGCGACGGAGGATCGATAAAGAGCCCACGGAGGACGACGGGGACCCCTCAGCGGCCACCTCGCGGGCATCGGGTGAAGAGGTCGCGATAAACCTCTTTTGGGCCATTGGCTCCTCGAGCTCCCCGACACACAGGCCGATGTTGAGGATGGAGGTGGCGGCGACGATGGTTTCTAGCGAGGGAGGGGTGGTGTGTGTCTGTGTGAGAGGAGGTTTTGGGGTGTGTGTGGGGAGGGGGGGCAAGGTGGTGTTTGAGAAAATACCGGGGCAAGTGCAAATTTTACTAGGCAGGAGTAAAATGCCGGGCTACTGAAAATTTGGATCAAGGGCGGGCAAATATTTTTGAGATTGCGAGGCATGCAGAGGCGGGAGTAAAATGCTGGGGCCACTAAAAAGTTGGATCAAGGGCGCATATATTTTTGAGATTGCGAGGGATGCAGAGGCGGGAGTTACAAGGCGGGGCTACTGAAAATTTGAATTAAGGGATTGAAGCAGAGTGGGAGTAACAGACTTCGCACACGGTCCACACATACTAATCGCGTGCTATCAAAGATAAAAACCTTCCAGGTAGTAGATATTTTCGAGATTATGAGGTAGTAGATAATTTTGAGAGCGGGAGGTAAGCCTTGTGGCCAATCTACTATGCTGATGTGAGTGACTGCAGGGGCACGGGCATGGCACACGGGTAGTCTGGACGAACCGTGCCTGTTGCGTCCCCAATCGCAGATGATTTCTGCATCCAACTCACTAAAAAAGACACATCTGTGACATTTGCGGCCGAACAAATTTTTCCTGTCATGCTTATGACACTTCTATGACGATAATTGTGACAAAACCCGGTATCATCATAGATGTGGTGGGCTCCTACTTCTATGACAAAAAATCATGACAGAAAATGGGCTTTTCGTCCTGGGCGGGCCGGAGACGCAGCTGCATGACATTCTTTGGGCCGTCCATGACGGAGAAAACCGTGGTAGAAGCGAGGGCGAGGAAAATATCGGGGATTTCCCGGTTACGGTGGGTGGTCGGGGCCGAGCGATGCACGGAGGTTTGCGCGTTTCTGTTGTACACGTACGACATGTGTGCGATGCGTTGGGCTATAACTGAACCCGAGCGATTGCACTAGCTACGTTACTGAACCCGAACGACCGATCCTTGGCTGTTAACTGAACCTGGGCCATTCCTTCGCTACTGCTGCTAACTAAAGCCGATCGAACCTGCTGCCTCTTGATGAACAGTGAGCGTTGTTGGGGGTTGGATGAACAGTTCCTAGTGGGGGTTGGATGAAATGGACCCCATGGTAGTAGAGGCCGTTGCCACTGGATGAACAGGACCCCGATCGAGCCGGTTGGGGGTGGATGAACAGGACCCCGATCAAGCCGGTTAGGGGTGGATGAACAGGACCCCGTGGAGGGCTGGTTGAACAGTAGCCGATGGAGACTGGATGAACAGGACCCCGTGGAGGGCTGGTTGAACAGTAGCCGGTGGAGGCTAGATGAACAGTAGCTGGTGGAGGGAGGAGGGAGATGCCGTGGATGAACAGTTGCAGGTGGAGGCCGGAGGAGGTCGACGGTGGATGAACAATAGCCCGTGGAGGCTGGAGGAGGTCGATGGTGGATGAACTGTAACCCGTGGAGTCCCGTTTTGTGGTATGTGATACGTCTCCATAATTTCTACTTTTCCAAACACTTTTGTCCTTGTTTTGGACCCTAATTTGCATGATTTGAATGGAACTAACCCGGACTGACGCTGTTTTTAGCAGAATTGCCATGGTGTTATTTTCTGCAGAAATAAAAGTTCTCGGAATGACCTGAAACTTCACGGAGATCATTTTTGAAATAAATAAAAAATATTGGTGAAAGAATCAACCGAAGGGGACCCACACCCTGTCCACAAGGGTGGAAGGCGCGCCCCCACGCGGCTTCACCGACCTCAACTCCAACTCCATATATTCACGTTCGGGGAGAAAAAAATCAGAGAGAAGGATTCATCGCATTTTACGATACGGAGCCGCCATCACCCCCTGTTATTCATCGGGAGGCCAGATCTGGAGTCCGTTCGGGGCTCCGGAGAGGGGAAATCATATCCATCATCATTACCAACCTTCCTCCATCACCAATTTCATTATGCTCACCCCCGTGTGTGAGTAATTCCATCATAGACTTGCTGGAGAATGATGGGTTGGATGAGTCTATCATGTAATCGAGTTAGTTTTGTTAGGGTTTGATCCCTAGTATCCACTATGTTCTAAGATTGATGTTGCTATGACTTTGTTATGGCTAATGCTTGTCACTAGGGCCCGAGTGCCATGATTTCAGATCTGAACCTATTACGTTTTCATGAATATATTTGTGTTCTTGATCCTACCTTGCAAGTTATAGTCACCTACTACGTGTTATGATCCGGCAACCCCGGAGTGACAATAGTCGGGACACTTCCCGGTGATGACCGTAGTTTGAGGAGTTCATGTATTCATGAAGTGCTAATGCTTTGATCCGGTACTCTATTAAAAGGAGGCCTTAATATACCTTAGTTTCCAATAGGACCCCGCTGCCACGGGAGGGTAGGACAAAAGATGTCATGCAAGTTCTTTTCCATAAGCACGTATGACTATATTCGGAATACATGCCTACATTATATTGATGAATTGGAGCTAGTTCTATGTCACCCTATGTTATAACTATTGCAGGATGAATGCCATCCGACATAATTATCCATCATTGATCCATTGCCTACGAGCTCGTTTCATATTGATCTTTGCTAAGTTACTTTTCCATTGGCACTGTTTTGATTGCTATAAAACTGCTACTGTTACTTTTGCCACTGTTACCGTACTTCTGTACTACTTTGCTACTAAATACTTTGCTACAGATATTAAGTCTTTCAGGTGTGGTTGAATTGACAACTCAGTTGCTAATACTTGAGAATATTCATTGGCTCCCCTTGTGTCGAATCAATAAATTTGGGTTGAATACTCTACCCTCGAAATCTGTTGTGATCCCCTATACTTGTGGGTTATCAAGACCTTTTTCTGGCACCGTTGCCAGGGAGCATAGCTCTATTCTCTGAGTCACTTGGGATTTATATCAGTTGATCACTATGAGGAATTTGAAAGATCAAAGAACCAAGATTTTTCCCTCAACTACGAGGGGAGGTAAGGAACTGCCATCTAGCTCTGCACTTGATTCTCCTTCTATTTTGAGTAAACTTGCGACACCTACACCTGCTATTGATTCCGATATGTCGCATGTTATTGATGATGCCACTTCTGCTATGCATGATGCTTATGATGAAACTGCTTCTCTACTTGATAATACCGTGCCACTTGGTGAATTTCTTGATGAACAGCTTGCTAGGGTTAGAGAGAATGAAATTACTGAAACTAATGATATTATAGAAATTGAAGATTATGATTCTCCCCTAGATATGAATTGCATGTTATACCCGAGGGTTATATTAAGGATGAGGAAACTGCTAAAGACTTTCTTGCTTGTAATGATAGAGATGATCTTAAGAAACTGTTAGCTAAGCTAAAAGAAAAGTCTTTGAATGCTACAATGCAATATGACCCTATGTTTGCTACTTCACCTATCTTGGTTACTGATAAGGATTATGAATTCTCTGTCGATCCTGAGAGTTGAATACGATCCTTTCTATGGTTATGAATCTGAAACTGTTGTGGCACATCTTACTAAATTGAATGATACAGCCGCCCTATTTGCTCATGTGGAAAAAATTCGCTATTACTATATTCTCAAATTGTTTCCTTTCTCATTAAAGGGTGATGCTAAGCTATGGTTTAATTCTCTTGCTCCTGGGTGTGTGCGTAGTCCCCAGGATATGAGTTACAATTTTTCTGCAAAATATTTCCCTGCTCATAAGAAACAAGCTGCCCTAAGAGAAATATTTAACTTTGTGCAAATTGAAGAAGAGATTCTCCCACAAGCTTAGGCGAGGCTTCTCCAATTACTTATTGCTTTGCCTGATCATCCTCGCAAGAAAAATGAAATACTTGATATCTTTTATAATGGACTAACTGATGCTTCCAGAGATCACTGAGGGAGTCCTGGACTAAGGGGTCCTCGGCGTCCGACCTATTATCAACGGGCCGGACTGATGGGCTGTGAAGACATGAAGGCCGAAGACTGCACCCGTGTCCGGATTGGACTCTCCTTGGCGTGGAAGGCAAGCTTGGCGACCAACTATGAAGATTCCTTCTTATGTAACCGCACTATGCAACCCTAGATCCCCCCGGTGTCTATATAAACTGGAGGGGGGTAGTCCAGAAAGGATATACTCATTACCATAGTCATACATGCTAGACTTCTAGGGTTTGGCCATTACGATCTCGTGATAGATTAACTCTCATATTCATCAAGATCAATCAAGCAGGAAGTAGGGTATTACCTCCATAGAGAGGGCCCGAACCTGGGTAAACATCGTGTCCCCTGTCGCCTGCAACCATCGACCTTAGACGCACAGTTCGGGACCCCCTACCCGAGATCGGCCGGTTTTGACACCGACATTGGTGCTTTCATTGAGAGTTCCACTGTGCCGTCGATGAAAGGTTCGATGGCTCGCCTCGTCCTTAAAGACAACATCACCTCCGGGGGAGTCCTGGTCCCAGGCCAAACCCTTCGGCTGGGCGACTTTACCATGATCGCCCGTTCGGCCATCGAGCCGACGCCTCTAGGGCCATCGAAAACTCCCTTCGCATCAACTCTGAATACTCCAGGCAGATGGACCCATCAGAGTTTTTGTCCTTGAACGAGCTCCTAGATCGCATCGCCGCTTTGGGATTTGCCATAGATTATGATCAGATCGGGCCTAAAACCGATCAAGGAGAAATTAAAACTCCACTGGTCACCACCAGATAGCGGTAGTCGAGGAGCAGGACGGCGAGTCTTCTTCTATATCGAAGACGGACTATGTCCGGATTACCGATCTGAAAAAACCGGATAACCACCAGCGGAAGGATGCGACCATCCCTCCGAACATAGAATCGGACCGCAGTCCTAAACAATCAGAAGATACTCCGGGGCCCGGACTGTTGAGTCTGGAAGGTCTTCAGACCCCGGATAATCGGTCAGGTCCGGGTTCAGATTTAGTTCCACCCACCCACGCGGACACAGACGCACTCATGAGCATCTAAAAACAGTCTCAGGAAACGGTCCACCACTTCTGGGCCAGATTCCTCCTTGTTAAAGACAAGGTAAAAGATTGCCGCGACGAGGATGCGATATCAGTGTTCTGCAACAACTGCACGGACGAAGGAATCCTTAACGCTATCAATCGCCACCGCATACTAAAGTTCGCTGACTTAGCAACTATCGTACACAAAAGTACAACGCGATGGAAAGCGCCTGGAAAACTCAGGCAGCTTGCTGGAAACCGCCGGTCGCAACTCAACTCCTCCTACAGGCGAAGAGGGCGCACCCTCATGGCACGCCCAGTTCAACAGTCAAGGAACATAAACCCATTACATGGCACGACACTGTTCTGGAGGGATGGCTCGATGGCCCATGCAAAATACACACGACGCTAGATACCGTGGCAACCCACAGCCTTAGAGCATGTTGGATACTTCGGCAGGTAGCCAAGAGCGGCGAGGACATCCTTATCAAGGATACCCTAGAATAGCACCCTCCAGAAAACAACGACACAAGAGTATTGACGTTCTTCGAGACATTCGCTTCAAACAACAAGCGCAAAAAGGTACTTCGCGACCTCGCCGAAGTCTACCAAATCGCTGCAATAAACCCTTGAACGACACAGCTATAACATTTAACGCCGGTGACGAACCGAAATACAGGACAGTCCGAGTGCCAGCTTTAGTCCTCTGTCCCATCGTGGACGGATTTCGACTTACCAAAGTCCTCATGGACGGCGGCAGCGGACTAAACCTCATTTATGAGGACACACTCCACAAAATGGAAATAGACATGAGCCGCATCAAGCAAAGTAGCACAACCTTCCGAGGAATCATTCCCAGTCGAGAGGCGCGATGCGCGGGAAAAATCACACTTGACGTGGTATTTGGCACGCCGGAGAATTATCGGTCCGAAGAAATCACTTTCCAAGTGGCCCCTTTCAGCAACGGATAACACGCCCTGTTGGGGCGGGATGCTTTTTCAAGCTTCCAAGCTATACCTCATTACGGGTATATGAAGCTCAAAATGCCCGGACCAAACGGTATAATCACTCTCGTCAGTGATCTGGACATAGCACTCCGCGCTGAAAACAAAACTGCATCCCTAGCCCTTGAGGCGCTATCCGAATCCCTCGCGGCTGACGAATTAACCGCACTACGCTCCACGGTGGACAGGGACGATGTGATCCTCGACAAACGCCCCAAATCCACCTCCTTCAATCCAGCAGAAGAAATAGTCAAATTCCAGGTCCACCCAACGGACCGCAAGAAGACAACATCTATCGGAGCGCAACTGAACCCAACAGTTGACGCCGCACTACGAGAATTCCTGCGCGAGAACTGGGACATATTTTCCTGGCACCCTTCAGATATGCCGGGGATCCCACGCAAGCTGGCCGAACATAGCCTCAATATATTAAAGGGATTTAAACTGGTCAAGCAAACATTGCGGCGCTTTTCCGAACCCAAGTGACAAGCCATGGGGAGGAGCTAGCCAAGCTTATCAAAGTCGGATTCATTAGAGAAATCAAACATCCGGACTGGCTGGCAAACCTGGTGATGGTACCAAAGAAGGACAAATCCTGGCGCCTGTGTGTCGATTTTAAAGATGTTAACAAGGCTTGCCCTAAGGATCCCTTCCCCCTCCCCTGCATTGATCAAATCATTGACGCCACCGCAGGACACGATTCACTGTGTTTCCTCGATGCATACTCTGGATACCATCAAATCAAAATGAAGGAGTTTGATCAAGCTGCAACAACATTCATTACCCCATATGGGCCATTTGCTTCAACACCATGCCCTTCAGGCTCAAGAACGCCGGCGCCACATACCAACGCATGATTCAAACATGCCTGGAGAAACAGATCGGCAAGACAGTAGAAGCCTACGTCGATGACATCGTCATTAAAACCAGGCACGTCGAAACACTAATAGATGACTTACGTCTTACATTCGACAACCTCCGTGCGTACAACATTAAGCTCCACCCGGAAAAATGTGTCTTCGGCGTCCCCGCTGGAAAACTGCTGGGCTTCATCATTTGCAATAGAGGAATAAAGATAATCCAGCTAAAATCCGAGCTCTGTCACAGTTGGCTACCCCAACAGATCTGAAGCAAGTCCAAAAACTAGCTGGTTGCGTGGCAGCGTTAAGCCGCTTTATCTCCAGATTGGGAGAAAAGGCACTACCACTCTATCGCCTCTTACGATGCACCGATAACTTCGAATGGACAGACACAGCGACTGGCGGACTGGAGGAAATAAAGGCCCTCCTAGCAAGCAACCCAATACTGGCCGCACCAAACGCTGGCGAACCCATGTTGCTATACATATCGGCAACACGTAGGTGGTGAGCGCCGTGCTCGTCGTCGAACGAGAACAGGACGGACACAAATTCGCACTTCAAAAGGCAGTATACTATGTATCTACTGTCCTCACACCATGCAAATCCCGGTACCCCCATTACCAAAAGATAGCATACACGGTCTTCATGGCATCACGAAAGCTACAACACTACTTCCAGGAGTGTTCAATCACGGTGGCTTCTGAAGTCCCACTCAATGACATAATAAACAACCGCGATGCCACGGGACGGATCGCCAAATGGGCCATAGAGCTACTTCCATTTGACATAACATACAAGCCACGTCGAGCCATCAAATCCCAAGTGCTGGCTGACTTCGTCGCCGAATGGACAGAGGCCGAACTCCCTAAAGAGTACGACGCATATTCCAATTGGGTTATGTATTTTGACGGCTCCAAAATGTTGGTGGGGCCGGGAGTGGGCGTCGTGTTAACATCCCCCACTGGAGATGTCGTCCAGTATGTACTCCAAATATTATACATAAACTGCAACAACGCAGCCGAATACGAGGTCTTATTGCATGGTCTTCGGATGGCCGTATCCATGGGCATACAACGCCTGGAGGTGCGCGGGGACTCAAACCTTGCAATATCTCAAATAAACGGAGACTTTGATGCCAAAGATCCAAAGATGGAAGCTTATCGTAATGTTGTCTTAAAGATGTCGGCTCGGTTTGAGGGGCTTGAATTTCATCACGTCGCCCGAGAAAGTAACCAGGCGACAGACATCCTCGCCCGCATTGGCGCTAAGCGCGACCCCGTCCCACCTAACATCTTCCTGGAAAGGCTTTTCAAGCCATCCGTGGTGTGGCAAGGGGAGGGCGGCTACAACAGTCCAGATCCGAACACACCTCCGGATTCCGAACACACCGATATTATCGGGGGCTCAGCCACCAAAATTACACCTTCGGCCCACCTCATCATGGCAGTCATTGCCCCATGGACCGAACCCTTCTTGGCCTACATTAATAGGAAGGAGCTCCCCGAAGACCGGAATGAGGCTCCCGCATTGTCCGGCGTTCGAAGGCCTACAAGGTTCACAACGGAGAGCTCTACAAGAAAAGTTCTACCGGAGTACTTCAAAGATGTATCTCCGAAGAAGAGGGGCGGCAACTTTTGGTGGAAATTCATGCTGGTCTAGGCGGACACCAGGCCGCAGCCCGGGCCCTTGTTAGCAAGGCCTTCCATACAGGGTTTTATTGGCCGACGGCCCGAGCAGACGCACAGGACCTTGTCCAACGCTGCGTTGGATGCCGACTCTTCGCCAACCAAAGCCATATGCCCCCAACTACCTTACAAACAATCCCATCACTTGGCCTTTCGCAGTCTGGGGACTGGACATGGTTGGAACCCTTAAAGGGGAAGCCATAAGAAAGAATATCTGCTGGTCATGGTGGACAAATTCACCAAATGGATAGAGGCTAAACCAGTCAAAACGGCCGAGTTCGGGCCGGTGATAACATTCATATCTGACATTGTGCATCGTTACGGTGTCCCACACAACATCATCACCGATAACGGCTCCAATTTCACAGTTGACGAGGTAAAAATCTGGTGTGCTAATCTGGGCATTAAGCTCGATCACGCCTCCGTCTGCCACCCGCAAACAAACGGTCAAGTCGAACGAGCCAATGGCCTTATTATGAGCGGCATCAAACCCCGACTAGTGCGATCCTTGAAAGAATCTGACAAGCACTGGGTTGAGGAGCTTGACTCTGTACTCTGGGGGCTGCGGACCACGCCCAACTGTACTACCGGATACACACCTTTCTTCATGGTGTATGGCGCAGAGGCTGTGTTGCCCTGCAATATTATTCACTCACCTCGAGTGCGTATGTACGAAGAGAGAGAAGCCGAGCTAGATCGACAGGACAACCTAGATGCCCTGGAGGAGGAGCGCGACATCGCCAAAGCCCGTTCAACATTTTACCAACAGCAGGCTCGAAGATATCAAAGCAGAAAGTACTGGCCAAGACTTACAACATTGGCGAACTCGTTCTATGCCTGCCGGAGAAGAAAAAGGACAAACTCAAGCCCAGATGGGAGGGTCCCTTCATAATTGATGAAGTTCTTACCGGAGGTGCGTACCGTCTTAGTAATGCATCAGACAATTGCCTAGAGCCGAACCCCTGGAACGCGGCCAGACTCCGAAGATTCTATGCCTAGCGCCGGATTACTTGTTCGTCTCCTTCTAGCCTGTAGTTTCCATTATGTTTTCTCTCTTTCCCGCTTTTATCTTTTCGCCTTAAAGCTCTCATACGGCTAGACCATACACCACTGACGTACACATCTTCAAATACGTACGTCCATTATACCTGGGGGCTTCTTGGACAGAAGCTTTTCATTATTCTTTGAGCATCAAGCTCTTCACATATGATTTTTCTTCCATATGTACCTTTTCTTCGCCATTATATGCATCGATATGACTTAAGTTTTGGCCAAGCTGGGTTGCCTGGCTCCTATGCTTATGCCCTACGTTCCCGTTAGTTTGGCTAGGGCATAAAGGGAGCACCTCTGCGATTGTTACTGCCGGGTCATCCGGATGCGTACCTCAGAATGGGCGAAGCCGAAAGCTAGCGTTCTTAAGGGAATATTCGATCGGTGAACTAAAGATGTTTTTGCATGCACTCCATTGCGAACCCCTAGAAGTTACATACACTGTGATTTTCCCATCACAATTCGGACATGTACATTAATGCATGCACACCCAGGGAAAGGAACCCTTAACGGAACTATTTTCCCTGGAAGATGTTTCTAACGATTTCTATGTAATATAACATAACTAGCCTGATACAAATTGTCTGTTCAAGCAACTATGACCCCTACGCCTAGTTTTCCATGCATACCCTGGTCTATTCGGTCGCGAGGGTATTCGGAAACACTCCGCACCCTCGGGTCCGGAGGTTGAAGTGAAAAGGTCTGCCATGACAAATGCTATACAATTCAGCTAGAGTTCAACATGGCAGGGAAAGTACATAGTCACTTGGACTCAAACACTTCCTCCTCTATACCGTCCAACAGGCAGTCTAACTTACAATCCTGTTGGGAATATTTGGCGGCCACCTCTACTTGGTCATATACTAAACTAACGGGAATTTCTTCCCCATTCGACCCTAGTAGTCCAACGCAAGCCATGTGATTAGGATCCAGCTTGGTATATCGCGTCTTCACCATGGCCCAGGCCTCTCGTGCACCCTCTCGGCAGGCCGATATCTTCCATAGTCGGACACGCCGCCGCGCTCCTTTAAGCAGCTCTACAAGCTCCTCCATACTTCCTGGAGGGGAGGCGGATGGCCATAGGGCCTTGGCAACACTCCGCATTGCCAGCCGAGCCTGCTCGTGCACTTGCGACAACCTTTGCAGTAGATCACTTGATGATCCGGACACCTCCTCTTCAGGACGGCCCGTCAATTTACCTGCAATCATAACTATATCAGTTCCATTTATCTCCGAACTACTATAAGGTCAGTTCGGCCAGATACTGAATATGCCGCCCCGCAGCTTTTTATTCTCCTTCACGGCGTCGGCAAGCTGGGCCCGCACATCTTTCAGTTCTTCGCCCATGTGCTTGTTGTGTTTTCAGGGAAAGAACTATTGAGCAAGCTGAATTGCTATTGAATAATATATTGAGTAATGATAATGATTGGACACTTCCTGAACCAACTCCTAAGCCAACTCCAAAGAAAAGCGGTATTCTATTTCTCAGTCCTAAAGATGTGCAAGAGGGAAAGAAATCTATGAAAGAAAAAGGTATTAAAGCTGAAGATGTTAAGAATCTACCGCCTATTGAAGAAATACATGGTCTTGATAACCTGACACAGGTAGTAGAGGTAAACTCTATCCATAGATTTGATGAAGGTGATATTCCTCATAATAAGTCTGCTAGTCAATGCTTGGATGAGTTAGATAATTTTATTGTTAGACAAGAAAACTTCAACGCTTATGTTAGTAGACAAATGAAACGTAATGCTTACATGCTTGACCACTTGAGTGATTATATGAGTATAACTATTAATGATCTTAAGCTTATTAGTAAACATGCTTCCATGGTTACAACTCAAGTAGAACAAGTACTTAAGGCACATGATGATTTTCTTAATGAGATTAATAGTAAGAATAATGATAATGCTGTTAGGGTTATGACTAGAGGTGGTAAAATGACCCAGGAACCTTTGTATCTCGAGGGCCATCCTAAGAACGTTGAGCAAGGTTCACAGAGAATTAATACTGATGCACCTAGTCCTTCTAATAAAAAGAAGAAGAAAATTGATAGGACTTTGCATGCTTCTAGTGAACCTGTTATAGACACACCTGAGAATCCCAATGATATTTCTATTTCCGATGCTGCAACACAATCTGGTGATGAACATGAACCTAGTGATAATGTTAATAATGATGTTCATGTTGATGCTCAGCCTAGTAATGATAATGATGTAGAGATTGAACCTGCTATTGATCTTGATAACCCACAATCAAAGAATCAACGTTATGATAAGAGAGACTTTGTTGCTAGAAAACATGGTAGAGAAAAAGAACCATGGGTTCAGAAACCCATGCCCTTTCCTCCTAAGCCATCCAAGAAAAAGGATGATGAGGATTTTGAGCACTTTGTTGAAATGATTAGACCTATCTTTTTGCGTATGCGTTTGAATGATATGCTGAAAATGTCTCCTTATGCTAAGTATATGAAAGATATTGTTACTAATAAAAGAAAGATACCTGAAGCTGAAATTTCCACCATGCTTGCTAATTATACTTTTAAGGGTGGAATACCAAAGAAACTTGGAGATCCAGGAGTACCAACTATACCATGCTCCATTAAAAGAAACTATGTTAAAACTGCTTTATGTGATCTTGGAGCCGGTGTTAGTTATATGCCTTTCTCTTCGTATCGTAGATTTGAATTGAATAAGTTGACACCTACTGAAATTTCCTTGCAAATGGCTGATAAATCAACTGCTATACCCATCGGTATTTGTGAGGATGTGGCTGTTGTAGTTGCAAACGTTACTATGTTAAGGGACTTTGTTATTCTTGATATTCCCGAGGACGACAGTATGTCGATCATCCTTGGTATACCCTTTTTAAATACTGCAGGGGCTGTTATTGACTGCAACAAAGGCAATGGCACTTTTCATGTTAATGGTAATGAGCATACGGTACACTTTCCGAAGAAACAACCTCAAGTTCATAGTATCAATTCTATTGGAAAAATTTCAACTATTAATATTGGAGGTTTTGAATTCCCTCTTCCACTATCAAAAAGATATATGATATTCTTATTGTTGGGGGCATGCATATCCCCGTTGAGGTAACCTAGTGTTATTCGAAAATTCTCTGGTTTCATGTCATTCAGAAGAAGTTTGTTAATAAGACTTGATCAACCTTGTTAATGGATTCCTTTTGATGAGCATGAGATGGATGAATTTAGAAGGCACAACTCTCTGTACCCATCTTTTACTTTCTGTTATTTAGAATAAATAAAGGAAAAATAGTATTTTCTGTCTGTTTTATGAATTATCCATGCAATAAAAAAATGTCCCGAAAATAAAAGTTCTCCAAATTCCCTGAAAATTTAGTATGATTTTTTATAGAATATTTGAGAATTTCTGGCACTGAGAACACACCAAGGGGACCCACCACCTGTCCACAAGGGTGGAGGGCACGCTCTACCCCCTGGGCGTGCCACCTGCCTTGTGGGTCCCATGTGGGCCCCCTCCACTTCTTCCGGCACCCATCCACTTCGTCTTCCTCCAGAAAAAATCATCAGCTCAAACCCATGTTCTTGCTCATTTTGCTGCCATTTTTGATCTCCTTGCTCAAAGCTCCATTCACAAAACTGCTTTGGGGGATTGTACTTTGGTATGTGACTCTTCCAATGGTCCAATTAGTTTTTGTTCTAGTGCTTTATTTATTGCAAATTTTGGCTGCTGTGGTGACCTTGTTCTTGAGCTTGCATGTCAAATTTATATGGTCCAAAGTAGTTTTGATGCATGATTTCGCTTCTAGACACTTGTAGGAGTAGTTGCTAATAATATTTTTGAGCTTGGTTCACTTTTATTTTGAGTCACTAAAAATTTCAGAAATTTTCAGAGGAAGAAAATGATGAGGAGATTGTTGAGAGGCTCTTTGAGCCGGGGTTCGAAGGAAAAATAAAATGAGGAGAAGGACAAGCCCAAGTACAATCTTCCTCGCATCACGGAGACTCGGCCGTGTGAAGGGCCATGTGATGCATTCTTACAGGCGGCCGGAATTTATGAGGATTTCTATTATTTGGCGGAGAATGCAGGCATCACCGACTTCCTCCACGACCAGTGTGATCAGTATCTCCTACTCACTAATATTTTCATGCAAATTTTTCATTTTCATGCTAGGAGATCACCACCCACTGTAGAGTTTCACCTATATGATGAGTATAAGGAAATTACACTTTATGATTTTTGTGACGTTTGTAAATTACCTTATGAGGGTAGCGTCGAGGAACCACGTCCTAGAGATGTGGAAGATTTTATTTATGAAGTTACAGTAGGGGAAAAGAGAAAGGTGTCAGAAGCGAGAGTGACTAGTTTACTTTTTATTGTTTTGCGCTACTACTAATTATTTCCTGGGAGATGTTTAATTGGTCGCGGGGAGAGTGGAGGCCTTAGTTCTCCTGACCTTGCCATTTTGCGCCATGCTTTGCTTCGTGATAGAACTTTCAGTTTAGGCGCTATGGTTGCCAAATGGTTGAGTTTAAACCGTACAAAGGGTCCTATTTTCGGAGGTATCTTCGCCTCCCGCCTTGCTAAACACTTCGAGATACCCATTAGGCATGATGAAAAAGAGGAGAAATTGCTACCCACTATATACTTATATTATGAAAGCATGGTAGCACATAAGTTCATTCACTATGATGAGGAAAAGAGACTCATTTATAACTTGATATTTAGCGAGGATACTTTTCAGATTATTACCTTGCCTGCACCTACTTTGTTCGATATTCATTCAGGCAGGTACTTTGTTTTGCCCGCGGACATTCATGCATACTGTGAAGGGACGCGATCCTCAGTTCCTGAGCCAGAGCCATCACCTGACCCATATCAGGAGTCTATTTATCAGTGGGGTCCGCAAGAGATCGCTAACCAGTGGAACCCCCAGGATCCTCCTCAGTACACCGGAGACGGCTACTTTGATCCATGGGCGTAGGCCAACTTAGGCCAAAATCCTAAGCTTGGGGGCGTACGTATTTCTCACCGACATTACATTCCTGTTCACACACTCATTCCACTTGTCGGTGTTCATACTTTTTCATTGTATTATCCATGTTAGTTTATTTCTTTTTCTCTCTTTCTTCTTGTGTGTTTGAAAAAACTTTAAGAAAAACCAAAAAAATTAGTTGTAGTTAGTTTACTTTCCATGCTTGCTTAGTAATAGTATTAATAAAACCCCAAAAGATTTCTCGTTCTTCTTTTTCTTGTTGGGAGCTTTCCCGTGTAAATAGTTTTTCTTGTTCTTGTTTTACTTTCTTCAGAAAAACAAGAACTCCAAAAAAATTTAAGTGTGTTTCTTTGAAATTATTTTCATTTCTTTAGGGGTCGAGAGGAGAAGACCACGATGAAAATGTTGAGTGGCTCTCATATGCATTATTGTTGATCTAACAAAGAGCCCATATTACCTTGTCTTCTCCTTTGAAGAAATGTTTGCAGATTCCAGCTTAGTCCAATGCACGTGCACTATTATTATTATCCACACCATTCAGTCGTGCAAGTGAAAGGCAATAATGATGATATATGATGAAATGACTGAGATGAGGAAAAGCTGGTATGAACTCGACCTATCTTGTTTTTGTAAATATGATTAGTTCACCGTTCCTGATTCAGCCTATTATGAATGAAACATGTTTGCAATGACAATTAGAGATTATAGTTACTCATGCCACGCTTAATTAGCTAGGAGTTTATAATGGTTTACCTTCCATGCCAACATGCTTTTAAAATGGTTGTGATGTGGTATGATAGGATGGTATCCTCCTTTGAATGATTTAAGTGGCTTGACTTGGCACATGTTCACGCATGTAGTTTAAACAAAATCAACAAAGCCTCCACGATATTTATGTTCATGGTGATTTATATCCTACTCATGCTTGAATTCAACGTTGGTTAATCTCAATGCATGTTTATGACTGTTGTCGCTCTCTAGTTGGTCGCTTCCCAGTCTTTTTCTAGCCTTCACTTGTACTAAGCGGGAATACTGCTTGTGCATCCACTTCCATAAACCCAAAGTTGTTCCATATGAGTCCACCATACCTTCATATATGCGGTACTTACCTGCCGTTCCAAGTAAATTTGCAGGTGCCAAACTCTAAACCTTCAAATGATAATCTGTTTTGTATGCTCGAATCGCTCATGTGGCAACTAGGGCTGTCAATATCTTCCATGCTAGGTGGGTTATTCTCACGATGAGTGGACTCAGCTCATCATTCACGAGAGAATGGCTGGTAACCGGGATGCCCAGTCCCATGCTCAAATCAAATCAAAATAATTGCAAACAAAACTCCCACATGACTGTTGTTAGTTGGACGGTATACCCGTTGTTTCGGACCAGCCGTGGAGTGTGCTTGTTGGTGGCGGGGGAGTATAAAATTTACCATTCCGTTTGGGAACCGCCAATAATGTATCTAGTATGGAAGATACCGAAATCACTTGGTTGTTATGCTGCCAATGAAAGCATGCCGCTCAAAATATTATTACTCTCTATTTCAAAAACACGAGCTCTGACACCTTTGCAAATCCCTGATTCCCTTTGCGAAGGGGCTATCTATTTACTTTTATTGCTGATTCATCATCTTTGTAACACCCCAAAATTTTAATCTTGTTTTGTAAATTAAAATTTTGCCAGGAAATTAAAACTTTTATTTTCTGGTCTCCCTTTTGTTTTTCTAAACATTTCCTTCCTTTTTATCATGGAGTTATTTCATTCAGTGAAAACTTTTCAAATATGTTATTGGACTTGTTTATCCTCTCAATAAAAGTCTTTTCTTTTCATCAGAGGAATTAATTAAATAATAATCTCCATAGTCTTTATTTTCTTGAAAAATGGTTTCCCATGGTTTTTTGGTCCTTTTTGAACTGCAACCCTTTTATAAATTCTTTCAAAAATTCCACCAAAATTTGGGGATGTCCTGTGATGTCACAAAACCACTTTTATGCAAAAATATGTTTCATTCCTTAAATATTTTGAGCTCTACATCATATTTTCAAATCTGGTCCAATGAGCAGTTTTGCACTACAACTCTTTTAAATACTTCTTTCTAGCCTCCACCAAAATTATGGGATGCTGGTAGTAGCTTATGATTCAACTTTATGCAAAAAAACCAGTGATGTTATTTGAAATTTTGAGTGAATCAACCTCATCTTCATTCTGGTCCAACATGATGGTTTGTACAGCATCCATATTCTTGCTTGCTCTTTGGCCCTTGATTCTTTCCCCTGCTTGTAGACCACCCTACAAAACCCCTAAGTACAGGAGCATGCCACCATTGGATTATTTTTGGTTCATGAAATGATGCCACCTACCTCCTGTCCAGAATTGAAGTTTTGCAAAGCTTGCACTAACAAGTTTATGCTTTGTACAAACTAACCTCACCACCCTCTTGTGCATCTAAAGAGACTAGGATTTGGAAGATTTGGCCACTCCAAGAAAATCCTAGGTGCCTGTGGCATTTTGTCAAACACCTGGAGTGCATGGACAGATTTTGCATGAGTTTTTGTTTACATTATGATCTTGATCCCCTGACCAGACCAACATGTCCCATGTATTTGCCCTAGCCTATAACCTCACCCTGCTAACCCTCTTGTGGTTTAGAGCCCCCTAACATGCCTTAGCATTTCGTCGAGCACGTTCCGTGCGTGCTCTGTGCACGCCCAGAGCGCGAGCGGAGCACGCATTTTGCACGTGCCGCGCCCGAACCGCCGTGTCTTGCCTCAAGACTCACTCCGCCCGTGACCGACCTAGCCAGCACGCCACGTCCCCTTCTGCTCCCCACGAGCCCCGCAACCCTCGCCACGTCTCCGGCAGGCCAGCAGCTAGCCGCCACTACCGCCCGACAGCTCCTGCAATGGCCAGCGCCGCCCAAGCCACTCCCACTCGCCAGCTTGCCCTTGGAGTAGTACACACACGTCCGCTAGCTCCTCCCGCCATCCCCAGCCTCGTCACGATGCCTGCAAGCTACAGAACGTCGGTCACCGATGAGCTCATCCACTGCCGCTGCGAACCAACGTGGGAGCGCTATAAAAGGAAGCCCCTTGATCCCTACGAGCACACAAGCAGCCTCACACCGTACTCCTAGTGCCCCCGTTGCCGTCAATTGGAGAGAAAGAGGTCGTCTTCCCCCACTCCGGCCCGTCCCGCCACCGCCGCCTCCCGGCTCTGTTCGGCGCAACCAGGGCCTCCCCCTTTCCAATCTCTTCACCAGGAACCCCCTCTCCCCCTCGTGAGTCCATCCCCCTACTCAATCTTGATCGGGACTCGCCGCGGGCGAGAATTCACTTTTCCCGATGGCCACCATCCGCTGCGGAGCTCGCCGCCGGCAGCTTCGTCCACCCCAGAGATCAAAATGACCACCGGAGTGACCGCCTCGACCCCCTGAGCCCGCGGGTGACCTCGGTTTCCCGAACGGTGCCACCGTTCGCCGGCGAGCCAAGCCGGAGTTCCACCCCCGCTCGGACAGAGAAAGAAGAGGGGAGGGAAGACCAGTCAAACCTGACCAGTGGGCCAGGCGGGCCCACTGTCAGTGACTCAGGCCCGGTCCACGCTGGATAAGTGGAAACGTATTTCCAGAATACGCTTTCGACGTGTACGTAAATATTCGAATCGTTTTTCCTTTCTGTTTTCTTTTAAAAAACAGATTTTGACCAAATCTTTGACTGGCTATAACTTTTTAAATATAACTACAAATGAATTGATTCTTTTTCCTACATCTCTCAAATTCGGTCTAGTTTATTTTAAGATTTATTTGAAAAATTGCCAGACTAATTTTTTGTGCTGTTTTGGAAATGTGTGTTGATTCAAAAATATTTTCAAGTAGGATTTTGGAGAGAGAGGAGCAAACTTTCAAAAGTTTTGGAGTGCACCCTGCCTTTCCACACCTTGAAGGCAAGCATTGTGAACCCTGGCATAATATTTTGCATGCATTGTTTGACACGATTATGGCACCACCTCAATACATGGAACTCGTTATTTTATGTGGTGATGTGATCGTTTGCATAAATGGTTATTCGAGACTTACTTGCTGTTGGTAATACACATGCTTGTGATAATGATCATCCTCGTATGCCTTTCGTGCCTACCGGAAGGAAGACGGGAAAGTCTCTGTCTTGGGTAGACCCGAGCTTGTCCCTAGTTCCTCGTCGAGACGAGTGTGTACGGCAAGGCATGAGAGGTATGATGAGTGGTGATTCTATCTGTTGGATGAAATATATTCGTTATGCTAATCATGCAGGGAATACTTAAACCTCCTGAGTCGACCATAGATCGAGTTTTGTTCCAGTAACCCCCATACTTGTTACGTACTACCACTTGTCCCTGCCATACGTGGGGTGCAGTTCAAGAAGTTGTCAACCCCTTTCCTAGCACACACCGTCTGAGAGGACATGGTGGAAGATACGGAGGCATCCAAAGAGGCATGCCATCGACTCGGGGCATGGGTGTTTCGGTTGTAGCCGAAGGGGTAGCTCCCCTAGTTCTTGCGCTGGTATAAATTTTGTGATCCCATGCTACGTCGAGGTTGTAGCCTCCCCACTTAGAGTTTTGCTTGACAAAGGCCGTGGGTGATTCCAGACACCGGTAAGTAAAGCTAGTGTGTGCAAGTTAGGTGCGTTTTCAACAAAAAGGCCGTAGACGGAATTAGTCCTGATGGACTAAAGGAATCTGTTACTCGTGGGTAAAGAGTACAGCCTCTGCAGAGATTAAACCTATTCGAATAGCCGTGTCCATGGTTAAGGATTACGATGCAGGATGGGTCAAGTGTTGGTCTTAGTGTCGGTCTTCGGAGGAGAAACTGTTAAACCAAACTTGGATACCGACTTGTGACTTCCGAGGACCATGATTATTATTTTGTTATGGACTAACCGTTATATTATCTGAATTATCAAGCATCCCTGGGATGATTCTACCTCCTGGATATTCACTGTGATTAATTTTAAGACCTTTATGTGGTGTCGCTGAGATGCCCGACTGTGGCATGCTTGTTATTTATTTTACTTTATAAAGCCCTTTATGTGGTGTCGCTGAGACGCCCGACTGTGGCATGCTTGATATTTATTTTACTTTATAAGCCCTTTATGTGGTGTCGCTGAGACGCCCGACTGTGGCATCCTTGATATTTATTTACTTTATAAGCCCTTTATGTGGTGTCGCTCAGACGCCCAACTGAGGCATGCTTGTTATTTACCATCAATTCGAGACATCGCTTCAGACATCCGAATGGTGCACTTTATTCCTACTTTGTCATTACATATTCATGGTTACACATTAATAACCTGCCTGCATGCATCAAGGAATTTATTTTTTTATGACCGACGCCAGGATCATAGAATATTTTCAAAGCATGATTATCGGTTGTTGCATTATACCTGTGTTCATAATGATTGCGAGTACATTCAAAGTACTCACTGGCTTGTCCCTGGCTATTATCTTGGCCAGATTTCTTGCGCAGACAGGAGCGACCGTGATGACCGCCCCGGAACCTAACCAATGGTGATAGCAGTCTCGCGAAGATAGGAGTTAGCACAGTCATTGTTCCTGTGGGAAATGGAGTCCCATAGACGCTGATGATCCACAAACCGCTTCCGCCATCAACCTCTAGAAACCATTTGTTGTACTCACAGACCAGAATGGTCTTGTACCACATATTTTGTATTTTTGCTTCGAATTCCTGTATCAAGTTGGTGCCTCATCTGCTAACAGTAATCCTGGGGTTGGTGAGCACAACGGCCATTTTCTGGAAATTATATCCCGACAATCCGGTCGTCTCAAACTGGGTATCAGAGCCAGGCTGACCATTGGCTAATCCTATCTTAGCCGGGTCAATAAACCTAGATATGCCAAACCACCAGACCTTAACCAAAACCCAGCCAAGCTTCTCATGCTAGATAGCCACCACGGTGACCTGACACTTTTGGCGGTCGGTGCCCAACCTATCAACCTAGCCTGCCGATCACGCGCCAGTGACCGACGCCTATAATGTCTCATTCGCAAGTGTGCGAAGGAAGACTTCATTCCCTTTTTCTATAAAAAGGGCACGCTCGCCTCAACCCAGCCCAGCACAGCCTCTACCCCAGACCGAGCCATAAAGCCTGGCACCGTAGTGCACAATGAGACAACAGCAACCAACCTTGGAGGTTTTGTGACCATACTCGCAAACCTCACCCGTCGAGCCTATGCGTTAGAAGAGCCCCCAGAATATGTTGTGTACCAAGGGTCCATGAGCGGCGAGCCGTCAATTCTGGCCATTTGTGCACATCTACGGTAGGGGCCTGCCGCTGTAACGCCCCTACAGTTCACCGGAAGGACAACTTCCTTGAGCCACAAGCCATCCATCTAGCTGCTCGAGAGGCTATAGTTCAACTCCGGCAGTTGTCGCCAGAGTTAATCGTCGCCGTTCTACTACTACCCCAGGCGTGAAGGGTATGGTAGACCACCCCAGTTGCCAACGGAGATCACGAGACGGATCCTGCACTATTGCACCTAGTGCGCTATGTAGGTGCACTAGAGGAACTATTCGATCAAATCACCATTGATCTGATCACAGCTCGTGGAGAGCTGGTTCGTCGAGCCCCGGCAAGAGAAGAGAACGAGCCCGATGCCGACAACCCAGTCGTGCTGTTCAGACACCCGATCGAGTCCCTGAGGTCTGCCCAAGCCATCAGCCAAGGCGCTTTGATAACCCCAGTAGCGCTTCGTCGCCTCCTGGGAGCACACTCCAACGGGGTTGTGGCCAACAATCCCCAAGATGGTCATCATAGCTACCCCGAGCCTGCAGCCCCTCAAACCTCTCCAGCTAATTCCTACTTTGAGACCCGTGGAGAAGCCTCGACATCCACAAGGCACGCCCGCTTGGATGTAAACGAGGTAGACTAAGTCACTCGAGTAGTGCCGAGTCTTAGTGTATCCTTGCTTTGTAATCGTGTGACCTTGTGAAATTAACGCAGCCTGCTGTTGTGCCACTGTTTTAATAGTAATCCTGCATATTTATGTCAGCACGCAATTGCGTATTTTTGCGGGCACAGCTACCAAAACCACCCCGACAACACCCACAGTGATACGTCACTTTGGTGAGATATGTATCTGTGGCTTTGACCCCGACCCTTGGAGCTGAGCTGGCAAATTAATTACCTTTCACCACGGTAAAATGATCCAGTTCCAATGCTATAAAAGGCCACCTCGTGACCTTGCCAAGCACCCCTCACTTGTGCACCCTCCTCACAACCATTTCTTACCATGCCGAGCCCTAGTATTTATCTGAGAACTCCAGATGCAACCCCGGGTAGTTTTGTCAAGATATTGTGGGATTTTACCTGCAGTACCATAGGCGCTACCCAGCCACCCCAAGACGAGCTGTTCAAATTGAGAATCACCCCTTCCACCTCGAGATCTTGGGCAGCGGTGCACATCCCTCCGTGAAGCCCAAACCAAGACCCAACGGAGGTCTCCTTCGTGGGGAAATCTATGCCGACCCCACCTATGGCCGTAGAAGCTGCTGCATACGAAGCGCTTGCTCGCCTTCGATTCGCGGTACCCTATGCTAGTGAACGAGGGTACTATTACTTTCCGAGCCGTGCAACACCCGGAGGAGTAGCATCTTTTCCCGATGGACGAATTGAGAGAGACCCAGTCCTGGCCAACCTTGTCCAGTACATCATCGCTCAAGAGCGTTTAACCCAATGTTTAATGGGTTATCTCCAGAGCCTCGCGGACTTAAATCCTCAGATCGCCATCGGCAGATCACTAAGGCCCAACCAGGAGAGACACATTCATCGACTGGTCAATCCACTTTCTCCGATAGAAGAGGAGTGTATCCCAGTACCAGAGACGTTTTCTAGGGACCCCGTCCGGTTACCGTTTCCATTTTAGACGTCGCCGCTGTATTCATTGCTGTGACATTTATTTATGTGTTGTAACTTATGCGTGGTACCCCGAGTTTTTGCGGCAAGTAAATTATTTAGTTTCTATTAATGTGAGTAGTTCTGTTGCGGTTTGACTCTAATGTATTACAGTTCTCTCTCGCGAGAAATCCTGGAGTGGGATTTCTTTTCCCTGAGTTGCTGCATCATACATCTTCTCACGACATGGATTTATTCACGCAACACCACCACCACTCGAACACATACACTGCTTGCAAAAATCTCGTAACCGTGGAGTAATGTGTTTTCAAAACAGCTCTTAGCAAATCTCGAGGACGAGATTTGTTTTAAGGGGGGTAGTGTTGTAACACCCCAAATTTTAATCTTGTTTTGTAAATTAAAATTTTGCCACGAAATTAAAACTTTTATTTTCTAGGCTCCCTTTTGTTTTTCTAAACATTTCCTTCCTTTTTATCATGGAGTTATTTCATTCAGTGAAAACTTTCCAAATATGTTATTGGACTTGTTTATCCTCTCAATAAAAATCTTTTCTTTTCATCAGAGGAATTAATTATATAATAATCTCCATAGTCTTTATTTTCTTGAAAAATGGTTTCCCATGGTTTTATGGTCCTTTTTGAACTGCAACCCTTTTATAAATTCTTTCAAAAATTCCACCAAAATTTGGGGATGTCCTGTGATGTCACAAAACCACGTTTATGTAAAAAGATATTTCATTCCTTAAATATTTTGAGCTCTACATCATATTTTCAAATCTGGTCCAATGAGCAGTTTTGCACTACAACTCTTTTAAATACTTCTTTCTAGCCTCCACCAAAATTATGGGATGCTGGTAGTAGCTTATGATTCAACTTTATGCAAAAAAACTAGTGATGTTATTTGAAATTTTGAGTGAATCAACCTCATCTTCATTCTGGTCCAACATGATGGTTTGTACATCATCCATATTCTTGCTTGCTCTTTGGCCCTTGATTCTTTCCCCTGCTTGTAGACCACCCTACAAAACCCCTAAGTCCAGGAGCATGCCACCATTGGAATATTTTTGGTTCATGAAATGATGCCACCTACCTCCTGTCCAGAATTGAAGTTTTGCAAAGCTTGCACTAACAAGTTTATGCTTTGTACAAACTAACCTCACCACCCTCTTGTGCATCTAAAGAGACTAGGATCTGGAAGATTTGGCCACTCCAAGAAAAGCCTAGGTGCATGTGGCATTTCGTCAAACACCTGGAGTGCATGGACAAATTTGGCATGAGTTTTTGTTTACATTATGATCTTGATCCCCTGACCAGACCAGCATGTCCCATGGATTTTCACTAGCCTATAACCTCACCCTGCTAACCCTCTTGTGGTTTAGAGCCCCCTAACATGCCTTAGCATTTCGTCGAGCACGTTCCGTGCGTGCTCTGGGCACGCCCAGAGTGCGAGCGGAGCACGCGTTTTGCACGTGCCGCGCCCGAACCGCCGCGTCTCGCCCCGCACTCACTCTGGCCCGTGACCGACCGCAGCCAGCACGCCACGTCCCCTTCTGCTCCCCACGAGCCCCGCAGCCCTCGCCACGTCTCCGGCAGGCCAGTAGCTAGCTGCCACTGCCGCCCGACAGCTCCTGCAATGGCCAGCGCCGCCCAAGCCACTCCCACTCGCCAGCTCGCCCTTGGAGTAGTACCCGCTCGTTCGCTAGCTCCTGCCGCCATCCCCAGCCTCGCCACGATCCCTGCAAGCTACAGAACGTCGGTCGCCGACGAGCTCATCCACTGCCGCCGCGAACCGACGTGGGAGCGCTATAAAAGGAAGCCCCTCGAGCCCTACGAGCACACAAGCATCTTCACACCGTACTCCTAGTGCCCCCGTTGCCATCAATTGGAGAGAAAGAGGCCGTCTTCCCCCACTCCGGCCCGTCCGGCCACCGCCGCCTCCCGGCTCCGTTCGACGCAACCAGGGCCTCCCCCTCTCCAATCTCTTCACCAGGAACCCCCTCTCCCCCTCGCGAGTCCATCCCCCTACTCAATCTTGATCGGGACTCGCCGCGGGCGAGAATTCACTTTTCCCGACGGCCACCATCCGCCGCGGAGCTCGCCGCCGGCAGCTCCGTCCACCCCAGAGATCAAAACGACCACCGGAGTGACCCCCTCGACCACCTGAGCCCGTGGGTGACCTCAGTTTGCCGAACGGTGCCACCGTTTGCCGGCGAGCCTCGCCGGAGTTCCGCCCCCACTTGGACAGAGAAAGAAGAGCGGAGGGAAGACCAGTCAAACCTGACCAGTGGGCCAGGCAGGCACACTGTCAGTGACTCAGGCGCGGTCCATGCTGGATAAGTCGAAACGTATTTCCAGAATACGCTTTCGACGTGTACGTATATATTCGAATCGTTTTTCTTTTCTGTTTTATTTTAAAAAACAGATTTTGACCAAATCTTTGACTGGCTATAACTTTTTAAATATAACTCCAAATGAATTGATTCGTTTTCCTACATCTCTCAAATTCTGTCTAGTTTATTTTAAGATTTATTTGAAAAAATTCCAGGTACTTTTTTGTGCTGTTTTGGAAATATGTGTTGATTCAAAAATATTTTCAAGTAGGATTTTGGAGAGAAAGGAGCAAACTTTCAAAAGTTTTGGAGTGCACCCTGCCTTTCCACACCTTGAAGGCAAGCATTCTGAACCATGGCATAATATTTTGCATGCATTGTTTGACACGATTATGGCACCACCTTAATACATGGAACTCGTTATTTTATGTGATGTGATCGTTTGCATAAATGCTTATTCGAGACTTACTTGTTGTTGGTACTAGACATGCTTGTGATAATGATCATCCTCGTATGCCTTTTGTGCCTACCGGAAGGAAGACGGGAAAGTCTCTGTCTTGGGTAGACCCGAGCTTGTCCCTAGTTCCTCGTCGAGACGAGTGTGTCCGGCATGGCATGAGAGGTATTATGAGTGGTGATTCTATCTGTTGGATGAAATATATTCGTTATGCTAATCATGCAGGGAATACTTAAACCTCCTGAGTCGACCATAGATCGAGTCTTGTTCGAGTAACACCCATACTTGTTTCGTACTACCACTTGTCCCTGCCATACGTGGGGTACGGTTCAGTAAGTTGTCAACCCCTTTCCTAGCACACACCGCATGAGAGGCCATGGTGGAAGATACCGAGGCATCCGGTAGGCATGCCATCGACCCGGGGCATGGGTGTTTCGGTTGTAGCCGAAGGGTAGCTCCCCTAGTTTATGCTGCAGTATAAATTTTGTGATCCCATGCTACGCCGAGGTTGTAGCCTCCCCACTTAGAGTTTTGCTTGACAAAGGCCGTGGGTGATTCCTGCATAATCGGTAAGTAAAGCTGGTGTGTGCAAGTTAGGTGCGTTTTCAACAAAAAGGCCGTAGACGGAATTAGTCCTGATGGACTAAAGGAATCTGTTACTCGTGGGTAAAGAGTACAACCTCTGCAGAGATTAAACCTATTCGAATAGCCGTGTCCATGGTTAAGGATTACAGTCTGGGATGGTTCAAGTGTTTGTCTTAGTGTCGGTCTTCGGAGGAGAAACTGTTAAACCAAACTTGGATACCGACTTGTGACTTGTGAGGACCGTGATTATTATTTTGTTATGGACTAACCGTTATATTATCTAAATTATCAAGCATCCCTGGGATGATTCTACCTCCTGGATATTCACTGTGATTAATTTTAAGCCCTTTATGTGGTGTCGCTGAGACGCCCGACTGTGGCATGCTTGTTATTTATTTTACTTTATAAAGCCCTTTATGTGGTGTCGCTGAGACGCCCGACCGTGGCATGCTTGATATTTATTTTACTTTATAAGCCCTTTATGTGGTGTCGCTGAGACGCCCGACTGTGGCATACTTGATATTTATTATACTTTATAAGCCCTTTATGTGGTGTCGCTCGACGCCTCGATCGAGGCATGCTTGCTATTTACCATCAATTCGAGACGCCGCTCGGACATCCGAATGGTGCACTTTATTCCTACTACTGTCATTACATATTCATGGTTACACATTAATAACCTGCCTGCATGCATCAAGGAATTTTTTATGGTGACGTTGTGATCATAGAATATTTTCAAAGCATGATTATCGGTTGTTGCATTATACCTGTGTTCATAATGATTGCGAGTACATTCAAAGTACTCACTGGCTTGTCCCTGGCTATTGTCTTGGCCAGATTTCTTGCGCAGAGAGGAGCGACCGTGATGACCACCCCGGAACCTAACCAATGGTGATAGCAGTCTCGCGAAGATAGGAGTTAGCTTGGTCAGCTGTTCCTGTGGGAAATGGAGTCCCATAGACGCTGATGATCCGCAAACCGCTTCCACCATCAACCTCTAGAAACCATTTGTTGTACTCACAGACCAGAATGGTCTTGTACCACATATTTTGTATTTTTGCTTGGAATTCATGTATCAAGTTGGTGCCTCATCAGCTAACAGTAATCCTGGGGCTGGTGAGCACAACGGCCATTTTCTTGAAATTATATCCCGAAAATCCGGTCGTCTCAATCTTCTTATAAAAAGCACCAGTTAGAGAGCACCAACGTCATTTGTATGCATTGTTATTAATTGATATTGAGTATGACTGTGACTGGATCTCTTTTACCATGAATTACAATGTCTGGTCAGTCCTTGATCTTCAGGGGTGCTCTGCATTTATGTTTTGCGGTCTCAGAAAGGGCTAGCGAGATACCATTTTGTTTTATCATATCATGATTGTTTCGAGAAAGTGTTGTCATCTGACATTTATTATTATTGCTCGCTAGTTGATTATGCCATTGATATGAGTAAATGTGATACCTAAATGTTATTATGAATATGGTTAGTTCATAATCTTTGCTGAAATCTTGAATGTTGGCTTACATATTTGCAACAACAAGATCAAACAGAGTTTGTAATTTTTTTCTTTATCACTTTCAGTTTGTCAACTGAATTGCTTGAGGACAAGCAATGGGTTAAGCTTGGGGGAGTTGATACATCTCCATCATATCTACTTTTCCAAACTGTTTTGCCCTTGTTTTGGACACTAATTTGCATGATTTGAATGGAACTAACCCGGACTGACGCTGTTTTCAGCAGAATTGCGATGGTGTTATTTTTGTGCAGAAATAAAAGTTCTCGGAATGACCTGAAACTTCATGAAGATCATTTTTGGAATAAATAAAAAATATTGGCGAAAGAATCAACCGAAGGGGACCCACACCTTGTCCACAAGGGTGGAGGGCACGCCCTCTGTCCTTGTGGGTCCCACGAGCCTCCACCGACCTCAACTCCAACTCCATATATTCACGTTCGGGGAGAAAAAAATCCGAGAGAAGGATTCATCATGTTTTACAGTATGAAGCCGCCGTCACCCCTTGTTATTCATTGGGAGGCCAGATCTGGAGTCCGTTCGGGGCTCCGGAGAGGGGAAATCATATCCATCATCATCACCAACCTTCCTCCATCACCAATTTCATTATGCTCACCCCCGTGTGTGAGTAATTCCATCATAGGCTTGCTGGAGAATGATGGGTTGGATGAGATCTATCATGTAATCGAGTTAGTTTTGTTAGGGTTTGATCCCTAGTATGCACTCTGTTCTAAGATTGATGTTGCTATGACATTGTTATGGCTAATGCTTGTCACTAGGGCCCAAGTGCCATGATTTCAGATATGAACCTATTATGTTTTCATGAATATATTTGTGTTCTTGATCCGATCTTGCAAGTTACAGTCACATACTATGTGTTATGATCCGGCAACTCCGGAGTGACAATAGTTGGGACACTTCCCGGTCATGACCGTAGTTTGAGGAGTTCATGTATTCACTAAGTGCTAATGCTTTGGTCCGGTACTCTATTAAAAGGAGGCCTTAATATCCCTTAGTTTCCAATAGGACCACGCTGCCACAGGAGGATAGGACAGAAGATGTCATGCAAGTTCATTTTCATAAGCACATATGACTATATTCAGAATACATGCCTACATTATATTGATGAATTGGAGCTAGTTCTGTGTCACCCTATGTTATAACTATTGCATGATGAATGCCATCCGACATAATTATCCATCATTGCTCCATTGCCTACGAGCTCATTTCATATTGATCTTTGCTAAGTTATTTTTTCGTTGCCACTGTTTCGATTGCTACAAAACTGATACTGTTACTTTTGCCACTGTTACCGTTACTTCCATACTACTTTTCTACTAAATACTTTGCTGCAGATATTAAGTCTTTCAGGTGTGGTTGAATCGAAAACTCAGCTGCTAATACTTGAGAATATTCTTTGGCTCCCCTTGTGTCGAATCAATAAATTTGGGTTGAATATTCTACCCTCAAAAACTGTTGCGATACCCTATACTTGTGGGTTATTAGTACACTATTAGGGAAAATCCTATGCACATAATCTTACCAGCAACACGCTTTAAAATAAGGCGCTGCTGCTAAGTAGCAGTTGCGCGCGCGCAAAACTCGCTGCTGAAATAAATGTATCAGTAGTGCGCCCGCTCTAAGATGCACTACTGCTATAATTGCCACGACGCAGCCGCGAGGATAGTTCTAGCAGCAGCGCGTTAATTTGAAGAGCGCTACTGCTATGGATCATAGCAGTAGCGCATTTACACAATAACCGCTACTGCTAAGTTTACTACAAAAATTTAGTCCCACCTCGCTCCGTGAAGAAGTTTGTACCACCTTAAATATGTTGCTTCTCAAACTTTCACAAGCACTTGGTCTTCATTGAACTCTATGTGTAGAATTTGTGGCTGCAATATGAGTCTTCACCATTTCCTAAACCGGTGAGGACTCATGTTGACAAATCAGATTGTACACAAAAAGATCATTGATGATCAATGTATTCTTTATGTCTATTTTTACATGCTGACACATAGCAGTAGCGCGTTCTTTGTGAAAGGCGCTACTACTAGGTCCTTTAGCAGTAGCGCCTTTTGCTATAGCGCGCTACTGCTAAGCCATTCCATCTCCCACCCCCACTCTCCTCTATCCGATCCACTCACACTCAGACTCACTCGATCTCCCCCTCAACCCCTCGTGCCGGTCCTCCCCCGTCGCCCCTCCTCCGATCTGTGCTGCCGTCACCTCCTCCTCCTCGCAGGACTCGATACCAGCCTCCTCCTCCGTCCTCCCTCTAGTCGCCGCTGGCCGGCCCCTCCTCGCTCCGCCTTCCTCCTCCGTCCTCCCTCCACTCGCCATGGCCGGCCCCTCCTCGCTCCGCCTTCCTCCTCCGTCCTACTCTCTTCTTCCTCCTCGAGTCGCCCCTCCTTCTCCCTCCTCCCTCCTCCATCCACAACCCCTCCTCCCTGCTACATTTTGATTTAGTAGGCTAGTTGATTTAGTTGATTTAAAACATTTTGATTTAGTTGATTTAGTATGCTAGTTGATTTAGTAGGCTGGTTGACTTAGTTGATTTAGTAAGCTAGTTGATTTAATTGATTTAGTATCCACCATTTTATTGTTATTTTTTCTGTACATGGATAGCTAGATGCTTTTGTTTTTCTGTAATAAGTTATTTTTTGGCAAAATGCAGGTGCCAATTTAGTTAAATTTGCCACTTGTTTTTTAATCAATTATCTTAGGCAATAGGGGCCAAATTAGATGAAATGTCTTGGTAGGTGGTACCCTGATTTGGTAGATATTTGTGAAAAGTTTTTTCGGCAATAGGTGCCACCGAAATGCTTTGGTAGGTGGTACCTTGTCATCTAATATGTTACTAGATCTTAGGATTATAATTGTCCAAAAATTTCTTCTCGCAGAAGAACCAAAAATATCACATGCTACTGTTTTTCTTTCCTGTGAAGTGGATCGTTAATCCTTTGCACATATTTCTTTAGGAAAATGGCACCACCACCACCACCACCACTATGTAGACTGTGCAAGTCAAGGTGCGCCAGCAGCCTTGCAACTGGCAAGCTGTTCGGCATCTACTTCCAGCCGAGTTTTCGTCATGCGGCAGTAAGAAATTAGATGAAATGTAACAAGTATTTTATTTTTAGTGTTGGCATTACTGCATTGTGTCATTTTGCTTCTTTTACACAGATCGTCCCATGCAATGTGAGGTTGAAATTCAACAAGCTGACAGGAGACACTGTGACATTTGAGGCTCCTGGGGGACCGTACACTATGGAGGTCGAGAAAGGATGCAATATGTCGCAGATTGGAGGAGATGGATGGGCCCGTTTCCTCACCCGCATGCGTCTTACTGGTGGTGAGTTGATCAGCTTCTCCTTTAGAGCAGAAAGACCCAAGCTGGCTGTCATTTATCTCAACCATGTGGAAGATGATGAAGATGACGAAGATGATGAAGATGACGAAGATGATGAAGATAATGAGGAACCACTCGATGAAGATGATGAGAACCCACTTCATGAAGTCAACATGCATGAGATGCATGATAACAATTTGAACTAAAACCACGATGAGTAATTTGGAACCAAGGGAGTACTACCTAGTACCTATAATGCTTTATGAAATTGATATCTAGTAGTACCTAGTATTTCGAAATTGCAGTTTATTGAAGATCAAACGGGGTAGGAAGCCGGGGGGGGGGATGATGAAAGATATAGCAGTAGCGCGGGGCCAGGAAATCACTACAGCTAATTAATAGTAGCATTCCGGAAAAGCGCTGCTGATATAGTCAATAGTAGTAGCACAGGTACAGATCGCGCTACTACTAACAGTTAGCTGTAGCGCCTTATTGGTAGCACGGCTGCCCGCGCTGCTGATAGCCTCAAAACCCGCGGTACTACTAGGGTTTTCCCTAGTAGTGGTACGCAACACCCCTCCCGATGAACAGGACCCCGTTTTGACCGTAGGAGGTCGAAGAGAAGTCTGTTTCCTCTGTTTTGCAATACGCCACACCCCTCCTGATGAACAGGACCCCGTTTCGACCATAGGAGGTCGAAGAGAAGTCCGTTTCCTCCATTTTGCGGTATGCCAGACCCCTCCTAATGAATAGGATCCTGTTTCAACCGTAGGCGGTCGAACAGAAGGCCGTTTCCTCCGTTCTGCTATACGCCAGGCCTTGTTTCGGCTATTCCGTCCAAGCCGGTTGGCTCCCGATGAACAAGACGCATTCCGTTGCCTCCTCATGAACACGACGCAGTTTCTCCATTCCGACACAGCCGGTTGGCTGCCGATGAAGAGGACACCATCGCTGTACGTGTTCGAGACCCCGCCCATATGTACGTACGTAGCCGTATTTACTTTCTTGCAGCGTGGTTGTACGTACATGCACCCGATATAGAAGGGACTACGTGACATGCTGCGTCCGCGCCTCTACTACGACACGTGCCGCTCCTTACTCGGTCATGGTTCACCACCGCAGAGAGACCGATCAACCAGTATGTACGTACACGTTCGCGAGCAGACACACAACCCTACGTACGGTTCGACCGGGTGGGTCCTGGTACGTCCATTTTGCATCATGCTTTTATATTGATATTTATTGCATTGTGGGTTGTTACTTCATATTATATCATAATACTTATGCCTTTTCTTTCTTATTTTATAAGGTTTACATGAAGAGGGGGAATGCCGACAGCTGGAATTCAGGACTGGAAAAGGAGCAAATATTAGAGAACTATTTTGCACAACTCCAAAAGTCCTGAAACTTCACGGAGAATATTTTTGGAATATATAAAAAATATTGGGCGAAGAAAGCACCAGAGGGGGGCCACCAGCCAGCCACAAGGGTGGAGGGCGCGCCCTGCCCCCTAGGCGCGCCTCCCGTCCTTGTGGGCCCCCCTGGCAGGCCCCCGATGCCCATCTTCTGCTATATGGTGTGTTTTGACCTGGAAAAAATCAGAAGGAAGCTTTCAGGACGAAGCGCTGCCGTCTCGAGGCGGAACCAGGGCAGAACCAATCAAGGGCTCTAGTAGAGCTGTTCTGTCGGGGAAACTTCCCACCGGGAGGGGGAAATGGAAGCCATCGTCATCACCAACGATCCTCTCATCGAGAGGGGGTCAATCTCCATGGACATCTTCACCAGCACCATCTCCTCTCAACCCGTAGTTCATCTCTTGTATCCAATCTCTGTCTCAAAACCTCAGATTGGTACCTGTGGGTTGCTAATAGTGTTGATTACTCCTTGTAGTTAATGCTAGTTGGTTTATCCGGTGGAAGATTATAATTTTAGATCCTTAAGGATAATTAATACTCCTCTGATCTTGGTCATGAATATGCTTTGTGAGTAGTTACGTTTGTTCCTGAGGACATGGGAGAAGTCTTGTTATAAGTAATCACGTGAATTTGGTATTCGTTCAATATTTTGATGAGATGTATGTTGTCTCTCCTCTAGTGGTGTTATGTGAAAGTCGACTACATGACACTTCACCATTATTTTGGCCTTGGGGAAGGAATTGGGAAGTAATAAGTAGATGATGGGTTGCTAGAGTGACAGAAGCTTAAACCCTAGTTTATGCGTTGCTTTGTAAGGGGCTGATTTGGATCCATATGTTTCATGCTATGGTTAGGTTTACCTTAATTCTTCTTTCGTAGTTGCGGATGCTTGCGAGAGGGGTTAATAATAAGTGGGAGGCTTGTCCAAGGAAGGGCAGCACCCAAGCACCGGTCCACCCACATACCAAATTATCAAAGTAACGAACTCGAATCATATGAGCATGATGAAAACTAGCTTGACAGTAATTCCCATGTGTCCCCGGGAGCGCTTTGCTTTATACAAGAGTTCGTCCAGGCTTGTGTTGGGGAACGTAGTAATTTCAAATTTTTTCCAACGCACACGCAAGATCATGGTGATGCATAGCAATGAGAGGGGAGAGTGTTGTCCACGTACCCTCGTAGACCGAAAGCGGAAGCGTTATGACAACACGGTTGATGTAGTCGTACGTCTTCACGATCCGACCGATCAAGTACCGAACGTACGACACCTCCGAGTTCAGCACACGTTCAGCTCGATGATGTCCCTCGAACTCACGATCCAGCAGAGCTTCAAGGGTGAGTTCCGTCAGCACGACGCGTGATGATGGTGCTGATGATGCTACCGACGCAGGGCTTCGCCTAAGCACCGCTATGATATGACCGAGGTGGATTATGGTGGAGGGAGGCACCGCACACGGATAAAAGATCAACTGATCAACTTGTGTCCCTATGGGGTGTCCCCCTCCACCGTATATAAAGGAGTGGAGGAGGGGGAGGGGCCGGCCTCCTAGGCGCGCCCCAAGGGGAGTCCTACTCCCACCGGGAGTAGGACTCCAACCCTTCCAAGAGTAGGAGTAGGAGAGAGGGAAGGAGGAGAGAGGGGGAAGGAGGAGAGAGGGGGAAGGAAAGGGGGGCGCCGCCCCCTCCTTGTCCAATGTGGACCAGAGGGGGAGGGGGCGCGCGGCCTGCCTTGGCCGCCCCTCCTTTTCTCCACTTAAGCTCAATAGGCCCATTACAGTCCCCCGGGGGTCCCAGGAACTCCAGTATTTGTCCGAACTTGCCCGGAACCCTTCCGAAGTCCAAACATAGTCATCCAATATATCGATCTTTATGTCTCGACCATTTTGAGACTCCTCGTCATGTCCGTGATCATATCCAGGACTCCGAACTACCTTCGGTACATCAAAACACATAAACTCATAATACTGATCGTCACCAAACGTTAAGCGTGCGGACCCTACGGGTTGAAGAACTATGTAGACATGACCGAGACTCGTTTCCGGTCAATAACCAATAGCGGAACCTGGATGCTCATATTGGCTCCCACATATTCTATGTAGATCTTTATCGGTCAAACCGCATAACAACATATGTTGTTCCCTTTTTCATCAGTATGTTACTTGCCCGAGATTCGATCGTCGGTATCTCAATACCTAGTTCAATCTCGTTACCGGCAAGTCTCTTTGCTCGTTCCGTAATGCATCATCCCGTAACTAACACATTAGTCACATTACTTGCAAGGCTTATAGTGATGTGTATTACCGAGAGGGCCCAGAGATACCTCTCCGACAATCGGAGTGACAAATCCTAATCTCGATCTATGCCAACTCAAAAAACACCATCGGAGACACCAGTAGAGCACCTTTATAATCACCCTGTTACGTCGTGACGTTTGGTAGCACATAAAGTGTTCCTCCGGTGTTCGAGAGTTGCATAGTCTCATAGTGATAGGAACATGTATAAGTCATGAAGAAAGCAATAGCAACATACTAAACAATCAAGTGCTAAGCTAACGGAATGGGTCAAGTCAATCACATCATTCTCTAATGATGTGATCTCGTTAATCAAATGACAACTCATGTCTATGGCTAGGAAACTTAACCATCTTTGATTAACGAGCTAGTCAAGTAGAGGCATACTAGTGACACTCTGTTTGTCTATGTATTCACACATGTATTATGTTTCTGGTTAATACAATTCTAGCATGAATAATAAACATTTATCATGATATAAGGAAATATAAATAAAAACTTTATTATTGCCTCTAGGGCATATTCCCTTCAGTCTCCCACTTGCACTAGAGTCAATAATCTAGATTACATTGTAATGATTCTAACACCAATGGAGTCTTGGTGCTGATCATGTTTTGCTCGTGAGAGAGGCTTAGTCAATGGGTCTGCAACATTCAGATCTATATGTATCTTGCAAATCTCTATGTCCCCTTCCGACACTTGATGACGGATGGAATTGAAGCATCTCTTGATGTGCTTGGTTCTCTTGTGAAATCTGGATTCCTTTGCCAAGGTAATGGCTCCAGTATTGTCACAAAAGACTTTCATTGGACCCGATGCACTAGGTATGACACCTAGATCGGATATGAACTCCTTCATCTAGACTCCTTCATTTGGTGCTTCCGAAGCAGCTATGTACTCTGCTTCACACGTAGATCCCGCACCGATGCTTTGTTTAGAACTGCACCAACTTACAACTCCACCGTTTAATATAAATACGTATACGGTTTGAGACTTAGAGTCATCCAGATCAGTGTCAAAGCTTGCATCGGCGTAACCATTTAGGACGAGCTCTTTGTCACCTCCATAAACGAGAAACATATCATTTGTCCTTTTCAGGTACCTCAGGATGTTCTTGACCGATGTCCAGTGATCCACTCCTAGATTACTTTGTTACCTCCCTGCTAAACTAATAGCAAGGCACACATCAGGTCTGGTACACAACATTGCATACATGATAGAGCCTATGGCTGAAGCATAGGGACCATCTTTTATTTTCTCTCTATCTTCTGCAGTGGTCGGGCATTGAGTCTGACTCAACTTCACACCTTGTAATACATGCAAGAACCCTTTCTTTGCTTGATCCATTTTGAACTTCTTCAAAACTTTATCAAGGTATGTGCTTTGTGAAAGTCCAATTAAGTGTCTTGATCTATCTCTATAGATCTTGATGCCCAATATATAAGCAGCTTCACCGAGGTCTTTCATTGGAAAACTCTTATTCAAGTATCCTTTTATGCTATCCAGAAATTCTATATCATTTCCAATCAATAATATGTCATCCACATATAATATTAGAAATGCTACAGAGCTCCCACTCACTTTCTTGTAAATAAAGGCTTCTCCAAAAGTCTGCATAAAACCATATGCTTTGATCACACTATCAAAACGTTTATTCCAACTCCGAGATGCTTGCACCAATCCATAAATGGATCACTGGAGCTTGCACACTTTGTTACCATCCTTTGGATCGATAAAACCTTCGGGTTGCATCATATACAACTCTTCTTCCAGAAACCATTGAGGAATGCAGTCTTTACATCCATTTGCCAAATTTCATAATCATAAAATGCGGAAATTGCTAACATGATTATGACAGACTTAAGCATCGCTACGGGTGAGAAGGTCTCATCGTAGTCAACTCCTTGAACTTGTCGAAAACCTTTCGCAACAAGTCGAGCTTTGTAGACAGTAACATTACCGTCAGCATCAGTCTTCTTCTTGAAGATCCATTTATTCTCGATGGCTTGGTGATCATCGGGCAAGTGAACCAAGGATCCCATCTCAGATTTCATGGCTTCAAGCCATTTTGTGGAATCTGGGCTCATCATCGCTTCCTCATAGTTCGTAGGTTCGTCATGGTCAAGTAACATGACTTCCAGAACAGGATTACTGTACCACTCTGGTGCGGATCTTACTCTGGTTGACCTACGAGGTTCGATAGTAACTTGATCTGAAGTTTCATGATCATTATCATCAGCTTCCTCACTAATTGGTGTAGGGATCACAGGAACTGATTTCTGTGATGAACTGCTTTCCAATAAGGGAGCAGGTACAGTTACCTCATCAAGTTCTACTTTCCTCCCACTCACTTCTTTCGAGAGAAACTCCTTCTCTAGAAAGGATCCATTCTTAGCAACGAATGTCTTGCCTTCGGATCTGTGATAGAAGGTGTACCCAACAGTTTCCTTTGGGTATTCTGTGAAGACACATTTCTCCGATTTGGGTTCGAGCTTATCAGGTTGAAGCTTTTTCACATAAGCATCGCAGCCCGATACTTTTAGAAACAACAACTTTGGTTTCTTGCCAAACCATAGTTCATAAGGCGTCGTCTCAACAGATTTAGATGGTTCCCTATTTAACGTGAATGCAGCCGTCTCGAAAGCATAACCCCACAATGATAGCGGTAAATCAGTAAGAGACATCATAGATCGCACCATATCTAATAAAGTTCGGTTACGAAGTTCGGACACACCATTACGCAGTGGTGTTCCGGGTGGCGTGAGTTGCGAAACTATTCCGCATTTTTTCAAATGAAGACCAAACTCGTAACTCAAATATTCTCCTCCATGATCAGATCGTAGAAACTTTATTTTCTTATTACGATGATTTTCCACTTCACTCTGAAATTCTTTGAACTTTTCAAATGTTTCAGACTTATGTTTCATCACGTAGATATACCCATATCTGCTCAAATCATCTGTGAAAGTGAGAAAATAACGATACCCACCGCGAGCCTCAATATTCATCGGACCTCATACATCAGTATGTATGATTTCCAACAAATCTGTTGCTCGCTCCATTGTTCCGGAGAACGGAGTTTTAGTCATCTTTCCCATGAGGCATGGTTCGCAAGTACCAAGTGGTTCATAATCAAGTGATTCCAAAAGTCCATCAGAATGGAGTTTCTTCATGCGCTTTACATCAATATGACCCAAACGGCAGTGCCACAAATAAGTTGCACTATCATTATCAACTCTGCATCTTTTGGCTTCAATATTATGAATATGTGTATCACTACTATCGAGATTCAATATAAATAGACCACTCTTCAAGGGTGCATGACCATAAAAGATATTACTCATATAAATAGAACAACCATTATTCTAAGATTTAAATGAATAACCGTCTCGCATCAAACAAGATGCAGATATAATGTTCATGCTCAAAGCTGGCACCAAATAACAGTTATTCAGGTCTAAAACTAATCCCGAAGGTAAATGTAGAGGTAGTGTGCCGACCGCGATCACATCGACTTTGGAACCATTTCCCACGCCAAGATCGCCACCTCGCCTTAGCCAATCTTCGCTTAATCCGTAGTCCCTGCTTTTGAGTTGCAAATATTAGCAAATGTAACCAAAGATCAAATACCCAAGTGCATCTTGCTAGCATTAGTAAGGTACACATCAATAACATGTATATCACATATACCTTTGTTCACCTTGCCATCCTTATTTTCCGCCAAATACTTGAGGAAGTTCCGCTTCCAAAGGACCAGTCCCTTTGGCAAAGAGAAGCACTCAGTCTCAGGCTTAGGTCCAGACTTGGGCTTCTTCACTTGAGCAGCAACTTGCTTGCCGTTCTTCTTGAAGTTACCCTTCTTCCCTTTACCCTTTTTCTTGAAACTGGTGGTCTTGTTGACCATCAACACTTGATGCTCCTTCTTGATTTCTATCTCCGCAGCCTTTAGCATCGCGAAGAGCTCGGGAATTGTTTTGTTCATCCCTTGCATATTATAGTTCATCATGAAGCTCTTGTAGCTTGGTGGCAGTGATTGAAGAATTCTCTCAATGACACTATCATCAGGAAGATTAACTCCTAGCTGAATCAAGTGGTTGTTATACCCTGACATTTTGAGTATATGTTCACTGACAGAACTATTCTCCTCCATCTTGCAGCTATAGAACTTATTGGAGACTTCATATCTCTCAATCTGGGCATTTGCTTGAAATATTAACTTCAACTCCTAAAACATCTCATATGCTCCACGATGTTCAAAACATCGTTGAAGTCCCAGTTCTAAGCCTTAAAGCATGGCACACTGAACTATCGAGTAGTCATCAGCTTTGCTCTGCCAGACGTTCACAACGTCCGTCGTTGCTCCTGCAGCGGGTCTTGCACCTAGCGGTGCTTCTAGGACGTAATTCTTCTGTGCAGCAATGAGGATAATCCTCAAGTTACGGACCCAGTCCGTGTAATTGCTACCATCATCTTTAAACTTAGCTTTCTCAAGGAACGCATTAAAATTCAAAGGAACAACAACACGGGCCATCTACCTACAACAACATAGACAAGCAAAATACTATCAGGTACTAAGTTCATGATAAATTAAAGTTCAATTAATCATATTACTTAAGAACTCCCACTTAGATAGACATCCCTCTAATCATCTAAGTGATCACGTGATCCAAATCAACTAAACCATGTCCGATCATCACGTGAGATGGAGTAGTTTTCAATGGTGAACATCACTATGTTGATCATATCTACTATATGATTCACACTCGACCTTTCGGTCTCAGTGTTCCGAGGCCATATCTGCATATGCTAGGATCGTCAAGTTTAACCCGAGTATTCTGCGTGTGCAAAACTGGCTTGCACCCGTTGTATGTGAACGTAGAGCTTATCACACCTGATCATCACGTGGTGTCTCGGCACGACGAACTTTCGCAACGGTGCATACTCAGGGAGAACACTTGGCAGACTAAGGCATAGCCTAGTGGTGGGAAGGGGCTGATGCCTTCCCACCCACCCAGGTTCAAGGCATGGTACTTGCAATTTGGGTTTGTTGCACCAATTATACTGTAAGGGGTTCCCTTACAGTCTTTTCATCAAAAAAAGGGAGAACACTTGTACCTTGAAATTTAGTGAGAGATCATCTTATAATGCTACCGTCAAACTAAGCAAAATAAGATGCATAAAGGATAAACATCACATGCAATCAATATAAGTGATATGATATGGCCATCATCATCTTGTGCCTTTGATCTCCATCTCCAAAGCACCGTCATGATCACCATCATCACCGGCGCGACACCTTGATCTCCATCGTAGCATCGTTGTCATCTCGCCAACTATTGTTTCTACGACTATCGCTACCGCTTAGTGATAAAAAAACAATTACAGGGCGATTGCATTGCATACAATAAAGCGACAACCATATGGCTCCTGGCAGTTGCCGATAACTCCGTTACAAAACATGATCATCTCATACAATAAAATTTAGCATCATGTCTTGACCATATCACATCACAGCATGCCCTGCAAAAACAAGTTAGACGTCCTCTACTTTGTTGTTGCAAGTTTTACAGGGCTGCTACGGGCTGAGCAAGAACCGTTCTTACCTACGCATCAAAACCACAACGATATTTCGTCAAGTATGTGCTGTTTTAACCTTCACAAGGACCGGGCGTAGCCACACTCGATTCAACTAAAGTTTGAGAAACTGACACCCGCCAGCCACTTGTGTGCAAAGCACGTCGGTAGAACCAGTCTCGCGTAAGCGTACGCGTAATGTCGGTCCAGGCCGCTTCATCCAACAATACCGCCAAATCAAAATATGCCATGCTGGTAAGAAGTATGACTAGTATCACCCACAACTCACTTGTGCTGTACTCGTGCATATAACATCTACGCATAAACCTGGCTCGGATGCAACTGTCGGGGAACGTAGTAATTTCAAAAAATTTCCGACGCACACGCAAGATCATGGTGATGCATAGCAATGAGAGGGGAGAATGTTGTCCACGTACCCTCGTAGACCGAAAGCGGAAGCGTTATGACAACGCGGTTGATGTAGTCGTACGTCTTCACGATCCGATCGATCAAGTACCGAACGTATGGCACCTCCGAGTTCAGCACACGTTCAGCTCGATGACATCCCTCGAACTCACAATCCAGCAGAGCTTCGAGGGTTAGTTTCGTCAGCATGACATCATGATGATGGTGATGATGATGCTACCAACGCAGGGCTTCGCCTAAGCACCGCTACGATATGAACGAGGTGGATTATGGTGGAGGGGGGCACCGCAGACGGCTAAAAGATCAACTGATCAACTTGTGCCCTATGGGGTGCCCCCTCCACCGTATATAAAGGAGTGGAGGAGGGGGAGGGGTCGGCCCTCCTAGGCGCTCCCCAAGGGGAGTCCTACTCCCACCGGGAGTAGGACTCCAACCCTTCCAAGAGTAGGAGTAGGAGAGAGGGAAGGAGGAGAGAGGGGGAAGGAAAGGGGGGCGCCGCCCCCTCCTTGTCCAATTCGGATTAGAGGGGGAGGTGGCGCGGCCTGCCCTGGCCGCCCCTCCACTTCTCCACTAAGGCCCAATAGGCCCATTACACTCCCCGGGAGGTTCTGGTAACCCCCCGGTACTCCGGTATTTGTCCGAACTTGCCCGGAACCCTTCTGAAGTCCAAACATAGTCATCCAATATATCGATCTTTATGTCTCGACCATTTCGAGACTCCTCGTCATGTCCGTGATCATATCCGGGACTCCGAACTACCTTCGGTACATCAAAACACATAAACTCATAATACCGATCATCACTGAACATTAAGCGCACGGACCCTACGGGTTCGAGAACTACGTAGACATGACCGAGGCTCGTTTCCGGTCAATAACCAATAGCGGAACCTAGATGCTCATATTGGCTCCCACATATTCTACGAAGATCTTTATCGGTCAAACCGCATAACAACATACGTTGTTCCCTTTGTCATCGGTATGTTACTTGCCCGAGATTCTATCGTCGGTATCTCAATACCTAGTTCAATCTCGTTACCGGCAAGTCTCTTTACTCGTTCCGTAATGCATCATCCCATAACCAACTCATTAGTCACATTTCTTGCAAGGCTTATAGTGATGTGCATTAACGAGAGGGCCCAGAGATACCTCTCCGACAATCGGAATGACAAATCCTAATCTCGATCTATGCCAGCTCAACAAATACCATCAGAGACACCTGTAGAGCACCTTTATAATCACCCAGCTACGTTGTGACGTTTGGTAGCACACAAAGTGTTCCTCCGGTGTTCAGGAGTTGCATAGTCTCATAGTCATAGGAACATGTATAAGTCATGAAGAAAGCAATAGCAACATACTAAATGATCAAGTGCTAAGCTAACGGAATGGGTCAAGTCAATCACATCATTCTCTAATGATGTGATCCCGTTAATCAAATGGCAACTCATGTCTATGGCTAGGAAACTTAACCATCTTTGATTAACGAGCTAGTCAAGTAGAGGCATACTAGTGACACTCTATTTGTCTATGTAAACACACATGTACTAAGTTTCCGGTTAATACAATTCTAGCATGAATAATAAAAACTTATCATGATATAAGGAAATATAAATAAAAACTTTATTATTGCCTCTAGGGCATATTTCCTTCAGCTTGTCCTTTGCTACAAAAAGGATTGGGACACCTTGTTTCACCTTGTTTACTTTTGTTACTTGTTACCCATTACAAATTATCTTATCACATAACTATCTGTTATCGATAATTTCAGTGCTTGCATAGGATACCTTGCTGAAAACCGCTTGTCATTTCCTTCTGATCCTCGTTGGGTTCGACACTCTTACTCATCCCTATACTTCTGGGTCATCAAGACTCTTTTCTGGTGTCGTAGCCGGGGAGTGAAGCGCCTTTGGTAAGTGGAATTTGGTAAGGAAACATTTATATAGTGTGCTAAAATTTACTGTCACTTGTTACAATGGGAAATAATCCTTTGAAGGGCTTGTTCGGGGTATCTTCACCTCAACCGGAAGAGCAAAGAGTTGCTCCTGAACCTACTACACCTACTGAAAATATTTATTATGAAATTCCTTCAGGTATGATAGAGAAACTACTAGCTAATCCTTATGCAAGAGATGGAACATTACATCCTGATATGCACCTAATCTAAGTGGATGAAGTTTGTGGATTATTTAAGCTTGCAGGTATGCCCGAGGAGGTTGTCAAGAAGAAGGTCTTCCGTTTATATTTGAAGGGAAAGGTATTGACATGGTATAGGCTATGTGATGATATTGGATCATGGAACTACAACCGATTGAAATTGGAATTCATCAGAAGTTTTATCCTATTGTAGGATCTTGAGAAGAGGTGTCTAGAGGGGGGGGGGGTGATTAGGCACTAAGTACCAAAGTTGCAGTTTTTAACTTCTTTAGGTTTAAGTGGAGTTTAGGCACAAGTTTGACATTCACAATACATAACAAGCAAGCAAACATGCAAAGAGTATGTGAGCAGCGGAAAGTAAAGCATGCAACTTGCAAGAAAGTAAAGGGAAGGGTTTGGAGGATTCAAACGCAATTGGAGACACGGATGTTTTTGTCGTGGTTCCGGTAGGTGGTGCTATCGTACATCCACGTTGATGGAGACTTCAACCCACGAAGGGTAGCAGTTGCTTGTGAGTCCACGGAGGGCTCCACCCACAAAGGGTCCACGAAGAAGCAACCTTGTCTATCCCACCATGGCCGTCGCCCACGAAGGACTTGCCTCACTAGCGGGAGATCTTCACGAAGTAGGCGATCTCCTTGCCCTCACAAACTCCTTGGTTCAACTCCACAATCTTGCTCGGAGGCTCCCAAGTGACACCTAGCCAATCTAGGAGACACCACTCTCCAAGAAGTAACAAATGGTGTGTTGATGATGAACTCCTTGCTCTTGTGCTTCAAATGATAGTCTCCCCAACACTCAACTCTCTCTCACAGGATTTGGATTTGGTGAAAAGAAGATTTGAGTGGAAAGCAACTTGGGAAGGCTAGAGATCAAGATTCATATGGTAGGAATGGAATATCTTGGCCTCAACACATGAGTAGGTGGTTCTTTCTTAGAACTGGTAACTTGGAAGTGTAGGTTTGTTCTGATGGCTCTCTCCACGAATGAAGAGGAGGTGGAGGGGTATATATAGCCTCCACACAAAATCTAACCGTTACACACAATTTACCAAACTCGGTGGGACCGAATCAACAAACTTGGTCTGACCGATCTAGTAAACCTAGTGACCGTTAGGGTTTTCGATGGGACCGAAATGCAACTCGGTAGGACCGATATGGTTAGGGTTAGGGCATAATGTAATCTCGGTGAGACCGATTACACAAACTCGGTGGGACCAATTTTGGTAATTAGCTAACCAGAGAGTTGGTCAGGCAAACTCGGTGGGACCGATTACTCGAACTCGGTGAGACCGATTTTGGTAATAAGATAACCAGAGAGTCTGCATTGTAATCTCGGTAGTACCGATTGCACAAACTCGGTGAGACCGATTTTGGTAATGGACATACACAGAGAGATTACAACCCCATCTCTGTGAGACCGAGATCCCTATGGGTGAAACCGATTTGCCTAGGGTTTGTGGCAGTGGCTATGACAACCGAACTCGGTGGCGCCGGATAGAAAGAATCGGTGGGGCCGAGTTTGGCTTTAGGTTTAGGTCATATGTGTGGAAGTGGGAAAGTAATTGAGGGTTTTGGAGCATACCACTAAGCACGTGAAGCAAGAGGCTCATTAAGCAACACCTCATCCCTCCTTGGTAGTATTGGCTTTTCCTATAGACTCAATGTGATCTTGGATCACTAAAATGTAAAATGAAGAGTCTTGAGCTTGAAGCTTGAGCCAATCCTTTGTCCTTAGCATCTTGAAGGAGTTCCCACATCCTTTAGTCCATGCCACTCCATTGTTGAACTTATCTGAAATATGCTAGATAAAAGTGTTAGTCCAACAAAAGATATGTTGACATTAATTACCAAAACCACCTCAATCTCCCCCTTTTTGGTAATTGATGGCAACATACATCAAAGCTTTAGTTAAAGATATAAAGAATAGCAAGTAAAGCTTCGGAAAGACATGTAACAAGCATAGGCTCCCCCTACATGTATGCAATCATGTGAATATGGAATATAGAAGCATGTGAGAGCATAACCATGATAGAGTAGGCAATGTGTTACATGTATCTTGGCCATATGCATCAGAGCAAAGAATATTAAAGAAAATACCTTCATGCTCATGAGTCCTTCTTGCAAACAGTATGTACATCAGCAAGAATTCCTCATGCACATGAGTGTGATGCATATACTTACCTTGTAGTCTTGAGTTGGCTTAGGGTGGAATGAACCTTCACAAACAAGGTTAGATAACACATGTACATCTACTAGCCAGAGCAAACAGAAGAAACCACAAGAATACCAAGACTGGGATGAAATGTAGAGAGTGAGTACTGAGTACCACATTGGATTAGACATGTCCCCAAGAGTAAAGATATGCAATGAATTTAAATGATTCCTTTCCCTTAGATGTCTTGCTCCCCTGAATCTAGCATGGGATCTTTGGGAGAAGATAGGGAACAGAAAATCAGGGCTGAAAGATATAAAGAACAGAGCAAATGCAACTAAGCACATATGAACATGTCTTTCCCCCAAAAATACATGTGGCATCTCTCCTCTTGAACATCAAGCATCTGGGATCCTTGAGTATTCTCTCCCCCTGGAGATTTCTCTCTCTCTCCCTTTGGAAGTGAAGCTTTGATGTGCTTTCTCTCTCCCCCTTTGACATCAATTTCCAAGAAGGGTTTTCTGGAATTTGTTGTGAATGGGTTTGGTCCTTGAGTCACAACACAAAGCACTGGATAAAATTGTGATGCTTGTAGAGGACAAGATTCATTGAGTGGAGCTGGATCAGAAGAAACACAGAATAAGTGGCAAACTGTTTTTCCTGTTGTGAAATCGGTGGCACCGAGTGGTATGCTTCGGTTGTACCGAAAGGATTTGGTTGGACCGAAAACAACAAATCGGTGAAACCGAGTTCATCGCAGAGAATACACTTGCCACCTCAGCTCACTAGACTAGTAAGATCTCACAAAGATTTGCAAGGAATTGACTGAATGGTATGCAATGAATTGGATGCAGGAAATGCAGAGCAACAGAAAATAAAAGAAATAAATCTAGATGAAGTTTTTTTGGAAGGGGAAACAAATATGCATGACACAAATGCAAAAGCACAGAAAATAACACGAGAGAACTTCATCTAGAGATGGCCGGCGACAAACTCACCTATGTTAGAGTAAATTGACTTAGGAGTCAAGTGATATCACTTGATCATAGGTCATACTCATTGTTTATGCTCAAAATGGTGTTACCATTTTTCGTTTAAGCATCTTGATGTATTCACATCTTGTCGAGTTGCTTTAGCTCATGTCTCGGAGTAAAGCTTCTCTAAGATGGAATAACATACCTTGGTTGGTGGTGTTGACCATGTAGTTGAACTTGTGTGGGTTGCTCAAGGTTGATGTAGCTCATCAAGAGTCGGGAGCACCACTTGGAATTTGAGTCCATCTACCTACATGGGTTAGTTCTTGCAAGGAGTAGCACTTGTGTATCCAAAAATGATAATCATGAAGCTCAACATAGAGTTTGTCAAAGGATATGTTTGAATGATTATGTGCTTCCTTGTCTTCAACCACCATAGTGTAGAGACTTGGTGATGTAGAGATTGCTCAAGATGTGAGTAGATTACAATCTCATGGAAATTGTCTCAACCAAGTACCTACATGGGTTAGATAACATGCAAGATGAAAATATATCCAGGATATAATATTTCCATCATAAGAGAGATATCATGGATTAGTCATAAGCTCATGTCTTGCATGTATCCAATGGAGTTTCTACTCCAAATTTGAAGCATCAATGATGTTCAATTCTCCTCTCAACCTGCAAAACACTTTCTCATCAAGGGGTTTAGTGAATATATCTGCTAATTGCTTTTCGGTGCGAACATGCTTAAGATTAATGTCACCCTTAGCAACATGATCTTGAATGAAATGATGACGAACTTCAATATGCTTAGTTCAAGAATGTTGTACGTGATTATGACCAATTTTGATAGCACTTTCATTGTCACAAAGCAATGGAACATGTTTCACATATATCCCATAATCTTTAAGAGTTTGGGTCATCCAAAGTAATTGAGCACAACATGAACCGTGACAATGTACTCCTCTTGGCGGTAGATAAGGATATCGAGTTTTTTTCTTGGAGGACCAAGACACAAGAGATCTACCAAGAAATTGACAAGTACCGAAGTGGACTTTCTATCAACCTTGTCTCCGGCATAGTCCGAGTCGGAGTAGCCAACAGGATCGAAAGAGGCCCTCTTAGGATACCAAATGCCAAAATTTGGTGTATGAATTAAGTATCTCACTATCCTTTTTACGGCTTTAAGATGACATTCTTTAGGAGCAGCTTGATATCTTGCACACATGCACACACTTAGCATAACATCGGGACGTGAAGCACATAGGTATAACAATGAACCAATCATAGAGCGATAAACCTTTTGGTCAACTGGTTTACCATCTTTGGTCAAATCAAGATGTCCGCTAGTAGGCATGGGTGTAGACATACCTTTGCACTCTTGCATATTGAACTTCTTGAATAAGTCCTTAGTGTACTTTGTTTGAGAAACAAATGTACCTTCCTTAGTTTGCTTGATTTGCAACCCAAGAAAGAATTTGAGTTCACTCATCATTGACATCTCAAACTTCTCCGACATTAGCTTTCCAAACTTTTCACTAAAATGAGGGTTAGTTGAACCAAATATAATATCATCAACATAGATTTGGCATACGAATAGTTCTCCATTAACCCTTTTAGTAAAAAGTGTGGAATCAATTTTCCCAATTTCAAAGCCTTTTTCAAGAAGGAACTTGGTCAAGCATTTATACCAAGCTCTAGGAGCTTGTTTAAGACCATAAAGGGCTTTGTGAAGTTTGTAAACATGATTTGGTTTCTTAGGATTGACAAAGCCGGGAGGTTGTTTAACATAAACTTCCTCCTCTATTTAACCATTTAGAAAAGCACTTTTAATGTCCATTTGGTACAAGGTGATATCATGGTGATTATCATAGGCAAGTAAGATGCGGATGGACTCAAGTCTAGCAACGGGAGCATAAGTCTCACCATAGTCCATACCTTCGACTTGTGTGTAGCCTTGGGCGACGAGACATGCTTTTTTGCAAACTACTTGTCCATATTCATCTTGCTTGTTGCGAAACACCCATTTGGTACCGATGATGTTGTGGTTGTTGTCGGGCTTCTAAACCAATGTCCAAACTTGGTTTCTCTCAAAGTTGTGTAGCTCTTCATGCATAGCATTTATCCAATCCGGATCTTCCAATGCTTGTTCGACCTTCATAGGTTCAATGCTAGAGATGAAAGAATAGTTTTCACAAAAGTTAGCTAAACGAGTTTTAGAGCGAGTGATTCTCCCATTTGAATATCATTGTAGATTTGCTCCACGGGATGGTCTTTAGCAATTCTTGCTCGAACTCGTGAAAGCTTTTGCATGGGTTTTGGTTGAACATCTTCTTCATCTTGTTCTTCTTCTTGGCCTTCTTCATTGTTAGCGTTGTCGTTCTCTTGTCGTGGTGGAGAAGGAGGTTGTTGACGTTCGTGATGTTCTTCCTTGTTTTCTTCATCTTGGTGTGTTCCAGTTGTGGATGCTTCCGTATCAGCTCTTGGTTCACCTTGTCGTGAAGTAGAAGCTTCCACTTGGACGGACGAGGTACTCTCCTTCACCTCCGTTGGACAGACCTTGCCAATAGCCAAGTCTTGGATTGCCTCCGAAGGGTCTTTGTCTCCTACATCAATTGGCAATTGCTCTACTTGCGAGCCGTTAGATTCATCAAACTTCACATATACCATCTCTTCAACCTTTCGGGTGAAATTGTTGTAGACACGGTAAGTGTGAGAGTTTGAGCCATAACCTAGTAGGAAACCTTCATGAGACTTAGGAGCAAATTTTGAACGACGATGCTTATCAAGAATGTAGCACTTTGAGCCGAATACTCGAAAGTATCCAACTTGGGGTTTGCTACCGGTGAGGAGCTCGTATGCCGTCTTGCCAAGTAGCTTGTGAAGATACAAGCGATTTGTTGCATGACAAGCTGTCTCAACCGCCTCTGCCAAAAAGTGCTTCGGCGTCTTGTACTCATCATGCATCATTCTCGCCATTTTGTTGAGCGTCCGGTTCTTCCTCTCAACAACTCCATTTTGTTGAGGTGTGTACGTAGCCGAGAATTCGTGTGAAATCCCTTCTTCGTCAAGAATGGTGTCCACATTTGCGTTCTTGAACTCCGTTCCGTTGTCGCTGCGAACCTTCTTGATCTTCACTTCAAATTGATTTTGGGCCTTCCTAGCGAAGTTTTTGAAGATCTTTTGGACCTGCGATTTATCATCGAGAAAGAACACCCACGTAAATCTTGAAAAATCATCAACTATAACTAGACCAAAAGAATTTCCACCGAGGCTTTTGTAAGCGTTAGGACCAAAGAGATCCATATGAAGTAGCTCGAGTGGCCTTCTTGTGGTCATGATGTTCTTCACGGGATGCCTTCCTCCAACCTGTTTACCTGCCTGACAAGCGTTGCAAAGTCTATCCTTATCAAATATGACATCGTTAACTCCAAGGATATGATTTCCTTTAATAAGCTTGTCAAGGTTTCTCATGCCAACGTCACCTAGTCGTCTATGCCATAACCAACCTTTTGAAGATTTAGCAATGAAGCAAGTTTTAGGTTGTGCCTTTTTAGAGAAATCAACAATGTAAAGATCACCTCTACGTATGACGGTAAAGACCATTTTATGATTGTCTCGACGAAACACTTGGCAGTCTACTTCAGTAAATAGGACACTGAAACCGAAATCAGCAAGTCTAGATACTGAAAGTAAGTTGTAGCCAAGAGATTCAACGAGAATGACATTCTGAATGGAGCTATCATGTGAGATGGCCACCTTACCGAGGCCAACCACCTTACCCTTTGAGTTGTCACCGAAAGTGACATACTTTCGAGGACTATCATTTTCAGCAAGCTCACGAAACATGTCTTTATCTCCGGTCATGTGATCGGTACATCCACTATCAAGAACCCATTCCTTTCCTCGACACATAACCCGAAGATTTGCCATAAGACCAAAATGTCTCATTGCATCATCAAGATCAAGTCACTATCATCATCCTCATCATAGTATCCATGTTCAACATCGTCATGTGGTGGATCAAGTCCTAGAGAGGGTAATTCGTTAGAGTGAGTTTGACAATGATCTTGCTTATGAATTCTTATAGCCGGAAATAATATCACCAATAATTCCAACATCTCCTTTGGCACGCATAAGGTTTCTAAGTTCAAATAGACGATCACCAAACATAGGATCACTAGTATTTATCTTACTCAAGGCAATAGACTTATAGAGAATCTCATCTAGATTTTTTAAGGAATAATTTGGAAAGCGTTCCTCAAGGAATTTCCATATAGTGTAGGCACACTCAAGAGTAGGCAAGTTTCTAATTAAGTTTCTAGGCAAGCCTCTAGTGATAAGATTAACAGTTCTAAGGTTCCTAATCATGTCAATAGATTCATCAAGGGTAGGATGCATAGGATCAACATGAGGTGCACAAGGGCTAGCAATGTACTTGTTCAAGTGATATTGATTGAAAATTACAAGCATCTCATTTTTCCACTCATGAAAATACTCTCCATCAAGAATAGGCACTCTATGCCTAATACTCCCCAAAGTAGACTCATCCATCTTCCTCCAATGGTGATTAAACCAAGGCAATGGAGACCAATGCTCTGATACCACTTGTAGGATCTTGAGAAGAGGTGTCTAGAGGGGGGGGGTGATTAGACACGAAGTACCAAAGTTGCAGTTTTTAACTTCTTTAGGTTTAAGTGGAGTTTAGGCAGAAGTTTAACATTCACAATACATAACAAGCAAGCAAACATGCAAAGAGTATGTGAGCAGCGGAAAGTAAAGCATGCATCTTGCAAGAAAGTAAAGGGAAGGGTTTGGAGGATTCAAACACAATTGGAGACACGGATGTTTTTGTCGTGGTTCCGATAGGTGGTGCTATCGTACATCCACGTTGATGGAGACTTCAACCCACGAAGGGTAGCAGTTCTTGTGAGTCCACGGAGGGCTCCACCCACGAAGGGTCCACGAAGAAGCAACCTTGTCTATCCCACCATGGCCGCCGCCCACGAAGGACTTGCCTCACTAGCGGTAGATCTTCACGAAGTAGGCGATCTTCTTGCCCTTACAAACTCCTTGGTTCAACTCCACAATCTTGTCGGAGGCTCCCAAGTGACACCTAGCCAATCTAGGAGACACCACTCTCCAAGAAGTAACAAATGGTGTGTTGATGATGAACTCCTTGCTCTTGTGCTTCAAATGATAGTCTCCCCAACACTCAACTCTTTCTCACAGGATTTGGATTTGGTGGAAAGAAGATTTGAGTGGAAAGCAACTTGGGAAGGCTAGAGATCAAGATTCATATGGTAGGAATGGAATATCTTGGCCTCAACACATGAGTAGGTGGTTCTTTCTCATAACTGGTAAGTTGGAAGTGTAGGTTTGTTCTGATGGCTCTCTCCACGAATGAAGAGGAGGTGGAGGGATATATATAGCCTCCACACAAAATATAACCGTTACACACAATTTACCAAACTCGGTGGGACCGAATCAACAAACTCGGTCTGACCAATCTAGTAAACCTAGTGACCGTTAGGGCTTTCGGTGGGACCGAAATGCAACTCGGTAGGACCGATATGGTTAGGGTTAGGGCATAACTTAATCTCGATGAGACCGATTACACAAACTCGGTGGGACCGATTGTGGTAATTAGCTAACCAGAGAGTTGGTCAGGCAAATTTGGTGGGACCGATTACTCGAACTCGGTGAGACCGATTTTGGTAATAAGTTAACCAGAGAGTTTGCATTGTAATCTCGGTAGTATCGATTGCACAAACTCGGTGAGACCGATTCTGGTAATGGACATACACAGAGATATTACAACCCCTCTCGGTGAGACCGAGATCCCTATCGGTGAAACCGATTTGCCTAGGGTTTGTGGCAGTGGCTATGACAACTGAACTCGGTGGCGCCGGATAGAAAGAATCGCTGGGGCCGAGTTTGGCTTTAGGTTTAGGTCATATGTGTGGAAGTGGGAAAGTAGTTGAGGGTTTTGGAGCATATCACTAAGAACATGAAGCAAGAGGCTCATTAAGAAACACCTCATCCCTCCTTGATAGTATTGGCTTTTCCTATAGACTCGATGTGATCTTGGATCACTAAAACGTAAAATGAAGAGTCTTGAGCTTGAAGCTTGAGCCAATCCTTTGTCCTTAGCATCTTGAAGGAGTTCCCACATCCTTTAGTCAATGCCACTCCATTGTTGAACTTATCTGAAATATACTAGATAAAAGTGTTATTCCAACAAAAGATATGTTGACATTAATTAACAAAACCACCTAGGGAGCACTTGTGCTTTCACCTATGCATTTGGTTCATAGTGATCGGAATTATATATATAATTTTTAGCCTCGTGAAGGAGAAAGTATCGCTCAAGCTTGGGGGCGGCTTAAGTCAATGTTATATTCATGCCCCAATCATGAGCTCACAAGTGAAATTATTATTCAAAACTTTTATGCTTGGCTTTCTCATAATGATCGATCCATGCTCGATACTTCTTGTACTGGTTCTTTTATGAAGAAGGATATTGAATTCAAATGGAATTTATTGGAAAGAATTAAACACAACTCTGAAGATTGGGAACTCGACGAAGGTAATGAGTTAGGTATAAACCTTAAGTTTGATTGTGTCAAATCTTTTATGGATACCGATGCTTTTCGTGATTTTAGCACTAAATATGGACTTGACTCTGAGATAGTAGCTTCTTTCTGTGAATCATTTGCTACTCATGTTGATCTCCCTAAGGATAAGTGGTTTAAATATCACCCTCCCATTGAAGTGAAAGTAGCAGAACCTATTAAAGTGTAAGAAGAAACTATTACTTATAATGTTGATCCTATTGTTCCTACTGCTTATATTGAGAAACCACCTTTTCCTATTAGAATAAAGGATCATGCTAATGTTTCAACTGTGGTTCGTAAGAGTTATACTAGAACACCTGCACCCCCTGAGAAAATTAAAGTTGAACCTAGTATTGCTATGGTTAAAGATCTCTTGGTTGATAATATTGATGGGCATGTTATTTATTTCTGTGATGAAGCTGCTAGGATTGCTAAACCTGATACGAAAGATAAACATAGACCTATTGTTGGCATGCCTGTTGTTTCCGTTAAAATAGGAGATCGTTGTTATCATGGCTTATGTGATGTGGGTGCTAGTGTGAGTGCAATTCCTTATACCAAGAAATTATGAATGATATTGCACCTGCTGAGATAGAAGATATTGATGTAACTATTAAGCTTGCCAATAGAGTTACTATATCACCAATTGGGATTGTTAGAGATGTTGAATTCTTGTGTGGGAAAATTAAATACCCTACTGATTTTCTTGTTCTTGGTTCTCCACAAGATGATTTTTGTCCCATTATATTTGGTAGACCTTTCTTGAATACTGTTAATGCTAAGATAGACTGCAAGAAAGATATTGTTACTATTGGTATAGGGGATATGTCTCATGATTTTAATTTCACTAAATTTCGTAGACAACCCCATGATAAAGAATTGCCTAGTAAGGATGAAATTATTGGTCTTGCTTCTGTTGCCATGCCTCCTACTGATCCTTTAGAACAATATTTGCTAGACCATGAAAATGATATGTTTATGAATGAAAGAAGGGAAATAGATGAAATATTCTTTAATCAAAGGCCTATTTTTAAACACAATTAGCCTGTTGAAATCCTTGGGGATCCTCCTCCACCCAAGGGTGATTCCGTGTTTGAGCTTAAACAATTACCTAATACTTTGAAATATGCTTATCTTGATGAAAAGAAGATATATATTGTTATTATTAGTGCTAACCATTCAGAGCATGAAGATAAATTATTGAAAACTCTAAAGAAGCACCATGCTGCTATTGGATATACTCTTGATGATCTTAAGGGCATTAGTCCCACTCTATGTCAGCACAAAATTAATCTGGAGCAAGATGCTAAACCGGTTGTTGATCACCAATGACGGGTAAATCCTTAGATGAAAGAAGTAGTAAGAAATGAAATACTAAAGCTTCTGGAGGCAGGTATATTTTATCCTATTGCTGATAGTAAATGGGTAAGTCCTGTTCATTGTGTCCCTAAGAAGGGAGGTATTACTGTTGTTCCTAATGACAAGAATGAATTGATTCCACAAAGAATTTTTACATGTTATAGAATGGTAATTGATTTTCGTAAATTGAATAAAGATACTAGAAAAGATCATTACCCTCTACCTTTTAATGATCAAATGCTAGAAAGACTATCCAAACATACACATTTTCACTTTCTAGATGGTTATTTTTTTCTCAAATACCTGTGTCAAAGAATGATCAGGAGAAGACCACGTTTACTTGCCCTTTCGGTACCTTTGCTTATAGGCATATGCCTTTTGGTTTATGCAATGCACTTGCTACCTTTCAAAGATGTATGACTGCTATATTCTCTGACTTTTGTGAAAAGATTGTTGAGGTTTTCATGGATGATTTCTCCGTTTATGGAACTTCCTTTGATGATTGTTTAAGCAACCTTGATCGAGTTTTGCAGAGATGTGAAGAAACTAGTCTTGTCTTGAATTGCGAGAAGTGCCACTTTATTGTTAATGAAGGTATTGTCTTGGGGCATAAAATTTCTAAAAGAGGTATTGAAGTAAATAAAGCTAAAGTAGATGCTATTGAAAAGATGTCGTGTCCTAAAGATATCAAAGGTATAAGAAGTTTCCTTGGTCATGCTGGTTTCTATAGGAGGTTTATTAAAGACTTCTCTAAAAAAATTAGGCCTCTCACTAATCTCTTGCAAAAAGATGTTCCTTTTGTTTTTGATGACGATTGTGTAGAAGCATTTAAAATACTTAAGAAAGCCTTGATTTCTGCACCTATTGTTTTTTTTTGAAAGGCGAACGACAGTGGGAGAGGCTCCCACTGACTTTTGTATTACTCACAAAGAGACGGTTACATGGTTGTTACAAGGGGGGTATTAGAACGGCCCCCCAGCCGTATGAGCTATTTTGTATCTAACAGTACTAGTGTCCCAAATTTACAATGTAGTTGGAAAGGAAAGGATGAAGTTCCTCTTTGCAGTTATGGACCAGCAACTCTAGGAGGTACTTGAACCCGGCCAACCAAGCCCCGAAGGAGTGTTGCTGCACCTATTCTTCAGCCACCTGATTGGAATTTACCCTTTGCAATTATGTGTGATGCTAGTGATTATGCTGTTGGTGCTGTTCTAGGACAAAGAGTTGATAAGAAATTGAATGTTATTCATTATGCTAGTAAAACTCTAGACAGTGCCCAGAGAAATTATGCTAATACTGAAAAAGAATTTTTAGCAGTTGTATTTGCTTGTGATAAGTTCAGATCTTATATTGTTGACTCCAAAGTAACTGTTCACACCGATCATGCTGCTATTAAATATCTTATGGAAAAGAAATATGCTAAACCTAGACTTATTAGATGGGTTCGCTTGTTATCATAATGTGATTTGCATATTATTGATAGAAAGGGAGCTGAGAACCCCGTTGTAGACAACTTGTCTAGGTTAGAAAATGTTCTTGATGACCCACTGCCTATTGATGATAGCTTTCCTGGTGAACAATTAGCTGTCATAAATGCTTCTCGTAATACTCCATGGGGTGCTGATTGTGCTAATTACATTGTTGCTAAATTTATACCACCTAGTTTCACATACTAGCAAAAGAAAAAGTTTTTCTATGATTTAAGACATTACTTTTGGGATGCCTACTCCTTTATAAAGAAGGAATAGACGGTGTTATTAGACGTTGTGTACCTGAGCATGAACAGGGACAGATCCTACGCAAGTGCCACTCTGAGTCTTACGAAGGACACCATGCTGGAGATAGAACTGCACATAAGGTATTGCAATCCGGTTTTTATTGGCCTACTCTCTTCAAGGATGCCCGTAAGTTTGTCTTGTCTTGTGATGAATGCCAAAGAATTGGCAATATTAGTGGACGTCAGGAAATGCCTATGAATTATTCACTTGTTATTGAACCATTTGATGTTTGGGGCTTTGATTATATGAGACCTTTTCCTTCCTCCAATGGGTATACACATATTTTAGTTGCTGTTGATTACGTTACTATGTGGGTAGAAGCTATTCCAACTAGTAGTGTTGATCATAACACTTCTATTAAGATTCTTAAAGAAGTTATTTTTCTGAGGTTTGGAGTCCCTAGATATTTAATGATAGATGGTGGTTCACATTTTGTTCATGGTGCTTTCCGTAAAATGCTTGCTAAGTATGATGCCAACCATATAATTGCATCTCCATATCATCCTCAGTCTAGTGCTCAAGTAGAATTGAGCAATAGAGAGATTAAATTGATTTTGCAAAAGACTGTTAATAGATCTAGAAGAATTGGTCTAAGAAACTTGATGATGCATTATGGGCTTACATAACTGCTTATAACAACCCTATGGGTATGTCTCCATATAAAATGGTTTATGTAAAAGCATTTCACTTACCTCTTGAATTAGAACATAAGGCATATTGGGCTATTAAAGAGCTCAATTATGATTTCAAACTTGCCGGTGAGAAGAGGTTATTTGACATTATCTCGCTTGATGAATGGAGAACCCAAGCCTATGAGAATATCAAGTTGTTTAATAAAAGTTAAAAGATGGCATGACAAAAGGATACAAAAGCGTGAGTTTAACGTATGTCATCATGTTTTGCTATAAAACTCTCGTTTAAGATTTTTCCCAGGAAAGCTTCTCTCTAAATGGGAAGGTCCTTACATTATCGAGGAGGTCTATTATTCCGGTGCCATCAAAATTAACAACGCCGAAGGCACAAATCCAAAGGTGGTAAATGGTTAAAGAATCAAACAATATATCTCAGGCACTCCCATAAATGTTGAGACCAATTATAATAATACAGTAACACCCGAGGAGTACATAAGGGACACTTTCCAGAACGTTTCAGACTCCGAAAAGGAATAGGTACGTGTTACGGTAAGTAAACCGACTCCAAAACTGTCCAATAGCAATTTTTCTCTGTTTTGGAATATTTAAAAATTAGGAAATTTAAAAGCAGTCCGAAAGAGACACGAGGCCACCACAAGGACAGGGGGGGTGTCCTTGTGGCCACCTCATGTGCCCTTCGAACTCCGTTTTCTTGCACGATACTTCTTTTGGTCGGTAAAAATTCATTATATAATCTCCAGAAGGTTTTTACCACCGTACCACGACAATATCTCCTATTTTTGTTTCGAGCTGTTTTCTGCCATATTTTTCAAGGCTAGGAATCATGTCGTCCCCATCCTCCAACAAAGCGGGCGACGGTGCTTGGCTAATGAAGATAGAGATGAAGAGAGAAGAACTTGGGGAAACCAATGAGGGAGATAAGATGAAGAAAGCCGCGGAAGATCAAGTTCCGGCAGCCGAAGAAGAAGACACCCTTCAACCATACTACAATCGTCTTACCCCTACTGAAATTGAAGCTTTCAAGATCATTGGAATAGTTTGTGTGCAAATAAATATCTCACTCGTGAAAAATATTCTGTTGCAAGAGCATATCACCGCACTCAAGGGCATTATTTGCAAATTGGAGAATCTCCTACGCTCGATGTGTGACACTACTACATCAACAACTCCACCATCACCACCTCCGAAGAAAGAGACATGAATACATGGGTATGGGCACTCCCCTTGGCAACTGCCAAGCTTGGGGGAGGTGTCCCGGTATCGTATCACCATCACACTTTTACCTTTATCATTTTTCTTAGTTTGATCCTTTTGGTTATATCTTGATCTAGTAGAATAAAGTTTTTAGTATGATCTAGCCTTGAGTTTTTTTATGTTCCCTCTATGTAATCGAGTTCATGAGTTATATATAATAAAGAGTAGTATTGCGTTGAGGGATTTTCTTGCTTGCTATGATCTTAAGGGAAGTAAATAAAAGAAAGAATAAAAGGAAATAAGAAGATCATATATTGATCTTATGGAGAGTAATGACTTCACATATAAAGAGTATGATGAATAGAAGTTGTTGACAGTTGACAAACATAGTTTTGGTCATTTTTGCAATTAATAGGAAGTAATAAAGAAAGAGGGGCTTCTCATATAAATATACTATCTTGGACATCTTTTGTAATTGTGAGCACTCATTAAAATATGGCATGCTAAAAGGTTGATGTTGGACAAGGAAGACAACATAATGGGTTATGTTTTCTTATATCTGAAAAGAAGTTATATTGTCATGGATCCTCCAACATATTGAGCTTGCCTTTCCCTCTCATGCTAGCCAAATTGTTTGCACCAATTAGAGATACTACTTGTGCTTCCAAACATCCCTTAAACCAGTTTTGCCATGAGAGTCCACCATACCTACATATGGATTGAGTAAGATCCTTGAAGTAATTTGTTATCGGTGCAAGCAATAAAAATTGCTCTTTAAATACGTATGATCTATTAATGTGAAGAAAATAAGCTTTATACGAACTTGTGATATGGAAGAAATAAAAGCGACAGACTGCATAATAAAGGTCCTTATCACAAGCGGCAGTATAAAGTGATGTTCTTTTGCATTAAAATTTTGTGCATCCAACCATAAAAGCGCATGACAACCTCTGCCTCCCACTGCGAAGGGCCTATCTTTTACTTTTATCTTCTACCCTTATACAAGAGTCATGGTGATCATCACCTTTCCTTTCTACACTTTTTTCTTTTGCAAGCACTATGTGTTAGAGAGATCCGGATATATATATATCCACTCGGATGTAGGTTTTCGTAAAGTATTGTTGTTGATGTTACCCTTGAGGTAAAAGGTTGGGAGGCGAAACTATAAGCCCCTATCTTTCTCTGTGTCCGACTGAAGCTTTGAACCCATAAGTATCACGTGAGTGTTAGCAATTGTGAAAGATTAAATGATAGTTGAGTACGTGGACTTGCTGAAAAGCTCTTGAATTAAGACTTTTCGATGTTATGCTAAATTGCAATTGCTTCAATGACTGAGATCATAGTTTGTTAGTTTTCAATTAAGTTTTTGATTCATACTTTACTTTGTGAACGAATTGTTACTTTAGCATAAAAAATTATATGGCATTATATGTTGTTGTTCTAAAGATGATCATGATGCCCTCATTTCCATATTTTATTTTATCGACATATTTTTCGATTTCGGCTTTCGCTTGCGGACAAGTGAGGTCTAAGCTTGGGTGAGTTGATACGGCCATTTCCATCATGCTTTTATATTGATATTTATTGCATTATGTGCTGTTATTTCACATTATATCACAATACTTATGCCTTTTCTATCTTATTTTATAAGGTTTACATGACGAGGGAGAATGCCGGCAGCTGGAATTCTGGACTGAAAAAGGAGCAAATATTAGAGACCTATTCTGCACAACACCGAAAGTCCCGAAACTTCACGGAGAATATTTTTGGAATATATAAAAATTATTGGGCAAAGAAAGCACCAGACGGGGGCCACCATCCAGCCACAAGGGTGGAGGGCGTGCCCCCCATCCTTGTGGGCCCCTGGCAGGCCCCCGACGCCCATCTTCTGCTATATAGTGTGTTTTGACCTGAAAAAAAATAGAAGGAAGATTTTGGGATGAAGCGCCGCCGTCTCGAGGCGGAACCTGGGCAGAACCAATCTAGGGCTCCGGCGGAGCTGTTCTGCCAGGGAAACTTCCCTCCGGGAGGGGGAAGTCGAAGCCATCATCATCACCAATGATCCTCTCATCGAGAGGGGGTCAATCTCCATCAACATCTTCACTAGCACCATCTCCTCTCAAACCCTAGTTCATCTCTTGTATCCGATCTCTGCCTCAAAACCTCATATTGGTACCTATGGGTTGCTAATAGTGTTGATTACTCCTTGTAGTTGATGCTAGTTGGTTTATCCGGTGAAAGATTATATTTTCAGATCCTTAATGATAATTAATACTCCTCTGATATTGTTCATGAATATGCTTTGTGAGTAGTTACATTTGTTCCCGAGGACATGGGAGAAGTCTTGTTATAAGTAATCATGTGAATTTGGTATTCATTCGATATTTTGATGAGATGTATGTTGTCTCTCCTCTAGTGGTGTTATGTGAACGTCGACTACATGACACTTCACCATTATTTGGGCCTAGGGGAAGGCATTGGGAAGTAGTAGATGATGGGTTGCTAGAGTGACAGAAGCTTAAACCCTAGTTTATGTGTTGCTTCGTAAGGGGCTAATTTGGATCCATATGTTTGATGCTATGGTTAGGTTTACCTTAATTTTTCTTTCATAGTTGCGTATGCTTGCGAGAGGGGTTAATCATAAGTGGGAGGCTTGTCCAAGGAAGGGCAACACCCAAGCACCGGTCCACCCACATACCAAATTATCAAAGTAAGGAACGCGAATCATATGAGTATGATGAAAACTAGCTTGAAAGTAATTCCCGTGTGTCCTCGGGAGCGCTTTGTTTATATAAGAGTTCGTCCAGGCGTGTCCTTTGCTACAAAAAGGATTGGGAAACCTTGCTGCACCTTGTTTACTTTTGTTACTTGTTACCCGTTACGAATTATCTGATCACACAACTATCTGTTACTGATAATTTCAGTGCTTGCAGAGAATATCTTGCTGAAAACCGCTCGTCATTTCCTTCTGCTCCTCGTTGGGTTTGACACTCTTACTTATCAAAAGGACAACGATAGATCCCCTATACTTGTGGGTCATAAGGTCCCAGCTGTCAGGGAGGATAAGGAGGCATTTCCTTGCGTGCGAATATATAGCTGGTGGGCCCAGCTGTCAGGGGGAAGAATCATTTTTTCATAATATGGACACACTTCCTTGCATGCGAAGGTGTACCTGGTGGGTCCTAGCTGTCAGGGGCAGGAATAAGGAGGCACTTCCTTCCATGCGAAGATATATGTGGTGGGTCCAGCTTTCAGGTGGAGGAATAATTATTTTTTCGTGTAATAAGGAGGCGGTTGCATGCGTGCGTCCATGGACTTGGTGCGTCCCCACTGTCAGCCTCTCCACATACAGTCCTCTTCCGATGACTCTCGTTTGTTGACCATGTTGACCACGCCGCGTCGAGCGCTTCCAAGGTGGTGGATGACGGCAAGGCCCCGGACAGCAACGAGCCGGAGATGGGAAGACGCGGGAGTGGAGTCACAGACGGAGAAGTGTACGAGGGTTAAGTGGTTCTGGTGCTGCGTGGTTCGGCAGTCGGTGGAGAAAAACAGGAGGTGTGGAGGGGTGGAGGGATGGCCTGGCCGGCGGTGGGGTAGCGCTTCACAGCGAAGTGTTCTAAGCAGAGCTGCTTGCAGCAGGAGGCGGGAGCAGATGGTCACGGCGGCGCTGAATGAAGAAGACGAGAGATTGAAGATGGTGCTGGTCGTTGGATGTAAATCCTACGACTATCGATGTCAGAATCATTTGTTGACTAAGTTGACAATGACTTGTGTTGGCTTCGACCTGTTGGCCCAAATTCCAGCCCCCAAAAATGTGGCACATATTCAACCCATTTTTTCAGAATTTACAGTTATTTGATTTTTTGAGAATTATAGTCCATTTGCTGGGCTGGGTGAACAAATAATGTAGCGTCCATGCGGCCCATTTAAAAAAAAACTACAACCCATTTTCACTTTTTCTAAATACATGAATTTGTTGGGCTGACTGAACAAATAATGTAGCATCCATGCGGCCCATTTATTTTTTCTTAAAAAATTACAGCCCATTTGCACTTTCTCAAAATACACGATTTTGATGGGCTAGTTCTAATTATAATGTTGGGTTGGCCGCAGCAATGTTATCAAAAAATAAACAGGAGCTGAGCATTTTGTTATAAATATATTTAAATAATAAGTGCTTTATTATTACACTGGTCCTTAAATCTTACCAAGCTTTTGTACACAATCACCAGGATTTTCATTGCCCTAATGTAAAAACCCAGGATTTTATTGTTAAAAAGTTAGTTTTATAAGTTAATAAGACGTGGGATATTTTTTCTTATATATGTAAGTATCTATTAAATATATGATGACAATAACAATTATATATAATAACATATAAAATAATATAAATATATATAATATAGTTAGAAGGGAAATATAAGCTGGACCTGGCGTTCCTATTCTTATATAGAAAAATAGAACAAACCTGTGTGTTTTCTTCAAAAAAATACATAAGTTGGGCTGCGGATGTTTCCGGAAAAATCAAACCTAGGATGGGAGGGCCATAGGCCGGTCGATACATGACGGCCCTTTAGAAAATACAAACCGACATGTCGTGGGCTACGCATGTTAAAAAAGAAAGCCTAGACGGGGCAACCCACAACCCAACTGATACTTGCTGGCCCCCTAATAATAAATGATACCTGCCAGCTGCCTGGCTTCATTGTAAATTTATCTCCTTTAGTAACCCACTACTGTAGGATGCTGCTAACACGACACTATGATCAGAGACCCTTCGACGAAATTGTGTGCAATGCAATAATCACAAACGATGGTGTAAAAAATGTCAAAAAAGGTGCGAAACGTTTGTGATGGAGGATGCATCAAACGCGGTTTAGATTTTAGTTGCGTGTGCGATGCAGGGCATACGGTTCAGTTCAATTAACTGTTTGCAATGAGGAGGAACAAAGGAAAGGCAGCCAGATGAAGGTGTGTGCGATATACAACATACAGTTCACTCGGATGAACTGTTTGTGATTAGGCAACACAAAATAAAAGGTCAACCAGATCAAGGTGTGTGCGATATACGACATAGTTCACTCGGATGAACTGTTTGTGTTGAGACAAGAGAACAGAAACGGTTCAATATAACAAGATGTGTCTGATACACAGCAAACATGTTTGTAATCAGAAATGTGTGCGAAGACCGATAATAACAGAGTCGGTTGCTGCTAATAAGACGCGTGTGTTGTCCGATAGGATTGCATACACAAGAACAACATATATATATATATACACACACACTTATAAGGACATGGTTGCATAACCAAATTAAACATCCACTTACATAGGTGGCTACTACAACCATGGCATTTGCACACACCAAAGTTAACTATTACATGCATAATTACGTAGGTGGCTATTACGTACACACATGACATTTCCACACACGAATAAAGTAAACTATATATTACATGCATGATTAACTAGCATAAATGATCATCTCATCATCGTCTACTTCTTGTGACGCTTGCTCTGCTTGTGGCTCGATCCGGGCTCGTCGATTTGGGTAACGAGGCACTTCCTCATGTCAACGATCCGCCTGTGCATCTCGTAGCATGTGTACATGCTCTCGGTCATGAACCTGAGGTGAGGTTCATCCAGTTGCCGCATCCAGACCCTGGGCCAGGATACGGGACTTGTTCTCTGGGCATCCTGCTTCATCTTTTTGTAGTAGGGGTCGATGATGGCCGAGGCAAGTTCGACCAGGGAGTCCTCCTTCGTGCTTCCCCAGAACCTATAGTGGTCATGGATTTCGACAAGGTTCTTGCAGGCCAAGCCCGTAACATTGAGCGCTTTTACATCGTCGGTGGTTTCCACCGTGGCGAACTTGTAGTCGGTGCTGTTGAAAAACCTGTTGAAATGGTCGCAAGGCTCTGTGGAGATGCAGTAGTGGTAGATGAGGACATGATGGCGCACGCACAACTGGGCGACGACAACCTTCTGATCTATGCAGGGACAACCGGCAGTACTGGAGGTCGATGCCAACCACCTTGTACTTGTCTCGAGCAAGCAACTGCTCAACGCTATTGATGTAGTCATCCACCATGACCGGGTCGATGGTGTACACCACCGAGAGATCCGTCTCCCTCGCATGGATCTCCACTCTATGCTCGCTGAACTCCATTGGAGCGCTGCTAGACATCCCCTCTCTATGTGTCGTCATGGGTGTGCTTGTTATGTTGTGGGGCGTTATCAAAAGGTTGAAGAGACTAAGGTTATAATGGCCGCGGGAATTAAAGGGGAAGCCGGATGGCCAGGAATATCGGCAGGCCCTGATGGCAGTTCTAATTTGTAGTGCGTAACTCCATCGTGCCGCACGTAATTGCATCGCGTGGCAATGCGCGCGACGCAACCGCATGCATATGGGGCCCTTGACGTGATCGTGCGCACGCCCAACCGCTGGCAGAGCGCGTGCGGAGGGACGCGAGCAGAACAGTCGGTGAGCAACCATATATATATATATATATATATATATATATATATATATATATATATATGCATATAGCAGTTGAACACACAAGGAAAAGCTCTTCACAAGCCGAGCGCGCCGACGGACGCGAGCAGAGCGCGCCGCAGCACCTAACGACGAGCAGAGCTTGCCGAGGGATGCGAGCAGAGGCTGGCACAGTGATACGTGGAAAATAAGACTAACTACACGGGTGATGTCGGAGACATCAAGCACGAATAAGATTAGAGTTGTGTGTGTGATACGTGGCATATAGTTAATCCATCCGAGCAGTTTGTGATGGAATAAGCCGTGTGTGTTGCGGGCAAATGCTTGCTGGTATATAACCTTAAATTTAACCAAAAAAGTGTTAATGCATGTTACAAAAATTGTATAACTGGAAACTATGTTCAAATACGAATCCAACAATATAATCTTTGGCGACATGCATTCGTATTTTATTAGTTAAATCCTGCTTTTAAACCAGGACAGGGGTATAGTAGGTAATTAAATCGCAAATGTTTTTTATTAGCCGTATGTGTACGTGTCCTTTCGTCCTCCTCTCGCACGTCTTGTCACCCCACTGCCGCAGACGGCTTAGAGCGCTAGCTTGCGCAGCGCGCGGGGGCGTTCTTTTGGCCAAACGGTGGCTCGAAGTGGCGCCAATGAATCGTCGGTGAGCCCATTCCCGTGCAACCTCGCAGGTTCCCGTGCAAGCATCCCGCTCGACTCGGTGAAATCCCCCAAAATCCCAATGCTTACCGGCTTGCTATATAAACCCTCACGACTGGTGAGTCCTGCATCGCATTTTCCCCTCCCTCCATGTAGCTTATCTCGTCTGCTTCTCCCACAATCGCCAATGGCACCGGTCCATCGTCGTCGCTCAGCCACTCTGCCGTCATCAGAGGATAGCTCCAGCTGGGAGGCTACACCACGGCGGCGGCTCAGTCCCCGGCGTAGTGTAGTGTGCGTGGCGTCCCTGTTGGGTGCGCGCGGAACACCCACCACACACTCCGCCGCCGCTGTCCGTCGGCAGCTGTTGCCGGTCGCCGTTGCTGCCACACCACCATCGAAAGCCAGGGCCATCGCCCGCTCCTCGGCCGCGGCCCATAGGCGGGAGGTGTCCGTCATGGCCGCCACCCCACTGTCGGGCATCACCCGCTCTGCCACCGCGGCCCGAAGGCCGGAGGTGGCCGTCATGGCCGCTAGCCCACCGTCGACCGCCGGGATCATCACCCGCTCCACCACCGCCGCCCGAAGGAGGGAGGCGGAGGTGGAGGCCCGCACGTGCGTCAGCGACCTTGCGTGCTACATAGAGTTCCTACGGGAGGAGGAGCGCCTCGTCGAGCATGCAAAGAGCCTTACCGCAGCCGTGGCCGCAGCACACGCTGACGCAGAGGCGAGGAATCAGGAGATCTATGAGCAGTCTGGCCTCTTTGAGAGGGATCGTCTGGAGCGGCAGTGGGCGCTCGAGCCGGCCAGGGTCGCTGAACGTGCAGCAGCGGCAGGCACCATATTGCATTTGCCCAGCTCGTCGGTAGGCTCCTCGTCCTCCTCTGCTTCTTACTGACCGTGCTCGGCAGAGGACAGGCTGCCGGAAGTAGCACAAAGCCCCTCCGTAGTAGTATTTAGGGCTATTTTGTTTAGTTCATCTGACTATAGATGTGTGGTGGAACTGTAAAACGTACTTAAAATTAGCTAGTATATATAGTTGAACTAGTTATTTCAGTACGTGGTTGGCAACAATGGGGGAAAAGCTTGGTCGGTTCAGCTGTCGTGTTGAACTATTTGTATAAATTAAGAACGACTGCTTAATCTATGAATGAAATCTATGCTTAATTACTTAATTTAGTTGCAAAAATTAGATAGTGCTAGTGAATTTTAGATGCATATTTTGACAAATCGCAGTGTTACAAGGATTGACAAATGGCAATGTTACTAGATCAACAAATGTTAACCTTTCCAGTTTGACAAATGGCAACATACCCAATATGACAGTTGCACACGGGTCATCCAGAACAACCGTTTGTGTTGATGGGATGCACAAATCCTGCACTGCAAATTTTCCCTCGACTTATGGGGGAAGACCAGAGCTCACACTTTGCATATGGGTGTTCTATCTAAAATGTTTGCGATCAAGAGCTGCAGAAACCCTACTCGACACAGTTTCTCTTGGCTTCTAGGGGAAGCTCTTGGTTTGCATACGGGTGTTCTAACTAAAACATTTGCGATCAAGAGCTGCACAAATCCTGCTAGGCACATTTTCCATTGGCTTCCTGGGGAAGTTGTCGGTTTTGCATACGGGTGTTCTAACTAAAACATTTAGGATGAGTGTTTTATATTTAAAAACCATATTAAACTGCGGCTTGGGCGCCATTAATGGAGAGGATGCGAGCAAGGCGGGTGGCCATGGAAGTCAAAAGGCTCGCTTCCCGGTGAGCCTAGGCGGTGTACAGCTCGCACGCTTCCTGGTGAGCCTCTGCATTGGAGTACAGCTCGCACGCCTCCCGTTTAGTCAAGCACTCAAGCACCTGTCCGCATGGCACCTCCTAGCCATTAAAAGAATGAGGCATGGCATCACGTGAATGGTTAAGAGAACACACACAATTTAAATTATACAAAACGTTTGAGATGTTATAGTGGCAGCTATTTGTTTCAAAATGCCTTTGTTGGCCGTTATTCTAGTGCGCCTTCTCTCAAACTAGACATGAAAAATACCACAACATGTCGGGTGCCATTCCATTATAGCATGCCAAGTTTCATGAATTTCAGACGAGTTTTGGATTTACTAGAATTTAAAAACCAAGTATCTCAATGTTTGCGGCCGAGTGACGGTGGCAGGGTGTTTGAAATTCATTCCCATTTCTTGCATGGGACCTAAGCATGCACCGAAGGACACAAATTTGATTTTCAACCAATTTATATGCATTGGAGCATGTGCATGTAGTTCAAATTTGAATTATGCACATAAAATGCCTAGAAAACCCAGTTGATGTATAAGAATATCCAAACGAACCCCGAAAAATTCAGAAGTTAAACACAACACTCCTGTTGATCTATGTTGACACTGGAAATTTTTTGAAAGCAATAAGAGACAACGGATATCGTTTCGCCCCCAAAGGTGGCACGTTCCCTACCGAAACCATCACGCTTGTTGTGAGAAGCTCTGGTTTGTGATAAGCTTATACCCAAACCAGCCCAAAATGAGACAAACTATTTACCATGGCATGTTGATGCCGCTCCATGACAGCATGCCAAGTTTCATGAATTTTAGACGAGTTTTGGATTTACTAGACACTACGGGAATCAGATAATTTGCCGTCAGTGGGCATCTTTGCCGTCAGCTTTTCGTCGGGCAGACGGCAAAGAAAGGGTTTGCCGACATGAGCAGACGGCAAAGAAAAACCGACGGCAAAATATATTTTGCCATCTGCCAGAAAAATCACAGACGGCAAAGAGCTCACTTTGCCGTCTGCAACAAAAATCACAGACGGCAAAGATTCTTTGCCGTCTGTATTTTTTTCAGCAGACGGCAAAGATTCTTTGCTGTCTGTATTTTATTTCACAGACGGCAAAGAAGAAACACATCACGCGGATCGATCACATGGATCGATGACTTGGCAACATCATAGACGCACATCCCCAACCACCAGGCCATCCACACCCCACCCACCCATGATGCACGCGCCCCCAGGGCAGCACCCATGCGCCCCATGCTCTGTCTCCCTTATCCCCACCCCCGTCGCACGTCTCTCTCTCTCTCTCTCCCTCTCGATCCAAATCGAGTCGCCGCCGGCGCTTGCAACCACCTCGACCCCCAGCCCCGGCCAACACCTCGCCCCCCGGTCCTGGGCTCGCCGGCCACCACTTCGCCCGGCGCGGACACTTCCCCTTCACCCCTCGGCGCCGTCGGCCCAGCCACTTCCCGTCGCCATCAGAGCCCGCGGCGCCCGCCACCACCTCGCTGGCCTCCATCTCGCCGGCCCGGCTCGGCCTTTGTTGGCCATCATCTCGGCCCGGCCCGGCTGGTCGCTCGTCGCCCGGCGGCCTCCGCGCCCTCATCCTCATCGCCCCCTACAACCTGCGCACCCCGTCACCCCCGCCGGCCTCCGGCGGCCCCGGACCCGTCACCCCTGCAGGCCTGCGACGGCCTCGACCCCCGGCACCGGCCCCGGCCTCGACAACAGTCGTGCGCTCCGCTTCGCAAAATCCGCGGCGACAACAGCGAAGCACTCCGCCTCTCTTTCGTGCCTCCCCGCGGCGCCGGAGCGAGTCAGCTCCCGAGCGTGGCTGGGCCAGAGCCGTGCAGCTCAGCTGGTCCAGACAGCGGCGCGGCGAGCAGAGCACGACAGAGTGCCCCGGCGGGCGTTGGGCTGGAAGGTGGGGCGAGCGGACCACTGTAGCGAAGAACAAGGACCCGATTGCTTTTCCATTTTATGTTTTAGGGTTCTTTGTGTTAATTTCAAGGACTATTCTGTAACTTTAGTTCTCTCTTGGTCCCGTTTACTATTTGTACTCCACTAATGTTAAACGAAAGGCACTAGGCACGACCGAGCCTTTCTCTCTTAAAATGTTGAAGAATGAAGAAAGATTAGATAGGGCAGTGCACTTGCATGCGTTGCCCATAGCTTGGGAGCAACGCCACTGTTATTTTTTTATTTTGACCGCTTTCTTTGCCATCTGTGATGTATGAGGCTGACGGCAAAGACGTGAGGAGCTGACGGCAAAGTTTTAGTGTGGCTGACGGCAAAATTACTTTTCTTTGCCGTCTGTGATTTATAAGGCTGGCGGCAAAGAAGGTTCAGCCGACGACAAATTCTTTGCCGTATGTCAGATAAAAAGCTGACGGCAAAGTATTCTTTGCCGGCTAATCTTTGCCGTCTGACTTTGTCGTCTGCTTCATGACGGCAAAATCTTTGCCGTCTGGATTTAGGTCTTTGCCGTCTGTAATCCACAGACGGCAAATTTCCTGTTTCCTGTAGCGAGAATTTAAAAACCGAGGATCTCAATGTTTGCGGCCGAGTGACGGTGGTAGGGTGTTTGAAATTCATTCCCATTTCTTGCATGGGACCTAAGCATGCACCGAAGGACACATATTTGATTTTTCAACCAATTTATATGCACTGGAGCATGTGCATGTAGTTCAAATTTTGATTATGCACATAAAATGCACAGAAAACCCAGTTAATGTATAAAAATGTCCAAACGAACCCCGAAAAAAATCCAAAATTAAACACAACACACCTGTTGTTCTATGTTGACACTAGAAATTTTTTGAAAGCAATAAGAGGCAACAGATATTGTTTCATCCCCAAAGGTCGCACGTTCCCTACCGAAACTATCACGATTGTTGTGAGAAGCTTTGGTTTGTGAGAAGCATATACCCAAACCTGCCCCAAATCGGACAAAAATGTTAGCACGGCATGTTGATGCCGCTCCATGATAGCATGCCAAGTTTCATGAATTCCAGACGAGTTTTGGATTTACTAGAATTTAAAAACCAAGTATCTCAATGTTTGCGGCCGACTGACGGTGACAGGGTGTTTAAATTCATTCCCATTTCTTGCATGGGACCTAAGCATGCACCGAAGCACACAGATTTGATTTGTCAACCAATTTATATGCACTGGAGCATGTGCATGTAGTTCAAATTTGAATTATGCACATAAAATGCATAGAAAACCCAGTTAATGTATAAAAATGTCCAAACGAACCCCGAAAAAATCCAAAATTAAACACAACATACCTGTTGTTGTATGTTGACACTAGAAATTTTTTGAAAGCAATAAGAGGCAACGGATCTCGTTTCATCCCCAAAGGTGGCACGTTCCCTACCGAAACCATCATGCTTGTTGTGAGAAGCTGTGGTTTGTGAGAAGATTTTACCCAAACCTGCCCCAAATAGGACAAAAAATTTACCACGGCATGTTGATGCTGCTCCATGATAGCATGCCAAGTTTCATGTATTTCAGACGAGATTTTGATTTACTAGAATTTAAAAACCAAGTATCTCAATGTTTGCGGCCGAGTGACGGTGGCAGGGTGTTTGAAATTCATTCCCATTTCTTGCATGGGACCAAAGCATGCACCGAAGGACACATATTTGATTTATCAACCAATTTATATCCACTAGAGCTTGTGCATGTAGTTCAAATTTGAATTATGCACATAAAATGCCTAGAAAACCTAGTAAATGTATAAAAATGTCCAAACGAACCCTGAAAAATTCCAAAATTAAACACAACACTCCTGTTGTTCTATGTTGATACTAGAATTTTTTTGAAAAGCAATAAGATGCAATGGACATCGTTTCGTCCCCAAAGGTGGCACGTTCCCTACCAAAGCCATCACGCTTGTTGTGAGAAGCTCTGGTTTGTGAGAAGCTTATAGCCAAACCTGCCCCAAATGGGACAAATTTTTTACCACGGCATGTTGATGCCGCTCCATGATAGCATGCCAAGTTTCATGAATTTCAAATGAGTTTTGGATTTACTAGAATTTAAAAACCAAGTATCTCAATGTTAGCCACCGGGTGACGGTGGCAGGGTGTTTGAAATTCATTCCCATTTCTTGCATGGGACCTAAGCATGCACCGAAGGACACAGATTTGATTTTTCAACCAATTTATATGCACTGGAGCATGTGCATGTAGTTCAAATTTGAATTATGCATAATTCATGTGCATAATTCATGAAATATTTTTATACATTAACTGGGTTTGTCAACCAATTTATATGCACTAGAGCATGTGCATGTAGTTTAAATTTGAATTATGCACATAAAATGCATAGAAACCCAGTTAATGTATAAAAATGTCCAAACGAACCCCGAAAAATTCCAAAATTAAACACAACAGTCCTGTTGTTCCATGTTGACACTAGAAATTTTTTGAAAGCAATAAGGGTCAACAGATATCATTTCATCCCCAAAGGTGGCACGTTCCCTACCGAAACCATCACGCTTGTTGTGAGAAGCTCTGGTTTGTGAGAAGCTTATACCCAAACCCGCCCCAAATGGGACAAAAAATTTACCATGGCATGTTGATGCCACTCCATGATAGCATGCCAAGTTTCATGTATTTCAGACGAATTTTGGATTTACTAGAATTTAAAAACCAAGTACCTCAATGTTTGCGGCCGAGTGACGGTGGCAGGGTGTTTGAAATTCATTCCCATATCTTGCATGGGACCTAAGCATGCACCGAAGGACACAGATTTGATTATCAACCAATTTATATGCACTAGAGCATGTGCATGTAGTTCAAATTTAGACTATGAACATAAAATGCCTAGAAAACCCAGTTAATGTATAAAAATGTCCAAACGAACCCCGAAAAATTCCAAAATAAAACACAACACTCCTGTTGTTTTATGTTGATACTAGAATTTTTTTGAAAGTAATAAGAGGCAACGGATATCGTTTTGTCCCCAAAGGTAGCACGTTCCTTACGGTAACCATCACACTTGTTGTGAGAAGCTCCTGTTTGTGAGAAGCTTATATCACTAGTAGAAAAGGGGCCTATTGACCCGGTTGGTGAGGGCCTTTAATCCCGGTTCAAAGGGTCGGTACTAATACCCTGGCCCTTTAGTCCAGGTTCAATCCAGAACCAGGACTGATGGGCCTCCACGTGGCCTGTGCGCTGAGCCCAGGCAGGAGGGCCTTTGGTCCCGGTTGGTGGCACCAAATGGGACCAATAGGCATCCACGCGTCAGCATTTCTGTGGCGGGGGGTTTTTCTTTGAAGGGGGCGGGTTTGGGGGTTTTGGGGGGTTAATTTAGGTGTTTCATATATTGTGTTAGCTAGCTAATTAATAGAGAGAAGTGTCCTCTCTTTTGTTCGTGCTTGGTCGACGCTACGTACTATACATACGTATAGAGAGGACTAGCTAGACACCGGGACCAAAAGGTCCGGACGAACCGGGACCAATGGCCCATGTGGCCCGGCCGGCCCCCTAGGCTTACGAACCGGGACAAATAGCTCCATTGGTCCCGGTTCTGGATTGAACCGGGACTAATGGGCTGAATCGGCCTGGGCCATTGCCCCCTTTTCTACTAGTGTATCCAAACCTGCCCCAAATGGGACAAAAATTTTACCACGGCATGTTGATGCTGCTCCATGATAGCATGCCATGTTTCATGAATTTCAGACGAGTTTTGGATTTACTAGAATTTAAAAACCAAGTATCTCAATGTTTGCAGCCGAATGACGGTGGCAGGGTGTTTGAAATTCATTCCCATTTCTTACATGGGACCTAAGCATGCAACCAAGGACACATATTTGATTTTTCAACCAGTTTATAAGCACTAGAGCATGTGCATGTAGTTCAAATTTGAATTATGCACCTGAAATGACATAAAACCAAGTTAATGTATAAAAACGTCCAAACGAACCCTGAATAATTCCAATTTTTTGACGACACACCTATAGTTGCATGTTCACTGCTGATAAAAGTTCTAGCAATTCAAACACCATCCTTTGCAACTGTGACCCCATTACGTAATTCAAATCGAGACGAAAAATCAAGTTGATCGCACACAGTTTAATGTCACCAACCGTGTGAGATCTAGCACAAAATATCTTGGAGCACCGTCGGAGTGTCAATCACACTAGCCCGCTCCTCAAATATCATTTCACTATTCAATCATCGCTGGTGAAAGATGGGGACGTGGACCCACGTCGTGAGGGCAACTTCGGCGGCCCACTCCGGCGAGATGCTTGCCGAGTATATATGGTGCAATTGATGCCATGGAGCCCTTTCCCCAGGAGACCGTCGGGCGTGAGCTGGACATGGAGGCGGCGGCGGAGATTGACGAGCACCAGCCATAGTAGTACTCTTTGTTTTGTTTAATTTAGAGCGCCGGTTTTTAATTTGTTAGAGTAATGTTTAGGTCAGCTAGCTCTGTTTAATTTCTGAACTTGGTTGATTAAGAATTGTGGGTGTGCTGTAGTGTCCTTTGTGTACCCAAATTATGCAATGACATGGATGACCACTGTAACAAGGGAAATTCGAACCAAAATTTTTGACGTTCAAACTCATCGCACACTGTGATGTTCATATATCATACACAGTTCTGAATAAGGGACCGTGTCTAATGACACTTCGCGCGCTAGTTTTTCACGGAACTAATTCCAAAATTTTGGCTTTCGCGAAAATATCTACCTCCCCGCCCCCTTACCAAAAGCCACATTTCCCCTATTTCCGCCTTCCTTTCCAAGTTCAAACCTTCACTCCTTGCTTGCAGCGCAGCCTCCTCGCCGGCAATCCTCCTTCATGCTGCTCGGCATCGCCTATCCAGGCAGGTAATCCAGACTCGACCCCCATCCTCCTCCTCCTTCCACATCCCACATGCCCCGACTGCCGGCGCGACACCTTCCACCCAAATCACTGACCCCCTCCACGAAATAAGCGCCGCCCTAAGCCATGGTGCGCTGTAACATCCCAAATTTCCTATTTGGAATGTTTTACAATTATAGCTAAGCATCCTATGCATCCTGTTTGAATTTGAATGCCATTTGAAGCTTCAGAGAATTTTGAGTTTTGAATTTGAATTTCAAACTTGGCATGTGGGAATCATTTCAAAAAAAAAAACCAAGCCTGATAAATACTTGATCAAAAGTATGAGAGGAGCAAACATGACACTCCAAGAATATCAGAGGAAACATTGCCAAAAGATTTGGATTCAAATCTGAAATTTATTTGAATTTGAAAAAAATAGATTTTTATGAAGTTTGGATTTTGCCTTTGGAAAAATGTTCAAATGAAAGGGAATATTCCCCTGATCATTTTGGTATATATATACCCTATATAAAATATTTATGGATTTGGTTTTATTTTTGTTTTTGTTTTATTTAAAAATAATAATAATAATAATAAAAAACCCCTCGGCTAGGCCACCCAGGCCCAGCCAGTGCCGCTCCCTCCGCAGCCCCACTTGAGCCTAAGCCGAGGCCCAGAGCCAGCCAGCGCCTCACCACCTCGCCCGCTTCGCCCGAACCCCTAGGCCCGGCCACCCGACCCTCGCCCTCTCTCTCTCCGCTGACCGTGGGACCCGCCCGTCTCCTTCCCTCGCCCACGCCACGAGCTCATGGAGATCCACCGGATCCTCAAGGATCCGGATCCCCGACCGCCCGATGCCCTTCCGAAGCTTCGCTTGAGGCCCTGGCTATAAAGAGCCGAGCCCCGCACCCCATTCCCCGAGAGCTCGCCGCACCCCTCTTCCTCCGCTGACGTCATGGGAGACCCGAGCCCTCCCGCCGCCATTGTTGCCGCCGTCGACCCCTGGTCCACCCCGACCCCCAACACCACCGAACCACCCCGTGCTCCCGCATCTCCCGACGAAGTCGCTGGAGCTCGCTGACGCCTTGGACGCCCCTGACAGATTTCGCCGCCGCCGCCGTCGCCGAGTCCGGTAAGTCACCGCCATCGCCCTCCCCGTCCGATCCTAGATCTAGGGCTAGGATTAGAACCTCAAGGGTTAGGTTTTAGTTAGAAAACCGGCGGTTCCGATCGGTTTAGTTTTTAGTTTATTTTTTTTTTTTTTGTCCGGTTCGTTTAGTTTATACCTAGGGCGAGTTTATACTATTTAACGCCTAGTGCAAAGATAGGCCCATTAGGCCTTTTTCTTTTATTTTGATTTTCTGTTTTAGCGAATAGTTTCGCTTTTTCAAAAATGTATATCTTTTATTCTGTTTAATATTTTTCGATGATTCTTTTTTGTTGGATTGAAAATTTTATGTAGTTTCTGTAGAATACATATTTAGCTATGTTAAAAATAATTAAAATGCTTTAATTTAGTTTTAGTCAGAATAGTAAATCTGCTATAACTTGAGTTAGAAAAATTATTTTTGCATGATTCTTTTGTCCCAACTTTATTTTGACATTGCCAAACCCTAGAAATTAACTTGGGTATTTTAGGATTAATAAATAATTAGTTTTAAGCAGAATCCTATTAATCCTAATTAATTAACTAGTTCCTGTTTTCCTATTAAATTAATTAGTAAATTAATTTATTTTTAACTTGTGATTAGTTATTCTAGGTTAGTTTCTGTCATTCTAGTAGATGAACTTTTATTTATAATTAATAAAAGTTTTAAATTATTTTTCTTAATAGAAATTGGATTAGGCCTAGAATGAGTTTTATAATAGCTTTTAATTAATTCTTTTTCTCCTAGTTGCTTAGTGAATCCTTTTCTGTTAAGTTAACCTAAAACCATGATTAGGTTATATTAAGGAATTTTTGTTATATAAAAACTATTTTTGTTATTGTTTGGAGTAGGAAAAAACTTTGAATTGGTTTCTTTGAGTTTTTCTTTTGGATTTGGTTTTGATTGTTTTGTTGTGCTATGTTACTATTGTTATCTTGTGTGATCCTCTTGAGTTGTGCTTATTGTGTTATTGTTTGTCTCGGTAGAGTTTCCGGAGTGCGAAGCTTGCTACCACGACTCTTTAGCTTACGAGGATCATCAGCAAGGCAAGTTTTGATCATGTTATTTCTATACCTATGTTTTTGTGCATTAGTAGTTGTCACCACCCCACCATGCATGCAGTAGTGAAATCTTGAAGTCATTAAACTTGAGTAGTATCATGTGGTAGGATGAACCAATCCCTTGTTACCATTACACCGGAAGTAGTAGTTATTTTGCTATGCTCGTAGACGGGATTTTGTATGAGTGATATTCATAAGCAAGATGTGAGATTCAATGATGATGATATCCACATGAAATACAATGATCAAGATGGACTTGGAAAATCACTCTTGGGTGGAGGACGGTTGTGACGGGCACCTGGAGCACCCAGTGGTGGCCGGGATGCATGGAGAAGCGCCATGACATCCTCAAGGAAAGCTTCACCCAGCCACGAAGAGAAGGATGGATGCCCCATGACCGGAAGCTTACTGTGCAGCCGCAAGCCATTATGGGCTCTGGCTGGGTTGACCCTAGTAGTGGCTGGCTGGGCGGTACTACGAGAAGTAGACGAACGGTAGGATTGGATGGGTACGGCGGTGGCGGAAGAACTCTTTGGAAGACCTGTTTCATTCGTCCCGTCTTCAAACACCATGAAGTGCGAAGACTCTAAAGGAGGGAATGATTCTTGCGGGGAAAGTCAAAACCTCTGCAGAGAGTTATAACCTAATCGATTAGCCGTGTCCCCGTTCTGAGACATTTGAGCCTCCGGAACTTGGAAGTATTCGGATATCTCAACACTAAAACTAATGAATTAATTTGAGGGTTTATGACTTAATAATTGGGAGCGAGATATTGGTTGGCGGAACCATCTCAATAACTACCAACAATTTGTAGTAATTTGCAAATAAGTCCCTTTGTAGTAGGATAAAATTGGCTTTACGCAAAATGATGAAACTTAGAGCTCCACAGCCAAAATGCATATAGTGTAGTAACTTTAATGTTATTCTTCATGACTTGCCAGCTTATTCCAAAAGCTGACCTACACGGCTGCAACGTCTTATGTTGCAGAGGTATATTCCGATCAGGAGTGAGGCTACGCTCCGCGCTTGGCGATTGCCCTTTGGAGTCGGATGGACTCGCTTTACCTCGGCAACTTCCGCAGCATTAGTAGTTTATTTCTCATGAGTTGGCCTTGAGCGAATTTATTCCCTTGTAATAAAGACTCTATATGAGAATCGTGTAATAAAATTCAGGTGTGATTGAACTTTGATTACTTTATCGATGTCTTGTGAGTACCGGCATGATCTTGGGATGGTATGCAGACACGTAGACTTGACCGATGTTGGGTCAGGTCGCTCTGAGAGATGGTATCAGATCACACTGACCGTAGGATCGTAACCCCTAGGATCGGAAAGCCATAAGCAGAGACCATTTACTTTGAACCCCTTTTCATTCTATAATTCTTCCCTGTTCAATTCTGACTCTTCTCCCTTTGCAACATTCTAGATGGCCACGAGCTCACCCCAGCTTTTGCTACCGGAGTTACGCCAGCCCGATGAGGCGATGCCCTTTGGAAGAAAGCTGGTCCAGATGGTGAAGCAGCTGAAGATAGCTCTACCCTCGATCACCGGAAACCCACTAATGCACTTCCGAAGCGGACACCCGCCAGGATTGAGGTGCATATCCTGTGGAGGACCTTTGGAGGACACACGGAGCCTATCAACTTTGAGTTCACCGAGTTCAACTGGATCATCGGAAGGGACGTGGCGATCTATCGAGCACTTGGACATCTCCGAGAGGAGTACAGGGCCGAGCTTGATCACTCAGACCTCGCCATGGTTTCTCGTAGGGCAAGGAATGGAGATATCATCCGCACCGTCGAGGACGACTCCATTCTCTCTTATGTCCAGGACTTGGAGTGTCTTCTCAGGAAACGGGAGATTCAGACTCGCCGTAACTCGAAGACACACCGGAAGCTTTTGTTCCGCGAACTGGAACTGGAGGAGAAGGCACGCGCAGACTTCCTTGGCCATGAGGAAGAAATCACGGACTTCATGGAGATAGTCGACGACCTGAAGATGAAGCTTGCCGCGATAGAGGAAAGATGGACTTGGGAGAGGACCTTTACCCGAGTGGAGACGAAGCTCCCTCGTGAGCAATGATCAGGATTTCAAGGGAGTACCACTGAAGTAAACCCCAAGAGGAGGCGCCACTGATGAATACTTTTAGTCGACCACCATGTTATCTTTTATTTTTTTCGTCGATCAGTTAGGCCGATGTTTTTCCTTCGATTAGTCATGAGCTTTTGTAATCGAGTTTGAACCATGTTTGAGTGGAATGAATAAATGATTGGTGTGTTATGATTGTGCATTCATATGGGTAGTGTTATTTCTCATAGACCCTTGTTCTATTCTAATTTTCTCATCCACTCCAAAAACACCAGATGCCTCCGAGACGTGACACTGGTTTCCCGCCGGAGCTCACCCATCCTCGAACGTCGTGGAGAAGTTGCTTACAAGTTGGAATTGCCGGAAGGATTGTCCGGAGTTCATGATGTCTTCCATGTTTCTCAGCTGAAGAAGTGTCATGCCGACATGGCCGATGTTCCGTTGAGAGACACAGTGCCCCTAGAGGCCATACAAATGGACAACGATCTGACTTACAAGGAGAAACCCGTCCGAATTCTCGAAACTGCAAGCAGAGTCACCCGCAGCAAGGTCATCAAATTTTGCAAGGTGTTGTGGAGTCACCACACCGAGGAAGAAGCCACCTGGGAACGCGAAGAAGATCTTCTTCGAGACCATCCGCACCTATTTGCTAGCCAACCCGAATCTCGAGGGCGAGATTCATCTTAAGGTGGTAGGTTTGTAACATCCCAAATTTCCTATTTGGAATGTTTTACAATTATAGCTAAGCATCCTATGCATCTGTTTGAATTTGAATGCCATTTGAAGCTTCAGAGAATTTTGAGTTTTGAATTTGAATTTCAAACTTGGCATGTGGGAATCATTTCAAAAAAAACCAAGCACGATAAATACTTGATCAAAAGTATGAGAGGAGCAAACATGACACTCCAAAAATATCAGAGGAAACATTGCCAAAAGATTTGGATTCAAATCTGAAATTTATTTGCATTTGAAAAAAATAGATTTTTATGAAGTTTGGATTTTGCCTTTGGAAAAATGTTCAAATGAAAGGGAATATTCCCCTGATCATTTTGGTATATATATACCCTATATAAAATATTTATGGATTTGGTTTTATTTTTGTTTTTGTTTTATTAAAAAAAAATTAAAAAACCCTCGGGCGCCAGCTAGGCCACCCCAGGCCCAGCCAGCGCCGCTCCCTCCGCAGCCCCGCGCCAGGCCCAGCCGAGCCGGCCCAACAGGCCAGCCCAGCGCCTCACCCCTCGCCCGCTCGCCCGAACCCCCTAGGCTTCGGCCACCCGACCCCCTCGCCCCTCTCTCTCTCCCGCTGACCCGTGGGACCCGCCCTGTCTCCTTCCCCTCGCCCACGCCACGAGCTCATGGGAGATCCACCGGATCCCAAGGATCCGGATCCCCGACCGCCTGATGCCCTTCCGAAGCTCGCCGAGGCCCTGGCTATAAAGAGCCGAGCCCCAGACGCCATTCCCCGAGAGCTCGCCAGACCTCTTCCTCCCGCTCGGCGCCGCGGAGACCCGAGCCCTCCCGCCGCCATTGTTGCCGCCACGACCCTGGTCCACCCGACCCCTAACACCACCGAACCACCCGTGCTCCGCATCTCCCCGACGAGTCGCCGAGCTCGCTGACGCCTTGACGCCTGACGCCTTTCGCCCGGCCGCCGTCGCCGGAGTCCGGTAAGTCACCGTCATCGCCCTCCCCCGTCCGATCCTAGATCTAGGGCTAGGATTAGAACCCCGAAGGGTTAGGTTTTAGTTAGAAAACCGGCCGGTTCCGATCGGTTTAGTTTTTAGTTTAGGTTTTTATTTTTAGGCCAATTCGTTTAGTTTAAACCTAGGGCCCGTTTAGACTATTTAACGCCTTAGTGCACGATAGGCCCATTAGGCCTTTTTCTTTTATTTTGATTTTACATTTTTAGCGAATAGTTTACATTTTTCAAAAATGTATATCTTTTATTCTGTTTAATATTTTTCGATGATTCTTTTTTGTTGGATTGCAAATTTTATGTAGTTTCTGTAGATTACATATTTAGCTATGTTAAAAATAATTAAAATGCTTTAATTTAGTTTTAGTCAGAATAGTAAATCTGCTATAACTTGAGTTAGAAAAATTATTTTTGCATGATTCTTTTTGTCCCAACTTTATTTTGACATTGCCAAACCCTAGAAATTAACTTGGGTATTTTAGGATTAATAAATAATTAGTTTTAAGCAGAATCCTATTAATCCTAATTAATTAACTAGTTCCTGTTTTCCTATTAAATTAATTAGTAAATTAATTTATTTTTAACTTGTGATTAGTTATTCTAGGTTAGTTTCTGTCATTCTAGTAGATGAACTTTTTATTTATAATTAATAAAAGTTTTAAATTATTTTCTTAATAGAAATTGGATTAGGCCTAGAATGAGTTTTATAATAGCTTTTTAATTAATTCTTTTTCTCCTAGTAGCTTAGTGAATCCTTTTCTGTTAAGTTAACCTAAAACCATGATTAGGTTATATTAAGGAATTTTTGTTATATAAAAACTATTTTTGTTATTGTTTGGAGTAGGAAAAAACTTTGAATTGGTTTCTTTGAGTTTTTCTTTTGGATTTGGTTTTGATTGTTTTGTTGTGCTATGTTACTATTGTTATCTTGTGTGATCCTCTTGCTTTGTGCTTATTGTGTTATTGTTTGTCTCGGTAGAGTTTCCGAGTCTAAGCTTGCTACCACGACTCTTTAGCTTACGAGGATCATCAAGAAGGCAAGTTTTGATCATGTTATTTCTATACCTATGTTTTTGTGCATTAGTAGTTGTCACCACCCCACCATGCATGCAGTAGTGAAATCTTGAAGTCATTAAACTTGAGTAGTATCATGTGGTAGGATGAACCAATCCCTTGTTACCATGACCCCGGACGTAGTAGTTATTTTGCTATGCTCGTAGGCGGGATTTGGTATGAGTGATATTCATAAGCAAGATGTGAGAGTCAATGATGATGATAACCCCATGAACTACAATGATCAAGATGGACTTGGAAAATCACTCTTTGGGTGGAGGGCGGTTGGCGGGCACCTGGAGCACCCAGTGGTGGCCGGGATGCATGGAGAAGCGCCATGACATCCTGCGGAAAGCTTCACCCAGCCACGAAGAGAAGGATGGATGCCCCATGACCGAAGCTTACCTGTGCAGCCGCAAGCCATTATGGGCTCTGGCTGGGTTGACCCTAGTAGTGACTGGCTGGACGGTACTACGAGAAGTAGACGAACGGTAGGATTGGATGGGTACGGCGGTGGCGGAAGAACTCTTTGGAAGACCCTGTTTCATTCGTCCCATCTTCAAACACCATGAAGTGCGAAGACTCTAAAGGAGGGAATGATTCTTGCGGGGAAAGTGCGCAAACCTCTGCAGAGAGTTATAACCTAATCGATTAGCCGTGTCCCCGGTTACGGACATTTGAGCCTCTGGAACTTGGAAGTATTCGGATATCTCAACACTAAAACTAATGAATTAATTTGAGGGTTTATGACTTAATAATTGGGACCGAGATATTGGTTGGCGGAACCATCTCAATAACTACCAACAATTTGTAGTAATTTGCAAATAAGTCCACTGTAGTAGGATAAAATTGGCTTTACGCAAAATGATGAAACTTAGAGCTCCACAGCCAAAATGCATATAGTGTAGTAACTTTAATGTTATTCTTCATGACTTGCCAGCTTATTCCAAAAGCTGACCTACACGGCTGCAACGTCTTATGTTGCGAGGTATATTCCGATCAGAGTGAGGCTACGCCCGCGCTTGGCGATTGCCCTTTGGAGTCGGATGGACTCGCTTTACCTCGACGCTTCCGCAGCATTAGTAGTTTATTTCTCATGAGTTGGCCTTGAGCCGAATTTATTCCCTTGTAATAAAGACTCTATATGAGAATCGTGTAATAAAATTCAGGTGTGATTGAACTTTGATTACTTTATCGATGTACTGTGAGTACCAGCATGATCATGGGATGGTACAGACACAGAGACTTGACCGATGTTGGGTCTGGTCGCTACATGCGCACAGTATAGCCATGATCTCAAGGAGCATTTGACAGCAGAGAAACAAATAGCAACCGCACGCGCGGATGAGGTCGCGATGGCTGCCATTCGTGTCGACCCCTAGATCTTGGAGGAGCACCTCGCCGTCGAGGCCACCGTCGACGCCTCGCGCGTCGACGACGCGACCCGATTGGCTGGTTGGTTCAATTCTGCAATGCGATGTTCAATTGTTGTGGGTGCATTCTGTTATTGTATACCATGTGAGAAATAAATTGAATTTGGCTGTACTAAATACACGAGAAACAAATACAATGGCTATATTTCCAAGTTGTTAAGCATGCTTGGTTTGGTTAACTGTCTAATCTTCTATTAGGAGTAAGTTATATTGTGCAATGTGGTGCTCAGTTAACGTTTGTTTCATTTGTTGTGGTGTTTAGTTAACTGTTTTGTTTGGTTCAATTCTGCAATGCAATGTTCAATTGTTGTGGGTGCATTCTGTTATTGTATACCATGTGAGGAATAAATTGATTTTGGATGTAAGAAATACATGCGAAACAAATACAATTGCTATATTTCCAAGTTGTTAAGCATGCTTGGTTTTGGTTAACTGTCCGATCTTCTATTAGGAGTATGTTATATTGTGCAATGTGGTGCTCAGTTAATGTTTGGTTCATTTGTTGTGGTGTTTAGTTAACTGCTTGGTTCAATTCTGCAATGTCTAACTTGTCTAACTTGTCCAACATCAACTTTTTAGCATGTCATATTTTAATGAGTCCTCACAATCATAAAAGATGTCCAAGATAGTATATTTATATGTGAAGCCTCTTTTTTTTTATTACTTCCTATTAATTGCAACGATGACCAAAACTATGTTTGTCAACTTTCAACAACTTTTAATCATCATACTCTTCCTATGTGAAGTCATTACTCTCCATAAGATCAATATGATCTCTTTATTTCTTTTTACTCTTTCTTTTTCTTTTATTCTCTCAAGATCATAGAAAGATAATCAAGCCCTTGACTCAACACTAATCTTTATTATATAGCTCATGGACTCGATTACATAGAGAGATCATAAAAGAAAAACTCAAGACTACATCACTTTATTCTACTAGATCAAGATATTACCAAAAGGATCGACTAAGAAAAACGGTAAAGATAGAAGCGTGATGGTGATACGATACTGGGGCACCTCCCCCAAGCTTGGCAGTTGCCAAGGGGAGTGCCCATACCCATGTGATTATATCTCGTTCTTAGGAGGCAGCGGCGTTGGAGTTGTTTATGTAGGCTTGTCGTCCATCTTCCATGGCATAGGATCACAATCATAGAAGGATGATCGAGTCTCCGGGATCCTTCAATCTATAGCCAAACTCATTCTCCTGAATCTATATACATACTCACAATTTTGGTTTTGCAGGTCATAGATCTGGGCCTGGAGGTGCTCGATTTTGTCGTGAAGCTTGAAGATGGTCTCCTCAATGTTCTTGACATCTAGCTTGTGGTTGTTGGTGAACTCTGTGATCATTATGTGGTTTGAGTCGAGTCCACGTTCCACCATCTCTTGGCACTCGAAAACTTGTTCCTCCATTGCTTCGAGCTTTGTCTCCGTGTTTCCGGTCCTCCTTGGTCCCTCCACACCGCGGATGTGCAACACCCCCTCATGCATCTCCATGGTTTGAGGGTGTTGCAGCACCTCCGCAAGGTAGGGGTTAATAACCTTCTTGAAGAACTTGTCCTTGCGGGCACTTGAAGACGTCATGGCGATCTAGATCAGTCAGAAAAACAGCTCAAAACGAAAATAGAGGATAATTGCATGATAGGAGGGTCAAAACCTTCGGGAGATTATATAATGAATTTTTACCGACCAAAAGAAGTATCGTGCAAGAAAATGGAGTCCGGAGAGCGCACGGGGTGCCCACGAGGCAGGGGGCGCGCCCAGGGGTGTAGGGCGTGCCCTCCACCCTCGTGGAGGCCTCGTGTCCTTCCCGGACTGCTTCTAATTTTTCTATTTTTCTAAATATTCCAAAACGGAGAAAAATTGCCATTAGAATTGTTTTGGAGTCGGTTTACTTACCGTACCACATACCTATTCCTTTTTAAATGACCATGTTCATTGCAAAGTTCACAAGGGGCGCGATAAATATTGAATCTTTCAGCGCAATCATCTAGCCTCTCTTGCAATAATTTAGTTTGTAAGTACTTATGCCTCTTGCAGTATCTATCTTCCCTATTTGGTGCGTACTCACAAATCCGATGCACTCCACAAAAATTGACATGTTTATAGGAGACATTTTCATCATAACTAGTGTAATCATCATTAGTACCATGGATATTCAAGGAGTTCATACTAACAACATTACAATCATGCTCATCATTCAAAGATTTAGTGCCAAACATTTTAATACATTCTTCTTCTAACACTTTGGCACAATTTTCCTTTCCATCATACTCACGAAATATATTAAAAAGATGAAGCGTATGAGACAAACTCAATTCCATTTTCTGGTAGTTTTCTTTTATAAACTAAACTAGTGCTAAAACACGAAACAAAAAGATTCGATTGCAAGATCTAAAGATATACCTTCAAGCACTAACCACCCCGGCAACGGCGCCAAAAAAGAGCTTGATTGACGGGGTGTGAGTGCCGCCTACCTAGCCTCCCCGGCAACGGCGCCAGAAAATATCTTGATGTCTAATACGCAACCTTCTCCTTGTAGACGTTGTTGGGCCTCCAAGTGCAGAGGTTTGTAGGACAGTAGCAAATTTCCCTCAAGTGGATGACCTAAGGTTTATCAATCCGTGGGAGGCGTAGGATGAAGATGGTCCCTCTCAAACAACTCTGCAACCAAATAACAAAGAGTCTCTTGTGTCCCCAACACACCCAATACAATGGTAAATTGTATAGGTGCACTAGTTAATGAAGAGATGGTAATACAAGTGCAATATGGATGGTAGATATAGGTATTTGTAAACTGAAAATATAAAAACAGCAAGGTAACAAGTGGTAAAAGTGAGTGTAAACGGTATTGCAATGCTAGGAAACAAGGCCTAGGGTTCATACTTTCACTAGTGCAAGTTCTCTCAACAATAATAACATAACCGGATCATATAACTATCCCTTAACATGCAACAAAGAGTCACTCCAAAGTCACTAATAGCGGAGAACAAACGAAGAGATTATGGTAGGGTACGAAACCACCTCAAAGTTATTCTTTCCAATCAATCCGTTGGGCTATTCCAGAAGTGTCACCAACAACCCTAGAGTTCGTAGTAGAATAACACCTTAAGACACATATCAACCAAAAACCTAATGTCACCTCAAGTATCCATGGGTATGATTATACGATATGCATCACACAATCTCAGATTCATCTATTCAACCAACACATGGAACCTCAAAGAGTGTCCCAAAGTTTCTACCGGAGAATCAAGACGAAAACGTGTGCCAACCCCTATGATAGGTTCATGGGCGGAACCATAAGTTGATCACCAAAACATACATCAAGTGAGTCACGTGATATCCCATTGTCACCACACATACGCACGGCAAGACATACATCAAGTGTTCTCAAATCATTAAAGACTCAATCCGATAAGATAACTTCAAAGGGAAAACTCAATCCATTACAAAAGAGTAGAGGGGGAGAAGAAACATAAGATCCAACTATAATAGCAAAGCTCGCGATACATCAAGATCGTGCCAAATCAAGAACATGAGACAGAGAGATCAAACACATAGCTACTGGTACATACGCTAAGCCCCAAGGGTGAACTACTCCCTCCTCGTCATGGAGAGCGCCGGGATGATGAAGAGGGCCACCGGTGAGGGATCCCACCTCCGAGAGGGTGCCGGAATAGGGTCCCGATTGGTTTTTGGTGGCTACAAAGGCTTGCCGCGGTGGAAGTCCAGATCTATAATGTTCCCCGAAGTTTTTAGGGTATATGGGTATATATAGGAGGAATAAGTACGTCAGGGGAGCCACGAGGGGCCCACGACGGTGGAGGGCGCGCCCAGGGGGTGGGCGCGCCCCCTGCCTCGTGCCTTCCTCGTTGCTTCTTTGACATGGACTCCAAGTCTCACTGGTTGCTTTCCTTCCAAAAATAACTTCTCCAGTTGGTTTCATTCTGTTTCGACTCCGTTTGATATTCCTTTTCTTCGAAACACTGAAACAAGGGGAAAAAGCGAGGCGGCCTTTGGGCTCTGGGTCAATAGGTTAGTCCCAAAAGTAATATAAAAGTGCATAATAAAGCCCATAAATATCCAAAACACATAATATAGTAGCATGGAACAATAAAAAATTGTAGATACGTTGGAGACGTATCAGCTACTAAAAAGGATCATTACCCCTTACCTTTTATTGATCAAATGCTAGAAAGATTATCCAAACATACACACTTTTTCTTTCTAGATAGTTACTCTGGTTTCTCTCAAATACCTCTTTTACTTGCCATTTCGGTACTTTTTCTTATAGACGTATGCCTTTTGGTTTATGTAATGCGCCTGCTACCTTTCAAAGATGCATGATGGCTATATTCTCTGATTTTTGTGAAAAGATTTGTGAGGTTTTCATGGACGATTTCTCCGTATATGGATCTTCTTTTGATGATTGCTTAAGCAACCTTGATCGAGTTTTGCAGAGATGTGAAGAAACTAACCTTGTCTTGAATTGGGAGAAGTGCCACTTTATGGTTAATGAAGGTATTGTCTTGGGGCATAAAATTTCTGAAAGAGGTATTGAAGTTGATAGAGCTAAGGTTGATGCTATTGAAAAGATGCCATGTCCCAAGGACATCAAAGGTATAAGAAGTTTCCTTGGTCATGCAGGTTTTTATAGGAGGTTCATTAAGGACTTCTCAAAAATTTCTCGGGCTCTGACTAATTTATTACAAAAGATATACCCTTTGTCTCTGATGATGACTGCGTAGAAGCATTCGAAATACTTAAGAAAGCTTTGATTTCTGCACCTATCGTTCAGCCACCTGATTGGAATTTACCCTTTAAAATTATGTGTGATGCTAGCTATTATGCAGTAGGGGCTGTTCTAGGGCAAAGAGTTGATAAGAAATTAAATGTTATTCAATACGCTAGTAAAACTCTAGACACTGCCCAGGGAAATTATGCTACCACTAAAATAGAAATTTTAGCAGTTGTATTTGCATGTGATAAGTTCAGATCCTACATTGTTGATTCTAAAGTAATTATTCACACTGATCATGCTACTATTAAATATCTCATGGAAAAGAAAGGTGCTAAACCTAGACTTATTAGATGGGTTCTCTTGCTACAAGAATTTTATTTGCATATTATTGATAGAAAGGGAGCGGAGAACCCCGTTGCAGACAACTTGTCTAGGTTAGAGAATGTTCTTGATGACCCACTACATATTGATGATAGCTTTCCTGATGAACAATTCAATGTCATAAATGCTTCTCGTACTGCTCCATGGTATGCTGATTATGCTAATTATATTGTTGCTAAATTTATACCACCGAGTTTCACATACCAGCAAAAGAATAAGTTCTTCTATGATTTAAGACATTACTTCTGGGATGACCCACATCCTTATAAAGAAGGAGTAGGTGGTGTTATTAGACGTTGTGTACCTGAGCATGAACAGGAACAGATCCTACGCAAGTGTCACTCCGAGGCTTATGGAGGACACCACGCTGGAGATAGAACTGCACATAAGGTATTACAACCGGTTTTTATTGGCCTACTCTCTTCAAGGATGCTCGTAAATTTGTCTTGTCTTGTGATGAATGTCAAAGAATTGGTAATATTAGTAGACATCAAGAAATGCCTATGAATTATTCACTTGTTATTGAACCATTTGATGTTTGGGGCTTTGATTATATGGGATCATTTCCTGCCTCTAATGGATATACACATATTTTAGTTGCTGTAGATTACGTTACTAAGTGGGTAGAAGCTATTCTAACTAGTAGTGCTGATCATAACACTTCTATAAAAATGCTAAAAGAAGTTATTTTTCCGAGGTTTGGTGTCCCTAGATACTTAATGACTGATGGTGGTTCACACTTTATTCATGGTGCTTTCCGTAAAATGATTGCTAAATATGACGTTAATCATAGAATTGCATCTGCGTATCACCCACAGTCTAGTGGTCAAGTAGAATTGAGTAATAGAGAGCTCAAATTAATTTTGCAAAAGACTGTTAATAGATCTAGAAAGAATTGGTCTAAGAAACTTGATGATGCATTATGGGCTTATAGAACCGCATATAAAAATCCTATGGGTATGTCTCCGTATAAAATGGTTTATGGAAAAGCATGTCACTTACCTCTCGAACTTGAACATAAGGTATATTGGGCTATTAAAGAGCTCAATTATGATTTCAAACTTGCCGGTGAGAAGAGGTTATTTGACATTAGCTCACTTGACGAATGGAGAACCCAAGCTTATGAAAATGCCAAGTTGTTTAAAGAAAAAGTTAAAAGATGGCATGACAAAAGGATAAAAAAGTGTGATTTTAATGTAGGTGATTATGTTTTGCTATACAACTATCGTTTAAGATTATTTGCAGGAAAACTTCTCTCTAAGTGGGAAGGCCCTTACGTTATCGAGGAAGTCTATCGTTCCGGTGCCATAAAAATCAACAACTTCGAAGGTACGAATCCGAAGGTGGTGAATTCTAAGGATATTCCAAAATTTTCCCTTGATAGAGTTCTACATTTTGATCTAGAAGAAATTTATATGTATTGTGCGGTGAATTGCATTGAAATTCCGTATATTGTCAATTACATAAAGAAAAGAAAACAAATAGAAGATGAAAGGAATACTAATAAAAGGGAAGAGACTTCCCAATATTCTCCTATTATTTCTTATGATGAATCAGGTAACGAGGAGGAGCCTTCTATTCAACCAATCTCATTAATAAGGAGCTCAAAAAATAGGATTGAACCCACACATGAGGTGAAGAAGAAGAAAAGAAAAAGTAAGAGAGGTAAAAAGATATCTCTCCCAAATAATGTTGCTCCTATTATTGTTGTGCCTCGTGAAAATGAATCAAAAATAATTGTGGAAGATGATGCACTTGATGATGATCTCGCTATGCCTATTGCTTGTTGTGATGATTATGATTGGGAAGATAATAATACTTCTTATGATCTTGAAAATCTTTTTGGCACTTGCTTGGAATATGATAATTTCTATACTATTGGTGCTATCCATACTATTAATGATGAGAGTGATTATGCTTATGATATGGAAAGGCCCAAGCTTGGGGATGATATGTTTGATGAAGATGATGTTTTTGAGAATATATTTGCTGCAATTAATGTTTGTCCCAAGCTTGGGGATGCTATGTTTAATGAATATGATATTTTTAGCCTCCCAAGTTTTGATATGCAAAGTTGTTATGATGATAGCATGCCTTCTACCTATGATGATTATATTGATGAAAGTGGGTTTGGAAGAGTGTCAACTTTAGGAAGTAATGATCCCACTATCTTCGAGGATATTGAATCATATAATATTTATGAAAGTTGATTTGGAGAGGTCATGACTTTATTTAGTGATGTATCCACTAGTTCGGAAGAGGTTTCAACCGATTATGATGAGAACAAAGCTGCTACTTATGATGATTATTGTGATGAAACTTATGCTATAAAAAGTAGTGATGATTATATTTATAAAACTTGTCATGATTATGATTACCCTTTTTCTGAGCATTACTCTTTTAATGTGGAAACAATTTATAGTATTCAAGTCTCTTATGATACTCCCACTATTCTGAATGAGAAGAATTTTGCTTATGTGGAGAGTAGTATAATTTCTTTGCAAGTAGATCATGAAAATAATGATTTAGGTGCTGGTTATATTTTTTAATTAATTCATGATGCTACTGAAAGTATTTATGAGGGAGGAATATATGCTTGTAGGAATTGCAATAATATCAAGTTTCCTCTCTATGTGCTTAAAATTTTGAAGTTATGCTTGTTTTACCTTCCTATGCAAGTTGATTCTTGTTCCCATAAGTTGTTTGATCACAAAATCCCTATGCATAGGAAGTGGGTTAGACTTAAATGTTCTAGTCATATTATTCATGATGCTCTCTTTATGTTTCAATTCTTATCTTTTATGCGAGCATCATTGAAATCATCATGCCTAGCTAGGGGCGTTAAACGTTAGCGCTTGTTGGGAGGCAACCCAATTTTATTTTAGTTTCTTGCTTTTTGGTTCTGTTTAGTAATAAATAATACATCTAGCTTCTGTTTAGATGTGGTTTTATGTTTTAATTAGTGTTTGTGCCAAGTAGAACCTTTGGGAAGACTTGGGTGAAGTCTTTATGATCATGCTGTAAAAAACAGAAACTTTAGCGCTCACGAGATTAGCTAAAACGTTTTACTGGAGAGTGCTATTTAGTTGATTCTTTTTGCAGATGATTACTAGATAAAATACTCAGGTCCACCAATTTATTTTAGAATTTTTGGAGTTCCAGGAGTTTGCGTTAGTTACAGATTACTACATACTGTTCTGTTTTTTGACAGATTCTGTTTTCAATGTGTTGTTTGCTTATTTTGATGAATCTATGGTTAGTAAAATAGTTTATAAACCATAGAGAAGTTGTAATACATTAGGTTTAACACCAATACAAATAAATAATGAGTTCATTACAGTACCTTGAAGTGGTGTTTTGTTTCCTTTCGCTAACGGAGCTCACGAGTTTTCTGTTAAGTTTTGTGTTGTGAAGTTTTCAAGTTTTGGGTAAAGATTCGATGGACTATGGAATAAGGAGTGGCAAGAGCCTAAACTTGGAGATACCCAAGGCACCCCAAGGTAATATTCAAGGATAACCAAGCGTCTAAGCTTGGGGATGCCCCGGAAGGCATCCCCTCTTTCGTCTTCGTTCATCAGTAACTTTACTTGGAGCTATATTTTTATTCACCACATGATATGTGTTTTTCTTGGAGCGTCATTTTATTTTCTTTTTCTTTGCTTTCTGTTTGAATAAAGTATCAGGATCTGAAATTATTAAATGGGAGAGCCTTCACATAGTTGCATAATTATTCGACTACTCATTGATCTTCACTTAAATCTTTTGGAGTAGTTTGTTGTTTGCTCTAGTGCTTCACTTATATCTTTTAGAGCATGGTGGTGGATTTGTTTTATAGAAACTATTGATCTCCCATGCTTCACTTAGATTATTTTGAGAGTCTTAATGTAACATCCCAAATTTCAATTTGGAATGTTATACATAGGTCATTCTTGCACATCATATTTTATTGCATTTTCGTTCCGCAATCCTTGAAATTCTAAGCTACTCAAGGACCCTCGGAGAGAGTTGGGGATTTCCCGGTTTTCATATTTGATTTTTATCAAATAATGAAATGAGGATTTTTGATTTTAATTATTTTTCTCTCCGAAAAATATTTCATATTGAAAATATATGAGAGGAGATAATATGACTTCTCCAAAACAATTGAAATATTGGAGGAAAAATGTTAAAATCATTTATTTGATTTTATTTGAGTTTATTTGGATTTTATTGCATTAGAAAAATTGCACGTTTTCAAAATTGCATTTCAGAGCAAAGAAAATGTTCATCTCGTTCTAAATATTTCATTTAGACGGTGAAAAATTATTTTCTAGGATTAGGTTTTTATTCTATTTTCTAGGATTTTATTTCTGCCGTCCCGAGCATCCGCCGCCGCCTTCCTCGCGCGCACGCTGCCGCTGCCGACTCGGACGAGGAGTCCGAGCCAGACTCCACCGACGGCGCATTGGCCCCTCCTCCAAGCCGCCACCCCCCTCCTTATATACGCCGCCGCCCGACCCCCACCACCACACCACCACCACCCCTTGAGCCGCGATCGCCGCCGCCGCCGCCTTGCCGCCGCGCAAGCCGCCGCCGTTGCCCCGCCGCCCCGCCGCCCAACCCGCCTCGCCGGAGCCCCTCGCTGGAGGTACCACGCGAGATTCGAGCCGCCGTTTTTTTTAAAAACCGTTCGATTTTTTAAACCTAGTTCGGTTTTTTAGGTCGGTTCCCCGGTTTTTTCTCGGTTCTTCTAATTAGCGGACGTTCGTCCGTACATTCGTTTTAACGAACGGTTTTCTCATGTTAGTTACAGATAACAAACGCTCGTTCGTTAGTCTATTCGTCAGTTTTCTTTTATCGGATTTATCCGCGATTATTTTCGATCGCGATTTCTGATCCAATCTTAGTTTCTGTTTATCTTTTCGCTCGTTAGTATGAATCAGGCGATTCAAACGCCTAGAGATTCGTCTCGAGACCCTCTTTCTATTTAATCAACTTAAAAAAGGTTTTGGTACTATAAAATTTGACCTTAGTTCAGATTAGTAAACGGATCTTGTTTGTTTCGCCGTTTGAGTTTCGTTGCTCCGTTTGATTTGATTCTTTTTGCAAATCAGAGTTCTTAAGTTGAACTTTCTGGTCAACCTATTTTATTTGAAGTTTTGCTTGTGCATCTTTGCTTGTTACTTATGTATGTTATTGTTTGTTTGCGATAGAATTCCCGGAGTGCGAAGCGTGTTACTACGAGTCTCTAGGATTCGCGGATCATCAGCAAGGCACATAACACATTGATCGTACTCTTTTCATACCCAGTTTTTTTGCATTAGTTCAATCCTCAAACATTGCATGATTAGGATGTCATTAACTTGTGGGTTGGGAAGTAGTTGATGAGGTAGAACCTATTGCCTGTTACTCTCAAACCCTAGGGAGTTACTTCTACGCGTTGCGTATATTGCTATGCTATGCTCATAGACGTGGTTTGGGTTTGAGTGAATCCATGACAGATGTGAGATTGTTAATTAATGGTTAAACTTAAGGTGGCAACTGAAATTAACATCTGGGTGGATTGAGGCACCTGGGGAACCCAGTGTTGTCTGTTTTTTTGGAAATCCCGGGGTACCCGTGTGATCTTCCTTTGGACCACCACCCAGGCTTAAAGGGAACTGAGATGATTCATGCTAGAAACTTCCGTGTGCAGCCACAAGCTATTATGGGCTCTAGCATAGTTGAGTAACTACGTGAAGCTCTTGAAGAGGTAGATCAGCAGGTAGTGGGTTTCGTAGGTTTGGTATGGTCTACCCTGAGTAGGGAGTTAATGTTTCTGAAAGACTGTGTCTCGGTCATCCGTTTCACAAACACCATGCGGTCACGAGAAATCCACCTTGCAGCGATCGAGTCTTGTGGGGAAAAGTGCACAAACCTCTGCAGTGTACAATCTAATCATGGTTAGCCGTGTCCCGGTTATGGACAATCTTGAGTATCTAGTACTTGGGTTATCACATGTATCTCATCACTTTTGATTAATATTGTTGGGTTGTTAATTACTTTAATTGGGATTGAGTTGGGGTTATACCTTCTCAATGTTTCAACCACCATGATAGTTAAATTAAAATCTATTCCTTTGTTGTAGGAAAAAATGGCTTTTCACAAAATTATAACCTTAGAGCTTTCTTTCAGCCAAATATGCATGTAGTGATAGTATTATCCTGTTCTTGCTCTACTGTGTTATATTGCCAGCATATTCCATGTGCTGACCCGTTTTCGGGCTGCAACGTATTAGGTTGCAGACTTTTCAGACGAGGAGTAAGGTTCGTTAGGTCGTTGCCGTACAACTCAGCTATGTCGTTGGAGTTGATGGACTCACTTCATCTTCCAAGCCTTCCGCTGTTATCGCATTAGATGGCCTTAAGCCATATTATTGTAATAAGTTATCTTTTGAGACATTCGATGTAATAAGTGTGTGATTGCTACTCTGCTATAAATCCTTCGAGTATTGTGTGTGTCAGCACTACTAATCCAGGGATGACACTGAAGCACAGAGACTTGACCATCTGAGGTTGGGTCGCTACAAGATGGTATCAGAGCACACGCTGAGTGTAGGACATGACCACTAAGATAAACCATAGGTCGCTCTTCTCTACTCATTTCTGACTCCTCTCCATTTTCCACTCTTTAGGATGACAGAGACGAAGAACAAGTTTGCACAACCGGATGAAGACACACCTTTTGGACACCACTTGAAGGAAGTCACTAGGAACTTGAACATTGGAATACCAAGTTTCACCGGGACGTACAACGGCACCTTACCAGAAGAGGAGCGCTGGATGATTCAAGTACAAGTTCCAGGAAGGACGTTCTCGCCAACTTTTAAACCCATAGAATTTTCTTTCGAAGCACCCACTTGGAGTCTAGGCAAGAGCATGGCAGCCCACATTACCATGGGACGCATTGGAGAAGTCTACAACAGGGAACTTAAGGACACTATCTATCAAATATGTGGGCGCCGAGACGAGCAATGGGAAGTAATTAGCACCAGGAGGGATAGATCCATTGCATCTTTCATCCAGGAGCTAAACCAGCACATTCAACGTCAGGAGAACCAGATGTGCGCAGACATGATGGAGTTGAAGAAGGCGAAGACTAGGATCATCGAGCTGGAGGAAGAACTCAAGTTTACACGCGATGGATATGAGGAAGAAATCAAGACACTACTGGAGAAGAATGACGACCTGGTTAAGAAGATCGGAGTATTCATGGGAGGACCAGCACCGGGACAAGAAGACGACGACCCCACTTGCCCGAACAACAACATCATCATCGACGACACCGATTCCGATCCTAGTGATGATGACTATGAAGACGAAGCTGGAGCAGACATCATGGAGTCTTCCACCGACCAAAATTTCTAGATGACCACCATATATTAGTAGTATTTCCCCATGTATTTAGTAGTAGTTGAGCACTTTTGCGATAGTTCTAGACCGTTTGTATGCCCTTGCTTGATTGATTGAGTGAAATGATTGTGTTTGTCTCATGTGCACATGGTTAGTGCTTTCTCGTTAGACCTTTTTTCTATTCTAATCTCTTCCATCTAAATCCATCAGATGCCTCCGAGACGTGACACCGGTTTTGCTTTCCCACCGGAGCCCACCCAGTTGATCCAGCAGCAGAATGCTTTGATCCAATTACTAGTTCAGAACCAGGGCAACACCAAAAACAACAACAACAACAACAACAACAACAACAACAACAATAACCCGCCGCCAGTGGACAATCTAGCCCGTTTTCTAAGGTTACAACCGCCGGTGTTTTCCATTAGCACCGAGCCAATAGTTGTTGATGATTGGCTACACTGTATTGGAAGGGATTTGACCACCGCAGGTTGCACAGATGCTGAAGGTGCACTTTGCCGCACACCAATTGGATGGACCAGCAGCCTCATGGTGGGAGAATTACACGGCTACTTTTCCTATAGCCAATGTCACTTGGGACCAGTTTCAGCAAGCTTTCCGCACAGCCCATGTCTCAACTGGAGCTATCACGAGATGAAGAAGCGGGAGTTCCGCAACTTACGCCAGGGGAACCGTATTGTGGCTCAGTACATGGATGATTTTAGCAAGCTATCACGCTATGCCCCTGATGATGTGACCACAGATACCGCGAAGCAGGAGAAGTTTATGGAAGGGCTGAATGATGAGATGAGCATGCAATTGGTGGTAGCAACCTTCAACAACTACCAGGAGCTGGTAGATAAGGCTCTTATGATTGAAGGGAAGCAACAGCAGATTGAGAGCCGTAAGAGGAAGTATGGACAAGGGAAGTATAACTCAGGAGCTCACCAGAAGCCTCGCTTAACCCTGAATTCGGGAGGACTTGTTCATAAACATGGAGGTCACACCCACACTGGAGGATGATCGCATAACCACAACGGTGCTAAGAATGGAAATGGGAACGAAGCTAACAACAATCAGAATCGCTCCAATCCAGCCACACCCGCCAAAAGAGACCTAAGTCAAGTTACTTGCTTTAAGTGCGGGAAGACAGGGCACTATGCCAATGATTGCCCTGAAGGAAGGAATGGAACCAGAAATGGGAGCGCTGGGAAGAAGCCTAATCCATTCAACAAAGGACAAGTGAACCACGCTAATGTGGAGGAGGTTGAAGAGCAGCTGGACACGGTAATAGGTAAGTTTTTGGTTAAGTCATTTACCGCTCTTGTTCTTTTCGATACTGGTGCATCGCATTCATACCTATCAAGGGGATTCGTGGATAAGTTCGAACTACCAACCCAAACCCTTAGGACCCCTCTTTTAGTGAGCTACTTTGGAGGCGAGTATATGGCTAGCCGATGGTGCAACCAGATACCCCTAACCATTGGTACACATGTTTTTCCGTCTGATCTAATTATCCTGGAGTCAAAAGGATTGGATGTGATATCAGGTATGGACTGGATGTCAAAGTATGGAGGAAGCATTGACTGTGCTAGTAAGTCGATTTATCTCACCACCCCAGAGGGAAAAAGGATTAAGTATGTATCTAGGCATGTTCCTAGGAGGAGCCAAGTGAATGCCCTCACGGGAGTTGTGCAGGAGGAAGTGCCTGTAGTGAAGGATTACCCGGATGTTTTCCCAAAAGAGTTACCAGGCATGCCACCGGATCGAGACATCGAGTTTTTGATAGAGCTAATGCCAGGTACAGGGCCAATATCCAAGAGACCCTATCGGATGCCCGCAAATGATCTGGAGGAAATTAAGAAACAGATCAAGGAGTTATTGGAAAAAGGTTACATTCGAAGGAGTTCATCACCTTGGGGAGCTCCAGTACTCTTGGTTGAGAAGAAGGATAAATCACTAAGGATGGTTGTTGATTATCGAGCCTTGAATGAGGTAACGATTAAGAACAAGTACCCACTGCCGATGATCAATGATCTGTTTGATCAGCTGCAAGGAGCTAAGGTCTTTTCGAAGATTGATCTACGATCGGGATACCATCAGTTGAAGACCGAAAGAAGGATGACAAAGAGATTGCCGAGATAAAGGAGAAGATGAGAAAATGAAAGGACAAAGGTTTTCGCGAGGATGAGCACGATACCTTATGGTTTGAGGACCGAGTTTATGTGCCCAATAACCTAGAGATCAGGAAGTTAATACTTCAGAAGGCTCATGACTCACCATACTCGATACACCCCGGAAACACCAAGATGTATTTGGACTTGAAGGAACGTTTCTGGTGGACTGGTATGAAGAAGGATATTGCCGAGTATGTAGCCGTGTGTGATGTATGTCAGAGAGTGAAGGCGAGAACATTAGAAGCCAGCAGGATATTCTGACCTATGCCGATACCCGAATGGAAGTGGGATAAACTTGGCATGTACTTTATCACCGAATTACCTAGGACCAAAGAAGGATATGATTCAATATGGGTAGTAGTTGATCGCTTGACCAAAGTGGCTCACTTTATCCAGTGAAAACCACCTATACAAGTGGGAAGTTGGCCAAGATATATATGTCCAGGATCGTATGTCTGCATGGAGTTCCGAGGACCATCGTATCAGATAGAGGAACACAGTTTACTTCAAAGTTTTGGCATCAGTTACACCAGACCTTGGGTACGAGATTGGAGTTCAGTACAACATTCCACCCGCAGACAGATGGACAGACCGAGAGAGTCAACCAGATTCTGGAAGATATGTTGAGAGCCTGTGTGCTAGATTATGGATCTAGTTGGGATGACAATTTGCCTTACGCAGAGTTCTCATACAACAATAGCTACCAAGCCAGTTTGAAGATGGCACCATTCGAAGCTCTGTATGGATGCAGATGCAGAATGCTGTTGATGTGGGATGAGGTAGGAGACCGTCCGTTGTTTGGACCAGACTTGATCAAGGAGTCTGAGGAGAAGGTTAAATTGATTCGTGATAGACTGAAGACTGCTCAGTCCAGACAGAAGAGTTATGAAGACTCGAACGCAAGGAGGTAACCTATGATTTTGGAGATAGAGCATATCTGCGAGTATCACCCTTGCGAGGAGTGAAACGTTTTGGAGTTAAGGGAAAGTTAGCCCCAATATTTGTAAGACCGTATCGTGTTTTGGAATGGATGGGAGAAGATTCCTACAAGCTGGAATTACCTGAAGGATTGTCAGGAGTTCACGATGTGTTCCACGTCTCACAACTGAAGAAGTGTAATGCTCAGATGGCCGATATACCGTTAAGAGATATAGTATCCTTGGAGGCAATTCAGTTGGACAGTGATTTGACATACGAGGAGAAGCCAGTTAAGATTCTTGAGTTTGCCAGCCGAGTCACCCATAGAAAGGTTATTAAGTTTTGCAAAGTTCAGTGGAGCCACCATATCGAGGATGAAGCCACCTGGGAATGAGAGGATGATCTCAGTCAAGACCACCCGCACCTATTTTCTAGCCAACCTGAATCTCGAGGGCGAGATTCATCTTAAGGGGGGTAGGTTTGTAACATCCCAAATTTTCAATTTGGAATGTTATACATAGGTGATTCTTGCACATCATATTTTATTGCATTTTCGTTCGGCAATTCTCAAAATTCTAAGCAACTCAAGGACCCTCGGAGAGAGTTGGGGATTTCCCGGTTTTCCTATTTGATTTTCATCAAATAATGAAACGAGGATTTTTTATTTTAATTATTTTTCTCTCCGAAAAATATTTCATATTGAAAATATATGACAGGAGATAATATGACTTCTCCAAAACAATTGAAATATTGGATGAAAAATGTTAAAATCATTTATTTGATTTTATTTGAGTTTATTTGGATTTTATTTGCATTAGAAAAATTGCACGTTTTCAAAATTGCATTTCAGAGCCAAGAAAATGCTCATCTCGTTCTAAATATTTCATTTAGACGGTGAAAATTTCTTTTGGCATTTTTAGGTTTTTATTTTATTTTCTAGGATTTTATTTCTGTCGGCGAAATTATTTATAAAAAAAATCTTCCCGCGCCCGACTGGGCCTAAGGCCCAACCGAGCCAGGCCGGCCCGAGCAGCCGCCGCCGCCTTCCTCACGCGCGCGCCGCCGCCGCCGACTCGGACGAGGAGTCCGAGCCGGACTCCACCGCCGCCGCATTGGCCCCTCCTCCAAGCCGCCACCCCCCTACTTATATCGCCACGCCGACCCACCACCAAACCACCACCGCCGCCGAGTCAGCGCCGCCGCCGCCGCTTCGCCGCCAGCGCCGCCACCGTCGCCCGCGCCGCCCGCCGTAACCCGCCTCTCCGGAGCCCCTCGCCGGAGGTACCGCGCCGGATCCGAGCCGTCGGTTTTTTTAAACCCTAGTTCGGGTTTTTTAGATCGGTTCACCAGTTTTTTCTCGGTTCTTCTAATTAGCGAACGTTCGTTCGTACGTTCGTTTTAACGAACGGTTTTCTTTCATTAGCTACAGATAACGAACGCTCGTTCGTTACTCTGTTCGTCAGTTTTCTTTTATCGGATTTATCCGCGATTATTTTCGTTCACGATTTCTGATCCAATCTTAGTTTCTGTTTATCTTTTCGCTCGTTAGTCTGAATCAGGCGGTTCAAACGCGTAGAGTTTCGTCTCGAGACCCGCTTTCTGTTTAATCAACTTAAACAAGGTTTTGGTACTATCAAATTTGACCTTAGTTCAGATTAGTAAACGGATCTTGTTTCTTTCGCCGTTTAAGTTTCGTGACTTCGTTTGATTTGATTCTTTTTGCAAACCGGAGTTCTTAAGTTGAACTTTCTGTTCAACCTCTTTTATTTGAAGTTTTGCTTGTGCATCTTTGCTTGTTTCTTATGTATGTTATTGTTTGTTTGCGATAGAATTCCTGGAGTGCGAAGCGTGTTACTACGAGTCTCTAGGATTCATGGATCGTCAGCAAGGCAAGTAACACATTGATCATACTCTTTTCATACCCAGTTTTTATGCATTAGTTCAATCCTCAAACATTGCATGATTAGGATGTCATTAACTTGTGGGTTGGGAAGTAGTTGATGAGGTAGAACCTATTGCCCGTTACTATCAAACCCTTGGGAGTTACTTGTACGCGTTGCTTATATTGCTGTGCTATGCTCGTAGACGTGGTTTGGGTTTGAGTGAATCCATGACAGATGTGAGATTGTTAATTAATGGTTCAACTTAAGGTGGCAACTTAAATTAACATCTGGGTGGATTGAGGCACCTGGGGAACCCAGTGTTGTCTACTTTTTTGGAAATCCCGGGGTACCCGTGTGATCTTCCTTTGGACCGCCACCCAGGCTTAAAGTGAACTGAGATGATTCATGCTAGAAACTTCTGTGTGCAGCCACAAGCTATTATGGGCTCTAGCATAGTTGAGTAAGTTACGTGAAGCTCTTGAAGAGGTAGATTAGCAGGTAGTGGGTTTTGTAGGTTTGGTATGGTCTACCCTGAGTAGGGAGTTAATGTTTCTGAAAGACTGTGTCTCGGTTATCCGTTTCTCAAACACCATGCAGTGCGAGAAATCCACGGAGGCGATCGAGTCTTGTGGTGAAAATTGCACAAACCTCTGCAGAGTGTACAATCTAATCATGGTTAGCCGTGTCCCCGGTTATGGACAATCTTGGGTATCTAGTACTTGGGTTATCACATGTATCTCATCACTTTTAATTAATATTGTTGGGATGTTAATTACTTTAGTTGGGATTGAGTTGGGGTTATACCTTCTCAATGTTTCAACCACCATGATAGTTAAATTAAAATCTATTCCTTTGTTGTGGGGAAAAAATGGCTTTTCGCAAAAATATAACCTTAGAGCTTTCTTTCAGCCAAATATGCATGTAGTGACAGTATTATCCTGTTCTTGCTCTACCGTGTTATATTGCCAGCATATTCCATGTGCTGACCCATTTTCGGGCTGCAACGTATTATGTTGTAGACTATTTAGACAAGGAGTAAGGTTCGTTAGGTCGTTGCCGTACAGCTCAGCTATGCCGTTGGAGTTGATGGACTCACTTTATCTTCCAAGCCTTCCGCTATTATCGCATTAGATGGCCTTAAGCCATATTATTGTAATAAGTTATCTTTTGAGACATTCGATGTAATAAGTGTGTGATTGCTACTCTGCTATAAATCCTTCGAGTATTGTGTGTGTCAGCACTGCTGATCCAGGGATGACACTGAAGCATAGAGACTTGACCATCTGAGGTCGGGTCGCTACACTTAAATAGCATGGTAATTTGCTTAAATAATCTTAATATGCTAGGTATTCAAGAATAGTAAAAACTTTCTTATGAGTGTGTTGAATACTAAGAGAAGTCTGATGCTTGATGATTGTTTTGAGATATGGAGGTAATAATATCAAAGTCGTGCTAGTTGAGTAGTTGTGAATTTGAGAAATGCTTGTTGTTGAAGTTTGCAAGTCCTGTAGCATGCACGTATGGTAAACGTTATGTAACAAATTTGAAACATGAGGTGTTCCTTGATTGTTTTCCTTATGAGTGGCGGTCGGGGACGAGCGATGGTCTTTTCCTACAAATCTATCCCCGTAGGAGCAGGCGCGTAATGCTTGGTTTTTGATGACTTGTAGATTTTTGCAATAAGTATGTGAGTTCTTTATGACTAATGTTGAGTCCATGGATTATACACACTCTCACCCTTCAATCATTGCTAGCCTCTTCGGTACTGTGCATTGCCCTTTCTCACAATGAGAGTTGGCGCAAACTTCGCCGGTGCATCCAAACCCCGTGATATGATACACTCTTTCACACAAAAACCTCCTTATATCTTCCTCAAAACAGCCACCATACCTACCTATTATGGCATTTCCATATCCATTCCGAGATATATTGCCATGCAACTTTCCACCATCCAGTTTATCATGACACGTTCATCATTGTCATATTGCTAGCATGATCATGTAGTTGACATAGTATTTGTGGCGAAGCCACCGTTCATAATTGTTTCGTACATGTCACTCTTGGTTCATTGCATATCCCGGTACACCGTCGGAGGCATTCATATAGAGTCATATTTTGTTCTAGTATCGAGTAGTAATCATTGAGTTGTAAATAAATAGAAGTGTGCTGATCATCATTTTCTAGAACATTATCCCAAGTGTGGAATAAAAAAATAGAAAGGCCATAAAAAAAGAGAAGGCCCAAAAAAATGAGAGAAAAGGAGAGAAGGGACAATGCTACTATCCTTTGACACACTTCTGCTTCAAAGTAGGACCATAATCTTCATGATAGAGAGTCTCTTGTTTTGTCACTTTCATATACTAGTGGGAATTTTTCATTATAGAACTTGGCTTGTATATTCCAACAATGGGCACTACAAAAAAAATGCACTTCCGGGATGATACGTGTTTGTCACAGTAGGTCGCGTTTTTTGTCATGCATGTACATCCATGACAAATTTATGACAGAATCAAGATAGTCATACCTATGCTGTCGTAGAAGTGTTCCATGACATTACCAAAATTATCATCACGGAAGTGTCCACTTCCATGACGATAAATCGTGCGTCCTGAAGTACTTTCGTCAAGGGTGACCGACACGTGGCATCCACCGTAACGGAACGCCGTTAAGCTATCGGGTTGGGTTTTGGATCCGATAACCCGTTAACAGCCCCGACCAATGGGGATTTTCCACATGTAAAATCATCATTGGCTGTAGGAAACACGTATCGGCTCATCGTTGGGACAGATGTCATCCACTCATTGGACGGAAGGCGCCTATGATACGTCGACACATGGCACGGACCAACAGAGGCCCATTCCTGTGAAAAGGCCGGCCCAATAAAAATTAGCAGGCCAGCCCATATAAGGCCTACTTGTGTCAGGTCCATTTAAGCCCACGGCCCATACGAGATGTGCCAATTCGACACGTAAACGGCCCGTTAAATATTTGATGCCATTGCAGCCCATTGTCAGTTCGAGCCCGTTAACAACCCGCTATATATTTGGGCTCAATATCAGCCCGATGAGATTTCGGCCTGTTAACGGCCCATTTAATGGATGGGCCAATTTTAAGGATGTGCATCTTTCGGCCTTTTAGCGACCCATTTAAATGTTGGGCTAGTTTATGGCCCGGTGTGTCTTTCAGCCTGTTGACGACCCATAAATCTGATGGGCCATTTGTTGTCGGACCTGAGTTTCAGCCTTTTGGCGGCCCATTTAAGTGTTGGGCCAATTTTCTGGCCCGGTGTCACTTTCAGCCTGTTGACGGCCCATAAATCAGTTGGGCCATTTGTAGTCGGACCTGAGTTTGGGCCTTTTAGCGACCCATTTAAGTGTTGGGCCAATTCCGGCCTGTGTACCTTTAAATGCATTAACGGGCCATAAATGAGTTGGGCCATTTGTAGTCGGACCTTAGTTTTGGCCTTTTAACGGCCCTTGGCCTTCATGGTCCAATACCAGCCCGGTTTCTCTTTCGGCCTGCTAAAAGCCCACAACACAGTTGGGCCATTTACAATACGACCAGACTTTCAGCCTCTTAGCGGCCCATGGTCTTCATGGTCCAGTACAAGCTCGCTGTCTCTTTCGTCCTGCTAAAGGCCTATAGTATAGTTGGGCCATATGTAGCCCAAACTTTGTAACGACATGTTAACGGCCCATGAAATAAACTGGGGCCACCTGTTGCCCGCTTGGATGTCGGCCTGTTAACGACCCGGGAGGTAAGAGGGCCGACCATTAACTTTCAGCCTAGTAACGACCCATTAACTTAATGGGCCCACTAAAGTTCGTACATGTCTTTAGGCCAAATTAGATAATTTGAGCCCATTACGATGAGCAATTATGCACAGGACCAAAACCGATCACGCAAAGGTACGGCATACAGGGAATAACGTTGCACATCCAGCATATACTACAGGAAATTACATCCACTGGGCAATCAAAGATTGATGCCAGTGCAAATAAATGAGCAGAACCTAACCATCTACAACGTCACAATCTGCAACCTTAGCATAGATGACGCCCATAAGCATGTTGGCAAGTTCTTTGTGCTTCGCTACACTTTCTCTGAAAACATTAATCAGTTGTTGTGTCGCACAACTCTGCACCTCTGATTCATCCACCATTTTCATCATTGTTTCAGCCATTAATTGGTTCACAAACATACATTTATTCCGTTGCATTCGAGATAGAGGATACTGAACAGATTCAGATGGCGATTTTTGCAGGCTTGTATTATTGATAGTGGAGAGTGTCTCGACCACTGCATCATAACATAAATTAGGACGGGAACCAAACAGATTAATCATGCGTTATTGCCATATTACCTGGCCTAGATTTACTGGAAAGAAACAATGGGGTTGCCTTGCTGTTTTCGAGTTTGTCTTCTTATCTTGACAACCTGCACAAAATTAACACACTAGCATTGCTATCATTGGCCAAGTCAGATAATAGGAAAGCAACATTGACACAACGAATGTTTGGGAAACTAGCCTACACCAAATTAACACAATATGGCACAGCTATCATCAGCCAGGTAAGGTAGTACGAAAGCAACATTGACACAATGAATGAATGGGCAACCAGAGAAGCACTACAATTCAGTAATGTGCGTGATATGAGATAGTACATTCATGCAGCTCAGTATGCAAAACTACCAGGCAGTTTTCCTTACAAAAATCAACATTGGCACCTTTAACATTTTTCTACAACTAATTTTAGATTAGATAAAGGTTAGATTCATGCCGATTAAGAAAATACATGTGGATGTAAAAATGTAGTGTATACAACATGTACTTACATCAGCATTGGAGCCTGAGAGAATTCCATAAGATATTTTCCTCGAATACGATCCCAATGGAGGAAGTCTTCTATCGTTTAACCTTATTTTCTAAAAGAGAGATGGGTAAGAAACATGTAGAAAATATGATCAGAATGCTATAAAATTTCATGATGCGAGGATACACACACGCTTCTTAGAATGGAATTGACATTCTTTTGCTGGACTAGAGCGGACTAGTTCTCTGGCCACTGGAATCTGCTTATTATCAGTGGGACTTGGATTTCTCTGTGCTGGAGCAGTATCTATGAAAAATGGAATTGGTTTATTATCACCTGGCGTTTGGATCTTTTGCAAAGACCTGGTTTGTAACCCTTCAGATTCTAACATAGCCGTCTTCCCCTTGCATGCCTTATATAGAAGAATGGTGATGCAGTTATAAAACATGCTACAGCAGAGATGGAATAGGTACTGAAGAATAGAAAGGCATGACATATTGACATGTATTCCCTCCATCCGGAAATAAATGGACGGGTCTAGGCGTATTTTAGTTCTAGATACATCCAGTTTTATACATTTCCGTGACATTTAATCCGGATGGAGGGAGTATGATGTAAGAGCTAGGGATACGACAGGACAATACAGGAAAAAAACACTGAAAAACCCACTGCAGAACCAAAGTATTCAAACCCACTGATATGAGATAGTACACTCATGCAGCTCAGGATGGAAAACTACCAGGCAATTTTCCTTACAGAAATCAACATTGTGGCCTTTAATCATACATTTTGCTACAACTAAATTTAGATCAGATAAATGTTGGATTCACGCCGATTAACAAAATACATGCTGATATAAAAATATAGTGATATACAACAGGTACTTACATCTACATTTAGCCGCAGAGAGAATTCCTGCAAGAATCTTTCCTCATAAATGATACCATTGCAGAAATTCTTCTATCTGTTAAGCTTATTTTCTAAAAGAGAGATGGGTAAGAAACATGTAGAAAATATGATCAGCATGCTATAAAATTTCATGATGCAAGGATGCGCACACGCTTCTTAGAATTGAGTTGACATATTTTTTCTTGACTAGAGCGGACTAGTTCTTTGGCCACTGGAATCTGCTTATTATCAGTAGGAGTTGGGTTTCTCTGTGCTAGAGCAGTATCTATAAAAACTGGAGTTGGTTTATTATCTCCTGGTGTTTGGATCTTTTGCAAAGGCCTTGTTTGTAACCCTTTAGATTCTAACATATTCGTCTTCCCCTTGCATGCCGTGTATAGAAGAATGGTGCTTTAATTATAAAACATGCGACAGCAGAGAGATGGAATAGGTACTGAAGAATAGAAAGGCATGACATATTGACATGGATTCCCTCCATCCGGAAAAAATGGATGGGTCTAGGCGTATTTCACTCCTAGATACATCCTTTTTTATCCATTTCGGCAACATGTAATCCGGACGGAGGGAGTATGGTGTAAGAGCTAGGGATACGACAGGACAACACAGCAAAAAAAACACTAGTTGAATGTAAAATTATATGCTAGCGGAATACGTACAGAAATAACTAAGGCAACATACACATGTATGATTGGGAAAATAAGATGGCATTGCAACAGAGCACTAGAACAACACTTCAATGTAAAAAAACATAGTATGGCAGACAGATGAAGTACATACTGATGAATAACAATGCATAAGATATTCAGAAGCATGATGTCCAGATTAAGCAGATGGCATTGCGATAGAGTAGAATGACAGTACTTGAATTTGAAAACATGTTATCATGAATGGAATAGGTACTGGAAAACAGGAAGGCATGATATATTTACATGCATGATCAGCATGCTAAGCACATGGCATTGCAACAGAGTAGATACACTCCATGACATTATATGCATGTTGTTCCCATATCACAGGCCAAGTTAGAGCAAGGACCTTGTGGGGTGAAGAAGATTCATCATCTTTCTGCAAGTCTTCTGAAGAACCGCCTTTACATGTTCCATCATATTGGGTATCATTGACATCAAGTTCATTGGCCTTTATATTGCTCCGTGAGGTTCTTGTGGATATATCAGTGTGTGCAATTATATCTGACATGCATGGAAGATAACTAGTAGTTAGATTTATGTAAATGAGTGCCTGTAGGAGACGACATAAATAGTAGGACTGGGGTTAACTAGCAGCAACAGGTCTCATAAACTAAAGGGAGAACACATATGAAAGCTACAGAATATGTATCGTTTGTACTAGAGATTAACTAGATGGCACACAAAAGTATTAAAGAACAACATAGGTAATACTAGAAGTGTTATAATACTATAATCACCAGCCTGTGGGGTAGCATTGGCTGATGGATGATAACTATGGAACAACGTTACCTAAAGAACAAGTATCTTAGCTGAACTATGGAACATCGTGAACTCCTGAACAAGACCCGTAAAAGATCAGCATGAACATACAGTCAAATGTGATGATCTATTTTCCGTGCTTGAATGAATAACAAAGCCATAAATGTTGCACACAAGTAAGATGAGGGTACAACCTATCTGGCTGCCATCCATAGGAGTGAGCATCATGTGCTGACTTGTCGATGGCCCTGCAGTTGTTGTGGCTGTCCATGTCGGGCACGTGCATTCGATGCAGGGAACTATTGAGTGGGGACTATAGCTCCCTTCGGGTGTATGCTTCCCTTGTTGGAGCAGCTGCGCTGAGTCGGAAGACGGTGTGTCTGAAGATGCAGATAACACATAATGTTAAGAATGACATATCTCTTTGATCCAAAGAAATACACTAAGAGATCAACAGCAAGGTACGAGAGTGGTCACACGTCTGTTGACTGAAGACTAAATTGGGGTCACACGATTTTATTTTATTTTGGCACTGTCCGATATACACCGGATGGCTTGATGGCCGTCTTGTGCCTCCCGGCTGACACTATTCGGAATCTTCCCCGAAGAGCCAGCGAGTAACGGAAGAGCAGCCTGCCTCCGCCGTCCGTGGCCCCGGCCAAAACCCCGCTCCCCACCCCACCGCACTGCCGTGGTTGCGCCGCCCCCGGGCCAGTCCACGAAGACTCCCCGTCATCCAGATCCGGCGACGGCAGTACCTTCAACCCACGCAACTCTAAAAGATAGCCATCTAAGCGATTCTTCTGCGGGGAACTTGCGGCCCCGCACCCTTACGTTATACACCAGCCAACCGGCAGCCTAGGAGCTCCGCCGCCTCGAGGGTTTTGCTTCCCATTGGTAATCGATTGGCCCAGAATGAAAATTCAGACAACTGACTCCTAAATAAAGTGATTTCAGATGAGGGTGCGACCTATCTGGCGGCATGGTAAAGTAGGCAGGTCCAGCTGCCGAGTCGGTGAGGCTGGCGCGGTTGCGGTGGCGACCGGCGGCAGGGAAAGAGCGATGTCGCCACGGTCGACGGCTTCGCGGAAGCAGCGCCAGGACTCTGGACGGACCCGAAGTTGGAGCTGCTCCGGTGCCGTGAACAACGGCGGGGGTGAATCGGCTCCGGTACGGTTCACGCGGCCGCTGTCGAGGCAGCACCAGCAGCACGGAATAAGAGGCACATGGCCCAGTGCACGATGGCAATTGGACAGCGTCTCCAGCATTAGGGAGGAGGGCGGCTGTGAAATTGGTGCGGTGGGGGCGCCATGGAGGTGGGGTTGAGGTTTCGCGGCTCGGGAGAAGGGAGCTTCCCGGGGAGAAGGTGATTTGGCGCCCACGAGGTATGAATGGGGGGTGGGCGAGGAACTGGGAGGAGTGGAACCATGTCTTCGGACGCATTTATGCGAAATGTGAAGGGGAGTTACAGTTCTACCCTTTCCTATAGGCTTCTCGGCCTGGAGTGCGTGTCTTTGAGGGTCGAGGATAGTAGAGTAACTTTGCTTCTCCCCAAATAGTGGGCGGAGGCGATTTGAGGCAGGAGGGCGTGTTTTGAAATATAGTGGGCGCGGGCGATTTCGGGTGAGGAGAACGTGTTTTGAAATAGTGGGCGCGAGCTATTTCAGGCGAGGAGAGCGTGTTTTGCCGACCATGGTTTATGAATTATTCGGCACATGTCATTTCGGCCGAGAAGGCGCTCTTGGATGAAGTTACTAACCTACCCTTGATGTACAACGGGCCAATTGATGTGTGTCTCACATAGGACGGTAATTTCGCGTCTCCCATTTATTTGCTCGGGCGAATTTCGCCGAGCAGAGGATGTTTAACGGTTCGTTCAAAATTTGGGAGAATGAGCATCCTCATCTACCTTACCAAGTCGATTCGAATCAAATTTTGAAATATTAGCTTGCCACTTCTTTTTTAGATGGAGAGATGATGCTCGGGAATAATGTGTTTTTACATGCTCGTTGCTAGCGATTTACTATATGACAAATAGTTGACCCATTCAAAAACGTGAATCAAACCCAAAATGAAATATCTCGATTCAATGAACTAGCTCGTTCAGTATGTCAAAATAGTGAACTAAATCCAAAATTGAACACCTCAATCAAGTAGCATGTTGTATAGTGTTATAGTACTCCATGAACATGTTGAAAGTCAAATTAATGAACTTGTTTGATATACGCATATATCCGCTCATGTGTGGATTGCAGACAACATGTTCTCCAATTTAAATATTTGAATGCAAGTTTATATCGAAACATGGTTTATATCAGTCTTTGATGCATAAAACGCGACCTCCCCTCTCCGGACTCATGTTCTCTCTCTCTCACTCTCACGACAATCTTTAATTCTGCCTTGCATCCGACACCAAACCCTTTTTGGTCCCTCACCCTTTATCCCTCTCTCTCCTTGTGTGTATGTGTGTGGGGGGGGGGGTCTTTCTAGTTCGCATTCATATATACACCATCTATAGGTCTCTCTACACACTATGTATGATACTCTAGCTAGTCCAAGCTAGATATCTTGGGTGCACTCATCGTACGCACACAAATTCCTTGGCTCTTTGCCCGTAACTCTCTCACGCACCACTATGTCTTCTCGGAGCTCTCCCCCCCCCTCTCAAACTCTCCATCCACCTGGGTCACACATACACATGCATATCTCAGTCGCACTCGATAGGCCCATCTAAAACTCTATCTCTCTCCCTCGTTCTCTCTCCATCTCACACGCACACACACACACACAATCTCATGCCCAGCTAGCCAAGTATGATGGTCTCTGTCGGGGCAGGCTGATCTGGCCCACGAACACCTATGGGACCGGCGGACCGAGCCCCTTTCGGTTCGGTGGGGGGCTGAGGTCGCACGAAGAGCAGATCGAGGCGAAGCACACGAGCGGTTTACCCAGCTTCGGAGCTCTCCGGAGAGATAACACTCCTACTGCTGCATGTCTGAATGTATTGAGTTCTTGCTCAGGAGCGCTGAGTGCTACAATACACACAGGCTGCTAACGAGACCGAGCGTGTCTGGCTTCGAACCCCCTGAACCCCTTCTACGTTGCGCATGGGCCTCCTTTTATATGCTAAAGGGGTCTCCGACAGGTGGCAACGTAGACAAGGGTAAAAATGGAAAAGGAGTAGTTGGTACAGCTACTTGTACAGTGTCTGATGTATCATACCTAACCCGGCGGGGGACAAAGGCATTAAATGCCCGTCTCGTCGCCCTAACAGGTGCAAACATGGACCGTCAGGCGCCACCGCTTGCCACGATGGCTGCATGTCTGCGCGCTTGCCACAGCGCTCCGCTCCGCCTGACCTCGCCACGCGCAGCGCTGGAAAGGTCCTGAGGCGACAGAGTGGATGTGCTGGAGCGCAGGTACAGAGTGGTCTGCCGCGGCAAGCGCCTTGTCGCGGTTGTTGTCTTGTCGTGGTTGTTGTCTTGTCGCGGTTGTTGTCTTGTCGCGTCCGGAAGCTTGTCGCTCACCGGGCCTTCCCGGCAAGCTCCTCTTGCCGGGGCCTTGTCTCCTAGGTGCCTTGGGTGGCCTTCCCGGCAAGCTCCTCTTGCCGGGGCCTTGTCTCCATGGCTTGAATACTTTGTTCTTGAATGGCTCCACAGGAACCACGGAGGACCTTGGTGGTCACCCGGTAAGCCTTGCCGCGGAGGGCTGCAACTGCCCGTGCACAAGTTCGGGATACTAGGGTACCCCTACTCTAGTACACCGACAGGAGCCCCCGGGCCTTGGCCACACACGGTGCGAGCGCTGTTGGGCCAGGCCCAAAACAGGGCATGGGCACGCGCGGCCTGGGTCACACCATAACTTACCCTGGACCCACCACGCCCTCCACGAACGGCACGCGTCGAATGCGGCGTCGTGTGAGAGATCCTGGGCGAGATCATGGGTGGTTTCTTTATTCGAAAAAACGGAACGTCCGCCCCCTCCCTCTTTATAAGCAGGGGAAACAGGGGCAGTCCGCCCATCTCGCCAGTTGCTGTCCAATCTCGAGAAAACCTCCGCTGCTCCCCCCTTCTTCCCAAGGCTGAAAAGAGAGCAGCGCTCACTTCATCGCCACCAGCATCACCAATGCCGTCGATCTCCCTCACCACCTCCGCCATGGCTCCGAAAGCCGACAAGGGGAAGGCCGTGAAGTCGGCCGAGGCGCAGCGGCTCGTGGCGCTATGGAAGGAGCGGGCAATCTTTCCCCCCCAGCTCGCCGCGAGGGAGCTGAGGGAGAACTATTAATTCTTCTGGTAGACGGAGACACGAGCGCATCCGCGCACGAAGGTACTCCCAGCTGCTGCTTCGGAACTAGCTCCGAACGGATATCCCTTCTTTGCGCTCTTCTTCTACTTCAGGATCTGCCCGCCTTTCTCTGAATTTTTCTGCGATATCATGAACACCTACGGGTTCCGCCTCCTTGACTTCACCCCCAATGCTGTTCTGACCATGGCAGTTTTCGCACATCTCTGCGAAAACTTTGTCGGAGTCCATCCAAACGTAGCCCTTTTCTGCCACTTCTTTATGCTCCGAGTTGAGAGAGGAGAGCCTCTTGCCGGAGGAATCGCTTGGATCTCGAGGATCGGCAAGAAGGAAGCCTATCTGGAGGGAGAGCTCCGCAGCAAGTGGGAGGAGTGGAGGGCAGATTGGTGCTGGATTGTCGAGGAGAACCCGCAGCCATTTACCGCCCAGCGCCAAACCCCAATAGTGCGCGGCAACGATTGGAGCAACGTGGCACCGGAAGACGCTATACTGAAGATTGCCATCACCCGGATCCTGCGCCTCAGGCTTGCCGGGCTCACTGTAGGCACCGTTGGCGCAGGCTTTCTTCGCCGCCGCATCGCCCCCTTGCAGGAGAGGAGGAGACCCACCTGGGAGTTCCAGAATGCGGCGGATATCATGAGGCTGCGCCCAGGCCTCAATTTCAACTTCACCGTCTTGGAACTTGACGCGATGCTCTTGGAGCTGTTCAAGCCCGATCCTGATCATCCAGAAATGTTTAGGTTGCCGAGGGGCGTCGTTCCGCTGTGCAAAAATTCCTCGCTCGACCGCATCCGTGCAATGATGCCATTGTGCGACTCGCATGGAATTGTCCCAACTTGGCAAGAGCCTGCAGATGACGTCGTGCGAGTGTTCTTTGACAGCCTGGTAGAAATGCCGGTCCGCCCCGATGAACAGAGGAGCCTCACCCGCGACACCACTTATGATGAGATGCAGCGCATCGCCACCAGGCTGGAAGAAGCGGCAGCAGCCGCTGCCGCGGACGAGTTCGGATTCACCATGGAGGAGGCAGAGGCAGCAGAGGCGGCAAGCCTTGTCGAGCGAAGGGAGTTTGCCGGCGAGGAGGAGCTTGCCGAGCCTAAAGCTGAGTCGAGCGAGCCCGCCGAGGGTGCCTCCTCCCCACCTTCAAACAGCTTGCCGTGAGCGGAGCCCCCCAGCTCCATCAAGAAGGCGTCTTCGCAAGGCCGGAGACGTAGCGGGGTGCCAGACGGGCCAACAGACGCAGGGCCCATGACGCGGCTTCCACCGCTGGCAAGCACTTGTTGCAGCTGGAGCACCTCACGCCAGCCAAGCAATCTGGAGCGGGGCCCTCGCAGTCCACCGGTTCTGCTCCCGCCAAGTGGCCAAGGGAACCTACTCCTCTGACTCGTCGTACCGGAGGCGTGCCAGATTTTGATCTCTCCGCGCTCAGCTCCGATGAGGAAGAAGAAGAGTAAGATTCTTTGCAGCATTTGTAGTTCTTCGGCTTGTTGCTTTGGCTTGTATCTGATTTGCTTTACTCTGAACCCATTCCTTTTCAGGACGCTAGCCCAGAGAGGGTCGAAGAGAGCCAAGGCCCCGGTGATTGTCGTCGAGGACGAACCCACCGCGACAGCAGGGGGCGCGTCCAAGACCACCTTGCCGGACGCGGCAACTCTTCCTCAAAGCAGCCCCCAGCGCAGCCCCCAGCGTAAGTATGTGGTTTACTTCTTGCTGTTCGGCGTGCATGGGTGCCCTTTCTTTGTTGATATCTGACTGTTGATTTGTGTAGGAGCAGAGCAGCCTTACCAGGAGTGCCCTGAAGCCGCTCCTGACATGCCTTCTGCTTCGACTACACCGCCAAGGGAGGATTCCCCGGCAAGGGAGCGTTTTCCGGCAAGGGAGACTTCTCCGGCAAGGGGCAGTTCTCCAGCAAGGGGCAGCTCTCCGGCAAGGGACAGCACCAGCGATCCCCTGGTGGCGGAGACCGTGACTGCAGACCCTAACAAAGGTAATCCTCTTGCCTGAAAACTTTCCTTGTGTTCTTCTTCTTCTGATCTTCTTTTTGAATATTTGCTTGACTTCTCTTCATTTCCCGGTCGTCAGATTCATCTGCCACAGAGCCAATGGAGACCGAGGCCGCAGGCGAGGAGGACGCGCGCGGCAACACTAACGACGCCGCGACAATCGGAGAAGAAGCTGGCGCTGACGAGCCCGCCGGCGAAGAGGCCGCCAAAGCTGCCGCCAGAAGCCGGGCGAGGTCCGCGATCGCACTGACGACCCTGAGGCCGCAGGAGCGCCAGGCGCTACGCCGACCGCTGATCCCTCCGCCGCTGCGGCAGCGTCGGGCTCCGAAGAGCCCCAGCCCGGCGCCTATTTGAAGGCCGGCGATGGCGTCTTCATCAAGCTCCCATGGGCGTCGAGCTCCAGGGCGCCGGCCGAAGGAGAAACTTTTGATGAAGAGCTACTCGCCTCCGCTAGACTGACGCTGGTCGATGCACCGAACAGCAGCGGCGGCGAGTCTGAGGAGGAGCAGCTACTGCGGAAACTGTTGTCGCTCTACCGCGCCCGACAAGCCAAGCTGGAATCCCGGGAAGCGCTTGTCGCGAAGGCGGGAGCAGACATCGAGAAGCGCGCGGAGGAGCTCCGGGGCCTCAACCAGGAAGCTCTCCGGGCCTTGGCAGAGGAGCGGGAGCAACTCGCCGAGGAGCGCAAAGCCTTCCTCCTCGAGAAGGCTGAAGCTGAGGAGCACCAACGGCTTGCCGCCTATTAGCTATCTGCGCAGGAAGGTGAGTTGGCGCAGAGGAAGGTTTATCTTGACAGCCATGAGGAGGATCTAGGCACGCGCGAGCAAACATTTGGCGGGGCTCTCAAGGAAGCAAAGGATGCTGCCGCAGCTGCCGAGGCCACCAAGAAGGAGCTGGAGACGAAGGTGGCGTAGTTGGAGGCCAATCTCAAGGAGAGCGGCGAGGAGCTTCCTGCACTCAAGCACGAGCGCGAGAAGGACGCCTACACTCTTGGCGAGCTGCTGGGTCGTCTCTCCGAGAGGAGCAAGGAGCTCAGCGCTGCCAAGGACTCCAACGCAGATCTTGAGTTGAAGCTGACCACCTTGACTCGGGCGCTGGACGACGCCAGGGAGCAGGAGGTGGCCTTGAAGGAGAAGATCAAGGCCGACGAGGCGCTGCTGGCGAGTGCTGCTGCCGCCCAGAATGCCTTGAGGGAGAATGTGGAGCACTGGACCGAGGGTCTCGTGGATGTTGCTGCAGCCATCGACAGGGAGCTGGCGGAGCTGGGGATGGTGGATCTTGGATATTCCTCCGACGAGCACCTCCAACCCAGCGCCAAGCTCAGCTTGTTCTTCAAGGGCGTGGTGACGGCCCTCCAGCGACTCCGGAAAGAAGTCCCAAAGCAGCTGGCCGAGGGGTCGCGCCAGATCTGCGCGGCAGCTCTTCAAAAGGTGCTGATGAAGGTGACCTTCCGGAATCCAGGCCTCAACCTCACCAACGTTCTCAAGTCCTTGCTGCCGAATGCTGATGTGGAGGCGCTCAAGACTCTTGTCGCACCCATCGTGGACAGGGTGAGCGGGATCAAGAGGGTTGAGGGCGATCGCGTAGATTAGGCCGCCCGCTTTCTCTTTTTCTTGCCGCTGCTGGTCATGTTGTGAGAACACTCTATTAGAGCTGCGACAAGCTATCTTGTAATATAACTCTATTTCGGGTAGTGAGTGCTATGGTAGTTCCTTTACTTGGGTCCTTCCTTTGTATGTTTTGCCCTCGCTTTTAGGGAACTTGTCGGCGCGCAGGCACTGGTCATGGCCGAAGTCTTGAGACGTCACAGCCTTCGGCAGTGTTGCTACCGACAAGAAACCTTGTCGCAACTAGTCACAGCTCACTTAAGTTGTTGAGCGGACTCAAAACAAAGTAAGGGCGCAACTAGCTACGAGTTGGTTCCTCCGTGCACAGTTTTTCCATACAAAGTACGGTCGTTCGAGGAAGATAACTTAAAAATTTAAAACTGATTGCTCAAACTTTAGCAACTTAGCTTTTACATCGTTTGCTTCCTGTAAGGCTAGACTTCCTTGAGCGACGCTTGGTCCACACCATTATCTTCTCCTTCCCCCCCGGCAAACTTGTGTGCGAGGGAACCTTCCTTTCTTTGAGAAAGAGAAAGAAGAGAAAATAAAGATATGGAGCCTTATGGCTCGTTATTGCTTACCGGGGGTAGGTGCTGCATAAAGTGTAAGATAATGCATGCAAAATAGAAGTAGAAAGCATGAAATTGACAAGATGTGCGAAGCACATTAGCTTTACTTATGCACGGGGTCTGCGCCCGGCTTTGTACAAAGGATAACATGCAACATCGGCAAGACTTGTACAAAAGGTGGTTGCCGGAACGGGTTCCGGCAACCGCGCCCTACGGGTAAAACTTACGAAGATGGCGCATGCATGCTATCGCTCGACTCAGCTTCAGGCTCGGCAAGCTCCTCCTCGCCGGCAAACTCCCTTCGCTCGACAAGGCTTGCCGCCTCTGCTGCCTCTGCCTCCTCCACGGTGAACCCGAACTCGCCCGCGGCCGCGGCTGCTGCCGCTTCTTCCAGCCTGGTGGCGATGCGGTGCATCTCATCATCGGTGGTGTCGCGGGTGAGGCTCCTCTGTTCATCGGGGCGGACCGGCATTTCTACCAGGCTGTCAAAGAACACTCGCACGACGTCATCTGCAGGCTCTTGCCAAGTTGGGACAATTCCATGCGAGTCACACAATGGCATCATTGCACGGATGCGGTCGAGCGAGGAATTGTTGCACAGCGGAACGACACCCTTCGGCAACCTGAACATTTCGGGATGATCAGGATCAGGCTTGAACAACTCCAAGAGCATCGCGTCAAGTTCCAAGACAGTGAAGTTGAAATTTAGGCCCGGGCGCAGCCTCCTGATATCTGCCACGTTCTGAAACTCCCAGGCGGGTCTCCTCCTCTCCTGCAAGGGGGCGATGCGGCGGCGAAGAAAGTCTGCGCCAACGGTGCCCTCTGATGTGAGTCCGGCAAGCCTCGGCGCAGGATCCGGATAATGACGGCAATCTTCAGCCTAAGCGTCTTCCGGGGCCAGATTGCTCCAATCGTTGCCGCGCACTATTGGGGTTTGGTATTTGGGCGATAAGCGGCTGCGGGTTCTCCTCGACTATCCAGCACCAATCCGCCTCCATTCCTCCCATTTGCTACGGAGCTCTCCCTCCAGATAGGCTTCCTTCCTGCCCGATCCTCGAGATCCAAGCGATTCCTTCGGCAAGAGGCTCCCCTCTCTCAACTCGGGGCATAAAGAAGTGGCGGAAAAGGGCTACGTTTGGATGGACTCCGACAAAGTTTTCGCAGAGATGTGCGAAAACTGCCATGGTCAGAACAACATTGAGGGTGAAGTCAAGGAGGCGGAACCCGTAGGTGTTCATGATGTCACAGAAAAATTCAGAGAAAGGCGGGCAGAGCCCGCAGTAGAAGAAGAGCACGAAGAAGGGATATCCGTTCGGAGCTAGTTCCGAAGCAGCAGCTGGAAGTACCTTCGTGCGCGGATGCGCTCGCGTCTCCGTCGACCAGAAGAGGTAGTAGTTCTCCCTCAGCTCCCTCGCGGCGAGCTGGGGGGGGGAGATTGCCCGCTCCTTCCGTAGCGCCGCAAGCCGCTGCGCCTCGGCCGACTTCACGGCCTTCCCCTTGTCGGCTTTCGGAGCCATGGCGGAGGTGGTGAGGGAGGTCGACGGCGTTGGTGACTCTGGTGGCGATGGGGCGGGCGCTGCTCTCTTTTCAGCCTTGGGAAGAAGGGGGAGCAGCGGAGGTTTTCGAGATTGGACAGCAAGCTGGCGAGATGGGCGGACTGCCCTGTTTCCCTGCTTATAAAGAGGGAGGCGGACGCCCGTTTTTCCGAATAAAGACACCACCCACGATCTCGCCCACGATCTCTCACACGACGCCGCATTCGACGCGTGCCGTTCGTGGAGGGCGTGGTGGGTCCGGGGTAAGTAATGGTGTGACCCAGGCCGTGCGTGCCCGTGCCCTGTTTTGGGCCTGGCCCAACAGCGCTCGGCACCGTGTGGCCCGAGCCGGGGCTCTGTCGGTGTACTAGAGTAGGGGTACCCTAGTATCCCGAACTTGTGCACGGGCGATTGCAGCCCTCGGCAAGGCTTACCGGGTGACCGCCAAGGTCCTCCGTGGTTCCTTTGGAGCCATTCAAGAACAAAGTATTCAAGCCAGGGAGACAAGGCCCCGGCAAGAGGAGCTTGCCGGGAAGGCCACCCAAGGCACCTAGGATACAAGGCCCCGGCAAGAGGAGCTTGCCGGGAAGGCCCGGTGAGCGACAAGCTTCCGAACGCGACAAGACAACAACCGCGACAAGACAACAACCGCGACAAGGCGCTTGCCGCGGCAGACCACTCTGCACCTGCGCTCCAGCACATCCACTAACGTGTCACCCTGGGACCTTTCCAAGCGCACGTGGCGAGAGGTTGTGCAGCCAGCGGTGCGCGGTGGCAAGCGCCGCTGACAAGTTTGCCATCGTTGAAGTCCTTGCCGCCAAATGCTGATGTGGAGGCGCTCAAGACCCTTGTCGCACCCATCGTGGACAGGGTGAGCGGGATCAAGAGGGTTGAGGGCGATCGCGTAGATTAGGCCGCCCGCTTTCTCTTTTTCTTGCCGCTGCTGGTCATGTTGTGAGAACAATCTATTAGAGCTGCGACAAGCTATCTTGTAATATAACTCTATTTCGGGTAGTGATTGCTATGTTATTTCCTTTACTTGATTCCTTCCTTTGTATGTTTTTGCCCTGCGCTTTTAGGGAACTTGTCGGCAGCACACTGGCCTTGAAGCTGAGTGCGAGACGTCGGCCTTCGCTGGTGGTGCCGCTACCGACAAGAAACCTTGTCGCAGCTAGTCGCAGCTCACTTAAGTTGTTGAGCGGACTCGAAACAAAGTAAGGGCGCAAGCAGCTACGAGTTGGTTCCTCCGCGCACAGGTTTTCCATACAAAGTACGGTCGTTCGAGGAAGATAACTTAAAAATTTAAAACTGATTGCTCAAACTTTATAAACTTAGCTTTTTTGTAGTTTGCTTCCCGGTAAGGCTAGACTTCCTTAATGACGCTTGGTCCACACCATTATCTTCTCCTTTCCCCCCGGCAAACTTGTGTGCGAGGGAACCTTCCTTTCTTTGAGAAAGAAAAGGAAGAGAAAATAAAGATATGGAGCCTTATGGCTCGTTATTGCTTACCGGGGGTAGGTGCTGCACAAAGTGTCAGATAATGCATGCAAAATAGAAGTAGAAAGCATGAAATTGACAAGATGTGCGAAGAACATTAGCTTTACTTATGCACGGGGTCTGCGACCCGCTTTGTACAAATGATTACAAGCAACATCCTCAAGACTTTTACAAAAGGTGGTTGCTGAACGGGTTCCGCAACCGCGCCTCTCACGGTAAAACTTACGAAGATGCTCAATGTTCCGTGAGTTGCTCACCGAATGCCATCTTCGGTCTCAAGGTGGACAGCGCCGAGCCTAGTGACTCGTTTCACCCGATAAGGGCCTTCCCACTTGGCGTCAACTTGTTGGAATTCTTGGCGGACTGAACGGCGAAGAACAAGGTCGCCTTCCTCGAGACTTCCGGCATTAACTTTGCAGCTATGGTAGCAGCGCAAAGCTTGCGGGTATCGAGCAGCTCGTCTGACAACTGAAGGCGATCCCCTCAAGGAGCAGCGCGTCATCTTGTCGCAATGCTCTTGCTCAAGCTCATCATAAGCGAGCACCCGAGGTGATCCGTATACGAGTTCCATGGGGAGAACTGCCTCTGCTCCATAGACTAGAGCGAAAGGTGTCTGGCCAGTGGCTCGATTTGGCGTCATCCTGATCGACCAAAGAACCACCGGCACATCTGCTGCTGCGGAACATTCGCTTCCACGGGCGAGATCCTGCGGCTCAGCCGAGCTTAGCGTTCCCGGCAAGTTTGCGGAGCAAAACTTGTCGGGAGCGTCGCTTCAACGGAACAAACCCTAGGGCTTGCCGAGCAGCATCGCTCCTCAGCACTTGCCGGTGGAGCTCGATGGTGCGTCCTCGACGGTAGCGCAGCACTCCGAAGAGGTGCGCTTGCCGGAGTGGGCATCAGAGCTCTTGCCGGACTTGGAGCGTCCGCTTCAACGGAACAAACCCTAGGGCTTGCCGGAGCAGACTGCTCCTCAGCACTTGCCGGTGGAGCTCGATGGTGCGTCCTCGACGGTAGCGCAGCACTCCGAAGAGGTGCGCTTGCCAGAGTGGGCATCAGAGCTCTTGCCGGACTTGGTCTTGATCTTGAGGACCTTCTTGACGGCAACTTCGGGAAGCTCTGCGTAGATCCATCCTTGTCGAGACCAGAGCTTGCCGGTGAAGCCCCCTGCTCGTCGCGGGATGCACCTGCCATGGTTGCTAGCTCATCATCAGCCTCCCTTCCTCAGCACGTGCACACTTGTCGGCCAGGGCATATAGCTCACTGACGTCTCTGATCTTGCACATCGCCATCTCCTCCCGCATCCTGCGGTTTCGCACTGATGGAACGCGCTGATTACAAGGGCGAGGTGGACATCTAGGATGTTGTGCTGTACACGGCTGAATCTCTGAATGTACTTGGCGCAGGGCTCTCCTTCCTTCGGGCGGCAGATGAAGGTCGCTCTCTTGGCCATGAGGCTTGTGGCCGCCTGTAAAGGCACCGACAAACTGATGGCATAGATCTGCCCGAGAGGATATGGAGTTGTCCGGCAAGTGCATGAGCCAAGATCTGACATTGGGTTTGAGCACCAGCGGGAAGTAGTTGGCCAGGATCTTGTCGTCTCGCCCCCCGGCAGCTTGCACCGCGATGGTGTAGATGCTGAGGAACTCCGACGGATGCGTCTTGCCATCGTACTTCTCTGGTACGTCTGGCTTGAAGTTCTTCTTGCTGGGCCACTGGACTTGCCGCAGCTCACGAGTGAACGCAGGGCAACCTACCGCGTACGGCAAGTCGCCTGGTTCCTCTGGCGCATGCATGTCGACAGAGGGCCCAAAGACGCTGGTCGGATTGACGCCGCGCTTCTCTTGGCGCCGATGCGCGAAGTTCGAGCGCCTTCTTCTTGTCGTTCGTGAAGAACTTGGCGCTGATCGCGACGAGCTCGTGGATCCGATGATGCGGTGGGGTCGCTGTCGAGGTGGATCCGGCGAGTCGGCGATCTTGGCCTTCGGGGCGGAGAGTGCATGGTGGTTGCACCCCCACCGGTTTTGTCTGCAGGTGGCAAGCCTCAGGCGCAGGATCCGGATGACGGCAATCTTCAACCTAGCGTCTTCCGGGGCCAGATTGCTCCAATCGTTGCCGCGCACTATTGGGGTATGGCGCTGGGCGGTAAACGGCTGCGGGTTCTCCTTGACAATCCAGCACCAATCCGCCCTCCATTCCTCCCATTTTCTACGGAGCTCTCCCTCCAGATAGGCTTCCTTCTTGCCGATCCTCGAGATCCAAGCGATTCCTCCGGCAAGAGGCTCCCCTCTCTCAACTCGGGTGTAACGCCCTCGATGCGGCTATATCTCCCACGTGTCGAAGCACGACTTAGAGGCATAACCGCATTGAAAGCAATGTTGCAAGTGTGGTAATCTTCACACAACCCATGTAATACATAAGGGAAAGAGATACATAGTTGGCTTACAATCTCCACTTCACACAATACATAAATAAACATCCATCATCCAGATTACACTCAAGGTCCAACTACGGAACCAAAATAAAATAAGACTACCCCAAATGCTACACAGATCCCCGATCGTCCCAACTGGGCTCCACTACTGATCATCAGGAAAAGACACATAGTAACGACCACGTTCCTCATCGAACTCCCACTTGAGCTCGATTGCGTCATCTGCTTGACCGCATCGTCGGCACTGCAACTGTTTTGGTAGAATCTGTGAGTCACGGGGACTCAGCAATCTCACACCATGAGATCAAGACTATTTAAGCTTATAGGAAGGACAGAGTGGTGAGGTGGAGCCGCAACAAGCGACTAGCATATATGGTGGCTAGACTTCGCGAAAAGAGAGCGAGAAGAGAAGCAAAGCGCGGTCGTGAAGCTAGTAGCGATCAAGAAGTGATCCTGAACTACTTACGTCAAGCATAACTCCAACACCGTGTTCACTTCCCGGACTCCTCCGAGAAGAGACCATCACGGTTATACACGCGGTTGATGTGTATTAATTAAGGTCAACTTCGGGTTTTCAACAACCGGACATTAACCAATTCCCATCTGCCTCATAACCGCGGGCACGGCTTTCGAAAGATAATACCCTGCAGGGGTGTCCCAACTTAGCCCATAATAAGCTCTCACGGTCAACGAAGGATATTCCTTCTACCGGGAAGACTCGATCAGTCTCGGAATCCCGGACTACAAGACATTTCGACAGCAATAAAACAAGACCAGCAAAGCCGCCCGATTGTGCCGACAAATCCCGATAGGAGCTGCACATATCTCGTTCTCAGGGCACATCCGGATGAGACAGGCTACGAGTAAAACTAGGCCTCGAGTTTCCCTGAGGTGGCCCCGCAGGCGGCTCGGTTCGGGCCAGCACTCGAAGGAGCACCGTCCGGGGTTAAAATAAAAGATGACCCTCGGGCTCGCGAAAACCCGGGGAAAAAGGCTTAGGTGGCAAATGGTAAAACCAATGTTGGGCCTTGCTGGAGGAGTCTTATTCAAAGCGAACTGTCAAGGGGCTCCCATAAATCACCCAACCGTGTAAGGAACGCGAAATCAAGGAACATAACACCGGTATGACGGAATCTAGGGTGGCAAAAGTGGAACAAAACACCAGGCATAAGGCCGAGCCTTCCACCCTTTACCAAATATATAGATGCATTAATTATAGAAGATATATTGTGATATCCCCAACAAGTAAACATGTTCCAACAAGGAACAACATCTCCATGTTCCAACAAGGAACAAACTTCATCTTCACCTGCAACTAGCAACGCTATAAGAGGGGCTGAGCAAAGCGGTACCATAGCCAATCAACGGTTTGCAAGGAAAAGAAGGTTAGGGGCTCGACATGGCAATATGGGTGGCATGATATAGCAAGTGATAGGCATCGTAGCATTGGCATAGCAAAAGAGCGAGCATCTAGCAAGCAAAGATAGAAGTGATTTCGAGGGTATGGTCATCTTGCCTGTAAGGTTCTCAGAGTTGTCGAAAGCTTGATCCTCGTAAGCGTTCTCAACAGGTTCCTCGTTCACGTACTCGTCTCCCGGCTCTACCCAATCAAGAACACAAACAATGGAACCACAATAAATCACGGTGCAATGCACAAGCAACATGATGCAATACATGGCATGATATGCGAGATGTGATATGCAATGCGTATGCGTGCTCCGGAAGGAAAATGATGAACCAGGCATCAACTTGGAAAACCAAGTATGCCGCTGGAAAGGTGAGATGATTTCGGTTGAAATCGATATAAAGATCACCGGAATCGGATGCACGGTTTGCAAATGACAAGCAAAACAAGAATGGCACAAATCTGCCATTAACAGTATGATACCACTTAGCAAGCAACAAGAAATTAAGCTACTGCACCCAAACGTACCAACAAAGCATATGGCAGTGATCTACTCAAGATGCTTGACAAAAGATGAACACTGAGCTACAACTAATTTACAACATAACAGGTCCAAACAAGCATGGCAAAAGTGCAAAATATATCAGCTTCAAAAGTCCCTTACTGAGCATGAGCCAAAAGGGATCAGAAAATGCAATAGAACCCATGTCAACATTGCAAGTTTCGTTAACAGATTCAGCAACAGGGCATGACAAAAACAGATAACAAGTAGGCATGTTTAAGAGCTCGATGCACTCACTACAGAGCATTACATGATAAACTAAGCATACATCCATCAAGAATACATGGCATAGAAGCTATACATGGAAAGAACAACATCATAGCATACACGGATCAACTACAACAACCTTGGCAAAATTGAATAACATGTAAACAATCTGCCAGGAAACATTTTATAGCAAAAGTAGAGCTCGATTGACTCAAGCTATGTCACTCCATAATTGCAAACAAGGGCATGGATGTATAGAGCATAACCATATGTTCAAAACATCCTTACTGAAGTATCTCAAAATATGCATGGATCTCTCGGTAGCATCAAGTTAACGTGGCATAAAAATATTAGCAAAACAGGGGCTGAAATCAGCAACATCATGAAGCCTGGTATGCATGCTTGTGCTCGTCACCACAGAGATCACAAAAATACATGGCATACACCCCTGTAAAGGTGGCATGGCATATTATAAAACACATGTAGGACTCAAGTTCATAGGATGCACACATCAATCATGGCAAAAATGACAATAGTGCATGTTCTGATAAGAATCTGAAACAAACATCACATGGCCCTCTTCTAACAGCATTTCTGGAATCACGATGAGCTCAAATGAAAATGATGCAATGAGATAAAATGATGCACTCATCGAGGCGAACAATTCGGTATGCTACACGCCCGAAACGGGGCCACGGGTGCAAAGTTGTGATGCGATGAACATGCAACAATTTTAACAGCAGAATATGACAGTGAAAAAAACGGGGAGAACGAGGTCAACCAGATCGGATCTGGATCCGGGCGTGTGGACTACGAGGTTAAATCACCGAGCGAGGCTGCCGAGTCGGAGGCGATCGGGCGGGCGGGCGGGATCCGGGCGTGGAGCGGAGACGCCGGGCGCCGGTGGCTGCCGGAGTCGGGAAGGACGGGCCGGGCGGAGTCGGAGGCCGGAGGCCGGAGCGGAGGCGGCGGGCGACGGAGTTCTGGCGGGCGGCGCGCCGAGGCGGCAAAGCGGCGGAGATCCGCGGCCGTGGCCGAGCGCTGGCTGCGGCCGAGGCGGCGCGGGATCGCGGGCGGCGGGCGCGGGCGCGGCCCGGGAGCGAAGCAGGAGGGCCTGTGAAGCCTGTGGCCAGCGGGGTTGGCGCTGGCGGGGCTGGCGCTGGCGGGCCACGTGGCGCTGGCCTGGCCCGGGCAAGTGGCGGCGGACGTGTCCGGCGGCACGGAGAGGGAAGATTGTTAGGGTTTGCCCGGATTTGGAGGGGGAGATGCATATTTGTAGGTAGAGGGAGCTAGGAGTGTCCAAATGAGGTGCGGTTTTCGCCCACACGATCGTGATCCGACGACGGAGAGCATGGAAGTGACTTAGATGGGTTATTGGGCTGTTTTGGAGGGGTGTTGGGCTGCAACTCAAAAGAGGACTTTATGGATATGCGGATAACCGTTGGAGTACCAAACGAGCTCCAAATGACCCGAAACTTGACAGGTGGTCTACCGGTGGTGTACCAAGGCCACTTGGCAAGGCTCGGTCCATTCCGATAAAGTTTAGTACCCGCTCACGGAAAAATTTAAAAGGGGACGCTTTGGGACATAGGAGTGCCGGATTGCAAAACGGACAACGGGGAAAATGCTCGGATGCATGAGACGAACACGTATGCAAATGAGATGCACATGATGACATGATATGACATGCATGACATAAACAAAATGCAAAACAAAAGACAAAAACCCAACCATGGAGGGAATATCATATCACAATGCCGAAAATGGCAAGAGTTGGAGTTACAAATATGGAAAGTTACATCCGGGGTGTTACAACACTCCACCACTACAAGAGGATCTCGTCCCGAGATCTAGGACTGAAAGAACTCCGGATATTCAGAACGGAGGTGATCCTCGTGTTCCCAGGTGGCTTCTCAGTCGGAATGGTGCGACCACTTCACTTGCAGGAATTTGATAGACTTGTTGCGAGTCTTGCGCTCAGTTTCTTCAAGAATAGCAACGGGGTGCTCATGATAAGAGAGATCTTCTTGGAGGTCAATTTCTTCGAAGTTGATAGTGCGCTCAGGAGTCTTGAAGCACTTGGGAAGCTGTGACACAGGAAACACGTCGTGCACGTTTGCGAAGTTGGAGGGAAGCTCAAGTTGATAGGCGAGATCGCCTCTTTTGCCAATGATCTTGAAAGGACCCACGTATCTAGGGGCAAGCTTCCCTTTGATACCGAAGCGACGAGTGCCTTTCATTGGAGAGACGCGAGGTAGACATGGTCTCCGATTTCAAAAGCCACATCACGGTGCTTGTCATCATAATAGCTCTTATGGCGCGATTGCGGCGGCTTTGAGATTCTCACGAATGACTTTGCACATTTCTTCGGCTTCGCGTGATCAAGTCGTTGCCAAGAAGTTGGCGTCACCGCCTCATACCAATTAAGAGGAGTACGACACTTTCTGCCATAGAGAATTTCGAATGGGGCCGTGCCCGAACTCGCTTGGAAGTTGTTGTTGTAGGAGAACTCGGCATATGGAAGACAATCTTCCCACTTCATACCGAAGGAAATGACACAAGCCCTGAGCATGTCTTCGAGGATTTGATTGACTCGCTCAACTTGGCCACTTGTTTGAGGATGGAAAGCTGTGCTGAAACGAATGTTGGTGCCCATGGCCTTCTGAAAAGAATCCCAAAACTTGGAGGTAAAAATGCTTCCACGGTCTGAAGAGATCAATTGTGGAATGCCGTGCAAGGAGACAATTCTGGAGGTGTATAGCTCTGCCAACTGAGGTGCTGTGATAGATTCTTTGATAGGAAGAAAATGAGCCACATTAGTAAGCTTGTCAATGACAACGAAGATAGCATCATTTCCACGCTTGGACTTAGGAAATCTAGTCACGAAGTCCATTTCGATATGATCAAACTTCCATTCTGGAATAGCAAGAGGTTGGAGGAGACCAGCTGATCGTTGGTGTTCTGCTTTCACTCTTCTGCAGACATCACACTCATTCACGAACTGAGCAATTTCTCGCTTCATTCGAGTCCACCAATACGACTGCTTGAGGTCGTGGTACATCTTCGCATTTCCGGGATGAATGGATAGAAGGGAATTGTGTGCCTCGCTCAAAATGACTTTACGTAGATCACCCTTAGGAACCACAATCCGGTCCTCGAAGAAAAGAGTATCTTTGTCATCAATGTGGAAGCACTTGTACTTGGAAATGCCCTTGTCGATACCACGTTTCACCTTTTTCACCATGGTATCCAGGAGTTGAGCCTCACGAATTTGGTCTTCCAAAGTAGGAGAAACTAAGAGGTTGGCAAGAAAGCCTTGAGGAACAACTTGAAGATTCAGCTTGCGGAAAGCTTCACAAGGATCCGGTTGGAAAGGCTTGAGAATTAAGCTGTTGCAATAAGCCTTCCTGCTCAAAGCATCTGCAATCACATTGGCCTTGCCCGGAGTATATTCAATACTTGGGTTGTATTCTTGAATCATTTCTACCCATCGAGTTTGCCTGAGGCTGAGGTTGGGTTGAGTGAAGATATACTTGAGGCTCCTGTGATCGGTGAAAATGTCCACTTTCCTTCCCAACAAGAGATGTCTCCAAGTTATTAATGCATGGACAACTGCCGCCAACTCAAGATCGTGAGTGGGGTAGTTCTTTTCGTTGGGCTTCAGCTGACGAGAGGTATAGGCCACAAATTTTTTCTCTTGCATTAACACAGCACCGAGACCTTGAAGAGAAGCATCACAGAAAACTTCGAATGGCTTGGATTCATCAGGAGGAGTCAAGATAGGAGCTGTGACGAGTTTCTCTTTGAGAGTATTGAAAGCAACATCACACTCAGGAGACCAGACATACTTCACATGCTTCTGGAGGAGGTTGGAAAGAGGCTTTGCAATCTTAGAGAAGTTCTCAACAAATCTTCGGCAATAGCTTCCAAGACACAGAAAACTGCGAAGCTGCTTGACATTCTGAGGAGGTTCCCAATTCACAACTGCAGACACCTTCTCGGGATTAACAGCGATGCCCTTGGCGGAGATGATGTGACCAAGATAAAGCACTTCATCAAGCCAAAATTCACATTTGGAAAAGTTCAGATAGAATTGATGCTCTCCGAGCTTGTCGAGCACCAATCGCAAATGTTTGGCATGATCCTTCTTATTCTTGGAGAAGACCAAAATATCATCAAGATAGACCAAGACGAATTCATTGGGGTAGGGGTTGAAGATGAAGTTCATCATTCGAGAGAATGTTGGAGGAGCATTGACAAGGCCGAAAGACATGACAGTATATTCATAAGAACCAAAGCTTGTTCCGAATGCTGTCTTGGGAATATCTTGTTCACGAATGCGAATCTGATGATAACCCATACGAAAGTCAAGCTTGGAGAACACTTTAGCACCTTTGAGTTGCTTGAAAAGCTCATTGATGTTGGGAAGTGGATACTTGTTCTTGATAGTCTTCTTGTTCAATGGACGGTAATCGACGCAAAGTCGATCCGTGCCATCCTTCTTCTAAACAAAAAGAACACCACAACCCCAAGGAGATGAACTCGGTTTGATCAAACCCAGACGCTCTTGTTCATCGAGCTGCTTCTTCAATTCCTTCAGTTCATTAGGTTCAAGCTTGTATTGACGCTTGCAAACGGGTTCAGTGCCAGGCTCAAGATCGATAACTTGAACTCAATCGGCCAAAGTGAGGAGGCATTCCCGGAAGCTCTTCCGAAAGACATCTTGGTACTCACAAACGATCGGAATCGAGAGATAGCATCCAATTCGCCCTTCTCATTGAGAGAAAATAGCCGAATGGTTTCTTCACGAGCGGCATAGATGATCACATCATTAGAAGAGTGAGTCAATTGAATTTCCCTGGCAGCACAATCAAGCTGAGCTTTGTGCTGAGAAAGCCAGTCCATCCCGATAATAAGATCAATATCCGCGTCACCAAGGACAATTGGTTTAGCCAGAAATTTATAGTCGCCCATCTTCATACCGACATTCGGAACTAACATGGTAGATCTCAAACGCTTAGCCGGAGAAACAACTTGCAATGCTCTAGGTAATGCCTCTGTATCAAAATTGTGCTTCGATGCAAAAGGATATGACATGAAAGAATGCGATGCACCAGTATCAAATAAGACTTTTGCAGGAATATCATTAACTGAGAGATTACCCATTATCACATCAGTAGATTCCTCCATTTGAGCTGCATTCATCATGTTCACCTTTGCAGACTTGGGATTATGCTTGACCACTGCATTGCCGGGAAGATCTCACAGGAGGAGGAGGCGGAAGGCGCTTTTGGTTGAAGCACTTGTTCGCATAGTGACCTTTCTCACGACATTTGTTGCAAGTCACCTCTGAGAGCGGACGGTGATAAGGAGCATTTGACCTTGGAGCTTGAGAATTAGACTTGTTCTGATAGCCTGGGTTGGGTGGGTGGGAAGATCCACGACCACCTGAGTTCTTCTGCTGATAAGGCTGATGGAACGGAGGAGGAGGAAGGTAGAACTTCTGCTGCTTAGCTGCCACATGAGAGGAAGAAGAAGACTGAACTACATCCCTGATTCTCTTCTTAGAAGCCTCACATTTGAGCTGGGCAGCTTCTTGCTTCAGTGCCATGTTGTAGAATTCATCATACTTTTCCGCTCAAAAAGCACGAGAGCTAATTGCAGATCTTCTCCGAGACCACCTCAATTGATAGATCATACTCTTTTCATCAGGGACGTCTTGCTTAGCGAAGCGAGCGAGTTTCTGAAACTGGATATTGTATTGATACACAGACATGTTGCCTTGCTTGAGATTGCGGAACTCCTCACGCTTGCTCTCAACAACACTTTTCGGAATGTGGTGAGCTTTGAAGTCTCGGCGGAACTCATCCTGTAATTACACGACCTCCTCTGGAATCTTTGTATTGCTGAAACCACTCGGCAGCTTGGTCCTTGAGTTGAAACGAAGCAAACTTGACAAAGTCCTCAGGTCTGACATTGCTACATTCAAAATGTTCGCAGATATCCACAGAAACTGAAAGACTTCGGCTGATTAGCAAGGAACTGATTGAGGGTAGCAAAGTGCGGCTGGTTGTTGCCTTGGCCATGATTTCCTTGATTGCCTTGCCCTTGGGTATGCTATTGCATGAGTTGCAAAATCATCTGAGCATTGGCATTGGTGGCTGCCATGATAGCTTGCCATGCCTCCGGAGGCGGAGGTGGAGGTGGAGGGTTTGACTGACTCCCATCATTGCGTTCCAGGATTCAGGCCAGCGTTAAGCGGAGCCATCCTGAAGAGGGTGACTTCCGTTAGCACTTTGATAGACGGATAGACAAGTTGAATCAACGGATAGCAATTGCAACATATAGTCTTCACAATAAACATTCGAACAAGGATGAACGAATGAATTCCAAAAGCTGACATCACACGTCCATTAAGGTGAGAAGCCACTTGATAAAGGGTTGATGAAAAAATAACAAGGTACGTTGGAACAAATAAGTGGTAAGGATTACCCAATCGCAAACCAAATATCTGCGGGAAGAAATGTTAGGAGCTACTTGAATCCTTAATTTATAAACTTCCGAAACTTTCTGGTTATGCAATCTGGTGTTGGGGATAATAGGGACACAAAATATATCACCCAAACTAACAATACCTAGATCCAGCGGTATCCATCCGTCAACACATAACCAAGAAACCTTCGAAATCGTGGTACCTCGACCTTGAAAAGCATCCGTTATACGAGTCATGGAAATACTCCCGAGCTCGCCCCAGTACTGGGTTATCGGGCTTATCTCACCAACAACTGCACAAAAGAGATTTTCGATGTCGGCAAAACTCAGGTATTCCAGAACTGCAAAGATAAAATTGTGACGACAACACCTCGGGAGCTCAACTCCCCGAGACACCGCCACAACCCCTAAATGTCGAGGCACCAAGAACAATGTTCTCGCCACAAAACCATCGAACGATTCTAAGATACCAGCGTGATCCTAAAATTTTTTAGTGAAATTTGAGGAGAGGAGAGACAAAACTTCTACGTCGGGAGACCTCACCAGAGCTGACGAAGGGACTGGGAGTAAAAAGAATCCTACTCTCCGATATATATAATCCTAAGACTCAAAACATTTTTGTTCTAGACTCAACAACGCCAAAGAAACAATCGCTGTGGGGGCTCCTAAGTCGGGGATGGCTCTGATTACCAACTTGTAACGCCCTCGATGCGGCTATATCTCCACGTGTCGAAGCACGACTTAGAGGCATAACCGCATTGAAAGCAATGTCGCAAGTGAGGTAATCTTCACACAACCCATGTAATACATAAGGGAAAGAGATACATAGTTGGCTTACAGTCGCCACTTCACACAATACATAAATAAACATCCATCATCCAGATTACACTCAAGGTCCGACTATGGAACCAAAATAAAAGAAGACTACCCCAAATGCTACACAAATCCCCGATCGTCCCAACTGGGCTCCAGTACTGATCATCAGGAAAAGACACATAGTAACGACCATGTTCCTCATCAAACTCCCACTTGAGCTCGGTTGCGTCATCTGCACTGGCATCGTCGGCACCTACAACTATTTTGGTAGAATCTGTGAGTCACGGTGACTCAGCAATCTCACACCCACGAGATCAAGAATATTTAAGCTTATAGGAAGGACAGAGTGGTGAGGTGGAGCTGCAGCAAGCGACTAGCATATATGGTGGCTACACTCGCGAAAGAGAGCGAGAAGAGAAGCAAAGCGCGGGCGTGAAGCTAGTAGCGATCAAGAAGTGATCCTAAACTACTTACGTCAAGCATAACTCCAACACCGTGTTCACTTCCCGGACTCCGCCGATAAGAGACCATCACGGTTACACACGCGGTTGATGTGTATTAATTAAGGTCAACTTCGGGTTTTCTACAACCGGACATTAACAAATTCTATCCGCCTCATAACCGCGGCACGGCTTTGAAAGATAATACCTGCAGGGTGTCCCAACTTAGCCCATAATAAGCTCTCACGGTCAACGAAGGATATTCCTTCTACTGAAGACCCGATCGATCTCGGAATCCGGGACTACAAGACATTTCGACAGAATAAAACAAGACCAGCAAAGCCACCCGACGGCCGACAAATCCCGATAGGAGCTGCACATATCTCGTTCTCAGGGCACATCCGGATGAGACAGACTATGAGTAAAACTAGGCCTCGAGTTTCCCCGAGGTGGCCCCGCAGGCGGCTCGGTTCGGGCCAGCACTCGAAGAAGCACTGGTCCGAGGGGGGGGGTTAAAATAAAGATGACCCTCGGGCTCGCGAAAACCCGGGGGAAAAAGGCTTAGGTGGAAAATGGTAAAACCAATGTTGGGCCTTGCTGGAGGAGTCTTATTCAAAGCGAACTGTCAAGGGGGTCCCATAAATCACCCAACCGTAAGGAACGCGAAATCAAGGAACATAACACGGTATGACGGAATCTAGGGTGGCAAAAGTGGAACAAAACACCAGGCATAAGGCCGAGCCTTCCACCCTTTACCAAATATATAGATGCATTAATTATAGAAGATATATTGTGATATCCCCAACAAGTAAACATGTTCCAACAAGGAGAAACATCTCCATGTTCCAACAAGGAACAAACTTCATCTTCACCTCCAACTAGCAACGCTATAAGAGGGTTTGAGCAAAGCGGTAACATAGCCAATCAACGGGTTGCTAGGAAAAGATGGTTAGGGGCTCGACATGGCAATATGGGTGGCATGATATATCAAGTGATAGGCATCGTAGCATAGGCATAGCAAAAGAGCGAGCATCTAGCAACCAAAGATAGAAGTGATTTCGAGGGTATGGTCATCTAGCCTGCAAGGTTCTCAGAGTTGTCGAAAGCTTGATCCTCGTAAGCGTTCTCAACAGGTTCCTCGTTCACGTACTCGTCTCCCGGCTCTACCCAATCAAGAACACAAACAATGGAACCACAATAAATCACGGTGCAATACACAAGCAACATGATGCAATACATGGCATCATATGCGAGATGTGATATGCAATGCGTATGCGTGCTCCGGAAGGAAAATGATGAACCAGGCATCAAATTGGCAAACCAAGTATGCCGCTGGAAAGCTGAGATGATTTCGGTTGAAATCGATATAAAGATCACCGGAATCGGATGCACGGTTTGCAAATGACAAGCAAAACAAGAATGGCACAAATCTGCCATTAACAGCATGATACCACTTAGCAAGCAACAAGAAATTAAGCTACTGCACCCAAACGTACCAACAAATCATATGACAGTGATCTACTCAAGATGCTTGAAAAAAGATGAACACTGAGCTACGGCTAATTCACAACATAACAGGTCCAAAAAAGCATGGCAAAAGTGCACAATATATCAACTTCACACCATAACAGGTCTCTCCCACGACGCCGCATTCGACGTGTGCCGTTCGTGGAGGGCGTGTGGGTCCGGAGAGAGTTGAGGCGTAACCCAGGCCGCGCGTGCCCGTGCCCTGTTTTGGGCCTGGCCCAACAGCGCTCGGCACCGTGTGTGGCCCAGGCCCGAGGGCTCCTCTCGGTGTACTAGAGTAGGGGTACCCTAGTATCCCGAACTTGTGCACGGCGATTGCCAGCCCTCGCGGCAAGGCTTACGGGTAACCGCCAAGGTCCTCCATGGTTCCTTTGGAGCCATTCAAGAACAAAGTATTCCAGCCTAGAATACAAGGCCCGGCAAGAGAAAGCTTGCCGGGAAGGCAAAGGCACCTAAGAGACAAGGCCCGATAAGAGGAGCTTGCGGGAAGGCCAGTGGCGACAAGCTTCGGTAGCGACAATACACAACAACCTCGGCAAGGCGCTTGCGCAGACCACCACTCTGTACTGTGCTCGACATCCACTAACGTGTCGCCTACAGGGACCTTTCCAGCGTGGCGAAGGCTGTGCAGCCAGCGTTGAGTGTGGCGGCGTGACAAGATTGCCATCGTGTGGCGGGCGCCCTGACGGTCCCTATTTGCCTTTATTAGAGGCGGCGTGAAGCGGGCATTTAATGCCTTTGTCCCTGCCGTCGGGGTTAGGTATGATACAGCATGTACGCATGGGGTAGCTGTACCAACCACTCCTTTTCCATTTTTACCCTTGTCTACGTTGCCACACCGCCGGATACCCCTTTAGCATATAAAGGAGGCCCATGCATAGCGTAGAGAGAGTTCGGAAGGTTCGAAGCGGTCTGTTAGCAGCTTGTGTGTCTTTGTAGCACATGGCGCTCTGAGCAATAACCCAATACACTCGGACATGCAGCAGTAAGTGTTATCTCTCGGAGAGCTCGAGCTGGGTAAAACTGCTCGTGTGCTTCGCCTCGATCTGCTCTTCGTGCGACCTCCGCTCCCCGCCGAACCGAAAGGGGCTCGGTCCGCCGGTCCCATAGGTGTTCGTGGGTCAGATCAGCCTCCCCGACATCTTTGGCGCGCCAGGTAGGCTTGGCACACGAGCGGTTTTACCCAGCTTCGGAGCTCTCCGGAGAGATAACACTCCTATTGCTGCATGTCTGAATGTATTGAGTTCTTGCTTGGGAGCACTTGAGTGCTACAGTACACACAAGCTGCTAACGAGACCTAGCGTGAGTCTGGCTTCGAACCTCTCGAACCCTTGCCTACGTTGCGCATAGGCCTCCTTTTATATGCTAAAGGGGTCTCCGACAGGTGGCAACATAGACAAGGGTAAAAATGGAAAAGGAGTGGTTGGTACAGCTACTTGTACGATTATGCGATGTATCATACCTAACACTGACGGCAGGGGACAAAGGCATTAAATGCCCGTCTACGTCACCCTAACAGTGCAAACAGGGACCGTCAGGGACGCTACCACTCGCCACGATGGCAAACTTGTCAGCGCCGCTTGCCACCGCGCACCGCTGGCTGCACAGCCTCTCGCCACGTGCGCCTGGAAAGGTCCCAGGGTGACACGTTAGTGGATGTGCTGGAGCGCATGTGCAGAGTGGTGGTCTGCCGCGGCAAGCGCCTTGCCGCGGTTGTTATCTTGTCGCGCCCGGAAGCTTGTCGCTCACCGGGCCTTCCCGGCAAGCTCCTCTTGCCGGGCCTTGTCTTCTAGGTGCCTTGGGTGGCCTTCCCGCAAGCTCCTCTTGCCGGGCCTCGCCTCCTTGGCTTGAATACTTTGTTCTTGAATGGCTCCAAAGGAACCACGGAGGACCTTGGCGGTCACCCGTAAGCCTAGCCGCGGAGGGCTGCAACTGCCCGTGCACAAGTTCGGGATACTAGGGTACCCCTACTCTAGTACACCGACAGGAGCCCCCGGGCCTGGGCCACACACGGTGCCGAGCTTTGTTGGGCCAAGCCCAAAACAGGGCACGGGCACGCGCGGCCTGGGTCACGCCGTAACTCACCCCGGACCCACCACACCCTCCACGAACGGCACACGTCGAATGCGGCGTCGTGTGAGAGATCGTGGGTGAGATCGTGGGTGGTTTCTTTATTCGAAAAAACGCCCCCTCCCTCTTTATAAGCAGGGGAAACAGGGGCAGCTCGCCCATCTCGCCAGTTGCTGTCCAATCTCGAGAAAACCTCCGCTGCTCCCCCCTTCTTCCCAAGGCTAAAAAGAGAGCAGCGCTCCGCCCCCCATCGCCGCCAGCATCACCAACGCCGTCGATCTCCCTCACCACCTCCTCCATGGCTCCGAAAGCCGACAAGGGGAAGGCCGTGAAGTCGGCTCGTGGCGCTGCGGAAGGAGCGGGCAATCTTTCCCCCCCAGCTCGCCGCGAGGGAGTTGAGGGAGAACTATTACCTCTTCTGGTCGACGGAGACGCGAGTGCATCCGCGCACGAAGGTACTCCCAGCTGCTGCTTCGGAACTAGATCCGAAAGGATATCCCTTCTTCGCGCTCTTCTTCTACTGCGGGCTCAGCCCGCCTTTCTCTGAATTTTTCTGTGACATCATGAACACCTACGGGTTCCGCCTCCTTGATTTCACCCCCAATGCTGTTCTGACCATGGCAGTTTTCGCACATCTCTGCGAAAACTTTGTCGGAGTCCATCCAAACGTAGCCCTTTTCCACCACTTCTTTATGCCCCGAGTTGAGAGAGGAGAGCCTCTTGCCGGAGGAATCGCTTGGATCTCGAGGATCGGCAAGAAGGAAGCCTATCTGGAGGGTAGATTGGTGCTGGATTGTCGAGGAGAACCCGCAGCCATTTACCGCCCAGCGCCAAACCCCAATAGTGCGCGGCAACGATTGGAACAACGTGGCACCGGAAGACGCTTAGACTGAAGATTGCCGTCACCCGGATCTGCGCCTCGGCTTGCCGGGCTCAATGTAGGCACCGTTAGGCGCAGACTTTCTTCGCCGCCAGACGCCACCTTGCAGGAGAGAGGAGGAGACCCGCTGGAGTTCCAGAATGCGGCGGATATCATGAGGCTGCGCCCAGGCCTCAATTTCAACTTCACCGTCTTGGAACTTGACGCGATGCTCTTGGAGCTGTTCAAGCCCGATCCTGATCATCTAGAAATGTTTAGGTTGCCGAGGGGTGTCGTTCCGCTGTGCAACAATTCCTCGCTCGACCGCATCCGTGCAATGATGCCGTTGTGCGAATCGCATGGAATTGTCCCAACTTGGCAAGAGCATGCAGATGACGTCGTGCGAGTGTTCTTTGACAGCCTGGTAGAAATGCCGGTCCGCCCCGATGAACAGAGGAGCCTCACCCGCGACACCACCGATGTTGAGATGCAGCAGATCGCCACTCAGCTGGAAGAAGCGGCGGCAGCGCTGCCATGGCGTAGTTCGGATTCACCATGGAGGAGGCCGAGGCAGCAGAGGTGGCAAGCCTTGTCGAGCGAAGGGAGTTTGCCGGCGAGGAGGAGCTTGCCGAGCCTGAAGCTGAGTCGAGCGAGCCCGCCGAGGGTGCCTCCTCCCCACCTTCAAACAGCTTGCCGCGAGCGGAGCCCCAGCTCCATCAAGAAGGCGTCTTCGCAAGGCCGGAGACGTGGCGGGCGGCAGACGGGCTAACAACCCGCAGCTGCCATGCATGACGCGCTCCACCGCGGCAAGCACTGTTGCCGCGGGAGCACCTCACGCCGCTGCGGCAACTGGAGCGGGGCCCTCGCAGACCACCGGTTCTTCTCCCACCTTCGCGACAAGCGCTTCCCTGGATTCCAGCTTGGCTTGTCGCGCGCGGTAGAGCGACAGCAGTTTCCGCAGCAGCTGCTCCTCCTCAGACTCGTCGCCGCTGCTGTTCGGTGCGTCGACCAGCGGAGCCGAGCAACTCTTCATCGAAAGTTTCTCCTTCGGCCGGCGCCCGAGAGCTCGACGCCCATGGGAGCTTGATGAAGACGCCATCGCCGGCCTTCAACAGGGCGCTGGCTGCGGCTCTTGAACCCGACGCCGCCAGCGGGCGGAGGGATCGGGCGGTCGGTGTAGCGCCTGGAGCTCCTGCGGCCTCGTGGTCGCTGCCACGATCGCCGTACCCTCTCCAACCTGCGGCGGCAGCAAGGCCTCTTCACGGCGGGCTCGTCAGCGCCACCTTCTTCTCCGATTGCAGCGGCGTCGTCAGTGTTGCCGCGCGCGTCCTCCTCGCTGGCGGCCTCGGTCTCCATTGGCTCTGTGGCAGATGGATCTGACGACCGGGAAATGAAGAGAAGTCAAGCAAATATTCAAAAAGAAGATCAGAAGAAGAAGAACACAAGGAAAGTTTTCAGGCAAGAGGATTACCTGTATTAGGGTCTGCAGTCACGGTCTCCGCCACCAGGGGATCGCTGGTGCTGTCCCTTGCCGGAGAGCTGCCCCTTGCCGGATAACTGCCCCTTGCCGGAGAAGTCTCCCTTGCCGGAAAACGCTCCCTTGCCGGGGAATCCTCCCTTGGCGGTGTAGTCGAAGCAGAAGGCATGACAGGAGCGGCTTGTGGCACTCTGGTAAGGCTGCTCTGCTCCTACACAAATCAGCAGTCAGATATCAACAAAGAAAGGGTACCCATGCACGCCGAACAGCAAGAAGTAAACCATATACTTACGCTGGGGGCGCGCCAAAGATGTCGGGGAGGCTGATCTGACCCACGAACACCTATGGGACCGGCGGACCGAGCCCCTTTTGGTTCGGCGGGGGGCGGAGGTCGCACGAAGAGCAGATCGAGGCGAGGCACACGAGCGGTTTTACCCAGCTTCGGAGCTCTCCGGAGAGATAACACTCCTACTGCTGCATGTCTGAATGTATTGAGTTCTTGCTCAAGAGCGCTGAGTGCTACAGTACACACAGGCTGCTAACGAGACCGAGCGTGTCTGGCTTCGTACCCCCTGAACCCCTTCTACGTTGCGCATGGGCCTCCTTTTATATGCTAAAGGGGTCTCCGACAGGTGGCAACGTAGACAAGGGTAAAAATGGAAAAGGAGTGGTTGGTACAGCTACCTGTACAGTGTACAGTGTATCATACCTAACCCTGACGGCAGGGGACAAAGGCATTAAATGCCCGTCTACATCTCCCTAACAGTGCAAACAGGGACCGTCAGGGGCGCCACCGCTTGCCATGATGGCTGCATGTCTCAGCTTGGCATCAAGGCTTCCGCTGGCCGCAAGACGGTTTCTCTCGCCACGCTGCGGTTCGGATAGGTCCTGTATGCACATCGCTAGTGGATGTCTGGAGCGCAGTACTGAGTGGTGCCGCATGACAAGCGCCTTGTTGCGGTTGTTGTCTTGTCGCGGTTGTTGTCTTCTCGCGTCCGGAAGCTTGTCGCTCACCGGGCCTTCCCGGCAAGCTCCTCTTGCCGGGGCCTTGTCTCCTAGGTGCCTTGGGTGGCCTTCCCGGCAAGCTACTCTTCTTGGGGGCCTTGTCTCCTAGGTGCCTTGGGTGGCCTTCCGGCAAGCTCCTCTTGCCGGGGCCTTATCTCTGGCTTGAATACTTTGTTCTTGAATGGCTCCAAAGGAACCACAGAGGACCTTGGCGGTCACCCGGTAAGCCTTGCCGCGGAGGGCTGCAACTGCCCGTGCACAAGTTCGGGACACTAGGGTACCCCTACTCTAGTACCCCGACAGGAGCCCCCGGGCCTGGGCCACACACGGTGCCGAGCGCTATTGGGCCAGGCCCAAAACAGGGCACGGGCACGCGTGGCCTGGGTCACACCATAACTTACACCGCACCCACCACGCCCTCCACGAACGGCACGTGTCGAATGCGGCGTCGTGTGAGAGATCGTGGGCGAGATCGTGGGTGGTTTCTTTATTCGAAAAAACAGAATGTCCGCCCCCTCCTTCTTTATAAGCAGGGGAAACAGGGGCAGTCCGCCCATCTCGCCAGTTGCTGTCCAATCTCGAGAAAACCTCCGCTGCTCCCCCCTTCTTCCCAAGGCTGAAAAGAGAGCAGCGCTCCGCCCCCCATCGCCACCAGCATCATCAACACCGTCGATCTCCCTCACCACCTCCGCCATCGCTCCGAAAGCCGACAAGGGGAAGGCCGTGAAGTCGGCTGAGGCGCAGCGGCTCGTGGCGCTGTGGAAGAAGCGGGCAATATTTCCCCCCCAGCTCGCCGCGAGGGAGCTGAGGGAGAACTACTACCTCTTCTGGTCGACGGAGACGCGAGCGCGTCCACGCACGAAGGTACTTCCAGCTGCTGCTTTGGAACTAGCTCCGAACGGATATCCCTTCTTCGCGCTCTTCTTCTACTGCGGGCTCTGCCCGCCTTTCTCTGAATTTTTCTGTGACATCATGAACACCTACGGGTTTCGCCTCCTTGACTTCACCCCCAATGTTGTTCTGACCATGGCAGTTTTCGCACATCTCTGCGAAAACTTTCTCGGAGTCCATCCAAACGTAGCCCTTTTCCGCCACTTCTTTATGCCCCGAGTTGAGAGAGGGGAGCCTCTTGCCGGAGGAATCGCTTGGATCTCGAGGATCGGCAAGAAGGAAGCCTATCGGGAAGGAGAGCTCCATAGCAAATGGGAGGAATGGAGGGCGGATTGGTGCTGGATTGTCGAGGAGAAGCCGCAGCCGTTTACCGCCCAACGCCAAACCCCAATAGTGCGCGGCAACGATTGGAGCAATCTGGCCCCGGAAGACGCTAGGCTGAAGATTGCCGTCATCCGGATCCTGCGCCTGAGGCTTGCCGGACTCACTGTAGGCACCGTTGGCGCAGACTTTCTTCGCCGCCGCATCGCCCCCTTGCAGGAGAGGAGGAGACCCGCCTGGGAGTTTCAGAACGCGGCAGATATCATGAGGCTGCGCCCGGGCCTAAATTTCAACTTCACTGTCTTGGAACTTGACGCGATGCTCTTGGAGTTGTTCAAGCCCGATCCTGATCATCCCGAAATGTTCAGGTTGCCGAAGGGTGTCGTTCCGCTGTGCAACAATTCCTCGCTCGACCGCATCTGTGCAATGATGCCATTGTGCGACTCGCATGGAATCGTTCCAACCTGGCAAGAGCCTGCAGATGACGTCGTGCGAGTGTTCTTTGACAGCTTGGTAGAATTGCCAGTCCGCCCCGCTAAACAGAGGGGCCTCACCCGCGACACCACCGATGATGAGATGCAGCGCATCGCCACCAGGCTGGAAGAAGCGGTAGCAGCCGCGGCCGCGGGCGAGTTCGGATTCACCATGGAGGAGGCAGAGGCAACGAGGCGGCAAGCCTTGTCGAGCGAAGGGAGTTTGCCGGCGAGGAGGAGCTTGCCGAGCTGGTCGAGTCGAGCGAGCCACGAGGGCGCCTCCCCACCTTCAAACAGCTTGCCACGAGCGGAGCCCCCAGCTCCACAAGGAAGGCGTCTTCGCAAGGCCGGAGACGTAGCGGGGCGGCAGACGGGCCAACAGCCGCAGCGCCGCGCGACGCGCTCCACCGCGGCAAGCACTGTTTCCGCGGGAGCACCTCATGCCGCGGCGGCAACTAGAGCGGGGCCCTCGCAGACCACCGCTTCTGCTCCCGCCAAGCGGCCAAGGGAAACTACTCCTCCGCCTCGTCGTCTTTTAGGCGAGCGAGAATTTGATCTCTCCGCGCTCAGCTCCGACGAGGAAGAAGAAGAGTAAGATTCTTTGCTGCATTTGTAGTTCTTCGGCTTGCTGCTTTGTCTTGTATCTGATTTGCTTCATTCTGAACCCATTCCTTTTCAGGACGCCGCCCAGAGAGCGTCGAAGAGAGCCAAGGCCCCGGTGATTGTCATCGAGGAAGAACCCACCATGACAGCAGGAGGCGCGTCTGAGACCACCGTGCGGACGCTGCAACTCTTCCTCAAAGCAGCCCCAGCGCAGCCCCAGCGTAAGTACATGGTTTACTTCTTGTTGTTCGTGCATGGGTGCCCTTTCTTTCTTGATATCCGATCGCTGATTTGTGTCTGAAAGCAGAGCAGCCTTACCAGGAGTGCCCTGAAGCCGCTCCTGTCATGCCTTCTGCTTCGACTACACTGCCAAGGGAGGATTCCCCGGCAAGGGAGCGTTTTCCGGCAAGGGAGACTTCTCTGGCAAGGGGCATTTCTCCGGCAAGGGGCAGCTCTCCGGCAAGGGACAGCGCCAGCGATCCCCTGGTGGCGGAGACCGTGAATGCAGACCCTAACACAGGTAATCCTCTTGCCTGAAAAATTTCCTTGTGTTCTTCTTCTTCTGATCTTCTTTTTGAATATTTGCTTGACTTCTCTTCATTTCCCGGTCGTCAGATCCATCTGCCACAGAGCCAATGGAGACCGAGGCCGCCGGCGAGGAGGACGCACGCGGCAACACTGACGACGCCGCTACAATCGGAGAAGAAGCTGGCGCTGACGAGCTCTGGCCGAAAAGGCCGTAAAGCTGCCGCCGCAGAGCCGGGCGAGGGTCCGCAATCGACCGACGCACTTCGAGGCCGCAGGAGCGCCAGGCGCTACGCCGACCGCCCATCCCTCCGCTGCTGCGGTAGCGTCGGGCTCCGAAGAACCCTAGCCCGGCGCCTATTTGAAGGCCGGTGATGGCGTCTTCATCAAGCTCCCATGGGCGTCGAGCTCCAGGGCACCGGCCGAAGGAGAAACTTTCGATGAAGAGCTGCTCGCCTCCGCTGGACTGACGCTGGTCGACGCACCGAACAGCAGCGGGGGCGAGTCTGAGGAGGAGCAGCTGCTGCGGAAACTGCTGTCGCTCTACCGCGCCCGACAAGCCAAGCTGGAATCCCGGGAAGCGCTTGTCGCGAAGGCGGGAGCAGACATCGAGAAGCGCGCGGAGGAGCTCCGGGGCCTCAACCAGGAAGCTCTTCGGGCCTTGGCAGAGGAGCGGGAGCAACTTCGCCGAGGCGCAAAGCCTTCCTCCTCGAGAAGGCTGAAGCCGAGGAGCAACAGCTGCTTGCCGCCGAGAAGCTATCTGCGCAGGAAGGTGAGTTGGCGCAGAGGAAGGTTTATCTTGACAGCCATGAGGAGGATCTAGCCACGCGCGAAAGCAAACATTTGGCGGGGCTCTCAAGGAAGCAAAGGATGCCGCCGCATTGCCGAGGCCGCCAAGAAGGAGCTGGTGAAGGCGGTGGCGCAGCTTGGAGGCCAATCTCAAGGAGAGCGGCGAGGAGCTTGCTGCACTCAAGCACGGCGCGAGAAGGACGCCTACACTCTTGGCGAAGCTGCAGGGCCGTCTCGGGCCGAGAGGAGCAAGGAGCTCAGGCCGCCAAGGACTCCAACGCAGATCTTGGGTTGAAGCTGACCACCTTGACTCGGTATTTGGACGGCGCTGGCAGCAGGAGGTGGCCTTGAAGGAGAAGATCAAGGCCGACGAGGCGCCGCTGGCGAAATCTTCTTGCCGCCTGTAATGCCTTGAGGGAGAATGTCGAGCACCGGACCGAGGGTCTCGTGGATGTTGCTGCAGCCATCGACAGGGAGCTGGCGGAGCTGGGGATGGTGGATCTTGGATATTCCTCCGACGAGCACCTCCAACCCAGCGCCAAGCTCAGCTTGTTCTTCAAGGGCGTGGTGACGGCCCTCCAGCGACTCCGGGAAGAAGTCCCAAAGCAGCTGGCCGAGGAGTCGCGCCAGATCTGCGCGGGAGCTCTTCAAAAGGTGCTGATGAAGGTGGCCTTCCGCAATCCAGGCCTCAACCTCACCAACGTTCTCAAGTCCTTGCCGCCGAATGCTGATGTGGAGGCGCTCAAGACCCTTGTCGCACCCATCATGGACAGGGTGACCGGGATCAAGAGGGTTGAGGGTGATCGCGTAGATTAGGCCGCCCGCCTTCTCTTTTTCTTGCCACTGCTGGTCATGTTGTGAGAACAATCTATTAGAGCTGCGACAAGCTATCTTGTAATATAACTCTATTTCGGGTAGTGATTGCTATGTTATTTCCTTTACTTGATTCCTTCCTTTGTATGTTTTTGCCCTACGCTTTTAGGGAACTTGTTTGTGAGCACACTGGGCCATGAGAGAGTCTTGAGACGTCAATGACTTCTTTGGCTGTGCATGCCGCCACCGACAAGAAACCTTGTCGCAACTAGTCGCAGCTCACTTAAGTTGTTGAGCGGACTCGAAACAAAGTAAGGGCGCAACTAGCTACGAGTTGGTTCCTCCGCGCACAGGTTTTCCATACAAAGTACGGTCGTTCGAGGAAGATAACTTAAAAATTAAAAACTTATTGCTCAAACTTTAGCAACTTAGCTTTTGTGTCCTTTGCTTCCTGGTAAGGCTAGACTTCCTTGAGCGACGCTTGGTCCACACCATTATCTTCTCCTTTCCCCCCCGGCAAACTTGTGTGCGAGGGAACCTTCCTTTCTTTGAGAAAGAGAAAGAAGAGAAAATAAATATATGGAGACTTATGGCTCGTTATTGCTTACCGGGGGTAGGTGCTGCACAAAGTGTCAGATAATGCATGCAAAATAGAAGTAGAAAGCATGAAATTGACAAGATGTGCGAAGCACATTAGCTTTACTTATGCACTGGTCTCATACCGGCTTTGTACAAAGGATTACATGCAACATCGGCAAGACTTGTACAAAAGATGGTTGCTTTAACAGGGTTCCGCAAACCGCGCTTCTGAGTAAAACTTACGAAGATGCTCAATGTTCCAGGAGTTGCTCACCGGAATGCCATCTTCGGTCTCAAGGCGGACAGCGCCAGGCCTAGTGACTCGTTTCACCCGATAAGGGCCTTCCCACTTCGGCGTCAACTTGTTTGAATTCTTGGCGGACTGAACGCGCCGAAGAACAAGGTCGCCTTCCTCGAGACTTCTGGCATTAACTTTGTGGCTATGGTAGCGGCGCAAAGCTTGCTGGTATCGAGCAGCTCGTACAGCGGCCTGAAGACGATCCTCCTCAAGGAGCAGCGCGTCATCTTGTCGCAGCTGCTCTTGCTCAAGCTCATCATAAGCGAGCACTCGAGGTGATCCGTTATCTGAGTTCCGTGGGGAGAACTGCCTCTGCTCCATAGACTAGAGCGAAAGGTGTACGGCGGTGGCTCGATTTGGCGTCGTCCTGATCGACCACAGAACCACCGGCACATCTGCTGTTGCGGGAACATCTGCTTCCACGGCGAGATCCTGCGGCTCAGCCGGAGCTTCACGTTCCCCGGCAAGTTTGCCGAAGCAAAACTTGTCGGGAGCGTCTGCTTCAACGGAACAAACCCTAGGGCTTGCCAGAGCAGACTGCTCCTCAGCACTTGCCGGTGGAGCTCGATGGTGCGTCCTCGATGGTAGCGCAGCACTCCGAAGAGGTGCGGTTGCCGGAGTGGGCATCAGAGCTCTTGCCGGACTTGGAGCGTTTGCTTCAACGGAACAAACCCTAGGGCTTGCCGGAGCAGATTGCTCCTCAGCACTTGCCGGTGGAGCTCGATGGTGCGTCCTCGACGGTAGCGCAGCACTCCGAAGAGGTGCGCTTGCCGGAGTGGGCATCAGAGCTCTTGCTGGACTTGGTCTTGATCTTGAGGACCTTCTTGACGGCGACTTCGGGAAGCTCTGCGTAGATCCATCCTTGTCGGGACCAGAGCTTGCCGGTGACGCCCCCTGCTCGTCGCTTGATGCACCTGCCATGGTTGCTAGCTCATCATCTGCCTCCCTTCCTCAGCACGTGCACACTTGTCGGCCAGGGCATATAGCTCACTGACGTCTCTGATCTTGCACATCGCCATCTCCTCCCGCATCCTGCGGTTTCGCACGTTCTGATGGAACGCGCTGATTACCGCGGCAGGGTGGACATCTGGGATGTTGTGCTGTACACGGCTGAATCTCTGAATGTACTTGCGCAGGGGATCTCCTTCCTTCTGGGCGAGCAGATGAAGGTCGCTCTCTTGGCCATGACGCTTGTGGCCGCCTGTAAAGGCACCGACAAACTGATGGCATAGATCTGCCCAAGAGGATATGGAGTTGTTCGGCAAGTGCATGAGCCAAGATCTGACATTGGGTTTGAGCACCAGCGGGAAGTAGTTGGCCAGGATCTTGTCGTCTCGCCCCTCGGCAGCTTGCAGCGCGATGGTGTAGATGCTGAGGAACTCCGACGGATGCGTCTTGCCGTCGTACTTCTGTGGTACGTCTGGCTTGAAGTTCTTCTTGCTGGGCCACTAGACTTGCCGCAGCTCACGAGTGAACGCAGGGCAACCTATCGCGTCGGCAAGTCGCTGGTTCCCTGGCGCATGCATGTCGACAGAGAGGCCCAGCGGCGCTGGTCGGATTGACACCGCGCTTCTCTTGGCGCTCGATGCGAGTTCGGCGTCTTCTTCTTGTCGTTCGTGAAGAACTTGGCGCTGATCGCGACGAGCTCGTGGATCCGATGATACGGTGGAGTCGCTGTCGAGGTGGATCCGGCGAGTCGGCAATCTTGGCCAGGCGGAGAGTGCATGGTGGTTGCACCCCACGGTTTAAATCGCCACAGCGATGGTTTTAAGCGGTCTGCCCGGCGGCGATGCACTCGGCTGCGCGGAGTGTCGCCGTTAGCAAAGCCGATGAGACTACGAATGGTGGCCCTCCATTCATCGACCTTGTTGGCTGTTGGAGGCTAATCCAGAAGCGATTGAGCTCTCGCCAAAGCTTACGCTGGAGTGGTGGGTGGCGATGGTGAACGGCGCGAGGAGCGGGATATGCTCGGAGTTCTAACTACGTTAGAAGGAGCAGTATCCCGCCCGGGCGACCGTGCCTCGCTCGCGCCAGCATGTTGGCGTGCATGCTGGTCTTGAGCATCCCGAGATCCACCAGCTCGATCTTGGTCCAACGAGCTTATGGCGTTGTGAATGCCATGACGCGGTCGGTCCCGCGCCTCCTGAGACGGGCGCGGTGCATGCGCGGACGCCGAGGTCTGTGCAGCCTTGTCCTTGGACATGGCAGCACCGTGGGCTCCCCCGTCGACGTCCATTCTTCCGCCGGCGTCTACTCCACCACCCGTTTGCTCCGGTGGTGGTGGGTTCGACGCGGACGGAACATCTGCCGCCGAAGCCTTCTTCTTCGGTGGCATGTCGATGAAGATGATGAAGAACTAGCTCGTGTGGGCGCCGGATCAGGTTCACACAATCTCGACGCCCCCCCTACCTGGCGCGCCAAAGATGTCGGGGAGGCTGATCTGACCCACGAACACCTATGGGACCGGCGGACCGAGCCCCTTTTGGTTCGGCGGGGGGCGGAGGTCGCACGAAGAGCAGATCGAGGCGAGGCACACAAGCGGTTTTACCCAGCTTCGGAGCTCTCCGGAGCAGATCGAGGCGAGGCACACAAGGGGTCTCCGACAGGTGGCAACATAGACAAGGGTGAAAATGGAAAAGGAGTGGTTGGTACAGCTACTTGTACGATGGTATGATGTCTGATGTATCATACCTAACCCTGACGGCAGGGGACAAAGGCATTAAATGCCCGTCTACGTCACCCTAACAGTGCAAACAGGGACCGTCAGGGATGCCACCGCTCGCCACGAAGGCAAACTTGTCAGCGCCGCTTGCCACCGCGCACCGCTGGCTGCACAACCTCTCGCCACGTGCGCCTGGAAAGGTCCCAGGGTGACACGTTAGTGGCTGTGCTGGAGCGCAGGTGCAGAGTGGTGGGTTGCCCCTACCTGGCGCGCCAAAGATGTCGGGGCAGGCTGATCTAGCCCACGAACACCTATGGGACCGGCGGACCGAGCCCCTTTCGGTTCGATGGGGGGCGGAGGTCGCACGAAGAGCAGATCGAGGCGAAGCACACGAGCGGTTTCCCCAGCTTCGGAGCTCTCCGGAGAGATAACACTCCTACTGCTGCATGTCTGAATGTATTGAGTTCTTGCTCGGGAGCGCTGAGTGCTACAGTACACACAAGCTGCTAACGAGACCGAGCGTGGGGAACCCCCCTCTACGTTGCGCATGGGCCTCCTTTTATATGCTAAAGGGGTCTCCGACAGGTGGCAACGTAGACAAGGGTAAAAATGGAAAAGGAGTGGTTGGTACAGCTACTTATGCGATTATACGATGTATCATACCTAACCCTGACGGCAGGGGACAAAGGCATTAAATGCCCGTCTACGTCGCCCTAACAGTGCAAACAGGGACCGTCAGGGGCGCCACCGCTTGCCACGATGGCTGCATGTCTGCGCCGCTTGCCACCGCGCTCCGCTGGCCGCACGGCCTCTCGCCACGCGCGCCTGGAAAGGTCCCAGGGCGACACGTTAGTGGATGTGCTGGAGCGCAGGTACAGAGTGATCTGCCGTGGAAAGCGCCTTGTCGCGGTTGTTGTCTTGTCGCGTCCGGAAGCTTGTCGCTCACCGGGCCTTCCCGGCAAGATCCTCTTGCCGGGGCCTTGTCTCCTAGGTGCCTTGGGTGGCCTTCCCGGCAAGCTCGTCTTGCCGGGGCCTCGTGTCCTTGGCTTGAATACTTTGTTCTTGAATGGCTCCAAAGGAACCACGGAGGACCTTGGCGGTCACCCGGTAAGCCTTGCCGCAGAGGGCTGCAACTGCCCGTGCACAAGTTCGGGATACTAGGGTACCCCTACTCTAGTACACTGACAGTCTCTCACTCAATTGTAGGCACACGCAGTCCCCCCTATATGTATATGACTAGCTAATCTTAGTCTCCATCACAAACATGTGCATGGTCTATCTCGATTTCTCTCGGGGCATCTTTCTATCACGCACGCACTCCCTCGATCTCCCTCCCATATAGTCCCCTCACGATCTCGAGGGGATCTCTCTATCACAAACACACCCTCTCTCCCTCCTCATGCGTCCATGCCATCCATGTGCCCCTCTCGACCTTTTTTCCTTGTTGGCCAGACCTCTATTGGACATGTGCTACAGGGGTGTCTCTCTCCGTTGCAAATAATCACACACTAGCTATCTTCGTGTATCTCCTCGCCTCGCTTTTCCATCTCGGAGATGCATGCGCGCATAAGAAACGAACAAACACACACTCTCTCTAATTTATCGTTTGTTGTCACTTTCTCTTTCACACACATACTCTTTTTGCATACTTACTCATTCTCCTTCACACGCACTTGATATGTCTCGACTGAGGCACTCTCCTCCGTCCATAGCAAATAGATTTATTGAAAAGTCAAACATCACAAAGTTTGACCATGTACGTGGAGAAAAAGAATTACATCTAGTACGGCTAACATATACCATTAGATTCACCATGAGATGTAGTTTTGTATGATATATCTTTGTATTGTAGACATAAATAACATTTGCGTAAACCTGATCAAAGTTTCCAAAGTTTGACTTCTAAAAAATTTACATGCACTGCATTATCGAGTGGATGTAATATCTCTTTCCCCCTCTCAGCTATCTGACGCACCACTCAGCCTTATGGGGGCTCCTCAATCTCTCTCAAACTTTATTGGCCTGTTTGGTTCGTGACTTGACCCTCATGCCTTGATGGCCGGTACTGCCTGGTGTGGACGTGAGATGTAAAAATTTTCTGCCTGGCCAGGCTTGTGTGGTGCTGAAGTGTTTGGTTCATGCCTGGGCCAGGCAAAGCATCAACGTCCCATCAATCAATCCATGCATCAATTATTTAATGCTAATATCCATCCATGTTGCTGTTAGCCTCGTGGCCGCACGACCAGGCACGGCCAGGCGTTCGAAATTGGTCGCTTGGGCCAGGCTACTTGCAGTGTCTGGAGTTCAGCCAGGCTAATTAAAGTGCAAGGGAACCCAGCCCAGGCGGGCTTTCTTTTTCACAGGGTAGCAACCAAACAAGCGTGCATGGAATCTAGCCACAACCCCAGGCCACACAAAAGATGCTCACGATGCAAGCCAAACTGGCCTTATATCTCCCTGGTTCACACATACACATGTCTCGCTCGCGATCCAACACTCTCCGCCCTTGTTCTCTCTCCATGTGACACGCACCCCCCTAAGTACCATAATCCCTCATTCCATCATCGGCTCTGTTTGGATCCATGGGTTAGAGTTAGTTTGGGTTAGTTTGGAGTCAACTAACCCAAAAATAACCAAACAGGAGGGTTAGTTTAGGTTAGATGCATCTAACCCATCCAAGAGGTGCTTATTTGGGTTAGTTCTTCTCGGGACCACTAATAAACACTTTTTTCTCTCGCTCTCCCCGCAGCAGATCCCTCCCCACTTCCTCGGCTTCTCGTCCTCTCCTCCCTCCCACTGCACTTTTGGCGTGAAGGTGCCTCGCCGTATCCGCGCTCCATCTAACCCTGCCATCCAAACACCTCTATACTTAGAGTTAGTTCAGGGTTAGAATCTAACTCTAACCTTTAACTGAGTTAGAGTATCCAAACAGGGCCATAGGCGCAAAGCACTCCCTCCTAAGTATGATTATCTCTTACTAGCCATCAGGAACACACGTATTGTCTCCTTCCATCCATACGTCTATCTCGATATCTCTCGGGGCATCTTCTATCACGCACACACCTTGTCATTAGATCTCCCACCCATGTAGTCCCATCACTATCTCCAGGGGATTTCTCTATGACAAACATACACTCTCTCCTCCCCATGTCTGCATTTTCTCCGTACGTCTCTCTCGACCTCTCTCCCTTGTTCGTCCACTAGTAGAAAAAGGGGCTATCGTTGAGGCCTGTTTTGCCCATTAGTCCCGGTTCAATCCAGAACCGAGACTAATGCGAGCATTTATCCCGGTTCGTGAGCCCAGGGGGCCGGCCGGGCCACGTGGGCCATTGGTCCCGGTTCGTCCGGACCTTTTGGTCCCGGTTGGTGGGGACGAACCGGGACCAATGGTCCTGGCTCCTGGCCCCACCACTATTGGTTGGTTGGTGGCATGAACCGGACCAAAGGCTTCCCTTTAGTCCCGGCTCATGCCACCAACCGGGGCTAATGGTGCTGCCTATATATAGCCCCTCGCGCAAGAGCAGAGCACAATTCTCTGTTTTTTCTGGCCGAGGGGGAGGGGGCTTGGTGGTGCTCTAGCTCACCTCCTATGCACACAAGGTGTTCGATGGAATGCCCGAGCCACACTACTTAAGCTTTCTCCTCTCCAAGGTCGACCTCTAACCTCCATTTTCCTCAATATTTGTCTAGGTTTAGCGGTCCGTCACGCCCGTCCCGTCTTCACCGTAAATCGATCACCATGGCGATCTCATCGCCTTGACACCACCGTGGTGAGCCTCTTGTTCTTATCTTCTTTACGAAAGGAAAAATATTCTTACTTGTATTATTTTCTTACTTTTATTATTGCATCTTATATAGTGCGATGGTTTTGGTATCCGCCCGTCGGCCCTCGTCCTGTCTATGATTCGGATGTGGTATATATTATCTTTTCATAACTATTGGTTCATTTATTGTTTATGAAAATTAAGCCGACCAACGTGACATAGATTTTATTTATCTAGGAGGTTGTTGAACCGAAATTCCAACCGACCCTATTGTCGAGAGGTTAAATTTAGTTGAAGAAGAAAACAATTTCTTGAAGGAAAAAATAAAAAACTTGAGGAGGAGAAGATGATATTGGAGTTGCATGTTGCGGATGTCGCCGATGATCACAAGATCAAGATGGATGCAATGCGCTTGAAGATGAGAAAGATTAGAAAATATGCCATTCATACCGAGGCTTGGTATCATTATGCCGTTGGATCAGTTGTTACCTTGGTTGCGATTATGATCGTATTTGTTTTCACATTGAAATGTTTTACATAGTTTCAATGTATGGTTTAATTAATTTAGATGCTCTGCAGAGCTTTATGTTGTTAGATGAGAACTATCTATGTACTTTCGTTTTTATGTGATGATGAACTTCTATTAATTTGGTCATTTAATTATCTATTCATGATGTTACGTAATGATTTTTGACACACTTAATTATATATAATGCACGCAGATGAACCGGCAATGGATGTACGGTGACAGACACACCTCCGAAAGTACATTAAGGCGTGCATGCTTTTCTCGAAGTGGCTGAGGCAAACAAGCGAATGGTTTTATGTGTTGTCCATGCCCTATATGTGGGAATCTGAAGTCTTACTCGACCGGAAAATCCTTCACACCCACCGCTTTACAAGGGTTTCATGCCACACTATAATGTTTGGACGAGGCACGGAGAAATAGGGGTTGTGATGGAAGACGGCCAGGAAGAAGAGTACGATGACAACTATGTGCCCCTGAATACGGTGATGCTCTTGAACATCAAGTTGCACTGCACGATGTGCACGATGGTGCTGCAACGGGCGGTTGCTGAAGATCAAGATGAACCAGACGATGTGCCCCATGATGATGATCTCCGCGGGTCATTGTCGATGCAAGGACACAATGCGAAAGTCAAAAGGAGAAGCTGAAGTTCGATCGCATGTTAGAGGATCACAAAAAGGGTTGTACCCCAATTGCGAAGATGGCAACACAAAGCTCGCACTGCATACTCGAATTGCTGCGGTGGAAGGCAGAGAATGCTGTGCTCGATAAAGGATTTGAGAAGCTACGAAAATAATGAAGAAGAAGCTTCCAAAGGATAACGAATTGCCCGACAGTACATACGCAGCAAAGAAGGTGGTATGCCCTCTAGGATTGGAGGTGGAGAAGATACATGCATGCCCTAATGACTGCATCCTCTACCGTGGTGCCTACAAGGATCTGAACGCATGCCCGGTATCACGGTGCATTGCTTGATATAAGATCGACGAGATGACCCCAGTGATGTTGACGACGAGCCTCCAGGAAGAGGGTTCTGCGAAGGTGATGTGGTATGCTCCTATAATACCACGGTTGAAACGTCTGTTCGTAAACGGAGAGCATGCCAAGTTGATGCGATGGCACAGTGAGGACCGTAAGAAAGGCGGGAAGTTGAGAGCACCACCGACGGGTCGCAGATGGAGAAAAATCGAGAGAAAGTACTGGGATGAGTTTGCAAAGGACCCAAGGAACGTATGGTTTGCTTTAAGCGCGGATGGCATTAATCCTTTCGGGAGCAGAGCAGCAATCACAGCACTGGCCCGTGACTCTATGTATGTATAACCTTCCTCCTTGGATGTGCATGAAGCGAAGTTCATTATGATGCGGTTCTCATCCAAGGCCCTAAGCAACCCGGCAGCGACATTGATGTGTACCTAAGGCCATTAGTTGAGGAACTTTTACAGCTGTGGAATGGAAACGGTGTATGCGTCGTGGGATGAGCACAAAAGGAGGAATTTGACACGAAGGCGTTGCTTTGTTCGTGACAATCAACGATTGGCCCGCTCTCAATAACCTTCGGGACAGACAAACAAGGGATACCACGCATGCACGCCTTGTTTACTTGACACCGATAGTATATACAGGAAGCTGCAGGAAGAATGTGTACACAGGCCATCGCCGATTTCTTCCGACCAACCATCAATGTCGAAAGAAAGGCAAGCATTTCAAAAGCGAGGCAGATCACCGGAAGAAGCCCGCCATGCGTGCGGTGATCACGCATACTTGCTATGGTCAATGATTTACACATAATCTTTGGAAAGGGTCCCGACGCACTAGCTGTTCGAATGACGCCGAGAATCACGCACCCATGTGGAAGAAGAAATCTATATTTTGGGACCTACCCTCTGGAAAGACCTAGAGGTCCGCTCTTCGATTGACGTGATGCACGTGACGAAGAACCTTTGCGTGAACCTGCTAGGCTTCTTGGGCGATGTATGGGAAGACAAAAGATACACACGAGGCACGAGAGGACCTGCAACGCTTGCACGAAAAAGAGGGCATGCCTCCGAAGCAAAGATGAAGGTCCTACCAGCTACGCTCTTACGAAAGAAGAGAAAGAAATATTCTTTCAATGCCCGGTCAAGATGAAGGTCCCGGCGGCTTCTCGTCGAATATAAAGGGAATAATAAATATGCGGAGAAAAAGTTCCGTAACCTAAAGTCTCATGACTGCCACGTGATTATGACGCGAATCGCTTCCGGTTGCATTGAGAGGGCTTCTACCGAAAACGTCCGATTAGCCATTGTGAAGCTATGTGCATTCCTCAATGCAATATCTCGTAAGGTGATCGATCCAGAAATCAGAAAGCAACGCTAAGGAGTGATGTGGCGCAATGTCTTGTCGGTTTCGAGCTGGTGTTCCCACCATCCTTCTTCAATATCATGGCCTTGCGTCCCTAGTTCATCTAGTCGACGAGATTGTCATTACGGGGCCCGTATTTCTACACAATATGTACCCCTTGAGAGGTTCATGGGAGTCCTAAAGAAATATGTTCAGAATCGTGCTAGGCCGGAAGGAAGCATCTCCATGGGCCATCAAGCGAGAGGATGTCATCGGGTTTTGTGTTGACTTCATTCCTGGCCTTAATAAGATAGGTCTCCCTAAATCGCGGTATGAGGGGAGACTGACCGAAAAGGCACGCTTGGAAGAGACTCAATAATATGCGAGGACGGATATTCTTGGTCTCAAGCACACTACAGTTCTCTGAGAACTCTATCTTGGTGACCCGTATGTCGATGAACACAAGAACGATCTGCGCTCCAAACACCCGGAGCAAAGGCGACGATCGGATTACATGTGAACACATCAGGACTTTCAGCGGTTGGTTGGAAACATCGTCTCAGAGGTGACAAAGACTGTTTGTGATGAGTTGTACTTGTTGTCGAGGGGACCATCTTCGACTGTAATGATTTGGAAAGGATACGAGATAAATGGGAATACATTTTACACGATTGACCAAGATGAAAAGAGCACCAACCAAAACAGCGGTGTCCGCTTTGATGCAAAGCAACCGACAAGGGAAATGACACATATTATGGTTACATAGTAGACATATGGGAACTTGACTACGGAGTAGATTTTAAGGTCCCTTTGTTTAAGTGCAAGTGGGTCAATCTGTCAGAGGCGGAGTGCAGGTAGACCCACAAGACGGAATGACAACAGTGGATCTGAAAAATCTTGGGTACACCGACGAACCGTTAAGCCCTAGCCAATGATGTGGCACAGGTTATCTATGTGAAGGACATGTCTACCAGACCGAGGAAAAGAAAAGATAAGGAAGCGAATACATCATACAATGAGCCAAAGCGCCACATAGTTCTTTCAGGAAAAAGGGACATCCACAGGAGTGGAGGTCAAGACAGACATGTCACGAAGAGTATGAAAAGTTTCATGAAATTCCCTTCAAAGTCAAGGCTGACCCAAGCATCCCGATAAATGATGAAGATTATCCATGGTTACTGGCAATAAGCAAAGCGACACAAGCGAAGAAAAAGTGAACACTTTCTCCCGCAACTATTATGATGATACCATGCCAACTTTGTAACACACGAGTATGATACCATTGTCCGCTTTTGTTCATGAACATACTATGCCAACTTTGAGAACCTCGCCAACCGAAGGGCGCTCACACCGGTTTATAAGCCCGTCCCTCTACGCCTTGTTGAGCTCACAAACTTGTGATTCACACAAATTTCAAAGAATTCAAATTTTATAAAACTAATGGCACAAACAGAGAGTTTATTATTGTTCTAAAACAAATGGCACTAACAGAAAGTTTATAATTTTGCTGACCTAAAAGCAAAAAGAATTAAAAAATAAAGCAAAAAACCAAAAGAAAATAAATAATGCAGGAAACAAAACAAAAAAACTTGAAAAAAATAATAATAATAATAGCTACAATAAGCATTTTGTTGTAAGTAGAAACAAAATAAAATAAATAAAGCAACAAAGAAAACAAAAAAAGTGTTTTTGAATTATAAAACTAATGGCACAAACAGAAAGTTTATATTTTTTCTAAAACTAAAAGCACTAACAGAAAGTTTATAATTTTGCTGACCTAAAAGCAAAAAAGAATTAAAAAATAAAGCAAAAACCAAAAGAAAATAAATAATGCAGAAAACAAAACAAAAACTTGAAAAAATAAAAATAGCAACAATAAGTATTTTGTTGTAAGTAGAAACAAAATAAAATAAATAAAGCAACAAAGAAAACAAAAAAGTGTTTTCAAATTTTAAAACTAATGGCACTAATAGAAAGTTTATATTTTTTCTAAAACTAAAAGCAAAAAGAAATAAAATATAAAGCAAAAAAACTACCACCTACTAGGCCCCACGGCCCGAATACGACTAGAAACCCTACATGGGCCAGATTCAGCCCGCAGAGGCCCAATAGCCCACAGGCAAGAGCATGATTAGGCCAAAGCCTGCATTTGAGAGGAGCTCGAAGGGGACGCACACCAGCGCTTATAAACCAAAGTGTCGGCGCCCTTCAACTAGCGAGGTGGGACTAAACATTTGGCGAGGCAGCAGGCCTTTGGTCCCGGTTGGTGGCACCAACCGAGACTAGCAGGTGGGTTTAGTCCCGGTTCGTGGCACGACCGGGACTAATGCCCTTAGTCCCGGTTGGTGCCACCAACCGAGACCAAATGCCGCTTCCGCCCTTTGGGCTGCTGAAATTTGGCCTTTGGTCCCGGTTGGTGGCACCAACCGACTAGGGGCATTAGTCCCGGTCGTTCCACGAACCGGGACCAATGCTCTTTCTATATAAGCAAGACTTGTGAAATTTTCACATCTCCTCGCCTCCCTAGCTGTTGCCCCCGCCGCCAGCTGCCCAAATCGCGCTCTCCCTCGTCGCCGTCGCCGCCGGGCCGCCATCCCGTCTCCCGTGCCTGCCCGCGCCGAGCCCACGCCGGCCGCCGCCTGCCCCTGCCCGTCCCGAGCACGCACGGGCCGCGCCCTGCGCCCTTCACGCCGGCCGCCGCCCGTGCCCCTGCCCGTCGGCACGACGGCCGCGCTTGCGCCCCACGCCGCCGCTGCCCGTGCCCCTGCCCGTCCACGGCACGCACGGCCGCGCTACCCACGCCGGCCGCCGCCCGCCTCGCCCTGCCCGCCTCACCTCGTCGGGCGCCTCGCCTCCGCCCCTGCCTCGCCGACGCCGCCTCCTCCCGCTCGTCCGGCTCGACCCCCCTTTCCTCCCTGTCCCCTCGTCCTCTTCATAAAAAAAAATTCATATAATTTTTTAGGCAGATTTATGTTCATGTATATATGTTCATTATATGAACATAATATGGATGATGTATGCATGCTTTTTATATGTTCATTATATATGTTCATTATATGGATGGATGGATGGATGGATAATTTTAGGCAGATTTTTAGATTTTTTAGGCAGATTTTTAGAATTTTTGTGTATGTATGTTATGTTTATATGTATGTATGTATGTTCATATGTATGTATGTTTATATGCAAAGCATATGCAAAGAAAATGTATGAATGGTCATATGCAAAGAAAAATGTATGTATGGTCATATGCAAAGAAAATGTATGTATGTATGTTCATATGAAAGAAAAATGTATGTATGTATGTTCATATGCATATGCAAAGAAAATGTATGTTCATATATATGATGATATGTTCATATAAAAGGAAAATAAGAAGAGGAAGAAAGGAGAAGAAGAGGAGAGGAAGAAGAGGAGAAATAAATAAGAAGAGGAAAAAGAAGAAAAGAAGAGGAGAAGAAGAAAGGAATAGAACAGAACCAGAAAAAATAGAAAAAATTCTATTTTTTCTTCTTCTCTACTATTCCTTTCTTCTTCTCTTCTATTCCTTTCTTCTTCTCCTCTTCTCTTCTATTCCTTTCTTCTATTTTCTTCTTTTTTTTCTTCTTCCTTCTTCCTTCTTCCTCTTTTCTTCCTTTTCCTTATTTTCCTTTCTCGAGGGATAAGAAGAAAAGAAGAGGAGAAGAAGAAAGAAAGGAATAGAGGAGAAAGAAGAAACTTTGACACGAGGGGGGGCTGCTGTGGTCGATATAACGAGGGTGTCGAGGATCGCCGAGGGGTCTAGGGTCGGGAACTAGGGTAGAGGGTCGAGGGTCATTAAGGGGTCAAGGGTCGAAGGTTTCAGGGTCGAGGGTTCCTATAGTGTCAAAGTATTGAAGAAATCCATCGCTTCATCATTAGCCGGAACTAACCATGGCATGATGGTGCGAAGTCCTCCAAAGTGTTCGAATGGAGTCCCGGATAGGATAATTTGCCTTTTGCTGAACTTTGTACCAAAAAGCGAATTATCCTATCTGGGACTCCGCTCCAAAACAACTTTGGAGAGCTTGCACCATCATGCACCCACATTTTCGCCTAATGATGAAGACATGGTTTTGTTGAATCCATTGACACTAGGCAACCTCCTGACCCCTCGGCGATCTTCGACCCCTTGACCCTCGACCTCTCGGAGATCCACGACCCTCTACCCTCCTTGTGGGACATAGATGTACTGTTCAACGCCGATCCCTCCCGATAGCTTCAACACGTGGGGGGTCGATACGTACCCTCCTAGCTTGAAGCGTTCTCGAGGCCACCCCTAACCCTTGAAGCGTTGTCGAGGCCACCCCAAACCCTAGAGAAGCAGCGTCGAGGCCACTAATATGATTCCTTATTGTGATTAGCTAGCTAGTTCTACGTTGGCACTAATATATCCATATCTGTCATGTTTGAATAATAATTTCCATGTTGTAAATATTTGTAGAAACTATGGACACCCCGAGACGAAGCACAAGAAGCGTTGTTGAGGGACATAATCGCACACGGAAGTGATGCCGTCTCCTCGATGATGTTTCTCAACGCCGATAACGATGGTCCGGAAGGAGAGGGTGAATAAGCAGCTGGCTATGATTTACATGGCTCCGATGACCCAATGCCGGTGCAAGAAGTAGACCGTGAGGACGGCTCCGGTGATCACCAAACCGAGTCCGGACAGGTATATATATTAGTTAAGCCTGTGCTGACTAGCTCTCGTCTTTGTTTTGGTATATATATATGTACACATATTAATTAACTCTCGTCTTTGTTCTTTTTTCTAGCCCTCCGGATCGAGCACAACCCGGTAAAGAGACGAGGCCCGAAGAAAAAGTTGAGCTCGGATGAAAAGTTTGAGATCATACAAATCGCCATGACGGCCAACCGATTGAACCCTACCGGACAAAGAAGGCATTTGTTGCTCGGTCGGGGGTTACGGTTAGGGACAAGATCCCGATCAGCATCCACCAATGGTATAAGCCTAAGAACGAAGACCACGAGGTGTCTTATGTCAATGATATGCAGAAAAATGATCTTTGGACCGAGCTGAAGTCAAATTTTACCCTACCGCGGAGGATGATCCGGAGAAGCCAGTAATAGAGCCATTAATCAAGTCTTTTGCTCTTAAGAAGATGGCAGAACTATTCAGGATTTGGAAGAAAGACCTCAATACGTATGTCGAAAAAAATGAGACACCAGAATTCACGGCAAATATGAGAAGATCAGAGATGACTGGCCCACATTTGTGGCCTACAAGACATCGGAAAAGAGTAAAAAGATGTCGGCGACAAACAAGCGAAATGCTGCGAAGAAGAAGCTTCATCATCGCCATGCGGGTCGGTGGCTACCTCATAGCCCGGCCTAAGTGGTCCAAGGCTGAGAATGATCTCGCTTGATAAAGGGATCGAACCCGAGACAATGAACTGGCCAGACCGTTGCGGACTTGGTTCTTCGGGCGGCGGATCCTTGGACCCTATAACGGGAAGTGCATTTGGGCGGACGAACAATTGGACATACCAGTCAAGAGGCTTAAGCATTATCGAAGCAGCCTGACAAAGGGAAGTTCGTTCGACAGGGGAGAAGGACGATCTCACAATGGCCCTCGGGAATCCTGAGCACCCTGGACGGACACGAGGCACGCCAGGCTCCCTTTCGTGGAAGGCTGGATTTCCGGACGCAGGGGGTTACAAAACCCATGAGAGGAGGAAGAAGCTGGAGCAAAGCCAAATGCAGGCGCTGCACGAAAGGGTAATGGGGCTAGAGGAACAAGAAGAGGAGCGAGAAGCAGCCGATCACAACAAACGACCTGCCGAAGCTTCCCCGGCTACCCCGCCATCTCGGCGGAGAAGCAGCGTGGCTTCCACCGAGCTGCTTCACCCGAGCAACATGCCTTGGCGGCTCCTGCCAGCTATCCCGTGGATGCTATCACGGATGCTGAAAGTTGCCACCTTATGGCGCAATGGAGCAATTTAAAGGTCAAGGCGGCTGTTGGCTCTGTTTATCCCACTAAACCCGACTCAACTTTTCACTGCGGCCGATTCCAGAAGGATATGCTAAGGTGATGGTCGATGAAATAACGGAGGGATTTGAGGAGCTCCGGCTTGACCACCCTACCGGTGAAGGGGAGTATCGGCTGGGTTCTCGCTCAAGACTCCATGCCTATGGCGGAAGGATCTCATCAACCTTCCGAACTGGGCGCCTCCGCCTCCTCCTCCTCCTCCCGTGAGTCGGGGCACTCCGCCTCCACCTCCTCCTCCTCCTCCTCCTCCCGAAGTCGGGGCACTCCGCCTCCTCCACCGCCTCCTCTTCCTGCGAGTGACGATCGGGGCACTCGGCCGGCTCCTTCTCCGGCGCGTGGCGGCACTCCGTCTCCTTCTCCGCCTGCACCGGCGCGTCCCGGCAGCCAGCCTCCTCCTTCTCCGCCTCGTCGGCAAGGCGGAAGAGACCCGCCGCCCGCTCGGCTGCTCCGGCGTCGTAGTCCTTCTCCTCCGCCTCGTAAGCAAGGAAAGAAGACATCCGCTTGTCGCTCTGCGGCGTCTAGCGATACTACCAAAGGCGGGAGGAGATACAGATTCGGTCCTTCTCTGAAGACTCGGAGAAGTTACTGACGAGAGGAGCGAGGAGGAAAACACGAAGATCGCAGCAGATCAAGTGGATGACTGGTTTCAAGGGTTGAAAGCAAAGAGACATCCACCTCGGGAGGAGAAGGTAGATCCGGTCAAAGCGAAGCGCACTCGCTGCTACGACAAAACCACCCAAGTCTCCGCCGAAAGGCAACTATGAGCGCATTATTGGAAAGGCATTTGCCGAGGCGGAGAGATCGGGAAATCTTGTCGTTGATCAAAGGATGAAAGAACGACGAGCTGGAAACAGATTGCCCAGCTCGGCGAACAAGCGAAGGAATCGTGCCCCCGCTCAAGGTGCTCGCTAGCGACATCGTCGATCCGAGGATGGTGCCGGTTATGGCAATCCTGAAGATTACTTGCCCGACGATGTACAATTTGATTTCTTGGAGGTGCGAGATACAAAGATACGAGTACGGAAGCCTCTCGTCAAAGATGAAAGCTCTCTAACAACAATGATGCGAAGATTGCATGATTGGTACATGAAAACCTGCAAAGAGTCTCGACGGGAGGAATACTTTGTATTTGAGAGTTAAAAGGAGCATGACCTCCTTGGAATTGAACTGTTGCCTATTCCATTTGAGGAGTTCTATCAGTTTTTCAATCAATTGGCCATCGATAAAGCAACGGTCACACTGCATCGTAAGTAGTACTACTTACATCAATAAGTATCTCTATATAACTCAGCTCTTTCATTGCATGTATTTATAAATATCCTCACTATATTATGCAGATTGAAGATCGCAGAAATGAAGAAAAAACAAGTGGGTGATATTGGGTTCATTAACACATATCTCATCGATGCAAATGAGGTTAAATATCGTGCCAAGGAGACCGAGGCCAACTTGCTACGATCGTGGGAAATAAATGAACACAAAAATACAATACTCTTTCCTTACAACTACACGTGAGTGTTACTGTCTTGTGGCATATTCGGTTTCCCTTATTTAGTCCAGGTTATAGAAATGTAATATTGATGAGTTATGCATGCGTAAATGCGCGAGTTCCACTATATTCTCCTAGAGATTAAGCTTGAGCAGGGAGTAGTAACTTGTCTTAGACTCGAGACGAAAAGATCCCAAGGAGTATATGAAATGACTGAAATGCTCGAGAAGTAAGTTAAATCGATCATTATCCACCATATCAGCAACTTTGTTCATTTCGATATCAAGTAATTGTTTTCTTTGTATGGCAGGGCTTGGGAAAATTCACCAAAAAGCTCGGGACTACCGAAGAAGCTGCAATTTAGACACCAAAGTAAGTACTATATAGTAGCATATTCCACGCGCATCTCCTAGTGATTCAAGCGCTAGTTTCATCAATACCATTTATCATGTGCTTGCTATATATAATTATCAGTTTGATTGACCTCTGTTTCTTGTAAAGTGGTTGTGGCAGGAACAAGGGAATGATTTACGTGGATACTACGTTATGCGAGTCCATCCGCCACACGACCTGTGAGAGGGGCTACTCCGACAAACAATTTGAAGTGCGTAAATAAAAATATTCACAATTTTATTTTATTACCATCATTTGTGTTGAGTTTCATTCATTCATATATATATATATATGTATTGACCCCTTTCTTAAAATTAGATGTTTCGGCAGCGGGATGAACTCCTAGCACCAGATCGCATGCGAGCAATTCAAGAGGAATTGGCGGCATTCTTTCTTGACTATGTGATCGCTGAAGACGGGGAATACCATATGGACCACGCGTCCGTATTTTAAAAGATAATTATTGTATATATGTAGCGGTGGCGTCGGATAGATATCACGAGAACTTGTTGTTCGACCAATCTCTCGGAGAAGGAGAGGTGGTCGATATCACTTCTCTCTGTATGCATATATATGTTCATGACGATCTTCTGTTTGCTTAATTACTAGCTAGCTAGCATGTCTAGTTAGTCCTCTCTATACGTATGTATAGTGCGTAGCGTCGACCAAGCACGGACAAAAGAAAGGACACTTTTCTCTATTAATTAGCTAGCTATAGCACAATATATGAAACACCTAAATTAACCCCCAAAACCCCCAAACCCCCTGTTTTAAAAAAACAAAAACCAGAGCCAAAGAAATCTTGTGGCGTGGATGCCTATTGGTCCCGGTTGGTGCCACCAAGGGACCAAAGGCCCTCTACTGGGCTAAGCGGACAGGCCACGTGGAGGCCCATCTGTCCCGGTTGGATAGAACCGGGACTAAAGGGTGAGGGTATTAGTACCGACCCTTTAGTCCCGGTTCACGAACCGGGACTAAAGGCCCTTATGAACCGGGACTATAGGCCCTTTTTCTACTAGTGGTCAGACCCCTCTTGGCCACGTGCTAGGGGTCTTCCTCTCTCGGTTTCAAACAACCACACACTATCTCCTCACCTTGCCTCCGTTGTCGAAGATGCAAGTGTGATATGTTTGCATAAGACACGCACGCCTTTTCTCCACTTTCATCGTGTGTTGTCCATGTCTCTTTCACACACGCACACACAATTTTTTCACTCACTCACTCTCTCTCTCTCGCGTTAGGGACTCTGTCACATCCATAAGCATATGGATGTTTTGAAAAGTCAAACCTCAGAAAAGTTTGACCAGGTATATGTGGAGAAAAACATTTACATCTGGAACAATCATTAGATTCATCACAACATGTACTTACTTCATACTATCATTTATCTTTGGTATTGCAGATATAAGTTATTTCTTTATAAACTTGGTCAAAGTTTCAAAAGTTTGACTTAAAAAAAGTTGTAACTGCATTATCGAACGGAGGGAGTAGCTCTTTCTCTCTCTCTCTATGCTATCTCTCACGGGCCTCCCCTCTCACTCGAACTCTCTATACCGACGGATTATACGCTCATTGTGTCAGCATATAGCTCCGTATATTGTTTAGTTGACCGGTCAACCAATCCACATGCTGCATTATCAGTTCGTGTTCTGTATCTTGGTGTGCTGGCCCATGTGGCAATGGGTGAAAATAAGTAAACTAGAGGGCAAACTTCTTGCGCGCGAAGGGCCTTTTCGCGCACAATTCACCACCACCTGCGGCGGCATGCACGTATGAAGGGCCTTTTCGCGCACATCCAGACACACAACACACACCAAAGACACGTGTACACCAGCGTCGCCGCCGGTTGAGATGGACGGCGAGGCAGCCAACAAGCGGAAGCGGCTCGAGCCAAAACCGCATCCGGCGAGCCTGGACTTCATCAGCAGCCTCCCCGATGACATGCCGCTCATCATCATCGGCCTCCTCCCCACCAAATTAGCCGTGCGGACCGCCCTGCTCTCCCGGCGGTGGCGCCCCCTCTGGCGCTGCGTCCCCCTCAGCCTCACCGTCGACAGCTGCCTCTGCGACGGGGATTGCAAACGCATGGCCGCAGTCTCCAAGATCCTTTCATCGCACCCTGGGCCAGCCAGACGCCTTGACATCCGCATGTTCAGTACCAACTGCAAGGTCTGACCCAAGTTCGACGAGTGGTTCTTATCCCCCGGCCAAGATCAGCTCGAGGAGCTCAGCTTTGAAGCTGGACGATGTCGCTCTCTGCCGCCGTCCGCGCTCCGCCTCACACCAACGCTGCACCGCGCCATCTTCAGCTCCTGCTATCTTCCCCAGATTAATGCCGCGCCCACCCTTCTTCTCCCTCAACTCAAGCAGCTCGACCTATTCGACGTTGTCATCTCGAAGAAGGCTATGGAGCACCTGCACCGCAGCGGTACTGTGCTCGAGTACCTTCGTCTTGAGCAGATCCACGGGTTCATTAGCCTCCACATCGCCTCGATGAATCTCCGATGGATTTATGTGTCTTGCTGGCCCCGCAACAAGACATCAATTGGGAAGAGATCACTCCAGCTGTTCCACGTTATGGTCATTGAGAATCGCCTTTCCTTGAGAGATTGCTTGTATCGGATATAGAAGGTCCAAAAAAATCAGGGTCATTGACGCACGAAATTGACAGCGTTGGGGTACTCGTCGCCAAATTCTCGAACTCTTTATTGGATCCGTAATCATTCGTGCACATCACTCATCTTCTTCTCCGTCTTCTTGAAATTCACATTTTTAAATTTCTTCTTGATGTATTTACGACCGTCTTCGTAAAATGATTCCCACAAGCTTGACTGATCCATGAGCACAGTGAAGATCTTAGAACTAAAATCTATCGGCCCCAATCTGGATCAAGTTGTTGGATTCCTTACATGCTTTCCATGCACGGAGAAGCTACTCATCGAGGTGAAACTTCTTTCCTATTAGTAAACGGTAATCACAAGTAGCTCAATTTTTTCGTAATTTTCCCAAATTACGATGACAAGTGTAGTGTTCAAAACTACATCTACGCACTGCACCGAAAGAAATGTTTTTAGTATTTTTTCTCACATGATCACGTACATCATTTTTATGCTGTACTACTATAGTAGCCTAGGCTAGTCATAGTGGAAAGTAACTTAGACTACTCCAGCAACTCTATGGTTACCCTAAGGGCAAGTACTACCTCTGTCCTGGTTTACTCTTCCAATTTTGTAGTATCAAAATTTGACCATAGATTTAACTGACAAAATGTTAATGCATGTCACTACGAACTGTATCTTTGGATTCGTATTTGAACATAATTTCAAATGGTGTAATTTTTAGTGACATGCATTGGCATTTTCTTAGGTAAATATATGGTCAAAATTTCATACTAAATACGAGGTAGTATTCCCTCCGTCCCAAAATTCTTGTCTTACATTTGATTAGATACGGATGTATCTAGCACTAAAATGTAACTAGATACATCCGTATTTAGACAAATTTAAGACAAGAATTTTGGGACGGAGGGAGTACAAAAGTGGGCTATGTAGGACAAAACACGTGCCAAATTTACTTGTGATGCATTTGGCATCGATGCCCCTCCATTGCTCACCTGGTGCCCCAATCTGGATCACCTACTTTCCTCCGGTGCCAAATTAACTCACGCAATGAAAAAAACACTGCGTGGGAGAGAGAGAGAGGACCGAGGCAATAAAAAAACACTTGTTTGGGAGAGCGAGAGGCTGGTGTAGTTGGTTTGATTGATTTGTTTATACATGTGGGTCTGTGTGCACAACGGTGCCAACTCTCTCACATCGCGAGAGCGGTGCCAAAATCTTTTGATTTGACATCGATGCGTATTATGTGGCATACTTTTGCGAAATATGGCATCAGCCACATAGTGGAAGGAAACAAATGCCCAACCTCTTCACGTGCTCCTAGTTAAATGAGAGGAAACAGAAAGATAGAGAGAGAGGGAGGGAGAGAGAGAGAGAGAGTTAAAAAATATCACTAGCCAGCCAACCCTATCGTATGAGCGAATGATATTGGTACATCTTGATGACATGGCAATCTTATGCAGCCAGTTGCTCTAATATGTTCTCTTCTTTTGCAGATAAAAAAAGACCCGAAAGTGAAAAATGTGCTGCACTATGACATTATCATAGAATGCCTTGATATCCATCTTACAGAAATTCATTTGATCGACTACCGAGGCAGCACATCTGAGATTAAATTGGCCAGGTTCTTTATTATGGAGGCAAGTGTGCTCAAGGTAATAAGGTTTGGTGTTCTCTGGCACAACAATGAATGGCGTGCTGATCACCACAACCGTCTAAGCCTAAATGACAAAGTCTCCGCAGAAGCTGAATTTGTTTTTGAAGCATCAAGTGGACAGAGACTCTAAAACTTATTTGCCCATTAGTGACTTGTCAGGGTGGTGGATTTTAGTTTGTACGATAATGCTGCATCCACCTAAAGTAACTAAAGTTCTTATGTAAACTTCCTAGTAATTCCCTCTTCCTAGGTGCAGCATTACTCCTAACATTTGTAATATCTGTTTGAAATTTGTAATATTGCCGTGTCCTATTCCTGCGTTCTCAAAATCCTGCGAATCAAACAGGTCCTGAGTTGGTGATGTTGTTGTGCCTCCCATCTTTCACCAATAGCCGTCGGATCTAGATCTGGCATACAAACCAAGCTTCTCCATTTTTGCAGAAAGATGCCCGCACTTGTTCCCTATTTACAAACAACTCCTTGTCTCTCACAATCAGCCTTATCTCCTCCCCACCATATCTAGAAGGCCGTGGAAAAATCTAGCGCGATGGCCGCTGCCGGAGTCGTCCACCCCCAATCTTGGTGTTCAGTGCAATGCACGGGCATCTACGCACGGGAAATTATGTCGAACAGGGCTTGTTGTAAGCAGGCTAGCTCTACAGCCATGATGATAGTGACTGCAGACGGTGAGGCTGACTATGGTATGCCGAACACGGCGCCTATACTCAGGTGTCATCTCTGGCGCAGGGTCTTGTCACTTCACTCTGAGGAGCAGCACATAATAATTTGACCAACGGGTAGTACAGTGCTAGTACTCCTAGGAGTACTACATTGGTAGTACTACTACTAGTACTAGTAGCACCACCGTCTGGATTGAGGAGTACTACCACGTCCATCTGGATTTTAGTATTTGACTAGCAATATCTAGTAATGCATGTCACAAAAAATGTACTACTCGCTCTGTAAATAAATACTATGGTGACAACCTCTTCGACGACCGGTGGCCCCGAGATCGTCGTCGTCGGAGAATGTCCACCTCGAGGTCGCGCTTGCGCAAATACCGGCGCAGCAAGACACCATCGACATAATCACCCACGTCTACGCGCATGCAAGAGGAGGACGATAGGACGCTGGCCTTCTTGGGCCGCAGGGCAACCTTGGACGACACTATTCAGAAGAACGTTGAGCTTGCCGCCAATGCTGCTGCTCCTCACACGTCGGTTGGTGACCCGGCGCACTAGGGCGTGAGGATGTCGTTGATGGATCTATATGTATTTTTATCTTTCTGTCAAATCCATGTAGTAGTATATGATACTACAGTAGTTATCTTACCTTTCGCATCAACTTCATAATTTTCGTATGTACTCCATGCATGAACGGCGCCAGAACCAATTTTTTTACAAGTTACGAGTTCAAAAGGAAAAGCCTGCTGTGTTCGCGTCGCACCCCCACACGGTTGGTCCGGCACGTCGCTCAAGCGGGAATGTGTGCGGTGTAGCATTTTCACTTACAAGTGGGACCATGGTTGAGAAAACCGACTATCGGCGAACCCCCATCCCGCCCACCGCCCGATGGTTGAGAAAATAGGAGGGAGAAGAGATGGTTGTAGCATGGACTCCAACAAAATTGGTGTCGGATGGGACTCGTGTGGGTGGCGTGTGTCGTACTGCTAGACGTGAATGCTAGTTATGGCCCATGCCACCCCACTATATCGAGCCTATATCGAGGTACGTAGAACAAATTTCCTGCAGTCCGTGCTCATCACTCCTGTATCTCTCTTCTTAGCCAGCCAGCGGACGTGCGGAGCCCATTGTCTGTTTGCTCACATGCGGTCCCACATGTCAGTGAAAACGCAAGCGGACCCACTGAACCTTCACATCTTTCACCTCGACGTGCCGGTGATGAAAAACAAATCCAAGAAAGATCTTCGGTGGCCGCTTTTGGAGTTACTCAGGAGTAGTAAGATTCTATTTACAGTTTAACCCAAGATGCACAGCTCGTGGCTTCAACTACCACTCTATTTTCTTTCATGACACGACCTGGATCTCGGATGTCCACGTGTCGGCAAAAGAAGGAAGAACCCGACCAAATCTTCGGTTGTGCTCTCGGATTAGACTAGTTGTGCTAACTTAAAATCTTTTATTGTGTACTCCCTCCGTTCCAAAATACTTGACTTCCATTTGTCCAAAAATGGATGTACCTATATACTAAAACATGTCTAGATACATATATATTTTGACAAATAGAAGGCATGTATTGTGCAACGGAGGGAGTAGAATGGATGCAAGTTTTTGTATTGGGAAGAAGAGTACATCCATATATTGATAGAGCGCAATTTAGTAGATGTTCTATCACTTTTAGCTAGCACAAAGGCTATAGATGAGATTAGTGCACTTGTTGATACTCCTACTTGGTATGCATGTTGCTGCTTAGACGCAGAGAAAAACGGACCGGAGGGAGTACTAGAATAGAGGCTAGACATGAGACTAGATGCGAGGAAGCAGCGTCTACTTCTTTACACTCGAAGAAGAAAGAAGCACGCAAGATCGAGCCTCCGCAGATCAACAATGAATGCATCGAGAAGGCACTAATCCAACTTACAGGAGTAGTAAAATGTATTCTTGTGGTTCTTGTTTTCTTTGGTCTTTCTTTTCTAGTCAAAATTATCGTTGGAGTTCGTGCAAAACGGAGGTCCGTTTGGGGTCGTGCGATGCAGTCGGCCTTACGAATGGGAACGCAGTTAAGGAAACCGACTATCGGCAAACCCCCACCTTGCCCGTCGCGCGATGGCTGAGTTAGAGAAACGATGAGGTTGAAGAGATTGCTCTAGCACGGACTCCAGGAAATATGGTGTCAGATGGAAGTTGTGCTGGTGGCGTGTGCCATACTCCTGGACGTGAATGCTTGTTCTGACCCATGCCACCCTACTACTCCTACTACTTACTATATAGTACTACTAGTATCGAGGATTCGAGGTGCTGGTTATGTAGTACAATATGGCTATAGTAAAAACACCCGCACGACGCGCGAAGCATGTGAAGCTAGTACAAATAGTGTACTACTATTGTTAAATGGCCTCATCCGATAACCTGTTGCAATGCACGTATAATTATGTATTCGAAAAATATTTTTTTGCCTCATCGCACCACTCACTTACAGAAGCAACTCGAAAGCCATTCATTAATTTAGTAAGTTTATCACATGCATATCATTTTATTACATACAACAGGTCATCAACCCAGATCGACAACGAGGATACATTATAAATACTAAAGTTTTCAGCACACAACAAATAACAAGCAATGAAATGAACTTCAACTCAACCATTCCTCGGCGTTGGAAACACTGGCTTTGAACCACAAGTGATTCTCTGGGACGGGCCATCCATTGTCGATCTGGAGACCAACGCAGGACTGATCATCCAGGCTGAAGCGGCCTACTATATCGATTCGTGGTAGGGAACCACCCAAATGTCCGAGGTATAGACACAGTTGCTTCTCATAAATGGTAGTAACGTTGTGTCAACAGCAGTTGGATCGCCTTTCACCATCATTGGATAGTTTTGTCCAAGGAAGAGCGAGTTTTCTCCAAGACTATCAATTTTGTACCAGGGAGAAGGAGTTGGCGCTAGCACACTAGTATCCATCCCGAATACCATGCAACGGGTGTTGGAATAGGTCCGGAGAGTGCGACCATGGGAGACTACACCGCTTCCTTAGCAAGAACATCATCGATGGGCTGTATACACACGAGAAGAGGTGATCCATCGGAATTAGTTGCCAAAGCAAAATAGTATATGGACGCTGCTTTCGTCCTCATGCTCGTGATCATCACCATCATCATTCCGCCCCTTGGTTATAAAAATCTTCAAGTATAGGTGGTGGAATGTTCACGGGACCTTGGAAACACAAGAAGAAGGTTAATTAGTAAGGCTGGCCATAGTGGGGGTAACATAAGTAGTATCATGCACTTGGGACTCGCATAAACATGCTTATGTGGCGAGCAATTAAGGAAGAGAGAGATGGTTATAGTAACATAGGTAGATACCGTAACATAATAAATGTGATGCTACTATGTGTCATGCATGGCAATAAATGAGACCACCTATGATACTAATCGAAGATACTATGCACTAAAGGGAAACTTGCTAACCCGCATGCATGTGGATGAAACAATTATAATTACGGTGGGAGACAGGGCGTGCGAAACAACGAGGATGCCATGCAAAAAGCGATTACCACGAGTGGTGGCAGCAAACACAAGGCCCTCGTATTGAATTGCATCACAGTACTCATCCGTGTCTGAAACTGATTTTTGTGCAATATACATCCAAATAAACCATCGAGGACGGCAACAAGCTTGTCGAAGATAGCAACAACTTCATAGTTGTTGTAATTCCAAGAGCGGTTGGGGACTCGAGAAATTGCTTATGCTGTCATTAGTTAGTAATGCTAGTTACCTTCAGACTTCTGTATTTGGTTTAATGCTCATGCACAGCTACTATACCAATGCTGAAACTTGTTACATTTACATTTTGTATTGTTAATTCTTATAGAAACCTCCCAGTGCTAGATTTTATTGAAATCTGTTCAATAAAACCATTGTATTGTACCCTGTAATAAACTAACTACTCTCTTTGCCTTTGGCCTTTGGATTAGTGTATATTTGTAGTATTCGAATGGTGTTGCATTAGCGTATGGACATAAATAAAGTGTGGCAAGCTTTCCAGATATGTGCTCAAGAAAACTACTACCTGTTTTTCTAAATACTAGGCGTTTGAGTTCTTTAAATTGAACCGCGAAAACGTCTTATATTAAGGAACAGAGGGTGTAGAGTTCACTCAAATTATCCCGGTAAAGCTAGTCACACCTTTGTTAAAATTAATGTTCATTATGTTATCGGAGGTCTGTATGTTTGTCTCTAATGCCTATCTACTACATACCCGACATCATGATGTAATGTTAAGTCATTTCCTTTTGTACAGTGTCACTAAATTGTCAAGGCGGTGATCGCATTTTATTTTAGTAGAACTGCACAAAATTTGCTTAAAAGAAGAGGAAAGGTCAGGAATGGCTCAGTTTTTCAGAAAAAACTATGTATGCCTTCCTGACATCAGCCATTGTTGCTTTATTTATTCCTTCAAACAGGTGGTTAGAAACAGTCTTGCTACCTTTTCCCATTAAGAAATTGGAATGCTTATATTTTTTAGTCTATGCTTCAACTAGTGCCACTTTTATAGTAATCACACTTCCAATATCTATGCAAACAGGGATGCTCGATTTTAGTGGAGCTGCACGAAAGTCCAACTGGTTCAACATTAGGGGCACGTTTTTTCCAAACCTTTATATCCAATTGGTGGCACTATGAGTTGTTCATTACGAAGGTACATGGTTTGCTACATCTTGCTACTATTTTTGTACTGTCATTAGATAGTAATACTAGTGGTTTGCATGTGAATTTATTGGCAGGGTGTACCTACATTGGAGGTGCAGGACAAGATTCAATGATTGGATGCTCAATTTCGGTTGTATTGATTTCACCTCTTCCATCACTGCGAACATGGTGTGGTATATGTTTACTAGTTGCTTGATATTTGTGTCGACAGAGATGTCTGCCCGTTGCTATTTGGCAAACAAACAAAGTGTCCGCAATTTTGGTTGAACTGCACAAGAGAATAGTATAGTCACTGCATGCAGTGCCATTTGAAAAATAGACACAAAGATTGGATAGTCACTTCATGGACTGCAGAAAAGTAATCTTGTACTATTCTTGGCCAACACTAGGTGCTTCAGTGCTTTGGTCTGATTATACAATGGGCATCATTTTCCCTAAGTTAAAGTTTGTATTCCGAAAATAGTCTCGCGGTGTGATCGAGAGAAGACCAAATCATATTGTAGTGGATGTTTCTCCATCATGTGTGGTTCATTCTCATGGTTCCAGCTGTTGGTGAAACCACTTACGTTTGCAAGAGGAATTGTAGACTTCACAAACAAATTTGTCTTTTCGATGCATCTTGTATGTTGGCCAAGAGAAGCATCCATGTTAGTAGGAAGAACATATGTTTTTTCTAGATCTTTGCTTTTGGAGCTACATATTTGTAGATGACCTGTGAATCATTGAGATGCATTAACATGTTGAACTTATGTTTGGGAATCGTACTAGTTAGTTTTAGTTGCGATGCAAGATCCGAAGTGGCTGATCTTTGCTTTTGGAGCTACATATTTGTATATGATCTTTGAATCATTGAGATGCATTACATTTACTTATTTCTGTTCGCTCAGTGTTTACAAGTTACTGATCGATCACTAGCTAGGCTACAAATGCGCTCCTGGCAGTTTTATTTGTGACGCAAGATGCAAAGTGGCAGTTTTTTGAATAAAAATGCCTACCTCTGAAGAAACTGACAAGCTACACTATGGATCCTACACGGATAAATAGCGGATCACGCACGTACTACCTCCTTTCCGGTTTGCGGTGGCTCAATTCAAGAAAGCGACCTACTCGATCCTACACGAATAAATAGCGGATCACGCACGTACTAGTACCTCCTTTCCGGTTTGCAGGGCTTAATTCAAACCTCTCACCAACCAAGGTACTCCCTCCGTCCGGGTTTATTAGTTCGGTGAGCAAAGCAGCAAGACCAAGGCATGGCAATAATTAACGGCATGCAGCAGTTTAAGCCTAATTAATTCCAGCGATTTAAGTGGCTGCATGCGTGCCCTCGTCTGCGACTCGTTGCATGCTACTTCGCGTCTTGCTGCGGCGATTACGAGTGCTTGCATGCAGTCGGCCGTAATTAAGGCAGCTAAGCGATGCGAAAAAGATACGCTTTAATTGTTGCGGGCTTTTTAAATCCGTGAAATCATTATTGACAAGGAGGGAGATGATTCGAGTGCACTCGTTTGACCGCCATGCCGGCGTGCGACCCAGACAAGACGAGATGACACAGTCATAATTTCAGTTTCCCTAGTTTTCCACGGCAGGCCGGCGCGCTAAGCCATTATGCATTGAATTCTGATGACCGTCGCGCTACCTTCCCCCTATAAGTACTGTTTCCCGGCCTTCTCCAGTGCCACCGTGACCCAACTCGCCATATCCTCATAGCTCCCACCGGCCCGACGTCACTCTCCACGTCCGCCATGCCCCCGCCCGTCGGCGGTAGGCGACGCCGGAGGCAGTCACGGCCGGAACTAGTGTTCGGTTTTTCACCGGAAGGCGGATGGACGGAGGAGGCATTCTATCTGTCTTTAGATGGCAATGCGCAGATCGAGGAGTTGTTGGAGCGCGACCGCATGGCGGAGGAGAAGGAGTTGTTGGAGCACGACCGCCTGGCGGAGGAGCAACGTATCGCCGATTTGCGCCGCCAGGACATGGAGCAGCAGCAGACCGACGCCTCTGAGTTGCGAGTAGCGCCCAGAATCGGGCCGACTACGTGGAGGCCGGCGCCCGGCAAATAGCCCTAGAGGCTGACGGGCACGCACGTGTTCGCGACGCTGATTTTTACTACCAGGTCGTCAAGTGGGTTTCCCGCTTGGAAGCCGAAGCTTCGGTGGACCACGCCGGCATGGAAAGGGCCAACGCGCGCGAGCAACGCGCCCTATCGCACATCTGGCAAGTCCGAGGCGAGGCGCAGGACGCCGGTGCCGGCGTTTAGCGTGTACCGCCGGCATCATCTAGTTAGCTAAGAGTAAGTTAGTACTTGTCTAGTGGGAGTAGATAGTTAACTTGGCTATGATGGTTGTCAACGTGGAAGTTCAGTACTCTATATGTGGATCAGACCTGTTACTTTGCTCTCAATGTTGAACTTTCCGTTTGAACGTATGGAATGGGCTGTTATTTTTTTAAATGGGTTGTATTTGTCCTGCACGGGTTTAGAGGCTGACTTGTTGCACCAAGTTGTCGCGTACACAATCAGGAGATGATTGTACGTGGAGAGGATGACAGCAGGGACCCGCCAAGGTCATGGCAGTACGCAAGCAAGTGCCTCCTTATTTCAAGCCAATAAAAAAACAGCTCCTCCTAGTGGATTTCTGACATCTGGGTCCCATGCCATTGTCAACGTAGTCAACAAACGAGAGAATTGCACAACGAGCGGCTGACACCAGGGACCCAGCAGCTCGCCCAGTTAATTTTCTTTTGGGTTAATTTGATAAATGCCTCCGAGAAATGCGATTGCAATTTCCCAACTATGAAAAATGCCATTTCATGCCATTTCTAGTGGCATTTTTTGAAGTCTCGAGTGGCGTTTTTCAAAGTTTGCAAACAGCAGTGGCGTTTTTCAAAGTTTGCAAAAAATTGCAGTGGCATTTTTTAAAGTTTGGAAATTGCAGTGGCATTTTTATGAATCGCCATAACTGGAGTGGCATTTATCTAATTTTTTTTTTAGATGGAAGCATGGTGTCAACTGGGCTGTGCGGGACACTCTGGCCTGTCTAGACAGCCTTTTCTTTTATGTTTACCACAGACCAGCCAAGTAGTTTTTTTTCTTTTTGAAAATGGCTAGCCAAGTTTTTTTGTGATTTGTCAAGTAAGTCACTTTATCAGGCCTGTTGGGCTACAAATCTTTCAAGACGAGGAGAGCTTCATTCGGCTGGCCGAGAAAATGGCCTATCAGTAATGAGAAATAGGCTGTACATTTTTAAAACACATCAAACCGGCAATTAGTTTCAAATATATTTTTTTCATTTCGAGATTTTAAATTGCATTGATTTTTACGCGTGGACATTTATTGGATTTTATATTGATATACATTTATTTTTAAAATCAATCTGAATGTGACTCGAAATTTCGGGATTAAAAACAGTTCAGACCGCACCGACATATGCAAAATTTCGTATAATTATTTAATCGTGGGCACAATATGGGCTGTAATGCTAACAAAAAGAATATGGGCTTCAAAAAACCCGTAAGAATTAGCAAATGGGCTGTAAACTATTTGAAATAATGGCAGATGTGTTGTATGCTGTTTTGCACAGATTTGAGGCTTTCCACAGATGGCATGTATACTATTGGATGTCCATTCAATCTCTGCTCTTCCTGCTCCAGCCGCTCAAACAAGCGCCGGCGGGACTGCCTGCTCCCTCCTCCCCGCGGCCGGCTGTGCTGCCGCGCAGGCCTCACCGCCCCACCGTACTCCCATCGCAGGCCTCACCGCCCCACCGTACACACCCGGAGGATCAACCCTAGCCCTTCTAGCCAGCTCATGAGCCACGCGATTCAAATCACGCGCACAATGCTCAAAACTAACATGGCCAAAATTATTACAAATGTCAAAGCAATCATTAAGAATAGGGGCCGCTACTAAATTAACTGAAATGCCTACTTATTACGCGCAAAATAATGATTCCTCCACCTGACAGCTAGGACCCACAGGAAGGGCCTCTGTATTTCGCGAAAAAACGTTCCCCCCGCTGACAGGTCAGACCCACCAGCTATATCTTCGCACGCAAGGAAGTGCCTCCTTATTACGCCCAAAAAAATGAATACCCCCTGCTAGCTGGGACCCACCATATTGTGGGCTAACTTTTGGGCCTACTAAGTTGACGGGAACGGAGGGCTTTGTCAACTTAGTCAATACTCCAGTGACCGTATGCTGTCCATCCAACGGCCATAGTGCTTCTTCAACCTCTGGACTTCTTGCTCCAGCCGCCCAAAGCAGCGCTAGTCGTGCCGCCTGCTCCTGCCTCCCGTGGCCCGGCTCCGCGTCATCCCCTTCCTAGGCCTCGCCGTCGTCCACCGCCGTGGTGCTCTCGGCGCGGCATGGTCAATGTGGTCAACGACCGACTTCCATCGAAGAAAATCAGACGTGGAGAGGCCGACAATTTGGGTCCACAGCAGCTGCAAGGAAGTGCCTCCTTATTACGCGGAAAATAATTATTCCTCCACCTGACAGCGGGGACCCACTAGACGAGCGAACAGTATTTTGCAAAAAAAATTGTTTCCCCTGACTGCTGGGACCCACCGGACGGGCCACCGTATTTCGCAAAAAAATGTTCCCCCCGCTGTCAGCTCAGACCCACCGGAAGTGCCTCCTTATTACGCACAAAAAAATGAATACTCCCCCGGCTAGCTGGGACCCACCTTGGTGGGAGGCTGTCTTGTGGGCCAACTAAGTTGACGGGGACGAAGGGATTTCTCAACTTAGTCAATATGAACGATTCTAGCTCTAGTGACCGTACGATGTCCATCCAACGGCCGTAGTGCTTCTTCAACCTCTCGTCTTCTTGCTCCAGCCGCCAAAAGCAGCGCCGGTCGTGCCGCATGCTCCTGCCTCCCGTGTCCGGCTGTGCAGCCGCCGAGGCCTCACCGCCCCCTACTATTCCCACCGCTGGCCAGGCCCTGCGGCGACGGCAGCCTCACACCACAGCCGAACCAGTGAACCCTTGTACTCCTCTCCGCGCGGGCTTCCACTGCCACGTCTTCCCTGGCTCCGCGTCGTCCCCTTCCTAGGCCTCATCGTCGTCCATCGCCGTGGTGCTCTCCGCACGGCATGGTCAACGTGGTCAAGGAACGACTTCCATCAGAAGATTACTGTACGTGGAGAGGCTGATAGCTGGGTCCACGACCACAGCCCAGTTTTTTGTGATTTGCCAAGTAAGTCGCTTTGTCAGGCTTGTTGGGCTGCAAATCTTTCAAGACGAGGAGAGCTTTCATTCGGCTGGCCGAGAAAATGGCCCATCAGTAATGAGAAATGGGCTGTACATTTTTAAAACACATCAAACCGGCAATTAGTTTCAAATATTTTTTTCATTTCAAGATTTTAAATTACATTAATTTTTATGCATGGAGAATTTGTTGGATTTTATATTGATATATAGTTATTTTTAAAATCAGTTTGAATGTAAGTCGAAATTTCGGGATTAAAAACAGTTCGGACATACCAAATATGCAAAATTTCGTATAATTTTTTAACCATGGCCACAATGTGGGCTGTAATGCTAACAAAAAGAATATGGTCTCCAAAAAAACCTTAAGAATTAGCAGATGGGCTGTAAATTATTAGAAATAATGGCAGATGGGTTGTATGCTGTTTTCCACAGATTTGAGGCTTTCCTAAAAAAAAGGTTGATGCACAAGCAGTGACTGTTGGATGTCCATCCAACGGCCGTCGTGCTTCTTCAATCTCTGCTCTTCCTGCTCCAGCCGCTCAAACAAGCGCCGGCGGGACTGCCTGCTCCCTCCTCCCATGATCGGTTGTCTTTGCCATGACCTCACCGCCCCACCGTACTTCCATCGCTGGCCTAGCCATCCCTCTACTCACCCACACCTGCTGTTATTCTCTGGCGACGACAGGCGCACCAGTAAACCCTCGTACAGTCGTACTCCCCTCCGCGTGGCAAACAACTGCCGAGTCTTCCCTGCCTCCGTGTCGTCCCCTTCTTAGGCCTCGCCGTCGTCCACCGCCATGGTGCTCTCGGCGCGGCGTGGTCAATGTGGTCAAGGACCGACTTCCATCGGAAGAGTACTGTGCATGGAGAGGTTGACAGCTGGGTCAACGGCCGCAGCAAGGAAGTGCCTCCTTATTACGTGCAAAATATTTATTCCTCCACCTGACAGCGGGGACCCACCGGACGGGCCACCATATTTTCCAAAAAAACGTTTCCCCCCTGAATGCTGGGACCCACCAGCTACACCTTCACACGCAAGGAAGTGCGTCCGGAAAAAAAATGGTTCGCCCCCCTGACTGCTGGGACACACCAGCTACATCTTCGTATGCAAGGAAGTGCGTCCGGCAAAAAAAAAAAGATTCGCCCCTTGACTGCTGGGACCCACCAGCTACATCTTCGCAGGCAAGCAAGTGCCTGACAGTCGGGACCCACCTGGTCGAAGCGTACGTAGCGTTGTCATTCTGGTCGCGAATGTGTACGTACATATATACTGGTGGATGTAGAGGCGCACACGTGTCGTAGTAGAGGCACGCACGTAGCATGTACACGTACGTACTGCGGCCAGGGTGCAAGAAATAAAATACGGCCACGTATGTGTACATACGGGCGGAGTCTCGAACGCCTACTCGCGCATACGTAAGGCGAGGGCTCGTGTACATGGCTGGGTCAGAACGGAGAAACAGATTGCGTCATGTTCATGGGGAGGCAACGGATTGCGTCATGTTCATGGGGAGGCAATGGAATGCGTCGTGTTCATCGGGAGGCAACGAAACGCGTGGGAGCCAACCGGCTGGGTCGGAACGGAATGCATGGTCGTGTTCATCGGGAGGGCTTGGACGGAACAGGCGATGGAAACGAGGCATGACGTACCGCAGAATGGAGGAAACGGACCTCCTACGTTCGGAACGGGGTCCTGTTGATCGGGAGGGGTATGGCGTACCGCAAAATGGAGGAAACGGACCTCCTACGGTGAAACGGGGTCTGTTGATCGGGAGGGGTGTGGCGTACCGCAAAACGGAGGAAACGGACCTCCTACGGTCGAAACGGGGGTCCTGTTGATCGGGAGGCGTGTGGTGTACCGCAAAACGGTTGAAACGGGGGTCCTGTTCATCGCGAGGGGTGTGGCGTACCGCAAAACGGGACTCCACGGGATACTGTTCATCTCCACCGTCGACCTCCTCCAGCCTCCACGGGCTACCGTCGACCTCCTCGAGCCTCCACGGGCTCCTGTTCATCCAGCCTCCACTGCGCGCTACTCCACCGGCTACTGTTCAACCATCCCTCCACGGACACCCCTCCACCGTCTACTGTTCATCCAGCCCTCCACACCACGGGGTCCTGTTCAACCACCCCTCCACAGTCTACTGTTCATCCAGCCCTCCACACCACGAGGTCATGTTCATCCAAAGACCACGCCACCGCTCACTGTTCATCCACCCCCGCCATAGCGCACTGTTCATCCAACCGATCGGCTTGATTAGCGGCGGCTGAAGAATCGCTCCATCGGGTTCGATTAACGACCATCGATCGATCGCCGGGTTCGATGAACGCGTAGCCTGCGGTGCAATCACTCGGGTTGATTAGAGCCCAACGCCTCACTCGGGTTCGATTAGAGCCAACGCCGCACACTGCAGCGACAGACGAGAGAAATGCGCATTGCTCGGCCCCGACCTCCCACCGTAACCGGCAACTCCCCGAAATTTTCCTCGCCCTCGCTTCTACCACGGTTTTTTCCGTCATGGACGGCCCAAAGAATGTCATGCAGCTGCGTCTCCGGCCCGCCCAGGACGAAAAGCCCATTTTCTGTCATGACTTTTTGTCATAGAAGTAGGATCCCACCGCATCTATGATGATACCGGGTTTTGTCACAATTATCGTCATAGAAGTGTCATATGTATGACAGAAAAAAATTTGTTCGGCCCAAAATGTCACGGATGTGTCTTTTTTTTGTAGTGGGGCCTCCTCAAGTGCCATAGGTCTTCGTGAGCAACCAAGTTGGATGCACACCCACTTAGTTTGTTTTGTTGAGCTTTCATACATTTATAGCTCTAGTGCATCCGTTGCAGGGCAATCCCTACTCCTTGCATTAACATCAATCGATGGGCATCTCCATAGCTCATTGATTAGCCTCTTTGATGTGAGACTTTGTCCTTTTTGGTCTTCTGCACATAACCCCCATCATCATATTCTATTCCACCCATAGTGCTATGTCCATGGCTCGCGCTCATGTATTGTGTGACGGTTTATAAGTTTGAGATTACTAAATTATGAAACAATTGCTTGGCTTGTCATCGAGGTTGTGCATGATGAGAGCATTTTTGTGTGACGAAGATGGAGCATGACTAAACTATATGATTTTGTAGGGATGAACTTTCTTTGGCCATGTTATTTTGAGAGGACATAATTGCTTAGTTATTATGCTTGAAGTATTATTACTTTTATGTCAATAAGAACTTTTATCTTGAATCTTTCTGATATGAACATTCATACCACAAGTAAGAAGAATTACATTAAATTATGCCAAGTAGCATTCCACATCAAAAATTCTGTTTTTATAGTTTACCTACTAGAGGACGAGTAGGAATTAAGCTTGGAGATGATGATACGTCTCCAACGTATCTATAATTTTTTATTGTTCCATGCTATTATATTATGTGTTTTGGATGTTTATGGGCTTTATTATGCACTTTTATATTACTTTTGGGACTAACCTATTGACCCAGAGCCCAGTGCCAGTTTCTATTTTTTCCCTTGTTTCAGTGTTTCGAAGAAAAGGAATATCAAACGGAGTCGAAACAGAATGAAACCAACTGGAGAAGTTATTTTTGGAAGGAAAGCAACCGCGGAGACTTGGAGGCCACGTCAAAGAAGAAACGAGGAAGGCACGAGGAAGGGGGCACGACCACCCCCTGGGCGCGCCCTCCACCCTCGTGGGCCCCTCGTGGCTCCCCTGACGTACTTCTTCCTCCTATATATACCCATATACCCTAAAAACTTTGAGGAACAGAATAGATCTGGAGTTCCGCCGCAGCAAGCCTCTGTAGCCACCAAAAACAAATCGGGACCCTATTCCGGCACCCTGCCGGAGGGGGGATCCCTCACCAGTGGCCATCTTCATCAGCCCGGCGCTCTCCATGACGAGGAGGAAGTAGTTCACCCTCGGGGCTGAGGGTATGTACCAGTAGCTATGTGTTTGATCTCTCTCTCTCGTATTCTTGATTTGGCACGATCTTGATGTATCGCGAGCTTTGCTATTATAGTTGGATCTTATGTTTCTTCTCCCCCTCTACTCTCTTGTAACGGATTGAGTTTTCCCTTTGAAGTTATCTTATCAGATTGAGTCTTTAATGATTTGAGAACACTTGATATATGTCTTGCCGTGCGTATCTGTGGTGACAATGGGATATCACGTAACTCACTTGATGTATGTTTTGGTGATCAACTTGCGGGTTCCGCCCATGAACCTATGCATAGGGGTTGGCACGTTTTAGTCTTGATTCTCGGTAGAAACTTTGGGACACTCTTTGAGGTTCTATGTGTTGGTTGAATAGATGAATCTGAGATTGTGTGATGCATATCGTATAATCATACCCACGGATACTTGAGGTGACATTGGAGTATCTAGGGGACATTAGGGTTTTTGTTGATATGTGTCTTAAGGTGTTATTCTAGTACAAACTCTAGGGCTGTTTGTGACACTTATAGGAATAGCCCAACGGATTGATTGGAAAGAATAACTTTGAGGTGGTTTCGAACCCTACCATAATCTCTTCGTTTGTTCTCCGCTCTTAGTGACTTCGGAGTGACTCTTTGTTGCATGTTGAGGGATAGTTTTGTGATCCAATTATGTTATTATTGTTGAGAGAACTTGCACTAGTGAAAGTATGAACCCTAGGCCTTGTTTCCTAGCATTGCAATACCTTTTACGCTCACTTTTACCACTTGTTACCTTGCTGTTTTTATATTTTCAGTTTACAAATACCTATATCTACCATCCATATTGCACTTGTATCACCATCTCTTCGCCGAACTAGTGCACCTATAGAATTTACCATTGTATTGGGTGTGTTGGGGACACAAGAGACTCTTTGTTATTTGGTTGCAGGGTTGTTTGAGAGAGACCATCTTCATCCTACGGCTCCCACGGATTGATAAACCTTAGGTCATCCACTTGAGGGAAATTTGCTACTGTCCTACAAACCTCTGCACCTGGAGGCCCAACAACGTTTACAAGGAGAAGGTTGCGTAGTAGAAATCAGTAGCCTTATTTAATTTGCGAAAATCAATTACCATCCTATAACCTGTAATAATTCTTTGTAGGATCAATTCATCTTTATCATTAGGAACAACAGTAATACCTCCCTTTTTTGGGACACAATGGACAGGACTTACCCACTGACTATCAGCAACGGGATAAATAATACCTGCCTCAAGAAGCTTTAGTATTTCCTTTCTTACCACTTCTTTCATCTTAGGATTCAGCCGTCCTTGGTGATCACGCACTGGTTTGGCTTCTTTCTCCAAATTTATTTTGTGTTGCCATAGAGTGGGACTAATGCCCTTAAGATCATCAAAAGTATATCCAATAGCAGCACGGTGCTTCTTCCGAGTTTTCAATAATCTCTCTTCTTCATGCTCTGAAAGGTTAGCACTAATAATAACATGATATATCTTCTTTTCATCAAGATAAGCACATTTAAGAGTATCAGGTAATGGTTTAAGCTAAACATGGGATCACCCTTGGGTGGAGGAGGATCCCCTAGGATTTCAACAGGCAAGTTATGCTTCAGGATAGGTTCCTGTTTAAAGAATACTTCATCTATTTCCCTTCTTTCATTCATAAACATATCATTTTCATGGTCAAGCAAATATTGTTCTAAAGTATCATTAGGAGGCACGACAATAGAAGCAAGACCAATAATTTCATCTTTACTAGGAACTTCGCCTTCACGGTGTTGTCTATGAAATTTAGAAAAGTTAAACTCATAAGACATATCACCTAGACCAATAGTAACAACATCCTTTTCGCAGTCTATCTTAGCATTAACAGTGTTCAAGAAGGGTCTACCAAATATAATGGGACAAAAGCTATCTTGTGGGGAACCAAGAACAAGAAAATCATCTGGATATTTGGTTTTCCCACACAAGACTTCAACATCTCTAACAATCCCAATTGGTGAAATAGTATCTCTATTGGCAAGCTTAATTGTGACATCAATTTCTTCTATCTCAACAGGTGCAATATCATGCATAATTTCTTTGTAGAAGTCAATAGGTATTGCACTAGCACTAGCACCCATATCACACAAGCCATGATAGCAATGATCTCCTATTTTAACGGAAATAACAGGCATGCCTACAACAGGCCTATGTTTATCTGTAGCACTAGGCTTAGCAATTCTAGCAATTTCATCACAGAAGTAAATAACATGCCCATCAATATTATCAGCCAAGAGATCTTTAACAATAGCAATATTAGGTTCAACTTTAACTTGCTCAGGAGGTGTATAAGTTATAATATTACTTTTACGAACTACAGTTCAAGCTTTAGCATGATCCTTTATCCTAACAGGGAAAGGTGGTTTCTCAACATAAGCAGTAGGAACAACAGGATCATTATAAGTGATAATATTTTCTTCAACTTTAATAGGTTCAACTACTTTTACTTCTATGGGAGGATGATATTTAAACAAATTATCCTTAGAGAGATCAACATGAGTAGCAAATGATTCACAGAAAGAAGCTACTATCTGAGAGTCAAGTCCATATTTAGTGCTAAACTTACGGAAAACGTCGGTATCCATAAAAGATTTAACACAATTAAACTTAGGTATTATACCTGACTCCTTACCTTCGCCGAGATCCCAATCTTCAGAGTTGCGTTTAATTCTCTCCAATAAATTCCATTTGAATTCGATAGTCTTCATCGTAAAAGAGCCAGAACAACAAGTATCAAGCATGGTGCGATTGTTGTCAGAAAGCCGAGCATAAATTTTTTGAATAATTATTCGTCTTGGGAGCTCATGATTGGGGCATGAATATAGCATTGACTTAAGCCTCCCCCAAGCTTGAGCGATGCTTTCTCCTTCGCGAGGCAAAAAATTATATATATAATTACGATCACGATGGACAAGATGCATAGGATAAAACTTCTGGTGAAATTCGAATTTCAATCGTTTATAATCCCAAGACCCCATATCATCACATAGCCTATACCATGTCAATGCGTATCCCTTCAAAGATAAAGGGAAAACCTTCTTCTTAATAACATCATCGGGTATACCTGCAAGCTTAAATAATCCACAAACTTCATCCACATAGATTAAGTGTAAATCGGGATGCAATGTTCCATCTCCTGCAAAAGGATTAGCTAGCAGTTTTTCTACCATACCCGAAGGAATTTCAAAGTAAAAATTTTCATTTTCAGTAGGTTTAGTAGGTTGAGGAGCAACTCTTTGCTCTCTTGGTCGGGGTGAAGATACCCCGAACAAGCCCCTCAAAGGATTACTTTCCATAGTAACAAGTGACAGTAAATTTCAGCACACTATATAAATCTTTCCTTACCAAATTCCACCTACCAAAGGCGCTTCACTCCCCGACAACGGCGCCAGAAAAGAGTCTTGATGACCCACAAGTGTAGGGGATCTATCGTAGTCCTTTCGATAAGTAAGAGTGTCGAACCCAACGAGGAGCAGAAGGAAATGACAAGCGGTTTTCAGTAAGGTATTCTCTGCAAGCACTGAAATTATCGGTAACACATAGTTTTGTGATAAGGTAAATGGTTACGAGCAACAAGTAATAAAAGTAAATAAGGTGCAGCAAGGTGGCCCAATCCTTTTTGTAGCAAAGGACAAGCCTAGACAATTTCTTATATGAAGGAAAACGCTCCCGAGGACACGTGGGAATTATAGTCAAGCTAGTTTTCATCATGTTATATGATTCACGTTCAGTACTTTGATAATTTGATATGTGGGTGAACCGGTGCTTGGGTGCTTCCCTTACTTGGACAAGCAGCCTACTTATGATTAACTCCTATTTCCTGCATTGGGAAGTAATAAGTAGATGATGGGTTGCTTCAGTGACAGAAGCTTAAACCCTAGTTTATGCGTTGCTTCGTAAGGGGCTGATTAGGATCCATATGTTTCATGCTATGGTTAGGTTTACCTTAATTCTTCTTTCGTAGTTGCGGATGCTTGCGAGAGTAGTTAACCATAAGTGGGATGCTTGTCCAAGGAAGGGCAGTACCCAAGCACCGGTCCACCCACATATCAAATTATCAAAGTGACGAACGTGAATCATATGAGCGTGATGAAAACTAGCTTGACGATAATTCCCATGTGTCCTCGGGAGCACTTTTCCTTATATAAGAGTTTTTCCAGGCTTGTCCTTTGCTAAAAAAAGGATTGGGCCACCTTGCGGCACCTTATTTACTTTTGTTACTTGTTACCCGTTAGAAATTACCTTTTCACAAAACTATTTGTTACCGTTAATTTCAGTGCTTGCAGAGAATACCTTACTGAAAACTGCTTGTCATTTCCTTCTGCTCCTCATTGGGTTTGACACTTACTTACCGAAAGGACTACGATAGATACCCTATACTTGTGGGTCATCAACCCTAAGCTCCTGACAATTCACAACCTGCCCGACTATTGGGTTGGGGGCGCAGTCCCCTCCTATTCCTCAGCGGTAGATAGCCGCCCCGTGAGACAAGGTGAACAGCGAGGGAGAGGATGGCGGGCAAGCTACGTTGGGCCAACTGCTTTTCTCCTCTTGAAGTTGGGTTCGTTCGACGAAGACTCCACCGGCTTGCTCTGGCACATCACCCTCACAAACGGCACCCTATAGATGATCGATCCTTCAACCTCTGGTGGATGCTCCATCTTGGATCGATACTCCCACCACCGTTGCCAACTGCTTTTCTCCTCTTGCAGTTGGGTTCGGTGAATCTGTTTGCTCCATGGCCCAGAGGAGCAGCTCTATGTACTCCCACGCGACTCCGTTCGAGAGTATCGCCGCCTTTTTGCTCTGTTGCATATATTTGGCCATGGATGTTGCCCTCGCCGCTAATTGGTCCTTGTTGTCAAACCAAGACTGTATCTCCAACATCCTAGCTAGCTTCACAGGGTCGCCGTCTGCGATCCTCACGTATTGGTTGTACTCCTCCATCGATCTACTTCTCCACAGCACCTTCACTCATCGGTGGTGGTTTTGAATGGAAGAGGAGAGGAGCGGCGCTGGTTTTGGATTAGAATGGGAGAGGAGCTGCGCTAGTTTTGGATTGGAATAGGAGAGGAGGGGCGGTGGTTTTGAAATGGAAGAGGAGAGGAGCGGTGCTTGATTTGGATTGGAACAGGAGAGGAGCAGCGCTGGTCTTGGAAATATTTTTTTGTTTTGCGTATTTTGGGTCAAAATTTGACCACATACTGTACTCCCTCCATTCCCTTGTACAAGGCCACTATCAAAAATACATTTTGCATCAATACAAGGCCACCAACAGTAATCGAGGCAAAAATTAATGATGTTACCTCGTATTAGCAACTTTTTAATACTTACATGCATGTAGTCATAATGATACTCAGCTACTTCCTTCCCATTCATTCGTTGCATACTTGTGGTGTATTAATGATACCGTTTAATGAAAAGAAAAATTGACTTGCAAAGGAGTCATTAAATTTCATCTTGGTACCTGTAATATGAGTTTCTGGCCTTGTATAAGGGAATGGAGGGAGTATTTGACAAGCAAAATGTGAATGCATGTCACCAAAAATTGTATCGTTTGGTTCGTATCTGAATGTACTTTCAAATTGTATTATTTTTGCAACGTATGAAATATATTATATTTGTGAAAATCATGGTCAAATATGACCCAGAATACAAGGGAGACTAGTTAATGTGGGGTCACTTTCTTAATTGATGGGTAAATTGATTTTGATTTTGATCCAGTCATAGCGTGCCGACCCTCTTGTCCAATCCTAAATCGCTGCCGCACGCTCCTCTCCCTCTTCTCCATTACAAAACCACCTCCTCTCCTCTCCATCATATAAATTCCAAAATCACCGTCTCGCCTCCCCCTCTTCTTCATTGCAAGACCACCCCTCTCCTCTCCATCTTCTCCATTGCAAAACCACCGTCTCGCCTCTCCATCTTCTCCATTGCAAGACCACTGTCTCTCCTCCCATCTTCCAAAGCTAGCACCGGACCTCTCAAAAGGACATCTATGGAGAGGATGCAAAGCGAATCAGGCGGAATCGCCATGCATCAGCGGTTAGCCAAGTTGAAGGAGATCCTTACTTGGTTTGAAAATGAGTGGGAGATTTCGAGGACGGTGACGGCCATGTGGCAATGTCTACGAAAGAGCATGAGGGCGGTGATCAGGGTGGCGATGTACTTCAGCCTGGACGACACAAGAAAGCTTTGCGGCCTGCTCGTGGCCTGTTCAGGACCGGACCGTACGGTCTAGGCCCGGTAGAAAAACATGACGGTCCGGGCCCAGAAATATAGACCGCGAAAAGTTCGGTCCGGTCCGGTCTTTAACCGGGCCGACCGAGCGGACCGATGGTGCAAGGCCCATGAAAAGGCCATCTGGGTAGACAGAGCGAGCGACCCCCCTCCCCTCGTTCCATTCCCCCTCCTCCTGGGTCGATTCCCTTATCGTTCTCCTCACAGCGCCTCCTCCTCTCCAATCCCTAACCCTAACCCTAAGGCGACGGCGCCATCGCCCGTGGCCTCTCCCCTTCACCGACGGTGCCATCTTGTCCGAGTACGAGCTGGAGGAGCACGTGTACGTCGGGGACGCAGCAAGGCCAGCACGCCATCGGTCCCGCCTTCCCTAGTTCCTTGCCGAGCGCCACGCGAAGAGGAAGAGATAATGTTTGAACAAGAAACTTTTGTCCCACTAATAGTTTCTGAATTTTCTGAAGATGAATCTAAGTCTCCCTCGCTGAACTGAGATGATTCAGTGCTAGAGACTTAGATAGGAGATCTGGATATGTAATGTTTGAACAAGAAACTTTTGTCCACTAAGAGTTTCTGAATTTTCTGAACTAATGTAAGAGTTTCAGGAGATGTAGTATTTCAACAGCAAACTTTAGTGAGGAGATGTTGTGTTTCAACAAGCTTTTCTATCCTATAATAATTAAATAGTGTGCAGCATATTTCTGTGCATTATACATTGTGCATGACATATTAGAGACCAGCGGTAGATTTCACCAAAGAAGAACAACTAGGAAAGCTCCGCTGATGCACTAGTAATTTGAGAGGCAACATCACTGTACAAACACATATGAACATGAATTTTCAGATGGCGTTTGCTACTATGGTGACTGACAGTGAATCATATGGTTACGGTTGATGGCAATGGCATGACTGAATCGTATGGTTATGGTGCTGAAGGTTGATGGCAATGACAGTGAATCGTATGGTTACATCTTCTACCCATACATTGTTGGCGTCAAGCTTGCAATCAAACATGCAATGACTAGTGATAGAGACCACTACAAGGAAATGGGTGAAGCAATGTTGGAGAAGTTTGACAAATATTGGGAAGAAAAGAACAATGCCATGGTGATCGCAACCATCTTTGATCCACGGTACAAATGCTTGCTATTTTTACTCCAATGGTTGTTGTTTTTTACTCATATGGTTCTTGTTTTTACTCCAATGGTTGCTATTTTTTACTCATATGCTTGTTGTTTTTACTCGTATGCTTTCTAATTCACTCCAATGCTATCATCTTTGATCCTAGGGACAAGATGGGTTACATAGAGTGGGCCTTTGGAGAACTATATGGAGAAGGAAGTACGAGGTTTAGGACTGAGATCAAAATCGTGGAGAAAGATTTGGCGGCCTTGTATGACAAATGTGTTGCTCAAGATAAGCGAGATGGAAATGGAGAAAGTTCATCTTCCTCTGCAAACATTCCTAGTATCCCGGTTCAAGCTGGGTACGAGTCCTTCTTATCGTCCCGTTCAACAAGAATATCAAAGAGTGAGTTTAGGAACTACTTAGAGGATCAGGTTGCCCCTCGCAACAAGGCACTTGATCTTCTTGGTTGGTGGAAAGACAATGCTTCTAGGTACCCAATTATGGCCAAGATAGCCAGGAGGTTCCTTACTATCCTGGCTACCTCCGTGTCTTCGGAATCTACCTTCAGCACGACCGGAAGGATTTTAGGTATGTCAATCATACTATTGAACTTTGGATATAAACTTGTCAACTCCTCATCCTCAAACTAGTTTGTCAACTTGTGTCGTATTAGATGATTATAGGAGTTCGTTAAAACCGGTTATGGTGGAGGCATTAGTTTGTGGTGCAAGTTATATCAAGGGTGCTCACGTTGACTTGAATCTGTTGGTATGTTTGCCATCTTTTCCTTACCTTTTTCTTTCTTTCTTTTTTGGTCTTGTTGTATGTGATGTGAGCATTTTTCTAACTTCCACACTTGTAGCCGAGGGATGAGAATGAAGAGGAAGATGTTGAGAACATCAAGTTACCCATTGTGGTGGAGGAGATCAACGATTGGTAACTATTCTTCCTACATGTTTCACTTGTCATATGATACCAAATATTATTTATGTGAATGTTGCTTATCTTACTTGTAGACGTTTATCATGTGGATGTTGATCGCTATTTTGGAGATGAATGTCAAAGTGATCTTTCTCATGTGAAGGCTACTTTTGCATTTCTGTTATGTTGGAACCTTTCAAGTCATGAACTATGAATTGTCACTGCTAGCTTGGAGATGAACCTCTCATTTGTGTTATGTTCAACTTGTCAATTGACATGGACATGGAATTGTCATTGCAAGTTTGTAATTGTGTCGTTCAATGATGATAAGACCTTATGTTTGTGGATGTGCTATTTGTGCTTAACCTGATTTGTGCATCTTTCCTGTCAAAATGAGTTTGTGGATGTCCAAAAAACAATGAAAATGCTGTCCAAATTTAGTTATTCTTGCTGTCCAAATTTAGTCCAGTGCTTGCTGTCCAAATTAGTTGTTTGTGGCTGTGATATTTCTATTGTTTCGGTCCAAGCTTATCTGAAAACTGTAGTGATCACTAATGACTTGTCATATTACATCCATTAGTAAGCTTATCACTATGTGATGCCTAAACAGTAGAACACAACCTAGGTAGTAGCTAACAGTAGTGTTGTTGTTGTACTTTTGCTTAATTTACTCTCCAAAACCAGCAGAAGCCTAAACATACACTACCTGGCAACAAATAGGACCTAAAAGCAGCAAATATACATTGCGTGGCAACAAATTGGACCTAAAAGTTGGCCGGTCCATTCGGTCCTCTCGGGCCTGACCGAGCTGGCACCCCAACGGTCCTGTCCGAGAATACCAGCTCGTTGTACAGCTTGGTCCGGTCCGGACCGGGTCGCCGGCGGCCGGTCCAAACGCCGGCTCGGACCGGCCCGGACCTTGTCTAGGCTGAGATGTACTCCTCGGCGGAAGTCACGCCGTAGTCCTTCAGTTCATCGAGTATCTCCTCTGGGCGATGGAGCAGACACATTTTCCCGAGGCGAAAGTCAGGCAGAGGTGGTGGTTGTACAGGTCAAAGGTTGATCATCCAGAGGATAAAGAATCGATCGAGTATGGTGTGCCGTTCGTGAGGGTGCAATGCCAGCCGGAGCCACAGGAGTATTCGTTCTCCCACCACAAGAGGAGGCCGGATGGCGTGACGTCACTTCCCCGCCATTCTCCACGGTTCCCTCGCCGCTCGCCTCGTTTCAACGATGGCGGTACGGTTTAAGGTAAGCTTCGCACTAACCTAATCTTCCATCTGCTCATGCTTACAATCAGTGTGACGGCTAATGAAAATCATGCTTATCAGTCTCCGAGTACTACACCAATTACTCTAAAATAGCGTTGGGCCAAAAACAATGTTGTAAGATTTTTATATGTTTTTTGGTAGGCCCAAAGTGCATCATCCAATTTCTTAGACCAATTCTTTCGGGACCCATTAATAGTTTTTTCTAAAATTAACTTTATTTCTCTATTGCTAAGTTCAACTTGACCACTAGATTGAGGATCATAGGGTGATGCAATTATATGGTTAACATCATACTTAGCAAGCATTTTTCGGAAAACACCATGAATAAAGTGTGAACCACCATCAGTCATTAAGTATCTAGGGATTCCAAACCTTGGGAAAATAACTTCTTTAAGCATTTTAATGGAAGTGTTGTGATCGGCACTACTAGTTGGAATAGCTTCTACCCACTTAATAACATAGTCAACAACAACCAAAATATTTGTATACCCATCAGAGGAAGGAAAAAGCCCCATATAATCAAAACCCCAAACATCAAATGGTTCAACAGCAAGTGAATAATTCATAGGCATTTCTTGACGCTTACCGATATTACCAATTCTTCGGCATTCATCACAAGATAAAACAAACTTACGGGCATCCTTGAAGAGAGTAGGACAATAAAAACAAAATTACAATACCTTGTGAGCAGATCTATCTCCCGCATGATGCCCTCCGTCAGCTTCGGAGTGACATTTTGATACGTCTCCATCGCATCTACTTTTCCAAACTCTTTTGCCCTTGTTTTGGACTCTAATTTGCATGATTTGAATGGAACAAACCTGGACTGATGCTGTTTTCAGCAGAATTGCCTTGGTGTTATTTTTGTGCAGAAATAAAAGTTCTCGGAATGACCTAAAAATTTACGGAGAATATTTTTGGAATATATAAAAAATGTTGGCGAAAGAATCAACCAGAGGGGGTCCACCCATTGGCCACAAGCCAGGGGGCGCCCCACCCCCCTAGGGTGAGCCCTGGCGGCTTGTGGGCCCCCTAGGCCTCTTCCGACCTAACTCCAACTCTATATATTCACATCCGGAGAGGAAAAAATAAGAGAGAAGGATTCATGGCATTTTACGATACGGAGCCGCCGCCGCCTACTGTTCTTCATCAGGAGGGCTGATCTGGAATCCGTTCAGGGCTCCAGAGAGGGGGATTCATCGCCGTCATCACCAAGCTTCCTCCATCACCAATTTCATGATGCTCACCGCCGCACGTGAGTAATTCCACTGTAGGCTTGTTGGACGGTGATGGGTTGGATGGGATTTATCATGTAACCGAGTTAGTTTTGTTAGGGTTTGATCCCTAGTATCCACTATGTCCTAAGATTGAATTTGCTATTACTTTGATATGCTTAATGCTTGTCACTAGGGCCCGAGTGTCATGATTTCAGATCTGAACCTATTATGTTTTCATGAATATATTTGTGTTCTTGATCCGATCTTGCAAGTTGTAGACACCTACTATGGGTTATGATCCGCATACCCCAAGGTGACAATAATTGGTATTCTTTCCGGTGATTACCATAGTTTGAGGAGTTCATGTACTCACTAAGGGCTAATGCTTTGTTCCAGTTCTTTATTAAAAGGAGGCCTTAATATCCCTTAGCTTACACTAGGACCCCACTGCCACGGGAGGGTAGGACAAAAGATGTCATGAAAGTTCTTTTCCATAAGTGTCGGGGATATACCCCGCGGTATGACCCAGCCGGAGATATGACCCGGCTGGGACTTGGTGTTTCATTGGAGACTCGACATATTGTAAGCTGGCAGATTTTTAATATGTTTAAGCTGGCAGATGTTTAGGATGTTTAATCCATATGTTGAAGCCAGATGTTTAAGCCAGATGTTAAGCCAGCAAATTGTAAGCCGGCAGATTGTTTAAGCCATATGTTAAGCCGACAGGTTGTAAGCCGGTAGATTGTTTAAGCCAGATGTTTAAATCAGACTGTGACAGAGTTGCCTGGGGTTAATAAACCCAATACGTTAAGAAGCCCATAGAGAGAAGTCCGTGAAGAGAAGTTAGAATAGTTAAGTCTTAATTCCGAGTTGGACTCTACATGTAACCCGCCCCTTCAACTTATATAAGGAGGGGCAGGGCAACCCAAGAGGGAGGGGTTGAATAATCTAAAGGCTATACATAACTAGGAGAGCCGGTTTACGGCGAATCCCTGATGAGCATAATGATACCTAGCCACAAAAAGCATGTAGGGCTATTTCCAGATGATGTTTCCCGGGGCCCGAAGCTGTCTAAATCTTTGTCTTGTGTGTTGATTCGCCTCGCATCTCTCATCCCGATCAACCCCTCTCAAGCTACCACATAGATGCGATGGCCTCACGACTAAGTCCTTACACTAGGACATCTGACGTGACAATTCCATGATAGTTGGCGCCCACCGTAGGGCTTGCGCACGGTGGTGTTGAGTTTATGGAGGGATCTTTCTAGGGTTTTCAAGAAATTCGCAATTTTTTTGGATGGAGAAGAGCCGGTTGTGGAAGAGTTTACAACAACGTCAAGTTTACTAATCAAAATCAGACGATGAGATCAGCATAGTTCAGCACTGGATTCGCCGGGTTTGATGGATGCAGATTACTAAAAAAATGCACAAGGCCAAGTCCTAATCGTGTTGTCAAGTCAGATTATGGGTTAGACCAACCCCAACCCGGATTCAGCCGCGGGCCATATTCGATTCACAATACGCCGAGTGGCCTCGACAGAATCGCCAGCCTTCAGCGGTTAAAAGAGGAGAAGACCACAATCCAGACTCCCTGCTCTGAGCTGCCTCGTGACGCCCCGTGCCCGCCGCCGGTTCATCACACGGCCAGCCACCGTTGAATCGCCCGGCCCCGAGCCATCCGGCCTCGGAGCACCTGATGTTTCGGCCTCGTCTCGACCTCGCCATGCCTCGCCTTGCGCTTGACCCACTTTAATCCATCGCTTTACCTCTAAACCGCCATTGCCGGCTTACCTCGCTCCCGTTTCCTTCGAGCTGCCCCTGTCGACGGTCCACTCCGTCGCTTCTCCTTAAGCCGTTGGTCGTCGGCGTCTCGTTTGCAGCCACAAGTTGCCCCTGTTGTGGTCGGTGTCAAGCTGTCCCCGAAGCTGCTCTGAGCCGGGCCTGCCTTGCCTCGGGGCTGTTCTGTTTCTCTGCCAAGGCTCACCGCAACCCGCCTCCGCCTTGTCAAAACGCCACCCCGACCGGGCCACCGTTATGACTTCACCCAGCTCCGCTCTGGGTTACCTCCGCCTCGATGGTGTGGCCTCCGCGACCTCTAGTTGCCCGCGCCAAACCGTTGTCACTCTTTACCGGGTCGTCTGTGAGCCGCTTTGCCACGGCCGCGTTTCCGCTCGGCCTCCGTCACCAAATCTCCGGTCGACCTCCTTCACCAAGTTATCCCCGCCTTGAGTTGCAGTCGTTAAATCGCCGGCCACGAGCCGCTTGGGGTGCCATGCTGTGAGTCAATCGATCCGGCCACGACCTGGAAGCTGACGTTTCCGCGGATTCAAGCTCCACCGCAGACTCGTCACAAGCCGCCGCGCTGGGTTGACCGGGCTGCAAGTCGGCCCTGCCACGCGGGCCTCCACTTCAAGCCGCCGCTGGGAATCGCTTCCGCCCTGGCCTGCCGGCTCGCCCTTGCCACCTTGGACGTGAGTTGTCGGTGCGTCTCATGCATTACCGGTCTGTGTCAACTGCCATTCGAGTTGCTGCCCTGCCCCGCACTGTGGTGACAATCGCCGCTCGCAGCAGCCGCCGCCACCGCCGCCAGGTCAATAGACACGCCGTTCATCTCCACGTGAGCTGCCGTCCCCTCTGTGGCTGACGCCACCTCGTCGTGCCGCGCTAAGCCGCCACCGGTTGTTTTTCCTCCACGTCATTCCACCGCCAAACCGCCGCCTCTGCCTTGGTCGGCCCCGAGCCTCCGAGTCACCGGTGCGTCCCCTGCCTTGGTCTCGCCTTGAGCCGCTGATAACCCACAAGTATAGGGGATCGATTGTAGCCTCTTTTGATAAGTAAGAGTGTCGAACCGAACAAGGAGCTAAAGGTAGAACAAGTATTCCCTCAAGTTCTATCGACCACCGATACAACTCTACGCACGCTTAACGTTCGCTTTACCTAAAACAAGTATGAAACTAGAAGTAATTAGTAGGTGTTGTTGGATAGGTTTGCAATAATATAAAGAGCACGCAAATAAAAACTAGGGGCTTTTTAGGTAAAGAAGCAATAAAGTTAGTATAGCGAGTGTGGAAAAGTGGTGGTAGGAGTTGCGAAATTGTCCCTAAACAATTGACTACGTTACTAGACCGATAGCAAGTTTTATGTGGGAGAGGCCACTACTAGCATGTCATCCCTGACTTGGAATTCTATGCACTTATGATTGGAACTATTAGCAAGCATCCGCAATTACTAACGTTCATTAAGGTAAATCCCAACCATAGCATTAAGATATATTGGTCCCCCTTCAATCCCGTATGCATCAATTTCTATGCTAGGTTGAAGCTTCTGTCACTCTTGCCCTCCAATACACAGTCCTATCAACATACAACTAACCCTATGGTGTGATCCACGCACACGCTCATACGATGGGCACCAAAGGACAGCAACATAACCATAAGCAAATTAAACCAATCATAGCAATTCACCAATTACCGATAGGACAACAAAATCTACTCAGACATCATAGGATGGCAACACATCATTGGATAATTATATGAAGCATAAAGCACCATGTTCAAGTAGAGGGTACAACGGGTTGCGGGAGAGTGGACTGCTGTAGATAGATGGGGGAAGGTGATGAAGATGTTGGTGCAGATGACGGAGGTGTTGGTGTAGATCGTCGTCGCACGATGATGGCCCCGGCGGCGTTCTGGCACCACCGGGGGAGAGGGGGAGAGAGACCCCCTTCTTGTTCTTCCTTGACCATCTCTCTAGATGGGAGAAGGGTTTCCCCTCTGGTCCTTGGCTTCCATGGCATGGGAGGGGCGAGAGCCCCTCCGAGATTGGATTTGTCTCTCTGTCTCTCTCTGTTTCTGCGTTCCTATATCTGGCCTTTCACCATTTCTTATATTCTCGGAGATCCATAACTCCGGTTGGATTGAAATTTGAACATGATTTTTATCCGGATATAAAGCTTTCTTGCGGAGAAAGAAGGGCTCCAACCGCCTTACAGGGTGTCCACGAGGGTCAGGGGCGCGCGTGCCGGGGCGCGCCCCCTGTCTCGTGGCCCCCTCGAGCATCATCTCGTGTTGATTCCACTTCCTAAAATTCATAAATATTCCAAAAAATCTCCGTCAGTTTTTATCGCGTTTGGACTCCGTTTGATATGGATTTTATGCGAATCAAAAAACATGCAACAAACAAGAACTGGCACTGGGCACTGGATCAATATGTTAGTCCCAAAAATAGTATAAAAAGATGCCAAAAGTATATGAAAGTTGTAGAATATTGGCATGGAATATTAAAAAATTATAGATACGACGGAGACGTATCAGCATCTCCAAGCTTAATTCATGCTCGTCCTCGAGTAGGTAAATGATAAAAAAGATAATTTTTGATGTGGAATGCTACCTTGCGTAATCTTGATCATGTAATCTAATCATGGCATGAATATTAAGACACGAGTGATTCAAAGCAATAGTCTATCATTTGACATTAAGACAATAATACTTCAAGCATACTAATAAAGCAATCATGTCTTTTCAAAATAACATGGCCAAAGAAAGTTATCCCTACAAAATCATATGGTCTGGCTATGCTCCATATTCACCACACAAAGTATTTAAATCATGCACAACCCCGGTTTTAGCCAAGCAATTGTTCCATACTTTAGTATTCTCAAACGTTTTCAACTTTGACCCAATACATGAGCGTGAGCCTGATACGTCCATTTTGCATCATGCTTTTATATCGATATTTATTGCATTATGGGCTGTTATTACACGTTATGTCACAATATTTATGCCTATTCTATCTTATTTTACAAGGTTTACATAAGGAGGGAGAATGCCGCGGTTGGAATTACGAAATTTGGAAAAGAAGCAAATATTGGAGACCTATTCTGCACAACTCCAAAAGTCCTGAAACTCCATGAAAGTTATTTTTCGAAATAATAAAAAATATTGAGCTGAAGAAGTATGTCAGAGGGGGCCAGCAACGGAGGAAGAGATGGAGGATAACTTGATGAGGATAGATGCTATGGAGGATCAAGAAGTCACTTCTCGCTTTCGAGCTGGATTCACGATGGGGGAACTACAAAGCTCAGCTATTCCAAACTCGGTTATCCCTTCCAATGTTAGATTTCTTTCTTATGAAAATATGAAAAGGAGTGTCACTTGTGCTCCTGTAGCTATGCAACACCATTGGGTGCATGGAGCCTTAGCCGTTACAAGAAAGCTTCGTAAAGAAATAATGGACCTCAAGCAGCAAGTCAATAAGATCGAGGAGGAGAATCGTATCCCGAGGGGCATCATCGCCAAGAATATAACACCATCACTGAAGAAGGAGACATAATCACATGGGTATGGGCACTCCCCTTGGCAACCGCCAAGCTTGGGGGAGGTGCCCCGGTATCGTATCACCATCACACTCCTATCTTTACCGTTTTTCTTAGTTTGATCCTATTAGTAGTATCTTGATCTAGTAGAATAAAGTTTATGGCATGATCTAGTTTTGAGTTTTGCTTTAAGATCTCTCTATGTAATCAAGTCCGTGAGCTATATAATAAAGATTAGTGTTGAGTCAAGGGCTTGATTATTTTGCCATGATCTTGAGTGAATAAAAGAAAAGAGAAAAGAATAAAAATAAATAAAGAGTTCATATTGATCTTATTGAGAGTAATGACTTCACATAAAAAGAGTATGATGATTAAAAGTTGTTGGGAGTTGGCAAACATAGCTTTGGTCATTGTTGCAATTAATAGGAAGTAAGAAGGAAAGAGAGGTTTCACATATAAATATATTATCATGGACATCTTTTATGATTGGGAGCACTCATTAAAATATGACATGCTAAAGAGTTGATGTTGGACAAGGAAGACAACATAATGGGTTATGTTTTCTTATATCCGAGATAAAGTATATTGTCATGGATCATCCAACATGTTGAGCTTGCCTTTCCCCCTCTTGCTAGCCAAATTGTTAGCACCAAGTAGTGATACTACTTGTGCTTCCGAAAACCCTTAAACCAGTTTTGCCATGAGAGTCCACCATATCTACCTATGGATTGAGTAAGATCCTTCAAGTAAGTTGTCGTCGGTGCAAGCAATAAAAATTGCTCTCTAAATATGTATGACTTATTAGTGTGGGAGAAAATAAGCTTTATATGATCTTGTGATGCGGAAGAAATAAAAGCGATGGACTGCATAATAAAGGTTCATATCACAAGGGGCAATATAAAGTGATGTTCTTTCACATTAAGATTTTGTGCATCAACCATAAAAGCGCATGGCAACCTCTGCTTCCCTCTGCGAAGGGCCTATCTTTTATTATTATCTTCTACCTTATGCAAGAGTGATGGTGATCTTCACCTTTCCTTTTTACATTTTATCATTTGGCAAGCACAATATGTCGGAAGGATCTTGATACATATATCTAATTGGATGTAGGGGAGCATGAGTTATTATTGTTGACATTACCCTTGAGGTAAAAGATTGGGGGGCGAAACTATAAGCCCCTATCTTTCTCTGTGTCCGATTAAAACTCCGAAACCACAAGTATTGCGTGAGTGTTAGCAATTATGAAAGACTAAATGATAGTTGAGTATGTGGACTTGCTAGAAAGCTCTAACATAGACTCTTTCTGATGTTATGATAAATTGCAATTTTTATCAATGACTGAGATTATAGTTTGTTGGTTCTCAATAAAGTTTATGATTCGTACTTTTGCATTGTGAATAGATTATTACTTGAGCATAAGAAATCATATGAAAATATCCATATATGTTGCTGTTATGAGAATAATCATGATGCCCTCATGTCCGTATTTTATTTTATCGACACCTCTACCTCTAAACATGTGGACATATTTTTCGTTATCGGCTTTCGCTTGAGTACAAGCGAGGTCTAAGCTTGGGGGAGTTGATACATCCATTTTCCATCATGCTTTTATATCGATATTTATTACATTATGGGCTATTATTACACGTTATGTCACAATACTTATGCCTATTCTCTCTTATTTTACAAGGTTTACATAAGGAGGGAGAATGCCAGCAGCTGGAATTCTGGTTTGGAAAAGGAGCAAATATTAGAGACCTATTCTGCACAACTCCAAAAGTCCTGAAACTCCATGAAAGTTATTTTTGGAAATAATAAAAAATATTGAGCGGAAGAAGTACGTCAGAGGGGGCCCCACCTGGCCACGAGGGGGGAGGGCGCGCCCCCTACCTCGTGGGCCCCCTTTTGGCCTCCGATGGCCATCTTCTGCTATATGAGGTATTTCGTCCAGAGAAAAATCATAAGCAACCTTTCGGGATGAAACTCCGCCGCCACGAGGCGGAACCTTGGCGGAACCAATCTAGGGCTCCGGCAGAGCTGTTCTGCCGGGGATACTTCCCTCCGGGAGGGGGAAATCATCGCCATCGTCATCACCAACGCTCCTCTCATTGGGAGAGGGCAATCTCCATCAACATCTTCACCAGCACCATCTCCTCTCAAAAGCCTAGTTCATCTCTTGTATCCAATTCTTGTCTCTAAGTCCGGGATTGGTAAGAGTAGGTTGCTAGTAGTGTTGGTTACTCCTTGTAGTTGATGCTAGTTGGTTTATTTGGTGGAAGATCATGTGTTCAGATCCTTTATGCATATTAATACCCCTCTGATTATGAACATGAATATGCTTTGTGAGTAGTTACGTTTGTTCCTGAGGACATGGGAGAAGTCTTGCTATTAGTAGTCATGTGAATTTGGTATTCGTTTGATATTTTGATGAGATGTATGTTGTCTAGCCTCTAGTGGTGTTATGTGAATGTCGACTACGTAACACTTCACCATTATTTGGGCCTAGAGGAAGGCATTGGGAAGTAATAAGTAGATTATGGGTTGCTAGAGTGATAGAAGCTTAAACCCTAGTTTATGCGTTGCTTCGTAAGGGTCTGATTTGGATCCATATGTTTCATGCTATGGTTAGGTTTACCTTAATACTTTTGTTGAGTTGTGGATGCTTGCAATATAGGTTAATCATAAGTGGGATGCTTGTTCAAGTAAGAACAACACCCAAGCACCGGTCCACCCACATATAAAATTATCAAAGTACCGAACGCGAATCATATGAACGTGATGAAAACTAGCTTGACGATAATTCCCATGTGTCCTCGGGAGCGCTTTTCTCTATATAAGAGTTTGTCCAGGCTTTTCCTTTGCTACAAAAAGGATTGGGCCACCTTGCTGCACTTTATTTACTATTGTTACTTGTTGCTCGTTACAAAATATCCTATCACAAAACTATCTGTTACCACTTATTTCAGTACTTGCAGAGAATACCTTGCTGAAAACCGCTTATCATTTCATACGCTCCTCGTTGGGTTCGACATTCTTACTTATCGAAGCGACTATGATGATCCCCTATACTTGTGGGTCATCAAGACTCTTTTCTGGCGCCGTCGGGAGTGAAGCGCCTTTGGTAGGTGGAATTTGGTAAGGAAAAATTTATATAGTGTGCTGAAATTTACTATCACTTGTTACTATGGAAAGTAATCCTCACGAGGGGCTTGTTTGGGGTATCTTCACCCCGACCAAGAGAGCAAAGAGTTGCTGCTCAACCCATCTGAACCTATTGCAAATGAAAATGTTCCTTTGAAGTTCCTTGGTATGTTAGAAAAACTGCTAGCTAATCCTTTTTTACGAGATGGAACAAAGCATCCTGATGAGCACCTAATCTATGTGGATGAAGTTTGTGGATTATTTAAGCTTGCAGGTATACCCGATGATGTTGTTAAGAAGAATGTATTTCCTTTATCTTTGAAGGAAGATGCATCGACATGGTATAAGCTATGTGATGATACGGGGTCATGGAACTACAAACGATTGAAGTTGGAATTTCATCAGTAGTTTTATCCTATGCATCCTGTTCTTCGTGATCGCAGTTATATATATAATTTTTGGCCTCGCGAAGGAGAAAGCATCGCTCAAGCTTGGGGGAGGCTTAAATCAATGTAATATTCATGCCACAATCATGAGCTCTCAAGAGAAATAATTCTTCAAAAAATTTATGCTCGGCTTTCTCGTAATAATCAATCCATGCTCGATACTTCTTGTGTTGGCTCTTTTATGATGAACACTATTGAATTCAAATGGAATTAATTGGATAGAATTAAACGCAACTCTGAAGATTGGAATCTCGGCGAAGGTAAGGAGTCAGGTATGACACCTAACTTTGATTGTGTTAAGTCTTTTATGGATACCGATGTTTTCCTTAAATTTAGCACTAAATATGGACTTGATTCTGAGATAGTAGCTTCTTTCTGTGAATCTTTTGCTAGTTAGTTGATCTCCCCAAGGAGAAGTGGTTTAAATATCATCCTCCCATATAAGTAAAAGTAGCTGCACCTACTAAAGTTGAAGAAAAGATTGTCACTTATAATGATCCTATTGTTCCTACTTCTTATGTTGAGAAACCACCTTTCCTTGTTAGAATAAAGGATCATGCTAAAGCTTCAACAGTGGTTCGTAAAAGCAATATTAGAACTTATACACCTCCTGAGCAAATTAAAGTTGAACCTAATATTGATATTGTTAAAGATCTCTTGGCTGATAATATTGATGGACATGTTATTCATTTCTACGGTGAAACTGCTAGAATTGCCAAACCTTGTGATAAAGATAAACATACACCCGTAGTAGGCATGCCTGTTATTTCTGTTAAAATAGGAGATCACTGTTATCATGGATTATGTGATATGGGTGCTAGTGCTAGTGTTATACCTCATGACATATACAATGAAATTAAGCATATTGCACCTGCTGAGTTAGAAGGTATTGATGTTACAATTAAACTTGCCAATAGAGATACTATATCAACAATGGGAATTGTTAGAGATGTTGAAGTCTTGTGTGGAAAAACTAAATACCCTGCTGATTTTATTGTTCTTGGTTCCCCACAAGATAGCTTTTGTCCCATGATTTTTGGTAGACCCTTATTGAACACTGTCAATGCTAGAATAGACTGCGGAAAGAATGTTGTTACTATTGGCTTGGGTGATATGTCTCATGAGTTTAGTTTCTCTAAATTTAGTAGACAACACCGTGAAGAAGAATTGCCTAGTAAGGATGAAATCATTGGTCTAGCTTCTATTGTCATACCTCCTAGTGATCCTTTAGAACAATATTTGCTAGACCATGAAAATGATATGTTTATGCATGGAAGAAGGGAAATAGATGAAGTATTCTTTAAACAGGAATCTATTCTGAAACACAATTTGCCTGTTGAAATCCTAGGGGATCCTCCTCCACCCAAGGGTGATCCCGTGTTTGAGCTTAAACCGTTGCCTGATACTCTTAAATATGCTTATATTGATGAAAAGAAGATATATCCTGTTGTTATTAGTGCTAACCTTTCAGAGCATGAAGAAGAGTGATTATTGACAACTCTGAAGAAGCACCGTGATGCTATTGGGTATACTCTTGATGATCTTAAGGGCATTAGTCCCACTCTATGTCAACATAAAATAAATTTAGAAGAAGATGCTAAACCAGTTCGTATCGTATCACGGGGTTTGGATGCGCCGGGAAGTTTGCACCAACTCTCGAGGTGAGAAAGGGCAATGCGCGGTACCGAAGAGGCTAGCAATGATGGAAGGGTGAGAGTGCGTATAATCCATCGACTCAAAATTAGTATAAAGAACTCACGTACTTATTGGAAAAATTTATTAGCCATCAAAACAAAGTACTACACGCATGCTCCTAGGGGCACTACTAGGAAAAGGGCTATAAATGAAATGGATACTAATGGTGTAACATCCCAAATTTTCAATTTGGAATGTTATACATAGTTCATCACTTGCATATCATATTTTATTGCATTTTGGCTCGATCCTAGAAAATTCATGCAACTCAAGGACCCACTGAGAGAGTTGGAGATTTCGTTATTTTCATATTTGAGTTTTCTCAAATTTTGGAAATAGGACCATTTGATTTTATTTATTTTATCTTCAATTATTTCTACTGTCAAAATATGAGAGAGGGAATAAAATGACTTTCCCAAAATAAAGGAATAATGAAGATTTAATAAAAAAACAAATAAGATTTTTATTTGGAATTTTTCGCTATTTTATTTGGATTTAGGAAAATGCGCATTTTTAAAAATTGCATTTAGGCCCCAAATAAATGTTCATCTTGTCCGGCTTGATTTTAGAAGTCGGGGAAATTTTATTTCGGGATTTTTGGAGTAAGTTTAGTATTTCTTTCGTTAGATTTTCTCTGCGGAATTAATTTAAAAAAAACTGAACCGACCTAACGGGCCGTGTTAGGCCCGGACTCCTCCGGCCTCGGCCTTTATAAGCCGCGCCCGGGCCGACCCCCTCAGCCCAAACCGCCGCCGCCGCCGCCCAAACCCTAACCCTAGCCGCCCGACCAGCGCCGCCACGCCGTCGCCGCCTACCGCTGCCGCCTCGCCAGACCACGCCACCGTCGCCGCCGACCACCGATGCCCTCGCCGGAGCCGCCGCCGCCGACCCGCACCCCGAGGTTGACCTCGCCGCCGCTGTTTTTTTAGAAAAACCGTTCGGTTTTTCCATCGGTTTTTCGTCGGTTTTTTTAGATTAGTTTTTTTATTAGATCGTTTTTTTCCGGTTTAGGTTAATTAGCGAGCGTTCGCTCATTCGTTCGTTTTAACGAACGTGTTCATTGTTTAGATCCAGGTAACGAACGTTCGTTCGTTAAGCTGTTCGTCGTTTTTCTTTTTCTCGGATTTATTCCGCGATTTTTCTGATCGCGATTTCTGATCTGACTTTCGATCTAGTCTAACTTTTCGCTCGTTTATCGGAATCAGGCGATTCAAGTGCCTAGAGTTTCATCTCGAAACCCTCTTTCCGAATAATCAACTCAAACAAGTTTTTGCTACTGTAAAATTTGACTTAGGTCCAGATTAGTAAAAGGAAGCCTGTTTCTTTCGCCGTTTGACCTTCGTTGCTTCGATCGTTTTGATTCTTTTTGCAAACCGGAGTTCTTAAGTTGAACTTTCTGGTTAGACCTTTTAATTGAGTTTTTACCTGTGCATTAGATGAGTACTTATTGTGTGCATGTTTGTTTGCGTTAGAGTACCCGGAGTTCGCCGCTTTCTACTTTGAGTCTCTAGGTTTCACGGATCATCAGCAAGGCAAGTAACACTTGATCATATTCCTTTTCCTACCCAGTTTTTATGCATTAGATCAATCCTCAAACATTGCATGATTAGGATCTAATTAAATTGTGGGCTTGGGAAAGTAGTTGAGGTAGTGCCTATTACCTGTTTTAGTATCAAACCCTTGGGAGTTACTTCTACGTTTGCTTATTATGCCATGCTATGCTAGTAGCCGTGGATTGGGTGAGTGTATCCATGACAGATGTGAGATTGTTAATTAATGGTTTATTTAAGGTGGCAACTTAAACACACATCTGGGTGGACTGAGGTACTGGTATTCGAGATTTGCTGTTTCTTTTTGGACTGCCACCCAGGCTCAAAGGGATCATGAGATTATTCATGCTAGAAACTTCCATGTGCAGCCACAAGCTACTATGGGCTCTAGCATAGTTGACTAAGTCGTGCGAACTCTTACACTGGTAGACTAGCAGATCTAGAGGGATGTTGGTGTAACTGTCTACCCGTCTGTAAGGTGCTAGCGCTTCTGAAAGACTATGTTTCGGTCATCCGTTTCTCAAACACCATGAAGTGCGAGAAATCAAACGGAGGAGATCGAGTCTTGTGCGGAAAAGTGCACAAACCTCTGCAGAGTGTAACAAACAAATCATGGTTAGCCGTGTCCCCGGTTATGGACATCTTGAGTATCTAGTACTTGGATTATCATGTGAATCTCATCATGTTACTTTAATTAATATTGTTGGGTTTTAATGATGATGCTTAATTGGGATTGAGAATGCTGTCAACCATTCTCAATGTTTAACTACCACCATGATAGTTAAAATAAACTTATTCCTTTGCAGTAGGGAAAAATTGGCTTTATGCAAAAAACTGTAACCATAGAGCTTTCCACCAGCCATATATGCATGTAGTATAGCATTACTCTTTCATATTGCTCTCTATGTGTTACATTGCGAGCATATTCCATGTGCTGACCCGTTTACGGGCTGCAACATTCATGTTGCAGACGTTTCAGACGACGAGTAAGGTGCCTTAGGTCGTGGTTCTATACTCAGTGATGCCGTTGGAGTTGATGGACTCGCTTATCTTCCAAGCCTTCCGCTGTTATCGTTATTAGATGGCCTTAAGCCATATTTATTGTATTAAGTTCTCTCGTGGAGACACTCGATGTAATAAGTGTGTGATTGCTACTCTGTTATAAATCCATCAAGTACTATGCGTGTCGACATTCGATCGAGGATAACACCGATGCACGGAGGTCGATTTGTTTGAGGTCTGGTCGCTACAAGATGGTATCAGAGCACACGCTTACTATAGGACACGACCACAAAGCTAAAGCCCTAGATCACTACTCTTTCTTCTCATTTCTGACTCCTCATCTTTTCTACTCTTTTAGGATGGCGGATGCAAGGAACAAGTTCACACAACCGGATGAAGATACACCCTTTGGATGCCACTTGAAGGAAGTCACTAGAAACCTGAACATCGGAGTACCAAGCTTGACCGGGACCTACAACGCCACTTTACCCGAAGAGGAGCGTTGGATGATTCAAGTTCAAGTTCAGGAAGGACATTTGCACCAGTCACGGAGCCCGTAGAGTTTTCCTTTGATGCACCAACCTGGAGTCTAGGAAAGAGCATGGCAGCCCACATTGCCATGGGACGTATTGGAGAAGTATACCGCAATGATCTCAAGAATACTATCTACCAGATTTGCGGGCGCTGAGATGAGCAATGGGAGATGATCGCACCAGGAGGGATAGATCAATCACAACATATATCCAGAGTTAAACCGGCACATCCGGCGTCGGGAGAACCCGGATGTCTTGCGCAGCATGGAGGATCTGCAGAAGGCTATGACCAGGATCAAGGAGCTAGAAGACGAATTCAAGGCTACACGTGAAGATTACATGGAAGAAATTGAAGTGCTAGTGGAGAAGAATGACCACTTAACCAGGAAGCTCGGAGTTTACATGGGAGACCCCGCGCCAGGAGGAAATGACGACGATTCCACTTGCCCGAATAACTATATCATCATCGACGACACCGACTCGGATCCCGACGACAGCGATGATGACTATGTTGATGAAGCTGGAGCAGATATCATGGAGTCTTCATCGGAGCAGTTTTTCTAGTTGACCACCATAACAGTAGTAGAAATTCCTCAATTGTATTTAGTTTAGTCCAAGCACTTTTGTAATGATAGTTAGATTGTTGTATGCTTTGTTTGAATTGATTGGAGTGATATTGTTTGCTTTGTCTCATGTGCATATGGGTAGTGTTTTCTCATTAGACCTCATTCTGCTCTATTTTCTCACCTTCTCTAAACCCTCAGATGCCTCCGAGACGCGACACCGGATTTGTTTTCCCACCGGAGATCACTCGGTTGATTCAGCAGCAGAGTGCCTTGATTCAAACACTTGTACAGAACCAAGGCAACAATAACAACAACAACAACAACCCACCACCACCACCACTTGTTGACCATTTGACTCGTTTCTTGAGGCTAAATCCGCTGGTGTTTTCCAATAGCGCCGAGCCTATTGTGGCAGATGATTGGCTCCGCAAGGTTGGAAGGGAGCTGACACTTCAGGATGCACTGATGCGGAGCGAGTGCGTTTTGCTGCACATCAGCTTGATGGACCCGCAACATCATGGTGGGAGAATTACACAGCCACACACCCTATTGACACAGTCACATGGGATCAGTTTCAGCAAGCTTTCCGTACTGCTCACGTTTCAGCAGGAGCTATGGCCATGAAGAAGCATGAGTTTTGCAACTTACGCCAAGGAGGACGTACTGTAAGCCAGTATGTGGAGGACTTTACTAAGTTAGCACGTTATGCCCCAGATGACGTTGCTACAGATGCAGCTAAGCAGGAGAAGTTTCTGGAAGGACTGAATGATGAGCTGAGCATGCATTTGATGGTAGCTACTTTCAATAACTACCAGGAGTTGGTAGATCGTGCTCTTATGATTGAAGGGAAGCAACAACATATTGATAACCGCAAGAGGAAGTATGGACAGGGGAAGTACAATTCTGGAGCTCAGCAAAAGTTACGCTTTACCCCGAAACCGGGAGGACAATTACAACATACCCATGGAGGAGGTAGCTCACACAATCATAATGGTTCCAAGAATGGTAATGGGAACGGAGGTAGCAATGGACAAAACCGCACCAACCCGTCCACCCCAGCAAAGAGAGACCTGAGCCAAATCACTTGCTTTAAGTGTCAGAAAACTGGACATTATACCAATGAATGTCCGGAAGCCCAAAATGGAAAAGGTAATGGAAGATCATGGAAGAAGCCGAACCCTTTCAATAGGGGACAGGTGAACCACGTTAACGTGGAGGAGGTTGAAGCTCAGCCAGATGCAGTAATAGGTAAGTTTTTGGTTAAGACATTTACTGCAATTGTTCTTTTTGATACTGGTGCATCGCATTCATACATATCACGGGGATTTGTGGATCAGTACAAACTTCACCAAGGTTCTTAGAACACCTATGCTAGTAAGCTCACCAGGAGCAGCGTCTATGGCTAGTCGGGGATGTTTTCAAGTACCTTTGAGCATAGGTAAGCATATTTTCCCCACGGATTTAATCATTCTGGAATCGCAAGGTTTGGACGTGATTCTAGGTATGGATTGGCTATCGATGTATGGTGGGAACATCGATTGCGCTAGTAAGTCGATTTTGCTTACAACGCCCGAAGGAAGAAGGATCAAGTATGTATCACGGCATGAGCCAAGGAGGGCACAAGTAAACTCTTTATCAGGAGTTGTGCAGGAGGAAGTACCAGTGGTGAAGGATTACCCGGACGTGTTTCCAGAAGAGTTGCCAGGCATGCCATTGGATAGAGACATTGAGTTTTTGATTGAACTTTTGCCAGGCACAGGGCCAATATCGAAGAGACCGTACCGGATGCCCGCACAAGGTTTGGAAGAAATTAAGAAGCAAATTAAGGAGTTACTGGATAAAGGTTTTATTCGCCCAAGTTCTTCACCTTGGGGATCGCCAATACTTCTAGTGGAGAAGAAGGATGGATCATTGACAATGGTTGTTGACTATCGTGGATTGAATGAAGTGACAATTAAAAATAAGTACCCGTTGCCGATGATCAACGACTTTTTTGACCAATTGCAAGGAGCTAAGGTGTTTTCCAAGATCGATTTGCGACCAGGATACCATCAGTTGAAGATTCGAGAGCAGGATATACCTAAGACGGCTTTTACCACCAGGTATGGGCTGTATGAGTATACCGTTATGTCATTTGTGACAAGCGACCTGCCTATTTCATGAACATGATGAACAAGGTGTTTATGGAGTTTTTGGATAAGTTAAATCGTGGTGTTCATTGATGATATTTTGGTTTATTGAAGAATGAAGAAGAGCATAAGGAGCATTTGCGTTTGGTACTTGAGAAGCTCAGAGAACATCAGTTATATGCCAAGTTTAGCAAATGTGAGTTTTGGTTGAAGGAAGTTGGATTTCTCGGACATGTTATATCCGGAGAAGGTATAGCAGTGGACCCCACTAAAGTTGTCACTGTGAGAAACTGGGAAGCACCAACAACAGTTGGAGAGATCCGGAGTTTCCTTGGACTGGCAGGATACTACCGGAGATTCATTGAGAATTTCTCGAAGATTGCGAAGCCTATGACAGAGCTGTTGAAGAAGGAGACTAAGTTCAATTGGACTGAGGAATGTGAGGCTAGTTTCCAAGTGTTGAAGAAACGTTTGGTTACCTCACTAGTGTTAATTCTGCCAGATGAAAGCAAGGATTACGAGGTGTATTGCGACGCTTCACGTCAAGGACTTGGAGCAGTGCTTATGCAGGAGGGCAGAGTTGTTTCCTATGCTTCACGACAGCTTAAGCCTCACGAGTTGAACTATGCTACCCATGATTTGGAGTTAGCAGCTGTGGTGCACGCACTGAAGACTTGGAGACATTTTCTCATTGGAAACCATTGTGAGGTGTACACGGATCACAAGAGTTTGAAGTACATCTTCACGCAGAAGGAGTTGAATCTCGAGCAAAGGAGATGGTTGGAGCTCATCAAGGATTATGATATGAGATTGCATTATCACCCGGAAAGGCAAACGTAGTAGCAGATGCGTTGAGCCGCAAGAGCCATGTCACCACACTAATGACGGAGGTTTACCAAAAGAGTTAGCCGAGGAATTTCGAGAGCTATGTTTGGAAATAGTTCCGAGAGGCTATGTAGCAGCATTGGAGATATAGTCTACATTGATGGATAAGATTAGAGAAGCTCAGAAAACGGATAAGGAGATTGCCGCTATCAAGGAGAAAATGAGCAAGGGAAAAGCTAAGGGATTTCATGAGGATGAGCACGATACCCTATGGTTTGAGGACCGCGTTTATGTGCCTAGTGATCCGGAGATTAGGAAGTTGATTCTGCAAGAGGCCCATGATTTGCCGTATTCGATTCACCCAGGAAATACCAAGATGTATTCGAATTTGAAGGATACTTTCTGGTGGACTGGAATGAAGAAGGATATTGCAGAGTATGTAGCAGTTTGTGATGTATGTCGAGAGTGAAGGCGAACATCGAAGCGGTGGGATTATTACAGCCATTGCCAAGACCCGAATGGAAGTGAGAAAAGTTAGGCATGGATTTTATTACGGGATTGCCCAGGACTCGTTCAGGCTATGACTCGATTTGGGTTGAAGTCGATCGTTTGACGAAGGTAGCTCATTTCATTCCAGTGAAGACTACCTACAGCAGTGCCAAGTTGGCTAAGATATACATGACCAGGATCGTATGTCTGCACGGAAGTCCGAGGAGTATCGTATCAGATAGAGGAACCCAATTCACCTCAAAGTTTTGGAATCAGTTGCACAAAACTTTGGGAACCAGACTTGAGTTTAGTACAACTTTTCATCCACAGACAGATGGACAGATCGAGAGAGTCAATCAGATTTTGGAGGATATGCTGAGAGCATGTGCGTTGGATTATGGATCAAGTTGGGATGACAACTTGCCGTATCACGGAGTTTTCTTATAACAACAGCTATCAAACCAGTTTGAAGATGGCCCTTTTGAAGCCTTATGCGGAAGGAGGTGCGAACCCGTTGTTGTGGGATGAAGTTGGAGACCGCCAGTTGTTTGGACCAGATTTGATTAAAGAGTCTGAATGGAAGGTGAAGTTGATTCGCGGTAGGCTCAAGGTAGCCCAATCTAGGCAGAAGAGCTATGCGGATTCAAAACGCAAGGAGACAGTTCTGAAGTCGGAGGCGAGTTTATCTTCGTGTATCCCCGCTTTGAGGAGTTAAGCGTTTTGGTGTTAAAGGAAAGTTAGCGCCACGTTTTGTGGGACCATACAAGGTTTTGGAGCGCATGGGAGAAGTTGCTTACAAGTTGGAATTACCCGAAGGATTGTCGGGAGTTCACGACGTGTTCCACGTTTCTCAGTTGAAGAAGTGCCATGCAGAGATGGCTGATATACCAATAAGAGATACTTTGCCGCTGGAAGCTATTCAGTTGGGTAACGATTTGACCTACGAGGAGAAACCAGTCAAAATTCTCGAGTATGCCAGCCGAGTCACCCGCTGCAAGGTTATTAAGTTTTGCAAAGTTCAGTGGAGCCACCACACCGAGGATGAAGCCACCTGGGAGCGAGAGGAATATCTGCTGAAGGACCACCCTCACCTATTTTCTAGCCAACCCGAATCTCGAGGGCGAGATTCATCTTAAGGGGGGTAGGTTTGTAACATCTCAAAATTTCAATTTGGAATGTTATACATAGATCATCACTTGCATATCATATTTTATTGCATTTTGGCTCGATCCTAGAAATTTCATGCAACTCAAGGACCCACGGAGAGAGTTGGAGATTTCATTATTTTCATATTTGAGTTTTCTCAAATTTTGAAAATAGGATCATTTGATTTTATTTATTTTATCTTCAATTATTTCTAGTGTCAAAACATGAGAGAGGGAATAAAATGACTTTCCCAAAATAAAGGAATAATGAAGATTTAATAAAAAAATCAAATAAGATTTTTATTTGGAGTTTTTCGCTATTTTATTTGGAATTAGGAAAAATGCGCGTTTTTCAAAATTGCATTTAGGCCCCAAATAAATGTTCATCTTGTCCGGCTTGATTTTAGAAGCCGTGGAAAATTTATTTCGGGATTTTTGGAGTCCGTTTAGTATTTCTTTCGTTAGATTTTCTGTGTGGAATTAATTTAAAAAAAACTGAACCGACCTAACGGGCCGTATTAGGCCCTGACTCCTCCAGCCTCGGCCTTTATAAGCCGCGCCCGGGCCGACCCCCTCAGCCCAAACCGCCGCCGCCGCCGCTCAAACCATAACCCTAGCCCTTGACCAGCGCCGCCATTGCCGGTCTTGCGCCGCCATTCTTGTCGCCGCCACCGCTTCATTGCCGCCCGCCGTCGCCGCCGCCTCGCCAGACCATGCCGCCGTCGCCGCCGACCACTGCCGCCCTCGCCGGAGCCGCCGACCCGCACCCCGAGGTTGACCTCGCCGCCGCCGTTTTTTTAGAAAAACCGTTCGATTTTTCCGTCGGTTTTTTGTCGTTTTTTAGATTCGTTTTTTTATTAGATCATTTTTTGCCGGTTTAGGTTAATTAGCGAGCGTTCGCTCGTTCGTTTGTTTTAACGAACGTGTTCATCGTTTAGATCCATATAACGAACGTGTTCATCGTTTTTCTTTTTCTCGGATTTATTCCGCGATTTTTCTGATCGCGATTTCTGATCCGATTTTCGATCTAGTATAACTTTTCGCTCGTTTATCGGAATCAGGAGATTCAAGCGCCTAGAGTTTCGTCTCGAAACCCTCTTTCCGAATAATCAACTCAAACAAGTTTTTGCTATTGTAAAATTTGTCTTAGGTCCAGATTAGTAAAACGAAGCCTGTTTCTTTCGCCGTTTGACCTTCGTTGCTTCGTTCGTTTTGACTCTTTTTGCAAACCGGAGTTCTTAAGTTCAAATTTCTAGTTAGACCTTTTATTTGAGTTTTTACCTGTGCATTAGATGAGTACTTATTGTGCGCATGTTTGTTTGCGATAGAGTACCCGTAGTGCGCCGCTTGCTACTTTGAGTCTCTAGGTTTCACGGATCATCATCAAGGCAAGTAACACTTGATCATATTCCTTTTCCTACCCAGTATTTATGCATTAGATCAATCCTCAAACATTACATGGTTAGGATCTAATTAAACTGTGGGCTTGCGAAAGTAGTTGAGGTAGTGCCTATTACCTGTTTTAATATCAAACCCTTGGGAGTTACTTCTACATTTGCTTATTATGCCATGCTATGCTAGTAGACGTGGATTGGGTGAGTGTATCCATGACAGATCTATGATTGTTAATTGACGGTTTATTTAAGGTGGCAACTTAAACACACATCTGGGTGGATTGAGGTACCTGGGTATTCCAGGATTTGCCTGTTTCTTTTTGGACCGCCACCCAGGCTCAAAGGGATCATGAGATTATTCATGCTAGAAACTTCCGTGTGCAGCCACAAGCTACTATGGGCTCTAGCATAGTTGACTAAGTCGTGCAAACTCTTACACTAGTAGACTAGCAGATGTAGAGGGATGTAGGTGTAACTGTCTACCCGTTCGTAAGGTGCTAGCGCTTCTGAAAGACTATGTCTCGGTCATCCGTTTCTCAAACACCATGCGGTCACGAGAAATCAAACGGAGGAGATCGAGTCTTGTGGGGAAAAGTGCACAAACCTCTGCAGAGTGTAACAAACTAATCATGGTTAGCCGTGTCCCCGGTTATGGACATCTTGAGTATCTAGTACTTGGATTATCATGTCAATCTCATCATGTTAATTTAATTAATATTGTTGGGTTTTAATGATGATGCTTAATTGGGATTGAGAATGCTGTCAACCATTCTCAATGTTTAACAACCACCATGATAGTTAAAATAAATTTATTCCTTTGCAGTAGGTAAAAGTTGGCTTTATGCAAAAAAAATGTAACCATAGAGCTTTCCACCAGCCATATATGCATGTAGTATAGCATTACTCTTTCATATTGCTCTCTATGTGTTACATTGCCAGCATATTCCATGTGCTGACCCGTTTTTGGGCTGCAACGTTCATGTTGCAGACTTTTCAGACAACGAGTAAGGTGCCTTAGGTCGTGGTTCTATACTGAGTGATGCCATTGGAGTTGATGGACTCGCTTATCTTCCAAGCCTTCTGCTGTTATCGTTATTAGATGGCCTTAAGCAATATTTATTGTATTAAGTTCTCTCTTGGAGACACTCGATGTAATAAGTGTGTGATTGCTACTCTGTTATAAATCCATCAAGTACTGTGCGTGTCAGCATTACTGATCTAGGGATGACACTGATGCACAGAGGTCAGACTGTTTGAGGTCTGGTCGCTACAAATGGCGCACCTGACATGTGGTGCGCCACTACTATATAGTAGTGGCGCACCATGTGCAGGTGCGCCATTAGTGTGGAAGACACTAATGGCGCACCAGGCACATGGTGCGCCACTAGTAACAATTTTTTTTCTAAACATACTAATGGCGCATCCAGGCACGATGCGCCATTACTAGTGCTAACTAGTATTGGCGCACCAGCCACACAGTGCGCCAGTACTGTAGTTTTCTTATTCTTTTTTTTTGCAAAACTACTAATGGCGCACTGTGGCATAATGCACCATTACTAGTTTAACTAGTAATGGTGCACTATGCCACGGTGCGCCATTATTATATATATATATATTTTTTTTTTTGCAAAACTACTAATGGCGCACCACCAGCAGGTGCGCCATTAGTAACCAGGGTTACTAATGGCGCATTTGCAGGTGGTGCGCCATTAGTAACCTGGGACCAACAAGATATTTTGGACGGCCACACCTACCCACTCACTTTCCCCACTTCATTCTCTCCACCTTCTCCTCCAAGATTGTCTCGGCAGCCTCCTCCTCCTCACCACATTTCCACCATAGATTCATCCAAATTAAGTGGTTAAGTTACCTTTTTTGATAGGTAAGTAAGGGGGAAGCTATCTTTATGTTGTTCTCCCTCCAACAACGTGCACATGCACTTTTTATGGCCTAGCTAGATCTATGTATGTTCGTGGTGTTGCATATGTTTGTGGTGTTGCATATATGTTTTTGTTTGCAGGTACCGGTATTTGAAATGCGATAGTTGCCAATATTTTGCGGAATGTTGATTCATTTCCGTTTGGCGAGAATTTTGGCACTATGCATTCTTTTGGTCCTATTTTTAGGGAAAGTCATGCCAAATTTTTCTTGGTTCTAAAATATCATTTTGCTCTACCCTTGACGACCATGGCCCACACGGTGACCGAAGGCATCATGAATAGGTTTTTGAGCTCATGAAGGCCGAGATGCTTCAAAAGAACGAGACGGAGATAAGATGTACGTGTCAAAGATGCAAGTGAAGAGCCTTATTGCGGACCCGGATTCCGGCAGGTGCTGGGACCACACGCTCTTGCGTGGTTTCATGGATGGCTATCGGTGGCAAGGTGATGAAGATGACTCTGAAGTCTTCCATGGGGGCCGGGCAAGAAATGAGGAAGGGCAGCAAAGGCAACCACCGCGGCTCGGTGGCGAAGACGAAGAATCTCCGGACATGATCACGACGGTGATCTTTGTACCACGATCATCATGTAGAAGATGCAGGACATGATGATGAGGAAGATGCCGGAGCAGACGAAGGGCATGATCATGAATATGAAGATGCCGGCGGAGCAGACGACGATGGACCATCGATGGGCTAGGTGCAGGACCCTCGTATTCAAGAGCTACTTCTCAAGCAGACGGATAACGCAAGAACTGCCGCCCAAGAGAAAGCCAAGCTGGATCAACTGGAGATAGACGCGTTACTCCATTGTATGAAGGATGCAGGCCCGAGGATACCCGCCTAAAAGTAACGCTCATGGCTCACGGAGATGAAGGTAAAACACAAAATGACCGACACATGCTTCGACGAGAACATGTCATTCTGGCACGAACGTCTTCTCAAGGGGAACAAGTGCCCGACCAGTTTCGAGGAGGTGAAGAAAATCGTGTGTCCTCTGGATTTACTGCACATGAAATACCATGTGTGCATGAACAATTGCATCATTTATCGGGATGAGCACACGGAGTCTACCATATGCCCGGTGTGTGGCGTCACTCGATACAAGAAGAGGAAGAAAGCTCCTCGAAAAGTGGTGTGGTACTTTCCGATCACTCCTCGTCTACAGCAGTATTTCGCGGACCCTAATGTAGCAAAGCTCATGCGTTGGCACGCGGATAGGGAGGAGAAGAAGCGAGAAGATGACGCAAATGATTCGGAGATAAATAAAAAAGACAAGATGCTGAGTCACCCTAAGGAACATCGTGCTGGGCGCGATCACCGATGGAGTCAATCCGTTTGGCAGCCAGAGAAGCACACATAGCACATGGCCTGTGTTTGTGTGGATGTACAACCTTCCCCCATGGTTGTGCATGAAGAGGAAGTACATTCACATGAGTATGCTAATTGAAGGGCGAAACAACCAGGAACGACATCAATCTGTATGCAGGGGCTCTTTGAAAGAGGAGCTAGAGACGCTGTGGAAAACGCCAGCCAATACGTGGGACGCCGCAGAGAAAGAATATTTCCCTATGAGAGCCGCACTGCTCACCACAGTGCACAACTTTCTCGGTTACGGATATCTCGTGGGGAAGGTGGTCCACGGATTTTCTGGATGTGTCAGGTGCATGGATGACACAACGTATCGCCAGCTAGATAGAGATCCTGGGTCTTCGAAAACCGTGTTCATGGGACATCGAAGGTGGCTTCGCGACGATGACCCATGTAGGAAACGCAAGGATCTGTTCAATGGTGAAACCGAACCCCGAAGACGCCGGCGTACGAGGAGCGGCGAGGAAATAAACCAGTTGTTGAAAAATTGGAAAGATTGCCCACTGCCGGGAAAGAAGCTAAAGGCGCCAGAGCCGGGAAAGAAGCAAAAGGTGCCAGAGCCACTTCTGAAAGTATGGAAAACGAGGTCTATTTTCTGGGACTTTCCGTACTGTAAGATCCACCGTGTGCCTCACAGCCTTGATGTCATGCATATCACGAAGAACGTGTGTGAGAGTCTGCTTGGTACCCTGCTCAACATGCCAGAGAGGATCAAAGATGGGCCGAAAGCAAGGGCAGACTTGAAATCAATGGGCATCAGGGAGGAGCTTCACGCTAATGGTGATGATGATGATGATGATGATGATGATGATGATGATGGGGCGCAGCAGGACATGGAAAATCGTCGCAAAGGCAAAAAGGCCAAGAAGACCGGAAATGACTACCCTCCCGCGTGCTTCACTCTAAGTCAGGAGGAGATCGATCAGTTTTTCACATGCCTCGTAGGAGTAAAACTTCCTTACGGTTACACGGGGAAGATAAGCAGATACCGAGACACAGCGAAGCAGAAGTTCAGCGGGATGAAGTCTCACAACTATCACGTGCTGATGACGCAGATACTTCCAGTTGCAATCTGTGGGATCATGGACGCGCATGTCCGTGAAACGCTATTTGGCCTATGCAACTTTTTCGACGTCATCTCTCGGAAGTCAGTCGGCGTGAGGCAACTCAGAAGGCTACAGGAAGAGATCGTGGTGATACTATGCGAGCTTGAGATGTACTTCCCGCCCGCATTCTTCAACGTTATGGTGCATCTGCTAGTCCATATCATGGAGGATATCATCCAACTCGGGCCGACGTTCCTGCACAGCATGATGTTGTTCGAAAGGATGAATGGTGTCAACAAAGGATACGTTCGCAACATGTCACGCCCAGAGGGAAGCATAGCCGAGGCTTTTCGATCAAGAGTGCATCCCCGCTGCATGAATTATCTAGGCATCGAGAACCCCGTTGGTCTTCCGTCAGCAGGCACCTCGGCGGGCTCATTGGATGGGGTCACCGTGAGGGTCGCCGAAATGCATGTCGACTTCGAGGGTCGACTCGCCGACTTTGAAAGAGCAAACCTAGTCGCGCTACAACACATAGACGTGCTCGACCCTTGGGTGGTAGAGCACAAAACCTTTATTGAGAAGACGTACAATGACCGAGGGCAACAGAGGACGGACGGAGATATAATCAAAGAGCACAACTCATGTTTCACGCGTTGGTTCAAGCGAAGCTTACGTCGTACCCTTTACATGAGGATTCTTCCGCGGAAGAACAACTCATATTCGCCTTGTCACAGGGCGCCGAGCACAACCTGATGATGTATGAGGCGTACGATATCAACGGCTACACATTCTACACCGAGGGAAAGGACATGAAGAGCGATGGTTATCAGAACTCCGGGGTAACGATGAAATCCTACACCGGTAACAACAAGGACAGATACTACAGAAGGATCGAGGAGATCTGGGAGCTGAGCTACGCTCGAGAGAAGGTCCCGATGTTCCGTGTCAAATGGGCCAAGAGCGTCATAAAAGAAGACCGGTATTTCACCATCATGGTTATACCCGAAGCCAAATCCAAGACCGCGGGCGCAAACGTCACCGCAAAAAATGAGCCATGGGTCCTGGCTTCCCAAGTGGACCAATGCTTCTTCATTACCGACCCGCCAAAGCCAGTCGTGTTGTCGTGAGGAGATGCAAAAGGAAGATCATCGGAATGGATGGAGTCGCCAATGAGCAAGACTTCGACAAGTACGGCGACCCGTAGATGGAACATGACGACGACGATGAAGTATCAGCATACACCACAAGAAGAAGCAAGACCACCCTACCTAAAGGACGACCGTTCAAGAGAAGAACTCCATTTACGAAAAATAAAGGCAAGAAGATTGTGAACAGATAGCTAGCTAAGATCGATTGTACTTAAATTGTAGCCTTCATTTCTCGATTGTATTTCATGGGCACTTTTTGAACTCATGAATGTTTTTAAATTTCATGGACACTCGATCTCGATCCCCCTCCATCTCGATCGCTATCCCACCTCGCAATTTCCGTTCCCCCTCGCCGCTGAGCACCCCCCGCACCCTCTCCCCCCTCCAGCCGCCGCCGCCGACCCCCCGCACCCTCCCCCGCTCCACCACCGCCGACGACCCACCGCACCCTCCCCCGCTCCACTGCGCCGCCAATGACCCACCGCACCTCCCCGCTCCACCACCGTCGCCGACCCCCCGCACCCTCCCCCGCTCCACCGCCTCCGACGACCCACCGCACCCTCCCCCGCACCCTCCCCGGCTCGCTCCACCGTCACAAATGAATGCAACTAAAATTGCAAAAAAAACAAATTTGATTATATTTTCCAATAACAAATTTGATGATATTTTCAAATAACAAATTTGATGATATTTTCAAATAATAAATTTGATGATATTTTTTATATTCATAAATATTTTCAAATAACAAATTTGATGATATTTTTTAAAAAACTTATTACAGTTTTTATAAAAAATATTACTGTTTCATATTCATTTTCTAAAAAATTATTAGACGCAACAAAAAATAATAAATTTTTTTTTACTTATGGCGCATCTCTGGCTGGTGCGCCATTGCTATATAAAAAAATATTACTTATGGCGCACCGTCCCGGGGGTGCGCCATTGCTATAAAAAAACATACTAATGGCGCACTGCAAGGGGGTGCGCCATTAGTAATCTTCCCCCCTGTAGCTAGTCGCCCGTTCCCTTCGTCCCTCCCTCGCCAGATCCACTCCCCCCTAGCCACACCCTCACGCCCCCTCCTTCCGCCGATCCACACACGCTCCAACGATCCACGCGCCCCGCCTCGCCGTCTCGGTCCTCGCCGCCGACGGCCTGCCCCGCTCCTACGCCCACCACCATGCCCCTGACGCGCAGCCACCCGCGTCGCCGCACCAGGACGCCACCGCCCCACCGCCGCGGCCAGAGCCGCGCTCCACCACACCCTTGACGCACAGCCACCCACGTCGCCGCACCAGGACGCTATCGCCCCGCTGCCCCGGCCAGAGCTTGTTGCCCGTCTCCGGCGACCGTGATCTGCTCGTCTCCGGCGACCGTGATCTGCTCTGCTCCGGTGGTCTCCGCCGCCACGGTATGCTCCCCCCTTTCTCCCCACCTCAGCCAACGGCGCAGCACTCTCAAGTGTCCGGTGCGGTGCCCGCCGCTGGCCACGCGCTGCTCTCCTTGCCCTGCGCCCCTCGCAGCCGTATGCGGTCGCCAACCCCTAGAAGAACTAGAGCACAGTGCATGAAGCTCTCGGCCAGGGCCCGGACCAGATCTGTAGCTACCTCCTCCGCTGAACTATTGCGTTACTTCAACCCATTGCTAGTGACTAAAGTATAAACGATTCCAAAATTAGTCCATTTCTGTTACTAATGAGACGCCTCGCTAGCTGCTAACCCACACTCCCATCACCATGGATGACACCGCCAATTCCAGAACCCACCGCACAGTTCCAATCCAGTGCACATCCCTAATCAGCTCGTAATGTATTGTGGGCTAACTGAACCCAGCTTAATCAGGATCTCAAACACAAATCGAGCCCCCCATTGTCACAACTTCCACCACGCAATTTTCATTCAGGCTAGCGCTACGCGTCTTTTCTTGTTAGGCGAATCACATCTTTTCTTAGAGTTGTTGGTTTGCTTTAGCGTTTTGCATGGCATGCACTAACTGAGTATAAGCTCATTGTGCTTCATTGGACAGGGTGTTTCTGCTGTTGGTGCATTTTTTGAGCTGCTCAGTCAACTCAGCTTAAGTGTGCTACACCCAGAGGAAAACAAGCAAGTTGCTCCTGGTGAACTGTGCCCGATTCTGAAGAGGCTTTATAGAATTCTGATAAAAAGGTGTGTGTGATATCTGTATTACCATTCTGCATATGGCTTGCTCTGCTTACTTCGACTATGTACAGAGTGCTTAGACAGCTTGAGGATTCCATTGCCGCTTCTAGTTGTTCCTTGCCAGCGTAACTAGACAATACCATTAACTGCTAACAAGACAGCAACACGCTGATACATGAACTCGGTGTAGGTCCAGCAGCTTATTAGCATAGAGCTGACGATGCATACTTGCAGGAAGTACAAGTACGAGTACAGTACTAACAAAATTCAGTTAGCCATGGAGTACTTGAGATGAACATATAGTATAAATTCAGTTGGACTTGCACTTTGTATGCTTTCAGTATTGGGTGAACATACAGTATAGATTCAATTAGCCTTGCACTTTGTATGCGTTCAGTATTGGTGAACATATAGTAGATAAACATAAAGTATAAATTCAGTATGAACAATATTGGTCATAATTGAATTCAGATGGGAACATCCTCAGGTCGCTGCTCTTATTCTTATTCTATAATTTATTTTTACACTTTATTCTTTGGTTACTTCAAGTGAGCAACTACAATAACTTCAAGGGGTTAACTCCACTTTCTGAATTTTTTTACATTACATTAACCATGATATTTGTTCCTCTATTCTGGTCATAATTATAATCTGATTGCTGAACCCTTAATCATTCTCATAATGTTTACATGATGCATTAATATTGATGCCCTGATGTTCATCTTCCTTGACACTAACAATCAGCGAGTCTCACAAAAATAACAAAAAACCTGACAATGTAGTGACTGTAGTGAAACATAAGATCTGTACTACTCCTATGATCTGTAAATGAAGTGATAATCCAGAAAATAGTTCATCAATGAAAATAGTTCATCAATAATACTTCAATGCACCAGTAGTTTCCTCAAATCTTAATAAAGCTAAATAGCTATTTAATGTGGGCATGTGCTGCCACACTTCTTTTATTATATATCAAGAAGTCTGGACTGCTTGGTTTATTTTCCTTTGGTTCCTTTTCAAGTATCTGATCTGAAATCAATTACTTCTAAGCATTTAGCTTTAGCAAGTAAAATTATTAGTTTCATATATTATTTGATTCCAGGTAAGCATTTTTTTCCCTACCTTACATCTTTTTTGCCTTTGTTATTTATTGTATCCATACTTTACATTAATTTTGCGAACATAGAGTTACGAAGGTGACTATCTGTCACTTCAAGTGATTGTGGGTTGCATTATCTTATCTTATTATATGTTTTTAGTTGATTATTTTTGTGTCTTGATTTGTTGGTGGATGAAGGTTTGGAAAACTGGAAACCAGGGTCCTTAAAAAGATATCTACAGAAATATAAGCTGAAGCACTTTTGTCTCTCCCTAGAACTGTTGGTATTTGAGTAGCTAGATGTAGAAGGGTAGGGAACAACACAAACTTGAAAAACTAGAAGCAATAGCTGTTGGAAATATGCTCTAGAGGCAATAATAAATTAGTTATTATTATTATATTTCCTTGTTCATGATAATCGTTTATTATCCATGCTATAATTGTATTTATAGGAAACTTAGATACATGTGTGGATACATAGACAACACCATGTCCCTAGTAAGCCTCTAGTTGACTAGCTCGTTGATCAATAGATGGTTACGGTTTCACGACCATGGACATTGGATGTCGTTGATAGCGTGATCACATCATTAGGAGAATGATGTGATGGACAAGACCCAATCCTAAGCCTAGCACAAAGATCGTGTAGTTCGTATGTTAAAGCTTTTCTAATGTCAAGTATCATTTCCTTAGACCATGAGATTGTGCAACTCCGGATACCGTAGGAATGCTTTGGGTGTCCCAAACGCCACAACGTAATCGGGTGGCTATAAAGGTGCACTACGGTATCTCCGAAAGTGTACATTGGGTTGGCACGAATCGAGATAGGATTTGTCACTCTGCGTGATGAGAGGTATCTGGGCCCACTCGGTAGGACATCATCATAATGTGCACAATGTGACCAAGGGGTTGATCACGGGATGATGTGTTACGGAATGAGTAAAGAGACTTGCCGGTAACGAGATTGAACAAGCTATCGGCATACCGACGATCGAATCTCGGGCAAGTACAATACCGCTAGACAAAGGGAATTGCATACGTGATTGCTTGAATCCTTGACATCGTGGTTCATCCGATGAGATCATCGTGGAACATGTGGGAGCCAACATGGGTATCCAGATCCCGATGTTGGTTATTGACAGGAGAACGTCTCGGTCATGTCTGCATGGTTCCGAACCCGTAGGGTCTACACACTTAAGGTTCGGTGACGCTAGAGTTGTTATGGGAAATAGTATGTGGTTACCGAAGGTTTTTCGGAGTCCCGGATGAGATCCCGGACATGATGAGGAACTCCGGAATGGTCCGGAGGTGAAGATCGGTATATTGGACGAAGGGTATTGGAGTCCGTAATTGTTCCGGGGGTACCAGGTGATGACCAGCGTGTCTCAAAAGGGTTTCGGAGGCCCCGACAAGCTTTGGGGGGCCTTATGGGCCAAGGGGAGAGGGCACATCAGCCCACTAAGGGGCTGAGCGCCCCTCCCACCCCATCTCACGTAACCTGGAGAGGTGGGGGCGCCACCCCTAGGGCAGCCACCCCTCCCGGCTTGGGGGAAGTTTCCTAGGGGGTGGAGGCGCCAAAACCCATCTAGGGTTTCCCGCCGCCCCTCCTAGGGAACCCTAGGCGCCTCCCCTCCTCCCTTCCCCTATATATAGTGAGAGAGAGAGAGGGCAGCCGCACCTTCCTCGGGCGCAGCCCTCTCCCTCCTCCAACACCTCCTCCTCCTCCATAGTGCTTGGCGAAGCCCTGCCGGAGAACCACGAGCTCCATCACCACCATCCCGTCGTGTTGTCGGAGTTCTCCCTCAACTTCTCCTCTCCCCTTGCTGTTTCAAGAAGGAGGAGACGTCCCCGGGCTGTACGTGTGTTGAACGCGGAGGCACCGTTGTTCGGTGCTTAGATCGGAATCAACCGCGATCTGAATCGCTGCGAGTACGACTCCTTCATCCGCGTTCTTGTAACGCTTCCGCTTAGTGATCTACAAGGGTATGTAGATGCACTCTCCTTCCCCTCATTGCTAGATTACTCCATAGATTGATCTTGGTGTTGCGTAGAAAATTTTGAATTTCTGCTACGTTCCCCAACAGTGGCATCATGAGCTAGGTCTATTGCGTAGACTCTATACACGAGTAGAACACAAGTTGTTGTGGGTGTTGATTTTGTTCAATATGCTTACTGTTACTAGTCCAATCTTGTTTCGACGGTATTGTGGGATGAAGCGGCCTGGACCGACCTTACACGTACACATACGTGAGACAGGTTCCACCGATCGACATGCACTTGTTGCATAAGGTGGCTAGCGGGTGCCAGTCTCTCCCACTTTAGTCGGATCGGATTCGATGAAAAGGGTCCATATGAAGGGTAAATAGCAATTGACATATCACGTTGTGGTTTTGCGTAGGTAAGAAACGTTCTTGCTAGAAACCCATAGCTGCCACGTAAAACATGCAAACAACAATTAGAGGACGTCTAACTTGTTTTTGCAGGGTATGCTATGTGATGTGATATGGACAAAAAGAATGTGATGAATGATATGTGATGTATGAGATTGATCATGTTCTTGTAATAGGAATCACGACTTGCATGTCGATGAGTATGACAACCGGCAGGAGCCATAGGAGTTGTCTTTATTTATTGTATGACCTGCGTGTCACTGAATAACGCCATGTAATTACTTTACTTCATTGCTAAATCGTTGGCCATAGTAGTAGAAGTAATAGTTGGCGAGACAACTTCATGGAGACACGATGATGGAGATCATGGTGTCATGCCGGTGACGATGATGATCATGGAGCCCCGAAGATGGAGATCAAAAGGAGCAAAATGATATTGGCCATATCATGTCACTTTTTTTATTGCATGTGATGTTTATCATGTTTATGCATCTTATTTGCTTAGAACGACGGTAGTAAATAAGATGATCCATCATTAAAATTTCAAGAAAGTGTTCCCCCTAACTGTGCACCGTTGCGAAAGTTCGTTGTTTCGAAGCACCACGTGATGATCGGGTGTGATAGATTCTAATGTTCACATACAACGGGTGTAAGACAGATTTACACACGCGAAACACTTAGGTTGACTTGACGAGCCTAGCATGTACAGACATGGCCTCGGAACACAAGAGACCGAAAGGTCGAGCATGAGTCGTATGGTAGATACGATCAACATGAAGATGTTCACCGATGATGACTAGTCCATCTCACGTGATGATCAGACACAGCCTAAGTTGACTCGGATCATGTAATCACTTAGATGACTAAGAGGGATGTCTATCTGATTGGGAGTTCACAAGATGAACTTAATTATCCTGAACATAGTCAAAAGGTCTTTGCAAATTATGTCGTAAGCTCGCGCTTTAGTTCTACTGTTTAGATATGTTCCTAGAGAAAATTTAGTTGAAAGTTGATATTAATGATTATGCGGACTAGGTCCGTAAACTGAGGATTGTCCTCGTTGCTTCGTAGAAGACTTATGTCCTTAATGCACCGCTCAGTGTGTTGTACCTCGAACGTCGTCTGTGGATGTTGCGAACATCTGACATAGACGTTTTGATAACTACGTGATAGTTCAGTTATACGGTTTAGAGTTGAGGCACCAAAGATGATTTCGAAATGTCGCGGAACATATGAGATGTTTCGAGGGCTGAAATTGGGATTTCAGGCTCGTGCCCACGTCAAGAGGTATAAGACCTCCGACGATTTTCTTAGCCTGCAAACTAAGGGAGAAAAGCTCAATCGTTGAGCTTGTCTGAGCACAACAATCACTTGAATCAAGTTGGAGTTAATCTTCCAGATGAGATAGTGATGTTTCTCCAAAGTCATTGCACCAAGCTACTAGAGCTTCGTGATGAACTATAACATATCAGGGATAGATATGATGATCCTTGAAGTATTCGCGATGTTTGACACCGCGAAAGTAGAAATCAAGAAGGAGCATCAATTGTTGATGGTTGGTGAAACCACTAGTTTCAAGAAGCGCCAAGGGCAAGAAGGGATACTTCATGAAACGGCAAATCAATTCCGCTCTAGTGAAGAAACCCAAGGTTGAACCCAAACCCGAGACTAAGTGCTTACGTAATAAGGGGAACAGCCACTAAGAGCGTAATTACCCTAGATACTTGGTAGATGAGAAGGCTGGCAAGGTTGATACAAGTATATTGGATATACATTATGTTAATGTGTACTTTACTAGTACTCCTAGTAGCACCAGGGTATTAGATACCGGTTTGGTTGCTAAGTGTTAGTAACTCGAAATAAAAGCTACGGAATAAACGGAGACTAGCTAAAGGTGAGCTAAGTGTTTCCAAGGTTGATGTGATCAAGCATCGCACGCTCCCTCTGCCATCGAGATTGGTGTTTGCATTGAGCATAGACATGATTGGATTATGTCTATCGCAATACGGTTATTCATTTAAGGAGAATAATGGTTACTCTGTTTATTTGAATAATACCTTCAATGGTCTTACACCTAAAAGAATGGTTTATTCAATCTCGATCGTAGTGATACACATTTTCATGCCAAAAGATATAAGATAGTAATGATAGTACCACTTACTTGTCGCACCGCCATGTAAGTCATATTGGTATAAACGCATGAAGAAGCTCCATGTTGATGGATCTTTGGACTCACTCGTTTTGAAAAGTTTGAGACATGCAAACCATGTCTATTGGTGTATATGCATGAAGAAACTCCATGCAAATGGACCGTTTGGACTCACTTGATTTTGAATCACTTGAGACATGCAAATAATACCACGTGGGCAAGATGACTGAAACCCTCGTTTTCAGTAAAATGGAACAAGAAAGCAACTTGTTGGAAGTAATACATTTTGATGTGTGCAGTCCAATGAGTGCAGAGGCACGCAGTGGATATTGTTATGTTCTTACTTCACGGATGATTTGAATAGATACTAAGTATATTCACTTGATGAAACACAAGTCTGAATTATTGAATGGTTCAAATAATTTCAGAGTTAAGTTGAAGATCATCGTGACAAGAGGATAAAATGTCTATGATATGATCATGGAGATGAGTATCTGAGTTACGAGCTTTGGCACGCAATTAAGACATTGTGGAAATTGTTTCACAATTATTACCACCTGGAACACCATAGTGTGATGGTGTGTCTGAACATCATAGTTGCACCCTATTGGATATGGTGCGTACCATGATGTCTCTTATCTAACTACCACTATCGTTCATGGGTTAGGCATTAGAGACAACCGCACTCACTTTAATAGGGCACCACGTAATTCCGTTGAGACGACACCGTTTGAACTATGGTTTGCAGAAACCTAAGTTGTCGCTTTCTTAAAAGTTTGGGGCTGCGACGCTTATGTGAAAAGTTTCAGGTTGATAAGCTCGAACCCAAAGCGGATAAAATGCATCTTCATAGGACACCCAAAACAGTTGGGTATACCTCCTAATTCAGACCCGGAAGCAAAAGATTGTTTCTAGAAACGGGTCCTTTCTCGAGAAAAAGTTTCTCTCGAAAGAATTAAGTGGGAGGATGGTGGAGACTTTATGAGGTTATTGAACCATCACTTCAACCAGTATGTAGCAGGGCACAGGAAGTTGTTCCTGTGGCACCTACATCAATTGAAGTGGAAGTTGATGATGGTGATCATGAAACTTCGGATCAAGTCACTACCGAACCTCGTAGGGGTGACAAGGATGCGTACTACTTGAGTGGTACAAGAATCATGTCTTGAAGGTCATGTTGCTAGACAACAATGAACCTACGAGCTATGGAGAAGCGATGGTGGGCCCGGATTCCGACCAATGGCTCGAGGCCATAAAATCCGAGAGAGGATCCATGTATGAAAACAAAGTGTAGACTTTGGAAGAACTGTTTGATGGTCGTAAGGCTATTGGGTACAGATGGATTTTAAAAGGAAGACAGACAATGATGGTAAGTATCACCATTAAGAAAGCTCGACTTGTCGTTAAGATGTTTTCCGACAAGATTCAAGGAGTTGACTACGGTGAGGCTTTCTCACTCGTAGCGATGCTAAGAGTCTGTTGGAATTATATTAGCAAGTACTGCATTATTTATGAAATCTTGCAGATAGGATGTCAAAATATTGTTTCCTTGACGATTTTCTTGAGGAAAGGTTGTATGTGATACAGCCAGAAGATATTTTCAATCCTGAAAGATGCTAACAAGTATGCAAAGCTCCAACAATCCTTCTAAGGACGGAGTAAGCATCTCGCAGTTGGAATATACACTTTGATGAGATGATCAAAGATTTTGGGTTTATACAAAGTTTATGAGAAACTTGTATTTTCAAAGAAGTGAGTGGGAGCACTATAGAATTTCTCGATGAGTATATGTTGTTGACATATTGTTGATCGAAATGATGTAGAATTTCTGGAAAGCATATAGGGTTATTTGAAAAGTGTTTTTCAAGGGAAAACCTGGATTAAGCTACTTGAACATTGAGCATCAAGATCTATAAGGATAGATCAAAAACTCTTAATGGTACTTTCAAATGAGCACATACCTTGACATGATCTTGAAGGTGTTCAAGATGGATCACCAAAGAAGGAGTTCTTGCCTGAGTTGTAAGGTATGAAGTTAAGAGTTAAAGCTCGACCATGGCAGAAGAGAGAGAAAGGACGAAGGTCGTCCCCTATGCTTCAGACGTAGGCTCTATAGTATGCTATGCTGTGTACCGCACCGGAAGTGTGCCTTGCCATGAGTCAGCCATGGGGTACAAGAATGATCCAGGAATGGATCATTGGACAGCGGTAAAAAATTGTCCTTGGAGTAAATAAGGACATGTTTATTGATTATGGAGGTGATAAAGAGTTCGGCGTAAAGGGTTACGTCGATGCAAGCTTTAACACCTATCCGAGTGACTCTGAGTAGCAAACCGGATACGTATAGTGGAGCAACCATTTGGTATAGCTCCAAGTGGAGTGTGCAAGCAGCGCTTACAATATGACCTTGAGATTTGCGAAGTACATACGGATCTGAATGTTGCAGACCCGTTGACTAAAACCTCTCTCACAAGCAAAACATTATCAAACCCCATAACTCATTGAGTCTTAATCACATGACGATGTGAACTAGTTTAGTGACACTAGTAAACTCTTTGGATGTTGGTCACATGGCGATGTGACCTGTGAGTGTTAATCACATGGCGATGTGAACTAGATTATTGACTCTAGTGCAAGTGGGAGACTGTTGGAAATATGCTCTAGAGGCAATAATAAATTAGTTATTATGATTATATTTCCTTTTTCATGATAATCGTGTATTATCAATGCTATAATTGTATTTATAGGAAACTCAGATACATGTGTGGATACATAGACAACACCCTGTCCCTAGTAAGCCTCTAGTTGACTAGCTCGTTGATCAATAGATGGTTACGGTTTCCTGATCATGGACATTGGATGTCGTTGATAACAGGATCACATCATTAGGAGAATGATGTGATGGACAAGACCCAATCCTAAGCCTAGCACAAAGATTGTGTAGTTCGTATGCTAAAGCTTTTCTAATGTCAAGTATCATTTCCTTAGACCATGAGATTGTGCAACTCCCGGATACCGTAGGAATGCTTTGGGTGTACCAAACGTCACAACGAATCAGGTGGCTATAAAGGTGCACTATGGGTATCTCCGAAAGTGTACATTGGGTTGGCACGAATCGAGATCGGATTTGTCACTCCAGCGATGTAGAGGTATCTCTGGGCCCACTCGGTAGGACATCATCATAATGTGCACAATATGACCAAGGGGTTGATCACGGATGATGTGTTACGTAGCGAGTAAAGAGACTTGCCGGAAACGAGATTGAACAAGCTATCGGCAAACCGACGATCGAATCTCGCAAGTACAATACCGCTAGACAAAGGGAATTGCATACGGGATTGCTTGAATCCTTGACATCGTGGGTTCATCCGATGAGATCATCGTGGAACATGTGGGAGCCAACATGGGTATCCAGATCCCTTGTTGGTTATTGACCGGAGAACGTCTCGGTCATGTTCGCATGGTTCCCGAACCCGTAGGGTCTACACATAAGGTTCGGTGACGCTTAGAGTTGTTATGGGAAATAGTATGTGGTTACCGAAGGTTGTTCGGAGTCCGGATGAGATCCCAGACATGATGAGGAGCTCCGGAATGGTCCGTGGTGAAGATCGGTATATTGGACGAAGGGTATTGGAGTCCGGAATTGTTCCGGGGTACTGTGTGATGACCAGCGTGTCCGAAAGGGGTTTGGAGGCCCCGGCAAGCTTTGGGGGGCCTTATGGGCCAAGAGGAGAGGGCACATCAGCTCACTAAGGGGCTGAGCGCCCCTCCCACCCCATCTCACGTAACCTGGAGAGGTGGGGGTGCCACCCCTAGGGCAGCCACCCCTCCCGGCTTGGGGGCAAGTTTCCTAGGGGTGGGGCGCCAAAACCCATCTAGGGTTTCCCGGCGCCGCCCTCCCCTAGGGAACCCTAGGCGCCTCCCCTCCTCCGTTCCCCTATATATAGTGAGAGAGAGAGAGGGCAGCCGCACCCTTCCCTTGGCGCAGCCCTCTCCCTCCTCCAACACCTCCTCCTCCTCTGTAGTGCTTGGCGAAGCCCTGCCGGAGAACCACGAGCTCCATCACCACCATCCCGTCGTGCTGTCGGAGTTCTCCCTCAACTTATCCTCTCCCCTTGCTGTTTCAAGAAGGAGGAGACGTCCCCGGGCTGTACGTGTGTTGAACGCAGAGGCACCGTTGTTCGGTGCTTAGATCGGAATCAACCGCGATCTGAATCGCTACGAGTACGACTCCTTCATCTGCGTTCTTGTAACGCTTCCGCTTAGTGATCTACAAGGGTATGTAGATGCACTCTCCTTCCCCTCGTTGCTAGATTACTCCATAGATTGATCTTGGTGTTGCGTAGAAAATTTTGAATTTCTGCTACGTTCCCCAACAATAGCTAGTTTCCAGCTTAGGGACCAGTACCAGGTGTGTTGTTCCCCTTTGTTTATCTAGAGCCTGATTCACGTACTAATCGCAATTAATAAAAGTGTTAGCAATGAAACATCACATCAAAAATCGGTTCCCCGTTGCGTGAGCTCTGATTCAGACTGAGGCATGCATGCTGCTAATTTATCTTGAACTTGAAGTGGGATTAAGTGCCCACCATGATAATAAAGAAGCTAAGTAGCGAGTCACGTTCCAACAGTAGTAGTAGTGGCACATCAGTTTCTTATTACAAAGATGCGATGTCAACATTGTTAATCGGTGGTTGGTGATATTGACTGGCTAAGGAGCGCTTCATCTCGGCTCAGTGGCCGCGGATTCACACATAGAAGTAGTGATTAGTGTGTGAATTACACTATCAAAAGTAGTTTTAATTTACATTTTTGTAGGACTACCGTCCATGTGAACACTCTTAAGTTTATACTGCTTACTGTTGAATTATATGAATTTTGATCCGGTCCACGTTTGACTTTGCCTGGATTTTTTGTTCCTTGTCTAAGCTGAAAGCAGATTCGATCATGATTTTGCACTCACTGTCTGCAAATGATTATTTTTCATTTCCTTGATACAAGTGTCCCATTGGCAGTACTGCATGTACCATCTGGGCATGCAGGCTGTAACTTGAACTTGAAGAACTCCTTAGATAGTTTTATTAAAAAACGTGTAACTTATGATGCTGCTGTATGTGCAGTTTTGCCCAGAACTGTATGTGAAAACTGTATGTGCAATATCCAAATGTATCATCATAATGTAGGTGTTGTGTTGTGTGATTCTTCATGCTGAGAACTTCAACTTTTTCAACTTGCTGGACTATATGTTCATTGGTACTACTTGTGATGCTGCTGATGTACTATTTGGCAATTTTGTCAACTTGTGATGTCATTGCATTTGTACCCGAGAGGCCCTTGAGTTTGCCGGAATGTTGATTAACTTCCGCTCCGGCAGAATTGGTATTTATATGTCCTATTTTCAGCAAAGGTCATGCTGAAATTTTCCGTGAACTTTAGCATGACTTTGCTAAAAATAGGACATATGGGGTACTTGCGACTAATGCATGGGCCGGGGTAGCTTAGTACTTAATTAAGTAGGATCAACTGCCCCATCATTCTTGCTGCATTAAACCATAGGTGGGAATAGAGCCAAGTGATTAGGCCCAACTTAGAATTCTCCTTAGCATCGATAAACCCAACATAGGTGGCAATAGAACCAAGTGATTAGGCCCAACCTAGGGTGCCTCGGCATCGATAAGCCCTAAATGATGAAAACTTAACTTAGCATTTAGGGTGCCTCGGCATCGACAAACCCTAAATGATGAAACCTTGGCTTTTAGGGTGCCTCGGTGTCGATGAGAACCTAAATGATGTACGCTTAGGCTTTTAGGGTGCCTCGGCGTCGACAAACCCTAAATGATAAAATCTTAGCTTTTAGGATGCCTCGGTGTCGACAAACCCTAAATGATGAGACCATGATCTTGTTCCTTGACAATAACCAACTTTTTGACCAAACTTTTTTCCTATTTAGACCGAAACATGGCCCACAACGATGAGGCCGGTGGTTCGGGCGGCAAGCAATTCTAGGAGCTGTCCCAGGAGATGGAGGAAGAACCTCACCGTTATAAGGACGCCGCGGAAGACACCGAGCCTGACTACACAACCCCTAGTGGCGTCGGGGATGACACCACTGATGGTGCCGCTGAGGATGCCACCACTGGTGATGGCGGCGCACGCATAGATGGCAGCCAACCGAAGAGGCAACAGAAGGACTGGCGCCCGAGTGTGCTCGGCACCGTCAAGGAGGAATTTACTGAAGTGAACTCTGACGGGCATCCGACGGCACCCAAAGAAGTAGTCAAGGGGTACTCGGTTCAGCTCGGGTGCATTCTCCGGAGCACCGTCTCGATCAACACCGAGAACCCAAGGCATAAGGACCGAGGGAATTTGCGCAGCCTCCACTTCACGAAGCTGCACGAACGATAAAAGTTCCCCGCTGACTTTGCAAACACACGCCTCTCAGGGAATAAAGCGAACAGTGCCGCCCTCACGAAGATGAGCACGGCCCTGTCTACTTGGAGAAGCACGGTGAAGGCAATGATTGACAAAGGTGATAGTTATGAGAAGATCAAGGCGAAATATCCTTTGATCAGTGAAGATGACTACAAGGAGTTCAAGATCAAGTGCAAGAGCAACACAACCTCCGAATCAATTCAGTGGGGGAAACAAATGCGGCAGTTGAACTTAGGGGTCCACCAACTCGGTCCCGGCGGTTACAGAGTGGCGGAGCCTATATGGGACAAGGAGGACGCGGAGCATGCCGAGCAAGGCCTACCGCCCCGCTTCGAGAAATACCGTGACAAGCAGACCAGGAACTTTCTCAGGGCCCGGTACAAGGAGGACCCGGTAACAAAGGAGCTTACCACGGATCCGAAGACCAGGGCGCTTGAGCTTGTTCTGGTAAGGAATACACCCCCGCGTAATTAGCTCCATATGGTTGCATTCTAATTAATCCCCAATATTTCTAAATGGTTCATGTTCCTTCCACAGGACACTGAAAGCAGTAGCACGGGGTCGTTTCATAGCTCCCCTTTTGACACCCCTTTAAATAGGGCGTTGAATGTAATGAAAAACAAGGATAAGCTCGAGAAGCCGTCGTCGACTAGTCGTGGCCGGCAAAAGGCTTGTCCACAAAATGGTCGTCATACTATACGCTGGTGGGCGAAAGGAGAAAAAGACCAGCTCGAGAAAGCCGGGCCGCGCGAGGTTGAAGCACTCAAGGCACAAGTGGAGCGGATTACGGAGATTGTCCAAGAGCAAGTGCAACAACAACTGGGAACGACGCTCACCGCCATGGTGCCTACATTGATTCATGGGCTGACGACGTGGATTGCGGGCGGCCAACAGGGGCCTCCCTCGGTTCCCAGCTTCACGGCCAGCAACTCGCACAACGAGCATGCGGCGCCATTGGTGTCTCCGGTGGCGCCATTGGTGTCTACGGCGGAGGAGGTATTCGTGTCTTCGGCGCCGGCACGGGCATTGGAGCTTAATGCACCCAGGTGCACGTCGGCCGGCACCTCGCCAGCAAGAGGCCCCTTCGTCAGTTGCATGCCTGCCGTTGGCGGTGCCTCGACATTAGCCGAGCTCGACGGCATCACGGTAACTAAGCCTCTCGGCCGATGACTTCATCTCCTTTCCTTCGACTAGGCATCCCTGACGCCCTACATGTTTTCGCAGGGCGCCGCCGATGTTCCTTGCACTCTCCTGCACTTCATGGGCGGCGAGTTGGTCGATGTCGCCAAGGGTAGAATCGTTCAACCGGGAAACCCCGTGTTCCACGGTAATCCGATGCCACCCATAGTGTATAGGGTTGAACTGGTTCGGGTGCTGCCAGGCTGCGACGAGCTGTTACCTCCGATTCGACCCGCTGGGGCCGACGAAGATGATGAGATGACCCTCAGCACTGCGTAAGCTGGCCCCCTTTGGCGAAGAGCCAGATTCGTTTGGGGGCGGGGGACACCACCCCACAGACAAGACCGCCAGTCGTGCCGGCGCCAAGCCACGGCAAGAACGCCGCAATGCTACCGGACATGCTGGACATCCCTATGGCACAGGATCTAGACATGCATATGGCACAGGATCCGGACGACGACGACAACGACGACGGTACATTTACCAAAGTCGATAAGTACTTTGCCGAACATGGGTACGGTGACGAGTTTTGCGGGCCTCCTTCTCAAGAAACCAACCAAGACGACCACGATCTAGCTGGTACGACGGAGAAACCCAATTGCAACAGGCGTAAATCGGCGTTCTGCTCAGTTCTCGAGAGACGCCATCCGGCTGCCGCCTTCACCGAGCCTCAGATAGCTGAGGTGCGAAATATTATCAGCCCCAACACGCTCAAGAAGGCGGTCTGTGAGCAGAACTCGGTCCCATTACATCAGATCAAGAAGAAGGGACGGAAACGAAAGACTAAAAAGGGCGCCGGTGCGAGCCAGCCGGCACCGAGTACGATCAAGGAAGGGCCACCTTCACCTAAGGATATCTCAAGGAGGGTGCATGTGGTGGGTAGGGCGATGCTACCGACAAATATGCTCAATGCTGCAACCGGTGCTATGCGGAGTCTGCATAACAGTGTTCTTTCTTTGGAGAAGCGGCGTCTCAGAGAGAATGATGTGGCATACCCGGTTTTCTTGGCCAAGGTGCCAGAGGGCAATGGCTTTGTGGATGGCGCCTGTCGGTGTCAAAACCGGCGGATCTCGGGTAGGGGGTCCCGAACTGTGCGTCTAAGGCGGATGGTAATAGGAGACAGGGGACACGATGTTTACCCAGGTTCGGGCCCTCTCTATGGAGGTAATACCCTACTTCCTGCTTGATTGATCTTGATGATATGAGTATTACAAGAGTTGATCTACCACGAGATCGTAGAGGCTAAACCCTAGAAGCTAGCCTATGGTATGATTGTTGTATATCTCTATCGACTAGCCTGGCCTCGGTTTATATAATGCACCAGAGGCCTAGGATAACAAGAGTCCTAGCCGAATACGCCGACGGGGGAGGAGTCCTTGTCTTGATCGCCAAGTCTTGCGGAATCTTCCTTGTATGCGGCAGCTGTCCGGACTGGCCCGTGAGTATACGGACATGGGGGTCCTCATCCCAATTTAACAGATCGGGAGATGACGTGGTGAGTACCCCCTAGTCCAGGACACCGTCAGCGCCATCGGGGGTACGATCGTCCTGCGGTTTGATGACATCTTTGCTATGTTTAACCTTCATCAGCTGCACTACACCTTCGTTCGGCTGTTTTCGCTGAGTATGGAGATGCGGATCATTAGAGACAAGACCCCAGACATCGTGATAGTCGACCCCTTCTACATGCGTGCCAAGATCTTGGGCAGCATTGGGGACCGGCATGTCGCGAGTTCTTACCTCGAAGGCGTCATTCTGGCAAACCCAGATAAGGATAACTTCCTCGTTCCTTACTTTCCCGAGTAAGTCATCCCCTAACCGCCCCGTAACATATGATTTCTTAGATTTCGATTGTTCTTTTTTTTCTAACATTCCGTGTTCTGCGCAGTGACACACATTGCACATTCATCCTCTTAAGCCCGAAATATTCCATGTCCACGTATTTCGACCTGGACCGTGACTCCAAGATAGACTACACAAATATCAAGAAAGTTCTTGATGATGTTCTCCCCGGCTACGCCAAATCTGGAGGCACCTTCACCAGGCCAGTTCGTAGGTACGGCAGGCACGTGTTCGCCCACAATACGACGTTCTCCTGCGTCAAGCAGCCGCCTGGCGGTCAGAAGGATGCCTACTACGCCCTCCATCACATGCGGGCGATCGTACGGGACCATCATCACCTTCTGCTACCAGATAATCTCAAAGATTGGGCCGCGAGCTTGTCGACAATCCAGGACGCGGACATCAGACAAGAATTCTTTCGCATCCAGTTGGGGTTTGCGGAAATTATCCATCAAGATGTCCTTTGTACCTCGGGGCAGTTCTACCTCAGATATCAACCGTCCAACAGTGAGATAGACACAATGCTACAAATGCAGGCTTACAACGCCCGCAATTTCATGACCATCACGACAGACGGCGGCTTCATCCACGCTCTGGTCCCATGAGTCGAGTCGAAAGTAGTGATGCTATGTGTAGTTATGAAACGTTGATTGGCTCATGTTGTAATTAAACTTTAATGAACTTGTATGTCTCTTTGGTTTGGACAGTCGTTCAACTTAGATGTAATCGATGCTATTTATTAGTAGGACCATGAATCGTGCTATTAATGTCTTGCTTTTCTCTTCCGATCCTTTTGTCGCATACTTATATGTTGCTTATGTATTGTCTGTTGTTTGGCTTGTGCACAGAGATGTTGTCGTATGTCGTGTACAAAAGGGTAAGGTTCCCGGAGCCTACGACGACTGGGAGGAGTGTCGGAGACAGGTTCACCATTTCAGCGGTAACAGTTACAAAGGGTACACCAATAGGGCGGAGGCAGAATCTAGATACGTGCGCTATCTAGCGGGAGAGAGGAGGGAGCGTTGGAGGAACCGGATGAAGACCAGTTTCATCACGATGATGCTCATCGTGATGACCGCAGCCCTCTTCTATGTGATGGTAGTTTAGATGATCGATATCGACTTGTAATGTGGAGACAAACTCGCTACTCGCGGTCTCGAGACTTGTAATGTTCTATCTTTGTTTGGTCTTTTGAATTCAGAGACTAATATGATGAATTGTATTCGGAGACTAATCTTCTATTGTATTCGATGAATCTGTTGTTGCTATGTGGTACTGTCTATATTCTGTCCAATAATATATTTTGTAACCTGTGCAAAAATCAGAAAAGTAAAAAAATAAAATCTAATATTCATACTAATGGCGCATCACCTCAAAGAGCGCCATTAGTATGCCAAAGGATACTAATGGCGCATCACTACACAGTGCGCCATTAGTATGCCAAAGGATACCAATGGCGCATCACCCCGAAGTGCGCCATTAGTATGCCAAAGCACATGGGTAAATATGGCCCCCTGGGAGGCATACTAATGGCGCATGTTGGTCTACACTAATGGCGCACGGTGTGGTGCGCCATTAGTATACCAGATACTAATGGCGCACCAGTGGTGCGCCATTAGTATATAATACTAGTGGCGTGGTACTAGTGGTGCACCAGTAGTGCGCCATTAGTAGACAAAACTGGTGCGCCACTAGTAGGCCTTTTCATAGTAGTGGGGAATGGTTGGTAGGAGTTAACCATCGCGCGACCCCGACCTCCACACAAAGGATGACAATCAAAAAATAAATCATGCTCCGACTTCGTTACATAACGGTTCACCATGCGTGCATGCTTCGGGAATCACAAACCTCAACACAAGTATTTCTACTAATCCACAATTACTCACTAGCACAACTCTAATATCACCACCTTTATATCGCAAAACTATTGCAAGGAATCAAACATATCATATTTTGTGATCTACAAGTTTTATGTAGGATTTTATGACTAACCATGTGAATGACCAATTCCTGTCATCTCTCTAAATAGATATAAGTGAAGAAAGAGAGTTTAATTCTTTCTACAAAAGATATGCCCACTCTCTAGCAAATATAGGTGAAGAGAAACAGGCAATCCAAACTTCAAATGATATAAGTGAAGCACATGAAGCATTCTATTAAGCCATACTCAAAAGATATAAATGAAGTGCAATGAGCATTCTATAAATCAACCATGGACTATCTCATACCAGCATGGTGCATAAAAGAAAAGTGAAAACTAAATGCAAAAGACGCTCCAAGATTTGCACATATCACATGAACAAAATGAATCCGAAAACATACCGATACTTGTTGAGGAAAGATGGGATACCTTCCGGGGCATCCCCAAGCTTAGACGCTTGAGTCTCCTTGAATATTTACTTGGGATGCCTTGGGAATCCCCATGCTTGAGCTCTTGCCTCTCCTCCTTCTCCTCACATCGAGACCTCCTCGATCTTCCAACAGTTCATCCACACAAAACTTAACAGAAAGCTCGGTAAGATCTGTTAGTATAATAAAGCAAATCACTACTCTAAGTACTGTTACAAACCAACTCATATTTTGTTTTTGCATTTTATCACTGTAATATAACTTTTCCATGGCTTAATCCACTGATAGAAATTGATAATCTCATCAAAACAAGCAAACAATGCACCAAAAACAGAATCTGTCTTAAACAGGACAGTCTGTAGTAATCTGAACATTCACCATACTTCTGGTACTCCAAAAATTAGGAAAAATAAACAATTTGTATAGAAAGAGAGTGCAAAACTTTTTAGAACCGTTTGACGTTCCAGTAAAAAATGTAAAATTGCGCACTACAACCAAAGTTTCTGTTTTGCACAGCACAAACCAACAAGCAATGTAAACATCCTAAAGGCAAATCTTGGCACATTATTTTTATAATACAATGTATTTGTACAAGGGGATAATTATTTTCGTTGAAAAGTTTCTGTAATCAAGATTCACAAAGTTTCCTGAGCATGAACAAAGTTCAAGGCTAGCTCCCACTTTAACAATGCTCGTCTTTCTCACTTTCGCTTTTCTTTTTGAAAAAGTTCTAGGTTCCCCTCTTTATTTATTTTTTGTTTTTAAACTTTATAAAAGCACACAACAGAAATAAATGACTCTCTAAAACTTCCGGGTTGTCTCTCTGGCAGCGCTTTCTTTAAAGTCATTAGGCTAGGCATATAGTGCTTAAGTAATGGATCCATCCGGATCCCAAGGTATATCAAATCCGATTTTAATTAACAATGATTTGTGATTTAATAGTGAGCACAAAGTAACATATATCATGCAACAACGAAGTATAACTCTCTTCCTATGCATCGGCATGTCATAAAAGAACAATTCATGCACACATAGTAAAGGCCAATGCATAGTATAAACAGTTTCTTGCAATTTTATCATATTGGAAACATGGAGAGGCGGAGATGTAATTCCTCTCTCATAATAATTGCAAGTAGGAGCAGCAAGCACATGCATATTATATCTATCAAAATCATCATGTGTATTAGTAAAAAGCAACCCATCAATATAATCCTTAATAATGGCAAACTTCTCCGATATTGTGTAGTCGGGAGAATTCAAAAAGATAATAGGACTATCATGCGTGGGTTCAATAGCAACAATTTCATGTTTAACATAAGGAACTATATCAAGTTCATCTCCATAAGCATAATTTATATTGGCATCTTGGCCACAAGCATAGCAAGCATCATCAAAAAGGGATATTTCAAAAGAATCAACGGGATCATAACAATCATCACAGCATTCATCCTTCAGTAAGCACGAAGGGAAATTAAACAATGTATGAGTTGAAGAGTTACTCTCATTAGAAGGTGGGCACGGGTAGCTAATCCGCTCTTCCTCCTTTTGTTCTTCGCTCTCCTCATCATCTTTTTCATCCAATGAGCCCACAGTTTCATCAATTCCTTCTTCCATAGACTCCTGCAAAATATTAGTCTCTTCATGGACAGCGGAGGAGTCCTCAATATATGGTTTAACATAGGCATTAGAAGCATAATTATCATAACAATATTTAAGTATGGAAAAAATTTCAGATTTGTAAAGAGTAGCATCATACTTTCCAATCAAAGAAGCAATTTCATAAGCACCCTTAAAAGCAACAAATTCTTAAGTTTGTTGAACATCATAGTAATTATAAACACCCTTAGCATATGAAGATACGATTCCATTATCAGTAAACTCACATTTATAGGGAAGGTGTTTCTTAGGGTTTTCAGAACAACAAGTAAAATCATATATTTCACATATATTCCAAGCATAGCACTGCAAACGATGAGTTTGATCCAGTAAAAGTTTCCCTTTTTGAGATAAGCGGTGTCGCACATAACAAGCATTCTCATCTAAAGATTTGCCCTCAACTAAGCTAGTTGGGGTTTCAGCACGAGCACATAGGGATCGAAGATGATCCAAGTAAAAAGCTTGAGGAGTGTGATCGATTTTGAGTGGCTCTTCAACCATTGGTGTAGTAGGTACAATTAATTTTTTGGTATTTTGCGTTTCCTACCCATAACTAAAGATAGAAAACAAGAGCACAAAATAAAAACTACTTAGTGATAAAGCAAACAAGCACACACGAGAATATTCACCCCACGCTATAACTCCCCGGGAACGGCGCCAGAAAAAGGTCTTGATAACCCACAAGTATAGGGGATCATTTGTAGCCTCTTTCGATAAGTAAGAGTGTCAAACTCAATGAGGAGCTAAATGTAGAACAAATATTCCCTCAAGTTCTATGCACCACCGATACAACTCTACGCACGCTTAACATTCGCTTTACCTAAAACAAGTATGAAACTAGAAGTAATTTGTAGGTGTTGTTGGATAGGTTTGCAAGAATATAAAGAGCACGCAAATAAAAACTAGGGGCTTTTTAGGTAAAGAAGCAATAAAGTTAGTGTAGCGAGTATGGAAAAGTGGTGGTAGGAGTTGCGAAATTGTCCCTAAGCAATTGACTACGTTACTAGACCGATAGCAAGTTTTATGTGGGAGAGGCCACTGCTAGCATGTCATCCCTGACTTGGAATTCTATGCACTTATGATTGGAACTATTAGCAAGCATCCACAACTACTAACGTTCATTAAGGTAAAACCTAACCATAGCATTAAGATATATTGGTCCTATGCATCAATTTCTATGCTAGGTTGAAGCTTCTGTAACTCTTGCCCTCCAATACATAGTCCTATCAACATACAACTAACCCTATGGTGTGATCCACGCGCGCGCTCATATGATGGGCACCAAACGACAGCAACATAACCACCAGCAAATTAAACCAATCATAGCAATTCACCAATTACCGATAGGACAACGAAAATCTACTCAGACATCATAGGATGGCAACACATCATATGATAATAATATGAAGCATAAAGCACCATGTTCAAGTAGAGGGTACAACATGTTGCGGGAGAGTGTTGTAGATAGATGGGGGAAGGTGATGAAGATGTTGGTGAAGATGACGGAGGTGTTGGTGTAGATCGCTGTCGCATGATGATGGCCCCGGCGGCGTTCCGGCGCCACCCGGAGTGAGGGGGAGAGAGCCCCCTTCTTCTTCCTCCTTGAACTTCTCCCTAGATGGGAGAAGGGTTTCCCCTATGGTCCTTGGCTTCCATGGCATGGGAGGGGCAAGAGCCCCTCCGAGATTGGATCTGTCTCTCTGTCTCTCTCTGTTTATGCGTTTCTAGATCTGGCTTTTCACTGTTTCTTATATTCCCGGAGATCCGTAAATCCGATTGGATTGAAATTTGAACACGATTTTTATCCAGATATTAGCTTTCTTGCAGAGAAAGAAGGGCTCCAACCGCCTTCTGGGGTGTCCACGAGGGTCTGGGGCGCGCCCCCTTGTCTCATGGCCCCCTCGGGCATCGTCTCGCGTAAATTCCACTTCCCAAAATTCATAAATATTCCAAAAAAAATCTCCGTCAGTTTTTATCCTGTTTGGACTCCGTTTGATATGGATTTTCTGCGAAACAAAAAACATGCAACAAACAGGAACTGGCACTGGGCAGTGGATCAATATGTTAGTCCCAAAAATTGTATAAAAAGTTGCCAAAAGGATATGAAAGTTGTAGAATATTGGCATGGAACAATCAAAAATTATAGATACGACGGAGACGTATCAGCCGCCACCGCTGCGCTTTGAGCCGGCCGAGCAACCCGCACCGGCGCCGGGCCTCGCCTGCTCCACACGGGGCTTCGCCTTGCCTCCTGCCTTCAAGTCACTGGCTCCCGCAGTGGTCCACCGGTCCGGTGCCTTCTCACACCTGCCCCGCGCTAAACAGCCTCCTCGCCGCTGTTTCAGTCATCATGCAGTGAGCCGTTGTTGCGGCCGCGACTGGAGCCGCCCGAGTCAGCCGCTGCTGCGGGCTCCCGTCCCACTTCAAACGCGGTGACCCGCCACGAGCGAGTTGCTTCCTCCGTCGTGGATTGGCCCTGAGCCGTCCCCGTACTGCGTTACCTTCCTGCGTGATCTCCTGATTATTGCAGAAAGAGGTAAAGGTCGATTGGATGAAAAGTCAATTGGCATCCACGCCTCGAGGCGCCCACCTCTGCTGCCGCTCCGAGCCTGACCCGTCCTCGCCGCGCTGACCTCCGGGTCAAAATGACCCCGCGCTCACTCCACTGCCGCGGCCTCCAAACCGCCTCCGCCAGCGCTCCTCTACGATGGTTGCTGAGCCGCCCTTCCATGCGGCGGCGCGTCGAGTAACCGGCGTTCGTCATCACCCTCGCTGAGTCGGCCACACCACAAGCCGCTCTGTTACTAAACCGCCACTTCATTTCCACTATGGCTTGAGCCGCCGCTCATCTTCGTATCTGCTGTACGTGACTCGCCCTGCGCTCTTTCCCCGCAGGTTTCTCACGCCGGCCTCTGTCAAGTCGCCTTCGCGGCCCACCTCGTGTGCTGCATGTCGCTGCAGTTTTATTGAGCCGCTGCTGCCCCTCGCGCCGCCCTCGTCGAAGCAGGGGTTGAGCTGCTACCTCCGCCTCTATAACCCACAAAGGGGGCACGACTTATTTAAAAAACTGGATGGAGGCGTGGTTATATGTTTGGATGTGAAGGCCATCATTTGTTAAAATTCCTATGCAATCACTTTGTCTGAAAAATACATAAGGTGATATCCATACGGACTATTTTAAATAGCACATATTAACTTTTTCTTTTGAAGAACAATTACTCTGGCCTGCGATGTTTTTGATGCAGGACAATTGTTCACTACATCAACATGACATGGTTGACTCGCTCGTCCGCGCCGGTTTACAACACCGCGGCCGATTCATCTGTCTGAGCCGCCTCTGATGCTGCGGTCGTCTTCTCCGTCCGTCTCTAGCGGCCTAGTCTACATCAACAGACCGGGCCGCACCTGTCTGCATGAGCTATTTATTGAGTATGAGCAACTCACTGCTTGGGTAGCCCATTTTTCTTCCAACAAATTGGAGGCAAATTGGATGACTCAACGGGCATGCGCACAAGTTGCCGCCACTACAGTTTGGTTAACTTCAAACAACCAGTTGGAAGGAACCATTGGACGAGTTGCTGGCATGGCTCATACGGGATCATTTATAACCCGCCGCAGTCACTTCAACATTCTATGGATTCACATCGCGCTATCAACACCAATGATGTGCGTATGCTATTATGGTCAAATACGGAGAATCTCAAGACAACTCCTCGAGTTTTCTTAAGACTCGGGGGCTACAATGACATGACCTGTTCAAGAACTCCGGGTCATTGGAGGGAAAGATAACCCGGTCCCGGAGGCTATTGCTGTATTAATGAAAATTTAAGGGCCGTCAGAAATTTCCGGCTCAAAATGAAGATTCCAATTTAAAATCCGGTTCAAGGAAAATCTGTTCTCCCACAAAGCTCTGAAGCTCTCAAATCGGCTCAAGAAGAATATTATCTCTCGCAAAGTTCGAGTTCTCAGAAAATATTAAAGGTTGCCAAAGAGAATTTGTTGCCATGATGCACAGTTCAAACATGGGTCTCCGATCCGGCTTACACGCCTTATTACAAATCACTTGGAGGCTTGATGCCCGAGTTATAGGGACCAAAGAGAGTTTGATGCACAACACAGCTCAAACATAGGTACCCGATGAGCACAACTCGTCAATATATCACTTGGGGGATTCCTGTTCAAACATAGGTGCATTCGACCAAAGAGAACATAGCGTTACTACCCTTTTGATCCGGCGCAATGTCACAATTATGGTCACTTGGGGGCTTCCTGATCGTATTCGAATCATAGCATTACTACCCTCTTGATCGGCTCAATGCCACACTCGTTAGTATGTCACTTGGGGGCTTCCTGTTCAAACATAGGTTTATTCGACCAAAGAGAACATAGCGTTACTACCCTCTTGACCAGGTTTGTTCAAACATAGGCGTATTCGACCAAAGAGAACATAACCTTTCCGGGTCATCCTACCTGTAGCCACCTACTTCAACTCCATTGGGTAATCCCGATTGACCCACCGAACTCTTAACTATCAGTCTTTACGGTGTATTCTACCAAGATTGAGCTCGTTAAGGTTCAAACGGCGGTTTGTCATGTGAGAGCATGGCTTACAGATAGTCAGGATAGATCCAGGCTTCATAAGCCGCCTTCCTTGAAACTTGGATAAATCGGCCCGTGATGTATGATGTTACTCTGGCTCCGCGTAATCCTGATATGTCTTTGAGCAAGACCAGAATTTATCTAGGGTTCAAATGTCGATTGGGCACACTGTGAGTCCGGATCACGGAACGCATGAACAATCCAGTGGCTCAAACTAGTTTCATTGAAGTATTATGTCATCATGCACATACATCATCATACATTGCATTATCGTTACATCATTATTACATCATCATATATGCATGGATATATTGGTTTATATTGCAGGAACCGGTTTTAAAACCAAATTATATTATTCAAATCTTGAATAGCTAACATGGCTGGATTTTTATTATGGTTATCAATAGCCAGTATTATGATTAAGGTTTTCAAAGTTGCTTCAGCACAATGGCTAGTATTTATCAATGGATATGATTCATTCTACAATGAAAAGAATAGTCCCGAGCGGCTGCAGGCTTACGACCCGGCACTTGGGGGCTACATTATTCAAGTTGAGATTACATCAAATATACAAGTCCCATGTCACTGCCAGCATGCACCATGGCACTTGGGGGCTAATGCAAGATTGCTTTTTATTGGCCTTATTAAAGACCCGACTCATCACATCGTAATGAGCCGGCCCTTGGGGGTTACCAATTTCTCCTATCAACAATTCAAGGTACACCAATCTTAATCCATTATATTGAAGGGTCCAATGCTCAGTTGGTAAAGCTCAAAGATCTTAACCTTGTGGACGTGGGTTCAAGCCCCATGATGGGGGTTACATCATACGATGTTATTTTCAAAGAAATATATATAAAGTCCCAGCTCAATATTATCTTACTGAGCCAGCCCTTGGGGGCTACATATTGCTGTTCAAGATCATATTTATAAAGTTCCTGCTCATTATTGCATAATGACCTGGCCCTTGGGGGCTAAACTAGTTGAAGTTTTTATAAGCATAAGGCAATTACAAGTCCCAGGTTGCTGCAAGCATGACATTCTGGCACTTGGGGGCTACATATGTGGAATACTCAGTTTTGACTAGTGATTGAGATGAACAACATGGATTTCTTCAAAGTGGTAATATTTATTGAAGCAAGTCTTAAGTCATCACTTTGCTCTGCTCAAGACTTGGGGGCTACAGGTAATATGGATATGAGGAAGAGAAATCTTCAAAATTCTCAATTTTGACCCGACATCGGCAACAATTATGACTCGGCATCATCTGTTTATAACCCGACAATTTTGGTAATCATAAACCGGCAGGTTCTACATCTTTAAGCCGGCTGAAAATTAGATGAGTATTTCCAGACCAATATTTTTGAGCATTGGGAGCTGAGTCAAATGAATTATTCTTCACAAATTTTCTCTGTGAGAAACAAACATCAGAAAATTGAATATGAAATTGGCTTATTGACCCAGATTTTCTAGAAGAAGGAAATAACAAGGAGTTAAGGATGATCAGGATCAACTTAACATGGATAAATCCAAATTAAACTGGGGGCTAATGTCGGGGATATACCCCGCGGTATGACCTGGCCGGAGATATGACCCGACTAGGACTTGGTGTTTCATTGGAGACTCGGCAGATTGTAAGCCGACGGATGTTTAAGATGTTTAAGCCGGCAGATGTTTAAGATGTTTAAGCCCGATGTTGAAGCCAGATGTTGAAGCCAGATGTTAAGCCGGCAGATTGTAAGCCGACAGATTGTTTAAGCCAGATGTTAAGCCGGCAGGTTGTAAGCCGGCAGTTTGTTTAAGCCAGATGTTTAAATCAGACTGTGACAGAGTCGCCTGGCGTTAATAAACCCAAAATGTTAAGAAGCCCATAGAGATAAGTCCGTGAAGAGAAGTCAGAATGGTTAAGTCTTAAGTCCGAGTTGGACTCTACATGTAACCCGCCCCTTCAACTTATATAAGGAGGGGCAGGGCACCCCAAGAGGGAGGGGTTGAATAATCTTAAGACTAGACTAACTAGGAGAGCCGATTTACGGCGACTTCCTGATGAGCATAATGAGACCTAGCCACAAACAACATGTAGGGCTATTTCCGCATGATGTTTCCCGGGGCCCGGAGCTGTCTAAATCCTTGTCTTGTATGTTGATCCGCCTCGCGTCTCTCATCCCGATCAACCCCTCTCAAGCTACCACATAGATGCGTTGGCCTCACGACTAAGTCCTTACACTAGGAAATCTGCTGTGACAATTCCACGACAATAAGCATGTATGACTATATTCGGAATACATGCCTACATTATATTGTTGAATTGGAGCTAGTTCTGTGTCACCCTAGGTTATAACTGTTGCATGTTGAATGCCATATGATATAATTAGCAATCACTGATTGATTGCCTATGAGCTTTTCACATATTGATCTTTGCTAAGTTACTTTCGTTTTGCCACTATTACGATTGCTATAAAACTGCTAGTGTTACTTCTGCTACCGTTACCGTTACTTCCATACTACTTTGCTACTAAATACTTTGCTGCAGATATTATGTCTTTCAAGTGTGGTTGAATTTACAACTCAGCTGCGAATACTTGAGAATATTCTTTGGCTCCCCTTGTGTCGAATCAATAAATTTGGGTTGAATACTCTACCCTCCAAAACTGTTGTGATCCCCTATACTTGTGGGTTATCACATTTCCGTAGGATTTGTCCTTGCTCATGCTCAGGTACACAACATCTAATTATACCATCTACTCCTTTTTAAAGATGTGGGCCATCCCAAAATTAATGTCTTAAATCATAGAAGATTTTTTTCTTTTGTTGTTATGTGAAGCTAGGTGGTATGTATTTAGCAACAATATAATTAGCATACTCAGCATAACAAGGAGTGTTATGAGAGACATTTATTGTAGCTAATTGCTCATCAGGAAAGTTATCATTAATAGGTTGTGGGTCATCAAGAATATTTTCTAACCTAGATGAGTTATCAGCTTGAGGGTTCTCAGCTCCTTTCCTATCAGTAATATGTAAATCAAATTCTTGTAGCAGGAGAACCAACCTAATGATTCTAGGTTTAGCATCTTTCTTTTTGATAAGATATTTAATAGTATCATGATTAGTGTGAACAATAACTTTAGAATAAACAATGTAAGATCTAAATTTATCACAAGTAAACACAACTACTAAAAATTATTTTTCAGTAGTAGCATAGTTTCTTTGGGCATTGTGTAGAGTATTACTAGCATAATGAATAACATTTAATTTCTTATCAACTCTTTGTCCTAAAACAACACCAACAGCATAACCACTAGCATCACACATAATTTCAAAAGGCAAGTTCCAGTCAGGTGGTTGAACAATAGGTGTAGACATTAAGGATTTCTTAAGTGTTTCAAAGGCTTCTACAACATCATCATCAAAAACAAATGGAACATCCTTTTGTAAGATATTTGTAAGAGGCCAAGAAATTTTAGAGAAGTCTTTAACAAATCTCCTATAGAAACCAGCATGACCGAGAAAACTACGATTACCTTTAATATCACTGGGACATGGCATTTTCTCAATTGCATGAACTTTAGCTTTATCCACCTCAATACCTCGTTCAGAAATTTTATGCCGCAAGACAATACGTTCATTAACCGTAAAGTGGCACTTCTCCCAATTCAAGACAAGATTGGTTTGCTCACATCTGTGCAAAACTTGATCAAGGTTTCTTAAGCAATCATCAAAAGAAGATCCATATATAGAAAAATCATCCATGAAAACATCGACAATCTTTTCACAAAAATCAGAGAATATAGCAGTCATACATGTTTGAAAAGTAGCAGATGGTGCAATACATAAAACAAAAGGCATACGTCTATAAGCATAAGTTCCAAAAGGACAAGTAAAGGTGGTTTTCTCTTGATTAGGTTGTGAAACAGTATTTGAGAAAAACCAGAGTATCCATCAAGAAAACAAAAGTGTGTGTGCTTAGATATTCTTTCTAACATTTGATAAATAAAAGTCAATGGGTAATAATCTTTTCTAGTTGCTATATTTAATTTTATAAAATCAATTGCTATTCTTTAGCCAGTAACAATTCTTTGTGGAATGAGTTCATTCTTATCATTAGGAACAGTAGTAATACCTCCCTTCTTAGGGACACAATGAACATGACTTACCCATCTACTATTAGCTACATGGGATAAATTATACCTGCCTCTAGAAGCTTTAATATTCCAGTTCTTACCACTTCTTTCATCTAGGATTTAAACGTCATTGATGATCAACAACGGGTTTAGCATCAGGTTCCATATTAATCTTGTGATGATAGAGAGTGGGACTAATGCCCTATCATCAAGAGTATATCCAATAGCAGCTCTGTGCTTCTTCAGAATTTTCAATAATCTTTCTTCTTCATGTTCTAAAAAGTAAGCACTAATAATAACACGATATATCTTTTTCTCATCAAGATAAGAATATTTCAAAGTGTCTGGCAATTTTTTTAATTCAAACATAGGATCACCCTTAGATGGAGGAGGACCTCCTAGAGTTTCAATAGGAAAATTGTGTTTAAGCACAGGTCGTTGTTCAAAGAAGTCTTTATCTATTTCATTTATTTCATGTATATGCATATCATTTTCATGGTCTAGCAAATATAGTTCTAGTGGATTAGTTGTAGCGACCCGACCTCAGATGGTCAAGTCTCTGTGCTTCTGTGTCATCCCTGGATCGGTAATGCTGACACACACAGTACTCAAAGGATTTATAACAGAGTAGCAATCACACACTTATTACATCGAATGTCTCAAAAGAGAACTTATTACAATAATATGGCTGAAGGCCATCTAAGGTGATAACAATGGAAGGCTTGGAAGATAAAGTGAGTCCATCAACTCCAACGGCATAATCGAGCTGCACGGCAGCGACCTACAATCCTTACTCCACGGCAGAAAAGTCTGCAACATAATACGTTGCAGCCCGAGAACGGGTCAGCACATGGAATATGCTGGCAATGTAACACATAGAGAGTAATGAAAGAATAAGCTATTCTACATGCATATATGGCTGGTGGAAAGCTCTATGTTTACAGTTTTGCGAAAAGCCAATTTTTTCCTACATCAAAGGAATAAATTTTACTTTAACTATCATGATGGTTGAAACATCATTGTGAAGGTATAACCCCAACTCAATCCCAATTAAAGTGATTAACATCCCAACAATATTAATTTTAGAGTGATGAGATACATGTGAATACTCAGGTACTAGATACTCAGAATTGTCCATAACCGGGGACACGGCTAACCATGATTAGTTTGTATACTCTGCAGAGGTTTGCGCACTCACTAGTAGAAAAACCGCTACTAATGGCGCACCTAATTTGGCCATTAATGGCGCATCACTGGTGCGCCATTACTAGCACGCCATTAGTAACTTTTACTAATGGCGCACTGCTGGTGCGCCATTAGTATCTGGTATACTAATGGCGCACCACCGTGCGCCATTAGTATAGGCTACTGATCGCCATTAGTATGCCTCCCAGGGCCATGTATAGCCAGGTGCTTTGGCATACTAATGGCGCACGACCGAGATGCGCCATTAGTAACCATGGCATACTAATGGCGCAATCGACAAGTGATGCGCCATTAGTATGCTTTGTCATACTAATGGCGCCGTCATGTGATGCGCCATTAGTATGAATATTAGGTTTTTTTTATTTTTTTTCTATTTTTTGCACAGGTTACAAAATGTATAATTTGACAAAATATAGACATCACACATCAACAACAGATTCATCGAATACAATAGAAGATTAGTCTTTGAATACAATTCATTATATTAGTCTCCGAATACAATTCATCATATTAGTCTCCGAATTGAAAAGACCGAACAAAGATAGAACATTATATTACAAGTCTCGAGACCGCGAGTAGCGAGTTTGTCTTCACATTACAAGTCGATATCGATCATCTAAACTACCATCACATAGAAGAGAGCTGCGGTCATCACGATGAGCATCATCACAATGAAACTTCGTCTTCATCCGGTTCCTCCAACGCTCCCTCCCTCTCCCGCTAGATAGCGGGCGTATCTAGATTCGGCCTCGGCCCTAGTGGTGTACCCTTTGTAACTATTACCGCTGAATCGGTGAACCTGTCTCCGACACTCCTCCCAGTCATCGGAGACTCCGGGAACCTTACCCTTGTACACGACATACGTCGGCATCGCTATGCACTAGCCAAACGAAACGTTAGTACCAATTCACAGACAATACATAAGCAATATATAAGTATGCAACAGAATGATCGGAAGAGAAAAGAAAGACATTAATAGCATCGATTACATCTAAGTTGAACGACTCTCGAAACCAAAGAGACATACTACAAGTTCATTATAGTTTAATTACAACATGAGCCAATCGATGTTTCGTAACTAGACACAACATCACTGCTTTCGACTCGACTCAAGGGACCGGAGCGTGGATGAAGCCGCCGTCTATCGTGGGAGTAATGAAAGAACGGGCGTTGTCAGCCTGCATTTGTAGCATTGTGTCGATGTCACAAGACTCGATCGCCTCCGTTGGTTTCTCGCACTGCATTGTGTTTGAGAGACGGATGACCGAGACACAGTCTTTCAGAAACATTAACTCTCTACTCTGGATAGATCATACCAAACCTATAAAACCCACTACCTGCTGACCTACCTCTTCGAGAGCTTCACGTAACTTACTCAACTATGCTAGAGCCCATAATAGCTTGTGGCTGCACACGGAAGTTTCTAGCATGAATAAACTCGATTCCTTTGAGCCTGGTGGCGGTCCATAGGAAGATCACATGGGTACCCAGGATTTCCAAAAATAAACAGACAACACCGGATTCCCCAGTGCCCCAATCCACCCAGATGTGTATTTAAGTTGCCACCTTAAAGTAAACCATTATTTAACAACCTCACATCTGTCGTGAATATCTCTCAAACCCAAACCACGTCTACGAGCATAGCATGGCAATATAAGCATAACGTAGAAATACTCCCAAGGGTTTGAAAGTAACAGGGCAATAGGTTCCTAACTCATCATCTACTTCCCAACCCACAAATTAATGCCATCCTAATCATGCAATGTTGGAGGGTTGAGCTAATGCATAAAACTGGGTATGAAAAGATATGATCAAATGTTACTTGCCTTGCTGACGATCCGTGAATCCTAGAGACTCGTAGTAACACGCTTCGCACTCCGGGAATTCTATCGCAAGCAAACAATACATACATAAGCAACAGCAAAGATGCACAACGAAACTTCAACTTGGAAGAGATTGACCGGAGAGTTCAACTTAAGAACTCCGATTTGCAAAAAGAATCCAACCAAACGGAACAACGAAACTCAAACGGCGAGAAAAACATGGTCCGTTTACTAATCTGAACTAGAGTCAAATTTTACAAACATAAGAACTTGTTTGAGTTGATTATTCGGAAAGAGGGTTTCGAGATGAAACTCCAGGCGCTTGAATCGCCTGATTCCGATAAGCGAGCGAAGAGATAAACAGGTTTGAAAATCGGATCAGAAATCGCGATCAGAATAATCGCGGAATAAATCTGATAAAAGAAAAGCGACGAACTGCTAAACGAACGAACGTTCGTTAACAGAAACTAAACAGTGAACGCGTTCGTTAGAACGAACGGACGAACGGACGTTCGCTAAGTAAATAAACCGACGAAATAAACCGATCTATATAAAAAAACGATCTAGGGTTTTATAAAAAACCGAAGGGTTTTCTAAAAAACCGGCGGCGGGGTGGTACCTCCGGCGAGGCGCTTCCGGCGGGGCGGGCGGCTCCGGTGGGTTCCGGGGTGGGGCGGCGAGGGCGGGGCGGGGCGGCGGCTCGGCGAGGGGGCGACGGCGACGGCTGGGGGCGACGGCGACGGCGACCAAGCGGCGGCGGCGGATCGGGCTCCGGGCGGTTCGGGCTCCGGCCCGCGGCTTGGGTGGTGACGGGTGGTGGTGTGGCGGCGGGGCGGCGGTATATATAGGAGGGCGGGGGCGGGCGGCTTGGGGAAGGGGGCGCCCAGGGGTGGAGTCCGGCTCGGATTCACCCTCGGCGTCCGTGCCAAGCACGGCGGCGCACGGTGAAGGCGGCGGCGGCGGGCGGGCCTGCCTGGCTCGGCTGGGCCTTTGGCCCAGTCGGGCGCGGGTCCATTTGTTTTTAAAACATTCCGCCGAAAGAAAAATTCCTAGAAAAATAAATAAAAATCTAAAAATTCCAAAACAAGTTTTCTCTGTCTAAATAAAATATTTAGAACTAGAGGAACTTTTCTTGGCCCCTAAAATGCAACTTTTTAAAGCGTGCAAATTTTTTCTAGGGCAAATAAAATTCCAAATAAGTAAAATAAAATCCCAAAAATGATTTTAACATTTTTCCTCCGGTATTTCAATTAGTTTTGTAGATGTCATATTATCTCCTCTCGTTTATTTTAAACTTGAGATATTTTTCCGGAGAGAAAAATAATAAAATCCAATATCCTCGTCTTTCATTATTTGATAAAATTCAAATATGAAAATCGAAAAATCCCCAACTCTCTCCGAGGGTCCTTGAGTTGCTTAGGATTTCGAGGATAGCAAATGAATATGCAATAAAATATGATATGCATGGATGACCTATGTATAACATGCCAAATTGAAAATTTGGGATGTTACAAACCTACCCCCCTTAAGATGAATCTCGCCCTCGAGATTCGGGTTGGCTAGAAAATAGGTGCAGATGGTCCTTGCGAATATCATCTTCTCGCTCCCTGGTGGCTTCCTTCTCGGTATGGTGGCTCCACTGAACTTTACAAAACTTTATCACCTTGTTGCGAGTGACTCGGCTATCAAACTCCAAAATCTTCACTGGTTTCTCCTCATAAGTCAAATTATTATCCAATTGTATCGCCTCCAGAACCTTTGTATCCTTTAATGGTATGTCGGCCATCTCCAGCATGGCACTTCTTGATTGTGACACGTGAAACACATCGTGAATTCTCGACAATCCTTCGGTAACTCCAGTTTGTAGGCAACTTCTCCCATTCGTTCCAAAACACGATACGGTCCTACAAATCTTGGGGCTAACTTTCCCTTTACTCGAAAACGTTTCACTCCCCTCAGGGGTGATACTCGCAGATAGGCTCTGTCTCCTACTTCATAGGTTATTTCCTTGCGTTTTGAGTCCGCGTAACTCTTCTGTCTGGACTGAGCAATCTTTAATCTGTCTCTGATTAGTTTAACCGTCTCCTCTGATTCCTTGATCAAGTCTGGTCCAAACAACTGACGGTCTCCAACCTCATCCCACATAAATGGTGTTCTACATCTGCGTCCATCTGAGCTTGAACGGTGCCATCTTCAAACCGGCTCGGTAGCTGTTGTTGTATGAGAACTCTGCGTCTGACAAATTATCATACCAACAAGATCCATAATCTAGCGCACAGGCTCTCAACATGTCCTCCAAAATCTGATTGACTCTCTCTGTCTGTCCATCCGTCTGTGGGTGGAACGCGATACTAAACTCCAATCTGGTAACCAAAGTCTGGTGTAGTTGATGCCAAAACTTTGAAGTAAACTGTGTTCCTCTATCTGATACGATACTCCTCGGAACTCCATGCAAACATATGATCCTGGTCATATATATCTTGGCCAACTTTGCACTTGTATAAGTTGTTTTCACTGGGATGCTTTGGTTCTGGGTAATCCGGTGATAAAATCCATGCCAAGTTTGTCCCACTTCCATTCGGGTATTGGCATAGGCTGCAACAGTCCTGCTGGCTTCTGATGCTCTGCCTTCACTCTCTGACATACATCACATACGGCTACATACTCGGCAATATCCTTCTTCATACCAGTCCACCAGAAATGTTCCTTCAAGTCCAAATACATCTTGGTGTTTCCGGGGTGAATCGAGTATGGTGAGTCATGGGCCTCTTGAAGTATTAACTTCCTGATCTCCGAATTGTTGGGCACATAAATCCGATCCTCAAACCACAAGGTATCGTGCTCATCCTCGCGAAAACCTTTGGCTTTTCCTTTGCCCATCTTTTCCTTTATCTCAGCAATCTCTTTATCCTCCTTTTGAGCGTCTCGAATCTTGTCTAACAAGGTCGACTGAATCTCCATTGTTGCAAGAAAACCTCTTGGAACAATCTCCAAATGAAGTTCCATAACATCCTCTGCTAACTCCTTTGGCAGTCCTCTACCTTTAAGGATATTGGCATAACTCTTCCGACTCAAAGCGTGCCTTTCTGACGTTGGCTTTTCTGGATGATAGTGTAGCTTCATGTCGTAATCCTTTATAAGTTCCAGCCATCTCCTCATCTGAGGTTTAACTCCTTCGTGTGAAAATGTACTTTAAACTCTTATGATCTGTGTACACATCACAACGGTTTCCCATGAGATAATGTCTCTGTGTCTTTAACGCATGTACTACGGTTGCTAACTCCAAATCATGCGTATGTAAGTTCAACTCATGTGGCTTCAGTTGTCGTGAGGCATACGAAACAACTTTTCCTTCCTGCATAAGAACGCATCCAAGTCCCAAGCGAGAGGCGTCACAATACACTTGAAACTCCTTATGTATATCTGGCAATGTCAGCACTGGGGCTGTAGTCAACCGTTTCTTCAACTCTTGGAAACTTGTCTCACAATCCTCTGTCCATTTGAACTTGGTATCCTTCTTTAGTAATCCTGTCATTGGTTTAGCAATCTTCGAAAAATTCTCAATGAATCTCCGATAATATCCTGCCAGTCCAAGGAAACTGCGAATCTCATTGTTGAAGTGGGTACCAACCATTCAGTGACTGACTGAATTTTACTGGGGTCTACTGCTATACATTCTCCTGATATAACATGCCCAATAAATCCAACTTCCTTTAACCAAAACTCGCACTTGCTGAATTTGGCGTATAACTGGTGTTCCCTGAGTTTCTTAAGAACCAAACGTAGGTGTTCTGCGTGCTCCTCTTCGTTCTTTGAGTAAACCATAATATCATCGATAAACACCACAACAAACTTGTCCACATACTCCATGAACACTTTGTTCATCATACTCATGAAATAGGCAGGGGCGTTAGTCAGTCCAAACGACATGACCGTATACTCATATAATCCATATCGTGTGGTGAATGCTGTCTTTGGTATATCCTTCTCTCGGATCTTCAATCGATGGTATCCTGATCGTAGATCAATCTTAGAAAACACCTTAGCTCCTTGCAACTGATCAAACAGATCATTAATCATCGGTAAGGGATACTTGTTCTTTATCGTTACTTCATTGAGCTCGGTAATCAACAACCATCCTTAGGGATTTATCCTTCTTCTCCACCAAAAATCTTTGGAGCTCCCCAAGTTGATGAACTTCTCTGAATGTAACCTTTCTCCAATAGCTACTTGATCTGTTTCTTAATTTCCTCCGGATCATTTGCGGGCATCCGATAGGGTCTCTTTGAGATTGGCACATGCACGGTATTAGTTCTATCGTAAACTTCGATGTCTCGATCCGGTGGCATGCCTGGTAACTCTTCCGGAAAAACATCTGGATAATCCTTCACTACATGTACTTCTTCTTGTACAACTCCCGTGAGGGTATTCACTTGGCTCCTCCTAGGCACATGCCTAGATACATACTTAATCCTTTTTCCCTCTGGGGTGGTAAGATAAATTGACTTGCTAGCACAGTCGATACTTGCTCCAACTTCGAATCCAATCCATACCTAATATCACATCCAATCCTTGCGACTCCAAGATAATTAGGTCAGACGGAAAAACATGTGTGCCAATGGTTAGGGGTATCTGGGTGCACCATCTGCTAGCCATGTACTCTGCTCAAAGTAGCTCACTAAAGAGGGGTTCTAAGGGTCCAGGTTGGTAACTTAAACTTATCCACAAATCCCTTGATATATATGAATGCGATGCACCAAAGATTTAAAAAGAACAATAGCGATAAATGACCGAACCAAAAACTTACCTATTACCGCATCCGGATGCTCTTCAACTTCCTCCACGTTATCGTGGGTCACTTGTACTTTGTTGAATGGATTGGGCTTCTTCCCAGCGCTCCCATTTCCGTTTCCATTCTTTCCTTCAGGGTAGTCGTTGGCATAGTGCCCTGTCTTCCCGCACTTAAAGCAAATAACTTGGCTCAAGTCTCTCTTAGTGGGTGTAGCTGGGTTAGAGCGATTCTGATTATTGTTGGCTGCATTTCCATTCCCATTCTTCGCACCATTATGCGATCCTCCTCCAGTATGGTTATGTCCTCAATGGTTATGAACTAGTCCTCCCGAGTTCGGGGTTAAGCGAGGTTTCTGGTGAGCTCCTGAATTATACTTCCCTTTTCCATACTTCCTCTTACGACTCTCAATTTGCTGCTGCTTTCCTTCAATCATTAGGGCCTTATCTACCAACTCCTGGTAGTTGTTGAAAGTTGCCACCATCAGCTGCATACGCATCTCATCATTCAGTCCTTCCATAAACTTCTCTTGCTTCGCGGCATCCGTGGCCACATCATCAGGAGCATAGCGTGATAACTTGCTAAACTCATCCACGCATCGAGCCACAAGACGATTCCCTGGCGCAAGTTGCGTAACTCACGCTTCTTTATCTGCATGGCTCCGGTTGAAACATGGGCCGTCTTGAAAAGCTTGTTGAACTGGTCCCAAGTGACATTGGCTATAGGAAAAGTAGCCGTGTAATTCTCCCACCATGCGGCTGCTGGTCCATCCAATTGATGTGCGGCAAAGCGCACTCTTTCAAAGATCCGTGCACCCTGCGGTGGTTAACTCCTCCCAATACGACGTAACCGGTCATTCGCAACTATTGGCTCGGTGCTACTGGGAAACACCGGCGGTTGTAACCTTAGAAAACGGGCTAGGTTGTCCACTGGCGGCGGGTTGTTGTTGTTGTTGTTGGCATTGCCCTGGTTCTGAACTAGCAATTGCATCAAGGCATTCTGTTGTTGGATCAACTGAGTGAGCTCCGGTGGGAAAACAAAACCGGGGTCATGTCTTGGAGGCATCTGAGGGTTTAGAGGGGAGAGATTAGAAATAGAAAGAGGTCTAGTGAGAAAACACTACCCATATGCACATGAGGCAAACACACATTCATTCAATCAAGCAAGCAAGGGCATACAAAACGGTCTAGGACTATCGCATAAGTGCTCAACTACTACTAGTTACATGGGGAAAATACTACTATAATATGGTGGTCATCTAGAAATTACGATCGGTGGAAGACTCCATGATGTCCGCTTCCAGCTTCGTCTTCATAGTCATCATCACTTGGATCTGAATCGGTGTCGTCAATGATGATGTAGTTATGCGGACAAGCGGGGTCTTCTTCCTCTTCTTGCTCCTCTTCCTTGGGTGCCGGTCCTCCCATGAAGACTCCAATCTTCTTGACTAGGTCGCCGTTCTTCTCCAAGAGTATCTTGATTTCTTCCTCATATCCATCGCGTGTAGACTTGAGTTCTTCCTCCAATTCGATGATCTTAGTTTTCGCCTTCTTCAAATCCAGGATGTCTGCGCACATCTGGTTCTCATGACGTCGAATGTGCTGGTTTAGCTCCTGGATGTAAGCTGCAATGGATCTATCCTTCTTGGTACTAATTACTTCCCAGTGCTCGTCTCGGCACCCACATATTTGGTATACGGTGTCTTTAAGCTCCTTGTTGTAGACTTCTCCAATGCGTCCCATGGTAATATGAGCTGCCATACTCTTTCCCAAACTCCATGTTGGTGCATTGAAAACACATACTATGGGCTCCGTGCTTGGTGCAAACGTCCTTCCGAACTAAGGCTTGAATCTTCCAGCATTCTTCTTACGGTAAGGTGGCGTTATGCGTCTGGTGAAGCTTGGTATTCCAATATTCAGGTACCTAGTGACTTCCTTCAAGTGGCGTCCAAAAGGTGTGTCTTCATCCGGTTGGGCAAACTTGTACTTCATCTCCGTCATCCTAAAGAGTGGAAAAATGGAGAGGAGTCAGAAATGAGTAGAGAGGAGTGACCTATGGTTTATCTTAGTGGTCGTGTCCTACACTCAGCGTGTGCTCTGATACCATCTTGTAGCGAGCCGACCTCGATGGTCAAGTCTACGTATACATGTCATCCTGGATCGGTAATCTTGACACACATAGTACTCGAAGGATTTATAACAGGGTAGCAATCACACACTTATTACATCGAATGTCTCAAAAGAGAACTTATTACAATGATATGGCTGAAGGCCATCTAATGTGATAACAGCGGAAGGCTTGGAAGATAAAGTGAGTCCATCAACTCCAACGACATAAGCGAAAGCACGGCAACGACCTACAATCCTTACTCCTCGTCTGAAAAGTCTGCAACATAATACGTTGCAGCCCGAGAATGGGTCAGCACATGGAATATGCTGACAATGTAACACATAGAGAGTAATAAAAGAATAAGCTATTCTACATGCATATATGGCTGGTGGAAAGCTCTATGTTTACAGTTTTGCGAAAAGCCAATTTTTTCCTACATCAAAGGAATAAATTTTACTTTAACTATCATGGTGGTTGAAACATCATTGAGAAGGTATAACCCCAACTCAATCCCAATTAAAGTGATTAACATCCCAACAATATTAATTTTAGAGTGATGAGATACATGTGAATACTCAGGTACTAGATACTCAGAATTTTCCATAACCGGGGACACGGCTAACCATGATTAGTTTGTACACTCTGCAGAGGTTTGCGCACTTTTCCCCACAAGACTCGATCGCCTCCGTTGGTTTCTTGCACTGCATGATGTTTGAGAGACGGATGACCAAGACACAGTCTTTCAGAAACATTAACTCTCTACACCGGATAGATCATACCAAACCTATAAAACCCACTACCTGCTGACCTACCTCTTCGAGAGCTTCACGTAACTTACTCAACTATGCTAGAGCCCATAATAGCTTGTGGCTGCACACGGAAGTTTCTAGCATGAATAATCTCAGTTCCCTTTGAGCCTGGGTGGCGGTCCATAGGAAGATCACACGGGTACCCCGGGATTTCAAAAAATAAAACAAACAACATTGGGTTCCTCAGGTGCCTCAATCCACCCAGATGTGTATTTAAGTTGCCACCTTAAAGTAAACCATTATTTAACAACCTCACATCTGTCGTGAATATCTCTCAAACCCAAACCACGTCTACGAGCATAGCATGGCAATATAAGCATAACGTAGAAATACTCCCAAGGGTTTGAAAGTAACAGGGCAATAGGTTCCTACCTCATCATCTACTTCCCAACCCACAAATTAATGCCATCCTAATCAGGCAATGTTGGAGGGTTGAGCTAATGCATAAAACTGGGTATGAAAAGATATGATCAAATGTTACTTGCCTTGCTGACGATCCGTGAATCCTAGAGACTCGTAGTAACACGCTTCGCACTCCGGGAATTCTATTGCAAGCAAACAATACATACATAAGCAACAGCAAAGATGCACAACGAAACTTCAACTTGAAAGAGATTGACCGGAGAGTTCAACTTAAGAACTCCGGTTTGCAAAAAGAATCCAACCAAACGGAACAACGAAACTCAAACGGCGAGAAAAACATGGTCCGTTTACTAATCTGAACTAGAGTCAAATTTTACAAAGATAAAAACTTGTTTGAGTTGATTATTCGGAAAGAGGGTTTGAGATGAAACTCCAGCGCTTGAATCGCCTGATTCCGATAAAGGAGCGAAGAGATAAACAGGTTTGAAAATCGGATCGAAATCGCGATCGTAATAATCGCGGAATAGATCTCGATAAAAGAAAAGCGACGAACTGCTAAGCGAGCGAACGTTCGTTAGCGAAACTAAACAGTGAACGCGTTCGTTAGAACGAACGGATGAGCAGACGTTCGCTAAGTAAATAAATCGGCCGAAATAAACCGATCTATATATAAAAAAGCGATCTAGGGTTTTAAAAAAAACGAAGGTTTTTAACGGCGGCAACGGGTACCTCCGTGGCGCGTCCGTGGGCGGGCGGCTGGCGGGTTCCGTGGTGAGGCGGGAGGGCGGGCGGGCGGCGTCTCGGCGAGGGGGGCGACGGGCGACGACGAGGGGCGACGGCGACGGGCGACTAAGGCGGCGGCGATCGGGCTCCGGGCGGCTCGGCTCCAGTTCGGCGGCTTGTGTGGTGGCGGGTGGTGGTGGTGTGGCGGGCGTGGTATATATAGGAGGCGGGCGGGCGGCTTGGGAAGGGGCGCCCGGGGGTGGAGTCGGCTCGGATTCACCCTCGGCGTCCGTGCCAAGCAATGGCGCCTGATGAAGGCGGCGTGGCGGGCCTGCACAGCTCGGCTGGGCCTTTGGCCCGGTCATGGGTCCATTTGTTTTAAAACATTCCATGAAAGAAAAATTTCTAGAAAAATAAATAAAAATCTAAAAATTCCAAAACAAGTTTTCTCCGTCTAAATAAAATATTTAGAACTAGAGGAACTTTTCTTGGCCCCTAAAATGCAACTTTTTAAAACGTGCAAATTTTTTCTAGGGCAAATAAAATTCCAAATAAGTAAAATAAAATCCCAAAAATGATTTTAACATATTTCCTCTGGTATTTCAATTAGTTTTGGAGAAGTCATATTATCTCCTCTCGTTTATTTTAAACTTGAAATATTTTTCCGGAGAGAAAAATAATAAAATCTAATATCCTCGTCTTTCATTATTTGATAAAATTCAAATATGAAAATCGAAAAATCCCCAACTCTCTCCGAGGGTCCTTGAGTTGCTTAGGATTTCGAGGATAGCAAATGAATATGCAATAAAATATGATATGCATGGATGACCTATGTATAACATGCCAAATTGAAAATTTGGGATGTTACATCAGTAGGAGGCACAACAATAAAAGCAAAAAGATTTATTTCATCCTTACTAGGAAATTCTTTCTTATGATGTTTTATACTAAACTTAGAAAAATTAAACTCACGAGACTCATCACCAAAAGTAACACCGACGATTTGTTTCTCACAATCTATTTTAGCATTAACGTTGTTCAAGAAAGGTCTACCAAAGATAATGGGACACAAGTCATCTTGTGGGGAACCAAGAATTAGGAATCAGTATGATATTTTAGTTTCCCACACAAGACTTTAACATCTCTAACAATCCCAAATGGTGTGATGGTGTCTCTATTAGCAAGTCTAATAGTAGCATCTATGTCTTCTATTTCAGTGGTGCTATGCCATTCATAATTTCTTGATATAAGATAAAAGGAATAACACTCACGCTAGCACCTAAATCACATAAACCATGATAATAGTGATCTCCTATTTTTACTGAGACGACATGCATGCCAACAATGGGTCTATGTTTATCCTTTTCATCTGGTTTAGAAATTCTAGCAGCTTCATCACATAATTAAATAACATGCCCATCAATATTTTCTACCAGGAGATCTTTAACCAAAGCAACACTAGGTTCTACTTTGATTTGTTCAGCAATTTTAGGTGCTCTAATATTTCTTTTATTGACCACGGTTGAAACGTTAGCATGTTCCTTTATTGTCACAGCCCTAGAATCTGCTTGTTATTAGTTGCATTAAGGCATCATGTCATCATGTTAAATTTCCTCAGGAAGTTGAAATGGGGATGGCAGAAACCCCAGCACCACTTAATCCAACTAGGGTTACTACAATATTTTCCAATGATCCTGTAATGGCCTTCAAAAATGTTCATCATCTTTGTCTTGGTCTAAAACCTCTGACAAAAATGGTTTACATTTTTCCAGGACAGGATTGGGTCACTGGATTAAATCTTATGCTATTTGCAATTGGGCATTTAATTGTTATATAATATTTTAAATGCTCAATTAATTCTGAACTTCAGTGAGGGCTGTTGGGAATATTCCAACTAGAGCCCACAATTATTTTCAGGATTTTTGAAAACGTTCTGGTATTTCTAATAAAGCCCAGAAGTTACAGAGAAATAGAAAAACATTAACAAAAGAGAGAGAGATTACCTGGCGCTTACCAGGCCGACCTGGCACTGTAGGAGCCCACCAGGCCCATCTGCCAGTCGTCCTCCACCTCGCGCCAGAAGGACGCGAGGCGTGTGTTCGCAGCACGCCGACACGTGCCCGTGCCACCTCCTGCTTCCTGCCGCTTGCCCCTCGTCGCCCGGGCCTCCCTCGCGACGCCACGCACCCCCCAGGCCCTCTAACTCCTTTCCCCGTGCTCATTCCCTCCCCTGTTCCTCTCGCGCGCACCCACCCGAGCGCAGCCGCAGCCGCACTCGCCGTATCCATGGCCACAGGCCACCCCACGCCTCACCGACGCGCCCACGAGCTCCGCCTCGTCCCTCTCTTCCTCCTCGTCGAGCCACGTGGCACCAGGCGCCTCCGAACGCCGTCACCGTGGTCGTCTTCTACCTCGGGCATCCGAGATCGCCGGCGACCGCACCTCGTCTCCAGCCCGTCCCCGAGCCCGCTGAGACCGCCGTACGACTCCCTATGAGCTCCCGATTCTTTCCCCTTGCTCGCCCCCTCCGTTTCCGTCCCCTAGCCCCGTCTTCCACCACGGCCGAAGCTCGCCGCCGCCGTGCCTCGTTGCCGTCATGGCCAGAGCCACAGTGGCTCGAAGCCAGGCACACCACCGTGCTCCAGACCTCACCAGGAGCACGTAACACACACCAACGCCTCCCCTAGCGCCCTGCATCGCCTAACCTGCCGTTGGCCGAACTCCGGCCGCCGCCGCGAGCTCAACTCCGGCGAGCTCGCTCCACCCTAGCTCCTCCCGCTCGCACCACTAGACGTGGACGAGTCTCCTCGTTCCGTAGATGGCCTCGGCCTCCGATTTGGTCGCCGTGGGACGAAACCCGAACGTCTCCGTCGTCTCGGGCCTCGCCGGTGTCGAGTCGCCGGCGGGTTTGACCTCGCTGACCAACTTGACCCCGAGTTGGCCCTGTTTAACCCCCTGGGTCACTGATGTGTGGGCCACCCTTGTTATTTATTAGTTAGGTTAGTTTAGCGCAAATTAACCTAGATTAGTTCTTAACCTAACACTAACTAACTCTGTTTAGTTAGTTAACTAACCACTAACACGTGGGTCCCACAGGTCAGGTTTGACCTGGCCGACCCAGTTGACTGCTGACATCACAGTGACGTCATGCTGATGCATTAATTCGATTTCTGGATTTATTCTTATATAGGAAATTCCAGAAAATGTTGCAAACTTCAAAAATTCATAGAAAATCAACCGTAGCTCCAAATCAAATAATTTATATATGAAAAATGATCAGAAAAATCCAATCTATCCATCTGTACTGTTTCCATGCATGTTAGAACACTTTAGCCTTGCTGTTTAGGTGAAACAAGTTAATGCACTATTATGACCTCTTAAAATGGGTTTGCATTTGAATCTTTGGTCCAAATGGAGTCATATCAATCTGTTCTAGCTTGCATTAGCCAAAACACATTCATATTGCCATGTCATAGCATGCATCGTATTGTACATTGCAGTTGTCGGTGTTGTTCCCCCTCGGTAGACGTTGTACCGACGTTGTGATTGTTGACACTGATGAAGACTCAATGCTATCTTCAGAAGTGCCAGGCAAGCAAAACCCCCTTGTTCATTCTGATATAATCCCACTCTCTCGCTCCTGCTCTCTTTTACTGCATTAGGACAACAACGATTCATCTCACATTTGTGCATGTAGCTGAACCCCTTTATCCTCTGCATGACCTGTCATTGCCACAGTAAATAGATGAAACCCACTAGCATGAGTAGGAGTTGTTTGAGCCCTGATGTGCCTACTCATTCATGTTTGTTTGTCATGCCTGCTACCGCTTAGAGTTGAGTCAGGTCTGATTCATCGGGGATGAATCGGAGGTGTGTGAACATGAACTACTGTTGAGAGCTAAGTGTGTGAACACTATTTGGTAAAGGTAGCGGTGAGAGGCCATGTAGGAGTACATGGTGGGTTGTCTCATTGCAGCCGTCCTCAGGAACTGAGTTCTGTGTTTGTGATCCATGAAACAGTTACTACCACGCATTGGGCCCGAAACGAATGGACCCTCTCGGCTTCTTAACCACCCTTGTTCTCTGTCCAGGAGTTGTAACTAGTTTCTGGTGTTTGTAGGATATGTGTTGGAGGCCGTGCGTAGTGCTGACCCTAGGGGTGGGCTATGATGCGGTAGATACACCGTGGCCCGGTGTACCGATTCGCCCGTTTGGTGTCTCGGGAACCCTGCACACATCGTTCGGGGCCGTTAGTGGAAACCTCGGCCGGACTCCCTCCGGATGGAACCTGAATAGGCGATAAACCTGGACTAGAGTCTTGAGTGTTTAGGTAGGCCGTGGCCGACACCCTCATTGGGCTTCCGCTTGAAGGTTGCCGAGTACATGTCGTGTAAACGGCGGTAAGTGGTGAGAGCGTGTGTGAAGAAGTACACCCCTGCAGGATTATAAATGACCTATTCGAATAGCTGTGTCCGCGGTAAAGGACTTCTGGGTTGCCTATAACAATTCATAGACAACTGAAAGTGGATAATCTAAAATGTGCAAGATAAGCGTGAGTGTTATGGATGGCGTTCTCGTAGGGAGACGGGATCGAATCCATAGTGGTGTATTGATTGGTGAATATGTGGACTCGTGTGCGCCACCTCAAAAGTGTTACTTGCAGTCGTAGTTTAGGATAGCCACCGAGTCAAAGCTGGCTTGCTGCTGTTAAACTCCACCACCCCCTTTGTTGATAATGATGCATACGTAGTTAGTTCTGATGTAAGTCTTGCTGAGTACATTTGTACTCACGTTTGCCTATTTTATGTTTTTGCATAGAGACTTCAGTCTCACCAGTAGTTCGCGTGGACTTCGACGTTTAGCTTGATACCTCAGCTACGATCTTGTGCCCTCGGCGGGATCTGGTAGATAGTCAGGCTTCTCAGCCTTTTTCATTAGTAGATGTCTGTACTCAGACATGTTAAGCTTCCGCTTGTGCTTTGACTTGTATGTTTCAATGTTGGGTCATGAGACCCATGTTTGTAATATCTCGCCTCCTCGAGCCTAATGAATAAATACTTGAGTCGAGAGTTATGTTGTGATGCCATGTTGTATTTGCACATATCGAGCATATTGTGTGTATGTTTGAAATGCTTGGTATGTGTGGGATCCAACAATCTAGTTGTTTATCCTTGGCAGCCTCTCTTATGGGGAAATGTAGTCTAGTGCTTCCTTGAGCCATAGTAGTCCGCTACAGCCCAGTTCACCGGAGTCCTGCTAGCCCAGCACTACTGCTCAGGACGCTTGACTAGCCGGCATGTGTTTCACTTCGTTCATGTGTCTGTCCCTTCGGGGAAATGTCACGCGGTGACATCCGGAGTCCTGCCTAGCCTGCTACAGCCCGGGTTCCCGGAGTCCTGTTAGCCCAGTGCTACAGCCCGGATTCACACTGCTGACCGACATGCTCGAAGTTGATTCATGTATGCCTGTCCCCATGGGTTAGTGCCGCTTTGGGTTCACGACTAGCCATGTCGGCCCGGGTTCTCTGTCATATGGATGCTAGCGACACTATCATATACGTGAGCCAAAAGGCGCAAACGGTCCCGGGCCATGGTAAAGCGATACCGGTGGGAATACCGTGCGTGAGGCCCCAAAGTGATATGAGGTGTTACAGGCTAGATCGGTGTGACTTAGAATCGGGGTCCTGACATTTATCCTTACAGGAAAAGGTGTTTTTTCAATATAAGCAGTAGGTACAATTGCATCAACATTATAAATAATAGTTTCATCTTTTGCTATTACCGGTTCTTTAATTTCGTGTTTGATAGGTGGGTGATATTTAAACCACTTCTCCTTAGGGATACCAACATGAGTAGCAAATGATTCACAAAAATAAGCTACTATCTCTGAGTCAAGTCCATATTTAGTGCTAAACTTTTGAAATGCATCGGTATTCATAAAAGACTTAACATAATCAAACTCAAGCTTAATACCTGAATCTTTACCTTTGTCGAGTTCCCAATCTTTAGAGTTGCGTTTAATTCTCTTTAAAAGATCCCACCTGAATTCAATAGTCTTCTTCATAAAAGAACCTGTACATGAAGTATCGAGCATGGATTGATCATCACGAGAAAGCTGAGCATAAAAATTCTGAATGATAATTTCTCTCGAAAGCTCATCATTAGGGCATGAATATAACATTGACTTAAGCCTCCCCCAAGCTAGAGCAATATTTTCTCCTTCACGAGGCCAAAAATTATATGTAATTCCAATCACGATGAATTAGATGCATAGGATAATTTTTTTGCTGAAATTCCAACTTCAATCGATTCCAATTCTAGGATCCAATATCATCGCATAGCCTATACCATGCCAATGCTTTTCCCTTCAATGACAAAGGGAAAACCTTCATCTTAGCTTCATCTCCGGGTAAACCTACAAGCTTAAGTAGTCCACAAATTTCATCCACATATATCAAGTGCATATCAGGATGTTCGGTTTCATCTCCTGCATAAGGATTAGCTATCAGTTGTTCTATCATACCAGAAGGAATTTCATAGCCAATATTTTCAGTAGGTGCAGTAGGTTGAGGGGCAACTAATTGTGGTTCTGGTTGGGGTGAAGATACCACGAACAAACACCTCAAAGGATTGTTCTCCATAGTAACAAGTGTCAATAAATTTCAGCACGTAGTAATAATTTTTCCTTACCAATTTCCACTTACCAAGAGCACTTCACTCCCTGGAAACGGCGCCAGGAAAGAGCCTTGATGACCCGCAAGTATAGGGGATCAATCATAGTCCTTTCAATAAGTAAGAGTGTCGAACCCAACGAGGAGCAGAAGGAAATGACAAGTGGTTTTCAACAAGGTATTCTCTGCAAGCACTGAAATTATAAGTAACGAGTAGTTTGATAGCAAGATAATTTGTAACGAGCAAGTAAAGGTAACGGCAAATAATATGCAGCAAGGTAGCCCAATCTTTTGTGGCAAAGGACATGTCAAAATGGTCTCTTATGATAAGCAAAGTGTTCTTGAGGGTACACGGGAAATTCATCTAGTCACTTTCATCATGTTGGTTTGATTCGTGTTCGCTACTTTGATAATTTTATATGTGGGTTGACTGGTGCTTAGGTGATGTTCTTACTTGAATAAACTTCCTACTTATGATTAACCCCCTCGCAAGCATCTGCAACTATGAGAAAAGTATTAAGATAAAATCTAACCATAGCATTAAACTTTTGGATCCAAATCAGTCCCTTACGAAGTAGCGCATAAACTAGGGTTTAAGCTTCTGTCACTCTAGCAACCCATCATCTAATAACTACTCCACAATGCATTCGCTTAGGCCCTAATAAGGTGAAGTACCATGTAGTCGACGTTCACATGACACCACTAAGGGAATCACATCATATATATCATCAAAATATCAAACACATATCAAGTTCACAGGATTACTTGCAACAAGATTTCTCCCGTGACCTCAAGAACGAAAGTAACTACTCACAAATGATAATCATGCTCAAGATCAGAGGGCTATTAAATAGCATAATGGATCTGAACATATAATCTTCCACCAAATAAACCATATAGTAATCAGCTACGAGACACTACCGCAGGATGCTGCTAACGCGACACTACGATTAGAGAACCTTTGGCAAAACTGTGTGTGATGCATTAATCACAAATGGGGATGTAAAAAACCCGTCAAAAAGGTGCAAAATGTTTGCGATGAATGATACATGAAACACGGTTCAGATTTTAGTTGCGTGTGCGATCCAGGGCACACGGTTGACCCATTCGAACTGTTTGCGATGATGCAGAACAACAGAACCGGGCAGCCAGATCAATGTGTGTGCAATATACGACATACAGTTCGCTCCGATGAACTGTTTGCTATTAGGGAGTGCAACAGAAATGGTAAGCTTGATCAAGGTGTGTGTGGTATAGGGCATACGGTTCACTCGAATGAACTGTTTTCGATTAGCGAACACAACAGAAACAGTTCAACTTAACAAGATGTGTGTGATACATGGCAAACAGCTGACTCAACGGCGAGCAACCACGTGGTCAACCTTCTGCCATCAATAAATTTTGACCTTGTTTCTCATCACATTGCAAATTACAACGCAATAAGTAATTGCAAATCTATCCACACCTATCAAACTAATATGTGTTCAAACTTAGCATCGGGCTATAAAAACTACCCACTCGAAAATTACTTCACAGTTCCTCGTCTCATCACCCACAAAACTGGTCTTTCCTGTCAAGTCATTCCGCCATGACCGGTAGGAGGAGTCTAGGGTGGACATATAACCAGGCAACAAAGACCAAGGCCGTGGAAGCACTAGAGAGGTCCCGCCGCGAAGCCGCAGCCACAACAGAGATGTCCCGGCGTGCCGCGGAGCCCTCGAACGAGCTCTCACGGGAATGCGAGGGCTCTCACAAGCGCATTCGCAGCATTGGCCATCGTGACGAGTCGGCGTTCCTGAAGTCCTTCGCTGGCGACGACGACATTCTCACTGGCGTCACTACGTGGCAGGAGCTGGTCGACGGCTTGATGAAGCTGCTCAAGATCAGCGATGCCTTGGTTGTCAAGGCGACCGGCCTCGTCGAGCAACTCATGGGTGACAATGCGAAGCTCCTCAAGGCACTCGCCGAGAAGGAGGAGGAGGACGCCGGCTGGAAGATGTTGCATGAGGAGAGCAGTGCCTTTGGGATGACGCTGATAGCAGTCGTCGAGGAACTGATGGGTGACTTGAGGAAGCTCCGGATCGAGCGCGAGCAAGAGGTGGAGGAATCTGTGGCTGCTTTCAAGCAAAGTCGTGAGGAATTGAAGAAGGAGCTGGAGGATGTCATCGCCCGGTGATCCATCGACGAGTAGAGACAGTAGCGACCTAGATCATTGTCTGCAATTTCCTTCTTCTCTTGCCCCCGTGTCTTCCGGGCTTTAGCGCGTGTGGCATTTTAAATTATCCAGAATATGTAAGACAATTATTATCTGCGCCATTGTAAATTTGTCGTCGTATTATCCGTTGCCATTTTATTTGTGGCCGTATGATCCATTGCCCTATGTGGCAATTTAAATTAGGACGGAATACGAGTTGAAATCACGAACAAAGAAAATGCTGCCATGGGATCACAAGCAAACACCCTCCATCCAGGTGCTTTAATTAACCCATTAATGGAGAAGTTGTGAGCGAGGCGGGCGGCGGCTGGTGCATGGAGGTCAAAGAGCTCGCTTCCGGTGAGCATGGGCGGCCTTGCTGCTCGCACATGTCCCGTCGAGCCTGCGACTGCGAGGTGGACAGGATGCACGTGTCTCGTCGAGCCTGCGCGGCGGACTGCTCGCACGCGTTCCATTGAGCCTGCACGGCGGACTTCTCGCGCTCGTCCCATCTAATCATACAGCCGCACACACGCCACCGAGTATGGTTAAATTTCGACATGTTAATATAATACAACCGTTTGCGATATTAACGTGTCAGCTTTTGGTTTCAAAAAGGACTTCGTTGGCTACTAATGTGTGCGCCTCTTCTCAAATTGGACAATTTTTTTACCACGACATATATGTGCCATGTCATGAAAACCATGCCAAGTTTCATGCTTTTTGGGTGAGTTTTTGATTTACTGGGATTTAAAAACCGAGATTCTCAATGTTTCAGGACGATGACAAGTTTGTAATTCATTCTCATTCCTTAAATGAGACCTAAACATGCACCCAATGACACATGTACGATTTCCCACCCATTTTTCTTCACTGGAGCATATGCTTGTAGTTCAAATTTGAATTATGGACTACATTAAATGCGTATAAAACTTAGTAATTAGTAATATATATACAATGGCCAAACGAATCCTGAATAGTTTCAAATTTTAGCCCGACACTCCTAATATTCTATGTTGCGTGTAGAAAACAAAGTTCAAGGTGAGAAAAGGCAGCGATTATCGTTTCGCCCACAAGAGGGGCATGTTTCCCTACCGGAACCACGAGGGTTGCAACAGGCTCCGGTTTGTAAGAGACTTGTAATATAGCTTCACCCAAATTGGACAATTATATGTACCATGTAGTGACACCATGCCAAGTTTGATGATTTCCTGGTGAGCATTGGATTTACAGAGATTTAAAAACCAAGATTCGCAATGTTTGTGGCCAAGACAGGACGACGAGACAGTATAATTCGTTACCATTCGTTCCATGGGACCTAAACATGCACCCCAAGGAAACATGTACATTTTTTCTAGCCATTTTGGTGCACTGGAGCATGTATTTGTAGTTCGGATTTGAATTATGGACATTAAATGCCTAGAAAACTCAATTAATGAATATAAAAGGTCAAATGAACCTTGAATAATTTCAAAGTTCAGCGCGAATCTCATGTTGTTCCGTGTCGCGTGTAGAAGAAAATACGAGGCTAGAAGAGGGAGTAATTATCGTTTGGCCCACAAGGGGACACGTTTCCGTAACGAAACCACGAGGTTCTTGCGATAGGCTCCGGTTTATAAGAGGTTTGTAATACAGCTTGGCCCAAATTGGCAATGTTTTTACCACGACATATATGAGCCATGACGTGACACCATGCCACCTTTGATGACTTTCTTCTGATTTTTGGATTTATGCATGGGAACTTAAAAACCGAGATTCGAAATGTTTGAGGACGAGCTAGGACACCGGTACGGTTGTAACTCGTTCCCATTCCTGGCATGGAACCTAAACATGCACCCAATGACATATGTATAATTTTTCTAGCCATTTTGGTGAACTGAAGCATGTATTTATAGTTCAGATTTGAAATATGGACATTAAATGCCTAGGCAACTCAATCTATGCCTATACTAATATAAAAAGTCGCAGCTCAGCCCCGCCTGCGTTCCTCGGCCCGTCAACAGCGCTTCTTGAATATGGGTCTGGGCCTCTGACACTTTTTTTTCGTTCCCACGCACGTCTTTACAATACGGTTTTGTTTTCTTTGCTCTCTTTATACGAATTAGACTCAAACTTCATATCTTTCCCTAATAATAAAGCACGGATTGACTTCGTGGGTCCACCGTCACAATACGCTTTTTTCATAAATTTACGTTTTCAGTTTTTTTCACCTATATTATTTTTTAGATCCGAGGTGGTACTATTTTATCTGCGTATCTTTATCAAAATCATAATAGATCGCATGATGCGTCTTCGTGGGCTTCATTGTCTGTCTGCTGACTCATGTTTGACCCAATCCAAGAGTCGAGCAAAAATCACACCGAGCTAGGATAGGAAATTGTGTCCGGTACAAACTCAATCATGCCGGCGCCGCTACAGGGGATCTCTGTTCCCGAACTCGACATCTCCATCTATGCCGTGCAGTACCTCGGATCGGAAGCGGTTTCTGGCTCATCAGCTCCGCAGACGACGATCATCGACAACGACGGAGAGATCACCCTGCAGTCATGGCCGTCGATTGCAAGAAGCGCATCGACATCACGGCAGCGCCCGTCCGTGCAAGTGACTCGACAGCTTAGGGAGCAGAGAGCGGCGAGGTGGGAGCCGATTATGGGTGCTGGAGGAGAGCCGACCATGGGTGCATCGGCGTGTGTCAGCGGCTGCGTGGAGAGTTCCTTGAGGATCCCGAGTATGAATGTGCCAGAAAAGCTCCCGCTTGACGCCGGCAGCGGAACGCCGAGGAGTGCGCCGCCAACTACTAGTGCGTGGTGTACGTACACAAACCTGTGCAGCAGCAGCGCAAAGGAGACGTGAGTTGGTGCCTGGTGTTGGTAGATGAGTTCGGCAACATGATGATGATCATCACACACTTGGGCGCCGCCGGTGAGACGCTCTAGCTCCGTGTTGCTGTCTTTCTGTACGTACTGATCAATGCGTGTGTAAAGACACGTACTTCTCCATCTATTGATCGCTTTCCATGACGTTCTGCCTCCTTTTGCTAACACGTAAGTGACCTCTACTCAATCCTCAATATCCTGTACGAAATAAGAAATTTTTCTGTACATCCCTTGAACTTTCTTTTCCTATAAATTAATTTGGTTTTCTAAAGGACAGTAACAATTCCATCTGAATCCGTCCAAGCAACGGATCTATGTACTGTAAGTTTTCTCAATATCTTTTGTTCTTTCTCCCTGTTTTAATTTTTATTTTCATCACCTTATTTGAACTTTTTTAGGTCAACGACGATTTCACAAAAAGATCACTAGAAAACCGACTAAACTTCCAATAGTTCACTGGTCTTTGTTTTGCTCAGTTATATTTATTTTATGCTTACAGCCGAACTAGATGACTTGATTATGGCGAAGGGTCAGAGCATGCAGTCTTCTAGACTACAGATGTTATACATGGACGATAAGATATGGTCTCATGCTTAAATTTACTTTTTATTATAGTCAGTATGGTCCAATGTTGTCGTAGTATCCATCAAATATGAAGAGTTAAGTCTATATATATTGCATGAAGTAGCTATATATATACTATCACTAGTAGAAAAAGGACCTATTGTCCCGGTTGATAAGGGTCTTTAGTCCCGGTTGGTGAACCGGGAATAAAGGGTCGGTACTAATGCCTCCCCTCTTTAGTCCTGGTTCAATCCAGAACCGGGACTAAAGGCCGCGGCCACGTAGAGCTCAACCACACCAACCGGGACTAAAGGAAATTATATGATTTTTTTTAATTCTTTCTTGAATTTTTTTTAAATTTTTTTTATTTTCAAATTTCTGAATTATTTTAACCTCTAATCTCTAATCAGCACCCCTCATCACTGCTCAATTTATCCTCTAATCTCTAATCACCCTCATCATTCCAAATCATCTAACTTTTAACGGTCACCCATCCTCCCACTCCCCCATTTGAGCAAGCTTAACTACCGGGTTCTATTCTCCCTCGTTTCCAAGTCTGCACTTGTTATTTTCCTAACAATAGTAAGATGTCAATCCTATTAACCCTCAGGAATTTTGCTTGAGCATGAAGTGACACATTTCACTGTTTGAGTTTCAAACTATTTAAAAAAAATTATTTAGAAAACAATAGTTATTTTGAATAATTGGCTTGACCATTATTTGACCATAATTTGACCACAGTTTGACCATAGTTTGACCACAGTTTGACCAGATTTGACCAAAATTCAAAATAACTGAACAAATTATTTAGTCACACTAATATTCTAGAATAATTAGTTTGACCATTGTTTGACCATAGTTTGACCACAGTTTGACCACAGTTTGACCATAGTTTGACCATAATTTGACCAGATTTGACCAAAAATCAAAATAACTGAACAAATTATTTAGTAACACTAATATTCTAGAATAATTAGTTTGACCATTGTTTGACCATAGTTTGACCACAGTTTGAATTTTTTTGAAATTTTTTGCCTCACGAGATCTTAAAAGCCCCGTATCTTTTTTCTATTAGGTTTTTGAGGATTTTGAAAATGTTTAACAAGGTTCCCCCAGTTAAATTTGGATGTAACTTTTCAAGTAGATGATTTTTCATATAAAAAACTTTTTCATCCGAGTTAGTATGCAAAAGTTATGCCCATATTTAGAAATTCCAGAGAGATTTTGCAAATAAAGCCGAAATTCACATTTGCAAATTTTCCCAACAACTAGACCACATATCACATGGGAAACTTATTTTCTTTTAATTTTTTGACATGTCCATCATTTTCTTTTATTTTTTTTAAAACTGAAAAGGCGATCCAAGCGGGGGGCCGGGGGGGGGGGGGTAGAGTTTGAAAATGGGTCCTTTAGTACCGGTTCGTGGCACGAACCGGGACTAAAGGTCTCAACCCCATTAGCACCGGTTCGTGCCTCAAACCGGGACTAAAGGTCTAATCTTTACTCCCGATTTGAGGCATGAACCGGGACTAATGGGCATCGCACCCTTTAGTCCCGGTTTGAGGCACAAACCGGGACTAAAGGGCACAGGTGAACCGGGACTGATTCCTTAGCCGCACGAACCGGGATAAATGCTCACATTAGTCCCGGTTCGTGATTGAACCGGGACTAGTGTGAATATTGGCCCGGAACCATAGCCCTGTTTTCTACTAGTGTATAGAACATGCGCTAGCTACCAATAGGCATGTCTATATTTTATGTTTGCCTTCTAAAAAAGGAGGAAGTAACTATTGGAAACATCATTTTTAGTGCAATATTCCATACTGATATAACTTTTTACAAGCATCTTATATACACGCATGATTATGTTTAACACGAACATAAGAAATATCTTGAATTTTCATGGTTATAGATAGAACAAAACATACCAAATAAACTATAATCTAATTATTCTTTTATTTCGTGCCTAGAATACCTCATTTGTTACTGAAAGATAACAACCGCAGAATCTGTTGTTCTAGCCTGAATTAAAATAAGTAAATAATACATTAAAAATATTTCAAATATGATAGTCTTCTTTTTTAAGGAAAAGGAGATTGGGATGGGTGAGGAAAGAGAGCAGATAGATTGGGGATTTTTAAGAGAGAGTGGGGCTGCTCTTCGTGGTTGATTTATTGTAGAAATTGGATCAGTGCTTGGGGCTGATGTGCTGGTTGATTTACAGATGTGTACAAGCTCAAATGTGGTTCATGCAGATGGTGAACAGTGAGCTCCAATTGAATGTTGTGAAGAAGTGGACATTGTCACCTGGAGATAGCGGTGGTAGCTGAAATTTTCCCAAACGTTGATGTCCTTCAACCATTACACTACAGGAGTTGTTTTCTGAAAGAGATCCCTTTCTGAATTATTAGTTCAAAAAAAAAAAAAACAAGTACAATTCATCTAGCAGCATACAACCAAATGGACACAGCTAAGCAGGTTATTCAAACAATCTTACAGGAATCTGCTACTTTCTAAGATAACTTACATGATTCTGGAGATTGCTACCCTGTTCTCTCCGAGTTCACTGACCTTCTGCATGGGAGGCGTAGTCTTTCATTTTTTGGCAATTGGATCAACAACCATGCGGTGGTATGCAGAAAAGTATGTTAGATCCATAGACTAATATTTTTGTTTGGTCTCTATGCATTTACTCATGTCTCGTGTTTCTTAAGAATATCGCCTGATATGTGACTAATAAGTTAAGAGATTGCATCTGCAGTGGTCTGTAGCTACATAGAGGATGACTAGCCATTGACAAGCACGATAATGTTTTTATTTCCTCTTCCAGGCAATCAAGTTTAGACAAATATCTTCATGTTTATTTGAATGAAATGAAATTTGTGGACAGTGCGACTCCATTCATAAACTAGAGCCCAGTAGCATGTTCACCTAGATGGTTATATTTTCTTCTTAGAATAATTTACCATGTGAGAATTAGTCTATGCATTAGAATTATAATTATTTATGTGGCATTGCCTCATAAAGATTTACATTGCAGTCTTGCTAAGTTTCAGTCGACTGAGTCTCAGTCGATGCTATATCCGTGAGATCTTACATTGATATTCGTGAAAAAATATCTGTTTTTTTCTCTCTCTTGCATGTTGTGTCACTTGACCAAAACTTGGTTAAATGTCAATCGGCTTAGACCTAGCCACACCCTTTTGTTATCTAACAACCGTACACCAACCAATGACGAGACGGTCGAAATCTGCACACATTCAACACTCATTGTGATAAGTGGTTAAATACATAATTCTTTTATCCCGTTGCAACGCACGGGCCCTTTTGCTAGGTAGTGTATAAAAAGGCCAAACGAACCTTGAATAAGTTTAAATTTCAGCACGGTAATCATGTCGTTCCATGTTGCCCGTGGAAGAAAATACAAGGCGGAAAGAGGCGGTGATTACATTTCGCCCACAAGGGGAACAACGTTTCCCTATTGGAACCATGAGGCTTCTTTGAGACAAGCTCTGGTTTTTGTAAGAGGTTTGTAATAAAGCTTGGCCCAAATTGGACAATGTTTGACCACGACATATATGAGCCATGACGTGACACCATGCCACCTTTGATGACTTTATGGTGAGTTTAGGTTTTACGGGGATTTAAAAACCGAGATCCCAAATGTTAGGGGACGAGCCAGGACGCGGGTACAGTTGTACTTCATTCCCATTCCTGGCATGAGACCTAAACATGCACCAAAGGACACATGTATAAATTTTCTAGCAATTTTGGTGAACTGGAGCATGCATTTGAAGTTCAGATTTGATTTATGGACATTAAATGCCTAGGAAACTCAATTATTGTATAAAAAGGCCAAACGAACCCTGAATAAGTTTAAATTTCAGCACGGATATCCTGTCGTTCCATGTTGCCCGTAGAAGAAAATACAAGGTGAAAAGAGGCAGTGATTACTGAGGGAGTCCTGGATTAGGGGGTATCCGGACAGCTGGACTGTGTACAACGTCCGGACTATTGAAGCGTGGAGATACAAGACTCAAGACTTCGCCCCGTGTCCGGATGGGACTTTCCTTGGCGTGGAAGGCAAGCTTGGTGATCCGGATATTATATTTCCTTCCTTGTAACCGACTCCATGTAAACCCTAGCCCTCTCCGGTGTCTATATAAACCGGAGAGGTTGGTCCTTAGAAGGCCGATCACAATTACAATCATACCATCATAGACTAGCTGTTAGGGTTTAGCCTCTACGATCTCGTGGTAGATCTAGTCTTGTACTACCCATATCATCAATATTAATCAAGCAGGAAGTAGGGTTTTACCGCCATCGAGAGGGCCCGAACCTGGGTAAACATCTGTGTCCCTTGCTTCCTGTTACCATCAGCCTTGACGCACAGATCGGGACCCCCTACCCGAGATCCGCCGGTTTTGACACCGACATTGGTGCTTCCATTGAGAGTTCCTATGTGACGTCACCACAAGGCTCAATGGCTGGTCTCATTGTCAAGGACGACATTACCTTGGAGGGGGCTCTGGTTGTAGGCCAGACGCTCCGGCTCGGCGGCTTTATCATGGCCGCCCCATCGGCGGTGGCACCGATGATGACTTCTCGGGTCATCAATCATAACTTTCACGTCAGTTCGGAACTTGCCGAACAGATGGATCCAATGGAGCTCTCCTCCCTTAACGAACTCTTGGATCGCATCGCCGCTCTGGGAGTCGCTACAGACTACGACCGGATCGGGCGTAAACCCGACCAAAGGGACATTAGGTCCCCGCCGGCCACCCATGAGACAGCGGTAGTGGAGGAACCACACGCGGATCGCTCCTCAACTTTGAGGACAAGTTATGTTCGGATCGCCGGACTCCTTGAGCCAAAGATCTGCTCAAAGGAAAACGTGACCCAGGTCCCGGACTTAGAGCCGGGCATTGGGCCGAAGAAATTGGGCACTCCGGATTCTGAGCTACTGAGCTCGAGACCGCCCGCGCCCTTGGGCGTTAGATCGGATCAAATTTCGGATTCTGCTAACAACACCTGCCCGGACCTAAACTGTCTCTTCCGCATTAGGCAAGAGCCCCAGGAAACCGTACATCGCTACTGGGCCAGGTTCCTCCTTGCGCTTAACAAGGTCAGGGACTGCCGCGAAGAGAATATGGTCTCACTTTTCTGCAAAAACTGCACGGACGAAGGACTCCTCAATGCTATAAGCCGCCGCGACATAGTACGCTTCGCGGACTTGGCAACCATAGTACGGATGTACTGTGCGATGGAGAGCGCTTGGAAGACCCAAACAGAATTTTGGGATAGTACTGCTCTCGCCAAAACATTTGTCCGAACTAAACGGACGAACTCTCGTAAGTCGTCCGCCCAACCCCCAAGAAACCAAAGCCCACCTGTATGGGATCCAGATTGGAAGAATGGCTCGACGGGCCATGTAAGCTCCACAAGATACTCGGATACAACACCTACTCATAGCCTTAAGGCATGTTGGATACTCCGGCAGGTGGCAAAAAGTGGCAAGGATCTTCTTGTGGGCCATAAAGCGGAACAACATCCTGCCAGCAAACAGAATATGGTACTAACAGTCTTCGAGACTTTTACCTCGAACAATAGGCGCAAGCGAGCTCGTCGAAGCTCCGCTAAAATTTACCATGTGGCAAAAATAAACCCTTGGAATGACACTGCCATAACTTTTAATGCCAGTGATGAACCTCTATTCCGGGCTGTCCGGGCACCAGCCGCTCTGGTCCTCAGTCCGATTGTAGATGGCTTTCGGCTCACTAAAGTACTCCTAGACGGCGGAAGCAGATTAAATCTGATTTATGAAGAAACACTCAGCAAGATGGAGATTGATAAAAGCCGCATTGAACAAAGCAGCACGACCTTCAGGGGAATTATCCCTACTCGGGAGGCGCGGTGTGCGGGAAAAAATCACACTCGATGTGGTATTCGGCACCGGAGAATTATAGGTCCGAGGAAATCACATTCCAGGTGGCTCCTTTTAGTAGCGGATACCACGCCCTTCTAGGGCGGGACGCATTTACAAGCTTTCAAGTTGTACCCCATTATGGGTACATGAAGCTTAAAATGCCCGGACCCAATGGAATCATCACTCTAGCCAGTGACCGGACGTTGCACTTCGCGCCGAAAACAAAACCGCAGCTCTAGCCTTGGAAGCATTATCTGAGGCCCTAGCAGCCGAAGAGTTAACCGCACTGCGGGCTACCGTGGACAGGGACGACGTGATACTAGAAAAGCGACCCAAATCCACCTCATTTAAGCCTGCAGACGAGATAGTCAAATTCCAGGTCCATCCAACGGACCCCACGAAGACAGCTTCCATCGGGACACAGCTGAGCCCCGCGATTGACGCCGCACTACGAGATTTCTTACGCGAGAATTGGGACATTTTCGCCTGGCACCCATCGGACATGCCAGGCATCCCACGCAGACTGGCCGAACACAGCCTCAATATTCTAAAAGGATACAGACCAGTCAAGCAAACTCTAAGACGGTTTTCAGAGCCCAAACGGCAGCCTATGGGGAAAGAACTAGCCAAACTACTCGAGGCCGGATTCATCGGAGATATCAAGCATCCGGATTGGCTGGCAAATTTGGTGATGGTACCAAAGAAGGACATATCCTGGCGCCTATGCTTCGACTTCAAAGACCTCAACAAGGCTAGCCCCAAGGATCCATTTCCCCTCCCTCGCATCGATCAAATCATTGATGCCACAGCTGGACACGACTCGCTGTGTTTTCTCGACGCATACTCTGGATACCATCAAATAAAGATGGCAGAGTCTGACCAAGCTGCAACAGCTTTTATAACGCCATATGGCCCTTTTGCTTCAACACTATGCCCTTCGGGCTCAAGAATGCCGGCGCAACCTATCAACGCATGATTCAAACATGCCTGGAAAAACAAATCGGCAAAACAGTGGAAGCATATGTGGACGACGTGGTCATAAAAACTAGACACGTCGAAACCCTGATAGATGACTTGAGGCTCACATTTGATAACCTCCGGACATACGACATTAAGTTGAATCCGGAAAAATGCGTCTTCGGCGTCCCATTGGGGAAACTGCTGGGCTTCATTGTTTCCAATAGAGGAATTGAAGCGAACCCGGGAAAAATCCGAGCTCTGTCTCAGTTGGCTATACCAACAGACCTCAAGCACATCCAGAAGCTAGCCGGAAGCATGGCTGCTTTGAGCCGCTTTATCTCCAGGCTAGGAGAAAAGGCATTGCCACTCTACCGCCTCCTGTGGCGCACCGAACTCTTCGTATGGACGGATGCAGCCGCGGCCGCACTCGATGAAATAAAGACCTTACTGGCCAGTAATCCGATTAACTAATAGCGAATATCGGCGAACCTATGTCTTTGCTGTACATAGCTGCAACACATCAAGTCGTAAGCGCAGTGCTCGTCGTTGAACGAGAGGCCGACGGATACAAATACCCGCTCCAGAAGCCGGTCTACTACGTGTCCACGGTCCTAACCCCATGCAAATCCCGATACCCACACTATCAAAAAATAGCATACGCGGTTTTCATGGTATCCCGGAAGCTACAACACTACTTTCAAGAGTGTTCGATTACGGTGGCCTCCGAAGTACCACTCTATGACATAATAAATAACCACGATGCTACGGGCCGGATTGCCAAATGGTCCATTGAGCTCCTTCCGTTCGACATAACGTACAAACCACGGCGGGCCATCAAGTCGCAAGTATTGGCTGACTTCACGCCGAATGAATGACGAACTCCCTAAAGAGTACGGCGCATACTCAAACTGGATCATGCACTTCGACGGCTCTAAAATGCTGGCCGGATTGGGAGCAGGTGTAGTCCTGACGTCTCCCACCGGAGACACAGTCCAGTACGTCCTCCAAATATTATACACAGACTCCAACAATGCAGCCGAATACGAGGCTCTGTTGCACGGTCTTCGGATGGCAGTCTCTATGGGCATTCAACGCCTAGAAGTGTGCGGGGACTCAAACCTCGCAATATCACAAATAAATGGAGATTTTGATGCCAAGGACCAGAAAATGGCGGCCTACCGTAATGCCATCCTCAAAATGTCAGCTCGGTTTGAGGGGCTCGAATTCCACCATGTGGCTCGAGAAAAAAATCAAGCGGCGGATGTCCTCGCTCGCATCGGCGCTAAACGCGACCCTGTCCCACCTAACATATTCTTGGAACGGCTGTTCAAGCCATCCGTAGTATGGGAAGGGGAGTTCGGCAATACTAGCACGGACCCGAGCACATCCCCATATTCCGAACCATCAGACACAATCGGAGGCTCGCCACGAAATAACATCTTCGCCCACGAAATCATGGCGTAATTGCCCGTGGACCGAGCCTTTCTTGGCCTACCTAAATAGGCAGGAGCTCCCGAAGACCAAAACGAAGCACGCTGCATAGTCCGCGCCTAAAGCTTACAAGGTCCATGAAGGGGAACTCTACAAGAAAAGCGCGACCGGAGTGCTCCAAAGGTGCATCTCCGAAGAGGAAGGGCGGCAACTCTTGGCTGAAATCTACGCCGGACTGGGCAGACATCACGTCGCGGCTCGAGCGCTAGTCAGCAAGGCCTTCCGTACAGGCTTCTATTGGCCAATGGCCCGGGCAGACGCACAGGACCTTGTCCAACATTGCGTCGGTTGCCAGCTCTTCGCCAATCAGAGTCACATGCCCCCTACTGCTCTCCAAACAATTCCCATAACTTGGCCCTTTGCGGTGTGGGGGCTGGATATGGTCGGACCTCTTAAAGGGGAAGCCATAAGAAAAAATACTTATTGGTCATGGTGGACAAATTCACCAAATTTATAGAAGCTAAACCAGTCAAAACGGCTGAATCCGGACTAGTAATAGACATCATATCCGGGCCGTACACTGATACGGTGTCCCCCACAGCATCATCACTGATAATGGCTCAAATTTCACACCCGGCGAAGTGAAAACTTGGTGCGCAAAAAAGGGCATTAAGTTCGATTACGCTTCCGTCTACCATCCTCAAACAAACGGCAAGGTAGAGCGGGCAAATGGTCTCATCATGAGCGGCATCAAACCCAGAATAGTGCGATCCTTGATAGAGTCGGATACGCACTGGATGGAGGAGCTCGACTCCGTACTCTGGGGGCTACGGACCACGCCAAATCGCACCACCGGATACACACCATTTTTATGGTGTACAGCGTGGAAGCAGTATTACCTTGCGACATAATACATGATTCGCCACGCGTACGCATGTACGAAGAGAAGGAAGCTGAGTTAGATCGGCAGGATAACTTGGATGACCTGGAGGAGGAGTGCGATGTCGCAAAAGCACGTTCCGCAATCTATCAACAACAGGCTCGACGATATCAAAGCAGAGAAGTGCAGGCCAAAACTTACAATATTGGCGACCTCGTTCTACGCCTACCGGAGAAGAAGAAGGACAAACTCAAACCCAAATGGGAAGGTCCTTCACATTGACAAAGTTCTCACCGGAGGAGCGTACTGCCCACGTAATGCATCCGATAATGACTCGAGCCGAACGGCGGCCGACTCGAGATTCTACGCCTAACGCCGAACACGTGTTCATCTCCTAACCCTCCTTTTAATTATGCTCCATCCCTTTTTCCTTTCTCGACCTTTTCTCTCTTCACACAAAGTATTCAATACAAAGGCGGATTTCAGGATCACTTCGGCCGCACTAAGTGTGTAAGCAATACCTGGGGGCTTCCTATACGGAAGCTAAAAATGATTACTCACATGGCTTTCTGCCCATCACATATGCATTCTTTTTCCATATGTGCCTTTTCTTCACCATTATATGCATCGATATGACTTAAGATGTTGCCAAGCTAGGTTGCCTGGCTCTTGTGTTTATGCCCTACGTTCCCGTTAATTCGGCTAGGGCATAAGGGGAGCACCTCTGCGATTGTTACTGCCGGTTCAGCCGGATGTGTACCTCAGACTGGGTGAAGCCGAAAGCTAGCTTCCTTAAGAGAATATTCGGTCGGTGAACAAAAGATGTGTTTGTTTATTACAACGTAAATCCCCAGAAGTCTTGTATCCTGCGCCATCGTTCGCAGTCTGGGCATGCGCATCATCGCATGCGTACCCAGGGAAAGGAACCCCTAACGGAACTATTCTCCCTGGAAGATGTTGCTTACTATCCGTGTAATATAACATAACTAGTTGGGTACTTGTCTGTTCAAGCACTTATGACCCCTACGCCTTGTTTCCACGCATACCCCGGTTTTGCATAACTAAGTGGGTATTCGGACACACCCCAGACTATAGGATCCGGGGGCTGAAGCAAAAAGGTCCGCCATGACAAATGATTTTAATCCGGCTAGGGGCTAATCATGCCCATTAAATTACACAGTCACTTGGACTGACTATATTCCTCCTCTATACCGCCCAAGAGGCTATCTAGCTTACTATCCTGTTGAGAATACTTTGCGGCTAACGCTACCTGGTCATACACCAGACTCACGGGAATTTCTTGCCCATTGGGCCCCGCCGGTCCTACTTTGGCCATATGGTTCGGGTCCAGCTTGGTGTAGCGCGTCTTCACCATAGTCCAGGCTTCTCTTGCGCCTTGCCGGCAAGCGGACACCTTCCAGAGTCGGAAGCGCCGCCGTGCTCCTTGAAGCATATGCACAAGCTCCGCCATGCCATCCGGCAGCAAGCTTGATGGCCATAGAGCCTGAGCAACACCCTGCATCACTTGCCGAGCTCGCTCGTGCGATTCTGAAGGTCTTGCAGTAAATCACTTGCAGATGAGGGCATCTCCTCCTCAGGGAGACCCGTTAACATTCCTGCAAGCAAAACTCTTTCAATATACTTCCTCGCCGAACTATACTACAGTTCGTCTAGGCACTTACCATAAATGCCGCGTCGAAGCCTCTTGTTCTCCTTCACGGAGTCCGCCAGCTGAGCGCGGAGATCTTTTAACTCCACGTCCAGCTGGACTTTGGCATCTTGAAGATCGTTCTTCTCCTACCTAACTCGTGTAAGAATGCGCTCGCCAGCCTCTAGCTGCTTTCTGAGATGTGATGCGTCCTCTCTTACGCCCTCCGAATTCACCCTGGGATTGTCTTCAGAATTTTCTGTTAGACTTGTCACATCAGCCATTTACTAACTGGTGCATCTTCGTGCAATTGTGACAATTGTTACTAGATGAGGGCTTTTGGGGTTCCTCTAATTTGGCAACTGCGGCCCTCAGTTCGGCCTTGCATCCCTCCAGCTCCCGAGACAATTGCTCGTTCTTCTCTACAAGGACCTGTGCATAAATTGATCCTTAAAACTGTTGTTTCAACCATTTCAAGTCTCAGGGGCTACTGCTATACATACCTATCAAAATTTCTTACACGTATGTCTTTGGTATACTGGTTTGTCGCTTGGGCAAGCCCGCCCCGAGCAGCTCGGACGTATGTGTCCGCTGAATTGAAGGCATTAAAAGCCTCTTCGGAAAAGATGTTGTTCCGGAGCACGGCTCTCCGGCGCCGGTGATTCATGGCGCTCTCCACTTCGGAGTTCGTGGCCGAACGTATATCCGCATCCTCCATCGGGGAACTATGTGGTGCTGGCCCGGTGTCCGCCTCTGCACCCGAAGCCGGTTCTGGAACCCGGCTGGTGGAGGCGTGATTGGTAGGGTCTCCAGATATAGTCCGGTTATTCCTCTTCCTGCCAGACACAAAGGGCGCTGTTATATTTTAAATTCTATAATTACAGGACAGGTTATTGCTTTACCTCTGTAGCGGTGTGTCAACCCTCACCAGGAGCCGAGGAGCACAACATTGATTGGAGGCCGGACACTATTCGTCGTAACAGGTACTTTGGAGTATTCAAAGAAGGAACCCGCCTTGCATTGCCAAAGACAATACTGCGTGCCGGACTCATCGTCATTGAAGCCTGGTTCAGGGGCTACTGAGCGAGTCCTGGATTAGGGGGTATCCGGACAGCCGGACTGTGTACAACGTCGGGACTATTGAAGTGTGGAGATACAAGACTCAAGACTTCGGCCCGTGTCTGGATGGGACTTTCCTTGGCGTGGAAGGCAAGCTTGGCGATCCGGATATTATATTTCCTTCTTTGTAACCGACTCCATGTAAACCCTAGCCCTCTCCGTGTCTATATAAACCGTAGAGGTTGGTCCTTAGAAGGCCGATCACAATTACAATCATACCATCATAGGCTAGCTCTTAGGGTTTAGCCTCTACGATCTCATGGTAGATCTACTCTTGTACTACCCATATCATCAATATTATTCAAGCAGGAAGTAGGGTTTTACCTCCATCGAGAGGGCCCGAACCTGGGTAAACATTTGTGTCCCTTGCTTCCTGTTACCATCAGCCTTGACGCACAGATCGGGATCCCCTACCCGAGATCCGCCAGTTTTGACACCGACAATTACGTTTCACCCACAAGGGGGATGTCGTGGTTTTGTCACGGCAGATGTCCTCGTGAAAGGACTTAGTCGTGGAGCCATCGCGACGGGTTAGCTTAAAGGGGTTACAACGGACAAAGGACACAGAGAGTTTATACTGGTTCGGCCCCTTGCGGTGAAGGTAAAGGCCTAATCCAGCTGTTGTGGAATTGCTAGGGTTTCGATGACCAGGGAGAGAATCCGTTATGCCTGGCTCTCGAGTTGTGTTTGTTGTCCCTAAACCACCGTCGGGTCGTCCCCTTATATACATGGGTTGACGCCCGTCGGTTTACAGGATCCCGAGGCCAGCTCATAATCGTGTCCGGCCCGGTCTCTACCCTTCCTACCTTACAACACAAGGTACATATCAATGTCGGTTTATATCTACATGCCTTAATCCGCCTTTGGGCCCTGGGCCTGCATAAAGCGCCACTGTCTTTGTCTTCATTAGGCCCCAGATTGATTTGGACTGGTTCATGTCAATCTTCAACACTTTGAGAAAATTCTTCCTTCAGCCCCTTCGCATAGATCTTGTAAACTGCCATGACGTCATCTTCCAGAATCATGATAAACCGCCATGACGTCATCTTCCAGAATCATGATAAACTTCCATGACGTAACCTGTTATTAAAAATGGTATATATCCCACCTTCATTAATCAGCCTCCGACAATCGAGGCAACAGAGCTGTCACATATCTCATTTTTGAGCTCCTCGATTCTCACGCCTGTCGCTTATCCATTCACCTTATAAATAAAGCCGAAGGGTCCTTTTCCTTTTTTTCCTTCGCGCCCCTTCACTTCGTCCTCTTCCTCACGTCGCCCGACCATTGGAGCTCCGTCTTCGCCGTCGATCTTCGCATCTGCCCCAACATCGGCCGTTGCATCACCCTGATCGTACCAGAAAGCCGTGGTGCCTCTCCGCTGTTCCTTTGACACTGGTAAGGGTTCTCTCCTTCCACCCTAGATCTTATCATTAGGGTTTGTACTCATCGGAGTTCTTCGAAGTTCTAGAGATGTTCTTCCCTGTTTTTCTCAGTAGCGCCAATGGCAAGCTAGATCTGATATTTTCCGGTGCCTTTGTAGTTAGAACTTTCTTTTTCCTCATTAGAGCACCCCCTTCATATAGAAAAGCTCATCAGAATCTGACAAACTGCTTGAACACCTGAAGTTTAGGTCTGAGTATACTCTAGTTTTCTGTCGCACCGCAGATCTGAAATTATCGTACCAACTTGTGAAACTTGTTTTTACCTCACTTAGGTATTTTAGATCTGTACCTTTCATACCAATATAGGTGGTTTAGCTTTTTGAAAAATGATAATCCGGTAGGTACCATTAGTCCCCTCTTAAACCGCTGATTCATTTATCTTTGCACCTTTTCCATTGTCAAACTCCGATTTAATAATACCAAACTCCGGTTTAGCAGTATCAGACTCCGGTTTAACAATGTGCATATGCCTCTGCTTCTTCTTATCTTGCATCGCTTTATGCTTGCTCATCATAAATCTTAAACCGGCATTTATCTTTTTCCAACCTTTCATCGCAATGGCCAAACAATTTTACGCTTGTAACTAGGTTCCTTCCCGGGTTACAGGAGCACAACTAGAGAGATGTATCGCCACTGGCGCTTTAGCGAAGAAAGAAGTCATCCAGTGGAGGGTCCTCGGTCCAGAAAATCCTCTTGAGCCCAAGGATGGGGAAGTAGTCGTGTTTGTCGATCACCTGAGTCGAGGGTTTAACCCTCCCGGATCAAAGTTCTTCCGAGATGTACTTGCTAGCTTCCAACTCCACCCTCAGGACATTGGCCCAAATTCTGTGTCCAATGTTTGCCATTTCCAAGTATCTTGCGAGGCTTATCTTCAAGAGGATCCCACAGTTGAACTGTTTAGGTATTATTTCTATTTAAACCGTCGCACAGAGTTCACAGATGGACCCAACACTGAGCTTGGTGGAATGGCGATTCAAAAGAGGACAGATTTCAGTTTCCCTCACGCCAAGCTTCACAGTCACCCCAAGGACTGGAATCAGACTTGGTTTTATTGCAAAGATACCTCTCGGACTGATGAAAATCCTCTGTCGGGTTATCATCCTCACCGTCTTAGGAACACACATCCCTTTCCTCAGAGATTAACTGTGAAGGAAAGATCCAACTACGCACCACAACTGTCAAAGCTCAGAGCCTTTATGGAGAATGGCTTAACAGGTGTTGATTTTGCTCGCTGCTGGATAACCTGGAGCAGTTTGCCCTTAAGCCGGCGCCCCGGTTTAATGTGTGAGTACACAGAGAGCTTAAAAGATCCTCAGCGACATGTTGATATTCAACTAACAGAGGATGAAGTTACAGAGTCTATCAAGAAAATTCTGAAGGAATCGGAAGCTGTCTGCAGCCAGACCGGGTTAAGTCCTTGTTGTGTCTTCAATAAACCGCCAACTGTAAGAATCACAACCCTTTTTGTTTTAACTTGCTCCCTTTTTTAGATACTCTCTCAAAATTTTGTCCATCTTTGACAGGGCGATGATCCGTTCTGGAAGAAGAAACCACAGGATAAAGCGCCCAAGACACCTCGCCTCATGACCAAGGCTACTAAAAAACCTGCCAAGATGAGGACCACTGAGTCTTCTAAACCAAATGTTGATGTTGACCTGGCTAATCCGGATTTAGAGGTAGAACTTGACTCTTTTGGTTCTTTTTTCATACACCTCATTGAAAATGACTATTATCAGGATGACGCTGAAGGCATCCAAGCTGATGATGTAGAGGTAATTACTCTTTCCTTCGGTTCAGATCCTCTGCCGACACAGAAAATCCGTCGAGCAAACTGGAAAGTAAAATTTTCTCACCCCCTTGCTCACTTGGACCCAAACTTTCTTTTGAAGACGCAGCAACACGAAGTTTGCCGCACAACCCGGCACAGCGGCCAGGTAGTTACCTCCAGCGGTTTACCGGATACTCCAATCCGGAAACGTCTATCAGAGGTCTCCTACGCTCCTGATACTTCCTACCCCAAAGTGGGTTGTTTCAGACAACCTCTTAATCCATCTGATTCAAATTATCAGGGAACACCTCATTCATCTTCTGGCGAGTCAACGGCCACACAACTTCCTACCCTCAAGACGGTTCCTGGGTGAGTTACGCTTTAATTTTATCCTTACGATAATATATCTGTCCGATTTATTGATCTTCATGTTTGTTTGCAGTGCCAAGCCTAGACCCAACAAGAAGGCGCGGTTAAATAAACAGGCTGACGACAATGTGGTTATTGAACTAGAAAAAACTCCAGATCTGGAAGGAACACATGCTGACGTTATGCTTGATGATCCGCCACAACAAGATTATGACTTTGTTGTTCAGCAAGTGGAGGCTGATATAACGACTCATGCTGATAAACCGACAAGCGCAGGCCAACCCATTAATAAACCGCCAAGTCCAGCCAAGGTTGCTGATAAACTGTCAACTCCAATGAAGGGTGTTGATAATAAGGAGGATGATATTATGATCACTGGCATCGGCCACACCGCTCCTGGTAATCATGTTGCTTTATCAAAGCATACTGCCAAGGACGAACTTTCTGCTATGAGCAACGGCAAGTGGAATGCCGATTTATCCAGCTACGCCCACCTCAGCGCTCAAGACATTCATTCTGGTTTCTTAAACCGTCTGTATACAAGCCGCGACTTTGAAGCCGGTTTCATAAATCTGATGAAGGAGCGATATGAGGTAACTGCATAACTGCTTTTCTCTTTATCCAATTCCAAATATTAACTCCAGTAGCCCCCAAGTACCGGTATATGATACTCATCTAAACCGACACTTTGTAATATCTCAAGTTTGCATGCTTGTCCTCCAAGGGTCGGGTTATCTTTTTAAGATGAACCGGTACTTTTAGAATTGTAATATTGTAACTTTCGCCGGTATACTCCCCAAGGGCCGGTTTAACTTATGAAGATGAACCGGGACATTTAGAAAAATACCCATAATGTTATTTTGAGCAAACATACATTAGCCCCCAAGTGCCAAGAGTAATACTTGTATTGCGCTTTGGACTTGTATAAACTGCTGGTAACGAGCAAATATGCATTAGCCCCCAAGTATCAGGTGCATAACTTGTTATGTTCTTGGTACTTCAAATATGCACTGCCAACTCATTGTATGTCTGTCTCTTATAGGCTAAGCTGAGTAAAAAGGAAACTCAAACCGCTGATCTGCAAGAAAACATCAAGTCCCAGGAAGCCGAAACCTCCAAAGCAAAAGATGAGCTGACCAATGCCCTAGCCGCTATGGAAAAGCTGAAGGAGAGTTTCAACAAGGAGCAGGCAGATTGGGACACAGAAAAATCCGCATTGCAAAAAAGAGTCGAGGACGCAGAAGCAACTCTTAAACCGGTGGTAGAAGAGCTGACTGGTGTAAAGTGGCAAATACATGCCATGACTGCTGCTGTGTTTGGTAAATATCCTGGCTATAGGTTTTGAACATATCATCCCATACATTGCCGGTTTACTAATGTTTGTAATGATGCAGGAACTCACATTAGTCATCTCGGCTCTGACGTACAGAATAAACTAAATGCTGCCTATACTCTTATAGAGCAGTTATATACCGGCACGCAACGGATTATCTGCACCGCCTCTCACAACAAGCCGCCCCCAACTTTAATCAAGGAGACCTTAGAAAGGCTGTCAATGTTGCCTGCCCGGGTAGAAGAACTAAAGAGATCTGCTGCAAGGGTTGGTGCTCTGACCGCGCTAACCCTGGAAAAAGCATGGGTGCCTAATCTTGATCCGGTGGATGTGGGTAAAGGCTATCCGAGCTTAAAAGAAGACGGATCAGAATTTTGCAACGATGACCTTCGAGCCATAAACCGGGAAGTACGTCCACTGGCTTGACAATTAGCAGAAGAAGCTGATCTTTCCTATTACCAGGCGAGTTATGACATCAACAATAAACGCGTTGCTACACCAACTCCTGAGGCTCAAAATCTTATCCCGCCAATCTGTAAGCACACCTATGCCCCTGACATTGAACTGTCCACCCTTATAAGCGGCGAAGCTGTGTTCCAAGCCCTAACTGGGATCGACTGGGCAACTATTGACTTCCAGCCGCTGGGTAGAGATGAGGAGGATGAACCGGTGCAAGATGATCCGCACTTGTCAAGTCAACCTGGTGGCGAATCATGATCCGGAGACTGGGCTAGCCTTCTGTGAACCGCAATACTTGCCGAAAAACAATTATTCTTTTGGGCACTGAAACGCCTGGTAATAGGCTAGTTCAAACAATTGGTCTGCTATGCGATCGTGCATATTTGTTTTTTCCTGACACTTGTTAATCCGCCATGCTTAAGATATATGATGTTCATAATCCATAGCTGCTCCTGCATACAAGAAGTTGAAAGTGTCCTCGCGGTTTACCGCGCGGACGGGTCATGATGCCCAAATATGTAGCCATGGTTTATAACCAAGGATGTAAAAAGATGATCAAATATGAAAATAAATGATACCTGTGACATTGAATCACATCGTTGGTAGACCAACTTTTTTAATTAGGGTGATATCCCTAATCATGAGTACTGATAACTCCTTTCATATTATGCTGGTTTATGATAAAACCGTACCGGGTTGTGATAACCACCAGATTGTTTGTATATAACACTTGTGACTTAGATTCAAACCAGACCGGGTTAATAAGCGCCGGATTATAACTGATCATGTACTGACAACTTGTGGTTGAAAGTCAAGCCGGGTTAATGAACGCCGGTTTATCAAAATCACTATAAATGTCATCAAAAGAGAAAAAAAACTTGTCAAATAAAAGCATATGAAAACATGTAGTCGAGGCTTTTCACGGGCTGCCAGGCCCCAAATTCGAGGCTTTTCATGGGCTGCCAGGCCACTGAGTTAAACCATTTCACAAAGCCTTTTAAGATGGACCTCAATCCTTAACAAATCGTCGTTTTAACTTTGACAAGTTCAGGGTCTATGATATTGACTTATCAAAGTTCGACGGGTCATACCAGGTTTACCTGGACGGAGTGTCTTACTTAAGAAGGCAGGCTAACCCAGGGTTTTAGGTGTATACACCAGGCTTCCAAGCCGTGGCTTGATAGCCTATTCCAAGTGTAGATTCTGTGTTCATTGCGATAACAAAGAATACCCAAGTAATATTTTGAGTTGTGCTCAGTGGGTGCCTATGTTTGAGTTGTTCTTTTGCAACACTCTCTTTGGCCCGTAAGTAGTTTTCTGGTGTAGCTATGGTTCGGACACGACCAAGCCCCCAAGTAATTTTTCTGGTGGCCTTGCGCCAACCAAGAGGTGTAGCTATGGTTCGAGTACGACCAAGCCCCCAAGTGATTTTTATATAAGGCTTTATAAGCTGAATCAAGGGGTAAACCGGACGCCGCTTTATAAAATGTAAGCCCCATGTAACCACACATGATGTAAGAAAAACAACAGATACCCCGCTTTAGCTGAGGCTCCGGTTTATTATATTGATCATAATATATACATTGTCATAACTATGTACATGAGTAGAGCATGTGGCTCAAGTATAGTAAGACCGAAGATGAGCGATATTCCACGTTCGGTGGGTCTCCTCCTCTGATTTACGTGAGTCTTTGTGCTCTCGAACATCTATAAGGTAGTATGACCCGTTATGCACATTCTTGTTGACCACAAAGGGTCCTTCCCAAGGCGGGGATAACTTTTGCATATTAGTCTAATCCTGGATGAGTCGGAGCACCAAATCGCCTTCTTGAAAAGTTCTGTTTCTAACCCGGAGGCTGTGATAACGATGCAGATCTTGCTGGTAAATCACCGAACAGGCGGCTGCAATGTCACGCTCCTCATCTAACAGGTCAAGTGCTTCCTGGCGTGCCTTCTCATTGTTAGCTTCGACATAAGCCGCCACACGAGGCGAGTCATGACGGATGTCACTAGGGAGAACCGCCTCTGCTCCGTAAACCATGAAAAAAGGCGTGTAACCCGTAGATCTGTTGGGTGTGGTGTTGACGCTCCATAACACAGAAGGTAACTCCTCCACCCAACAACCCGGTGTCCGTTGCAAAGGAACCATGAGCCGGGGTTTTATGCCTCTCAACATCTCTTGATTGGCTCTCTCCACTTGACCGTTAGATGGGGGTGAGCCACTGATGATACATCAAGCCGGATGTGCTCAAGTTGACAGAACTATTTCATAGCGCCTTTGGACAGATTAGTACCATTATCAGTTATAATGCTGTGTGGAAAGCCAAACCGGAAAATCACCTTCTTGATGAATTGAACCGCCGTAGCTGCATCACACTTACTGTCTGGCTCTGCCTGCACCCACTTAGTGAACTTATCAACCGCCACCAAAAGGTGGGTCTTCTTGTATTTGGATCTCTTAACGGGCCCAACCATATCCAGCTCCCAAGTCGCAAACAGACAAGTAATTGGAATCATCCCCAACTATTGAGCCGGTACATGAGCGCGTCGTGAGAATTTCTGACAACCATCGCACTTTTTCACCAAGTCTTCCACATCAACATGAGCCGTCAACCAATAGAAGCCATGACGAAAAGCTTTGGCTACCAGAGACTTTGAACCGGCGTGGTGACCACAATCTCCTTCGTGGATCTCACGCAAAATTGGACGGCCTTCTTCAGGAGACACGCAACGCTGAAATGCCCCTGTTACACTGCAATGATGTAACTCGCCATTGACAATAGTCATGGACTTTGATCGCCGGATTATCTACCTGGCCAATATTTCATCCTCTGGTAACTCTCCTCGGTTCATATACGCCAAGTATGGGACCGTCCAATCCGGGATAACATGAAGAGCCGCCACCAACTGAGCCTCCGGATGAGGAACAGCCAAATCCTCCTCTGTGGGGAGCTTGACTGACGGATTATGCACCACATCCAGGAAGACATTGGGTGGAACCGGTTTACGCTGGGAACCCAAACGACTTAAAGCGTCCACTGCTTCGTTCTTCCGCCGGTCCACATGATCAACCTGATAACCTTTGAAGTGACCTGCAACAATGTCCACCTCTCTACGATATGCTGCCATGAGTGGGTCCTTGGAGTCCCAAGTACCAGACACTTGTTGAGCCACTAGGTCCGAGTCACCGAAACACTAAACTCTGCTTAAATTCATCTCCTTAGCCATCCAAAGACCGTGGAGTAAAGCCCCATTATTCAGCTGCATTGTTAGTGCAAGGGAACATTAAACAGAGAACATAACAAAACTTATCACCTCCCGGGGAAGTTAATACGACTCCAGCCCCCAAGCCCTCCAATTTCCTGGACCCATCGAAATGAATAGTCCAGTAAGTATGATCCGGCTTCTCTTCTGGCGTCTGTAACTCCGTCCAGTCATTGATGAAGTCCACAAGTGCCTGAGATTTGACTGCCGACCGAGGCATATATGTTAACCCGTGCGGCCCAAGCTCAATAGCCCACTAGGCAACTCGTCCAGCTGCTTCCCTGTTCTGGATTATATCCCCCAAAGGAGCAGAGCTGACCACAGTGATGCGATGACCCTGGAAATATTGCTTAAGCTTCCGGCTCGCCATAAAAACTCCATACACCAGCTTCTGCCAGTGCGGGTACCTTTGCTTGGACTCAATAAGTACCTCACTAATATAATAAACCGGCCGTTGAACCGGATACTCCTTTCCGGCTTCCTTGCGCTCCACCACAATAGCCACGCTAACAGCCCGGGCGTTAGCAGCCATAGATAACAACAATGGATCTTTATCAATAGGAGCAGCAAGGACCGTCGGATTAGCCAGCTGCCGCTTTAAGGCCTCAAATGCTTCATTGGCAGCGTCACTCCAGACAAAGTCATCCGTCTTCTCAACATCTGATATAAAGGAATGGCCTTCTCACCAAGGCGACTGATAAACCGTCTCAAGGCGGCAATCCGGCCTGCCAGGCGTTGAACATCATTGATACACTTCGGTTTAGCCAAAGAAGTTATAGCCTTGATTTTCTTCGGATTAGCTTCAATGCCCCTGTTAGACACCAGAAAACCCAAGAGCTTGCCTGTCGGTACATCAAAGACACACTTGGCCGGATTAAGCATCATTTTATAAACCCGGAGGTTATCAAAGGTCTCCTTAAAGTCATCAATCAATGTCTCCTCCTTTCCGGATTTCACCACAATGTCATCCACATAAGCATGAACATTGCGACCGATCTGATTATGAAGACAGTTCTGCACACAGCGCTAATAAGTTGCCTGGGAACTCTTGAGCCCAAAAGGCATAGATACATAGCAGACGGCTCCAAAGGGAGTTATGAAAGCTGTCTTCTCCTGGTCCTTAACTGCCATTTTGATCTTATGGTAACCAGAATAAGCATCCAGAAAACTGAAACGCTCAATGATTTGATCAATACGAGGGAGGGCAAAAGGATCCGCTGGACAAGCCTTGTTCAAATCTGTATAGTTCACACACATACGCCAAGTGTCGTTCTTCTTGAGTACCAGCACCGGATTAGCCAACCACTCAGGATGAAATACCTCAACGATAAAACCAGCTGCCAAGAGCCTGGCCACCTCCTCACCAATAGCCTTTGGCCTTTCTTCATGAAAGCGTCGGAGAAACTGTTTGACCGGTTTAAACTTGGGATCGATATTAAGAGTGTGCTCAGCGAGTTCCCTCGGTACACCTGGCATGTGAGGAGGTTTCCATGCAAAGATGTCCCTATTCCCACGGATGAACTCGATGAGCGTGCTTTCCTATTTTGGATCCAAGTTAGCGCTGATGCTAAACTGCTTGGATGAATCGCCATGCACAAAATCAACCAGCTTGGTCCCATCCGCCGGTTTAAACTGCAAGGCCGGATCATGCTCCGTAGTTGGATTTTTCAAGGAAGTCATATCTGCCGGATCAACATTGTCCTTGTAAAACTTCAACTCCTCAGTTGCACAAACTGATTCAACATAGGCCGCATCACCTTCTTCGCACTCCAAAGCAATCTTACGGCTCCCATGTACTGTAATAGTTCCCTTATGACCCGGCATCTTGAGCTGCAAATAAACATAACAAGGCCTTGCCATGAATTTGGCATATATAAGCCGACCGTCCAAACAAGGAACGGTACGGGCTCCTGATTTTCACCACTTCAAAAGTCAATTTTTTTGCTCTTGAATCATGCTCATCTCCAAAGGCAACTTCCAGAACTATCTTACCAACTGGATACGCCGATTTACCAGGCACCACACCATGAAAAACGGTGTTCAACGGTTTAAGATTTTTATCTGTTAACCCCATGCGACGGAAGGTTTCGTAATAAAGGATATTGATACTACTCCCTCCATCCATGAGTACCTTGGTGAACTTATAACCTCCAACCTGAGGTGCCACCACCAATGCCAGATGACCCGGATTATCAACCCGAGGTGGATGATCCTCTCGACTCCACACAATGGGCTATTTAGACCAGCGTAAGTAACGGGGCACCGCCGGTTTAACGGAGTTCACTGCCCTTTTTTGAAGCTTCTGATCGTGCTTGTCCAGGCACGTGGTGAAGATATGATACTGCCCGCTATTCAACTCCTTCGGGTTGCTCTGGCAACCTGACAGCTGCTGTTGCTGCTGATTCCCTTGATGATTATAACCACCTTGGTTGCCCTGACTGCCTTGATTGCCACATCCGCTTTGATTACCTTGAAATCCTGAACCGGAATTGCCTCCACCATAACCCGGCCCATGAGATCCGGGGCCTGAACCGCCGCCCGGTTGATGACCATTCCGAAAAAAAATCTGAATTTTTTAACTCCCGCATAATATGACAATCCTTCCAGAGGTGCGTTGCCGGCTTATCCTGCGATCCGTGCTTTGGGCAGGGCTGGTTCAACAGGTAATTCAGGCGCTCCGGATTGGGACTTGGCTCTCCTCCACACGGGGGCGGTTTACCCTTACGATGCTGACCATTACCCTGCGTATTGGTATTAGCCATAGAATCTGAACTATTAACTGCCTTACGCTTACCGTTGTTTCCATGACCCGCCGGGTTAAGCTGCTGCCCTTTGGTGCTGCCGCCCTTCTTTACCTTTCCTGTCTAGTCATCCTCAGATTCAGGGTCCTTGGTACTATCAGAGTCGGCATACTTTACCAAGGCTGCCATAAGAGTCCCCATGTCATTGCAGTGACGCTTTAGCCGTCCCAACTTCAACTTCAGAGGTGTAAACCGGCAATTGCCTTCAAACGTTAAATCTGTTGTATCAGTGTTGATGCGGTCTGATGAATGCAAATTTTCTGAAACCCGGCGCACCCAATGGGTTGTTGATTCTCCTTCCTCTTGGACACAGGAAGCTAAATCCACAATTGACATGGGCTGCTTGCACGTGTCTTTGAAATTCTGAATAAACCGGGCCCTTAACTCGGCCCATGACCCAATAGAATTAGCTGGTAAGTTTTTCAACCAAGTGCGTGTCGTTCCTTCCAACATCATGGTGAGGTATTTAGCACACGCCGCATCATCCACATACAGCATCTCCATCGCCATCTCATAACTTTCAACCCATGACTCGGGGGATAAATCGGTAGTGTAATTCGGCACCTTACGTGGGCCCTTGAAATCCTTGGGCAGCCGTACATTGTGCAGTGCTGGGATAAGACACGGCACCCCCAAAGAACTGGAGGTAACCCCTGGTTCCATCAACGTTGTTGGACGAATCGGAGTATGTTGGCGGGCTTCATGCTGCGCCGCTAACTCAGCATCTCGACGTGCCCTGGCACGATCCACCACATCCTGAGCATCACCACCGCCACCCGCCGGGTTATGGCCATGGTGCGGGTTACGATTTCACGCACTGCTCAACACGGCCGGTTCATCCATATGCCTGATGTAACTCCGGCTCGGGCGGGGAGTAGAATGAATCCTTTCACGGCTATATGAATAAGCCTGCTGCTGAGTCAAGGCTGTCTGAAGAAGCTCTCCAGCCCGTCGTTTCTCGACCGCTACCGGAGACTCACCTTCAATCGGGAGAGCTGCCAATCGTGAAGCGGCGGCAACAATGTTATCCAATGGGTTAGAGTAATGACCCGGTGGTGTAGGGACGTGCTGTGACGGGACGTTGTTCTGACGAGGCAGGTCTGCTGGTCGTGGCTGAACCGGCACCCTCGTTCCAGGTGCCTCCGCCCGGTTTACCACTGGTTGATTGCTGGTCCCTGCTCCTGGAGTATTAAAGAGATTCCTGGCCTCATAAACCGAAGGCATATGAGACCGGTACCTTCTACTCATGACATCATTTGATGCGCTCTGATCCAGCATAAACCGATAAGCCTGTGCCTCCAACTGAGCCCGCTCTGCGGCCATCCTGGTGTCCTCGGCCGCCAGGTCTGCCTTGGCCTGAGTTATCTGATCCTTCACCTTTGCGATTTCCGCATTATGCTCATCCTAATTCGCCGGGTTAACTGCCGCCATCAGTGTTGCCAAAGCGTCAAATAACTCGGACAAAACCTGAGCCGACGGTCGCGCGGGGCCTCCTGCTCCGGCTGCTGCCGCTCCGGAAATCATTGCCGCTGCAGTCGAAGAGTGCTGCGTAGGCTGTGTACTGACCATGAAGATCGCAACCCGGTTCGGTGGATCAAAGGGGTCCGGAATACTGTCGCCATCGGAATAGCCCCCAATCCGGCCGTCTTGCAGCTGGTACAACGACTCGGTCTCTTCGGTTGACGACTCGTCATCAGAGTACACGACGATTTCACCACCAGTTGCCGATCTATCCGCAGATTCCGCTCCATGGATGACTCCCACGAAGGCACGCTTCATGGCAGGCTGAACCCGGGCGGGGCTCGCACGCTGAGCCGTTTCACTACTAGAAAAACCGCTACTAATGGCGCACCTAATTTGGCCATTAATGGCGCATCACTGGTGCGCCATTACTAGCACACCATTAGTAACTTTTACTAATGGCGCACCAGTGGGGCGCCATTCAGATCTGATATACTAATGGCGCACCACCGGTGCGCCATTAGTATAAACTACTGATGTGCCATTAGTATGCCTCGAGGGCCATGTATACCCAGGTGCTTTGGCATACTAATGGCGCACGACCACGAGATGTGCCATTAGTAACCATGTCATACTAATGGCGCACTGACCAGTGATGTGCCATTAGTATGCTTTGTCATACTAATGGCGCAATGTCATGTGATGCGCCATTAGTATGAATATTAGGTTTTTTTTATTTTTTTATTTTCTGTTTTTTGCACAGGTTACAAAATGTATAATTTGACAAAATATAGACAGCACACATCAACAACAGATTCATCGAATACAATAGAAGATTAGTCTTTGAATACAATTCATCATATTAGTCTCCGAATACAATTCATCATATTAGTCTCGAATTGAAAAGACCGAACAGAGATAGAACATTATATTACAAGTCTCGAGACCGCGAGTAGCGAGTTTGTCTTCACATTACAAGTCGATATCGATCATCTAAACTACCATCACATAGAAGAGAGCTGCGGTCATCACGATGAGCATCATCACGATGAAACTCGTCTTCATCCGGTTCCTCCAACGCTCCCTACCCTCTCCCGCTAGATAGCGGGCGTATCTAGATTCGGCCTCGGCCCTAGTGGTGTACCCTTTGTAACTGTTACCGCTGAATCGGTGAACCTGTCTCCGACACTCCTCCCAGTCATCATAGACTCCGGAACCTTACCCTTGTACCACGACATATGTCGGCATCGCTATGCACTAGCCAAACGAAGCGTTAGTACCAATTCACGAGACAATACATAAGCAATATATAAGTATGCAACAGAGCGATCGGAAGAGAAAAGCAAGACATTAATAGCATCGATTACATCTAAGTTGAGCGACTCTCGAAACCAAAGAGACATACTACAAGTTCATTAAAGTTTAATTACAACATGAGCCAATCGATGTTTGAGAACTAGACACAGCATCACCGCTTTCGACTCGACTCAAGGGACGGAGCGTGGATGAAGCCGCCGTCTATCGTGGGAGTCATGAAAGAACGGCGTTGTCAGCCTGCATTTGTAGCATTGTGTCGATGTCACCGTTGGACGGTTGATTTCTGAAGTAGAACTGCCCGAGGTGCGAAGGACATCTTGATGGATGATTTCCGCAAACTCATTTGGATGCGAAGAATTCTTGTTTCATGTCCGCGTCTGGATTGCCGACACTTCATGGCCCAATCTTTGAGTTTACTCGGTAGCGAAGTTGATGATGGTCCCGTCGATCGCCCGCATGTGATGGATGGCATAGTAGGCACCCTTTCCGACCGGCCAGCGGTTGCTTGACGAGCAGTAACGTCAGTATTGTGGGAGAACACGTGCTTGCCGTACTTACGAATAGGCCTGGTGAAGGTGCCTCCAGATTAGGCGTGGCGGGAGAACATCATCAAGAACCTTCTTGACATTTGTGTAGTCTACCTTTTGACGGTCGGGGTGAAATACGTGGCCATGGAATATTTGGGGCTTAGGAGGATGAGCATGCAATGTGTGTCACTGCAGAAAACACGGAATGTTAAAAGAAAAGCGATCGAAATCTAAGAATTCATATATTACGGGCGGTTGAGGGAGGACTTACTCGGAAAGTAAGGCACGAGGAAGTTATCCTTATCTTGGTTTGCGAATAGCGCCTTGAGGTAAGAACTTCGCGACTTGCGGTCTCGGTGCTGCCCAAGATCTTGGCACACATGTAGAAGAATTCGACTATCACGATGTCCGGTGTCTTGTCGAGAATGATCCGCATCTCCATACTCATCGAAAATAGCCGAGCGAAGGTGTAGTGCAGCGGATGAAGTTTCTACATAGCATGGATGTCATCAAACCGCGGGACGATCGTGCGCCCGATGGAGTTATCCACAAAGCCCTTGCCCTCGGCACCTTGGCCCACGAAAACCGGGTATGCCACATCCTTCTCTACGAGGCGTCGCTTCTCCAAAGAAAGAACAACATCATGCAGACTCCGCATAGCACCGGTTGCAGCATTGAGCATATTTGTCGGTAGCATCGTCCTACCCGCCACATGCACCCTCCCGGAGATATCCTCGGTGAAGGTGACCCGTCCACGAGCACGGATCGTACTCGGTGCGGCTGGCCCGCACCCTTGTTAGTCTTTCTTTTGCGTGCCTTCTTCTTCTCCTGTAATGGGACCGAGTTCTGCTCACCGACCGCCTTCTTGAGTGTGTTGGGGCTGATAATATTTACTTTGGCCTGCTCGAGGCTCGGTGAAGTCGGCAGCTGAGGCGTCTCTGAGAGCTGAGCGGCGGGCGACGCCTGTTGCAACTTGGCTTCTCCGCGGTACCAGCTAGATCGCGCACGTCTTTTGTTGGGTTGGGTTCTTGAGAAGGAGGCCCCATGAAGTCGCCACCGTACCCATGATCGACAAAGTACTGATCGACGTTGGCAAATGTATCGTCGTCGTCGTCGTTCTGATCCTGTGCCATATGCATGTTTGGATCCAGTGGCATAGGGATGTCCGGCACCGTTGCGGCGGTCTTGCCATGGGGCCGACTTAGCGCCGGCACGACTGGCGGTGTTGTCTTTGGGGTGGTGTCCCCCGCCCCCAAACGAATCTGGCTCTTCGGCCAAAGCAGGGGCCAGCTCAGGCAGGCGCTGAGGGTCATCACGTCATCATCGTCGGCCCCGACGGGTCGAATCGGAGGTAACACCTCGTCGCAGCCTGGCAGCACCCGAACCAGTTCAACCCTAAACAAGTTGGGTGGCATCTGGGTACCGTGGAACAAGGGGTTGCCCGGTTGAACGATTTTGCCCTTGGAGACATCGACCAACTCATTGTTCACGAAGTGCAGGAGAGTGCACGGAAAGTCGGCGGCGCCCTGCGAAAACATGTAGGGCATCAGGGATGCCCAGTCAAAGGAAAGGAGATGAAGTCCTCGACCGAGAGAGGCTTAATTAGTTACCGTGATGATGGCGTCGAGCTCGGCTAATGTCGAGGCACCGCCAGCAATGGCGTCTGCGATTAACGGAGGGGCCGCTTGCTGCAGAAGGTGCCGGCGGCGTACACCGGGTGCATTAAGCTCCGTGCGGCGTCGGAGACACCAATGCCGCCTCCGCCCGAGAAACCAATGGCCCCGCCATCGCATTCTGCGAGTTGATGGCAGTGAAGCTAGGAATCGGGCGGCCCTGTTGGCGCCCGCAATCCACGCACTCAACCCCTGGATCAAGGTAGGCACAATGGCGGTGATCGTCGCTCCGAGTTGTGTGTTGCACTTGCTCTTGGACAATCTCCGGAATCCGCGCCACCTGTGCCTTGAGTTCTTGAACCTCGCGCTGGCTTTACGAGCTGGTCTTTTCTCCTTCCGCACCAGCGGTATAATATGACCCCATTTTGTGGACAAGCCTTTGCCGGCCACCACGACCAGGTGACGTCGACTTCTTGAGCTTATCCTTGTTCTTCATTACATTCAACGCCCTATTTAGAGTGGTGTCCCAAGGGTTGCTCTTAGTCGACCCAGCGCTACTGCTTTTCGATGCGCTGCGGAAGGAATGTGAACCATTTAGAAATTTGGCTTCATTAATTAGAATGCAACCATATGGAGCTAATTACCGGGGTGGTATTCCTTACGAGAACAACCTCAAGCGCCTGGTCTTCGGATCCGTGGTAAGCTCATTTGTTTTCGGGTCCTTCTTGTACCAGGCCACGACAAAGTTCCTGGTCCGCTTGTCACCGTATGTATCGAAGAGGGCGGTAGGCCTTGCTCGGCACGCGCTCAGCGTCCTCCTTGTCCCATATAGGCTCCGCCACTCTGTAACCGCCGGGACCGAGTGTGTGTTCCCCTAAGTTCAGCTCCGCATTTCTTTCCCCCGCTGACTTGATTGGGAGTTTGCGGTGCTCGAGCAATTGATCTTGAAGTCGTTGTAGTCATCTTCGATGATCGAAGGATTTTTCTCCTTGATCTTCTCATAACTCTCACGTTTCCCGATCATTCTCTTCACATTGCTTTTCCAAGTAGACAGGGCCTTGCTCATCTTCGTGAGGGCAGCATTGTTCACTTTATTCCCTTTGAGGCTTGTGTTTTCAAAAGCAGCGGGGAACTTGTATCGTTCGTGCAGCTTCGTGAAGAGGAGGTTGCGCAAATTCCCTCGGTCGGGATGCCTCAGGTTCTCGGTGTTGATCGAGACGGTGCTCGGAGAATGCACCCGAGCTGAAGCGAGTACCCCTTGACTATTCGTTGGGCGCCGTTGGATTCCGTCGAGTCCACTTGATAACTTCCTCCTTGAGGGTGCGGAGCAGGGTCGGGCGCCGGTCCTTCCGTTGCCTCTTACATTGGCTGCCATCATGCGTTCGCCGCCATCATCGGTGGTGGCATCCTCGGCGGCACCATCAGTGGTGGCATCAATGGGGTCATCCTCGGCGGTACCATCTGTGGTCTCATGATCGGTGGGGAAGGCGGCGTCCTCATACAAGTGAGGTTGTTCCTCCATCTTCTGGGACAGCTCCCAGAATGCCTTGCCGCCCGAACCCCCGGCCTCATCGTTGTGGGCCATGTTTCTCTCTAAATAGAAACAAAGTTTGGTCAAAAAGTTGGTTATTGTCAAGGAACAAGATCATGGTCTCATCATTTAGGGTTTGTCGATACCGAGGCATCCTAAAATCTAAGCTTTTATCATTGAGGGTTTTTCGGCGAGGCACCCTAAAAGCCTAACCTTCCATCATTTCGGTTTTTATCGACACCGAGGCACCCTAAAAGCCATGCATTAGTCACAAGTACGCCGGGGCACTTGATCCTACTTAATTAACTACTAAGATACCCGGCCCATGCATTAGTCACAAGTACCCCATATGTCCTATTTTTAGCAAAGTCATGCTAAAATTCACGGAAAATTTCAGCATGACCTTTGCTGAAAATAGGACATATGGAGTACCAATTTGCCGGAGCGGAAGTTAATCGACATTCCGGCAAACTCAAGGGCCTCTCGGGGTACCTGCAATATCATCACGACATGATGGTGGGAGACAAAACCCAGCAAAACTAGCACCACAATGTGCCTCTACTTTCATATGGATGAAAAGGCCACAATGTGCCTCTACTAGCACCACAATCTTAGTTAACTTCGGGGACATCGGAAAGTTAACATCCGCTGATTATTATGAGGACTTCACGCCACTTTGTTTACTCAAACTTAAGTTAGTAATTAAAAAAATAAAATAGGATAACCCGGTGACAGGACTGTTGGTTGATGTCACAAAAAGTTGCTAATCTCAACATGTTCTACAGTTGTTAAAATTATCTTCTTTGTATTTAGAACAAACTAACACCACAGTCTACCAATTCAGGTAGAAGCCATCATTCATTACAAATTTGAATATATGATATTCAGAAAATAATCTGTTTACAAAATGAGATACATTCCGTTTGAACTACCAAAAGCTGTAACCAACGTTATTACCTAATTATGAAAAAGTGCAGTACATATAAATTATTTCATCACGAGAGGAGATAACCAAAAGTTTCCAAGCAATATGATTAAGAAAATGGGATTTAGGCATCCAAATGCCACAAAAGACCAAATCACATTTTTAAACCAAGTTACACAAAGAAAATGCACCTAAGCACCAAGAGGAACTGTTACAACTCCATAAGGTATATCCAAGTCACTGCTACTCATATTCAAAAACCTAACTCCAATATAACCGTAAAGATTGTAAAACATTATATCTCCCTATGAAGAACTGAAAGCGTAACAAAAATACCATCTTCTTTTTGTTGATGCGTTGGTATTTTAGAGTAGAGGTAAGAAAACCGGAGACCATATATGTAGTTTCTAACATATGCAAGATTACTTAAAAATTGGAGAGCCATGTCGTTTCTCTTGGACCTAAATATAGCTAGCTGCTGGTGTTGAACAATAAACAGCCACACCAGACACTAAGACAAGTAACTGAAATGACTCTCTTTGTATTGTAGTAGAAGAAGAAACAAGAGAGAGATGCAAGATAGTAGTATATATAGGTGAGTCAACCTATTATTCTAGGCAGCTGCCTTGCTAGTGATTCGGTGTAAATGCTTAACTGGATCCCTCCCACTCGACCTGCGATCTTCTACAAGGAAAAAGTAGCAGCTCGATCAACCACCATATAATTATACAAGGAAAAAATGCTACTTGGCACAAGTGTAAGCGAGAAGCTTGAGGTAGCAGCAGATTGAAGTGATAAAGTGCAAAGGAGAAGCTTGAGCTAGTAAACAATTTCTGAATGTTATAAAGTGGGGAAAGTAAAATAAAATTCTTGACTAGTCATGGCACTAGAAAAGAGATGAGATTTCACAAAACCAGAGCCAAGCATAGTCCAGAATGTCAAATGTTCAGTTAGTTAATTATTACAGTCCTTTGCTAAAAGAGATGATCCGTCCAAGAAATTTAATACTAGATGCATGCAAATTGTTGAGGATCTTTTAGTGAATGACTAACAACAAGTAGCCGAGCTTGCCCAAGAAAGATTAGATTCGAAGTCTTTGGCTGCTGCTAGTGAATGGAGGGGAGAATAAAAGCGAGCTGTGGGCAAATTAATAAATCAATAGCTAGCAGGGGGAGAATAAAAGCAACACAAGCTCACAACAAATCAAGCACCTAATTAAATTAGTTAGCCCTATCAACCACAGTCCATACATCCATTCTGTACAATGTTTTCGACAAGGACACCATCACTCCCATCACATAGAAATCTAATTACCTAAGTAGCTGGGCATGCCGGGGTGTAGATAGATGAACAAATTGGCGGGCGGCGCAGCCTAAATAGCTGTTCTCAAACTAAATGTCTCATGAGGCAGGTTAGATTTATTTAAAGTGGTGAGAACAACAACTGTAAAGAAGATATATTCGGGTACATCCATAACAAATGCGACGGTTATCTGAACTGACAGGCATTGAGCTGATATGATGGTTGCGTTGAAGCAGCTTGGTGCCTGGTACCCTATTTGGTTCCTTTGGTCATCTTTCCAGACAAAAAAAAGACAATATACATCTTTCCAGACAAAAAAGACAATATATTAACTTAAGGGCCATAAGCTTTCATAATGCTTGGTAATACTACCGGTAGGATCACGCCACTATTCTGCACTGCTTTATTATGTAGTGCAACACTCAGTTACCAAGTGCATCAGCACCTCTAAGTACCCACTGAGACTAACAACAGAGTTCAATTCAACTTTGCACCCACATGTATGAATTTTGACTTCCACATGTCTGAATTTTGAAACAGTTGCAATATCTGAATTCAACAACAAACAGACTAATTCAACAATATCTGAATTTCAAAATTTTGACTTCCACTGAGACTAACAACAGACTAATTCAACAACAAACAGTTGCAATATATTGACTTCCACATGTCTTAATTTTGAAACTCGAACCAGGGCATATCTGAACCAGCGAGGCATTGAGCGGAGACTAAAAATCTTAACCCTAACAGCATAGTGGAGCGCGTGGAAGACGAGGTGGGGCGGCGAGTAGGCGGGCACCTTGGCGTCTGCAGGCGCTTCGAGGCGACACTGGCGCTCGAGGCGGCGGGTAGCAGGAACCTCCCGGAGATCGCCTCCAGCCACGTCTCCTCCACGAGCAGCTCGGACTTGGCAAGGCGGAGGTTGCAGTGCGCGATCGAGGCGAGGTTGGTGTCGGCCTGTGGCGCTGCTCCGGTGAGAGTGGGGTGGGGTCGGAGGGAGGAAGGGAGGATGGGGAGAGGGAGGCGTCGGTGGTGTGGTGTGGACGGGCGGCGCTGCTCCGGCGAGTGGGGTGGGTCGGAGGAGGAAGGGAGGATGGGGAGAGGGAGGCGTCGGTGGTGTGGTGTGGACGGGGCGGCGCTGCTCCGGCGAGAGTGGGGTGGGGTCGGAGGGGAGGAAGGGGAGGATGGGGAGAGGGAGGCGTCGGTGGTGTGGTGTGGACGGGGCGGCGCTGGTGTCGGGGCGGCGTCGAGGGCGGCGGGGCGGCGGCGTCGGGAGAGGAGAGGGAAGGGATCATGAGGCGAGGCGAGGGCGAGAGAGGGATCGTCTGAAGGGAATCATGGGCGGCACAATACTAATGGCGCACCACCCCTCGGTGCGCCATAAAATACGATACATGCTAATGGCGCACCTCACCCAGTGCGCCATTAGTATTTTTTTTACTTCTCGAGCCAACAGGGTATCTACCACAGACCTGATACACATCAAGTCTTCTCTACTAGTTCGATTGGTCAGCAGCTAGTTCTCACACCAGAGGTCTGGGTTCGATTCCAGTGCTCCACAAATTTTTTTATGCATTAAAAATGCTGTTTGATACTTACTTGTGTTTAAATATGTTCAAACTTGTTTAAATCATAACATTAATATTTTTATAAGACAGTAATATTTTTTTGAAATATCATCAAACAGTAATGCCGGTGGAGCGGAGGAGGGTGCGGGGGTGGGGGTCGGCGTGGCGGTTGAGTAGGGAGGAGTGCGGGGTCGTGGCGGCGGTTGAGTAGGGAGGAGTGCGGGGGTCGGCGGCGGTTGAGTTGGCGAATCGAGGGTGCGGGCGGTCAGCGGCGGCGGCCGGTGGACCTGATCTGGCGAGGTGGGATAGCGATCGAGATGGAGGGGATCGAGTGTCCATGAAATTAAAAATATTCATGATAGTTCAAAAAGTGCCCATGAAATACAATCGAGAAATGAAGTCTATGATTAAAAAACAATCGATCTTATAGAGCTATCTAATCACAATCTTCATGACCTTCTTTTCGCAAATGGAGTTCTTCTATGGAGCGGACGTCCTTTAGGTAGGGTGGTCCTGCTTCTTCTTGTGGTGTATGCTGCTACTTCATCATCGTCGTCATGTTCGATCCTCGGTCGTCGTACTTGTCGAAGTCTTGCTCATTGGCTACTCCATCCATTCCGATGATCTTCCTTTTGCCTCTCCTCACGACAACACGACTGGGCTTTGGCGGGTCGGTAATGAAGAAGCATTGGTCCACTTGGGAAGCCAGTGCCCATGGCTCATTTTGCGCCCGCGGTCTTGGATTTGGCTTCGGGTATAACCATGGTGGTGAAATACCGGTCTTCTTTTATGACGTTCTTGGCCCATCTGACATGGAACATCGGGACCTTCTCTCCAGCGTAGCTCAGCTCCCAGATCTCCTCGATCCTTCCGTAGTATCTGTCCTTGTCGTTACGGTGTAGGATTCCATCGTTACCGGAGTTGTGATAACCATCGCTCTTCATGTCCTTGGCCTCGGTGTAGAATGTGTAGCCGTTGATATAAATGCGCCTCATAGGTCATCAGGTTGTGCTCGGCGCCTGTGACAAGGCGAATATGAGTTGTTCTTCCGCGGAAGAATCCTCATGTAAAGGGTACGGCGAAGCTTCGCTTGAACCAACGCGTGAAACATGAGTTGTGCTCTTTGAGTATATCTCCGTCCGTCCTCTGTTGGCCTCGGTCATTGTACGTCTTCTTAATAAAGGTTCTGTGTTGTACCACCCAAGGATCGACCACGTCTATGTGTTGTAGCGCGACTAGGTTTGCTCTTTCAAAGTCGTGAAGTCGACCCTCGAAGTCGACATGCATTTTGCGGCGACCTTCACGGTAACCCCATCCAGCGAGCCTGCCGAGGTGCTCGCTGACGGGCAGACCAGCGGGTTCTCGATGCCTAGATAATTCGATGCAGTAGGAGATGCACTCTTGATCGAAAGCCCTCGCTATGCTTCCTTCGGATGTGACATGTTGCGAACGTATCCTTTGATGACACCATTCATCCTTTCGAACGGCATCATGCTTTGCAGGTGAACGTCGGCCCGAGTTGGATGATATCCTCCACTATATGGACCAGCAGATGCACCATAACATCGAAGAATGCGGGCGGGAAGTACATCTCAAGCTCGCATAGTATCACCACGATCTCTTCCTGTAGCCTTCTGAGTTGCCTCACGCCAATCGACGTCCGAGAGATGACGTCGAAGAAGTTGCATAGGCCAAATAGCGTTTCACAGACGTGCGTGTCCATGATCCCACGGATTGCAACTGGAAGTATCTGCGTCATCAGCACGTGACAGTCGTGAGACTTCATTCCGCTGAACTTCTGCTTCGCTGGGTCTAGGTATCTGCTTATCTTCCCCGCGTAACCGTAAGGAAGTTTTACTCCTAGGAGGCAGGTGAAAACTGCTCGATCTCCTGACTTAGAGTGAAGCATGCGGGAGGGTAGTCATTTCCGGTCTTCTTGGCCTTTTTGCCTTTGCGACGACTTTTCGTGTCCTGCTTCGCCTCATCATCATCATCATCATTAGCGTGAAGCTCCTCCCTGATGCCCATTGATTTCAAGTCTGCCCTTGCTTTCGGCCCATCTTTGGTCCTCTACGGCATGTTGAGCAGGGTACCAAGCAGACTCGCACACGTTCTTCGTGATATGCATGACATCAAGGCTGTGAGGCACACGGTGGATCTTCCAGTACGGCAAGTCCCAGAAAACAGACCTCGTTTTCCATACCTTCAGCAGTGGCTCTAGCGCCTTTCACTTCTTTCCCGGCTCTGGTGCCTTTTGCTTCTTTCCCGGCAGTGGGCAATCTTTCCAATTTTTCAACAGCTTGTCTATTTCCTCGCCGTCCTCGTACACAGGCGTTTTCGGGGTTCGGTTTCACCATCGAACAGATCCTTGCGTTTCCTCCACGGGTCATCGTCGCGAAGCCACCTTCGATGTCCCATGAACACGGTTTTTGAAGATCCGGGATCTCTATCTAGCTGGCGATACGTTGTGTCATCCATGCACCTTACGCATCCAGAAAATCTGAGGACTACACCTTGCCCATGAGATATCCGTAACCGAGATAGTCGTGGCACCATCGTGGAGCACCGCGGCTCCCATAGGGAAATATTCTTTCTCTGTGGCGTCCCGTATTGGCTGGCGTTTTCCACAGCGTGTCAAGCTCCTCTTTCAGCAGCCCCAGATACAGATTGATGTCGTTCCCTGGTTGTTTTGGCCCTTCAATTAGCATACTCATGTGAATGTACTTCCTCTTCATGCACAACTAGGGGGGAAGGTTGTACATCCACACAAACACAGGCCAGGTGCTATGTGTGCTTCTCTGGCTGCCAAACGGATTGACTCCATCGGTGCTCGCACCCAGCACGATGTTCCTTGGATCGTTCCCAAATTCCGGGTCTTCGAAGTTCAACACTTGCCACTGGCTCGCATCCTTAGGGTGACTCAACATCTTGTCTTTTTTATCTATCTCCGGATCATTTGCATCATCTTCTCGCTTCTTCTCCTCCCTATCCGCGTGCCAACGCAGGAGCTTTGCTACCTTAGGGTCCGCGAAATACCGCTGCAGACGAGGAGTGATCGGAAAGTACCACACCACTTTTCGAGGAGCTTTCTTCCTCTTCTTGTATCGAGTGACGCCAAGACACCGGACATATGGTAGACTCCGTGCTCGTCCCAATAAATGATGCAATTGTTCATGCACACATGGTATTTCACGTATGTAAATCGAGAGGACACACGATTTTCTTCGCCTCCTCAAACTGGTCGGGCACTTGTTCCCCTTGGGAAGACGTTCGTGCGAGAATGACATGTTCTCGTCGAAGCATGCGCCGGTCATTTTGTGTTTTACCTTCATCTCGAGCCATGAGCGTTACTTTCAGCGGGTATCCTCGGGCTGCATCCTTCATACAATGGAGTAACCGCGTCTAACTCAAGTTGATCCATCTTGGCTTTCTCTCGGCGGCAGCTCTGGCGTTATTCCGCGCTTGAGAAGCAGCTCTTGAATATGAGGGTCCTGCACCCAGCCCATCGATGGTCCAGCGTCGCTCGCTCCGCCGCATCATCATCTTCATTATCATGCCCGATAAATGCTGCTCCGGCATCTTCCTCATCATCATGTCCTGCATCTTCTACATGATGACTGTGTACAACATCACCGTCGTGATCATCTCCTGGGGATTCTTCGTCTTCTCGCCCGCCCGAGCCGCGGTGGTTGTCTTGCTGCCCTTCCTCATTTCATGCCCGGCCCCCATGGGCGACTTCGTAGTCAACTTCAACACCATGCCACCGAAAGCCATCCATGAAACCACGCAAGAGCAGGTGGTCCCGCACCTGCCGGAATCCGACTCCGCACACGGCTCTTCAGCTTGCATCTTCGACACGGACATCTTATCTCCGTCTCGTTCTTTTGAAGCATCTCGGCCTTCGCGGACCTCAAAAACCTATTCACGATGCCTTCGGTCATCGTGCGGACCATGGTCGCCTCCGGGGTACATCAAAACGATATTTTAGAACCAAACAAAAATTTGGCATGACTTTCCCTAAAAATAGGACCAAAAAGAATGCTTAATGCCAAAATTCTCGCCGAAACGGAAATGAATCAACATTCCGGCAAAATATTGGCAACTATCGCATTTCAAATACAGGTACACCTCCAAACACAAACACATATGCAACACCACAAACATATGCAACACCACGAACATACATAGATCTAGCTAGGCCATAAAAAGTGCATGTGCACATTGTTGTAGGGAGAACAACATAAATATAGCTTCCCCTTACTTACCTATTAAAACAAGGTAATTTAACCACTTAATTTGAATGAATCTATGGTGGAAATGAGGTGAAAAGAGGAGGCACCCGAGACAAGGAGGAGGTGGAGAGAATGAAGTGGGGAGAAAGTGAGTGTGGGTAGGAGAGGCTGTCCAAAATATCTAGTTGCTGCCCACTTACTAATGGCGCACTAGCAACAAATGCGCCATTAGTAATCCAGGTTACTAATGGCGCACCTTGGTGCGCCATTAGTAGTTTTAAAAAAATACTAATGGCGCACCCTTGGCGCGGTGTGCCATTAGTAGTTACAACTACTAATGGCGCACTTCATCCGGATGCGCCATTAGTATGTTTGGACAGCGCACTAGTTCAAAAAATAATAATTTTCTATACTATTGGCGCACCTGACGTTGGTGCGCGCCATCAGTAGTTACAACTACTAATGGCGCACTTAAGAAGGATGCGCCATTAGTATGTTTGGACAGGCGCACTAGTTCAAAATTTTTTTTTTGATACTAATGGCGCACCCTTTGCATGGTGCTCCATTAGTAGTTTCAACTCTAATGGCGCATCAGAAGGTGGTGCGCCATTAGTATATACTAATGGCGCACCAACTTTCTGGTGCGCCATTAGTGTCAATCCCATCTATAGGCCTTTTTCTAGTAGTGTTTCAACGATGTCGGTGCAGATGTCCGGCTCAGGGCCCGGTTCGCCAATCTTGCCAATGAACATGTGAATGCCGCCGAAGGGGACCCGGTACCCGTACTCAATTGAGCCGGCCTCGGGGCCCCAGCCTGCGTCGTCGATGTAGAGTTTGCCATGACGACTCTTGAGCTTGCGTTGGTTTTCCCCGAAGAGAAGAGGATGATGCAGCACAGTAGCGTAAGTATTTCCCTCAGTTTTTGAGAACCAAGGTATAAATCCAGTAGGAGGCCACGCGCAAGTCCTTCATACCTGCACAAAACGATAGCTACTCGCAACCAACGCGATTAGGGGTTGTCAATCCCTTCACGGTCACTTACGAGAGTGAGATCTGATAGAGATAATATTTTTGGTATTTTTGGTATAAAGATGCAAAGTGAAAAGTAAAAGCAAAGTAAAAACAAAGCAAGTAAATAAAGTGATGGAGATTGATATGATGAGAATAGACCCGGGGGCCATAGGTTTCACTAGTGGCTTCTCTCAAGAGCATAGATATTCTATGGTGGGTGAACAAATTACTGTTGAGTAATTGACAGAATTGAGCATAGTTATGAGGTTATCTAGGTATGATCATGTATGTAGGCATCACGTCCGAGACAAGTAAACCGAAACGATTCTGCATCTACTACTGTTACTCCACTCATCGACCGCTATCCAGCATGCATCTAGAGTATTAAGTTAAAAACAGAGTAACGCCTTAAGCAAGATGACATGATGTAGAGGAATAAATTCATGCAATATGATAAATACCCCATCTTGTTATCCTCGATGGCAACAATACAATATGTTCCTTGCAACCCTTTACATCCTTTGGGTAAGGACACCGCAAGATTGAACCCAAAGCGAAGCACTTCTCCGTTGCAAGAACTACCAATCTAGTTGGCCAAACCAAGCGGATAATTCGAAGAGACTTGCAAAGATAACTCAATCATTCATAAAAGAATTCAGAGAAGAATCAAATATTTTCCATAGATAAGCTGGATCATAAACCCACAATTCATCGGTCTCAACAAACACACCGCAAAAGGAAGGTTACATCGAATAGATCTCCACGAGAGAGGGGGAGAGCATTGTATTGATATCCAAAAAGAGAGAAGAAGCCATCTAGCTACTAGCTATGGACCCGAAGGTCTGAAGTAAACTACTCACACTTCATCGGAGGGGCTATGGTGTTGATGTAGAAGCCCTCCGTGGTGGATGCCCCCTCCGACGGAGCTCCGGAACAGGCCCCAAGATGGGATCTCGTGGATACAGGAAGGTACGGCGGTGGAATTAGGTTTTTGGCTCCGTCCCTGATCTGTTGGGGGTACGAAGGTATATATAGGAGGAAGGAGAACGTCGGTGGGGCGTCCGGCGGCCCACGAGGCAGGGGGCGCGCCCAGGGGGCGCCCTCCACCCTCGTAACTGCCTCTAGCACTTCTTGGAGTAGGGTCCAAGTCTCCCGGATCACGTTCGATGAGAAGATCACGTTCCCGAAGGTTTCATTCCGTTTGGACTCCGTTTGATATTCTGTTTCTTCGAAACACTGAAAAAGGCAAAAAACAACAATTATGGGCTGGGCCTCCGGTTAATAGGTTAGTCCCAAAAGTAACATAAAAGTGGAAAATAAAGCCCAATATAGTCCAAAACAATATATAAATTAGCATGGAGCAATAAAAAATTATAGATACGTTGGAGACGTATCAGGCATCCCCAAGCTTAATTCCTGCTCGTCCTCGAGTAGGTAAATGATAAAAAGAGAATTTTTGATGCTGAGTGACACTTTGGCATAATTTCAATGTAAATCTTCTTAATCGTTGTATGAATATTCAGATCCGAAAGATTCAAGACAAAATTTCATATTGACATAAAAATAATAATACTTCAAGCATACTAATCAAAATAATCATGTCTTTTCAAAATAGCATGGCAAAAGAAAGTTCATCCTACAAAATCATATAGTTAGGCTATGCTTCATTTTCGTCACACAAAGATGTTCCCAACTTCTATACCCCGATGACAAGCCAAGCAATTGTTTCATACTTAAATAATCTCAAACTTTTTCAACCTTCACGCAATACCTGGCGTGAGCCATGGATATAGCACTATGGGTGGAATAGAATATGATGATGGGGATTGTGTGGAGAAGACAAAAAGGAGAAAGTCTCACATTGACGAGGATAATCAACGGGCTATGGAGATGGCCATCAATTGATGTCAACATGAGGAGTAGGGATTGCCATGAAAGCGGATGCAATCGGAGCTATGAATGCTCAACAAAAGAAAACTAGTGGGTGTGCATCCAACTTGCTTGCTCACGAAGACCTAGGGCATTTGAGGAAGCCCATCGTAGGAATATACAAGCCAAGTTCTATAATAAACAAATCCCACTAGTATGAACAAGACAACTTATGAGACTCACTAAATGAAAAACATGGTGCTACTTTGAAGCACAATATATGAGACTCACTACATGAAGAACATGGTGCTACTTTGAAGCACAAGTGTGGAAAAAGAGATAGTAGCATTGCCCTTTTTATTTTCTTTTTTTTGAGCCTTCCTTTTTTTATTTTGGCCTTTCTCTTTTTTTTGGGGCAATGCTCTAATAATGATGATCATCACACTTCTATTTCTATTACAACTCAACAATTACAACTCGAAACTTAGAACAAAATATGCCTCTATATGAATGCCTCCGTGATGTACGGGATGGTGCAATGAATCAAGAGTGACATTTATGGAAAATAATGCATGGTGGCTTTTCCACAAATACGATGTCAACTGCATGATCATGCAATGGCAATATGACAAAAGTAATGTATGTCATGATGATGATGGAAGTTGCATGGCAATATATCTCGGAATGGCTATGGAAATGCTATGATAGGTAGGTATGGTGGCTGTTTTGAGGAAGATATAAGGAGGTTTATGTGTGATAGAGCGTATCCTATCACGGGGTTTGGATGCACCGGCGAAGTTTGCACCAACTCTCAAGGTGAGAAAGGGCAATGCACGGTACCGAAGTGGCTAGCAAGTGCGGAAAGATAAAAGTGTGTATAATCCATGGACTCAACATTAGTCAAAAGAACTCATATACTTATTGCAAAAAATTAGAAGTCATCAAAAATCAAGTACTACGCGCATGCTCCTAGGGGGATAGATTGGTAGGAAAAGACCATCGCTCATCCCCGACGGCCACTCATAAGGATGCACAAGACAGGTACACTTCATGCTTCAAATATTTTACATAACTTTAACCATACGTGCATGCTACGGGATTTGCTAACTTCAACACAAGAATTTCTCAAATTCACAACTACTCAACTAGCATGACTTTGATATTATCACCTCCATATCTCAAAACAATTATCAAGCATCAAACTTATCTTAGTATTCAACGCACTCAAAAGAAAGTTTCACATATCTTGAATACCAAGTATATTAACATTAAGCAAATAACCATGCTATTAACGACTCTCAAAATAATCTAAGTGAAGCATGAGAGATCAAGTTTATTTAAAACAAATCCACCACCATGCTCTAAAAGATCTAAGTGAAGCATTAGAGCAAAAATTATCACGCTCAAAAAGATATAAGTGAAGCACTACGAGGAAAACTATCAAGCTCAAAAGATATAAGTGAAGCACATAGAGTATTCTATCAAATTTCAAATCATGTATGGCTCTCTCAAAAGGTGTGTACAGCAAGGATGATTGTGGTAAACTAACAAGCAAAGACGCAAATAATACAAGACGGTCCAAGCAAAACACATATCATGTTGGTGAATAAAAATATAGCTCCAAGTAAATTACCGATGGAAGTGGACGAAAGAGGGGATGCCTTCCGGGGCATCCCCAAGTTTGACTTTTTGGTGTCCTTGGATTATCTTGGGGCTGCCATGGTCATCCCCAATCTTAGGCTCTTGCCACTCCTTATTCAATAATCCATCAAAAGAATTCACCCAAAACGTGAAAACTTCACAACACAAAACTCAATAGAAATCTCGTGAGCTCCGTTAGAGAAAGAAAACAAAAGACTACTTTAAGGTACTTTAATGAACTCATTATTATTTATATTGGTGTTAAATCTACTGTATTCCAACTTCTCTATGGATTATAAACTATTTTACTAGCCATAGATTCATCAAAATAAGCAAACAACACACGAAAAACAGAATCTGTCAAAAACAGAACAGTCTGTAGTAATCTGTAACTAACGCAAACTTCTGGAACCCAAAAAATTCTACAAAACTTAGAAGACCTGGACAATTTGTTTATTGATCAGCAGCAATTGGAATCACTATTGTATCACGTTCTGGTGATTTTTAACAATTCGGGCACTGAGCGCAAAGATTCTGGAAATTACAGCAAGATCAAATAACTATCTCCCAAGAAGATCTAATAGGTCTAACTTGGCACAAACACTAATTAAAAGATAAAACCACATATAAACAGAGGCTAGATGGATTATTTATTCCTAAAAAGAAAAAAGAAAAAACACAAAATAAAATTGGGTTGCCTCCCAACAAGCGCTATCGTTTAACGCCCCTAGCTAGGCATTGAGATTTCAATGATGCTCACAAGAAAGACAAGAATTGAGGCATAAAGAGAGCATCATAAAACATGTGAAAAACACACTTAAGTCTAACATACTTCCTATGCATAGGCATTTTATAGGCAAACAAATTATCGTAGCAAGCAAAAACTAGCATAAGCAAGGAAGCGGAAAGGAACAATAGCAATCTTAACATAACAAGAGGTAATTTAGTAACATGAAAATTTCTATAACCATATTTTCCTCTCTCATAATAATTACATGTAGGATCATAAGAAAATTCAAAAATATAGCTATCACATAACATATTCTCAACACGATCGACATGCATGCGAAGTTGACACTCTTCCAATATAGTGGGATTATCATTAACTAAAGTTATGATTTCTCCAAGCCCACTTTTATCAAAAATTTCATAAGATTGAATGTTATAAATATTATTGCAAACATTATTATCGATCTCATATTCATCATGGGGCATAAATAAGTTTCAAGATCATAAGAAGAATCACCCCAATCATGATCATTGCAACAAATAGTAGACATAGCAAAACTAGCATCCCCAAGCTTAGGGTTTTGCATATTATTAGCACAATTGACATCAAGAGAATTTATAGTAACATAATTGCAATCATGATTTTTATTCAAAGATCTATCGTGAATCACTTCATAAAGCACTTTATCACAATTTTCAGATTTACGAATTTCAGGCAAAACCTTATAAAGATAATCTAGTGCATCCAAACCACTAGGAATTGGTTCATCATAATTGGATCTCTTAAAAAGATTGGCAAGCGGATGAGGATTCATAGATATTAGCTACTCTGTTTAGGAATAAATACCCAACTATTTCAAGCAAACGAGCCAAGAAAGACATCAAGGCAAGACGAACGGAAAAGAGAGGGCGAATAAAACGGCAAGGGTGAAGTGGGGGAGAGGAAAACGAGAGGAAAATGGCAAATAATGTAATGCGAGAGATAGGGATTGTGATGGGTACTTGGTATGTTGACTTTTGCGTAGACTCCCGACAAGCGGCGGAAATCCTTCTTGCTACGTCTTGAGCTTGCGTTGGTTTTCCCGAAGAGGAGAGGATGATGCAGCACGATGGCGTAAGTATTTCCCTCGGTCTTTGAGAACCAAGGTATCAATTCAAGAGGAGGCCACGCCAAAGTCCCTCGTACCTGCACAAAGCGATAGCTACCGCAACCAACGCGATTAGGGGTTGTCAATCCCTTCACGGTCACTTACGAGAGTGAGATCTGATAGAGATAATATTTTGGTATTTTTGGTATAAAGATGCAAAGTGAAAAGTAAAAGCAAAGTAAAAACAAAGCAAGTAAATAAAGTGATGGAGATTGATATGATGAGAATAGACCCGGGGGCCATAGGTTTCACTAGTGGCTTCTCTCAAGAGCATAGATATTCTACGGTGGGTGAACAAATTACTGTTGAGCAATTGATGAATTGAGCATAGTTATGAGGTTATCTAGGTATGATCATGTATATAGGCATCACGTCCGAGACAAGTAGACCAAAACGATTACGCATCTACTACTATTACTCCACTCATCGACCGCTATCCAGCATGCATCTAGAGTATTAAGTTAAAAACAGAGTAACGCCTTAAGCATGATGACATGATGTAGAGGAATAAATTCATGCAATATGATAAATACCCCATCTTGTTATACTTGATGGCAACAATACAATAAGTGCCTTGCAACCCTTTCTGTCATTGGGTAAGGACACCGCAAGATTGAACCCAAAGCTAAGCACTTCTCCCATTGCAAGAACTACCAATCTAGTTGGCCAAACCAAACGGATAATTCGAAGAGACTTGCAAAGATAACTCAATCATTCATAAAAGAATTCAGAGAAGAATCAAATATTTTCCATAGATAAGCTGGATCATAAACACACAATTCATCGGTCGCAACAAACACACAGCAAAAAGAAGATTACATCGAATAGATCTCCACGAGAGAGGGGGAGAACATTGTATTGAGATCCAAAAAGAGAGAAGAAGCCATCTAGCTACTAGCTATGGACCCGAAGGTCTGAAGTAAAGTACTCACACTTCATCGGAGGGGCTATGGTGTTGATGTAGAAGCCCTCCATGGTGGATGCCCCCTCCGACGGAGCTCCGGGACAGGCCCCAAGATGGGATCTCGGGGATACGGGAAGGTACGGCGGTGGAATTAGGTTTTTGGCTCTGCCCCTGATCTGTTGGGGGTACCTAGGTATATATAGGAGGAAGGAGTACGTTGGTGGAGCGTCAGGGGGCCCACGAGGCAGGGGGCGCGCCCAGGGGGGGTGCGGCCTCCACCCTCGTGACCGCCTCTGGCACTTCTTGGAGTAGGGTCCAAGTCTCCCGGATCACGTTCCCGAAGGTTTCATTCCGTTTGAATCCGTTTGATATTCCGTTTCTTCGAAACACTGAAATAGGCAAAAAAAACAGCAATTCTGGGATGGGCCTAGGTTAGTCCCAAAAGTAATATAAAAGTGGAAAATAAAGCCCAATATAGTCCAAAACAATAGATAAAAGTAGCATGGAGCAATCAAAAATTATAGATATGTTGGAGACGTATCACGTATCCCTTGAGTCCTTCGAAGCTGCCCTCTAAGAATTCGAAACCATCGTGTGATAGCCCCACGGCGGGCGCCAACTGTAGTGGTTTTGTCACGGCAGATGTCCTCGTGAAAGGAATTAGTCGTGGAGCCATCACGACGGGTTATCTTAAAGGGGTTAAAGCGGACAAAGGACGCAGAGAGTTTATACTGGTTCGGCCCCTTGTGCTGAAGGTAAAGGCCTAATCTAGTTGTTGTGGAATTGCTAGGGTTTCGATGACTAGGGAGCGAATCCGCTATGCCTAGCTCTCGAGTTGTTGTTTGTTGTCCGTAAACCGCCGCCGGGTCGTCCCCTTATATACATGGGTTGACGCCCGTCGGTTTACAGGATCCCGAGGCCGGCTCATAATCGTGTCCGGCCCGGTATCTACTCTTCCTACCTTACAACACAAGGTACATATCAATGTCGGTTTATATCTACAGGCCTTAATCCGCCTTTGGGCCCTAGGCCTGCATAAAGCTCCGCCGTATTTGTCTTCATGGGCTTCAAATATGATAACCCATTGTGGGGATAACCCGGCCTCTCCTAGCCAGTTTATACCGAGTAGTAATATCCCCAACAGGGGACATGTTTCCCTATCGGAACCACGAGGCTTCTTTGAGAGAAGCTCCGGTTTGTAAGAGGCTTGTAGTAAAACTTGCGCCACATGGACGAAAAAAATTCCTCAACATATAAGTGCCATGTCGTGACACCATGCCAGGTTTCACGATTTTCGGCTTAGTTTTGGATTTATGGGGATTTAAAAACCGAGATTCTTCTCACGAAATGTTTTCAAATAGCACATGGTTCACTCACGAAAGCCGATATTCAATGAAAACTTCGTGGAAACCATATTTTAAAGTTCCATAAATATCTGAAAAAAATGTGGGATGTTAAAAAGGTGATGTTTTATTGCGACACAAAATTTCAAGTTGAAAAACATTACGAGATGTGAGCTATGAAAAAGACAAATTCAGCCCTGAATAGTGACATTTCTATTCGGCACTATTCAACGCTGATTTTGTCTTTTTGATAGCTCACATCTCGTAATGTGTTTCAACTTCAAATTTTGCGTGGCAATTAAACATCATCCTCTTAACATCCCGCATTTTTTTCAATTTTTTTTGAAACTTCAAAACATCTTTTTCTCGTGGTTTTCACCGGTTTCCACCGAATGTTGGTTTCCGTATGATATTCTTCCCCCATGTTGCATGCGCGCGCGATCTGAGTCGTGCGTTCTGATTGGCCAGAACCCAAACCCCACGGATCGTATGTGTGCACCATTGGATGCTCCCAGATCGAACGGCAACCCTGGGCCCTTTCGACAGCACATGCAGTACATGGGTAAGCAGTGTGCGCATGCGTAGTGCTAGCTCACGCTTCCTTCTCTACTAGGTTTTCAAAACAGGCTATCGTTTCTCGCCACTCCTCTCATAAGTTTCCTACCTCTTCTCCCATCGTTTTCCCGCTACCAGTGTTAGTGCTCATTGAAGGCTAGCGGCAACACACCGGCCATGTAAAATATCCCACACAGTTTCTAAAAGCACAAATGTGTGTGATAGGAGGGAGTAGGTCCCATAGGGTGACCAGCGTGAAATGCCTTAATGGCAAGGAGGCAATTCTTATCAGCAAGGGCCGGCTTCCCATGCGCTAGCCTAGTCAAATAGAACGCAGAAGTTAAGCGTGCTCGGGCTGGAGTAGTCCAAGGATGGGTGACCCGGTGGGAAGTTGCATATCCCAAGCTTCATTTAAATGCCATGACACGGTCATTATAGAAATATATTATATCTCTATAGTGACCTATCATGGCAATTATATAAACCTTGGGATCCTTGTCTTATATATATATATATTTATTAATTGGAGGCACCATTCAAGTACTCTCATTAATCCACATCATTAGTATTAATTAAACCGTTGGATTGTAGAATATACGTTCAGGATAAAAGGAAAAAATATGTAACATAGATAGTCCTGACATCACATAAAAAAGGCATATGACACGTCCAACCTTAGTGAATCAAAAGGAAAAAAAAAGATCCATCCGTTTCCTCAAAAAAGGAAGCCTCCAACCATAAAGAGTCCAATCCAACGGAAAAAGGGGACAAACTCCACAATGCTACTAATTGCGTGCAAAAGTCAGGTTCATGAATAAATTTGGACGCCGATAACTGCCACACGTGTGGTGTATCGGGTGGTTGTGCTGCACGCCCTGTGCGGCATGGAGACAACCCCACCCGCACGATGGCGTCCGGGCACACCCTGCCTCAGCCCGCACGTTCGGTGCAGCGCGATCGCCCTGCACGAGCACATCCGGGCGAGCGAGCACGCGCCCGCACGACCCCGTCTCGGCAGTCTCCCCTCCCCGCCTGCGAGCCACACGCCCCGCACTACTAGGAAAAGCCTACTAATGGCGCACTACTGGTGCGCCATTAGTATCACGCCACTAGTATCTTTTACTAATGGCGCACCAGTGGTGCGCCACCACTGGTGCGCCATTAGTATAGGCCACGGTGCGCCATTAGTATAGGCCACCGGTGCGCCATTAGTATAGGCCATGGTGCGCCATTAGTATTTTTGAATTTTGAAGGCGGGAAAATAGTAGTGGTGCACCGTCTAACCCCCACTGTGCGCCATTGCTATTTTTGAATTTTGAATTTGGATGTGGATCGTGATTTTTTTGCCCATTTTTTGCTCGTTTATTGCACGATATTATTTCAAATTTTGTTCCCGCTTTTGGATCTTGTACGTTCTTTTGCCGTGTTCTTTTGCCGGAGAGGAGTTCGCCGGAGAGGAGTTTGCCGGAGAGGAGGAGGAGGAGGTGACCCTAGAGGCGCTCGCCTACATCGCCGGAGAGGAGGAGGAGGTCGCCGGAGAGGATTTCACCGGAGCATCGAAGAGGAGGATGGAGAAACCATGAGGGGATGGGAGGAGAGGAGGGAGGAGGAGCTCACCGAAGAGGAGGGAGGAGGAGCTCACCGGAGATGAGGGAGGAGGAGCTCACTGGAGAGGAGGGAGGAGAAACCGTGAGGGGAGGGAGGGAGGAGAGGAGAGGAGGGAGGAGGAGGTCGCTAGAGAGGAGGAGGAGGGGGTCGCCGGAGAGGAGGAGGGTGGTATGGTGGAGGAGAGAAGGGAAGATGGAGTGGAGGAGAGGTGGAGTGGAGGAGAAGAATGAAGAGGTAAGGAGGAGAGGACATGCCCAACCATATATACGGCATAGTAATGGCGCACCGTAGGCAGGTGCGCCATTACTATTTTTTTATTTTTTTATTTATTTTGAATTTTGAAGGCGGGAAGATACTAATGGCGCACCATGGGCAGGTGCGCCATTAGTAACTTTTTTTTTATTTTTTTGATTTATTTTGAATTTTGAAGGCGGGAAGATACTAATGGCGCACCATGGGCAGGTGCGCCAGTTGTAACTTTTTTTTTATTTTTTTATTTATTTTGAATTTTGAAGGCGGGAAGATAGTAATGGTGCGCCATTAGTAAGTTTGATTTTTTTTGAAATTTTTTGCCTCTCCAGAACTTAAAAGCCCCGTATCTTTTTTTCTGTTAGGTTTTTGAGGATTTTGAAAATGTTTAACGGGGTTCCCCCCGTTAAAGTCGGATGTAACTTTTCGAGTAGATGATTTTTCATATAAAAAACTTTTTCATCCGAGTTCGTATGCAAAAGTTATGCCCATTTTACAAATTCTAGAGATTTTGCAAAAAGTCGAAAATTCATGTTTGTAAATTCTGCTAACAACTAGACCACATATTACATGGGAATCTTATTTTCTTTTATTTTTTTGACATTTCTATCATTTTCTTTTATTTTTTTGAAACTGAAAAGGCGGTCCAGAGGGGGTGCATTCGGGGGAATGTTTGGGCCAAATTACTAATGGCGCACCGTAGGATGGTGCGCCATTACTAGTAATGGCGCACCACTCCCACGGTGCGCCATAGCAGTTTTGAAAAAATTAAAAAAAATTACTAATGGCGCACCGTGGGATGTGGTGCGCCATTAGTATTTGCACACTAATGGCGCACCAACACATGGTGCGCCATTAGTATTTAGTAATGGCACACCACATGTACAATGCGCCATTAGTGTCCATCCCATCTATAGCCCTTTTCCTAGTAGTGCCGCATCACAGTAACCACGCGTCCCGCCGCGATTGCCATGGTCAAGACCCTCTTCAGTTGCCATGTTTCCATGTTGCTGAACTGCAGTTGCCATATTGCTAACCTACAGTTGCCATGGTTGCTCAACTGCAGTTGTCATCTTAGGTCAAGTGTCGGATGCCATTTTTGGGCAACTGCAGTTGTTGCCATGTATGGTCTGGTCTACTACAGTAACCATGATTTGAAAAACTTTAGGGGTTGCCACCTACTAACACTGGACAGTTGCCATGTAGCACTAAAAAAACATGGCAAAAAACATGTTTCGGGTAAAAGAGAGAGTTGTCATCTGCTTACAAGCACGCTAGGGCAGTTGCCATGTACCCCCTGCAAAAACACATGGCAACTGATAGCTTTTGGTGTGTGGGAGATGAGACAGGCATGTGGGCGATAGTGGTATCTTTAGGAGTTGCCACCTACTAACACTAGACAGTTGCCATGTAGCGCTACAAACAGACGTGGCAATAAATAACACGTTCGGGTAAAAGAGAGTTGCCATGTGCTTACAATCACAAATAGGGCAGTTGCCATGTATCCTTCAAAAACATGGCAAATGACAGCTTGGGTATGGGAGAGTGCGAGAATCGGCGGTCATGGGAGAACGGGAACAGATGTGGTGCGCGGCGTGCGGGCACGACAACAGTTCTATCACACGCCCCGACGGGCAACCATTGACCGTGGAGAGAAAACAGGCGTGCGGGCGAACTCCCTCACACGCCACACGCACGAGTTGTCCTACGTGGCACTCAAAAACAGCCTTTTCATGCCAAGATTGGTGCAAAAGGCGCTGGACGGCGATGGAGACGTGTGGGCGAATTGGCTAACTCCCACACGTGTGGGCGTTAGTGTTTTCGATAAATTTTTGGCCAAGTAAAATCTGATGGACTCCTATACATGATTGCCCATAAACAAAACAATGTACAACGTGACACAACTAGAAAAGAGACATCCCGTACATGATCGCTTGTAAATAAACAAAATAATAGACGTACGTGTGACTCGATCCAATCTATCAAAAGAAAAGATAAACGACTAAAAAAAGATGAGCAGCGTCCCTTAAAATAGTGTACAAAACGTGTCAGAAAAAAGATGTACAGCGTCCTATCATGCATGTTTACCCAGCACATTTCCTTTGTTGAAAAAAAATCACCCACACGTGACTAGATCTAATCTGTCAAAAGGAAAGAGGAACGACTAAAAAAAGATGAAGAGCGTCCCGTAAACAAAAAAATGTACCGCACCCCATCAAAAAGAAAAAAGATGCAGAGCGTCCTATCATGCATGTTCTCCCAGAAGCACACTTCCTTTCTTGAAATAAATGACCCACACATGACTCGATCTGATAATCTGTCAAAAGAAAAGATGAACCGCGTCCTGATAAAAAAATGCAGCGTCCCATCTCAAAAAAAAATACAGGGTCCTATCATGTTCTCCAAAGGAAAGCCATACTTATGTCGCATCTGATTGATTTCCATTCAATAAACTCACCTGACTGATTTCCAATCCAAAGAAACAAAAACACATCCGCTTGCTGCCGTAAAAATCTTTCTTCAGTTCGCCGCCCGTCCTGATGGTGCATCATCTAGAGTCCCTACCACCGCTTTTTCCTAATCCTCCACTTTGACACGCCGTCTGTTCTTCAGCACCAACGCTGCCCTTAGTGTTCCATCAACCGCTAGAATCGATCTAAAAAAGAGGTATAGTTCAATCCATCTTCTCCTCTTGTCATGCTATGATCATGTTTCTCAACCATGGAAAACACGATTGTCATTATCCATCGAACATCGATGATGTTGCATACTACTCATGAGCGGGTATCGAATAGTAGGAAATAACCTAAGTACCTACGTACATAGTTCTTTAACATCAAAGAGTCATGCAGATTGTAAAAGAAATCAATTGATATATTCCTCAGTTATTCCTCGGACCATGAAAGCAGAAGCAATGAGAATTAAGGCACATGAGAATAGGCAACCTTGGTCAACTGCGCGAATAACGTCCTCCTGTACGCCACCGGGTGCCGGCCACGTCCAGTCTCTCCAAATGTGACGTGTCGGTTATATCTAATGTCTCTCGATGCGAAGTACAGATCATGCATGCAGATCGGCCAATGTGCTACTACTAAACTTGCGTGAAGTGTGCGTCTGCTATTGTCCGATCTGCATGTACATATGGTTCATTCCAAAATGCGTTTATAACTTATAAATGGTACATATCTTTCTTTTTAATCTACTATACTCATGATGAATAAATGAGTGTTGAACAATATATTTTTCTTGGAGCATGGGTTCGCATGATTTTTCCATTTATGGAATATATATATTCCGATACTTAAGCAATTTTCTTTTAAATATTTGTTATACTACATGTAAACCTAGATTGATTTCTATGTGTGCATATATTAAATAATCATAAATTTTACTGATTTATGGTTATATATGTTTTTTTGCCTAAAATTTGGGACATAAAATTTTCCTAGAATTATCATTATTTTCATGATGAGACTTGATCAATTTTTTATTCGAGATTGGTTATTTCCGAAAAAATAAGGGACACTAGAAGGGGAAAACTTCTGTAATAGGAAAACATGACAACAATTCAAAGATTTTTTTTTCTAAAAAACACGATAATTATCTCCCTAAGGTGCACAGAGAGAAACTTCGATCCGTCTAAATTTCACATATGAATTATGCTATATTACATTGTAAAATGAAGATGATACTGCAAATTTTCTATTGATATATTACTAGCCCGTGCCGTAGCACGAGTTGACGACTTAGTTTTGCTAATTTGTAGACTATGTTTTTATGGGTTATTTTTTGCTCTAAAAAATAAAAGAATGATTGACTTGACCTGTCATGGTGATTATATAAACCTACTATGTTTTTATGGGTTATTTTTTCCTCTAAAAAACTTAAAGAATGATTGACTTGACCTGTCATGGCGATTATATAAACCTTTTTCAGGTTGCTTGTAGGGTATAGGGGGCAGGGTGTTCTTCTCGAGCATGTCTCCCTTGTGCGGCTTATAGACGCGACACATATCTATGCGCTCCCCGAGGTATATATACTATCCTTTACCGACAATTAGGGGCCCCCACACAATCTATCCCTTTGACCCAACAATGAGAAGGGTTTGACCATGATGGTTTTCTATTGATACTTGTAAGGTACACGTGCATTGCACGCATGAGATTTGGTAACCAAATTATGAATAAATACCACACTATAGCATGTAAGCTTTGAGTCATATATGCATGATGTAGATGTTTGTTTAATTCTTATAGTTCATCTCTTCCAAAATCAATTAGATTCATGGAATTGTGCATTGTAAAGCATAAAGTAAAAAGAAAAAGTGACAATTCATTTAGAAAAAAAAAGTTTGGGCAATTAAGATATGGAAGATTCTAGAGAACAAAGGAGAAGTGCTTGTGTTTTGAGGTTTGTGCATTATACTTAAGTTCAACCATGGAGTCTTCTAGATTGTACATGTGGCAGAATCTGGTGGAATGTAGATGATATCCAACGGCCAGTAGTGCTCGGATTTGCCATCTCTGTACCATCGGATTGGCTTCATCCAACGACCAACTTTCAAAGTTATTCGCACACTATATAGGTGTATAGATGTGTGTGTGTGTGTGTCTATATATATATATATATATATATATGTGTGTGAGTGAGTGTGTGTGTGTGTGTGTCCCATCCTAGACCAAATAAAGTTTGAGCGCATGCGTGGGACGACCCCCCCGCCGCCGCCTTGAAGTTGGGAAACTGACATCGTACGTATTGAACGAGGCTTGGAGTCGGGTACGGTGTTCGGTTTGTAATGTAGTTGGTGGCCCATCAAAGTTGTGCATTTGGGTTTAAACACATCACACACCACCGTACCCATACATATTTTTCGGCCGCATGCAGTATATACGAGGTCTTCTGATCGACCACGTCTCCCTTGTGTGGTTTTTTTGTGACGACACGCATATCTGTGTGCTCCCCGAGTGTATATATATCATCCCTTTGACCTATAATGAGGGGTATGTGTTGGCCCTGAATGGATTCCTCCTAGTTCGTGTTAGGGCCGGTCACCGTCACATGTCGCTCAACCAAAGCTTGAGCTCATGCGTTGTCAGGATTCCCTCCAACATGCTCGGATTGCTGGGTTCGACCTACATCAATACCTCTGTATCTCGTCCTTAACTACCTTGCCTTCATGGTTGTTGTCTGTATCGAGAGGTAGGCACCACGTCTATATTGAAAACACACATCACCCCATCCGAACGTACATCATTTTGGGCCGCATGCAAGAGGTGCTGGTTTTGTGGTCCCTCTCGTGCGATTTTTATGATGGTTCAATCTATTGGCCCAAGAGGTTTATCGACAACAACAACTGTCGTTTGACCAAACGATAGATTCATTGGTCCGTCTTATGGTAGGTCATGGCGACATGCATGTATGACCTAAGTATCGATCATTACGTGCATCCGCTCCGCTGACACGAAGTGGGAGGTGGTGGGCCAAGCATCCTAGCTAGGTATGACATTATGTCATTATATATATATAGGTGGGTCTATTATGATAACACCCCTTAAGAGTGTTATTCTGCACACAAAAACCTTATTCTGCTAACAGTTTTGCACTTCAAAAACCCACGCACCAAACCACTCGCGCAAAACAAACCGAGCATCCTCCGCCCTTGACCCACCTTCTTCACGGTCAGCACCCACCTCTCTCCCATGTTCCTCCAATTCCACCCCGCGGCCCTTGCAACCCACCGCCCCGGCCACTCCACCCTATCCAACTACCTTAATCACCGCCGCCGGACTGGATGCGCGCCGCCACGCCGCCCCCGAATCCTATGGACTGCCGCCGACATCTCCTGTCCCACTCCGGCGCCCTGCGCCTTGTCCGCCTCACCCGGGAGTGGATCCGACCACCCCCAAGTTTGTCGCTTCTCCAGCGACCACGGGGCTCTCTCGGCGCCCTACCTTCCTTACCGCGCGCCGCCCTACTAGCTCCTCGGTGCCCGACCATGGCTCCTTTCTCGGCCAGATCCATCGGCTGGCGAATCTGGCGCCGGCGAGCGGATGGGCCACCTCCCCCACATCACCCCAGCCGAGATCCGGCCGGCTGCCCCCGCGCCTACTTCCCCTTTGCCTAACCCCTCCTCCCGTGGATCCATCGGCCGCCGAATCCCGCGCCAGCTGGCTGCCACGGCACCACGCCGCCAGATCCCATCGAGCAACCAACCTGTGTGGTGGCGGTCATAGGATGTTGAGGTGGCTCGCATTGGCGAGCAGGACGTCGCCCTACCCCGTCCGCTAGAGGGGAGCATTGCAGTTCAGTACACCTCCTTCCCCGTCACCTATGTGCATCTTCCCCACACCTCCTACTTCCCATGGGAGAGCGACCAGCAGCGCCAGTAGGATGACGACGACAAAGGCAACTTAGCGCCCGGACTTGCAGTGCGCTTGGGCACGCGATATGGTTCGAAACTACCTCTGTGTGGTTCGCTTCTGAATCCCTCAGACATGATGTTTGAAATTTTTATGCTCTTGATACTTTGTGCTTGCTTTGTGCAGGGCGGTTAGCTTGATTTTGTGTCTGTTCTTCGATGACCGTACTGCATTCCACCATCGTTGATATGCGTCATTTTGAATTTCACTATTTTTTTGGGAATCATCTGCAGTGCGCTCGGTGGGAAAAGAAAAGAGAATATCATTGTTCTTTTGAAGTTCATTTTGTTCTTCTGAGAATGCAGAGAGAGTAAAGATGGATGTGGACGAATGCTTGTGTAATCTCCTCGTTCGGTAGTTTACTGTGTTTATTTTGCATGAAGGAAAAAATTGCACACAAAATGATGATGAAGTAAAACAGAGATGCAGTTGAATTTTTCATTGTAGAAGTTTGTTTAAATTGGTGCAGAAAATAAATGCAGTCCACTCGTCTCGTCTCCTTAGTGCATATTCAATGATTAAAAAATATTAGAAAGGGATGCAAATTTATGCAGTCCATTAGCATTGACTATGCATTCGAGATGCGTTTATAAAAAAAATTATTTGGAGGTTCACTGGCCTCAACCATTCAGTTTAGACGTGTTTGTAGAAAAAAGTTGAGTAAATGACAAAAATGTCTCAAGTGATGTTGTTCACTTGTGCCCAAAAATGGAACTGCTAAAAGTTTAGCGCAACAACAAAGATAGTAACGAGGTTCACTTTGATATATGTCGCGGTTCACTTGGCTCCTTTCTGCGGTCCACTCTCATTCACAAAAAAATTGAAAAAAAAGACAACAAAAACTCGTCTGTGACAAATTTAGGTCCCACAAAAAAGAAATCATGCAGTGCACTTGCCGGTCGGATGAAGTGAGGTTTTTAGTCTGAAAGCAGTGCGGTTTTCTGTCCAATGCAGTACATACGACGATTTTGGGTCACGGAAAAACAGTGTATGTATTTCGTTTAAATCAAAATTACTCTTAAAACGTAAGGAATTAGAGAGAGTATTCTACATGAAAAAGTTGTGCCTCATTGATACCTTTCCAACGGCGTATAACTTGAATCATTCCGATCAGCGGTTTGTGAAAATTTCATGAAAAACGGCTGTTGCGCCTCGTCGTCAGCCGCACCATTTTCAAGATTAACTTAAAATCGTAAGGAATGTCAAAAACATTTCAACATATGAAAGTTGCGCCTCATCTGTAGCTTTCCAACGGCGTATCACACGCCTCGTTATGACAAACGGTTAAAAAACGGGAGCGAAAATAGTACCAAAAATTAAAAAAATTCAAATAAACACAATTCCGCGGTTTATTAAATTTAAAACTGCTCTTAAACTGTAACGAAATAGATAAAATAATAGATTTTAAAAGATGCGCCTCGACGATATCTTTCCAATGGTGTATCATTTGCTTCATTCCAATGAGCGGTTTAGAAAAAACGCGAAAAAGTGCTCGCTACCACTCATAGTGCGCCGCACCGTTTTCAAAACTGCTCTTAAACCGTGAAGAATTTCGAAAAGCGTTCAACATGGCGAAGTTGCGCCTAATCCATAGCTTCTCAACGGTATATTACACGCGTCGTTCCGATAAACAGTTAAAAACTAGAGTGAAAAAGGTACCAAAAAACTCCGCGTGCAGTTTTTTCCGACACGAAATTCACTAGTCTCTGTATTGCAGTACCTTTGCTAGTGGTTTGCGATGCAGGTGCCACCAAAGTTATGCATTGTGTATTTAAAGTTTTAAACATCCGCAATATTCCTACATATATTTGGCCACTTTCAGGTGGTTCTTGACTTCTAGCCGTCTCATCGATCTTCGACGACGCGCCCAACCATGGGCCCGCATGATCAAAGTTGTGCATTGGAATTTTGAACATCACAGACCACCCTTTTCACTCATATATATTTGGGCCACATGCTGGTGTGGCTGTCTTCTGACCCTCTCTAACGTTATTTTTTGCTGCAAAGACTCTGTTGACACTCAACGTACACGGGTATAATATCTTAACCGTGTGCGAAACAAGGTGCGCTGTGAATCACCACGCCTGCGCAAGCACGAGCAAAGGTGGAGGTACTGGCTCAACCATGTACGATGCAAGTGTGCTGTAAAATCACCACGACCGTGCAAGCGCGATCAAAGGGTGGAGGTAATGGCTTAACCGTGTCCGATGCAAGTGCGCTGTAAAACCACCACCTGTGCAAGCTAAAGGCGGGTAAGTTTATTTGGAAAATCCGTGTGCGATAGACCAGCTAGCTAGAAATATTAAAAGAAACTACCCGCCTTAAGCGTTGCAAAAATCGGCGGTTCTGCGCCACTTTTCCTTATTACCATACACGCATATTGTTATTGGACCGTGCGCGATCTTGGGCACTCCTTCCCAACATCAATTCCTTTACCCAAATTTTAGTAGCTGTCGTACTTCAACCGTCGCCCACACTCATTCAACACCGACCTTATAGTAAAATTGCAGTAGCCGAGGCATTTTAACCACTGCCCTCCCTCGTCCACCACCATCTCCACCCACCATTACTAAAAATTTCAGTAGCTGTGGCGTATCCTCAACCACCACCCCCCCCAACCACAGTCCCCCACTCGCCCCTCCCCCCTCGAACCCTAGCTCACGGCCGCCGCCGGCGCCGCCGCCAACCCCTGTCGGTCTGCCCGTTCCTCCTAGCTTAGATAATAAAGTTCAGGTTACCCAGCGATTCCCATACCGTCGCCCCACTCCCCTAAATTTTTAGTTGTGGTCTGCGGTGTCCCTCCCCACTAGATCCACATCCTCTGCTCCAGAATGTCGCGGCCTAAGCTCGACCACGTATCCCGGGGAGCCCGACGAGTGTTCGGCCAAGAAGAGGTTTATCATGGCCTCTCCGACGGACGTTAGCAAGGTGGCCGCCGTTCGCCCCAACCTATCAATCCCGGAGCAACACGCCGCTGCGGAAGGCGGCAAATACGTTGACTATGTTTCCATGCCGAAGGCTTCATGTAAGCGGGCCAGCGTATTACTGTATCTCGGGAAAGCTGGCTATGACATCAAGCTCGTCCACAGTGACGGCTTCACGCGGTCCATGCCACAGGGTTAAGTAGTCCATCCCCAACCCCTCTGGTTCAACCGCCGTCTATCTCTTCAACGACCCTGACGCTGATCTCCTTCGCCAAGCGGTCAAGGATTTGCGAGCTCTATACGCCATCGAGCCCATTTTGTCGTTTCTGAAGGACACATTCTACGGCGGCTGCTTGGGATCCTCAATTGCCAAGTCAGATCTCATCGACCATGACCACGACCACGAGGAGGGCTCCCACAAAGGTTCTTCCAAGGTGAAACAGCCCATCTGTGACATCAGAGAGCGCACCATGGGTCTGCAGGTTTTCCAAGCTGGAAGGATCCCGTCCATGAAATGTGAGGCAACATTCTATCAGCAAATCTTACCTTTTATAGCTTGCCAACCCGTACCCTTTGTTGTAGTAGCATTTGACGTGCAGTGCTTTAACTGTGTCTTGTTTAATTATGTCAGTTATGCAAAAATGTATTGTTCAATAGGGCTACGTAATGTTTAAGTATGAATTGTCCACTTCAGTTTCACGAATGGCTATATTTGGTTGTTTATAGTGAGTAGATTCCTTGTTTATCTGTATTTTGTTGTTAGGTTGCTTGGAGTGAGCATTTTTCCTGTTATCGAGCAGATGCCTTGTTTACATGTATTTGGTTCTTAGTTTGGTTGGAATGAGCATTTGTTCGGTTATCAAGCAGATGCCTTCTTTATCTGTATTTGGTTGTTAGGTTGCATTTTTTAGCATTTGTCCAGCTATCAAGCATATGCCTTGTTTATCTGTATTTGGTTGTTAGGTTGCTTTTTTTGGCATTTGTCCAGTTATCAAGTAGATGCCTTGTTTATCTTTATCTGCTTGTTAGGTTGTTTGAAGTGAGCATTTGTCCAGTTTTCAAGCATATGCCATGTTTATCTGTATTTGCTTGTTAGGTTGGTTTCAGTGAGACTCTGTCCAGTTTTCAATGGCTATATTTGTTTGTTATACTTGTCATTTATGTCTTGTTTATTTCTGTCATTCACAATGTGTTGTTTATTATGTGCAAGTCGGAACTATGCCGCTCGACTACATCAATACCAGTTTGAACGGCTATATTTGGTTCCAGTTATTCCTGGTGTAGTTAACACATGCCCTTTATATCAGTTTTACACATTTATCAACATTTATCCAGTGTGATGTTTAAGCATTACCTATGTTCTATTCATTTTCAACAATACCAGTTTGAATTGCAATATTTGATGGCTATTAAGCGTGCTGTCGGCAACATTGCCTTCCATTTTATATCTGCTTTAATAGCATACTGAAACCAGCACATTCAAGCTATATTTGTTTGATGTTAAGGTTGTTGTACTTATCATGCCTTTCCACTATTTATGCATGACAACAACAGGAGTGGCCACCATTTTCCACCGAGGTTAGCTTCATCCCTCGGCTTGTACTCCCCCCGTCGTTCCATAATGTAGTGCATATAGATCCAGGCCTGGACACTTGTTAGCTTCTAATATTGACTTGTTGCTTGTAGGTACATATGCCCTTGGCAAGGATCCACGCATCGACCCTTTTTGTGTATGGGGCAATGAGATATTCATGAACAAGCATCAAGTGAGGAAACTGATAAGGATTATTAGCAAAAAGATACGAATGGTGGCAGGAAAATTATTTGTTTATGTTCTATCCAACACAACAGTGAGTTGTAGGATGGTAACTACAAACTCTGCAGCCTTCTCTTTACTGCCCATAATGAGTTGTTAGACAACAATGTCTGAATCTTTTTCGTTCCCAGTGGTTCCCAAAGCAGTTCGCTCAAGATTACCTCGCAAAGTACATGATTGGTGGACATGCAATGAAGGTTAAAGTATTTCATCCAAACTACAATGAGCATCGAGAAGTCATAATGAAGACAATGAAGGATGGACGGCAGCCATCACAAGGGATTGGCCTAGAGTCGTGCGCGCATTACGCATGGAGGAGGACACAATATGGGCATTCCGCATCACCTTCTCCTGCAGCCAGAATGTCTTTCGCCTCTCTCTTTACAGTCTTTAGTACAACTGTGGTTCATCATTCTTTACTTGGTGCTTCTGTAGTTCTTCAGTATATGTACATGTGCATCGAATTATGCATTCGTGGTTGAACCTATATTTGTAATAAACATGGTTGGATATGAAATAAGTTATTTCCTACTTTCAAATTCAAAACATGTGATTTTTAAATGAGGGATTACAATGCACACGGTTTGCGAAAGCGAAACATCTGTCATAGACGTGGAGATCAGGAATGTTTCTAGGATCCACTACATGTGCGATCAATCTCCACTGCACTCACGACATCTGTTGGGGAAAGCAGTAATTTCAAAAAAATTCCTACGCACACGCAAGATCTATGTGATGCATAGCAACGAGCGGGAGAGTGTTGTCCATGTACCCTCATAGACCGTAAGCGGAAGCAAGTGACGCAGTTGATGTAGTCCAATGTCTTCGCGATCCAGCCGATCTTAGTACCGAAAGTACGGCACCTCCGCGATCTGCACACGTTCAGCTTGGTGACGTCCCTCGAACTCTTGATCCAGCTGAGGTCGAGGGAGAGTTCCGTCAGCACTACGGCGTGGTGACAGTGTTGACGAAGTTACCGGCGCAGGGCTTCGTCTAAGCACTGCAACGATATGACCGAGGTGGATTATGGTGGAGGGGGGCACCGCACACGGCTAAGACAATGTCTGTTGTGTCTATGGGGTACCCCCTCCCCGGTATATAAAGGAGTGGAGGAGGGGGAGGGCCGACCCTCTCATGGCGCGCCCCAAGGGGAGTCCTACTACCACCGGGAGTAGGATTCCCCCCTTCCAAGTAGGAGTAGGAGAGGAAGGAAGGAGGAGAGAGGGAGGAAGGAAAGGGGGGCCGGCGCCCTTCCCAATTCGGATTGGGCTTGGGCGGGGGGCGCGCCCCCTCCTAGGCCGCCTCCTCCTCTCTCCCACTAAGGCCCAATAAGGCCCATACACTCCCCGAGGGGTTCCGGTAACCCCCCGGTACTCCGGTAAATGCCCGAACTCATTCGGAACCATTCCGATGTCCAAACATGTGCTTCCAATATATCGATCTTTATGTCTTGACCATTTCAAGACTCCTCATCATGTCCGTGATCACACCCGGGACCCCGAACAACCTTCGGTACATCAAAACACATAAAGTCATAATGCCAATCATCATCGAACGTTAAGCGTGAGGACCCTACGGGTTCGAGAACTATGTAGACATGACCGAGACACGTCTCCGGTCAATAACCAATAGCGAAACCTAGATGCTCATATTGGCTCCCACATATTCTACAAAGATCTTTATCGGTAAAACCGCATAAGAACATATGTTGTTCCCTTTGTCATCTGTATGTTGCTTGCCCAAGATTCGATCGTCGGTATTCAATACCTAGTTCAAACTCGTTACCGGCAAGTCTCTTTACTCGTTCCGTAATGCATCATTCCGTGACTAACTCATTAGTCACATTGCTTGCAAGGCTTATAGTGATGTGCATTACCGAGAGGGCCCAGAGATACCTCTCCGACAATCGGAGTGACAAATCCTAATCTTGATCTATGCCAACTAAACAAACACCATCGGAGACACCTATAGAGCATCTTTATATTCACCCAGTTACGTTGTGACGTTTGATAGCACACAAAGTATTCCTCCAGTATTCGGGAGTTGCATGGTCTCATAGTCATAGGAACATGTATAAGTCATGAAGAAAGCAATGGCAACATACTAAATGATCAAGTGCTAAGCTAACGGAATGGGTCAAGTCAATCGCATCATTCTCTAATGATGTGATCCTGTTAATCAAATGAAAACTCATGTCTATGGCTAGGAAACTCAACCATCTTTGATTAACGAGCTAGTCAAGTAGAGGCATACTAGTGACACTCTGTTTGTCTATGTATTCACACATGTACTAAGTTTTTGGTTAATACAATTCTAGCATGAAAAATAAAGATTTATCATGATATAAGGAAATATAAATAACAACTTTATTATGGCCTCTAGGGCATATTTCCTTCAGTCTCCAACTTGCACTTGAGTCAATAATCTAGATTACACAGTAATGATTCTAACACCCATGGAGTCTTGGTACTGATCATGTTTTGCTCGTGAGAGAGGCTTAGTCAATGGGTCTGCAACATTCAGATCCATATGTATCCTGCAAATCTCTATGTCTCCCTCCTTGACTTGATAGTGGATGGAATTGAAGTGTCTCTTGATGTGCTTGGTTCCCTTATGAAATCTGGATTCCTTTGCCAAGGCAATTGCACCAGTATTGTCACAAAAGATTTTCATTGGACGTGATGCACTAGGTATGACACCTAGATCGGATATGAACTCCTTCATCCGGACTCCTTCATCCAGACTCCTTCATTTGCTGCTTCCTAAGCAGTTATGTACTCCGCTTCACACGTAGATCCCGCCACGACGCTTTGCTTAGAACTGCACCAACTAACAGCTCCACCGTTCAATATAAATACGTATCCGGTCTGCGACTTAGAGTCATCCGGATCAGTGTCAAAGCTTGCATCGACGTAACCATTTACGACGAGCTCTTTGTCACCTCCATAAACAAGAAACATATCCTTAGTCCATTTCAGGTATTTCAAGATGTTCTTGACCGCTGTCCAGTGATCCACTCCTGGATTACTTTGGTACCTCCCTGCTAAACTAATAGCAAGGCACACATCAGGTCTGCTACACAGCATTGCATACATGATAGAGCATATGGCTGAAGCATAGGGAACAACTTTCATTTTCTCTCTATCTTCTGCAGTGGTTTGGCATTGAGTCTGACTCAATTTCACACCTTATAACACAGGCAAGAACCCTTTCTTTGCTTGATCCATTTTGAACTTCTTCAAAACTTTATCAAGGTATGTGCTTTGTGAAAGGTCAATTAAGCGTCTCGATCTATCTCTATAGATCTTGATGCCCAATATATAAGCAGCTTCACCGAGGTCTTTCATTGTAAAACTCTTGTTCAAGTATCCTTTTATGCTATCTAGAAATTATATATCATTTCCAATCAGCAATATGTCATCCACATATAATATTAGAAATGCTACAGAGCTCGCACTCACTTTCTTGTAAATACAGGCTTCTCCAAAATTCTCTATCAAACCATATGCTTTGATCACACTATCAAAGCGTTTATTCCAACTCCGAGATGGTTGCACCAGTCCATAAATGGATCGCTGGAGCTTGCACACTTTGTTAGCATCTTTTGGATCGATAAAACCTTCGGGTTGCATCATATACAACTCTTCTTCCAGAAATCCATTCAGGAATGCAGTCTTTACATCCATTTGCCAAATTTCATAATCATAAAATGCAGCAATTGCTAACATGATTCGGACAGACTTAAGCATCGCTACAGGAGAGAAGGTCTCATCGTAGTCAACTCCTTGAACTTGTCGAAAACCTTTCGCAACAAGTCGAGCTTTGTAGACAGTAAAATTACCGTCAGCGTTAGTCTTCTTCTTGAAGATCCATTTATTCTCGATGGCTTGCCGATCATCGGGAAAGTCAACCAAAGTCCACACTTTGTTCTCATACATGGATCCCATCTCAGATTTCATGGCCTCAAGCCATTTCATGGAATCTGGCTCATCATCGCTTCCTTGTAGTTCGTAGGTTCGTCATGGTCAAGTAACATGACCTCCAGAACAGGATTACTGTACCACTCTGGTGCGGATCTTACTCTGGTTGACCTACGAGGTTCGGTAGTAACTTGATCTGAAGTTTCATGATCATTATGATTAGCTTCCTCACTGATTGGTGTAGGGATCACATGAACTGATTTCTGTGATGAACTACTTTCCAATAAGGGAGCAGGTACAGTTACCTCATCATGTTCTACTTTCCTCCCACTCACTTCTTTCGAGAGAAACTCCTTCTCTAGAAAGGATCCATTATTAGCAACGAATGTCTTGCCTTCGGATCTGTGATAGAAGGTGTACCCAACAGTCTCCTTTGGGTATCTAATGAAGACACATTTCTCTGATTTGGGTTCGTGCTTATCAGGTTGAAGCTTTTTCACATAATCATCGCAGCCCCAAACTCTAAGAAACGACAACTTGGGTTTCTTGCCAAACCACAGTTCATAAGGTGTCGTCTCAACGGATTTAGACGGTGCCCTATTTAACTTGAATGCAGCCGTATCTAAAGCATAACCCCAAAATGATAGCAGTAAATCAGTAAGAGACGTCATAGATCGCACCATATCTAATAAAGTGCGGTTACGATGTTCGGACACCCACTACAAAAAAATACACTTCCGTGATGATACGTGTTTGTCACAGTAGGTCGCGTTTTTTTTCATGCATGTACATCCATGACAAATTTATGACAGAATCAAGATAGTCATACACGTGGCCGTCAGAGAAGTGTTCCATGACATTACCAAAATTATCATCACGGAAGTGTCCACTTCCATGACGATAAATCGCACATCACAGAAGTGCTTTCGTCAAGGGTGACCGACACGTGGCATCCACCGCAACGGAACGCCGTTAAGCTATCGGGTCGGATTTTGGATCCGATAACCCGTTAACAGCCCTGACCAATGGGAAATTTCCATGTGTAAAATTCTGATTGGCCGAAGGGAACACCTGTCGGCTCGTCAGTGGGCCAGATGTCCCCCGTCCATTGGAGGAGACATGCGTATGATACGTCGACACGTGGCTGGGCCCAACAGAGTCCCATATAGGTTAAAAACGCCGGCCTAGTCAAAGGCCCATAGAACTTAATCAGGTACTAGTGGGCCAGTCCAATAACGGCCTGCTTAATAAAGGCCCATTTTCGGCCCGAAGCCAGATCTGGCCCGTTAATTGTTCGCCCAATATTTGGGCCCATTTGCAGCCCGAAGCCAGATCTGGCCCGTTAATTGTTCGCTGAATATTTGGGCCCAACTACAGCCCAGTGACTTTCGGCTGTTAGAGGCTCGATGTAGACATGGGCCCATTTCAGCCCGGTGTGACTTTCGGCCTGGGAATGGCCCGTGCTGCCATGGGCCATATATGGTCCGACAGGACATCGGTCCCACTAACGGCCCGTGCTAAAGGTGGCAACAGTTAAGCCCAACGTGACTTTGGGCCTGTTAAAGGCATGTCGCGTAATTCGGCCCGTTGATGCCTGTACTAAGCTTTCGGCCTCTTAAAGGCCCATGATATCAGTGGGCCAACTAAGGCCCGAGATATGTTTCGGCCTGGTAACGGCCCGTGAGCTAACTGGGTCCACAACGGCCCGGTCTACATTTCGGCCTGCTGAAGGCCCGTCGACGACTAGAGAAAATTGAGGCCCAACATGCATTTTGGCCTGCTAAAGGCCCGTGGTTTCATCTCGGCCGTAATGCATCAAGATACAATATTCAGCCTGTTAATGGCCCAACGCTACCTGGGCCAAACTAAGTGCTGGGTCGATAAAAGGCCCAACTAAAATATAGGTCGGTGTAAGTTTGGGCCTGGCGCAATGTGTGAAGGCCCCAATCATTCGGGCCCAAGAAAGACGCAGGCCGGCCCAATTGTGGCCCGCTAAAAACCTGGCCCGTTAGAGTCGAATGTTTCGGTCCGGTCGACTACATCTGATTTTTTTTCAGATAGCGAATGATGGCAGTAACTAGTAGGAATTAAGAACAAACCTACTCTATACAATAAAGAAATTACGATATAGTAACTAAGAATAAACCTACACTATAAAATAAAGGATTTAAGGTATATTACATCCACTAGGCATTGAAGTTCGCCACCAGTGATCATAAAGTGCAACGAAGAAGCAGTTACAAAAACTGGGCACCATTGCAGCGTAACAAAATAATACTGAACCGAGACCACTTCCAAGACAGTTCAAGAAAGGTTAGCCTTTATGGGGAACTGCTATGCAAGAAGTCAGCCGAGCAAGGCCGTGAGACCGGCCTAGCATGTCGATCATAGCTTCTGTGTGTAGCTGTTTAGCGATGAGGTTCTCATTGGTGTTCTCCGCAATCTTTCTTAGAGATAGGACTTCAAGTCGAAGTTGAGTTGCAGAATGCCTTCTGCTAGAACTTGGGACCGAAGAAGTCAAACTGATTCGGACAATGAATTACGTGAGCTTGTCTCGACCGTTAGTCTCAAGTAACTTGAACAACGCATCAAGACAAGACTTTGGGGTTGTCTCGCTATCTTCAAGATGTTTTGCCTTCTTTGCTACAATATATGTTGGGTTTGTCTCACAGCCTTCAGGAGACTTGTGCGTGCCATCAGGCATATCACCCTGAAACAAAGCAGAGAGATGTCAGGTTTTGCACGTGTATAAACAAAGATGATAATTGTTCTGTCAATTCTATCCAATTTCAAATTAGAAAATAAAGAGTAAGTTCAAAATATGAATAGCATAATTTGGCATTGTTCATAATCCGGGGAGCTTCACCACACTCTTTGGATTACCATGTCAACATAACAAGAATAGATGAAGGAAAAGAAAATCATTGTTTCTATTTTGGATAATGTGCATGGCATGTTGTTCATATCATCACCACATCAAGAAGATAAAATAGGAGATGACAAGGTGCAAACATGGGCTGCTTCACCACACCTTTGGATTATAGATCCACAAAAACAAGCACACATATAGGGAGTATTAAGTAATGTGCATGGTATGAATAAGGAATTTGGTTTTACAAGTAAAACTTAGAACTTACGGTTCTTACGAACATGCATTTTGGTAGAAACAACAAACTAAACAGAAGTAAACGATAGGGAGTATGAGCAAATTAAACAGTAGTTGAGGATAAAGTCTTTAGAAGGACTGACTTACATTAACAGTTAACACCGGCTTTATAATGCCCTTCTCCATGTCAAGGGAAGGATAACTCAAGAATTTCATACGTAATCTTCTTCATAAGCATTGCCTGTACTCTACATTTTGTAGAGAGTAATTATAGATATGATAATACTGGAAGGGACAGAGGATAATGAAGATAAGATGCAAATTGATGCTACATAATCAACTACCAATCCCTGGAAGTAGCTGTTAATGTAAGTACAGTGATAGACCACGTTCAGTCCTTACAAGAGGACTTCAGAGCTAAACCTCTTGAAAAGCGTTGGGTAGATTCTAAATTTATGTAAGAGTCCATACGGATCTTATAATGTCCACCAAATGGACGATTACTGTAGCGACCTGACCCGAATGGATCAAGTCTCTGTGCTCAGGCGTCATCCCTGGATCAGTAATGCTGACACCACACAGTACTTCGAAGGATTTATAACAGAGTAGCAATCACACACTTATTATAGCGTTGTCCAAAAGAGGACTTATTACAATAAATATGGCTTAAGGCCATCTAATAACGATAACAGCGGAAGACTTGGAAGATAAGTGAGTCCATCAACTCCATCGGCATCACTGAGTATAGAACAACGACCTAAATCACCTTACTCGTCGTCTGAAAAGTCTGCAACATGAACGCGTTGCAGCCAGCGAAAACGGTCAGCACATGGAATATCTGGCAATGTAACACATAGAGAGTAATGAAGAAATAAGCCGATACTACATGCATATATGGCTGGTGGTAAAGCTCTCTGATTACAGTTTTGCATAAAGCTAGTTTTTCCCTACTACAAAGGAATAAATTTGTTTAACTATCATGGTGGTTGTTAAACATTGAGAATGATTGACAGCATCCTCAATCCCAATTAAAAAGTACTCATTAAAACCCAATAACATTAATTAGAGTAACATGTTGAGATTCACATGATATTCAAGTACTAGATACTCAAGATGTCCATAACCGGGGACACGACTAATCATGATTAGTTTATACACTCTGCAGAGGTTGCGCACTTTTCCCCACAAGACTCGATCGCCTCCGCTTGGTTCTCGTGACTACATGGTGTTTGAGAGACGGATGACCGAGACAGAGTCTTCGTAAGCGCTAGCACCTTACGATGGGTGGACCGTACACCTACATCCCCTACATCTGCTAGTCCACCACTATAAGAGTTCGCACGACTTACTCAACTATGCGAGCCCATAATGGCTTGTGGCTGCACACGCAGTTTCTAGTTTGAATAATCTTATGACCCCTTTGAGCACGGGTGGCGGTCCAAGAAAAAACAGGCAAGTCCTCGATAGAAACCAGGTGCCTCAATCCACCCAGATGTGTGTTTAAGTTGCCACCTTAGATAAACCATTAAATTAACAATCTCACATCTGTCATGGATATCACTCACCCAATCCACGTCTACTAGCATAGCATGGCATAATAAGCAACGTAGAAGTAACTCCCAAGGTTTCATAAGTAATACATGTAATAGGTACTACCTCAATCTACTTCCCATCCCACAATTTAATTAGATCCTAATCATGCAAGTTTTTGAGGATTGATCTAATGCATAAAACTAGGTAGTAGAAAAGGTATGATCAAGTGTTACTTGCCTTGCTGACGATCCGCGAAACCTAGAGACTCGAAGTAACAAGCGGCGCACTCCAGGTGATCTATCGCAGACAAACAACAAGCATACAATAAGTACTCATCTAATGCATGTGTAAAACTCGAATAAAAGATCTGACCAGAAAGTTCAACTTAAGAACCCTGGTTGCAATAAGAATCGAATCAAATAAAGCAACGAAAGTCAAACGTCGAAAGAAAATGACTCGGTTCTAGCAATTTGAAACTAGGTCAAAATTTTACAGTAGCAAAACTTTGTTTAAGTTGATTAGTCGGAACGGCGGTTTCGAAACGAAACTCCAGGTGCTTGAATCACCTGATTCCGATAAACGAGCGATCGGAAAATAACGGATTAAATCCGATTAAAAAGAAAAACGACAAACGGTTAAACGAACGGACGTTCGTTAACAGAAACTAACCGGCGAACGCGTTCGTTAAAACGAACGGATCGGTGAACGTTCACTAAATAACTAAACCGAAAAAAATAAACCTATCTAGGGTTTAAAAAAACCGAACAACAAAAGAAAACCGGAACGGTTTTTTTAAAACAAAACCGAACCGGGGGGTGGCGCGGTGGCTACCTCCGGCGAGGTCGCCGGCGGGCACCGGCTCTGTGGGTCGGCTAGGGGCGGCAGGCTCGGAGGGCGGGCACCGGGCGGCGGCGGCTAGGGGCGGCGGCACGGGCCAAGGGCTGCGGGGTTGGGGCGGGCGATCACTTGGGTGGGGAGGAGAGAGGGGAGGTGGGGTATATAAGGAGGGGTTGCTTGGGAGGGGGCAAGTGGGAGGACGAGGAGTCCTCCTCGGACTTGCCTCACCGGGCGGCGGCGGGCTGATGTGGGCAAGGCCGAGGGGAGGCGGTTGGGCGGTGGCGGTTGGGCAGTGGGCCCTTGGCCCAAAGCGGGCGAGGATTTTTTTTATATAAACAGGAAAACGAATTAAAAAAAAATCTAAACGAACTTCAAATTTAATAAAATTAATTTTCCCCGACTCCTAAAAATGAGTCGAACAAAATGAACTTTAATACGGGGCAAAAATGCAAAATTTTAAAATACGCATTTTTTCCTAAAGCAAATAAACTCGAAAAAATTCAAAAATTGATTTATTATTAAATCTTCATTTTCCTAAATTTTGGGAAAGTCATATTATTCCCTCTCTTAATTTTTTTATTGGAAAAATATTCGAAGATAAAATAAATAAATCCGAATGATCCTATTTTCAAAATTTGAGAAAGCTCAAATATGAAAATAATGAAATCTCCAACTCTCTCCGAGGGTCCTTGAGTTGCGTGAAATTTTCTAGGATCGGAAAATGCAAGAAAATATGATATGCATGATGACTTAATGTATAACATTCCAAATTGAAAATTTGGGATGTTACAAACCTACCCCCCTTAAGATGAATCTCGCCCTCGAGATTCGGGTTGGCTAGAAAATAGGTGAGGGTGATCCTTTAGCAAATCTTCTTCTCTTTCCAAGGTGGCTTCATCCTCAGTGTGGTGGCTCCACTGAACCTTGCAAAACTTAATAACCTTGCTGCGAGTAACTTTGTTGGCATAATCGAGAATCTTGACTGGTTTCTCCTCATATGTCAAATCCTCCTTCAACTGAATCGCTTCAAGTGGCACTGTATCTCTTAACGGTACCTCTGCCATCTCGGCGTGACATTTCTTCAGCTGAGAAACATGGAATACATCATGAACTCCTGACAGTCCCTCTGGGAATTCCAGCTTATAAGCAACTTCTCCCATGCGTTGCAAAATCCTGTATGGTCCAACGAAACGCGGTGCTAATTTTCCTTTAACTCCAAAACGCTTAACTCCTCGAAGCGGGGATACTCTAAGATATACTCTGTCTCCAACTTCATATTCTATCGCCTTGCGTTTTGAGTCCGCATAGCTTTTCTGTCTGGACTGGGCTACCTTGAGCCTATCGCGAATCAACTTAACCTTCTGTTCAGACTCCTTAATCAAATCTGGTCCAAACAATCGACGGTCTCGCCTTCCCCCATGATAACGGTGTCCTGCACCTCCTTCCGTACAAAGCCTTGAAAGGTGCCATCTTCAAGCTGGTTTGGTAACTGTTGTTATAAGAAAATTCTGCATACGGCAAATTATCGTCCTAACTAGATCCATAATCTAGTGCACAAGCTCTCAACATATCCTCCAAAATCTGATTGACTCTCTCAGTCATCCATACATCCGTCTGGGTGAAAAGCTCTACTGAATTCCAGCCTGGTTCCCAATGTTTCGTGTAACTGATTCTAAAACTTTGAGGTAAATTGAGTTCCTCTATCTGATATGATACTCCTCGGAACTCCGTGTAAACACACAATTCTGGTCATGTATATCTTTGCCAACTTAGCAATCGCTTATAGGTAGTCTTGACTGGAATGAAATGAGCTACCTTTGTCAAACGGTCGACTATAACCCAAATCGAATCATAGCCTGAACGAGTCCTTGGCAAACCTGTGATGAAATCCATGCCTAGTTTATCCCACTTCCATTCGGGTATTGGCAATGGTTGTAACAATCCCGCTGGCTTCTGATGCTCTGCCTTCACTCTCTGACATACATCGCAAACTGCTACATACTCCGCGATATCCTTCTTCATTCCGGTCCACCAGAACGTTTCCTTCAAATCCAAATACATCTTGGTATTTCCTGGGTGAATCGAATATGGTGAATCATGTGCTTCTTGCAAAATCAACTTTCTGATCTCCGGGTCATTTGGCACATAAACACGGTCCTCAAACCATAGGGTATCGTGATCATCCTCACGAAATCCCTTAGCTTTTCCTTCGCTCATTTTCTCCTTTATAGAGGCAACTTCCTTATCTCGCCTTTTGAGCTTCTCTGATTTTGTCCATCAACGTAGACTGAATCTCCAATGCTGCTACATAGCCTCTCGGAACTATTTCTAAACATAGCTCTCGAAGATCCTCGGCTAACTCCTTGGGTATTCCTCCCATTATTAATGTATTGACGTGGCTCTTACGGCTCAACGCGTCTGCTACAACGTTAGCCTTTCCGGGGTGATAATGCAATCTCATATCATAATCCTTTATTAGCTCCAACCATCTCCTCTGTCTAATGTTTAATTCCTTCTGCGTGAAGATGTACTTCAAACTCTTATGATCCGTGTACACCTCACAATGGTTTCCAATGAGGAAATGTCTCCAGGTCTTCAATGCATGCACAACAGCTGCTAACTCCAAATCATGTGTGGCATAATTCAACTCATGAGGCTGAAGTTGTCGTGAAGCATACGAAACAACTCTTCCTTCTTGCATAAGCACTGCTCCAAGTCCTCGACGTGAAGCGTCGCAATACACCTCATAATCTTTGGTCTGATCTGGCAAAATTAACACTGGTGAGGTAACCAATCTTTTCTTCAACTCCTGAAACTTGCCTCGCAGTCCTCAGTCCATATGAACTTGGTATCCTTCTTCAACAATTCTATCATAGGCTTTGCAATCCTTGAGAAATTCTCAATGAATCTTCGGTAGTATCCTGCGAGTCCAAAGAAACTCCGAATCTCTCCAACTGTCGTGGGTGCTTCCCATTTGGTTACGGTCTCAACCTTTGTGGGGTCAACTGCTATCCCTTCTCCGGATATAACGTGTCCAAGAAATCCAACTTCCTTTAGCCAAAACTCACATTTGCTGAACTTGGCATATAACTGGTGTTCCCTTAGTTTCTCCAAAACCAATCGCAAATGTTCCTTATGTTCCTCTTCATTCTTCGAGACAATCAAAATATCATCTATGAACACCACGACGAACTTATCCAAAAACTCCATAAACACTTTGTTCATCAGGTTCATGAAATAGGCAGGCACGTTAGTCAGTCCAAATGACATAACGGTGTACTCATAAAGTCCATATCTCGTGGTAAATGTTGTCTTAGGTATGTCCTGCTCTCGAATCTTCAACTGATGGTACCCTGATCGCAAATCGATCTTGGAAAACACTTTAGCTCCTTGCAAACGATCAAACAGATCATTTATCATTGGTAGTGGGTACTTGTTCTTGATTGTTACTTCATTTAAACCACGATAGTCAACAACCATCCTTAACGATCCGTCCTTCTTCTCCACTAAAAGTACGGGTGATCCCCAAGGCGAAGAACTTGGGCGTATAAAACCTTTATCCAATAGCTCCTTAATCTGCTTCTTGATTTCCGCCAAATCCTGTGCGGGCATCCTGTATGGTCGCTTCGATATTGGGCCTGTTCTTGGCAAAAGTTCAATCAAAAACTCAATGTCTCTATCCGGTGGCATTCCTGGCAATTCCTCAGGAAATACATCAGGGAAATCTTTTACTACTGGCACCTCTTCCTGCACCACTCCTAATAGGCAATTTACATGAGCTCTCTTCGGCTGATGTCGTGATACATACTTAATCCTTCTTCCTTCTGGTGTTGTGAGCAAAATCGTCTTACTTGCGCAATAGATGTTTCCTCCATACATCGACAGCCAATCCATGCCTAATATCACATCAAATCCTTGGGATTCCGAATGATCAAATCCGTCGGGAACACATGCCTTCCTATACTTAATGGCACTTGAAAACATCCTTGTCTGGCCATATACTCCGCTCCTGGTGAGCTTACTAGCAAAGGGGTTTTAAGAATCCGAGTAGGTAGACTATACTTCTCTACAAATCCCCTTGATATGTATGAATGTGATGCACCGGTATCGAAAGGAACTAGTGCAGTAAATGACTTAACCAAAAACTTACCGATTACTGCATCGGGCTGATCTTCAACCTCCTCCACATCAATGTGGTTCACTTGTCCTCTATTGAAAGGGTTTGTCTTCTTTCCAGAGCTTCCATTGCCACCTTGGCCTTCTGGACAGTCATTTGCATAATGCCCGGTCTTGGAACACTTGAAACAGGTGACATGGCTTAGGTCTTTCCTGGTTGGGGTTGATGGTGTGGTGCGGTTCTGTCCATTGCTTCCTCCATTCCCTGCTCCCATTCTTGGTACCATTATGGTTGTGTGAATTACTTCCTCCGTGGGTATGCTGAAACTGAATTCCTTGTTTAGGGGTATAACGAGGCTTCTGCTGAGCTCCAGAGTTATACTTCCCCTGTCCATACTTCCTCTTGCGATTCTCAATTTGCTGTTGCTTTCCTTCAATCATGAGGGCAAGGTCTACCAACTCCTGGTAGTTATTGAAACTTGCTACCATCAACTGCATGCTTAACTCATCATCCAGTCCTTCCAGAAACTTCTCCTGCTTAGCTGCATCTGTAGCAACGTCATCTGGGGCATAACGTGCTAACTTACTAAAATCATCCACATACTGGCCAACAGTCCTCCTCCTTGGCGTAAATTACGAAACTCACGCTTCTTCATGGCCATAGCTCCTGCTGAAACATGGGCAGTGCGGAAAGCTTGCTGAAACTGATCCCATGTGACAGTGTCTACAGGGTAAGTGGCTGTAAAATTCTCCCACCATGCTGCTGCTGGTCCTTCAAGTTGGTGTGCAGCAAACTTCACCTTCTCTCCATCTGTACATCCTGCAGTGGTCAACTCCCTTCCTACCTTACGGAGCCAATCATCTGCTACTATCGGCTCGGTGCTACTGGAAAATACTGGCGGATTCAGTCTTAAGAAACGTGTCAAGTGATCCGCAGGTGGTGGTGGTGGCGGTGGGTTGTTGTTGTTGTTGCCTTGATTCTGCACCAATGTTTGGATCAAAGTGTTCTGCTGCTGAATCAACTGGGTGACCTCTGGCAGGAAAAAAAATCCGGGGTCGCGTCTCGGAGGCATTTGATGGGTTTAGAAAAGATGAGAGATTAAGAATAGAGTGGGGTCTAAGGAGAAACACTACCCAAATGTATATGAGCAAATGCACACAAAATCACTTCATTCAATTCAAACAAAAGGGCTTACAACGGTCTAGCTATCGCAAAAGTGCGTGAACTAAAAAAAATTACATGGAGGAATTGCTACTAATATGTGGAGGTCATCTACTAATTTGAACCGGTGGAAGACTCCATAATGTCTGCTCCAGCTTCATCTTCAAAGTCGGGTTCACTTGGATCCGAGTCTGTGTCGTCGATGTTGATGTAGTCGTTTGGACAACCGACGTACTGGTCTTCATTCTTGAGTGCCAATTTCTTCTTGAGTTCTTCAATCTCATACTCAAGATCGTTATTGTGTCTTGCTAGAGCTACGATCTCGTCCATGTAGTCCTTGCGTGTAGACTTTAGTTCTCCTTCAAGTTCGATGATCCTTCCCTTCGCATTCTTCAATTCGAGCATATCATTGCACATCTGGTTCTCCTGGCGTCGAATGTGCTGGTTTAACTCCTGGATGAAAGCTGCAATGGATCTATCCTTCTTGGTGCTGACTATCTCCCATTGTTCATCTCGGCGTCCGCAAATCTGATAGATGGTGTCCTTGAGGTCCTCTTGGTAAACTTCTTCAATGCGTCCCATGGTGACATGAGCTGCCATGCTCCTTCCCAGATTCCAGGTTGGTGCACTGAAAACACTATCTATAGGCTTGGTGATTGGGGCGAATGTCCTTCCTGGTACATGAGCTTGAATCTTCCAGTATGCTCTTCAGCAGTGGCGTTGAAAGTCCGGTGAAACTTGGTAGTCCAATGTTCAGGTACTTAGTGACTTCCTTCAAGTGAAATCCAAAAGGTGTGCCTTCATCTGGTTGGGTGTACTTGATCTTCGCGTCCTTCATCCTAAAAGAGTAGAAAAGATGAGGAGTTAGAAATTGAGAAGAGAGTAGTGATCTATGGCTTTAACTTAGTGGTCGTGTCCTACAGTCAGCGTGTGCTCTGATACCATCTCTGTAGCGACCTGACCCGAATGGATCAAGTCTCTGTGCTCAGGCGTCATCCCTGGATCAGTAATGCTGACACCACACAGTACTTCGAAGGATTTATAACAGAGTAGCAATCACACACTTATTACAGCGTTGTCCAAAAGAGGACGTATTACAATAAATATGGCTTAAGGCCATCTAATAACGATAACAGCGGAAGACTTGGAAGATAAGTGAGTCCATCAACTCCATCGGCATCACTGAGTATAGAACCACGACCTAAAACACCTTACTCGTCGTCTGAAAAGTCTGCAACATGAACGTTGCAGCCCGAAAATGGGTCAGCACATGGAATATGCTGGCAATGTAACACATATAGAGTAATGAAGAAATAAGCCGATACTACATGCATATATGGCTGGTGGTAAAGCTCTACGGTTACAGTTTTGCATAAAGCTAGTTTTTCCCTACCGCAAAGGAATAAATTTGTTTAACTATCATGGTGGTTGTTAAACATTGAGAATGGTTGACAGCATCCTCAATCCCAATTAAAAAGTACACATTAAAACCCAATAACATTAATTAGAGTAACATGTTGAGATTCACATGATATTCAAGTACTAGATACTCAAGATGTCCATAACCGGGGACACGGCTAATCATGATTAGTTTATACACTCTGCAGAGGTTTGCACTTTTCCCCACAAGACTCGATCGCCTCCGTTTGGTTCTCGCACTACATGGTGTTTGAGAGGCGGATGAACGAGACAGGTCTTTCGAAGCGCTTAGCACCTTACGATGGGTGGACCGGTACACCTACATCCCCTACATCTGCTAGTCCACCACTATAAGAGTTCGCACGACTTACTCAACTATGCCAGAGCCCATAATGGCTTGTGGCTGCACACGGAAGTTTCTAGTTTGAATAATCTTATGACCCCTTTGAGCCTGGTGGCGGTCCAAGAAAACAGGCAAGTCCTGATAGAAACCAGGTGCCTCAATCCACCCAGATGTGTGTTTAAGTTGCCACCTTAGATAAACCATTAAATTAATAATCTCACATCTGTCATGGATATCACTCACCCAATCCACGTCTACTAGCATAGCATGGCATAATAAGCAACGTAGAAGTAACTCCCAAGGTTTCATAAATGTCTGGTAATAGGTACTACCTCAATCTACTTCCCATCCCACAATTTAATTAGATCCTAATCATGCAAGTGTTTGAGGATTGATCTAATGCATAAAACTGGGTAGTAGAAAAGGTATGATCAAGTGTTACTTGCCTTGCTGACGATCCGCGAAACCTAGAGACTCGAAGTAACAAGCGGCGCACTCCGGGTGATCTATCGCAGACAAACAACAAGCATACAATAAGTACTCATCTAATGCACAGGTAAAACTCGAATAAAATATCTGACCAGAAAGTTCAACTTAAGAACCCTGGTTGCAAAAAGAATCGAATCAAATAAAGCAACGAAAGTCAAACGTCGAAAGAAAGAAAATGACTTCGGTTCTAGCAATTTGAAACTAGGTCAAAATTTTACAGTAGCAAAACTTTGTTTAAGTTGATTAGTCGGAACGGCGGTTTCTAAACGAAATTCCAGGCGCTTGAATCACCTGATTCCGATAAACGAGCGAGAAGATAAACTAGATTGAAGATTGGATTTGAAATCGAGATCGGAAAATAACGGATTAAATCCGATTAAAAAGAAAAACGACGAACGGTTAAACGAACGGACGTTCGTTAACAGAAACTAACCGGCGAACGCGTTCGTTAAAACGAACGGATCGGTGAACGTTCACTAAATAACTAAACCAAAAAAAACCGAACAACAAAAAGAAAACCGGAACGGTTTTTTAAAACAAAACCGGACCGGGGGGTGGCGCGGTGGCTACCTCCGGCGAGGTCGCCGGGCACCGGCTCCGTGGGTCGGCTTAGGGGCGGCGGGGCTCGGGCGGGGCACCGGGCGGCGGCGGCTAGGCGGCGGCTACGGGCGGGCAAGGGGTCATGGGTTGGGGGCGGCGGCGTTGGGTGGGAGGAGAGAGGGGGTGGGGTATATAAGGAGGGGGTTGCTTGGGGAGGGCAAGCGGGGAGGAGGAGGACTCCTCCTGGGACTCGCCGGGCGGCGGCGGGCGGCTAATGAGCGCGGAGGGAGGCGGGCAGGGGCGGTTGGGCCGGCTGGGCCCTTGGCCCAGGCGGGGCGCGGGATTTTTTTTTATATAAACACAAAAACAAATAAAAAAAAATCTAAACGAACTCCAAATTTAATAAAATAAATTTTCCCCGACTCCTAAAAATGAGTCGAACAAAATGAACTTTAATACGGGGCAAAAATGCAAATTTTTAAAATACGCATTTTTTTCCTAAAGCAAATAAACTCCGAAAAATTCAAAAATTGATTTATTATTAAATCTTCATTTTTCCTAAATTTTGGGAAAGTCATATTATTCCCTCTCTTAATTTTTTTATTGGAAAAATATTCGAAGATAAAATAAATAAATCCGAATGATCCTATTTTCAAAATTTGAGAAAGCTCAAATATGAAAATAATGAAATCTCCAACTCTCTCCGAGGGTCCTTGAGTTGCGTGAAATTTTCTAGGATCGGAAAATGCAAGAAAATATGATATGCATGATGACTTAATGTATAACATTCCAAATTGAAAATTTGGGATGTTACAATTACGAGGCTAACATGTGCAGTGATGCTACATAATCAAACATCTATGAAAGTAAGTATGGTCATACAGGGCAAGAGGTACTCACAAGAGCAATGCAGTGTGCAGTATAGCTATGAGATTTTGTGGTCCCTTGAGAATGGATGTTCTTCTGCTAACAGTTTTCATACAAGTGAGACATTAAGGCAAATGCAGAAATGTACTTCAAATTGTGATGTGATATCATAGGCAGTACCTTACGCTGCAGCCGAGACCAATGTGTAACAGGATTATTCCAGTCACCGACGGATAAATGTAGCACCGGAGACTTTACAGAAATTTCGCTCAGAGGCTTGCCATCGAAGTGCGCTTGCCTCAGGTAGGAAGGATACTTCATCAACGAGTGCTTGAAAAGCGCAACCAACCCTTGCTCGTCATCACAATCCAGTTTGCTCCTCGCCTATTTAAAAGAATGAAATCTTGTGTCTTCATCGTGCCAGAAACATATGCAGTGATGACCATGAATAACATTAGTACAAAGATTACGCGTAAGTTGCGGAGGAAGACGGAAATTGTTACGTACTGCGGTATAGTATTTCCATGAAGGAAAGATGCGCACAAAGTTCCTGACAACAACATAAGCTTCGTCTTCTAAACTGGGAAGAAATGGAACAGCGGTACTATTTGCTGCAATTGGGGCTCTCTCTAGTTCGAAAAGGGATTTGGCAACTGGATTTGGCGTACTCTTTGCTGGAATGGGGGTTTTGCGTCGTAGAGCTGGTGCTATGTCAACTGGCATAATCATACTGTTTGTTGCAGTTGGGGTCTGCTTAGTTGGCGCATTTTGTGGGTCAGGTGATATTGCAACTACACCTAATGGGCTATTTGATTTATCAGGTGCCACTACCTTTTCCAAATACTTTGCTTGTGCTCCTCCATGATCAGCAATCGCCCTCTTCCTTTTGAACGTCTGATACACAAGAACATCATTTGAATGGATAAATATGGTATGATGACGATGGAATATGTCTTGAAAATGGATAGGCAGGGCGTATTCACATACACGATGTGTAAACTAAGCTAATGGCAGTTCAACAAAGTAGAAGCAATGCAAAGCATTAGATGCAAGATATGTGCGAGCAATGTAACCTTAGAAAGTTAGAGCAAGTACCTTGATGGGTGAATAAGATAGGGCATCTTCCTCTGACTCCTCCACTAGGGAGCCACATTGACTTACGTCTTCCTCTAGCTCAGAATCACTGTTAGGATCATATTCTGAGCATGAGTCTGTAGGTGGAGAGCGTTTGCATTGCATTGCATCCAGACTTGATTTCAGTCCCTTAATGCCAAGTTTGACATCCATGGCATTGTTCTGCTTTATTCTTTTCATGTGCGAAAACTCATAATCATTATGATGCTGTTTAGAATCTGAGATTCATGAAAACATAAAAAGTAGTCAGATTATCTATGAAATGCATTGCGGATTCAACTTGGAGAGTGTCTCCCTATAAACCCCTGCATATGAAAAGTTCACCTCCCCAACCGTGCTGACCAGACCACACACAGAAATACAAACCCCTTATGTCTCTATAACAGGCAGGCACACATTTCAAAACTGAAGTAGGAACATTAGAATCTTAAGAAATTCGTATTTGAACAAATAAACTAAGCAATTATTAGTGGCGTAATGTTTAGCTTCAAGGGTGGAGTGTTGGTAGTGCGACACAAAGCAAGTAGGCAGATTGTATTCCATGTAAAAGATCTAAACCTATGTAAAAGCTGGAAATGACACTTTCTTTCTATACAATGAAGTGTTCGTTACCCACACATGATGGAAGAGATCGCATAGAGAAATACTATTCACTCATGTCTATGGTTCTAGTATTCAGAAACAGGGTGGTCCACCCTAAAAGAATATTGACAACAAATATGACAAGGCAAGCATAGATGTAGTGAATCAATCATTTACTTGTGAGCTTATTACGACAAGTATGCAGAATTGTAACTACAGTAAGAGACCGTCCAAAATCTAAATGAAGAAGTTTGTCTAGCACTTATTGTTTGCAACTAATCGACGTGAATAATTGGATATTATATCGAATGAGTAAGAAAGACAAGTAAAATTGTCAACAAACCTGGCTTGCAGTAGTAATCTGGGTCAATGTCACTACGAGCAACAATCCAAAATGACTAGTTTCTGTTCCGAGGGCCGGAATTTTGAAAACCCTGTGAACTTTAGAGGTACTAAAGATTACCGAAATACATCTGAACCATTAAGTGTAGGTAGCACTGTGCACACAACAAACCCTAATGGCAGTCCTGCCTAAAGAGTAATGAATCAATTAGAAAATGGGTGATGAGGAGTGGTTGCTGAGTGTTGAGGACGTATCTCAGGATAAATCGGGTTGGCTTGGTGGGTGCTGCACGCCTGAGCCCTGAACGGACTGGGAAGGTAGGCACGGCGGCGCGCCCGGGCAGCGGTGGCGCTGTTGGGCGAGCGGCTCCTGGCCTCCTGTTAGTCCGGTGTCTCCTCCTAGAGTCAATTCGTCCGGGGACGGCAAGTCGCCAGCGAGGCAGGCGGCTGGGGGTGAGTAGAGATCGGAAGCGCGCAGCAGAACAGAGGGGAATTAGGGCCTGGGATGACCCAAAATCCCAGGGTGGGTCGGCCCACCGTGGGCACCTTGTAGAGATACACACCTGAGCAGCGAACATGCATTCTCGAAACTAATTTAGGAACATTTAGCTGACCAATTAAACAACTCTGTTTTAATAATATCAGATTCGTATTTGAACAACTAAGCTTGTTTAGCTTGATGGGTGTAGCAGTGTTATTATGACACGAAGCACGATTACGATCGTATAGTGATCATAAAAGGGGGAAACTCTAAGCATATTTTTTTAGCAAAAGAGGGTTTCCCCTCCGATTTCTGTTAAAGAAACCACCACGGAACCAATATGATCAATTAAACCCTAAGCATGATCAATTAAACCGTATTATGGTTGTGCCATGGCAGATTCAAGCTGCAAACCGGAGAAATGATATTTAGCATCCATTGTTTGCTTCGAACTAAGAACTAAATTCTAAGGGCTAAAAAGAAAGTAGAGTAACCAAGTTAAGATCGATTTTCTGGTTGAGATAAAAAAGTTGAGGAGATATGAAGTACCACCTCTCTTGCGGCGCCGTGTAGGCATCGAGGGTGCGATGGCTGTCGATGGCGTTGAAGCAGATCTATGACGGTAGACAGGTGCATCGGGGGATAAGTCCTGTTGCGGTGGAAGAGAAGGTCGTGTGAGCGGCCCCGGCAAAGAGGACGACGGCGCCGATGAAGTGATAGGACGCGATGCAAGGCTATTGGTCCATCGCCATGGATGAGAAACGACCATCTCTACCAGTGGACGACGCGGTCTTGGTAGGCGCTCTGGCATAGTGGAGGACGGTGGCGATGGATGTGGTGGAGGACGGCGGCGATGGATGGGGTGGCGGACGGAGGTTGGTGTGGGGATGGGGTGTTCTAGCGCGGATGGTGTATGAATGGGAAAATGGAGGGAGAGGTACGGGGAACCATGTTTTTGGGACGCGCCTGTCTGAAATATGGGAAAGTTACGAACTTAGCCCCCGTTTAAAATTTGGACGTCTCGTCGGTTGGGGATAGGACGGTAATCTCGCATCTCGCCAATATTTGCCCAGAGCGATTTCGGGCAAGGAGAGGGTGGTTAGCGCCCATGGTTGGCGCCCACGGTGTATGAACGGGGCTGACAGGTAGGACGGTTGTGTCACGTCTGAGTGAAGTTACAAACCTGCCCCTATTGAAAATATTGGCCTACATCGATTTCGGCCGAGTCGAGTTTGTTTTGCCGCCCACCGTGTATGAATGAGGAATGGAGGGAGAAACAGAGGTCTTTCGGACAATCTTGAATCAAATGTGTTTTGCCGCCCATGTTTGAAGCCCACTGTGTCGGAATGGGCTCAGAGGCGGTCGTGTCACGTCTAATTGAAGTTACTAACCTACCCCTATTTAGAGCAGTGGAAATCGGGCCGATGGATTGTCCGTGTAATGGGTAGACAGTAATTTCCATCTCCCAAACACTTGGCTTTGGGCAGCCCGGCGTGGGAGTGGACATTTCTTTGCTTCTTTGAATTTTGGGACAATAAGCATCCACGTTTACCACAGCAACTAAATTCGAATCCATTTTGTATTCCTATATGAATCTTTATAAATCATTCTATGTGTTTTTATATATCTTCAAAAGGGCGACAAAGATGTATTCCAACATCATATATGAATATGGTTTACAAATGCCGATACTCAAATTCAGAAACTAGAATCCAGTTTAAGGTGAATTCGAATATTTGGAACACTTCATGTCCAACTCAAATGTCACATGCAGCATAATGTGTACTCCCATTTAGATATGTACACAAGAGATGTATCAAGATTCAAATACCGAATCAACCAAGAGTACAGAACTAAGAGACATATAAACACTTATAGAGTATATGGATCAATAATATCAACTAACATACATAAGCCAGGCCGCTGTACTTTTTTTGGCTACAACAACATCCTTTTTTAGCCAAAGCATCTTGGCCCTTTCGGATCGTGCCACTTATGGTCCATCTATACTACTACTATTGTTGAATGCACATTCAGCCCGATTGGCATATTTGTAGGTGCGCACAACAATCCAAATGAAATGTCTCCGAGTCTTATCAATTAATACAGACTTGTGCTCAAATAAAATTACAAACCAAAAAACAAAAAAAACAATTATTACATGATCTCTAAAACAGGCACACTGCAACTTCTTTTTCGCTTACAAGGTTGTACGAAGGAGTCCATGGCATCAATTGCTTGGATACGCAGTCCCAATACTTCTTTCTTCCCACACTCCATGGGTAAGTCGAATGGTTAATCTGGTAGTATGGTGCGTCCTTGATATGTTATATGAGGACGTGTAGTTAGACTAGTTGTAGCCAAACACATCACACTGGCTTTTACTGTATATTTCATGCGATTACTTTTGGCATATCGAGATCTAAGAAATCTGCAATAGGATGAAAAGACTAGCATCCTTCACATTATTGGCGAACTCAGTTCATAGAAATAAGCAATTCAACCATTCTGTTGGTAAAACAAAAGTGCCACTGGAATATTTTTCACTATCCAATCATACACGCAAAAGGGGCGACGCCACCATAGGGGCTGGTATGGGCGGCCGCCTCAGGTGGCTGGAAAGTGTGCACCTAGTTTGAGTCGTCCAGGTTGGCCCATGCTAGTTTTGTTTGTCCCAACGCACGAGCAGGCAATGTAAAAAATGAAGAAAAATGTTTCAATTTGGATGGGCCAATAACATAAGTGCAAGGCAGGCCCTATAGCAGGCTTGCGGCCCAAACGAGCGCCTCCCATATCGATCGACAACACGAAAAATCCTAATTCAATCGCTCCAGCCTCCAGTCTGGTTGGCTCCTAACCTAGTCGCCGCTGGACAGCCAACACAGCACTTCCTCGCGCTCTCGTTGGAGGGCGGTCGCCGGGCTTCAAGCGAACGGAAGGACAAGAAGATGAAGATCCAACCCTGGGTGTAGCCTGCGTGGGAGGCAGCGGCGGGAGCACGGGCATGGCATCGAGCTTGCGCAAACGGACAGTAGCATGCGCAACGAGCAGGTACATCACATCCCTTATTATATCTAATTCAACTCTTCAATTTCTGGCCAATAGTTAAACCTGACAGTGTTGTAAAACTGCTTGTATGTAGGGAATCTATGAGAAAATGAAACCAATTTCTACTTATTTTATAACTCCCCCAATCAATACTGAACTAACTGAATCTGATGTATCTAATCAAGTTTCCGGTGCAAACATACAAGCTCATGTTGTTCTTGAGCCTGAAGTGTCTAATGAACAGACTGCTAATGAAGGATTTGATGCAAACATTTTACATGCTCCTGGTGATGAACATATAGTGTCTAATGAGGGATCTAATGCAAGCATTTTGCAAGCTCATTAAAGGATTTAGTGTCTAATGATGATCTACTATGTTGAGAGAGACAGAGATTTGCAGGCATTGATGACAAGCAAATTATAGTGCATTTTCATAGCTTGAGGAAACATTGAGGCCATCTACCAGGAAGTCCCCGTATCATGACAACATAGCATAAATACTTTTCTATTCTGTTGTTTGAAACTATTGGCATAATTGTGCAGGATAGATATATTGATATGCAGTTTGCGCACTGGTTGTACGTGCAATTACACTTCGATATTTTCAGCCAGAGAACGGATAATTCAAGCAGGTACAGACCATGTTTGTAGTCCTTGTAAACCATGTTGCATTTTGTGTTTTTGGTGCTTGCGTCATTTAGTGTTTATAATCTGAACTACTTTGGATCATTAGCTGGTTTTCAAAGTGCATGTAGCTTCACATTTCTCAAGTTATGTTGATTTCCGGAGTGCAAGTGCCTTCGTATTTTTTAACTTAAATATTCGCCCCTAGTAACTTACGCTAGATCGTTGTACAGGCTCACTGCAGCTCTGATTGCGCTTGGGATGTTCCATGTACAAGTCCATGTTACCACTTGCTTGGATGTGCAGGCCTTGTGCTCCTTGCACCCCCCTCTGCATTTTTGACACGGCGAATGGTTGATCAAATAAGAGGAATCGACCTTGATGTTGTACCAGAGGATAGATACGTACGAGGTTATACGGGTGTGCAGGATGTGTACCAGATCCCGTAGCGCCGTCATGCTTCGCTAAAAAATGGATTTGTTTGTTTCAGATGATATCTCCATAAGAAATAAGAGTTAATGTCAGAGTTGCATAGGTGTGTAAGCTAAGAGAGCACTGAAAGGATATCCAAACATCGTCGGAACAGTGCACAAGGGAGTGATGTGTGGATACCTAGTTCGGGGCGGCGTTTGGGCATGCTCGCCTAGCTAGAGTGCGGGTCACTTCAGAACCGTTGAGGGTGATGCGCTGGCGTTGGCTGGCCGCTCATGGATGCAGATCTTGAGTGGCAGCGGAGCGCTATGATGCGGTGGACGAGACCGTTGGTGAAGCCCCAACGGCCTTGGGGGCGGAGGTGCGATGATGTGCTCGGTGAAGTAGCCCCGTTGAGCTAGGAGACGGCGTCGGTGAAGCGCACCTGATGCGGTGGAACTCGGTGTCTATGAGGCACATCGGTTGCGGCGGCCGACGTTGTCGGTGGACCACCCAATGCGGTTGACAAGGGCATAGATGAGATAGCTCCGGTGCGGTGGTGAAGCGCGACCGTCGTCTTCGTCGTCGTCGTCCGGCACAGAGGTGGGGAACGGTGGGGAAAGAGACGAGACGAGGGGCGATTCGAGGGTTGGCGGCGAATTAGGGATTTGAGCAATCTGGGTGCGGAAGGGGACGGTGGAGAAGAGAGATTTTGCAGGGCTGGAATTGGGGCCGCCAGATATTTCAATCCAAAACGTGGAAGCGCGAACTTATATTGTCGTCGTCCTTTTTTTGGGGGGAGGGGGTTGAGTGGCTGGGTGCTACGCGTCCGTCCGACACACGCGACCACCCCGACATGACTATGCTTTGGTGCCTTAAGGCACCTTCCTTTGTGTCCATGACATGTGGGACCAACAGGTTGCTGGCCGACATGTCAGTCACCCAAAGGCAGTTGCCTTTAAGGCACTGAAGCAGCGTCCACCCCGACACGACCCTCGTCTGCCTGGTGCACCTACATTTGATAATGCAAACAAATCTTCTTTCATTTGCAAACGAATCTGTACATATTACCATGGCCGTGTTTTCCTTGCAATAATTAGTCATTCGAAACGAGATACTCCATCCGTTCACTTTCGTAAGTCGTTTCAGACAACTTAAAATGAACTGTTTTGCACATTGTTTGAAATGTCTTCAAGGTCTTATAGAAGTGAACAGAGGGAGTACCATAAATTAATTAATGAGGAGTTATTTGAAAAAAAAATCAAAACGGTACCCACGCTAACATGGATTAGAGTGTGTGTCACATAATTAGTTATTTGAATTAGAGTGTGTGTCACGTAGTTAGATTTTTGAATTAGAGTGTGTGTCACATAGCAATCTCAAATTCTAACGTGGATTTCGCATTTCACTGTATCCACGCTCCTTTTTTAATACAAATTCATATGTATATGATGAACTCCATGGTAGTGAGAAAACTTTTGGATGGATTCAAACATATGACCTACAAAATAACAACAAATTGAGTCAATGTCAACTGTTCGAAACTTAGTATGGCACGAATTCGAAATAATTACCCAGATGTTCGGTCCTCGGTTCAAATCTTACAATGTAAACCGAATTGAAACATCGATATTAAGTCTCGTACTATTTACATTCAAATGTTGTTTTTAGCCTCCCCCCCCCCCCCCGCACAAACGCTACATACTTCCTGTATCGTTCAATCTTCCTCTCCAAACCATCTTAGGAAGCTATCGGTTTACAACACACGTTCATTCTTTCTCCCCATGTTTCGATCTCTAAGTCTCTCAACTACACAACCCCTTTTTCCACTCTGTTACCAAATGTATTTACCTCACACACCCTTCATTGCACCCCATGCCGAGCTCTCTCTCTCTCCCCCCTCTCCCTCTCACCCTCTCGCGCTAAATACATGCATTGCCTATCTAGCCCCCCAGCCTCTCGTGCGCACACAAGCACGTTGTATATCTAGGTCACTCTCTCGAGACTGTCTCACTCTTTCTTCCGCACGGCGGGCCACACTCGCTCAATCTCGCTCTCTTTATCTAAGTCTCGTTTAACCTCGTTTTCTTTCACACACAAATGATATATCTCCCTCTTCGGGCCTCGATCGACACACTCTATACTCTCTCACGCAGATTGTCTATCTAGGTCAGTCCATCCAAGCCGCCGCCACTCTTTCGACCTCATGGTGGGCCACGCTCACTCATCTCTCTCTCTCTCTCTCTCTCTCTCTCTCTCTCTCTCCGTATGTCTCGATTGACCTTGCTCTTTCTCGGACAAAAACGATATATCACCATGTTTGAGCCCAATTCGACCTATTCACATTGTATACTCTCTCACGCACATCGTCTATCTAGGTCACTCTCTCCAACCCGTCTCACTCTTTCGATCGCACAGCGACCCTATGTGATCGGTTGACCTTGCTTCCTCCCATGAACAAAATATATCTACACGTCTGTGACTGGATCATCTCTCAAGCTCTATCTTACAGCCCTCACCCTTGCCAAAAGCTCAATCGGACAATATCTCTCCAGAGCATATATATTTGTTCAATGAATGTCGGACCACACTCACTTTGTCTCTCTATCTATATGTCCTCTTGATTGACCTCGCTTTCTCACACCGTATCTTCCACGCGTTGAAGCTACTACCTCTCCATCCCCCGCAAAGCCGGAGCTATTTAATTTGTAGGGGCACTCCAACCTTGGATTAATTTGTGTAGGCATTTATTCCGTTGGTTTAGATTATATTTTCGTAGCATTCGCCCACAACTACTCCAAACACCGTTGCAACCCACGCAAATCCCTAGTTGATTTCCCTCCTGCTCGGTCATCGCTCTCTCGCACGTCCTTTCTCGCATTCAACGTCGCACCATGGTATTATCGAAAAAACTATGTTGTTCTCTTTAATTATTATAAATAACCTACAAAACTACACACCGATAGTCCACTTGGAATGGAACAAATTTCGATCCCCAAATTAAAGTGCAACAAACTAAACACCGAGGGGCCCACATGTCATGAAACAAATTTGGACCCATATACAAATTAAAAAATAAAGGACGAGGATCGAACATGTGACCGGGCCTTCAAGCCGCACGTCAATAGGCAACATAAGTAGAATAGCAATGTTTGTTGTACCCCCTTTGTTCACATAATGTCTTTATATTACCACAGCCTAATTAATGGATAACATGTAATATTATTTTAGTACTATTCGCCTTCACTTACTGGTGGGTTCCATGTGTGCTCTCTCTCTCTCTCTCTCCTCCCCTTCTGCGTTTAGACGCACGGGCAAACAGGAAGAACTCGCGGGCGATGTTGCCGTTGACCATATCTGGACGCGTTCACAAGTCATGGCACCAGTTTCACGTACTAGCAGCACTAGTCAGTGTGTACGTGCAATGCACGTTAATTTGGAAGTATATTAAGTGCATGCGGATATTAACTAATAGGATATCATTTGTGTGTTGTCATGTGATTAGCACTACTTTTGGCATGAAATTAACTGCACGCTAAACGTGTTGAGTGCTCGACATTGAAGCAGTCTAGGCCATTGGATGACAAGGAATACATGTGGCTTGATGACGTTTTATATTTAATTTGATACGGCTCTAGCAGAACATTCAATAAATCAAACCATACTTTTCGTTCAGTCTGACTCCAACTTTAAATTATACGACAATCAATATAAAATAAAAGTTTACGATAAACTTTCGGATTTTAAGCATGGCAATCCGAACGTTTTTCATGGCAAATTTAGATTACGCGGCGGCGGCGAGGGCGTCTCGCAGTGGGAAGCGGCTCCTCTGCCGTGCTCTGTGTGTCGTCGAGCCACTGACCGACGGCGACCGCGATGTCTTGCGCCGTTGTTGGCGTACTCCTAAATGTTGGCCTATCTTCAAGGAAGGCCAAAATGTTCTGGACTTCGGAGCGAGTCAACTGGCGCGAGGAGGCGACTGACATTGGTGCAAGGAAGCGGTCGACGGCGGCCATCCATGCCGCTGAGGGGGGCATTGGCACCCGTGCGGGGACAGGCGCTGTCAACAGCGCGGTGGAGACATTCGTGTGCACGGGCACCGGCATGGGCGCGCTCGATTACTGCAGCGCGTATCTTGTTGGCAGGTGCACGGCACCGCAGCGGGCGTACGCGTCGATTACGCGACGCATCGCTTGGCAGGTGCACGGGCGCGTGAAAGTCTGCGGGGATCTCATGGAACCCCGTGGCATCAAGCTCGGCGACAATGTGCGGCTCCCAGCCCATCAATGCCGCAGGGATGGCGGCCGGTCGAAGCGGCAGGGCCGGAGCAGGGAGCGGGGACAGGTGCGGCGTCTTCCCGCAAGGCCAGTTCAAGATCGACCCATAGCGCCTTATGTTCTTGAGACTCCGGCTGGGTGTCTTCCTCAGGAAACTGGAACACTAAGGGCAGACCATCGTGATTCGGCATGGCGTACGTTTAGGTCAGGCTAGTTGGAGGTGGACGACAGGAGAATCGGAGAGGAAGAGAGAGGATTGTAGCGATATCGGGTAGTGCGGGGTTGATTTAAAACTACGGCGCCGGAGACATTAAAAGTGGGAGCAGTTGGGAGGTCAAAGGGCTCGCCTCCCGGTGAGTCTGCACAGCGGTCTGCTCGCACGCCTCCCGCCGACTCACACGCTTGCTGGGATGGCACCTGCCAATGAGAAGCGGGGACTCGTGGCGGCACGTAAACGCCCACGGTTTCAATAGTGAAATCGTTTTCCTTAACGTGACAGGTCTTTGTTCCAAAATACCTTTGCTCTTCATTTGTGCAACTTGTCATAAGCAGCTTGTCTCGAATTGAAGAAAAAACTTACGAAGTAATATTTGTGCCATATCATGTGACCATGCTCAGTTTCAAGAATTTATGCTCACTTTTGGAGTTTCTGAAATTTAAGATCCAGGATTCGGAACAATATCATAACCTGCATCATGCAATAAATTTTCAAGCCGCACATCTGTCCTGTTGTATTTCTTAAGAAAGATTTGGTCAAACATTTTGCTTAGATACACTTCAGACAAGTTATATATGCAGAGTAAAAGGATAATCCTCCGTGCAGTGCATTGCACGATATATTAACTCAAGTACTAGGCACGAACAAACGGGCTCAATTATGTGCTCATCCTGGTGTAGTAGTAGTAGTACTAGGCAATGCAGTTGACGGGTGACCTTAACGAGCGGTGACCGAGGGAATTGAACCGTGCTCGGCATTGTAGGTAACGTTTTCTAGTTACTAAAGCATCCCTCTGTTGTTCATCGGTAATCATTATGGACCGGGGACATGAGGGGAATTTCCTAGGGCTGGAATTCTGGCCGCCAGATATTTCGACTTGAAACGCCGAGGCTCGACCGGGTTGGGGTTGCCTAATGTGCGTGCCACGCACGCCACCGAAGGACACGAGCCCGGTTTTTTTAGGATCAACACGAGCCAAGGTCTGGCTGGTACGCCGTTGGGTCCTACCATTCGAGAATACGAAAGGAACCTTTTAAATTGCCATACGAATCTATGTGTATTACAATACCCGTATTTTCCTTGCAAATACTAATCTCAACGTCGTAATTGATTTATGACGAGTCATTGAATTAGAGTGAGTTTGTGATATAGTGATCTCAACGTGGATTTCACATTTCATGGTATACCTAGTAAGTTTTCCAATGCAGATTCAAATTTAAAAGATGAACAATACGGAGGTGAGAAAACTTTGTATGTATCAAGCATATGACCACACACACAGAGAGAGAGAGAGAGACACACACACGCACGAACACAACAACAATCCAATAAGTATAGTGCATCTATTTTTCCAAACCATGCATGTATGACACGAATTCAAAAATACTCCTTCTATTCCTAAATACTAGTCTTTTAGAGAGTTCAACAAGTGACTACATACGGAGCAAAATGAGTGAATCTAGACTCTAAAATATGTCTATATACATCTGTATGGGCCAGTCCATTTGAAGCCTCTAAAAAGACTAATATTTAGGAACGAAGGGAGTAAAATGTAAGACACCCATGTTCCTCAGTTCAATATTTAAAATGAACATGAAACTGAAACATGAATATTAAGTCTAGTACTACAGTACATGCAAATGTTGTGTTTAGGCGGAGCTATGATTGTCGGGGGTCAACCCCTCGACATTAGATAAAATTGTGGATCTCTGTTTAGGGTTGTTTAGATTATATTTGTCCCCACCCTCCCAACCACCGATTGGTTGTGCACCCCCACCCCTCCTCCTCGGAGAATATAATGTGCCCCATCCCTTAGATGCTATATGCCGACACGAGTTGCTTGGAGCTTGTAGATCTGAGATATAGCAGCTCACATGATGTGTCTTAATATTTTGCAGAAACCTTGATGAGTTTGAGAATTGCACACAATTTGTACAAAAACTACTTAGATGCCCTTTGATCCAATATCCAACGACCTCGAAGCTCGTACCACCATAGCATCTAAGATGAAGGAGGACATCATATTATCCTGTGTGTAAGAATATCATGTGCTACCACACCTTAGATGCTTTGGTGATACAAGCTCTTCGGAGGCATTGGATTTGTGACCCAACACCTCCTGGGTGATTCGAATTGTTTTTTCCAGAAAAGCCCCAAAAGAGTTCGGCCACTGCTTACAAGCACAAAGACTGCTCAGATGCCATTGGATCTCAGATCAAACGACCTCCAAGCTCATATCACGTAGCATCCAAGCTGCGATAGCACCTTATGTTTTATCGCACGGGAGAGTATGAGGTGCTCCCGCACCGTAGATTCTATGGTGATACGAGTTCACTGAGATCTAACGGCCCACAGTAGGAGGTTTGAATGTTTTTGCAATATACGGCTGATAGAGTTTGGGAAATGCGCAGAAAGTACAAGTACTACGCATGTGCCATCTGATAACTGATCATACGACCTAGATGCTCATATCACCGTAGCGGATAATTAAGCTATGGGGAGCACCTAATATGAGCACCGGGGAGCCGTTGGATCGAAGATGCAGAGGCACACACAAGGCATGAATTTTCTATTTGCAAAAAAAACCTTTGGAGAGTTTGGAAATTGCGCATAATTACAAAGACTACTCCCAAGCCATTGGATCTCACTTCCAACGGTGTAAAAACTCGTATCACCATAGTATCTAAGCTGCGGGGTGGATGTGATATTCTATGCCGGTGTCATTTTTGTTCGTAAACTTGCAAAATACGTGTAACTTGTGTCGTTACTTATCTAACCACGCAAAGTGTTTGTTCAAAAAAACATCCTACACTGAAATATCGGAACAACACATGGGGTCCCACTTGTCATTAACCAAATTTGGACCTAAAACTAACAAATCTGAAAGATGAGATTGAATCGGCAACCTGGACTACAAAGCGTAAGTTGATAGCCTGAAAAAGCGAGCGGTTGTTGGCTTTGTCCCATAATTTGATTTTAAAGAGTACTTGCGTTGAGTAGAGTAGAGGAGTGCCTCGTCAACAAGTGCATGACCGTTGCCTCACTTCTCGGTGGGTCCTGTGTCTGCGATCTCAATCTCTTCTCGCCATCATCTAACCTTTGCACGGGCACACACGAAGAGCGGCGCTAGCTTGCCGTGGTGTTATTACAACTAAGAAAAAGCTTGGAAAAATAGAAGAATCACCTAGAACAAGAGACGTTGTGGCTGGTCGAGACGGAGCTAACCACATCTATCCTCCGGTACCACGTTTGCATGATGAAGCTGTGTGGCTAGTGGGGTGTTTTCGAATCGATCGGTTGGGTCCCAAGGTCGAACCATAGGTACTACGTCTGATACAGTATATTGTTACACACAAATTTTTCCTCCGTGCCGAGACGTGGCACACACTACCGCATGGTTTCGGGGTCCTCCCGGGTGGTGCACGCATATATTCTTCCTGACGTGGGACGCCCTACCGCGCGTTTTCTGGGTCCTCCTTGGTCGTAGCGCCGAAGCAAGTAAATGAGTCGTCAAATCACGAAAGACCACCTTTCCCGCCGAGTACATCAGTGAAGCACGGTGGCTAGCTAGTTGGGCTAGTTCGACCGATTAGCTAGGCCACAGCCACATTTGTTTTTTCACCCCTTTTTTTATCTACTCTCCGGCATGTAATTTTAAATATCCACCGCGGCGTTGCTCTGGTGTTTGGGTGCGGCAGGATTTTTAATTTTTGATTGACGGGAGCAGGCGCGGCAGGATTTTAAATTTTTTGATTGACGGGAGCAGGCGCGGCAGCAATTAGTCACGATGACTCCGCCTGTAAAAACCCACTGCTCCCTGATGTGAGAAGTCGTCGACTGGTGTTTTACCATGGTGAAAACCAAAAGATTGCCTGCACCCTTCGCCTTCCCATAGATTGCATTGCCTTTCAGCCGTTTCGCCCCCTTTTCTTCCTCTCCCCATTGCTTCTACCTGGTGCCATGGCGGCGCAGCAGATCATGGAGTCCGAGGTGAGGCGCCTGACACGGGAGCTCCATTCCAAGGATGCGGAGCTCAGGGCCAAGGACGTGGAGCTCCGTGAGCTCAAGGAGGAGAGGAGTGCCATGCTCCTCTGTTATGTGCGGGAGTTCACGAAGCTTCACAAGCGGCAGGCGTCCACCACAAAGATGCTCAAGGCGTCGGCAGCATTGCTGCAGAAAGCGGGAGATACAATAGGCCGTCAGGGGAGCCGGCTAGAGCGCGAGCGGGCCGATCATGACGAGGTCCAGGATCACCTCAGCCACTTGGTGACCCAAGTTGCCACACACGTGTTGCGGCTGCGCGATGCCTACCGTCGTGCCAGCGTGACGATGCCGGCCGTCGGGCTAAACTTGTTCGACCACCTAGTCGACTTCAACGAGCTGCGGCTTCCAGACCTGGTCTCCTTCTTCACCTATATCTTCGAGGAGCTGAGTCGTCTCCGTGCGATGGTGGGGGCTGAGATGGACAAGGAGGGGTTGCGGGCTGCCTTCGCCGTTGCCGGGCGAATCCTTTCAGGGCTACGTCACCGGAATGCATTTGTGCCATTGGACGCCATCTTTGACGAGCTGGCTCCCGTCGGCCAGGAGCGGGCTCTGCGGGCGGTTGCAACCTGCATCACCAACGTCGTGCGCCTCGAGAAGCAGAGGGACTTCGGTGGTGTTTAGGCGCCCTCTGCATGGGCATGTCCATGTCTCGGCGCAATATGACCGTTGGATCAAACTCAGACTGTGCAGATCAGTCACTGTAGCACAAAACGTGTGGGTGTGTTTGGTTGCATTCTTATCTCAATATAGTTGTTTCCTCTTCGTGTATTTTTGTCAACCTACTAGTGTGGACTCCTGCACCCTTCATGCAATCTGCCAAACACCTAAAAGTGGGTCGAGAAGGGAACTTTTGCTCCCATCCCGTGCACCCTTCATACACCTCGCCTAACACTATTTGTGCTTCATATGGTTCATGTTTCGTGGAGTACTGTAGCACCGTAATCTCCATGCGCTGTGGACCTAGTTCTGTTAACGTTGATCTCACCGTTCATTCTCGACCGGACAGTCGAAAAAGCGGTACTATGTTACATATAGGAGTAGTTGACATGCGCAACATCATTTATTATCGTCATATTTTACTACACTAGCAACAAGATTGTGTAGTACTGACGTATGAACCACTGCACATGCCTAGTAGTAGGAGCACTGTGTATGTTCAAGTGGCTGCCGTGTTTCGCACTCCTCCGTCGTAAGAGTGGAAATGCTTGTTGTAATCATTTTTTCTTCAGAATTAAAAATAGTGGACACGCTCTACCATGCGGATCCTCCTCCAGCCATGCACTAAATTACTCACTTTCGCCGACGTGTGGGACAGCCAGCACCTGGGTCCACCAACCATGCACTAAATTACTCCATAGTAGAGTGACGGTAGACTACCCCGATCGAACCGCCGTAGTAATGCCCAATGAGTCGTCAAATCACAAAACCCCCTCCTTTCCAGCAGTAAGTTGGACGGACGAAGCAACCATCATTTCACTCTTCTCTCTCAGCTTCCTCTCTTGAAGAAAACCCCCACTCGCTTCGCTTCTCCCTCATCTCGTTCCTCCTTTCACTCTTCTGTCTCAGCTTCCTCTCTTGGATGGACGCCAGAGCACCGGCCGACGTGATGTCTATGGATCTGGCCAAAACCGTCGAGGCTCATGGTACGAAGAAGCGCAAGCACCCCGCCGAGACTACCGCAGACAAGCTCAAAGCCATCGCCATGTCCAAGCCCCCCTCTCCGGGATCCCTCATTAAGCAAGTCCAGGTAATGTCTCTTGTTGACGATCTTTTTGTCGATCTCGATCGTGTTTTTTCATCTAACACGCGGTACTAGTACTGGTAGTACAACTTTCTGGGTGATTTTAGTTTGCCAAATGACAGTTCTAAATTCCTGTTTTGACCAAAACATGCGAGAGGTTGACACTGATTTCTTATAGATTACTTTCAACTACTCCCTCTGTCCCAATTTTCTTATCTTAGATTTGTCTAGATACGGATGTATCTAATACTAAAATGTGACTTGATACATCTGTATCTAGACAAATCTAAGACAAGAATTTTGGGACGGAGGGAGTACTTTATGAACATCAATGCTACCTTTTAAGATGGTATATTTGCCTCGTAACTTGTGTTATGGATATTGCATGTAATCCCTCTGCTCTCATGCCTTTGAAGACATGTTCTAGTGTCTTTGTTCACTCATTTCTGTGCGTATATGTAGTCATATATGGAGTATAATATCGAAAATCATCCTATATTTCTGAACGGAGGTAGTAATAAAATATGGTTTCTGTTTGAATTAGAACCAGGTCCGCGGTGGAGATGAAGTTCTCAAAGTCATGTCGTGTGAACTGGAAGACCTGATGATGAGTTCTACTGCTGAACTATCCAGCTGATGTGTCCTTGTCGCCACGTGTCCTGAACTAGTGTTTTCTTGTAGCATTGTTGTCGAGCGTGTTCTCGAGGCTGTACTTGACCACAACAATTTCCTGGTTGTGCCTTCGATTCTGAAGGGTGTGGTTCTTGTAAAGCTTCCCAAAAAATCTGATGCGGCCTGTCTTCATCATCATGTTTATGAATGGAAAGACCACTCTGGTAGGTTCTCCAATGTTCACAAGATGGTGATGGTGCATGTAGACATCTCACACGAAGTCCATGGCCTAGTCAGTTATGCGGGTTTCATCCCGTAGGTCGGTGGCAAGAAATAGTCTGCAGAGTTTAGTTAGTGCAACTTTGCTTGTCTGAAGTAAGTGCTATTGTTCAGTACTTGATTTGGGTTTGTGAACCCTGTATTGTTTATTAGTACTGCCGCTTTTGCTGTGTGGTCAGTCCTGAGAACGGTCTATGTTAATGTCTGTCCACTCAGTTTAGTCTGTATATTTTGAAGTATCCCGGGCATATTTTTTGTGAGGACGGTTTATCAGTTATGATTACACTCCAATATATGTATGCATTGCAGGGTTTATCGCACCCACCAGGATTTCCAGTCCCATGGATGTTCGGTCCATACGATTTGTCACGACCTTTGGACTGTCCTGCTTGTGGGAGTAGGCGGGGGCCCTGCATGCCACGCGTAGTTGGACGATCAATCTTCTGTTTAGTACTTCAACATAGTGATTTCCTGGTAAGGATTTGCTCGTGTGACATCAAGTAAATCTTATTGATTTACTATCTAAATCTTATCGATTTAATGTCATGTTTTCTTTTTTTTCCTGCAATTTTATGATGCAGGTTTTGCCATGTGACATTCATCACAGAATAAACAGTTTGGTTTGCTCTACGATGGCTATTTTTGCAGGTTTCACTTATTATGTCGTGTCAGTAACGAAGGCACTGTCCATCACCTAAATTCTTTGGAAAAATTGGATCGACCGTTGTCTGAGTACAAGCTGAATCCCTATGATGTACTGCAGTTTGGTTTAACAAAAACACCACAATTAGTCCTTCTCGCGTTTAAACGAAATGAAGAAAAAAACTGGATCATGGTCACGGATCCTAGTCAAGTTAGAAAGCTGATCATAGCAGACCAGACACGATCGCCGTTGTCTCGCACAGATTGATCACCGGCAGTTGCTCTAGCACTGACAGCGGCAGCAGCTCAGTCTGATCCAGCTGAGGATTGGGCACCGACCGCGTTAGCGGATCAGTCTGATCTACCGGAGGATCGGGCATCGACACCGGCACCTGCTCCGACACCGGCACCAGCTCTACAAGGAGCACCATCTCCGGCAGCAGCAGCGGCTTCGACACCTGCACCAACACTTGCACTTGCATTTGCTCCGGCTCGTGCAGTTGCACCGGCAACAGACTAGGCTGCAGTTCACACTTCATATACCAAAGTCCTTACAAAACCCGACATGTCCACCTTCTTGGTAAGCATTGACCGCCCAAGTGCTTCGTTCTTTTTTGTTTCCATGTTGTTTCACATGATTCACTGTGTTGATCTAACTGTTTGGGTATGTCTTCTTGTTTGCACACAGAGAATTCCTAGAGCAACGAGGGAGTCGTTCAACAATCCGGCCATCATGCCAAGTTTCTCTTACCATGCGCAGCCTTGGTGTGAATGAACCTGCTCAATATACCGTAAGTACAAAGGATGGTCGCATGATGATTGATGCTAAAGGATGGTCAAGGTTCAAATCTAAATCACATCTTGCGGTAGGGGATGATGTCAATATCAAACTTTTGCGGCAAGGAGAGCTGGTCCAGATCAACTTTGAAATTCTTCAGTAGCAGCAGCAACTGCCGAACTGATCTATCCTCCGAGAGATTTTGATGTACTAATCAGGCATGGTGAAACAAGTGTCCTGTGTGTATAAGTAGTACGATAGTATTATTTATCACATGGTATATCATTGATAGAATTGCAACTCGATTGCTGGTTAGGAACTGCTGCTCGATTTCATTCCAACAGCTGCCGTGCTTTATTCAATTTTGTGTATTCGCCTTCGACAGCATCTAAAACCTGCGGCGTACAGATCGCTTGCAATATGAAAAGCGCTGAGGTAGAACACATGGGCCCCAAATATGCAGGGTTGGCCTGTGGCCCAAAGTCCAGAACCATGAGCCTATCTGAGTATTATATTCTCAGCTGAACCCCCATAAAAAAGCTGAACCCCCATAATGCCCGTGCATTGCAGAGGGAGTATATTTCTCGGCAAGGTGAGCATGTGATATAAAAGATTTGTATATTTCTTTACAGAGGGAGTATCTCTTTGTCAAAAAATATATTTATGTGTAACTACTTACTCCTGTCTTTCTACTTCCTTTCACTGATATGTGGGGCAACCGGCAACGGGGTCCACGTGCCATATGCACAAATTAGAGTGCACAACTTCACGGTAGACACACCCTGGTCGTAGCGCCGCAGTAATGCCCAATGAGCCGTCAAATCGCAACCCCCCCCCTTTCCAGCTTAAGTAGTAAGCTGGACGGACGAAGCGGTAATATTTCACTGGGCCAGAATCCCTTTCTCCCTCGTCTGCTTGTTTAGAGAAAACCCCCTCTCGGCGATTGCATAGGGTTTTCTCATGGAGAACCAGTGCAATTCTTCATCCATCCCCGATAAATCCAAGTCCCTTAGTCGCGGGTAATCCTAGGATGGCAGCCGCCGCTGTTGATGCATTTTTCTTCCTACTAAATCTAGTGTGTTTCATTTGCAGTGTCCAAAGTGCGAGTACCCTACAGGTTTCTACGCCTTCGGCGAGACGCCCTTGTTCCTTCTCATCCTAACACAACATTTTGAAACGCGCATAGTATGTTCCTAGAATCCTCTTTTCTAACCGGGAGGGTGGGGTTTTTTTGAACATTCTGTGTTCTCATATTACTTTTCCTGCAGTGTATTATTTGCTCTGCCAGAACACATGTACTCAAGATGCTCGGCCTTGCCATAACTGAATACACTAGTTTAATGGTCACAGTGAAGACAAGCCATGGATATAAGTTCCGAGTTGGGTTCATGAACCAAGAAGATCGCTGCTTTTTTATGGCCGAACTTGGATAAACTTTCTCAAGTGTTACGGACTGAAAGTTGGCGCACGAATATTGATGGAAATAGTAGAACCTGGTCTCATCTTCACTGCGATCTTCCACCCCGACGTCGTTCCAATTGTTCATCCATGTTAGTTTTGTATCCGGTTCTTGCTTGTTGCCTCGACATTCTTAATCGACCTATTCGGTCTAACTAATCACAATTTAACTTTAGAAGTAGCAACAAATCTCTCACGAAGATGCTACTTCTAACTAATATTTTCTTATAATTGGTGGCACGTGTAGGTTTTTTCAGAGTTAAGCAGTCTGCTCATTTGTTACTCTGTAATAACTCGGCTGTTACTAATGGCACTGAAGTTCACTGGATCGACATCCACAAGTTCCTACACTTTATTGATCGTCTTGAGGTCCTTGTGGGATGTTTAAATGGTGGAAGGCCACATGGGATATGTGTGCCACTCCTGTAGTCGTTGAACAGGTCCAACTGTTTCGAGAAACTTATGGTACGAGTTGTTTTCTGTTATATATGTTATTCATAAACTATTGCTTATACACAGTTTTACAAATTGTGATCTTCTTGAAACAGGAACTGCCGAAGTTCTATTTTTCCTATCTGAGATGCCTGACCATGGTCAGGTCAGACTTGCGCTTGGTCACAACATGATGTTTATGTCGACCTACTCAATTCCCCTTGGAGGTGAAAAGATACTTATTCATGGGTGGTCTCAAATAATGAAGGCTCGTGCATCTTCAAGAATAGGACAGAAGATTATGTTCATGCTTTTCCATGGCTCTAAAGCGAATATCATGTTTATTGACCACGTTGCGAGATGAAGCCACTTTCAGAAGGTTGTGGATGCGCGGGGTGGCACCTGGGCCTTGTCCTGGGGCTTGGCGGCCTCACCCCTTGGTTAATCAGAGGCAAAGTAGCACTGTTCGAGGCTTGCTTTGTACGGTTGAACCTGTATAAGTACTCATACTGCTTTCAGCTTTGGTTCTTAAGTGCCCCTACTGGTTTCAGTTAAGGTTGTTAAGTACTCCTGCTGTTTTCTGATCTGTCGTGTTTCTTGATCATGTCTTCCTCCAGCCACCAAAACCAAACCAGCGCCGTGAAACCACACCTTCCGCCTCAAGCGGCTGTGCCTCGGTATGACGCATCGACGCCGCCCCTCCGTGCACTTTGGTGCGCTCGCGGCGGCGGCGCCCTCTCGCGTTGTCAACATGGTCAACAAACAACAGGAATCGGCAGAAGTACATGGAGAGGATGACAGTAGGGGCCCAACACGTCAGCGTATGGAAAAATAAAATGCTTCCTCCTAGTGTTTTCCTGACATCTGGGACCCACGACATTGTGAGCGTATGTAGTCAATAGACAAGAGAACAGCACAAGATCGGCTGACACCTGGGACGTAGCTACTCGAGCAGTATTGTTTTTGTTTGGTATCGTTGAGACGGAGCAGGGTTTGAACTGGGTTGTGGCCCGCCTAGCCCGAGCTTATATTTTATGTTCACCATGTGACCAGCCCAGCTATTTTTTCTTTGTGAAAATGAGCCCAGTTTATTTTTTCTCAAGAATACCCAATCCAGGCCTATTTAGTTTTCTACATACGATGGGCAGCAACTCTTTCAAGGCGCTGCAAATCTTGAAAGTAATATGAAATGGGTTGTAAATATAAAAGCAGATGACAAATTGGCAATTACTTTATAATTTTGATTTTTTCACATTTTCAGATTCCTATTTCACTGGGCATTAACCTAATTTAAATATATCTTCAAAGTACTTTAAATCTGGCTCGACATTTTGGTATTAAAAATAGTTTGGAACCCACAAAAATATGCGAAATTGGCCCAGCCAACTAAAAAAAGACTGCAATAAATTGCATAAGAAGTTGCCATGAGCTATATATAAATTATTAAGAAAAGAGGGAGTGGTTTGACTTGTGGGCCTGTTTAGTTGACGTGTATGCAAGATTTTTTAGTTATTATATCGTCAACAAATGATTCTAGCAGACGTAACCATTGGATGTCAATCCAACGGCCATCATGTTTCTTCAATCTACGATCTTCTTGCTCCGACCACCAAAGCGGTACAAGGGACCGCCTGCTCCCGCCTCCCGTGGCCGGCTGTGCTGCCGTGCAGGCCTCAGCGCCCCCTACTACTCCCACCGCTGGCCAGGGCATCCCTCTACTCACCCACACCCCCTGTTATTCTGCGGCGACGGCAGCCTCACACCTTGGCCGAACCGTGAGCCCTCGTACTCCTCTCCGCGGGCTTCCCTGCCAGATCTTCCCGGCTCGCGTCGTCCCTTCCTAGGCCTCACCGTCGCCCACCGCCGTGGTGCTCTCGGCCGGGCGTGGTCAATGTGGTCAACGACCGACTTCCATCGGAAGAGTATCTGTACATGAAGAGGCCGACAGTGGGTCCACGGGTACCGCAAGGAAGTGCCTCCTTATTACGTGGAAAATAATTATTACTCCACCTGACAGCAGGGACCAACCGGACAGGCCACCAGTATTTCGCGAAAAAAACATTTGCCCCTGAATGCTGGGACCCACAGGACGGGCCACCGTATTTTGCGAAAAAAATGTTCCCCCATTGTCACTCGGACCCACCGGAAGTGCCTCCTTATTACGCACAAAAAATGAGTACCCCGCTAGTTGGGACCCACCTTGGTGGGAGGCTGACTTAGGGGCTACAAAGTTGATTTGGGACGGATGCCTTTGTCAACTTTAGTCAATATATGAACGATTCTAGCTCCGGTGACCATACGATGTCCATCCAACGGCCGTAGTGCTTCTTCAACCTCTGGTCTTCTTGCTCCACCGCCCAAAAGCAGCCGGTCGTGCCGCCGCTTCCCTGCCGCCCGTGGCCGGTTGTGATGCCGCGGAGGCCTCACCGCCCCCTACTACTCCCACCGCTGGCCAGGCCATCCCTCTACGCACCCACACCCCCTGTTATTCTGCGGCGACGGCAGCCTCACACCGCAGCCGAACGAGTGAACCCTCATATTCCTCTACGCATGGGCATCCACTGACGCGTCTTCCCCGTCTCCGCGTCGTCCCCTTCCTAGGCCATGCCGTCGTCCACCGCGCTGGTGCTCTCAGCATGGCGTGGTCAACGTGGTCAAGGAATGGCTTCCATCGGACGTGGATCATGACGTGGAGAGGCCGATACCGGGTCCACGGCCGCAGCAAGGAAGTGCCTCCTTATTACGCGGAAAATAATGATTCCTCCACCTGACAGCTGGGACCCACCGGACGGGCCACGGTATTCCGCGGAAAAAACATTTCCCCCTAACTGCTGGGACCCACCAGCTTCATCTTCGCACGCAAGGAAGTGCGTCCGGGCAAAAAAAAACGATTCGCCCCCCTGACTGCTGGGACCCACCAGCTACACATTCGCATGCAAGGAAGTGCGTCCGGGAAAAAAAAAGATTCGCCCCCCTGACTGCTGGGACCCACTGGCTACATCTTCGCACGCAAGGAAGTGCGTCCGGGCAAAAAAACGATTCGCCCCCCTGACTGCTGGGACCCACCAGCTACATCTTCGCACGCAAGGAAGTGCACGATACCGGGACCCACCTGGTCGAAGCGTACGTAGCGTTGTCATTCTGGTCGCGAACGTTTACGTACATACTGGTCGTTGTAGAGGCGCGCATGTAGCATGTATACGTACGTACAGCGGCCAGGGTGCAAGAAAGAAAATACGGCCATGTATGTGTACATACAGGCGGGGTCTCGAACGCCTACTCGTGCATACGTACGGCCAGGGCTCGTGTACATGGCTGGGTCGGAACGGAGAAACAACGTCGTCGTCGGGTTCATGGGGAGGCAACGGAGTGCGTCGTGTTCATGGGGAGGCAACGGAATGCGTCGTGTTCATCGGGAGGCAACCGAACGCGTGGGAGCCAACCGGCTGGATCGGAACGGAATGTGTGGTCGTGTTCATCGGGAGGTCTTGGACAGAATAGGCGATGGAAACGAGGACTGGCGTACCGCACAACGGGGACCTTCTACGTTCGGAACAGGGTCCTGTTGATTGGGAGGGGTGTGGCGTACCGCAAAACGGAGGAAACGGACCTCCTATGGTCGAAACAGGGGTCCTGTTGATCGAGAGGGGTGTGGCGTACCGCAAAACGGACGAAACGGACCTCCTACGGTCAAAACGGGGGTCCTGTTGATCGGGAGGGGTGTGGCGTACCGCGAAACGAACGAAACGGACTTGTGTTGGAGCGCTACGGTCGAAATGGGGGTCCTGTTCATCAGGAGAGGTGTGGCATACCGCAAAACGGGACTCCACGGGATACTGTTCATCTCCACTGTCGACCTCCTCCAGCCTCCACGGGCTACCGTCGACCTCCTTCAGCCTCCACGGGCTCCTGTTCATCCAGCCTCCGTAGCATTACTCCGGCCATCGCTCAACCACCCCTCCATCGTCTACTGTTCATCCAGCCCTCCACACCACGGGGTCCTGTTCAACCACCCCTCCACGGGAACCCCTCCACCGTCTACTGTTCATCCAGCCCTCCACACCACGGGGTCTTGTTCATCCAGAGGAAAACGCCACCGATCACTGTTCATCCAACCCCCCCCCCCCCCCGCAACGCTCACTCTTCATCCCAAAGGCAGCATCGATCGGCTTCAGTTAGCAGCAGTAGTGAAGGAATCGCTTGATCGGGTTCAGTTAACAGCCATCGATCGATCGCTCTGGTTCAGTAATGCGTAGCGTGCAATCGCCGGGTTGATTAGAGCCCAACGCCTCGCTTCGGGTTGATTAGAGCTAACGCCGCACACACTCGCGTGCGTGTATGAGAGAAGCAGCGCATCGCTCGGCCCCGACCTCCCACCATAACCGGGAACTCCCCGAAATTTTCCTCCCCCTCGCTTCTACCACGGTTTTTTCCGTCATGGACGACTCAAAGAATGTCATGCAGCCGCGTCTCCGGCCCGCCCAGGACGAAAAGCCCATTTTCTGTCACGATTTTTTGTCATAGAAGTAGGAGCCCACCACATCTATGATGATACTGGGTTTTGTCACAATTATCATCATAGAAGTGTCATATGTATGACACAAAAAAATTCGTTCGGCCCAAAATGTCACGGATGTGTCTTTTGTTTGTAGTGACACCATTAAGCTATGGTGTTCCAGGTGGCGTGAGTTGCGAAACTATTCCGCATTGTTTCAAATGAAGACCAAACTCGTAACTCAAATATTTGCCTCCACGATCAGATTGTAGAAACCTTATTTTCTTGTTACGATGATTTTCCACTTCACTCTGAAATTCTTTGAACTTTTCAAATGTTTCAGACTTATGTTTCATCAAGTAGATATACCCATATCTGCTCAAATCATCTGTGAAGGTGAGAAAATAACGATACCCACCGCGAGCCTCAATATTCATCGGACCACATACATCAGTATGTATCATTTCCAACAAACCCGTTGCTCGCTCCATTGTTCCAGAGAACGGAGTTTTAGTCATCTTGCCCATGAGGCATGGTTCGCAAGTACCAAGTGATTCATAATCGAGTGATTCCAAAAGTCCACCAGAATGGAGTTTCTTCATGCAATTTACACCAATATGACCCAAACAGCAGTGCCACAAATAAGTTGCACTATCATTATCAACTCTGCATCCTTCGGCTTCAATATTATGAATATGTGTGTCACTACTATCAAGATTCAACAAAAATAGACCACTCTTCAAGGGTGCATGACCATAAAAGATATTACTCATATAAATAGAACAACCATTATTCTCAGATTTAAATGAATAACCGTCTCGCATCAAACAAGATCCAGATATAATGTTCATGCTCAACGTTGGCACCAAATAACAATTATTCAGGTCTAAAACTAATCCCGAAGGTAGATGTAGAGGTAGCGTGCCAACAACGATCACATCGACTTTGGAACCATTTCCCACGTGCATCGTCACCTCGTCCTTAGCTAATCTTCGCTTAATCTGTAGTCCCTGTTTCGAGTTGTAAATATTAGCAACAGAACCAGTATCAAATACCCAGGTGCTACTGCGAGCATTAATAAGGTATACATCAATAACATGTATATCACATATACCTTTGTTCACCTTGCCATCCTTCTTATCCGCCAAATACTTGGGGCAGTTCCGCTTCCAGTGACCAGTCCCTTTGCAGTAGAAGCACTCAGTCTCAGGCTTAGGTCCAGACTTGGGCTTCTTCACTTGAGCAGCAACTTGCTTGAATGCCCTTCTTCTCGTTACCCTTTTTCTTGAAACTGGTGGTCTTGTTGACCATCAACACTTGATGCTCCTTTTTTATTTCTACCTCCGCAGCCTTTAGCATCGGGAAGAGCTCGGGAATTGTCTTGTTCATCCCTTGCATATTATAGTTCATCACGAAGCTCTTGTAGTTTGGTGGCAGTGATTGAAGAATTCTATCAATGACACTATCATCAGGAAGATTAACTCCCAGCTGAATCAAGTGGTTATTATACCCAGACATTTTCAGTATATGTTCACTGACAGAACTGTTCTCCTCCATCTTGCTGCTGTAGAACTTATTGGAGACTTCATATCTCTCAATCCGGGCATTTGCTTGAAATATTAACTTCAACTCCTGGAACATCGCATATGCTCCATGACATTCAAAACGTCGTTGAAGTCCCGGTTCTAAGCCGTAAAGCATGGCACATTGAACTATCGAGTAGTCATCGACTTTGCTCTACCGGACGTTCATAACATCCGGTGTTGCTCCTGCAATGATTTGGCACCTAGCGGTGCTTCGAACGTAATTCTTACGTGCAGCAATGAGGATAATCCTCAAGTTACGGACCCAGTCTGTGCAGTTGCTACCATCATCTTTCAACTTAGCTTTCTCTAGGAACACATTAAAATTCAACGGAACAACAACAAGGGCCATCTACCTACAACAACATAGACATGCAAAATACTATCAGGTACTGAGTTCATGATAAATTAAAGTTTAATTAATCATATTACTTAAGAACTCCCACTTAGATAGACATCCCTCTAGTCATCTAAATGATCACGTGATTCAAATCAACTAAACCATGTCCGATCATCACGTGAGATGGAGTAGTTTTCAATGGTGAACATCACTATGTTGATCATATCTACTATATGATTCACGCTCGACCTTTCGGTCTCAGTGTTCCGAGGCCATATCTGCTTATGCTAGGCTCGTCAAGTTTAACCCAAGTATTCTGCGTGTGCAAAAACTGGCTTGCACCCGTTGTATGTGAACGTAGAGCTTATCACACCCGATCATCAAGTGGTGTCTCGGCACGACGAACTTTCGCAACGGTGCATACTCAGGGAGAACACTTGTACCTTGAAATTTAGTGAGAGATCATCTTATAAAGCTACCGTCAATCAAAGCAAAATAAGATGCATAAAGGATAAACATCACATGCAATCAATATAAGTGATATGATATGGCCATCATCATCTTGTGCCTTTGATCTCCATCTCCAAAGCACCGCCATGATCACCATCGTCACCGGCACGACACCCTGATCTCCATCGTAGCATCGTTTTCTTCTCGCCAACTATTGTTTCTATGACTATGGCAACCACTTAGTGATAAAGTAAAAACAATTACAGGGCGATTGCATTGCATACAATAAAGCGACAACCATATGGCTCCTGCCAGTTGCCGATAACTCTGTTAGAAAACATGATCATCTCATACAATAAAATTTAGCATCATGTCTTGATCATATCACATCACAACATGCCCTACATAAACAAGTTAGACGTCCTCTACTTTGTTGTTGCAAGTTTTACGTGGCTGCTACGGGCTGAGCAAGAACCGTTCTTACCTACACATCAAAATCACAAAGATTTTTCGTCAAGTATGTGTTGTTTTAACCTTCAACAAGGACCGGACGTGGCCACATTCGATTCAACTAAAGTTGGAGAAACTGACACCCGCACTACAAGAAATATGTCAACTTGTGACCTTGACTATTGGTCACTGAAAGGTCATTGTTTTTCATTTGCGACCTTTTTGTGACCAAAAACAGAAGGTCAAAAGCTGGCAGTCGTAAACTGAAATTAATGACCTTCTCTGTGAGAAGGTCGTAGACGTTTACGACCAAAACAGAAGGTCATTGAACCCATGACTTTTTGTTTTGGTCACAGGCTGTCTGCCCAGGCCACGTCGGATTCGACGTGGCAATCTGACCTGGCAAAATTACGACCAATTGAAAAGGTCACTGACAAGATTCAGCCCGGTCCGATTAGGTGTTTTAGATGGGCCGAGCCCATTAATTCAGCCTTTTTAATATATATTTTTCTGTTAATTTTCGCTAGCTACATGGGCCTGGCCCAGTAATTTAGCCTCTTTTATTTCTATGAAATTTGACATTCAATTTCTTATTGGGCCACATTCAATTTCTTGTTGGGCCACGACCTTTCACAGTCCAGTATTTTTTTTGGCCCTCGGCCTTTTACAGTCCTATTATTTTTGCCTCAGCCTTTTACAGTCTAGTTTTTTTGGCACTCAGCCATTGCCTTTTAATTTAGGACTCGTCATTCTTATGTTCTGTATATGCATCATTTTTAGTCAATTTCCAGTTCAAATATAGGCTATAAATGCGGAATATTTCTCAATACAGCCAAACTTGGTACATTACAATAATAGTACATAGTATCCAGTTTTCTAATACACAAAAAGATCAAACAATAACAAGCTCCAATGAGGTTCTCTTTGCTGGGTGCGAATTCTAGCTTCTTCATCATGGGACTTGTTGCAGCAATCAGCACTTCAATGAACAAAGGACATCTACAGGTTATAAACAAAACAATTAGGAACAAAATAAAAACAAAACATTATGCATATGGTGCGGAAATGTTTAGAGCAAAGAGGAGCTTCAGCAACAGAGCAAACCAAATCAAATCGAACACACACCGACATTTGCAGATGAATATTTTTGTTTGACTCATTTACTGCTGCTCCCTTTAATTTTCAGGACTTCATATTCTGAATCTACTAGTACTAGATACCTACCGATTAGAAAGTAAAGCTGAGTTATACTAGTAGTGGTGGTGCTCAATTGCCACTGTTCTTATCATATTTACTCCATAACAACTAACATGAACATCCCAATTGATTAAAACCTAAGCCGTGTAAATTTCAGAACAACAACCTTAAGCCATGATGATAGAAAGTGAGAAAATCAACTAAATTTAAAAGGAGTGATAACCAAGAACCCTTTAATTAACCCTACCATTTCATCTAACACCCCCAACCAAATAGGAGCATGAGCAGGACAATAGCTACTAAACCTTGAGGTCAGGCATAGACATATACCTGGACTTTGCTTCTTAACAGGAGGCCCCCCATTTGAGTTGGTCGCCTCTTCCTTCTTCTGCCCCTTTATCTTAAAAAGGTTTATCATCTTCCTGTGAAACATGAGGGGAGGAGGTAACAAGCATGAGCTAAAGAGAGAAGACTTTTCATCGGAACAAAATTGACAAAAACAAGAAAAGTACCATTCAGGCTTAAGAATGGTTTTACACACAACAGGTAGAAAGCGATGTAGCGGAAATCAATAGAAGCAGTTTGGTTCTATTTAATTATTGCATTCATCGATTAGTAGCAGAAAATAATATACCCAGTACAGAGGAAAGCAAAATACTAAAGTACCAAGCACGACTAGTAGCTCTGCACAATTGCAGCACATATACAACTAGTTGCAGATAACAAGCAAAATACTAAAGTACCAAGAACGACTTTGTCATACTCGATCAATTCTGAAGAAACCACCTTCGTCGTCAGACACATACATACAGGAAGCAAAAGAGGAAGAAACAGAGCTCTACATAATGTTTATATTAAATGAGCAAGACACGAGATTTAGCTTGTCCAACAATCAACACTGTTACAAGGTACTGAAAGTAGCTATGTGCATCAGCCTCACCAAGTCTTATCATGAATTGGTTGCTTTTACAAACTGTACTATATTTCTGGACAACAAACTAAATAGACAGTTACTCTCAAAAGGTACATCCAAACGAAGCAAATAAGTACTCTACAGAAACCTTAGAACATGCTTTACAACTCATATGGAGAGGCCAACTTGGAATTATGAGCATAACGAACTCATTTATCAGTTAGAAGCTTGCTGCCCAAAACTGTGAGGTAGTGCAGTTTTTTAACTGAACCAAATTCAGTATACAGAACAGCTAGAGAAATCCAATTCTACAGTACATGATCATATACATAATCCCATCAGGATTATGCAGGGAAATTCTTAGCAGCTGCATCGAGAGCATAGTCCAGCTATACTCCTAATGGACTACTATACTCCATCAATCATGTACTAGTTACTGACTATACTCCATGTCTGCTGTCCAGAGTATTCCAATTCATCTTTAAAAAATGTTCAAGCAATCGAAAAAAAGGAATGCTAAAAGAGATGCAAGACTAAGCTGTACTCCAGTGGAGAGAATCCACCCAAAAGAAAACAAAGACAATGGCTGAAAAATTACTCCAGTTTACACTCCTCTTTTAGCAGTACAGGTTATAGCTAATGAAACATCATGGGAGCTGATGTCCAGGAGTATTTGCAAATGATATAGCATCATGGAGTAGAATAACATGTTTTAGCAGTACAGGTTATAGAGTAAGCAAGCAAGCAATCATGGGAGCTGATGCTGCCAGTTAATATTAGCACATGACAAGACAAAAAGCATGGCATCAACACAAGCATCAACAGAATACTAACACCTAAACTGGTACTAAATTGATGGAGTCCCATCCATCCATGAGAGAAGAAAGTGCCTTTGGTTGATAAAGAGAAGAGAACACTTCCTCTTGCTGGGATCAAACCAGAGGATACCAACCCATCCACCAATTTGCAGGTTGTGTGGCTCAAGGTCATGGTGCCGGACACCGTGTCCGTGGCAAAAAGCAAAGCCCTTGCAAAGCTGGTACACCATGATCTACATGCACAATACCAGCAAGTTCACCAACAACGAATCAGTCAATCAAACGCCGTCGGCACATTCAAACAAACACCTCGCGTGCAAGATCTAGAAAAGGAACGACAAACGAACGCACAATAACTTACCGACTCCCTCAAGCTCTTCCACCTCCCACCGGCTGCTTTGCCTACCTGGATAAAAAATTTACAGCGGAAGCGACTAATCAGCTCCGCCATCATGACCCAATATACAACACCTGGCAGATTAATTTCTACTGTGTACATGCTGGTATAGAAAGCCAATCGGGAATGGGAATTAGTCTTTGTAAGAAACTTACAGCAGCGACAGACTTGTTCTTGGGGTTCTTTTGCTTGAACTCCTTGCGGAACTCGCCCCTGATGGCAACCAATCAACAAAAGCAGGTTCAGAACAAGGGCCGCCCGGCAACAACAGGGAAACAACAACAGAAAAATAGAATCTGATGAAGGAAGCAAGGGGAGGGGAGGGACGGGACGTACATGAAGACAAGAAGGCCTCGCCCACGTCCTTCTTGCCGGCAGCCCCGCTTGTGAGGTCCGCCTTGGTGCTCCCGGCCTTTGTGTACCTACCAGACGGTGCGCAGCGAGACGCAGGTACGAAGTTGGAAGACCCTCGAACTCAAATTGCGTCTGTCCAGGGTCACAAAGGAACTTCAGAATGTCTTGCTCCATCCGCAACACTGCAATGAGAGATAAGATTGCAATGAGATAAAACTACTGAAGCAATGTTCAACTTATCATATTTAGGAATATAATAACATAGTCACATAGTAAGACAAGATGCAGAAACATGATGCAACACAACAGGTTAAAGAGGGGAAATCCAATCAGCATAAAGCAACTGCCTATGAAACAATTCTGAGTGTTTAAATGTTTATCGACAGATGGAGCCAAACATTGATTGTTCATCGAGGAAGGGATCCATCTCTGACAGCAAGTCAAGTCTTTCCACGAGCAGCGAGTAAACTAGTCTACTACTACTAGTATTGCACACGGGCAGCAAACATCTAGCAACACAACCCACCGTTGCTGGAAGGAGAAGTCTCAGACCCATTTCTTTCTTCCTCTATTTCTGCTTTGGAAGAAACAGAGGATTCAGAGCATGAAATACAAGCTCTCACCTTGCTGTTCCACATACAGAACATGGCAAAGTGCAGTAAATGTGGCGCACTCCTAATGATATGATAGCCTTCATTCTCCTCCTGCACCTGCGGCGCACTCCTCTTCCACCGCCACCCCTACCCCTTAACCTTTTTGCAACTGCAAATCCCCGCCTCCCTCTGCACCCAGGATGCGGTGGTACTGCCCACCTCTTCTCCAACTCCCATTCCACTCCACCTTGTTTCAATAGGGCCCGTATCCAAGAAGCCGCAAGGCATCTTTATTCTTGGCGCTAGTCCCAAACAAGGACACGAGAATTCCCGAACTCCTCGCCGTGCACAAGCACCTGAAATTCTACCCAGAAGCTAGCTAGCCAAAACTAGTAAGAACAGGAGCGCGGAGAGGGGCAGGACGGGGCCGTACCCTGGAGGCGCTCGCGGGGCTTTTCGAGGGCCTCGCGGAGGAACTGGTCGACCTGCACGGCCGGATCGTCCCGTGCGCGGGGTCCTGCTCCTGCTGCGCATCCGCGGCCTGGCGGTCGTCGGCAAGGCCGGGCGAGGAGGAGACACGGCGCGCGGCGAGGGAGGCCGAGGAGGTGGAGGAGGAGAGGAGCAGGCGGCTCATGGCCCCGTCGAGGTCGGCCGTCTCCCACGAGTCCGGCCACACTGCGGGCTGCTGCCCTCCATGCCTGCTATGCGCGGCCCGATCTGCTCGCAGCTGGCGACTAGAAGCCGGCGAGGAGGCCAGCGGAGGACTGGGAAATGCCATGGGCCCCCGGCGGGTGCACCTTGGCGAGGGCGGGGCGCAGGGTGGCGAAGCGAGAGGCGAGGTTGGAGAGGTGGTACTGGAGGAAGGACGAGGCGGCGGGGAGGGGGCTGCGGTGGATCTGGCCGGCGGCAGTGTTCGGAGGGCAGGGGGAGGGGGTCAAGGCCGGCGGCGAGCGGCGGTGGATGGCGGCGAGGGAGGAGGGATCTGGATCGGGAGCGCTTAGGGTTTGGCCGCTGGGGACAGAGAGGAGTCTTTGCGGGGAGAGAAGCAGATCATGATGGTTTTTTAGGGGTAGCTCGCGGTGGGTCGGAGGGGGGTGTGGGCTGTTGGATGTGGGAGTGTCCGACGTCTCTAATGGTTTGATCCGCGTGACATGCACATAGACCAATCAGAACGAAGTACGGACTTCGATGATGTTATGACCATCTCAATTGGTCGTAATCGATTAACAATAGACGACTGCTATGAGTCAGTCAGATGATTTTCTCTACAAAACATCTGCCTAGCTAGCCTCCCGATCTGCGCATTTGTGGTCATTCGATCACATCAATATGTCACGACAGCATCGAGCGTGAAAAGACAATGTTGCCAAAGGGATTTTTTATTTTGTTTTCATGAAAAATCAATTTTCCACTTTTTGAGTCCCCAAAATTAGGTTTTTTGTGAAGGACTTACAAATGTTTGTTGCAAAATTGCACCAAATGAAATTTCTAAAATACTAGGACATATTTAATGCAGAATTGACCAAATGCTTCGGTGTAAAAAGTTTTGATCCACCTTTCGTGAAAAAGACAAATTCCCGCCGATTCAGTAGGAAGCGGATCAAATTTGAACTGTAGCTGCCTCATAGTTTGCTCTTTATTTTTTCAAAAATCATTTATAGGTACATAAGTATCTATTTAATCAGAGAAACACCAAAAAAATTCCAAGATTCAACCACTAGCTAGGAACGGTCATTCCCGCCGTTTTGACCGCATTTTGAAACGGGCATAAAAAATTCAAAAAATTGGAAAACCTCCGCATTGTTTCATCATATGTGGCCAAGTTTCCAGCAAAAATTATAAACTTGTAATACGGTAATTATTTTTAAAAAGTGTTCTCAGAAATGAGCTAACATGCGTGAAGATTCATGGCTTTCAAGCCAAATGATCAATCTTATGGCCACATTCATGGCATAGTTTGTTCAAATGATCTCATACTGTGTACAAGGGTGCATCTTGTAATTCCAAACAATGTGCCTAAGGGAGTTTTCACTTTCATTGCACAAAAGAGCCATTTTCCATTTTTCGAGTGCCCCAAATGAGGTTTTTTTGTGAAGGACCTACCAAATAATTATTGCAAAATTGTACCAAATCAATTTTCTAAAATACTAGGCCATATTTAATGCACAGTTGACCAAATGGTCGGGTGTCAAAAGTTTTGATCCACCTCTAGTGAAAAAGACAAATTCCCGCCGATTCAGCTAGAAGCGGGTCAAATTTGAACTGCAGCTGCCTCATAGTTTGCTATTTATTCTTTCCAAAAATCATTTCTAGGTACATAAGTATCTATTTAATCAGAGAAACATCAAAAGATTTCCAAGATTCAACCACTAGCTAGGAACGGTCATGCCCGCTGTTTTGACCGCATTTTGAAACGGGCATCAAAAATTCAAAAAAATTCAAAAAATTGGAAAACCTTCGCATTGTGTCATTATATGTGACCAAGTTTCCAGGAAAAATAATAGACTTGTAATACATAAATTATTTTAAAAAAGTGTTCTCAGAAATGAGCTATCATGCGTGAAGATTCATGGCTTTCAAGCCAAATGATCAATCTTATGGCCACATTCATGGCATAGTTTGTTGAAATGATCTCATATCCTGCACAAGGGTGCATCTTGGAATGGCAAACAATGTTGCCTAAGGGAGTTTTCACTTTCATTGCACGGAAAATTCATTTTCCATTTTCCGAGTGCCTAAAATGAGTTTTTTTAGGAAGGACCTACCATATATTTGTTGCAAAATTGGACCAAATCAATTTTATAAAATACTAGGCCATATTTAATGCACAATTAACAAAATTGTTGGGTGTCAAAAGTTTTGATCCACCTCTGGTGAAAAAGACAAATTTCCGTCGATTCAATTGGAAGCGGGTCAAATTTGAACTGCAACTGCCTCATAGTTTGCTATTTATTTTTTCCAAAAATCATTTCTAGTTACATAAGTACCTATTTAATCATAAATACATGGTTTGTGGCGATACGTTGAGGTTTGGACGGTGGCCAAGGGCCCCAACTCTAGAGCGCGTAAACTCGCATGCCCGTCGCGTGGTCACCGCGTGACGTGGCGTTGCCATGTGTTCTGGGCTGCCTAGGCATGTCTAGTGGGTTGGGCACTCCCCAGGTAGGTGCTAAGAAGAAAATCACAACATAAGATTCTCACGAGGAGACCGATCGATGCTCAAACATGAAAAAGCGGTCAAGTGTTTGATTAGCGGTACTGGAAATGCACATGGCTAATGGGTGTGAGTTTTGGCTGAGGATGATCAATTACTAAGAAGACCATCTTCACAAATTTTCAGCTCAAAAGGAGGAGCCTAGGTGGTACTTGCTTTGCAAAGTACCACACTGGACATAAATACGAATGTTGAAGCCAGGCTCAAAATAATGAATGCATTGAGCTGGCATTTGGTGGAGGATGGTTATTTGGGTAGAGGAAAGCACTGTAGAAAATGGATACCATTTGGACATGCCAAAGTGGTACTTCCTTCACAAAGTGTTTTTCTGAACAGAATAGGAAAATGAATATTTTTGAATTATTTTTGAACTACGCAAGGAAGGTTTTTTACATATTTGACGAAGATATGACCCAAAGAATTTATGAGATTTTTTTGGGAATTTTGGGAATGACAAAAATATAGGTTGGTTCACTACCTATGGCAAAAACTGCCACATGGACATGACACATATGCAAAACTGATGAGGTGGCGCCTAGTCATAACAACCCGCCACAATTTACAAGGTTATGACCATCTATATTGGTCATTATAAGCTAGAAATAAGGCAGCGGACCTGTGCTATCTGCTTTATGACCATTTCGTGTAAGGTTTGGAGCCCCCCGAACAGCTTTTGACCAATAGGTCTGAAATGGTCATAGATCTATGACCAATTCTTTCAGGGTTACTGGATGAAGGTCACTAGTTGACATATTTCTTGTAGTGCCGCCAGCCACCTGTGTGCGAAGCACGTCGGTAGAACCAGTCTTGCGTAAGCGTACGCGTAATGTCGGTTCGGGCCACTTCATCCAACAATACCGTTGAATCAAAGTATGACATGCTGGTAACCATTATGACTATTATCGGCCACAACTCATTTGTGTTCTACTCATGCATATAACATCTACGCATAAACCTGGCTCGGATGCCACTGTTGGGGAACGTAGTAATTTCAAAAAAATTCCTACGCACACGCAAGATCTATGTGATGCATAGCAACGAGCGGGAGAGTGTTGTCCACGTACCCTCGTAGACCGTTAGCGGAAGCGTCAAGTGACGCGGTTGATGTAGTCGAACGTCTTCGCGATCCAACCGATCTTAGTACCGAAAGTATGGCACCTCTGCGATCTACACACGTTCAGCTCGGTGACGTCCCTCGAACTCTTGATCGAGCTGAGGTCGAGGGAGAGTTCCGTCAGCACGACGGCATGGTGATGGTGTTGATGAAGTTACCAGCGTAGGGCTTCGCCTAAGCACTGCAACGATATGACCGAAGTGGATTATGGTGGAGGGGGCACCGCACACGGCTAAGACAATGTCTGTTGTGTCTATGGGGTGCCCCCTCCCCCGTATATGAAGGAGGGGAGGAGGGGGAGGGCCGGCCCTCTCATGGCACGCCCCAAGGGGAGTCCTACTCCCACCGGGAGTAGGATCCCCCCCTTCCAAGTAGGAGTAGGAGAGGAAGGAAGGAGGAGATAGGGAGGAAGGAAATGGGGGCCGGCCCCCTTCCCAATTCAGATTGGGCTTGGGGGGCGCCCCCTCCTAGGCCGCCTCCTCCTCTCTCCCACTAAGGCCCAATAAGGCCCATACACTCCCTGGGGGGTTCCGATAACCCCCCGGTACTCCCGTAAATACCTGAACTCATCCGGAACCATTCCGATGTCCAAACATAGGCTTCCAATATATCGATCTTTATGTCTCGGCCATTTCAAGACTCCTCGTCATGTCCGTGATCACATCCGGGATTCCGAACAACCTTCGGTACATCAAAACACATAAACTCATAATGCCAATCGTCATCGAACGTTAATCGTGCGGACCCTACGGGTTCGAGAACTATGTAGACATGACCGAGACACGTCTGCGACCAATAACCAATAGCAGAACCTCGATGCTCATATTGTCTCCCACATATTCTACGAAGATCTTTATCGGTCAAAACTGCTACGTCTTGAGCTTGCGTTGGTTTTCCCCGAAGAGGAGAGGATGATGCAGCAGAGTAGCGTAAGTATTTCCCTCAGTTTTTGAGAACCAAGGTATCAATCCAGTAGGAGGCCACGCGCAAGTCCCTCGTACCTACACAAAGCAAATAACTCCTCGCAACCAACGCAAATAGGGGTTGTCAATCCCTTCACGGTCACTTACGAGAGTGAGATCTGATAGAGATGATAGATAATATTTTTGGTATGTTTTTGGTATAAAGATGCAAAGTAAAATAAAAGGCAAAATAAAAGCAAAGAAATAATAAAGTGATGGAAGATTAATATGATAAAAATAGATCCGGGGGCCATAGATTTCACTAGTGGCTTCTCTCAAGAGCATAAGTATTTTACAGTGGGTGAACGAATTACTATTGAGCAATTGACAGAATTGAGCATAGTTATGAGAGTATCTAGGTATGATCATGTATATAGGAATCACGTCCGAGACAAGTAGACCGACTCCTGCCTGCATCTACTACTATTACTCCACTCATCGACCGCTATCCAGCATGAACCTAGAGTATTAAGTTAATGAAAACAGAGTAACGCCTTAAGCAAGATGACATGATGTAGAGGAATAAATTCATGCAATATGATAAATACCCCATCTTGTTATCCTCGATGGCAACAATACAATACGTGCCTTGCAACCCTTTCACATCCTGGGTAAGGACATCGCAAGATTGAACCCAAAGCTAAGCACTTCTCCCATTGCAAGAACTACCAATCTAGTTGGCCAAACCAAACGGATAATTCAAGAGACTTGCAAAGATAACTCAATCATACATAAAAGAATTCAGAGAAGATTCAAATATTGCTCATAGATAATCTTGATCACAAACCCACAATTCATTGGTCTCAACAAACACACCGCAAAAAGAAGATTACATCGAATAGATCTCCACGAGAGAGGGGGAGAACATTGTATTGAGATCCAAAAGAGAGAATAAGCCATCTAGCTACTAACTATGGACCCGAAGGTCCGAGGTAAACTACTCACACTTCATCGGAGAGGCTATGATGATGATGTAGAAGCCCTCCATGGTGGAATCCTTCCGACGGAGCTCCTAACAGGCCCCAAGATGGGATCTCGTGGATCTGAGAAAGTTGCGGCGGTGGAATTAGGTTTTGGCTCCGTGTCACAGTGCATTGAAGTGCGAGGTATATATAGGAGGAAGGAGTACGCGTTGGTGGAGCTTGAGGGCCACGAGGCGGCGGCGCGCCCAGGCGCCCTCCACCCTCGTGGCCGCCTCGTGGCTTTCTTGACGGAGGGTCCAAGTCTCCTGGGTCTTATCTGATGAGAAAATAATGTTCCCGAAGATTTCATTCCGTTTGGACTCCGTTTTATATTTCGTTTCTTCGAAACACTGAAATAGGCAAAAAAATAGCAATTCTGGGTTGGGCCTCCGGTTAATAGGTTAGTCCCAAAAGTAATATAAAAGTGGAAAATAAAGCCCAATATAGTCCAAAACAATAGATAACATAGCATGGAGCAATCAAAAATTATAGATACGTTGGAGACGTATCAGGCATCCCCAAGCTTAATTCATGCTCGTCCTTGAGTAGGTAAATGATGAAAAGAGAATCTTTGATGCGGAGTGCTACTTGGCATAATTTCTTTGTAGGGATAACTTTCTTCTTAATTGTGGTATGAATATTCAGGTCCGAAAGATTCAAGACAAAAGTTCATATTGACATAAAAATAATAATACTTCAAGCATACTAACAAAGCAATCATGTCTTCTCAAAATAACATGGCCAAAGAAAGTTATCCCTACAAAATTATATAGTCTGGCTATGCTCTATCTTCACCACACAAAGTATTTAAATCATGCATAACCCCAATGACAAGCCAAGCAATTGTTTCATACTTTTGACATTTTCAAAACTTTTTCAATCTTCACGCAATAAATGAGAGTGAGCCATGGATATAACACTATATGTGGAATAGAATGGTGGTTGTGGAGAAGACAAAAAGAGGGAAGATAGTCTCACATCAACTAGGCGTACCAACGGGCTATGGAGATGCCCATCAATAGATATCAATGTGAGTGAGTAGGGATTGCCATGCAACGGATGCACAAGAGCTATAAGTATATGAAAGCTCAACAAATGAAACTAAGTGGGTGTGCATCCAACTCGCTTGCTCACGAAGACCTAGGGCAATTTGAGGAAGCCCATCACTGGAATATACAAGCCAAGTTCTATAATTAAAATTTCCCACTAGTATATGAAAGTGACAAAACGAGAGACTCTCTATTATGAAGATCATGGTGCTACTTTGAAGCACAAGTGTGGTAAAAGGATAGTAACATGGTGGGCCACGCTCACTCATCTCTCTCTCTCTCTCTCTCTCTCTCTCCGTATGTCTCGATTGACCTCGCTCTTTCTCGGACAAAAACGATATATCACCATGTTCGAGCCCAATTCGACCTATTCACATTGTATACTCTCTCACGCACATCGTCTATCTAGGTCACTCTCTCCAACCCGTCTCACTCTTTCGATCGCACAAATGACCCTATGTGATCGGTTGACCTTGCTTCCTCCCATGAACAAAATATATCTACACGTCTGCGGATCGGATCATCTCTCAAGCTCTATCTTACAGCCCTCACCCTTGCCAAAAGCTCAATCGGACAATATCTCTCCAGAGCATATATATTTGTTCAATGAATGTCGGACCACACTCACTTTGTCTCTCTATCTATATGTCCTCTTGATTGACCTCGCTTTCTCACACCGTATCTTCCACGCGTTGAAGCTACTACCTCTCCATCCCTCGCAAAGCCGGAGCTATTTAATTTGCGAGGGGCACTCCAACCTTGGATTAATTTGTGTAGGCATTTATTCCGGTTGGTTTAGATTATATTTTCGTAGCATTCGGCCCACAACTACTCCAAACACCGTCGCAACCCACGCAAATCCCCTAGTTGATTTCCCTCTGGCTCGGTCATCGCTCTCTCGCACGTCCTTTCTCGCCTTCAACGTCGCACCATGGTATTATCGAAAAAACTATGTTGTTCTCTTTAATTATTATAAATAACCTACAACACTACACACCGATAGTCCACTTGGAATGGAACAAATTTCGATCCAAAAATTAAAGTGCTACAAACTAAACACCGAGGGGCCCACATGTCATGAAACAAATTTGGACCCATATACAAATTAAAAAATAAAGGACGAGGATCGAACATGTGACCGAGCCTTCAAGCCGCACGTCAATAGGCAACATAAGTAGAATAGCAATGTTTGTTGTACCCCCTTTGTTCACATAATGTCTTTATATTACCACAGCCTAATTAATGGATAACATGTAATATTATTTTTAGTACTATTCGCCTTCACTTACTGGTGGATTCCATGTGTGCTCTCTCTCTCTCTCCTCCCCTTCTGCGTTTAGACGCACGGGGAAACAGGAAGAACTCGCGGGCGATGTTGGCGTTGACCATATCTGGACGCGTTCACAAGTCATGGCAACAGTTTCACGTACTAGCAGCACTAGTCAGTGTGTACATGCAATGCACGTTAATTTGGAAGTATATTAAGTGCATGCGGATATTAACTAATAGGATATTATTTGCGTGTTGTCATGTGATTAGCACTACTTTTGGCATGAAATTAACTGCACGCTAAACGTGTTGAGCGCTCGACATTGAAGCAGTCTAGGCCATTGGATGACAAGGAATACATGTGGCTTGATGACGTTTTATATTTAATTTGATACGGCTCTAGCAGAACATTCAATCAATCAAACCATACATTTCGTTCAGTCTGACTCCAACTTTAAATTATACGACGATCAATATAAAATAAAAGTTTACGATAAACTTTCGGATTTTAAGCATGGCAATCCGAACGTTTTTCATGGCAAATTTAGATTACGCGGCGGCGGCGAGGGCGTCTCGCAGTGGGAAGCGGCTCCTCTGCCGTGCTCTGTGTGTCGTCGAGCCACTGACCGACGGCGACCGCGATGTCTTGCGCCGTTGTTGGCGTACTCCTAAATGTTGGCCTAGCTTCAAGGAAGGCCAAAATGTTCTGGACTTTGGAGCGAGTCAACTGGCGGGAGGAGGCGACTGGCGTTGGTGCAAGGAAGCGGTCGACGGCGGCCATCCATGCCGCTGAGGGGGGCACTGGCACCCGCGCGGGGACAGGCGCTGTCAACGGCGCGGTGGAGACATTCGTGTGCACGGGCACCGGCATGGGTGCGCAAGTCACAGACGCCAGCGCGATGCGCCGGCAGGTGCACGGCACCGCACGGCGCGGCTGCTGCACGCCAGAGACGCAAAGCCGGCAGGTGCAGGCGCGCGTGAAAGTCAAGGGGATCTCATGGAACCCGTGGCTTCAAGCTCGGCGACAATGTGCGGCTCCCAGCCCATCAATGCCACGGGATGGTCTACTGGCGATCCGGGCGACGGGAGCCGGAACGGGAGCGGGGACAGCTGCGGCGTCTTCCCGCAAGGCCAGTTCAAAATCGACCCATAGCGCCTTATGTTCTTGAGACTCCGGCTAGGTGTCTTCCTCAGGAAACTGGAACACTAAGGGCAGACCATCGTGATTCGGCATGGCGTACGTTTAGGTCAGGCTAGTTGGAGGTAGACGACAGGAGAATCGGAGAGGAAGAGAGAAGATTGTAGCGATACCGGGTAGTGCGGGGTTGATTTAAAACTACGGCGTCGGCGACATTAAAAGTGGGAGCAGTTGGGAGGTCAAAGGGCTCGCCTCCCGGTGAGTCTCAAGACAATGCGGTTCCGTCAAGACGCCTCCGCCGACTTCAAGACGCTTGCTGGGATGGCACCTGCCGATGAGAAGCGGGGACTCGTGGCGGCACGTAAACGCCCACGGTTTCAATAGTGAAATCGTTTGCCTTAATGTGACAGGTCTTTGTTCCAAAATACCTTTGCTCTTCATTTGTGCAACTTGTCATAAGCAGCTTGTCTCGAATTGAAGAAAAAACTTACGAAGTAATATTTGTGCCATATCACGTGACCATGCTCAGTTTCAAGAATTTATGCTCACTTTTGGAGTTTCTGAAATTTAAGATCCAGGATTCGAAACAATATCATAACCTGCATCATGCAATAAATTTTCAAGCCGTACATCTGTCCTGTTGTATTTCTTAAGAAAGATTTGGTCAAACATTTTGGTTAGATACACTTCAGACAAGTTATATATGCAGAGTAAAAGGATAATCCCTCCATACCAGTGCATTGCCTGATACACTAACTCAAGTACTAGGCACGAACAAACGGGCTCAATTATGTGCTCATCCTGTAGTAGTAGTACTAGGCAATGCAGTTGACGGGTGACCTTAACGAGCGGCGACCGAGGGAATTGAACCGTGCTCGGCATCGTAGGTAACGTTTTCTAGTTACTAAAGCATCCCTTTGTTGTTCATCGGTAATCATTATGGACCGGGGACATGAGGGGAATTTCCTAGGGCTGGAATTCTGGCCGCCAGATATTTCGACTTGAAACGCCGAGGCTCGACTGGTTGGGGTTGCCTAATGTGCGTGCCACGCACGCCACCGAAGGACACGAGCCCGTTTTTTTAGGATCAACACGAGCCAAGGTCTGGCTGGTACGCCGTTGGGTCCTACCATTCGAGAATACGAAAGGAACCTTTTAAATTGCCGTACAAATCTATGTGTATTACAATACCCGTATTTTCCTTGCAAATACTAATCTCAACGTCGTAATTGATTTATGACGAGTCGTTGAATTAGAGTGAGTTTGTGATATAGTGATCTCAACGTGGATTTCACATTTCATGGTATCCCTAGTAAGTTTTCCAATGCAGATTCAAATTTAAAAGATGAACAATACGGAGGTGAGAAAACTTTGTATGTATCAAGCATATGACCACACACACACAGAGAGAGAGAGACACACACACACACGCACGAACACAACAACAATCCAATAAGTATAGTGCATCTATTTTTCCAAACCATGCATGTATGACACGAATTCAAAAATACTCCTTCTATTCCTAAATACTAGTCTTTTAGAGAGTTCAACAAGTGACTACATACGGAGCAAAATGAGTGAATCTAGACTCTAAAATATGTCTATATACATCTGTATGTGCCAGTCCATTTGAAGCCTCTAAAAAGACTAATATTTAGGAACGAAGGGAGTAAAATGTAAGACACCCATGTTCCTCAGTTCAATATTTAAAATGAACATGAAACTGAAACATGAATATTAAGTCTAGTACTACAAAGACATGCAAATGTTGTGTTTAGGCGGAGCTATGATTGTCGGGGTCAACCCTCGACATTAGATAAAATTGTGGATCTCTGTTTAGGGTTGTTTAGATTATATTTGTCCCCACCCTCCCAACCACCGATTGGTTGTGCATCCCCACCCCTCCTCCCCGGGAGAATATAATGTGCCCCCATACCTTAGATGCTATATGCCGATACGAGTTGCTTGGAGCTTGTAGATCTGAGATATAACAGCTCACATGATGTGTCTTAATATTTTTGCAGGAAACCTTGATGAGTTTGAGAATTGCACACAATTTGTACAAAAACTACTTAGATGCCCTTTGATCCAATATCCAACGACCTCGAAGCTCGTACCACCGTAGCATCTAAGATGAAGGAGGACATCATATTATCCTGTGTGTAAGAATATCATGTGCTACCACACCTTACATGCTTTGGTGATACAAGCTCTTCGGAGGCGTTGGATTTGTGACCCAACACCTCCTCGGTGGTTCGAATTGTTTTTCCGGAAAAGCCCCAAAAGAGTTCGCCAACGCTTACAAGCACAAAGACTGCTCGAGATGCCATTGGATCTCAGATCAAGCGACCTCCAAGCTCGTATCACGTAGCATCCAAGCTGCGATAGCACCTTATGTTTTATCGCACGGGAGAGTATGAGGTGCTCCCTTGACCGTAGATTCTATGGTGATACGAGTTCACTGAGATCTAACGGCCCACAGTAGGAGGTTTGAATGTTTTTGCAATATACGGCTGATAGAGTTTGGGAAATGCGCAGAAAGTACAAGTACTACGCATGTGCCATCTTATAATTGATCATACGACCTAGATGCTCATATCACCGTAGCGGATAATTAAGCTATGGGGAGCACCTAATATGAGCACCGGGGAGCCGTTGGATCGAAGATGCAGAGGCACACACGAGGCATGAATTTTTTATTTGCAAAAAAAACCTTTGGAGAGTTTGGAAATTGCGCATAATTACAAAGACTACTCCCAAGCCATTGGATCTCACTTCCAACGGTGTAAAAACTCGTATCACCATAGTATCTAAGCTGCGGGGTGGATGTGATATTCTATGCCGGTGTCATTTTTGTTCGTAAACTTGCAAAATACGTGTAACTTGTGTCGTTACTTGTCTAACCACGCAAAGTGTTTGTTCAAAAAAACATCCTACACTGAAATATCGGAACAACACATGGGGGTCCCACTTGTCATTAACCAAATTTGGACCTAAAACTAACAAATCTGAAAGATGAGATTCGAACTGGCAACCTGGACTACAAAGCGTAAGTTGATAGCCTGAAAAAACGAACGGTTGTTGGCTTTGTCCCATAATTTGATTTTAAAGAGTACTTGCGTTGAGTAGAGTAGAGGGAGTGCCTCGTCAACAAGTGCATGACCGTTGCCTCACTTACTGGTGGGTCCCAGGTCTGCGATCTCAATCTCTCTTCTCGCCATCATCTAACCTTTGCACGGGCACACACGAAGAGCGGCGCTAGCTTGCCGTGGTGTTATTACAACTAAGAAAAAGCTTGGAAAAATAGAAGAATCACCTAGAACAAGAGACGTTGTGGCTGGTCGAGACGGAGCTAACCACATCTATCCTCCGTGCCACGTTTGCATGATGAAGCTGTGTGGCTAGTGGGGCGTTTTCGACCGACTGGTTGGGTCCCAAGGTCGAACCATAGGTACTACGTCTGATACAGTATATTGTTACACACACATTTTTCCTCCGTGCCGAGACGTGGCACACACTACCGCACAGTTTCGGGGTCCTCCCGGGTGGTGCACGCATATATTCTTCCTGACGTGGGACGCCCTACCACGCGTTTTCTGGGTCCTCCTCGGTCGTAGTGCCGAAGCAAGTAAATGAGTCGTCAAATCACGAAAGACCACCTTTCGTGCCGAGTACATCAGTGAAGCACGGTGGCTAGCTAGTTGGGCTAGTTCGACCGATTAGCTAGGCCACAGCCACATTTGTTTTTTCACCCCTTTTTTTATCTACTCTCCGGCATGTAATTTTAAATATCCACCGCATGGCGTTGCTTCGGTGTTTGGGTGCGGCAGGATTTTTAATTTTTGATTGATGGGAGCAGCGGCAGGATTTTAAATTTTTGATTGACGGGAGCGGTAGCGGCAGCAATTAGTCACGATGACTCTGCCTGTAAAAACCCACTGCTCCCTGATGTGAGAAGTCGTCGACTGGTGTTTTACCGTGGTGAAAACCAAAAGATTGCCTGCACCCTCCGCCTTCCCGTAGATTGCATTGCCTTTCAGCCATTTCGCCCCCTTTTCTTCCTCTCCCCATTGCTTCTACCTGGTGCCATGGCGGCGCAGCAGATCATGGAGTCCGAGGTGAGGCGCCTGACACAGGAGCTCCATTCCAAGGATGCGGAGCTCAGGGCCAAGGACGTGGAGCTCCGTGAGCTCAAGGAGGAGAGGAGTGCCATGATCCTCCGTTATGTGCGGGAGTTCACGAAGCTTCACAAGCGGCAGGCGTCCACCACAAAGATGCTCGAGGCGTCTCCGGCGTTGCTGCAGAAAGCGGGAGATACGATAGGCCGTCAGGGGAGCCGGCTAGAGCGCGAGCAGGCCGATCATGACGAGGTCTAGGATCACCTCAGCCACTTGTTGAACCAAGTTGACACACACGTGTTGCGGCTGCGCGATGCCTTCGCCGTTGCCGGGCGAATCCTTTCAGGGCTACGTCACCGGAATGCATTTGTGCCATTGGACGCCATCTTTGACGAGCTGGCTCCGTCGGCAGAGCGGGCTCTGCGGCGGTTGCAACCTGCATCACCAACGTCGTGCGCCTCGAGAAGCGAGGGACTTCGGTGGTGTTTAGGCGCCCTCTGCATGGGCATGTCCATGTCTCGGCGCAATATGACCGTTGGATCAAACTCGGTATGCAGATCGATCCATTTGTAGCACAAAACGTGTGGGTGTGTTTGGTTGCATTCTAATCTCAATATAGTTGTTTCCTCTTCGTGTATTTTTGTCAACCTACTAGTGTGGACTCCTGCACCCTTCATGCAATCTGCCAAACACCCAAAAGTGGGTCGAGAAGGGAACTTTTGCTCCCATCCCGTGCACCCTTCATACACCCTGCCTAACACTATTCGTGCTTCATATGGTTCATGTTTCGTGGAGTACTGTAGCACCGTAATCTCCATGCGCTGTGGACCTAGTTCTGTTAACGTTGATCTCACCGTTCATTCTCGACCGGACAGTCGAAAAAGCGGTACTATGTTACATATAGGAGTAGTTGACATGCGCACAACATCATTTATTATCGTCATATATTACTACACTAGCAACAAGATTGTGTAGTACTGACGTATGAACCACTGCACATGCCTAGTAGTAGGAGCACTGTGTATGTTCAAGTGGCTGCCGTGTTTCGCACTCCTCCGTCGTAAGAGTGGAAATGCTTGTTGTAATCATTTTTTCTTCAGAATTAAAAATAGTGGACACGCTCTACCATGCGGATCCTCCTCCAGCCATGCACTAAATTACTCACTTTCGCCGACGTGTGGGACAGCCAGCACCTGGGTCCACCAACCATGCACTAAATTACTCCATAGTAGAGTGACGGTAGACTACCCCGATCGAACCGCCGTAGTAATGTCCAATGAGTCGTCAAATCACAAAACCCCCTCCTTTCCAAAGATAAGTTGGACGGACGAAGCAACCATCATTTCACTCTTCTCTCTCAGCTTCCTCTCTTGAAGAAAAACCCCACTCGCTTCGCTTCTCCCTCATCTTGTTCCTCCTTTCACTCTTCTGTCTCAGCTTCCTCTCTTGGATGGACGCCAGAGCACCGGCCGACGTGATGTCTATGGCTCTGGCCAAAACCGTCGAGGCTCATGGTATGAAGAAGCGCAAGCACCCCGCCGAGACTACATGAGACAAGCTCAAAGCCATCGCCTGTCCAAGCCCCCTCTCCAGGATCCCTCGTTAAGCAAGTCCAGGTAATGTCTCTTGTTGACGATCTTTTTCTCGATCTCGATCGTGTTTTTTCATCTAACACGGTACTAGTACTGGTAGTACAACTTTCTGGTTGATTTTAGTTTGCCAAATGACAGTTCTGAATTCCTGTTTTGACCAAAACATGCGAGAGGTTGACACTGATTTCTTATAGATTACTTTCAACTACTCCCTCTGTCCCAAATTTCTTATCTTAGATTTGTCTAGATACGGATGTATCTAATACTAAAATGTGACTTGATACATCTGTATCTAGACAAATCTAAGACAAGAATTTTGGGACGGAGGGAGTACTTTATGAACATCAAAACTACCTTTTAAGAGGGTATATTTGCCTCAGTAACTTGTGTTATGGATATTGCATGTAATCCCTCTGCTCTCATGCCTTTGAAGACATGTTCTAGTGTCTTTGTTCACTCATTCCTGTGCGTATATGTAGTCATATATGGAGTATAATATCGAAAATCATCTTATTTTTTTGAACGGAGGTAGTAATAAAATATGGTTTCTGTTTGAATTAGAACCAGGTCCGCGGTGGAGATGAAGTTCTCAAAGTCATGTCGTGTGAACTGGAAGACCTGATGATGAGTTCTACTTCTGAACTATCCAGCTGATGTGTCCTTGTCGCCACGTGTCCTGAACTAGTGTTTTCCTGTAGCATTGTTGTCAGGCGTGTTCTCGAGGCTGTACTTGACCACAACAATTTCCTGGTTGTGCCTTCGATTACGAAGGGTGTGGTTCTTGTAAAGCTTCCCAAAAAATCTGATGCGGCCTGTCTTCATCATCATGTTTATGAGTGGAAAGACCACTCTGGTAGGTTCTCCAATGTTCACAAGATGGTGATGGTGCATGTAGACATCTCACACGAAGTCCATGGCCTAGTCAGTTATGCGGGTTTCATCCCGTAGGTCGGTGGCAAGAAATAGTCTGCAGAGTTTAGTTAGTGCAACTTTGCTTGTCTGAAGTAAGTGCTACTATTCAGTACTTGATTTGGGTTTGTGAACCCTGTATTGTTTATTAGTACTGCCGCTTTTGCTGTGTGGTCAGTCCTAAGAACGGTCTATGTTAATGTCTGTCCACTCAGTTCAGTCTGTATATTTTGAAGTATCCCGGTCATATTTTTTGTGAGGACGGTTTATCAGTTATGATTACACTCCAACATATGTATTCATTGCAGGGTTTATCGCACCCACCAGGATTTCCAGTCCCATGGATGTTCGGTCCATACGATTTGTCACGACCTTTGGACTGTCCTGCTTGTGGGAGTAGGCAGGGCCCCTGCATGCCACGCGTAGTTGGACGATCAATCTTCTGTTTACACTAGTAGAAAAAGGGCCTATAGTCCCGGTTCATAAGGGCCTTTAGTGCCGGTTCATGAACCGGGACTAAAGGGTCGGTACTAATACCCTCGCCCTTTAGTCGGTTCTATCCAGAACCGGGACAGATGGGCCTCCACGTGGCCTGTCCGGCCGAGCTCAGTAGAGGGTTTTGGTCCCGGTTGGTGGCACCAACCGGGACCAATAGGCATCCACGCCACAACATTTCTTTGGCTCTGGTTTTCTTTTTTTTTTAAAGAGGGGGGGGGTTTGGGGGGTTAATTTAGGTGTTTCATATATTGTGCTATAGCTAGCTAATTAATAGAGAAAAGTGTCCTTTCTTTTGTCCGTGCTTGGTCGACGCTACGTACTATACATACGTATAGAGAGGACTAACTAGACATGGTAGCTAGCTAGTAATTAAGCAAACAGAAGATCGTCATGAACATATATATGCATACAGAGAGAAGTGATATCGACCACCTCTCCTTCTCCGAGAGATTGGTCGAACAACAAGTTCTCGTGATATCTATCCGACACTACCGGCTACATATATACAATAATTATCTTTTACAATCTTAACGCGTGGTCCACATGGTATTCCCGTCTTCAGCGATCACATAGTCAAGAAAGAATGCCGCCAATTCCTCTTGAATTGCTCGCATGCGATCTGGTGCTAGGAGTTCTTCCATTGCCGAAACATCTAATTTTAAGAAAGGGGTCAATACATACATATATATATATATATATATATATATATATATATATATATATATATATATATATGAATGAATGAAACTCAACACAAATGATGGTAATAAAATAAAATTGTGAATATTTTTATTTACGCACTTCAAATTGTTTGTCGGAGTAGCCCCTCTCACAGTGTCGTGTGGCGGATGGACTCGCAAACGTAGTATCCACAGAAATCATTCCCTTGTTCCTGCCACAACCACTTTACAAGAAACAGAGGTCAATCAAACTGATAATTAGCAAGCACATGCTAAATGGTATTGATGAAACTAGCGCTTGAATCACTAGGAGATGCGCGTGGAATATGCTACTATATAGTACTTACTTTCGGGTGTCTAAATTGCAGCTTCTTCGGTAGTCCCGGAGCTATTTTGGTGAATTTTCCCCAAGCCCTGCCATACAAAGAAAACAATTACTTGATATCAGAAATGAACAAAGTTGCTGATATGGTGGATAATGATTGATTTAACTTACTTCTCGAGCATTTCAGTCATGTCCGCATACTCCTTGGGATCTTTTCGTCTCGAGTCTAAGACAGTTACTACTCCCTGCTCAAGCTTAATCTCTAGGAGAATATAGTGGTACTCACATGCGCATGCATAACTCATCAATATTACATTTCTCTAACCTGGACTAAGTAAGGGAAACCGAATATGCCACAAGACTGTAACACTCACGTGTAGTTGTAAGGAAAGAGTATTGTATTTTTGTGTTCATTTATTTCCAACGATCGTAGCAAGTTGGCCGCGGTTTCCTTGGCACGATATTTAACCTCCTTTGCATCGATGAGATATGTGTTAATGAACCCAATATCACCCACTTGTTTTTTCTTCATTTCTGCGATCTTCAATCTGCATAATATAGTGAGGATATTTATAAATACATGCAATGAAAGAGCTGAGTTATATAGAGATACTTAATGACAGAAGTAGTACTACTTACAGACGATGGCAGGTGACCGTTGCTTTATCGAGGGCCAATTGATTGAAAAACTGATAGAACTCCTCAAATGGAATAGGCAACAGTTCAATTCCAAGGAGGTCATGCTCCTTTTTAACTCTCAAATACAAAGTATTCCTCCCCTCAGACTCTTTGCAGGTTTTCATGTACGAATCATGCAATCTTCGCATCATCGTTGTTAGAGAGCTTTCATCTTTGACGAGAGGCTTCCCGTACTCGTATCTTCATATCTGCACCTCCAAGAAATCAAATTGTACATCGTCGGGCAAGTAATCTTCAGGATTGCCATAACCGGGCACCATCCTCGGATCGACGATGTCGCTAGCGTGCACCTTGAGCGGGGGCACGATTCCTTCGGCTTGTTCGCCGAGCTGGGCAATTTGTTTCCCAGCTCGTCGTTCTTTCATCCTTTGATCAGCGACAGTACTTCCCGATCTCTCCGCCTCGGCAAATGCCTTTCCAATAATGCGCTCATAGTTGCCTTTCGCGGAGACTTGGGTGGTTTTGTCAGGCAGCGAGTGCGCTTCGCTTTGACCGGATCTACCTTCTCCTCCGTAGGTGGATGTCTCTTTGCTTTCAACCCTTGAAACCAGTCATCCACTTCGGTCTGCGCAATCTTCGCGTTTTCCTCCTCGCTCCTCTCGTACGGTAACTTCTCTGGAGTCTTCAGAGAAGGACCGAATCTGTATCTCCTCCCGCCTTTGGCTGTACTGCTAGACGCCGGCAGAGCAGACGGAGCGGATGTCTTCTTTCCTTGCTTACGAGGCGGAGGAGAAGGACTACGACGCCGGAGCAGCAGAGGCGGCGGGTCTCTTCCGCCTCTTGCCGACGAGGCGGAGAAGGAGGAGGCTGGCTGCCGGGACGCGCGGTGCAGCGGAGAAGGAGACGGAGTGCCGCCACGTGCCGGAGAAGGAGCCGGCCGAGTGCCCTGATCGTCACTCGCCGGAGGAGGAGGCGGTGGAGGAGGCGGAGTGCCCTAACTCGCCGGAGGAGGAGGAGGAGGCGGTGGAGGAGGCGGAGTGCCCTGACTCGCCGGAGGAGGAGGAGGAGGCGGTGGAGGAGGCGGAGTGCCCTGACTCGCCGGAGGAGGAGGAGGAGGCGGAGGCGTCCAGTTCGGAAGGTTGATGAGATCCTTCTGTCATAGGCATGGAGTCTTCAGAGCATAACCCAGCCGATACTCCCCTTCACCGGTAGGGTGGTCAAGCCGGAGCTCCTCAAATACCTCCGTTATTTCATCGACCATCACCTTAGCATATCCTTCTGGAATCGGGTTTAGTGGGATAAACAGAGCCAACAGCCGCCTTGACCTTTAAATTGCTCCATTGCGCCATAAGGTGGCAACTTTCAGCATCCGTGATAGCATCCACGGGATAGCTGGCAGGAGCCGTCAAGGCATGCTGCTCTGGCTGAAGCAGCTCGGTGGAAGCCACGCTGCTTCTCCGCCGAGATGGCGGGGTAGCCGGGGAAGCTTCGCAGGTCGCTTTGTTGTGATCGGCTGCTTCTCGTTCCTCTTCTCGTTCCTCTAGCCCCATTACCCTTTCGTGCAGCGCCTTTGCATTAGGCTCTGCTTCCGCTTTCTTCCTCCTCTCATGGGTTTTGTAACCCCCTGCGTCCCGAAATCCAGCCTTCCACGAAAGGGAGCTGGCGTGCCTCGTGTCCGTCCAGGGTGGTGCTCGGATTCCCGAGGGCCATTGTGAGCTCGTCCTTCTCCTGTCTGGAACGAACTTCCCTTGCTGCGTTGCTTCGATATAATGCTTAAGCCTCTTGACTGGTATGTCCAATTGTTCGTCCGTCCAAATGCACTTCCCGTTATAGGGTCCAAGGATCCGCCGCCCGAAGAACCAAGTCCGCAACGGTCTGGCCAGTTCATTGTCTCGGTTCGATCCCTTTATCAAGCAGATCATTCTCAGCCTTGGACCACTTAGGCCGGGCTATGAGGTAGTCACTGACCCCGTGCGATGATGAAGCTTCTTCTTCGCAGCATTTCTCTTGTTTGTCGCTGACATCTTTTTACTCTTTTCCGATGTCTTGTAGGCCACAAATGCGGCCAATCATCTCGATCTTCTCATATTTGCCCGTGAATTCTGGTGTCTCATTTTTTTCGACATACGTATTGAGGTCTTTCTTCCAATTCCTGAATAGTTCTGCCATCTTCTTAAGAGCAAAAGACTTGATTAATGGCTCTATTACTGGCTTCTCCGGATCATCCTCTGGCGGTAGGGTAAAATTTGACTTCAGCTCAGTCCAAAGATCATTTTACGCATATCATTGACATAAGACACCTCGTGGTCTTCGTTCTTAGGCTTATACCATTGGTGGATGCTGATCGGGATCTTGTCCCTAACCGTAACCCCGACCGAGCAACAAATGCCTTCTTTGTCCGGTAGGGTTCAATCGGTTGGCCGTCATACGCGATTTCTATGATCTCAAACTTTTCATCCGAGCTCAACTTTTCTTGGGCCTCGTCTCTTTACCGAAGTTGTGCTCGATCCGGAGGGCTAGAAAAAGAACAAAGACGAGAGTTAATTAATATGTGTACATATATATATACCAAAACAAAGGCGAGAGCTAGTCAAGACAGGCTTAACTAATATATATACCTGGCGGACTCGGTTTGGTGATCACCGAGCCGTCCTCACGGTCTACTTCTTGCACCGGCATTGGGTCATCGGAGCCATGTAAATCATAGCCAGCTGCTTCTTCACCCTCTCCTTCCAGACCATCGTTATCGACATTGATAAACATCATCGAGGAGACGGCATCACTTCCGTGTGCGATTATGTCCCTCAACAACGCTTCTTGTGCTTCGTCTCGGGGGGTGTCCATAGTTTCTACAAATATTTACAACATGGCAATTATTATTCAAACATGACAGATATGGATATATTAGTGCCAACGAGAACTAGCTAGCTAATCACAATAAGGAATCATATTAGTGGCCTCGACGCTGCTTCTCTAGGGTTTGGGGTGGCCTCGACAACGCTTCAAGGGTTAGGGGTGGCCTCGAGAACGCTTCAAGCTAGGAGGGGTACGTAATATCGACCCCCCACGTGTTGAAGCTATCGGGAGGGTCGGCGTTGAACAGTACATCTATGTCCCACAAGTAGGGTAGAGGGTCGTGGATCGCCGAGCGGTCGAGGTCAAGGGGTCAAGATCGCCGAGGGTCGGGAGGTTGCCTAGTGTCAAAGGATTCAACAAAACCATGTCTTCATCATTAGGCGAAAGTAACAGGTGCATGATGGTGAAGCTCTCAATAGTTGTTTTGGAACGGAGTCCCAGATAGGATAATTCGCTTTTTGGTACAAAGTTCAGCAAAAAGGCAAATTATCCTATCCGGGACTCCATTCCAGAACAACTTTGGAGGACTTCGTACCATCATGCCATGGTTACTTCCGGCTAATGATGAAGCCATGGATTTCTTCAATACTTTGACACTATCGGTACACCTATCGGAAAAGGAAGAAAAGAGGAAGAAGGAAGAAGGAAGAAGAAGAAGAAAAAAAAGAGGAGAAGAAGAAAAGAATAGGAGAAGAAGAAAAATAGTTTTTCTATTTTTCTTCTTCTCTCTATTCCTTTCTTCTTCTCCTCTTCTTTTTCTTCTTTTTCCTCTCATTCTTTTTCTTCTTCTTCTTCCTTCTTCCTTCGGATCCTAGAACCCTCGAACCCTCGACCCTAGAACCCTCGAACCCTAGAACCATCGAACCCTCGACCCTAGAACCCTCGAACCCTCAAACCCTTGTGCCTCGAAACCTCTTCCGGCCTCGGCGACCCTCGACCCTCAAAACATTGACCCTCGACCGGCCTCGGCGACCCTCGACCCCTCTGTGACCCTCTCGACCCTCTAGCCTAGTTCCCGACCGTCGACCCCTCAGCGATCCTCGACACCCTCGTTCCCGATAAAAAGAAGAAGAAGAAGAAGAAGAAGAAGAAGAAGAAGAAGAAGAAGAAGAAGAAATGAGAAGAAGAAAAAAGAGAAGAAGAAGAAAGAAGAAGAAAAAAATAGAAGAAACAAAGAGAGGAGAAGAAGAATGAATAGAGGAGAAGCAGAAAATATAGAATAATTTTTCTTCTTCTCCTCTATTCCTTCTTCTTCTCCTTTTTTCTTCTACTTCCTCTTCTTATTTTTTTCTCGTCGTCTTCTCCTTCTTCCTTCTTCCTTTTTTATTCTTTTTCCTTATTTTCCTTCTTCCTCGGCGACCTAACTCTAAACAGTACAACTTCCTCGACGTCCCGCCTCTCTCTAATGAACAAAATAAAATCTATGAATAAAAAACATCATATTCTATGAACAAAAAACATCATATGCCATCCACATCAATCCATGCATACATCATATATATGATCATATCTATATATGCAGAAAAAATCACATATATATGCAGAAAAAAAACATTAGATCAACACTGCAAAAATCACATATATATGCAGAAAAAAAAACATTAGATCAACACTGCAAAAAAGCATCATACATATATCCATACATCAATATATATACATTTATGAAAAAATCATGAACATTTATGAAAAAAAATCATGGCGGCGGTGGTAGGGGGGCAGGGCAGGTGTGCGCGCGGGGGCTCACTGTGGGCGGAGGCGACGGAGGCGGCGGGGGAGGCGGAGGCGACGGCGAGGTCGGGGAGGCGGAGGTGACGGCGAGGTCGGGGAGGCAGGGGCGGCGACGGCGAGGTCGGCGAGGTCGGCGAGGTCGGCGAGGTCATGGAGGCGGTGGGCGGCGACGACGAGGGCGCGGCGATGGGGCGGGACGGCGACGACGAGGCAGGGCGACGGCGCTGGGGCAGATGCGCGGCGACGACGGGGGTAGAAGGCGGCGACGACAGGCGTGGCGACAGCGGCGACATAACGGGCGCTGGCGACGGCGATGGTGACGACGTGGCGCGATGACGGCGTCGGCGGCGCTGGGCAGCCTGGTGGCGTCGGGAGGTTGGGGGAAATGGGCGATGAATCTGAAATATCCCAAGTGTTTTCTTATATAGCAGGGCATTAGTCGGTTCGTGGCTCCAACCGGGACTAATGCCCCATTTAGTCCCGGTTGGTGCCACCAACCGGGACCAAAGCCCAGATTTCAGCAGCCCAAAGGCGGGAAGCGGCGACCTTTTGTCGGTTGGTGGCACCAACCGGGACTAAAGTGGCATTAGTCCCGGTCGTGCCACGAACCGGGACTAAACCCACCTTTAGTCTCGGTTGGTGCCACCAACCGGGACCAAAGGCCTGTGCTGCCTCAGCGCCAAATGTTTAGTCCCACCTCGCTAGTTGAAGGGTGCCGCACTGGTTTATAAGCACCGGTGTGCGCCCCTTCGAGCTCCTCTCAAATGCAGGCTTTCGGGCCTAATCATGCTCTTGCTGTGGGCCTATTGGGCCTCTGCGGGCCTGAATCCTGGCCCATGTTGGGTTTCTAGTCGTATTCAGGCCGTGGGGGCCTAGTAGGTGGTAGTTTTTTTTGCTTTATATTTTATTTCTTTTTGCTTTTAGTTTTAGAAAAAATATAAACTTTCTGTTTGTGCCATTAGTTTTAAAATTCAAAAACACTTTTTGTGTTTTCTTTGTTGCTTTATTTATTTTATTTTGTTTCTACTTACAACAAAATGCTTATTGTTGCTATTATTATTATTTTTTCAAGTTTTTTGTTTTGTTTCCTGCATTATTTATTTTCTTTTGGTTTTTTGCTTTATTTTTTAATTCTTTTTGCTTTTAAGTCAGCAAAATTATAAACTTTCTGTTTGTGCCATTAGTTTTATAAAATTTGAATTCTTTGAAATTTGTGTGAATCACAAGTTTGTGAGCTCAACAAGGCGTAGAGGGACGGGCTTATAAACCGGTGTGAGCGCCCTTCGGTTGGCGAGGTTCTCAAAGTTGGCATAGTATGTTCATGAACAAAACGGACAATGGTATCATACTCGTGTGTTACAAAGTTGGCATGGTATCATCATAATAGTTGTGGGAGAAAGTCTTCACTTTTTCTTCGCTTGTGTCGTTTACTTATTGCGCCGTAACCATGGATAATCTTCATCATTTATCAGGATGCTTGGGTCAGCCTTGACTTTGAAGGGGAATTTCATGAAACTTTTCATACTCTTGAGACATGTCTGTCTTGCCCTCCACTCCTGTGGATGTCCCTTTTCCTGAAAAGAACTATGTGGCGCTTTGGCTCATTGTATGATGTATTCGCTTCCTTATCTTTTCTTTTCCTCGATGCAGTAGACATGTCCTTCACATAGATAACCTGTGCCACATCATTGGCTAGGACGAACGGTTCGTCGGTGTACCAAAGATTTTTCAGAACCACTTTGTTGTCATTCCGCATTGTGGGTCTACATACCCGCCTCTGACAGATTGACCCACTTGCACTTAAACAAAGGGACCTTAAAATCTACTCCGTAGTCAAGTTCCCATATGTCTACTATGTAACCATAATATGTGTCATTTCCTTGTCGGTTGCTGCATCAAAGCGGACACCGCTGTTTTGGTTGGTGCTCTTTTCATCTTGGTCAATCGTGTAAAATGTATTCCCATTTATCTCGTATCCTTTCCAAATCATTACAGTCGAAGATGGTCCTCGGACAACAAGTACAACTCATCACAAACAGTGTTGTCACCTCCGAGACGTGTTTCCAACCAACTGCTGAAAGTCTGATGTGTTCACATGTAATCCGATCGTCGCCTTGCTCCGGGTGTTTGGAGCGCAGACTGTTCTTGTGTTCATCGACATACGGGGTCACCAAGGTAGAGTTACGTAGAACTGTGTAGTGTGCTTGAGACCAAGAATATCCGTCCCTGCATATTATTGAGTCTCTTCCAAGCGTCCCTTTTCGGTCGGTCTCCCCTCATACCGCGATTTAGGGAGACCTATCTTATTAAGGCCAGGAATGAAGTCAACACAAAACCCGATGACATCCTCTGTTTGATGGCCCATGGAGATGCTTCCTTCTGGCCTAACACGGATTCTGAACATATTTCTTTAGGACTCCCATGAACCTCTCAAAGGGGTACATATTGTGTAGAAATACGGGCCCCAGAATGACAATCTCGTCGACTAGATGAACTAGGACGCAAGGCCATGATATTGAAGAAGGATGGTGGAAACACCAGCTCGAAACTGACAAGACATTGCGCCACATCACTCCTTAGCGTTGCTACGATTTCTGGATCGATCACCTTCGAGATATTGCATTGAGGAATGCACATAGCTTCACAATGGCTAATCGGACGTTTTCGGTAGAAGCCCTCTCAATGCAACCGGAAGCAGTTGCGTCATAATCACGTGGCAGTCATGAGACTTTAGGTTACGGAACTTTTCTCTCGACATATTTATTATTCCCTTTATATTCGACGAGAAGCCGGTCGGGACCTTCATATCGAGCAGGCATTGAAAGAATATTTCTTTCTCTTCTTCAGAAGAGCGTGGCTGGCGGGACCTTCATACCGCTTCGGAGGCATGCCCTCTTTTTCGCAAGCGTTGCAGGTCCTCTCGTGCCTCGTGTGTATCTTTTGTCTTCCCATACACGCCCAAGAAGCCTAGCAGGTTCACGCAAAGGTTCTTCGTCACGTGCATCACGTCGATCGAAGAGCGGACCTCTAGGTCTTTCGGTGAGGGTAGGTCCCAAAATATAGATTTCTTCTTCCACATGGGTGCGTGATTCTCGGCGTCATTCGGAACAGCTAGTCCGCCGGGACCCTTTCCAAAGATTACGTGTAAATCATTGACCATAGCAAATGCGTGATCACCGGTATGCATGGCGGGCTTCTTCCGGTGATCTGCCTCGCCTTTGAAATGCTTGCCTTTCTTCGACATTGATGGGTGGTCGGAAGAAATCGACGATGGCCCAGGTACACATTCTTCCTGCAGCTTCCCAGGTATATACTATCGGTGTCAAGTAAACAGTGCGTGCATGCGTGGTATCCCTTGTTTGTCTGTCCTGAAAGGTTACTGAGAGCGGGCCAATCATTGATTGTCACGAACAGCAACGCCTTCAGGTCAAATTCCTCCTTTTTGTGCTCATCCCACGTACGTACACCGTTTCCATTCCACAGCTGTAAAAGTTCCTCAACTAATGGCCTTAGGTACACATCAATGTCGTTGCCAGGTTGCTTAGGGCCTTGGATGAGAAGCGGCATCATAATGAACTTCCGCTTCATGCACATCCAAGGAGGAAGGTTATACATACATAGAGTCACGGGCGGTGTTGTGATTGCTGCTCTGCTCCCGAAAGGATTAATGCCATCCGCGCTTAAAGCAAACCATACGTTCCTTGGGTCCTTTGCAAACTCATCCCGATTACTTTCTCTCGATTTTTCTCCACTACGACCCGTCGGCGGGTGCTCTCAACTTCCGTCTTTCTTACGGTCCTCACTGTGCCATCGCATCAACTTGGCATGCTCTCCGTTTACGAGCAGACGTTTCAACCGTGGTATTATAGGAGCATACCACATCACCTTTGCAGGAACCCTCTTCTGGGAGGCTCGCCGTCAACATCACCATGGTCATCTCGTCGATCTTATACCGCAATGCACCGCATACCGGGCATGCGTTCAGATCCTTGTAGGCACCACGGTAGAGGATGCGATCATTAGGGCATGCATGTATCTTCTCCACCTCCAATCCTAGAGGGCATACCACCTTCTTTGCTGCGTATGTCTTGTCGGGCAATTCGTTATCCTTTGGAAGCTTCTTCTTCATTATTTTCTTAGCTTCTCAAATCCTTTATCGAGCCTGACATTCTCTGCCTTCCACTGCAGCAATTCGAGTACGGTATCGAGCTTTGTGTTGCCATCTTCGCAATTGGGGTACAACCCTTTTTGTGATCCTCTAACATGCGATCGAACTTCAGCTTCTCCTTTTGACTTTCGCATTGTGTCCTTGCATCGACAATGACCCGGCGGAGATCATCATCATGGGGCACATCGTCTGGTTCATCTTGATCTTCAGCAGCTTCGCCCGTTGCAGCACCATCGTGCACATCGTCTGATGCAACTTGATGTTCAGTAGCATCACCGTATTCAGGGGCACATAGTTGTCATCGTACTCTTCTTCCTCGCCGTCTTCCATCATAACCCCTATTTCTCCGTGCCTCGTCCAAACATTATAGTGTGGCATGAAACCCTTGTAAAGGTGTGGGTGTGAAGGATTTTCGGTCAGAGTAAGACTTCAGATTCCCACATATAGGGCATGGACAACACATAAAACCATTCTGCTTGTTTGCCTCAGCCACTTCGAGAAAAGCATGCACGCCCTTAATGTACTCGGAGGTGTGTCTGTCACCGTACATCCATTGCTGGTTCATCTGCGTGCATTATATATAATTAAGTGTGTCAAAAATCATTACGTAACATCATGAATAGATAATTAAATGACCAAATTAATAGAAGTTCATCATCACATAAAAACCAAAGTACATACATAGTTCTCATCTAACAACATAAAGCTCTGCAGAGCATCTAAATTAATTAAACCATACATTGAAACTATGTAAAACATTTCAATGTGAAAACAAATACGATCATAATCGCAACCAAGGTAACAACCGATCCAACGGCATAATGATACCAAGCCTCGGTATGAATGGCATATTTTCTAATCTTTCTCATCTTCAAGCGCATTGCATCTATCTTGATCTTGTGATCATCGGCGACATCCGCAACATGCAACTCCAGTATCAACTTATCCACCTCAATTTTTATTAATTTTTCCTTCAAGAAATTGTTTTCTTCTTCAACAAAAATTAAACTCTCTACAATATGATGCTTTTGTATTTTCGTTTCAACTACCTTCTAGATAAATAAAATGTATGTCACGTGGGTCGTCTTAATTTTCATAAACAATAAATGAACCAATAGTTATGAAAAGATAATATATACCACATCCGAATCATAGACAGGACGAGGGCCGACGGGCGCGGATACCAAAACCATCGCACTATATAAGATGCAATAATAAAAGTAAGAAAATAATACAAGTAAGAATATTTTTCCTTTCAGAAAGAAGATAAGAACAAGAGGCTCACCACGGTGGTCTTGGCGATGAGATCGCCATGGTGATCGACGGCGGTGAAGACGGGACAGGCGTGACGGACCGCTAAACCTAGACAAATATTGAGGAAAATGGAGGTTAGAGGTTGAGCTTGGAGAGGAGAAAGCTTAAGTAGTGTGGCTCGGGCATTCCATCGAACACCTTGTGTGCATAGGAGGTGAGCTAGAGCACCACCAAGCCCCCTCCCCTCGGCGGAAAAAAAAGCAGAGCGGTGTGCTCGCTCTTGTGAGGGGCTATATATAGGCAGCACCATTAGCCCCGGTTGGTGGCATGAACCGGGACTAAAGGGAAGCCTTTGGTCCCGGTTCATGCCACCAACCGGGACCAATAGAGGTGGGCCAGAGCCAGACCATTGGTCCCGGTTCGTCCCACCAACCGGGACCAAAAGGTCCGGACCAATCGGGACCAATGGCACACTTGGCCCCGCCGGCCCCCTGGGCTCACGAACCGGGATAAATGCTCGCATTAGTCCCGGTTCTGGATTGAACCGGGACTAATGGGCAAAACAGGCCTCAACGATAGCCCCTTTTTCTACTAGTGTTAGTACTTCAACATAGTGATTTCCTAGTAAGGATTTGCTCGTGTGACATCAAGTAAATCTTATTTATTTACTATCTAAATCTTATCGATTTAATGTCATGTTTTCTTTCTTTTCCTGCAATTTTATGATGCAGGTTTTGCCATGTGACATTCATCACAGAATAAATAGTTTGGTTTGCTCTACGATGGCTATTTTTGCAGGTTTCACTTATTATGTCGTGTCAGTAACGAAGGCACTGTCCATCACTTATATTACTGGAAAAAATTGGATCAGTCTGTTGTACAAGCTGAATCCCTATGATGTACTGCAGTTTGGTTTAACAAAAACGCCACAATTAGTCCTTCTCGCGTTTAAACGAAATGAAGAAAAAAACTGGATCATGGTCACGGATCCTAGTCAAGTTAGAAAGCTGATCATAGCAGACCGGACACGATCGCCGTTGTCTCGCACAGATCGATCACCGGCAGTTGCTCTAGCACAGACAGCGGCAACACCTCAGTCTGATCCAGCTGAGGATTGGGCACCGACCGCGTTAGCGGATCAGCCTGATCTACCGGAGGATCGGGCATCGACACCGGCACCTGCTCCGACACCGGCACCAGCTCTACAAGGAGCACCATCTCCGGCAGCAGCAGTGGCTTCGACACCTGCACCAACACTTGCACTTGCATCTGCTCCGGCTCGTGCAGTTGCACCGGCAACAGACTAGGCTGCAGTTCGCACTTCATATACCAAAGTCCTTACAAAACCCGACATGTCCACCTTGGTAAGCATTGACCGCCCAATTGCTTCGTTCTTTTTTGTTTCCATGTTGTTTCACATGATTCACTGTGTTGATCTAACTGTTTGGGTATGTCTTCTTGTTTGCACACAGAGAATTCCTAGAGCAACGAGGGAGTCGTTCAACAATCCGGCGACCGCGGCCAAGTTTCTCTTACCATGCGCAGCCTTTGTGTGAATGAACCTGCTCAATATACCGTAAGTACAAAGGATGGTCGCATGATGATTGATGCTAAAGGATGGTCAAGGTTCAAATCTAAATCACATCTTGCGGTAGGGGATGATGTCAATATCAAACTTTTATGCAAGGAGAGCTGGTCCAGATCAACTTTGAAATTCTTCAGTAGCAGCAGCAACTGCCGAACTGATCTATCCTCCGAGAGATTTTGATGTACTAATCAGGCATGGTGAAACAAGTGTCCTGTGTGTATAAGTAGTACGATAGTATTATTTATCACATGGTATATCATTGATAGAATTGCAACTCTGATTGCTGGTTAGGAACTGTCGTTCGATTTCATTCCAACAGCTGCCGTGCTTTATTCAATTTTGTGTATTCGCCTTCGACAGCATCTAAAACCAGCGCCGTACAGATCGCTTGCAATATGAAAAGCGCTGAGGTAGAACACATGGGCCCCCAAACATGCAGGGTTGGCCTGTGGCCCAAAGTCCAGAACCGTGAGCCTATCTGAGTATTATATTCTCAGCTGAACCCCCATAATGCCCATGCGTTGCAGAGGGAGTATATTTCTCGGCAAGGTGAGCCTGTGATATAAAAGATTTGTATATTTCTGTTCAGATGGTGTATCTCTGTCAAAAAATATATTTATGTGTAACTACTTACTCCTGTCTTTCAACTTCCTTTCGCTGATATGTGGGGCAACCGGCAACGGGGTCCACGTGCCATATGCACAAATTAGAGTGCACAACTTCACGGTAGACACACCCTGGTCGTAGCACCGCAGTAATGCCCAATGAGCCGTCAAATCACAACCCCCCCCCCTTTCCAGCTTAAGTAGTAAGCTGGACGGACAAAGCGGCAATATTTCACTGGGCCAGAATCCCTTTCTCCCTCGTCTGCTTGTTTAGAGAAAACCCCCTCTCGGCGATTGCATAGGGTTTTCTCATGGAGAACCAGGTACGAATTCTTTATCCATCCCCGATAAATCCAAGTCCCTTAGTCGCGGGTAATCCTAGGATGGCAGCCGCCGCTGTTGATGCATTTTTCTTCCTACTAAATCTAGTGTGTTTCATTTGCAGTGCCCAAAGTGCGAGTACCCTACAGGTTTCTGCGCCTTCGGCGAGACGCCGTTGTTCCTTCTCATCCTAACACAACATTTTGAAACGCGCACAGTATGTTCCTAGAATCCTCTTTTCTAACCGGGAGGGTGGGGGTTTTTTGAACATTCTGTGTTCTCATATTATTTTTCCTGCAGTGTATTATTTGCTCTGCCAGAACACATGTACTCAAGATGCTCGGCCTTGCCATAACTGAATACACTAGTTTAATGGTCACAGTGAAGACAAGCCATGGATATAAGTTCCGAGTTGGGTTCATGAACCAAGAAGATCGCTGCTTTTTTATGGCTGAACTTGGATAAACTTTCTCAAGTGTTACGGACTGAAAGTTGGCGCACGAATATTGATGGAAATAGTAGAACCTGGTCTCATCTTCACTGCGATCTTCCACCCCGACGTCGTTCCAATTGTTCATCCATGTTAGTTTTGTATCCGGTTCTTGCTTGTTGCCTCGATTACTTCTTAATCGACCTATTCGGTCTAACTAATCACAATTTAACTTTAGAAGTAGCAACAAATCTCTCACGAAGATGCTACTTCTAACTAATATTTTCTTATAATTGGTGGCACGTGTAGGTTTTTTCAGAGTTAAGCTACCGCTCATTTGTTACTCTGTAATAACTCGGCTGTTACTAATGGCACGAAGTTGATGGATCGACATCCACAAGTTCCTACACTTTATTGATCGTCTTGAGGTCCTTGTGGGATGTTTAAATGGTGGAAGGCCACATGGGATATGTGTGCCACTCCTGTAGTCGTTGAACAGGTCCAACTGTGTCGAGAAACTTATGGTACGAGTTGTTTTCTGTTATATATGTTATTCATAAACTATTGCTTATACACAGTTTTACAGCTGTGATCTTCTTGAAACAGGAACTGCCGAGTTCTATTTTTCCTATACAGATGCCTAACCATGGTCAGGTCAGACTTGCGCTTGGTCACAACATGATGTTTATGTCGACCTACTCAATTCCCCTTGGAGGTGAAAAGATACTTATTCATGGGTGGTCTCAAATAATGAAGGCTCGTGCATCTTCAAGAATAGGATGTAAGATTATGTTCATGCTTTTCCATGGCTCTAAAGCGAATATCATGTTTATTGACCACGTTGCGAGATGAAGCCACTTTCAGAAGGTTGTGGATGCGCGGGGTGGCACCTGGGCCTTGTCCTGGGGCTTGGCGGCCTCACCCCTTGGTTAACTGTAGGAAAAGTAGCACTGTTTGAGGCTTGCTTTGTACGGTTGAACCTGTATAAGTACTCATACTGCTTTCAGCTTTGGTTCTTAAGTGCCCCTACTGGTTTCAGTTAAGGTTGTTAAGTACTCCTGCTGTCTTCTACTGTCGTGTTTCTTGATCATGTCTTCCTCCAGCCAAAACCAAACCAGCGCCAAGTGGCCTCACCTTCCGCCTCACACGGCTGTCTGTGCCTCAGCGCACGCATCGCCGCCCCACCGTCTCCTAAATCGTTAACGCCGACGTCCTCCGTGCACTTTGGTGCGCTCGCGGCGGCGGCGCCCTCTCGCGTTGTCAACATGGTCAACAAACAACAGGAATCGGCAGAAGTACATGGAGAGGATGATAGTAGGGGCCCACCACGTCAGCGTATGGAAAAATAAAATGCTTCCTCCTAGTGTTTTCCTGACATCTGGGACCCACGACATTGTGAGCGTATGTAGTCAATAGACAAGAGAACAGCCCAAGATCGGCTGACACCTGGGACGTAGCTACTCGAGCAGTATTGTTGAGACGGAGCAGGGTTTGAACTGGGTTGTGGCCCGTCTAGCCCAGGCTTATATTTTATGTTCACCATGTGACCAGCCCAGCTATTTTTTCTTTGTGAAAATGAGCCCAGTTTATTTTTTCTGGAGAATACCCAATCCAGGCCTACTTAGTTTTCTACGCCCTGATGGGCAGCAACTCTTTCAAGACGCCTGCAAATCTTGAAAGTAATATGAAATGGGTTGTAAATATAAAAACAGATGACAAATTGGCAATTACTTTATAACTTCTGATTTTTTCACATTTTCAGATTCCTATTTCACTGGGCATTAACCTAATTTAAATATATCTTCAAAGTACTTTAAATCTGGCTCGACATTTTGGTATTAAAAATAGTTTGGAACCCATAAAAATATGCGAAATTGGCCCTGGCCAACCAAAAAAAAGACTGCAATAAATTGCATAAGAAGTTGCCATGAGCTATATATAAATTATTAAGAAAAAGAGGGAGTGGTTTGACTTGTGGGCCTGTTTAGTTGACGTGTATGCAAGATTTTTTAGTTATTATATACGTCAACAAATGATTCTAGCAGACGTAACCATTGGATGTCAATCCAACTACCATCATGTTTCTTCAATCTCTGATCTTCTTGCTCCAGCCACCAAAGCAGCGCCGGCGGGACCGCCTGCTCCCACCTCCCGTGGCCGGCTGTGCTACCACGCAGGCCTCAGCGCCCCCTACTACTCCCACCGCTGGCCAGGGCATCCCTCTACTCACCCACACCCCCTGTTATTCTGCGGCGACAGTAGCCTCACACCGCAGCCGAACCGGTGAGCCCTCGTACTCCTCTCCGCGCGGGCTTCCCCTGCCGCATCTTCCCCGGCTCCGCGTCGTCCCCTTCCTAGGCCTCACCGTCGTCCACCGCCGTGGTGCTCTCGGCGCGGCGTGGTCAATGTGGTCAACGACCGACTTCCATCGGAAGAGTATCAGACGTGAAGAGGCCGATACCGGGTCCACGGCAGCCGCAAGGAAGTGCCTCCTTATTACGTGGAAAATAATTATTACTCCACCTGACAGCAGGGACCAACCGGACAGGCCACCAGTATTTCGCGAAAAAAACATTTGCCCCTGAATGTTGGGACCCACAGGACGGGCCACCGTATTTTGCGAAAAAAATGTTCCCCCCGCTGTCAGCTCGGACCCACCGGAAGTGCCTCCTTATTACGCACAAAAAAATGAGTACCCCCTGCTAGTTGGGACCCACCTTGGTGGGAGGCTGACTTGTGGGGCTACTAAGTTGACTGGGACGGATGCCTTTGTCAACTTTAGTCAATATATGAATGATTCTAGCTCCAGTGACCATATGATGTCCATCCAACGGCCGTAGTGCTTCTTCAACCTCTGGTCTTCTTGCTCCAGCCGCCCAAAGCAGCGTCGGTCGTGCCGCCTGCTCCTGCCGCCCGTGGCCGGCTGTGATGCCGCGGAGGCCTCACCGCTCCCTACTACTCCCACCGCTAGCCAGGCCATCCCTCTACGCACCCACACCCCCTGTTATTCTGCGGCGACGGCAGCCTCACACCGCAGCCGAACGAGTGAACCCTCATACTCCTCTACGCATGGGCATCCACTGACGCGTCTTCCCCGTCTCCGCGTCGTCCCCTTCCTAGGCCTCGCCGTCGTCCACCGCGCTGGTCCTCTCAGCATGGCGTGGTCAACGTGGTCAAGGAATGGCTTCCATCGGACGTGGATCAGACGTGGAGAGGCCGATACCGGGTCCACGGCCGCAAAGAAGGAAGTGACTCCTTATTACGCGGAAAATAATGATTCCTCCACCTGACAGCTGGGACCCACCGGACGGGCCACGGTATTCCGCGGAAAAAACATTTCCCCCTAACTGCTGGGACCCACCAGCTTCATCTTCGCACGCAAGGAAGTGCGTCCGGGCAAAAAAAAACGATTCGCCCCCCTGACTGCTGGGACCCACCAGCTACACCTTCGCATGCAAGGAAGTGCGTCCGGGCAAAAAAAAACGATTCGCCCCCCTGACTGCTGGGACCCATCGGCTACATCTTCGCACGCAAGGAAGTGCGTCCGGGCAAAAAAATCGATTCGCCCCCTGACTGCTGGGACCCACCAGCTACATCTTCGCACGCAAGGAAGTGCTCGATACCGACCCACCTGGTCGAAGCGTACGTAGCGTTGTCATTCTGGTCGCGAACGTGTACGTACATACTGGTCGTTGTAGAGGCGCGCATGTAGCATGTACACGTACGTACAGCGGCCAGGGTGCAAGAAAGAAAATACGGCCATGTATGTGTACATACGGGCGGGGTCTCGAACGCCTACTCGTGCATACGTACGGCCAGGGCTCGTGTACATGGCTGGGTCGGAACGGAGAAACAACGTCGTCGTCGGGTTCATAGGGAGGCAACGGAGTGCATCGTGTTCATGGGGAGGCAACGGAATGCGTCGTGTTCATCGGGAGGCAACCGAACGCGTGGGAGCCAACCGGCTGGATCGGAACGGAATGTGTGGTCGTGTTCATCGGGAGGTATTGGACTAAATAGGTGATGGAAACGAGGCCTGGCGTACCGCACAACGGAGGAAACGGACCTTCTACGTTCGGAACAGGGTCCTGTTGATCGGGAGGGGTGTGGCGTACCGCAAAACGGAGGAAACGGACCTCCTATGGTCGAAACAGGGGTCCTGTTGATCGAGAGGGGTGTGGCGCATCGCAAAAACGGATTTAAACGGACCTCCTACGGTCAAAACGGGGTCCTGTTGATCGGGAGGGTGTGGCTGCATCGCGAAACGAATCTAAACGGACTTGTGTTGGAGCGCCACGGTCGAAATGGGGTCCTGTTCATCAGGAGAGGTGTGGCATACCGCAAAACGGGACTCCACGGGATACTGTTCATCTCCACTGTCGACCTCCTCCAGCCTCCACGGGCTACCGTCGACCTCCTTCAGCCTCCACGGGCTCCTGTTCATCCAGCCTCCGCCGCGCGTTACTCCATGACTCTTGTTCAACCACCCTCCATCGTCTCTGTTCATCCAGCCCTCCACACCACGGGTCCTGTTCAACCACCCTCCACGGGCACCCTCCACCGCTTCATCTGTTCATCCAACCCACCACACCACGTTGTCTTTTTCATCCATTTGAAAACGCCACCGTTCACTGTTCATCCAACCCCCCCCCCCCCCCCCCGCAACGCTCACTCTTCATCCCAAAGGCAGCATTGATCGGCTTGATTAGCAGCGGTAGTGAAGGAATCGCTGATCGGGTTCGATTAACAGCCATCGATCGATCGCTCGGGTTCGAGAACGCGTAGCGTCTTGATCTGTCGCTTTCGGGTTCGATTAGAGCCCAACGCCTCGCTTCGGGTTCGATTAGAGCCAACGCCGCACACACTCGCAGACGTGTATGATAGAACGCAGCATCGCCGCCCCGACCTCCCACCATAACCGGGAACTCCCCGAAATTTTCCTCCACCTCGCTTCTACCACGGTTTTTTCCGTCAAGGACGACCCAAAGAATGTCATGCAGCCGCGTCTCCGGCCCGCCCAGGACGAAAAGCCCATTTTCTGTCACGATTTTTTGTCATAGAAGTAGGAGCCCACCACATCTATGATGATACTGGGTTTTGTCACAATTATCATCATAGAAGTGTCATATGTATGACACAAAAAAATTCGTTCGGCCCAAAATGTCACGGATGTGTCTTTTGTTTGTAGTGACACCATTAAGCTATGGTGTTCCAGGTGGCGTGAGTTGCGAAACTATTCCGCATTGTTTCAAATGAAGACCAAACTCGTAACTCAAATATTTGCCTCCACGATCAGATCGTAGAAACCTTATTTTCTTGTTACAATGATTTTCCACTTCACTCTGAAATTCTTTGAACTTTTCAAATGTTTCATACTTATGTTTCATCAAGTAGATATACCCATATCTGCTCAAATCATCTGTGAAGGTGAGAAAATAACGATACCCACCGCGAGCCTCAATATTCATCGGACCACATACATCAGTATGTATGATTTCCAACAAACCCGTTGTTTCGCTTCCATTGTTCCAGAGAACGGAGTTTTAGTCATCTTGCCCATGAGGCATGGTTCGCAAGTACCAAGTGATTCATAATCGAGTGATTCCAAAAGTCCACCGTAATGGAGTTTCTTCATGCAATTTACACCAATATGACCCAAACAGCGATTGCCACAAATAAGTTGCACTATCATTATCAACTCTGCATCCTTCGGCTTCAATATTATGAATATGTGTGTCACTACTATCAAGATTCAACAAAAATAGACCACTCTTCAAGGGTGCATGACCATAAAAGATATTACTCATATAAATAGAACAACCATTATTCTCAGATTTAAATGAATAACCGTTTCGCATCAAACAAGATCCAGATATAATGTTCATGCTCAACGTTGGCACCAAATAACAATTATTCAGGTCTAAAACTAATCCCGAAGGTAGATGTAGAGGTAGCATGCCAACAGCGATCACATCGACTTTGGAACCATTTCCCACGCGCATCGTCACCTCGTCCTTAGCTAATCTTCGCTTAATCTGTAGTCCCTGTTTCGATTTGCAAATATTAGCAACAGAACCAGTATCAAATACCCAGGTGCTACTGCGAGCATTAATAAGGTATACATCAATAACATGTATATCACATATACCTTTGTTCACCTTGCCATCCTTCTTATCCGCCAAATACTTGTGGCAGTTCCGGCCTAAAGGACTAGTCCCTTTGCAAGAGAAGCACTCAGTCTCAGGCTTAGGTCCAGACTTGGGCTTCTTCACTTGAGCAGCAACTTGCTTGAATGCCCTTCTTCCCGTTACCCTTTTTCTTGAAACTGGTGGTCTTGTTGACCATCAACACTTGATGCTCCTTTTTTATTTCTACCTCCGCAGCCTTTAGCATCGGGAAGAGCTCGGGAATTGTCTTGTTCATCCCTTGCATATTATAGTTCATCACGAAGCTCTTGTAGTTTGGTGGCAGTGATTGAAGAATTCTATCAATGACACTATCATCAGGAAGATTAACTCCCAGCTGAATCAAGTGGTTATTATACCCAGACATTTTCGATATGTTCCTTGTGAACTGTTCTCCTCCATCTTGCTGCAGTAGAACTTATTGGAGACTTCATATCTCTCAATCCGGGCATTTGCTTGAAATATTAACTTCAACTCCTGGAACATCGCATATGCTCCATGACGTTCAAAACGTCGTTGAAGTCCCGGTTCTAAGCCGTAAAGCATGGCACACTGAACTATCGAGTAGTCATCAGCTTTGCTCTACCAGACGTTCATAACATCTGGTGTTGCTCCTGCAGCGGATTTGGCACCTAGCGGTGCTTCCAGAACGTAATTCTTCTGTGCAGCAATGAGGATAATCCTCAAGTTACGGACCCAGTCCGTGCAGTTGCTACCATCATCTTTCAACTTAGCTTTCTCTAGGAACACATTAAAATTCAACGGAACAACAACAAGGGCCATCTACCTACAACAACATAGACATGCAAAATACTATCAGGTACTGAGTTCATGATAAATTAAAGTTTAATTAATCATATTACTTAAGAACTCCCACTTAGATAGACATCCCTCTAGTCATCTAAATGATCACGTGATTCAAATCAACTAAACCATGTCCCATCATCACGTGAGATGGAGTAGTTTTCAATGGTGAACATCACTATGTTGATCATATCTACTATATGATTCACACTCGACCTTTCGGTCTCAGTGTTCCGAGGCCATATCTGCATATGCTAGGCTCGTCAAGTTTAACCTGAGTATTCTGCATGTGCAAAACTGGCTTGCACCCGTTGTATGTGAACGTAGAGCTTATCACACCCGATCATCAAGTGGTGTCTCGGCACGAGAACTTTCGCAACGGTGCATACTCAGGGAGAACACTTGTACCTTGAAATTTAGTGAGAGATCATCTTATAAAGCTACCGTCAATCAAAGCAAAATAAGATGCATAAAGGATAAACATCACATGCAATCAATATAAGTGATATGATATGGCCATCATCATCTTGTGCCTTTGATCTCCATCTCCAAAGCACCGTCATGATCACCATCGTCACCGGCACGACACCCTGATCTCCATCGTAGCATCGTTTTCTTCTCGCCAACTATTGTTTCTACGACTATGGCAACCACTTAGTGATAAAGTAAAAACAATTACAGGGCGATTGCATTGCATACAATAAAGCGACAACCATATGGCTCCTGCCAGTTGCCGATAACTCTGTTAGAAAACATGATCATCTCATACAATAAAATTTAGCATCATGTCTTGATCATATCACATCACAACATGCCCTACATAAACAAGTTAGACGTCCTCTACTTTATTGTTGCAAGTTTTACGTGGCTGCTACGGGCTGAGCAAGAACCGTTCTTACCTATGCATCAAAATCACAAAGATTTTTCGTCAAGTATGTGTTGTTTTAACCTTCAACAAGGACCGGACGTAGCCACATTCGATTCAACTAAAGTTGGAGAAACTGACACCCGCACTACAAGAAAATATGTCAACTTGTGACCTTGACTATTGGTCACTGAAAGGTCATTGTTTTTCATTTACGACCTTTTTGTGACCAAAAACAGAAGGTCAAAAGCTGGCAACAGAACTGAAATTAATGACCTTCTCGTGAGAAGGTCGAGATCGCCATTTACCAAAAGCAGAAGGTCATTGAACCCATGACTTTTTGTTTTGGTCACAGGCTGTCTGCCCAGGCCACGTCGGATCCGACGTGGCAATCTGACCTGGCAAAATTACGACCAATTGAAAAGGTCACTGACAAGATTCAGCCCGGTCCGATTAGGTGTTTTAGATGGGCCGAGCCCATTAATTCAGCCTTTGTAATATATATTTTTCTGTTAATTTTCGCTAGCTACATGGGCCTGGCCCAGTAATTTAGCCTCTTTTATTTCTATGAAATTTGACATTCAATTTCTTATTGGGCCACATTCAATTTCTTGTTGGGCCACGACCTTTTACAGTCCAGTATTTTTTTTGGCCCTCGGCCTTTTAGAGTCCTATTTTTTTTGCCTCGGCCTTTTCCAGTCTAGTTTTTTTTGGCACTCAGCCATTGCCTTTTAATTTAGGACTCGCCATTCTTATGTTCTGTATATGCATCATTTTTAGTCAATTTCCAGTTCAAATATAGGCTATAAATGCAGAATATTTCTCAATACAGCCAAACTTGGTACATTACAATAATAGTACATATTATCCAGTTTTCTAATACACAAAAAGATCAAACAATAACAAGCTCCAATGAGGTTCTCTTTGCTGGGTGCGAATTCTAGCTTCTTCCTCATGGGACTTGTTGCAGCAGTCAACACTTCAATGAACAAAGGACATCTACAGGTTATAAACAAAACAATTAGGAACAAAATAAAAACAGAACATTATGCATTTGGTGCGGAAATGTTTAGAGAAAAGAGGAGCTTCAGCAACAGAGCAAACCAAATCAAATCGAACACACACCGACATTTGCAGATGAATATTTTTGTTTGACTCATTTACTGCCGCTCCTTTAATTTTCAGGACTACATATTCTGAATCTACTAGTACTAGATACCTACCGATTAGAAAATAAAGCTGAGTTATACTAGTAGTGGTGGTGCTCAATTGCCACTGTTCTTATCATATTTACTCCATAACAACTAACATGAACATGCCAATTGATTAAAACCTAAGCCGTGTAAATTTCAGAACAACAACCTTAAGCCATGGTGATAGAAAGTGAGAAAATCAACTAAATTTAAAAGGAGTGATAACCAAGAACCCTTTAATTAACCCTACCATTTCATCTAACACCCCCAACCAAATAGGAGCATGAGCAGGACAATAGCTACTAAACCTTGAGGTCAGGCATAGACATATACCTGGACTTTGCTTCTTAACAGGAGGCCCCCCATTTGAGTTGGTCGCCTCTTCCTTCTTCTGCCCCTTGATCTTAAAAAGGTTTATCATCTTCCTGTGAAACATGAGGGGAGGAGGTAACAAGCATGAGCTAAAGAGAGAAGACTTTTCATCGGAACAAAATTGACAAAAACAAGAAAAGTACCATTCAGGCTTAAGAATGGTTTTACACACAAACAGGTAGAAACGATGTAGCGGAAATCAATAGAAGCAGTTTGGTTCTATTTAATTATTGCATTCATTGATTAGTAGCAGAAAATAATATACCCAGTACAGAGGAAAGCAAAATACTAAAGTACCAAGAACGACTAGTAGCTCTGCACAATTGCAGCACATATACAACTAGTTGCAGATAACAAGCAAAATACTAAAGTACCAAGAACGACTTTGTCAGACTCGATCAATTTTGAAGAAACCACCTTCGTCGTCAGACACATACATACAGGAAGCAAAAGAGTAAGAAACATAGCTCTACATAATGTTTATATTAAATGAGCAAGACACGAGATTTAGCTTGTCCAACAATCAACACTGTTACAAGGTACTGAAAGTAGCTATGTGCATCAGCCTCACCAAGTCTTATCATGAATTGGTTGCTTTTACAAACTGTACTATATTTCTGGGCAACAAACGAAATAGACAGTTACTCTCAAAAGGTAGATCCAAACGAAGCAAATAAGTACTCTCTGAAACCTTAGAACATGCTTTACAACTCATATGGAGAGGCCAACTTGGAATTATGAGCATAACGAACTCATTTATCAGTTAGAAGCTTGCTGCCCAAAACTGTGAGGTAGTGCAGTTTTTTAACTGAACCAAATTCAGTATACAGAACAGCTAGAGAAATCCAATTCTACAATACATGATCATATACATAATCCCATCAGGATTGTACAGGGAAATTCTTAGCAGCGTACCGAGAGCATAGTCCAGCTATACTCCTAATGGACTACTATACTCCATCAATCATGTACTAGTTACAGCTATACTCCATGTACTGCTGTCCAGGAGTATTCCAATTCATCTTTAAAAAAATGTTCAAGCACTGACTGAAAAAGGAATGCAAAAACAGATGCAGTACCCAACTGTACTCCAGTGGAGAGCATCCACCCAAAAGAAAACAAAGATAATGGCTGAAAAATTACTCCAGTTTACACTCCTCTTTTAGCGACAAAGAGTTATAGCTAATGAAACATCATGGGAGCTGATGTCCAGAGTATTTGCAAATGATATAGCATCATGGAGTAGAATAACATGTTTTAGCAAAGACAGGTTATAGAGTAAGCAAGCAAGCAATCATGGGAGCTGATGCTGCCAGTTAATATTAGCACATGACAAGACAAAAAGCATGGCATCAACACAAGCATCAACAGAATACTAACACCTAAACTGGTACTAAATTGATGGAGTCCCATCCATCCATGAGAGAAGAAAGTGCCTTTGGTTGATAAAGAGAAGAGAACACTTCCTCTTCTTTGGGATCAAACCAGAGGATACCAACCCATCCACCAATTTGCAGGTTGTGTGGCTCAAGGTCATGGTGCCGGACACCGTGTCCGTGGCAAAAAGCAAAGCCCTTGCAAAGCTGGTACACCATGATCTACGTGCACAATACCAGCAAGTTCACCAACAACGAATCAGTCAATCAAACACCGTCGGCACATTCAAACAAACACCTCGCATGCAAGATCTAGAAAACGAACGACAAACGAACGCACAATAACTTACCGACTCGCTCAAGCTCTTCCACCTCCCACCGGCTGCTTTGCCTACCTGGATAAAAAATTTACAGCGGAAGCGACTAATCAGCTTTGCCATCATGACCCAATATACAACACCTGGCAGATTAATTTCTACTGTGTACATGCTGGTATAGAAAGCCAATCGGGAATGGGAATTAGTCTTTGTAAGAAACTTACAGCAGCGACAGACTTGTTCTTGGGGTTCTTTTGCTTGAACTCCTTGCGGAACTCGCCCCTGATGGCAACCAATCAACAAAAGCAGGTTCAGAACAAGGGCCGCCCGGGAACAACGGGGAAACAGCAACAGAAAAATATAATCTGATGAAGGAAGCAAGGGGAGGGGAAGGACGGGACGTACATGAAGACAAGAAGGCCTCGCCCACGTCCTTCTTGCCGGCAGCCCCGCTTGTGAGGTCCGCCTTGGTGCTCCCGGCCTTCGTGTACCTACCAGACGGTGCGCAGCCAGACGCAGATACGAAGTTGGAAGACCCTCGAACTCAAATTGCGTCTGTCCAGGGTCACGAAGGAACTTCAGAATGTCTTGCTCCATACGCAACACTGCAATGAGAGATAAGATTGCAATGAGATAAAACTACTGAAGCAGTGTTCCACTTATCATATTTAGGAATATAATAACATAGTCACATAGTAAGACAAGATGCAGAAACATGATGCAACACAACAGGTTAAAGAGGGGAAATCCAATCAGCATAAAGCAACTGCCTATGAAACAATTATGAGTGTTTAAATGTTTATCGACAGATGGAGCCAAACATTGATTGTTCATCGAGGAAGGGATCCATCTCTGACAGCAAGTCAAGTCTTTCCACGGGCAGCGAGTAAACTAGTCTACTACTACTAGTATTGCACACGGGCAGCAAACATCTAGCAACACAACCCACCGTTGCTGGAAGGAGAAGTCTCAGACCCATTTCTTTCTTCCTCTATTTACGCTTTGGAAGAAACAGAGGATTGAGCATGAAATACAAGCTCTCACCTTGCTGTTCCACATCTGAGAACATGGCAAAGTGCAGTAAATGTGGCGCACTCCTAATGATATGATAGCCTTCATTCTCCTCCTGCACCTGCGGCGCACTCCTCTTCCACCGCCACCCCTACCCCTTAACCTTTTTGCAACTGCAAATCCCCGCCTCCCTCTGCACCCAGGATGCGGTGGTACTCGTCCACCTCTTCTCCAACTCCCATTCCACTCCACCTTGTTTCAATAGGGCCCGTATCCAACAGTAAGCCGCAAGGCATGCTGTTGCTGGCGCTAGTCCCAAACAAGGACGCGAGAATTCCCGAACTCCTCGCCGTGCACAAGCACCTGAAATTCTACCCAGAAGCTAGCTAGCCAAAACTAGTAGGAAGAGGAGCGCGGAGAGGGGCAGGACGGGGCCGTACCCTGGAGGCGCTCGCGGGGCTTTTCGAGGGCCTCGCGGAGGAACTGGTCGACCTGCATGGCCGGATCGTCCCGTGCGCGGGGTCCTGCTCCTGCGCAGATCCGCTGGCCCGGCGGTCGTCGGCAAGGCTGGGCGAGGAGGAGACACGGCGCGCGGCGAGGGAGGCCGAGGAGGTGGAGGAGGAGAGGAGCAGGCGGCTCATGGCCCTGTCGAGGTCGGCCGTCTCCCACGAGTCCGGCGTCACACCGTGGCTATGTCGTCCTCCATGTCTGCTATGCGCGGCCCGATCTGCTCGCAGCTGGCGACTAGAAGCCGGCGAGGAGGCCAGCGGAGGACTGGGAAATGCCATGGGCCCCCGGCGGGTGCACCTTGGCGAGGGCGGGGCGCGGGGTGGCGAAGCGAGAGGCGAGGTTGGAGCGGTGGTACTGGAGGAAGGACGAGGCAGCGGGGAGGGGGCTGCGGTGGATCTGCCGGCGGCAGTGTTCGGAGGGCAGGGGGAGGGGGTCAAGGCCGGCGGCGAGCGGCGGAGGATGGGGGCGGGGGGGGGGGGGGGATCTGGATCGGGAGCGCTAGGGTTTGGCTGCTGGGAGAGAGAGAGGAGGTCTTGAGGGGAGAGAGCAGATCGCAGTGGTTTTTTTAGGGGTAGCTCGCGGTGGGTCGGAGGGGGGTGTGGGCTGTTGGATGTGGGAGTGTCCGACGTCTCTAATGGTTTGATCCGCGTGACATGCACATAGACCAATCAGAACAAAGTACGGACTTCGATGATGTTATGACCATCTCAATTGGTCGTAATCGATTAACAATAGACGACTGCTATGAGTCAGTCAGATGATTTTCTCTACAAAACATCTGCCTAGCTAGCCTCCCGATCTGCGCATTTGTGGTCATTCGATCACATCAATATGTCACAACAGCATCGAGCGTGAAAAGACAATGTTGCCAAAGGGATTTTTTATTTTGTTTTCATGAAAAATCAATTTCCCACTTTTTGAGTCCCCAAAATGAGGTTTTTTGTGAAGGACTTACAAATGTTTGTTGCAAAATTGCACCAAATGAAATTTCTAAAATACTAGGACATATTTAATGAACAATTGACCAAATGCTTGGGTGTAAAAAGTTTTCATCCACCTTTCGTGAAAAAGAGAAATTCCCGCCGATTCAGTAGGAAGCGGATCAAATTTGAACTGTAGCTGCCTCATAGTTTGCTCTTTATTTTTTAAAAAATCATTTATAGGTACAAAAGTATCTATTTAATCATTTATAGGTCATTCCCGCCGTTTTGACCGCATTTTGAAACGGGCATAAAAAATTCAAAAAATTGGAAAACCTCCGCATTGTTTCATCATATGTGGCCAAGTTTCCAGCAAAAATTATAAACTTGTAATACGGTAATTATTTTAAAAAAGTGTTCTCAGAAATGAGCTAACATGCGTGAAGATTCATGGCTTTCAAGCCAAATGATCAATCTTATGGCCACATTCATGGCATAGTTTGTTCAAATGATCTCATATTGTGCACAAGGGTGCATCTTGTAATTCCAAACAATGTTGCCTAAGGGAGTTTTCACTTTCATTGCACAAAAGAGCCATTTTCCATTTTTCGAGTGCCCCAAATGAGGTTTTTTTGTGAAGGACCTACCAAATAATTACTGCAAAATTGTACCAAATCAATTTTCTAAAATACTAGGCCATATTTAATGCACAGTTGAACAAATGGTCGGGTGTCAAAAGTTTTGATCCACCTCTGGTGAAAAAGACAAATTCCCGCCGATTCAGCTAGAAGCGGGTCAAACTTGAACTGCAGCTGCCTCATAGTTTGCTATTTATTCTTTCCAAAAATCATTTCTAGGTACATAAGTATCTATTTAATCAGAGAAACATCAAAAGATTTCCAAGATTCAACCACTAGCTAGGAACGGTCATGCCCGCCGTTTTGACCGCATTTTGAAACGGGCATCAAAAATTCAAAAAAATTCAAAAAATTGGAAAACCTTCGCATTGTGTCATTATACGTGACCAAGTTTCCAGGAAAAATAATAAACTTGTAATACATAAATTATTTTAAAAAAGTGTTCTCAGAAATGAGCTATCATGCGTGAAGATTCATGGCTTTCAAGCCAAATTATCAATCTTATGGCCACATTCATGGCATAGTTTGTTGAAATGATCTCATATCCTGCACAAGGGTGCATCTTGGAATGGCAAACAATGTTGCCTAAGGGAGTTTTCACTTTCATTGCACGGAAAATTCATTTTCCATTTTCCGAGTGCCTAAAATGAGTTTTTTTTATGAAGGACCTACCATATATTTGTTGCAAAATTGGACCAAATCAATTTTATAAAATACTAGGCCATATTTAACGCACAATTGAAAAAATGGTTGGGTGTCAAAAGTTTTGATCCACCTCTGGTGAAAAAGACAAATTCCCGTCGATTCAATTGGAAGCGGGTCAAATTTGAACTGCAACTGCCCCATAGTTTGCTATTTATTTTTTCCAAAAATCATTTCTAGTTACATAAGTACCTATTTAATCATAAATACATGGTTTGTGGCGATACGTTGAGGTTTGGACGGTGGCCAAGGGCCCCAACTCTAGAGCTGCCAGAACTCGATGCCTGGCTGCCAAGTGGTCACCCGTGGCGTGGCGTTGCCATGTGTTCTGGGCTGCCTAGGCATGTCTAGTGGGTTGGGCACTCCCCAGGTAGGTGCTAAGAAGAAAATCACAACATAAGATTCTCACGAGGAGACCGATCGATGCTCAAACATGAAAAAGCAGTCAAGTGTTTGATTAGCAGTACTGGAAATGCACATGGCTAATGGGTGTGAGTTTTAGCTGAGGATGATCAATTACTAAGAAGACCATCTTCACAAATTTTCAGCTCAAAAGGAGGAGCCTAGGTGGTACTTGCTTTGCAAAGTACCACACTGGACATAAATCTGAATGTTGAAGCCGGGCTCAAAATAATGAATGGATTGAGCTGGCATTTGGTGGAGGATGGTTATTTGGGTAGAGGAAAGCACTTTGTAGAAAATGGATACCATTTGGACATGCCAAAGTGCTACTTCCTTCACAAAGTGTTTTACGAACAGAATAGGAAAATGAATATTTTTGAATTATTTTTGAACTACACAAGGAAGGTTTTTTACATATTTGACGAAGATATGACCCAAAGAATTTATGAGATTTTTTTGGGAATTTTGGGAATGACAAAAATATAGGTTGGTTCACTACCTATGGCAAAAACTGCCACATGGACATGACACATATGCAAAACTGATGAGGTGGCGCCTAGTCATAACAACCCACCACAATTTACAAGGTTATGACCATCTATATTGGTCATTATCAGCTAGAAATAAGGCAGCGGACCTGTGCTATCTGCTTTATGACCATTTCGTGTAAGGAAATTACGAGATTTCTGACCAAAATGGTCGTTGTTGTTTGCGGTTTGGAGCCCCCCGAACAGCTTTTGACCAATAGGTCTGAAATGGTCATAGATCTATGACCAATTCTTTCAGGGTTACTGGCAAAAGGTCACTAGTTGACATATTTCTTGTAGTGTCGCCAGCCACCTGTGTGCGAAGCATGTCGGTAGAACCAGTCTTGCGTAAGCGTACGCGTAATGTCGGTTCGGGCTGCTTCATCCAACAATACCGCTGAATCAAAGTATGACATGCTGGTAACCATTATGACTATTATCGGCCACAACTCATTTGTGTTCTACTCATGCATATAACATCTACGCATAAACCTGGCTCGGATGCCACTGTTGGGGAACGTAGTAATTTCAAAAAAATTCCTACGCACACGCAAGATCTATGTGATGCATAGCAATGAGCGGGAGAGTGTTGTCCACGTACCCTCGTAGACCGTTAGCGGAAGCGTCAAGTGACGCGGTTGATGTAGTCGAACGTCTTCACGATCCAACCGATCTTAGTACCGAAAGTACGGCACCTCTGCGATCTACACACGTTCAGCTCGGTGACGTCCCTCGAACTCTTGATCCAGCTGAGGTCGAGGGAGAGTTCCGTCAGCACGACGGCATGGTGATGGTGTTGATGAAGTTACCAGCGTGAGGGCTTCGCCTAAGCCTTTGCCAGCGATATGACCGAAGTGGATTATGGTGGAGGGCACCGCACACAGCTAAGACAATGTCTGTTGTGTCTATGGGGTGCCCTCCCCGTATATGAAGGAGGGAGGAGGGAGGCCGGCCCTCTCATGGCGCGCCCCAAGGGGAGTCCTACTCCCACCGGGAGTAGGATCCCCCCCTTCCAAGTAGGAGTAGGAGAGGAAGGAAGGAGGAGATAGGGAGGAAGGAAATGGGGGCCGGCCCCCTTCCCAATTCAGATTGGGCTTGGGGGGCCGGCCCCCTTCCCAATTCAGATTGGGCTTGGGGGGCGCCCCCTCCTAGTACGCCTCCTCCTCTCTCCCACTAAGGCCCAATAAGGCCCATACACTCCCTGGGGGGTTCCGATAACCCCCCGGTACTCCCGTAAATACCTGAACTCATCCGGAACCATTCCGATGTCCAAACATAGGCTTCCAATATATCGATCTTTATGTCTCGACCATTTCAAGACTCCTCGTCATGTCCGTGATCACATCCGGGATTCCGAACAACCTTCGGTACATCAAAACACATAAACTCATAATGCCAATCGTCATCGAACGTTAAGCGTGCGGACCCTACGGGTTCGAGAACTATGTAGACATGACCGAGACACGTCTGCGACCAATAACCAATAGCAAAACCTCGATTCTCATATTGGCTCCCACATATTCTACGAAAATCTTTATCGGTCAAAACTGCTACGTCTTGAGCTTGCGTTGGTTTTCCCCGAAGAGGAGAGGATGATGCAGCAGAGTAGAGTAAGTATTTCCCTCAGTTTTTGAGAACCAAGGTATCAATCTAGTAGGAGGCCACGCGCAAGTCCCTCGTACCTACACAAAGCAAATAACTCCTCGCAACCAACGCAAATAGGGGTTGTCAATCCCTTCACGGTCACTTACGAGAGTGAGATCTGATAGAGATGATAGATAATATTTTTGGTATTTTTTTGGTATAAAGATGCAAAGTAAAATAAAAGGCAACATAAAAGCAAAGCAATAATAAAGTGATGGAAGATTAATATGATAAAAATAGACCCGGGGGCCATTAATTTCACTAGTGGCTTCTCTCAAGAGCATAAGTATTTTACAGTGGGTGAACGAATTACTATTGAGCAATTGACAGAATTGAGTATAGTTATGAGAGTATCTAGGTATGATCATGTATATAGGCATCACGTCCGAGACAAGTAGACCGACTCACCTTTTGCATCTACTACTATTACTCCACTCATCGACCGCTATCCAGCATGAACCTAGAGTATTAAGTTAATGAAAACAGAGTAACGCCTTAAGCAAGATGACATGATGTAGAGGAATAAATTCATGCAATATGATAAATACCCCATCTTGTTATCCTCGATGGCAACAATACAATACGTGCCTTGCAACCCTTTACATCCTTTGGGTAAGGACACCGCAAGATTGAACCCAAAGCTAAGCACTTCTCCCATTGCAAGAACTACCAATCTAGTTGGCCAAACCAAACGGATAATTCAAGAGACTTGCAAAGATAACTCAATCATACATAAAAGAATTCAGAGAAGATTCAAATATTGCTCATAGATAATCTTGATCACAAACCCACAATTCATTGGTCTCAACAAACACACCGCAAAAAGAAGATTACATCGAATAGATCTCCACGAGAGAGGGGGAGAACATTGTATTGAGATCCAAAAAGAGAGAAGAAGCCATCTAGCTACTAACTATGGACCCGAAGGTCTGAGGTAAACTACTCACACTTCATCGGAGAGGCTATGATGATGATGTAGAAGCCCTCCATGGTGGAATCCTTCCGACGGAGACTCGAACAGGCCCCAAGATGGGATCTTGTGGATCTGAGAAGTTGCGGCGGTGGAATTAGGTTTTTGGCTCCGTGTCTGGTGCATTGAAGTGCGTAGGTATATATAGGAGGAAGGAGTACGTTGGTGGAGCTTGAGGAGCCCACGAGGCGTGGGCGCGCCTGTGGGGCGCCCTCCACCCTCGTGGCCGCCTCGTGGCTTTCTTGACGGAGGGTCCAAGTCTCCTGGGTCTTATCTGATGAGAAAATAATGTTCCCAAAGATTTCATTCCGTTTGGACTCCGTTTTATATTCCGTTTCTTCGAAACACTGAAATAGGCAAAAAAATAGCAATTCTGGGATGGGCCTCCGGTTAATAGGTTAGTCCCAAAAGTAATATAAAAGTGGAAAATAAAGCCCAATATAGTCCAAAACAATAGATAACATAGCATGGAGCAATCAAAAATTATAGATACGTTGGAGACGTATCAGGCATCCCCAAGCTTAATTCATGCTCGTCCTTGAGTAGGTAAATGATGAAAAGAGAATCTTTGATGCGGAGTGCTACTTGGCATAATTTCTTTGTAGGGATAACTTTCTTCTTAATTGTGGTATGAATATTCAGGTCCGAAAGATTCAAGACAAAAGTTCATATTGACATAAAAATAATAATACTTCAAGCATACTAACAAAGAAATCATGTCTTCTCAAAATAACATGGCCAAAGAAATTTATCCCTACAAAATTATATAGTCTGGCTATGCTCTATCTTCACCACACAAAGTATTTAAATCATGCATAACCCCAATGACAAGCCAAGCAATTGTTTCATACTTTTGACATTTTCAAAACTTTTTCAATCTTCACGCAATAAATGAGAGTGAGCCATGGATATAACACTATATGTGGAATAAAATGGTGGTTGTGGAGAAGACAAAAAGAGGGAAGATAGTCTCACATCAACTAGGCGTACCAACGGGCTATGGAGATGCCCATCAATAGATATCAATGTGAGTGAGTAGGGATTGCCATGCAACGGATGCACAAGAACTATAAGTATATGAAAGCTCAACAAATGAAACTAAGTGGGTGTGCATCCAACTCGCTTGCTCACGAAGACCTAGGGCAATTTGAGGAAGCCCATCATTGGAATATACAAGCCAAGTTCTATAATTAAAAATTCCCACTAGTATATGAAAGTGACAAAACGAGAGACTCTCTATTATGAAGATCATGGTGCTACTTTGAAGCACAAGTGTGGTAAAAGGATAGTAACATTGTCCCTTCTCTCTTTTTCTCTCAAATTTATTTTTTATTTGAGCCTTTTTTTGCCTCTTTTTTTTCTTTTTTTATTCCGGAGGCTCATCCCGACTTATGGGGGAATCATAGTCTCCATCATCCTTTCCTCACTTGGGACAATACTCTAAAAATGATGATCATCATACTTTTATTTTTCTTACAACTCAAAAATTACTTAGAACAAAATATGACTCTATTTATATGCCTCCGGCGGTGTACCGGGATATGCAATGATTCATAAGTGACATGTATGAAAGAATTATGAACGGTGGCTTTGCCACAAGTACAATGTCAACTAAATGATCATGCTAAGCAATACGGCAATGATGGAACGTGTCATAATAAACGGAACGGTGGAAAGTTGCATGGCAATATATCTCGGAATGGCTATGGAAATGCCATGATAGGTAGGTATGGTGGCTGTTTTGAGGAAGGTTTATGGTGGGTGTATGATACCGGCGAAAAGTGCGCGGTATTAGAAAGGCTAGAAATGGTGGAAGGGTGAGAAAAGTGTGTATGATCCATGGACTCAACATTAGTCATAAAGAACTCATATACTTTTTGCAAAAATCTACAAGTTATCAAAGCAAAGTATTACGCGCATGCTCCTAGGGGGATAGATTGGTAGGAAAAGACCATCGCCGTCCCGACCGCCACTCATAAGGAAGACAATCAATAAATAAATCATGCTCCGACTTCATCACATAACGGTTCACCATACGTGCATGCTATGTAAATCACAAACTTTAACACAAATATTCCTCAAATTCACAATTACTCAACTAGCATGACCCTAATATTATCACCTCCATATCTCAAAACAATTATCAAGCATCAAACTTTTCTTAGTATTCAACGCACTCAAAAGAAAGTTTTACAAATCTTGAATACCAAGCATATTATTATTAAGCAAATTACCATGCTATTTAAGACTCTCAAAATAATCTAAGTGAAGCATGAGAGATCAATAGTTTCTTTAGAAAAATCCACCACCATGCTCTAAAAGATATAAGTGAAGTACTAGAGCAAAACTATCAAGCTCAAAAGATATAAGTGAAGCACATAGAGCAAAACTATCAAGCTCAAAAGATATAAGTGAAGCACACAGAGCAAAACTATCAAGCTCAAAAGATATAAGTGAAGCACATAGAGTATTCTAACAAATTCCAATTAATGTATGGCTCTCTCAAAAGGTGTGTACAGCTAGGATGATTGTGGTAAACTAACAAGCAAAGACGCAGATAATACAAGACGCTCCAAGCAAAACATATATCATGTAGTGAATAAAAATATAGCTCCAAGTAAAGTTACCGATGGAAGTGGACGAAAGAGGGGATGCCTTCCGGGGCATCCCCAAGCTTTGACATTTTGGTGTCCTTGGATTATCTTGGGGGTGCCATGGGCATCCCCAAGCTTAGGCTCTTGCCACTCCTTGCTCCATAATCCATCAAAAAAAATTCACCCAAAACATGAAAACTTCACAACACAAAACTCAACAGAAATCTCGTGAGCTCCGTTAGCGAAAGAAAACAAAAGACCACTTCAAGGTACTGTAATGAACTCATTATTTATTTATATTGGTGTTAAACCTACTGTATGCCAACTTCTATATGGATTATAAACTATTTTACTAGCCATAGATTCATCAAAATAAGCAAACAACACACGAAAAACAGAATCTGTCAAAAACAGAACAGTCTGTAGTAATTTGTAACTAACGCAAACTTATGAACTCCAAAAATTCAGTAAAAATAGGACGACGTAGGAAATTTGCTTATTGATCAGCATCAATTGGAGTCACTATTTTATCACATACTGGTGATTTTTAACAATTGTTCTCGTGGACCGAAAGTTTCTGAAAATTACAGCAAGATCAAATAACTATTATCCACGAAGATCCTATAGGTTTAACTTGGCACAAACACTAATTAAAACATAAAACCACATCTAAACAGAAGGTAGATGGATTATCTATTCTAAACAGAAACAAAAACAAAAAACTAAAAGTAAAATTGGGTTGCCTCCCAACAAGCGCTATCGTTTAACGCCCCTAGCTAGGCATAAAAGCAAGGATAGATCTAGGTTGTGCCGTAGTAATAAGATAGATCAGTGAAACTCATTTCATACTCCCTACGTTCGGCAGCAAGTTTTCTTTGAGGCAAGCAAAAGTAATCAAATGGGCTAAATTTAATAGGGCAAAAATCCCCAAGATCGATTTTAGGAGGTATAGGTTCCTCTTTCGGCCCTTCGTATTGCACAACCAATTCATCATTATAAGCATTGTTTTGACAGAACCTTGTGAGCCTATACTCAAGAGAGTATCCTAGCTCATTATTTCGAATAGCCAAATCATCGTTAAGTTCATTCTATCAATTAAAATATTGGTAGGCACCTTTTTTCTAAGATTTTCATTGAAAGCAACATAGTCAATAGACAGAAAACGCATTATTTCTTCTTGATCAAAGAGGATAGATTCTATGGGAGGACAGCCAGCGTCCACCCTATAATGCGCACAGATTTCTTTGGCCTCTTTATTATAAATCCGAATTCATGAGCCAAAAAGATTGTAGCGGCACGCTTAACAGAGGAATGCTCGATATTAGAAAATTCTAGGAAAATCCTTTGTATGGAAGGATGCATATGCATAAATTGCCTTTCAAGTTCAACGATAAGCATGTCAATAGCATCCGGAAGACTACGAGTTCTATGGAGAATAGAACAGCCCATAGAAGGCAAAGCACCGGCACAAGTAAAGAAATCTTGAATAACTCCTTTTCCAATAATATTACCACTACCAATTCGAAATCTTTTTGTATGCAAGGTAGGGGGTTCTTCAGCCGGAGCATCAGAATTTTCCATGTTATTATTATTGTCCATATCGGCAATAATTTCCTCAATTTCAGACATAACGACAAGCAAGCGAGGAAAAGGCAAGCGAAAAAGAGAGGAGGGGATTGGGAAAGAGAGGGCGAATAAAACGGCAAGGGTGAAGTGGGGGAGAGGAAAACGAGAGGCAAATGGCAAATAATGTAATGCGAGAGACAAGGGATTTGATGGGTACTTCGTATGTTGACTTTTGCGTAGACTCCCCGGCAACGACGCCAGAAATCTTTCTTGCTACGTCTTGAGCTTGCGTTGGTTTTCCCGAAGAGGAGAGGATGATGCAGCAGAGTAGCGTAAGTATTTCCCTCAGTTTTTGAGAACCAATGTATCAATCCAGTAGGAGGCCATGCACAAGTCCTCGTACCTACGCAAAGCAAATAACTCCTCGCAACCAACGCAAATAGGGGTTGTCAATCCCTTCACGGTCACTACGAGAGTGAGATCTGATAGAGATGATAGATAATATTTTTGGTATTTTTTTGGTATAAAGATGCAAAGTAAAATAAAAGGCAAAGTAAAAAAGCAAAGCAATAATAAAGCGATGGAAGATTAATATGATGAAAATAGACCCGGGGCCATAGATTTCACTAGTGGCTTCTCTCAAGAGCATAAGTATTTTACGGTGAATTGAACGAATTACTGTTGAGCAATTGACAGAATTGAGCATAGTTATGAGAGTATCTAGGTATGATCATGTATATAGGCATCACGTCCGAGACAAGTAGACCGACTCCTGTCTGCATCTACTACTATTACTCCACTCATCGACCGCTATCCAGCATGCATCTAAAGTATTAAGTTAATGAAAACAGAGTAACGCCTTAAGCAAGATGACATGATGTAGAGGAATAAATTCATGCAATATGATAAATACCCCATCTCGTTATCCTCGATGGCAACAATACAATACGTTCCTTGCAACCCTTTTTGTCACTGGGTAACGACACCGCAAGATTGAACCCAAAGCTAAGCACTTCTCCCATTGCAAGAACTACCAATCTAGTTGGCCAAACCAAACGGATAATTCAAAGAGACTTGCAAAGATAACTCAATCATACATAAAAGAATTCAGAGAAGATTCAAATATTGCTCATAGATAATCTTGATCACAAACCCACAATTCATTGGTCTCAACAAACACACCGCAAAAAGAAGATTACATCGAATAGATCTCCACGAGAGAGGGGGAGATCATTGTATTGAGATCCAAAAAGAGAGAAGAAGCCATCTAGCTACTAACTATGGACCCGAAGGTCTGAGGTAAACTACTCACACTTCATCGGAGAGGATATGATGATGATGTAGAAGCCCTCCATGGTGGAATCCCCTTCCGACGGAGACTCCTAACAGGCCCCAAGATGGGATCTCGTGGATCTGAGAAAGTTGCGGCGGTGGAATTAGGTTTTTGGCTCCGTGTCACAGTGCATTGAAGTGCGAGGTATATATAGGAGGAAGGAGTACGTCGGTGGAGCTTCGGGGGGCCCACGAGGCAGGGGGGCGCGCCCTAGGGGGGGGGGCGCCCTCCACCCTCGTGGCCGCCTCGTGGCTTTCTTGACGGAGGGTCCAAGTCTCTTGGGTCTTATCTGATGAGAAAATAACGTTCCCGAAGATTTCATTCCGTTTGGACTCCGTTTGATATTCCGTTTCTTCGAAACACTGAAATAGGCCAAAAACAGCAATTACAGGCTGGGCCTCCGGTTAATAGGTTAGTCCCAAAAGTAATATAAAAGTGGAAAATAAAGCCCAATATAGTCCAAAACAATAGATAATATAGCATGGAGCGATCAAAAATTATAGATACGTTGGAGACGTATCAAAACTGTATAAGAACATACGTTGTTCCCTTTGTCATTGGTATGTTACTTGCCCGAGATTCGATCGTCAGTATCTCAATACCTAGTTCAAACTCGTTACCGACAAGTCTCTTTACTCGTTCCGTAATGCATCATCTCGTGACTAACTCATTAGTCACATTGCTTGCAAGTCTTATTGTGATGTGCATTACCGAGAGGGCCCGGAGATACCTCTTCGACAATCAGAGTGACAAATCCTAATCTTGATCTATGCCAACTCAACAAACACCATTGGAGACACCTATAGAGCATCTTTATAATTACCCAGTTAAGTTGTGACGTTTGATAGCACACAAAGTGTTCCTCCGGTATTCGGGAGTTGCATAGTCTCATAGTCATAGGAACATGTATAAGTCATGAAGAAAGCAATAGTAACATACTAAATGATCAAGTGCTAAGCTAACGGAATGGGTCAAGTCAATCACATCATTCTCTAATGATGTGATCCCGTTAATCAAATGACAACTCATGTCTATGGCTAGGAAACTCAACCATCCTTGATTAACGAGCTAGTCAAGTAGAGGCATACTAGTGACACTCTGTTTGTCTATGTATTCACACATGTACTAAGTTTCCGGTTAATACAATTATAGCATGAATAATAAACATTTATTATGATATAAGGAAATATAAATAACAACTTTATTACTGCCTCCAGGGCATATTTCCTTCAACATCCTCTTAAAAACTGTTTGCGTTAGGCCACCTTGCACAAACGTTTACCATATAAAAACTGTGTGTGATGGACAACCTTTGCCACACAGTTTCTTCTATGCACCATGTGTGATGCATTCAATAACTCAAACGATAAAAATTGTTAACATCATGTGCAATGGAAACGCTATCACAAACGATTTAACGGGAAAAATGGTGTATGATGTACCTGTGAACGGAAACATTTTCCTTGGAGCGACTGTGTGGGATGTACATACGAATGGAAAAGTTTAGCGGGGACTGACTGTGTTGGATGTACTTGCGACCGGAAAAAATTCGCCTGTATAATTGTATTTTTTTAGCTCTACTGTACGTATTTCCGTATTTGAGCGCTCGCCGAGCGTTTGTGCCAGGAGGGCATATCCCCGACGGTTTCTGGGTCGTGTGGGAAGGACCCCCCTATCGCCGTCACTCACTAGGAGACGGTTCCACATGCCGTCGCGGAAAGGGGTTTAAAACCGTTTGTATAGAACCGACGCGTACTAGTGAGATGTAATCAACATTGCTAGTCACTCACAAGTACCAATCTAAGATTCCGGTACAAAGATTGAACACAAGAGATGACCTAGGGTTTGAGAGGAGATGGTGTTGTTTAAGATGTTGATGGAGATTTCCCTCCCCAAGATGGTAGAGTTGTTGGTGATGATGATGATGATGATGATTTCCCCCTCCTGGAGGGAAGTTCCCCCGGCAAAATCGCTCCGTCGAAGGGCAAAAGTACTCTTGCCCAAGTTCTGCATCGAGACGGCAGGGCTTCGTCCCGAAAGTCCTCCCCTTATTTTTTCTAGGTCAAAATGACCTATATACCAGAAGATGGCACCTGAGGTGGGCCGAGGAGGGCACAACCCACCAGGGCGCGCCTGGGGGCCCTGGCGCGCCCAGGTGGGGCCCCTCTGGTAGTTATTTGCTCCAATAATTCTTAAATATTCCATAAAAATCTCCTTGAAGTTTCAGCTCATTTGGAGATGTGCAGAACAGGTAACTCTGAACGTAGCTTTTTCTGGTCCAGAATTCCAGCTGCCGGTATTCTCCCTCCTTGTGTAAACCTTGCATATTATGAGAGAAAAGGCATTAGAATTACTCCATAAAGCATTATTATGCATAAAAACATCATAAATAATAATAGGAAAACATTATGCAAAATGGACATATCAGAGGTCTTTGATGGCTTGGTGTGTTCTCAAAGTCAAGATGAGAAAAATCGGCATGTTTATCCTTTCCTTATAACCAATCATGTGTAACCATAGTAACCCTGGTGTCTATGTAAACCAGAGCTTAGTCCGTGGAGGCTAGAACAACAACCATTATCCTACTCGTTTAGGGTTTAATTCATCTGATCTCGTGGTAGATCGACTCTATAATCATCCTATACACTTCAATATAATCAAGAAGGATGTAGGGTTTTACCTCTTCGAGAGAGCCCAAACCTGGGTAAACATCGTGTCCTTTGTCCCTTGTTCCCCATTGATCCAAGATCCACAGCTCAGGACCCCCTACCCGAGATCCGCCGGTTTTTACACCGACACTCGTCCACACATGATTGGATGTATCATACATGAGGTCAAAATCATTTAATTCATCAGCCACTTTAGGCACTAATTCAATTGCCTTACCAGATTCAGATACCCATTTTTGTAGTAATTTAGCGGTCTTACATGCTAGTTGGATTCTCTAGTTTCCTAGTAAAATTGTTAGTAGGAAACACATCATAAGTCTAGAATCTGTTTTTTTTTGTAATTTGACACCAAGAAAGTGGCTACCAATGTTTGTGTTTGGGTGGACTGAAAGAACAATTGTAAAACTCAAGGTGGAGTTTCTCTCTAGACGATGGTTATCTTGCTAGAGCAAAGTGGCTCTGAGATGTGCAAACTTGGGCATAACTTGTGCTAGCCCGTGTTCATGCCAGGCCTTAAATAGAATCCAACCTGCTTTTATCTATTTAAATATATCCATTTAATCATTAAAAATGGAATGCATTATTGCACCTATTTTTTTTAATAAAACACTACATTTTAGGTATCTTGGGCATTTTGGCTGCGCACACGGTGAGAAACTAGAGCCCAAGCTTGGCCCAACTTTCATTAACCTAAGCATTGTCCCATGCTATTAAAGTATTAATCTTGGATGTTTTATACTCATTTGCTAGCAACTTTATATCATTTTTTGGGACTAACATATTGATATAGTGCTCAGTGCCAGTTGCTGTTTTCTGGTTGTTTGTTTACTTTGCAAATATCAATACCAAACGAAGTCCAAATGCCACGAAACTTTTTGGAGATTTTTCTCTGGATAGAAACACCCAGAGATCCAAAGGAGCACACGAGAGGAGGCCTGTGGGGCCCATTAGGCACCTGGGTGCGCCAGAGGCCCCAGGCACGCCCTGGTGGGTAGTGGAGCCCAAGGAAACCTTCCGGAGCCACATCCAACTCTATAAACAGTCTAATCCCCAAAACCCTAGGGGAGTCGACGAAACACTTTTCCAGCCACCGCAAGTTCCAGAACCACGACATCCAATCTAGAGGCCTTTTTCGGCACTCTGCCGGAGGGGGCAACGATCACGGAGGGGATCTTCATCATACTTGTTGCCTTTCCAATGATGTGTGAGTAGTTTATCACAGACCTATGGGTCCGTAGGTAGTAGCTAGATGACTAATTCTCTCTTTTTGATCATCAATAAAATGTTCTCCTCGGTGTTCTTGGAGATCTATTTGATTTGGTTTGGCCAATTATATTGATTTTTCTTTCCATTGGAAGAGGTGCTTTGTGATGGGTTCGATCTTGCGGTGCTCAATCTCAGAGACAAAAATAGACAAGACACACATGCACCGTTGCTATTAAGGATAACAAGATGGTGTTTATTCTTACATGAATTAATTTTGTCTACATCATTTCATCGTTCTTATTGTATTACTTCAGTTTTGCATGAACTTAATACACTAGATGCATGCTGGATAGCGTACGATGTGTGGAGTAATAGTAGTAGATGCAGACAGGAGTCGGTCACTAATCTATGACGTGATGACTATATACATGATCATTGCCTTAGATATCGTCATAATTATTTACTTTTCTGTCAAATGTCCAACAATAATTTATTTACCCACCGTATGCTATTTTTTTTAGAGAAGTGTAGTGAAATCTATGGCCCCCGGTCTATTTCCTATCATATTAAATAAAAATTAAATTTCTACACTTTTTCTTTATTTATTTTATATAGTGTTTTAGTTAGATCTATTTATCAAATCTCATACAATTTAATCTATCTCAATACAGAGGAGGGATTGACAACACCTCTTACGCGTTGGGTTGCAAGTTTTTGTTGTTTGTGTGCAGGTGCTATTTAGATAGTGTTGCTTGGTTCTCCTACTGGATTGATAACCTTGGTTTCATAATCGAGGGAAATACTTACCGTTGTCGTGCTGCATCATCCCCTCCTCTTCGGGGAATTACCAATGCAGATACAAGCAATCATACTCGCAGAGCATAGCTGATCCGGGAAGAAAAAAAGTTGTATGTGCTCAATATTCATCCCGAGATATTCACTAACCTAAGCACGATCGAAATATTAAAGAATTGTGCATGCCATGGTATATCACCAGGGAGGGAACTAATAATTATCCATGGTCATGGTTGGGTCTTCCCATCTAAATTCCCCACATGATTTCATCATATATCAGATTAGTTTTCAACATTTCTAAAGATGATAGTATATTTTGGGGCCAAGATATTGGGTTACAACCTAGATTTTCCAGGCTGTAGCTTCTCCCCTAAACCCTACCAATGTATGAACTTATGTTATCATGAAGAGTTGTCTTACGCCACTCGCCGACTTGCCAATCTCGTCTTATTGTACTTTTAAATTTTGGCTTATGAACCTTTCTTTACGAGTATAGGTGGTAATTTGTGCAAAATATAATACAATATAAATATGGTAGAGCTATTGTGTATCGAACATGACTACTCAATTAAAGGAAGGCGGTCCACCAGTCATAGCCAATGTCACACTTCTGAGTGTTAGCCATATTTTGTACCATCATATAGTGTTGCACTTTGCGGAAACCCTATCATGTATCCCCCTCTCCACGCGACCACCCTCATCCCATGCATTGCCTCATGGAAGCCCGCCTATAAAAGGTCACGACAACCACCCCATACCACATATCAAACGCACGGGCTGACAAAATGAAAAAAGGTTTATGCTTTATCTGTCACCATTACATACACTCATCATTCCTCCTAGCTCAACCATGATTTGCATATTTTTTTTCGATAAGGGCGCTTTTATTATCTCAAAATATAGCATCAAGAGATACAAAGCATTTAGAGTATCACCCGGCCTCTGCATAACTAGGATGCACACAGCCAAACATAAAAAATCTGACAAGAAAAAAATGACAATTCGGCAAGAGTAGAGTCCTATAGACCGACACTATGCCTATGTCGGAACGGTTGGTGGACCGATGCGGAGATTATGCTGCCACCCATGTTGGGTAAAAAACTCCATAGCCACCTACTCCAATCGCGTACACACCGCCTTGAATAGCGGTGGGTACTCTGCACGTTGTAGCATAGACCACATACGAAGCGAGTGCGTACAGCGGAAAATAACCTGCAAAGGAGAAGCATTTTTTTCATTAAAAACCAAATCGTTTCTACATAGCCAAAGCGACCATAGTAAGGCGTACGCTCCCACCCTTATTAGCGTTTTGAACCTATTTGAAATACCGCCAACCAATGACCAAAAATATTGGCAACACTTGTGGGCGGATACAAATTTGACGCTATTTGGATGACTGACCATGTAGAACGCGCCAACTACCATTGAAAAAAGAGGTGTTCGATTGTCTCGCTATGAGTACAAAAACAACACTTCTTACTTCCTGGCCAGTTGCGTCGTGCAAGGTTGTCTTTTGTTAGCACAACACCTCTACGAAGATACCACATGAGTATTTTAACTTTTAGTGGAATCTTTGCCTTCCAGATTTTTTTTATTGCTATCCGGTACCTCAGAATGCGTGAGCGCATGATACATAGAGTCTACCGTGAAAGACCCCGATGTAGTAAGGTTCCAGCGAAACACATCATGGCCTTGCGTCAGGTTAATCAGATCCAGACGGGATAAGAGATTATGCCATGACATAAGTCGGGCGCCAACCAAATTCCGCCTGAACGAAATATTCGGCGGGGATGAGCTGCGCACCTGTGCAATAGTATTGTTCTTATCGCGAGCAATGTTGTACAAGGCTGGATATTGTTCTCGGAGACTGGCATTGCCTAGCCAGATGTCTTCCCAGAAACGAATCTCCGACCCGTCCTTTATCGCGAAAGACCCAAAGCGAAAGAGTTGTTTCTTTGCCGCCATTAGGCCAACCCAAAAGTGTGAGTCGCCAGGTTTCCAATATGCCTGAGACACCGCCTTTTGGCCTAGATACTTGTTGCGCAGCATGGTTTGCCAAACACCATCCTCAGTAAGAAGTTTGAACAACCATTTACTAAGTAGGGCCTCATTCTTGACCTGCAGGTCATGAATTCCAAGGCCACCTTGGTCTTTCGGCCTACAAACCACGCTCCATTTGGTCAGCCGGTATTTTTTCTTTTCACCATCTCCTTGCCAAAAGAATCTGGACCTAAAATAGTCCAATCTTTGCAAGACCCCTTTTGGGAGTTGGAAGAAACAAAGCATATAGAGAACCATATTTGTGAGGATAGAGTTTATCAAAACCAGCCGTCCTCCAACTGAGAGCAACTTGCCTTTCCAACTGCTCAACCGTTTCTCTAGCCGCTCCTCTACATTTTTCGATAAAGGGCATTTTATTAACTCAAAAATGTAGCATCAAGCGGATACAAAGCATTATGAGTGACACCCGGCCTCTGCATAACTAAGATGCACACAGCCAATTCTAAAAAGTTTGACATAAAGAAAAGAATCAAAATCGACAAAACGACAACAGTAGAGTCCTATAGACCGACACTATATATGCATATGTCGAAAATGGTGGTGGGTCAATCCGGAGGTTATGCTGCCGCCCATGTTGGGAAAAAACCTCCGTAGCCACCTGCTCCAATCGCGTACATACCACCTTGAACAGTGGTTGGTACTCCGCTCGTTGTAGTATAGACCACGTCTGAAGCGAAAAGCATAATCGGAAAATAACCTGTAGAGGAGAAGCATTTTTGTCATTAAAAACCAAATCATTTCTACATAGCCATAGCAACCACATTAAGGCATACGCTCCCACCCTTATTAGCGTTTTGAACCTATTTGGAATATCGTCCAACCACAATGACCAAAAATATTGGCAACACTTATGGGCGGATACAAATTTGACGCTATTTGGATGACTGACCACGTAGAACGTGCAAACTTGCATTGAAAAAAGAGGTGTTCGATTGTCTCGTCATGAGTACAAAAACAACACTTCTTACTCCCTTGCCAGTTGCGCCGTGCGAGATTGTCTTTGGTTAGCACAACCCCCCTACGAAGATACCACTTTAAGATTTTGACCTTTAGTGGAATCTACGACTTCCATAGTTTCTTATTATTATTTACCGGTACCTCAGAATGCGTGAGTGCACGGTACATGGAGTCTACTGTGAAAGACCCCGATGTGGTAAGGTTCCAGCGAAACACATCTCGGCCTTGTGTCAGGTTAATCGAATCCAGCTTGGACAATAGATTTTGCCATGGCGTGGCGAGGCCCAATCAAATCCCGCCTGAACGAAATATTCGGTGGGGATGAACTGAGCACCTGCGCAATAGTATTATTCTTCTCGCGAGCAATGATGTACAAGGTTGGATATTGTTCTCGAAGACAGGCATTGCCTAGACAGATGTCTTCCCAGAAACGAATCTCTGACCCGTCCTTTATCGCGAAAGACCCAAAGCGAAAAAGATGTTTCTTTGCCGCCATTAGGCCAGCCCAAAAGTGAGAGTCTCCAGGTTTCCAATATGCCTGAGACACCGCCTTTTCGCCTAAATACTTGTTGCGTAGCATGGTTTGCCAAACATCATCCTCAGTAAGTAGATTGAACAACCATTTACTAAGTAGGGCCTCATTCTTGACCTATAGGTCATGAATTCCAAGGCCACGTTGGTATTTTGGTCTACAAACCACACTCCATTTGGCCAGTCTGTATTTTTTCTTTTCCCCGTCTCCTTGCCAAAAGAATCTGTATCTAAAATAGCCCAATCTTTGCAATACCCCTTTTGGTAGTTGGAAGAAAGAAAGCATATAGAGAACCATATTTGCGAGGACAGAGTTAATCAAAACCAACCGTCCCCCAACTAAGAGCATCTTTCCTTTCCAACTGCTCAACTGTTTCTCTAGACGCTCCTCTACATGCTTCCACTCCACAATAGTGAGACGCCAATAGTGAACCGGTATATTCCCAAATACCTTATCGGGAATTGGCCATGCGTGCAACCAAACATGTCAGCATATTCGGCCGCCGACTCAACGGCTGCTCCAAAGCAGAACAATTCACTTTTATGGAAGTTAATTTTAAGACTCGACATTTGCTCAAACACCGAAAGCAATAGTTTCATGTTTCGAGCCTTGTCCAGGTCATGTTCCATAAAATGAATTGTGTCATCTGCATATTGCAGAATAGAGAGGCCACCATCCACAAGGTGTGGCACTACTCCTGCAATCTGGCCATCCTGCTTAGCACGCTCAATCAGAATAGCTAACATGTCAGCAACAATGTTAAATAACATTGGGGACATGGAGTCACCCTACCGCATGATCCTTTTTTTGTCTCGAAAGTAATGGCCTACATCATAATTGACTTTGATGGCCACACTACCTCCAGTTACAAAGTTTTGGATGCTCTGGCGCCATTTATCGGAGAAACCTTTCATCCTTAGAGCTTGTTGGAGGAAAGACCATTTGACCTTGTCATATGCTTTTTCAAAGTCAATTTTCAATACTACTCCACTCATGTTTTTCCGGTGCATTTCATGAACAGTCTCATGCAGGATTACAACCCCATCGAGTATATTCCTTCCTTTCATGAACGCCGTTTGAGATGGTCGGACCACATGTTTAGCCACAGAGTTTAACCTATTTGTAGCCACTTTGGTGAAAATCTTAAAGCTGACATTAAGGAGGCATATTGGTCTGAACTGTTGGATCCGTTCGGCCTCCTTAACCTTCGGCAACAAGACAATCTCACCAAAGTTAAGTCTGAATAGATCAAGTCTGTCGGCATGAAGACAATTGAACAATTCCAGAAGGTCAGTCTTGATGATATCCCAGAAATTCTGATAGAATTCTGCGGGGAAGCCATCATGTCCTGGAGCTTTGTTGTGTTCCATCTGGAACACCGCCGCTCTCACCTCCTCTTCTGAGAATGCTGCCGTAAGGATATCATTTTCATCTACCGTGACCTGTGTAATATCATCTGTTCGAGTCTCATCAAGGGTGATGTTTCCTTCAACCGTCGCCCCGAACAGAGATTTGTAGTATTTCGTGATGTACCTTTTGAGCTCTTCCTGACCATCGATCCGCCCCTCATCTTGTTGGAGACAGTAAATACATTTCTTCCTGTGTCGCCCATTGGCAATCAATTGGAAGTATCTTGTATTACTATCACCCATCAAAATGAAGTCAGCTTTAGATCTCTGGTAGTATTTGATTTCCTCTTCTCGCAAAACCCTGGCCACCTTCTCATTAGATTGATTTTTCAATTCAATCTCTTGTTGAGATAAGGTGCGCGTCTCTGCAATCTTGTCGAGGTCATCAATAATGGTGGAGAGCCGTTGTTGTTCTTTTTTATATATTCCGTTGGTGTGTTTCGCCCATCCAGTGAGGTGTTGCCTCATGGCCCTTATTTTAAAGTTCCATCTCTGAATCGGTGTACGACCAATGGCAGGCCGCTCCCAAACATTCTTAACTATGCCCACAAATCCTTCCCTATGCAGCCATCCCAATTCAAATTTGAAGGGGCGACGGGTGGTGGATTTGTAGGGTTAGAATCCAGAATGACGGGTGCATGATCCGATAATGCCTCGATAATGGTGAGACGTCGATAATGAATTGGTATTCCCAGATGCCACCATGATTTGCATATGCACTGTGTATCATCCCTGTCATGCCTTCTATGCATTGTCCATCTACCAGCATGTCCATCACAAGGGGCGCCTCCCTTGCGATCTATGCTGTTATCGCGTCCTTTGGTGTTAGCCATCTTGTATTGAACAAACCTATGGCCGGCAGGGGTGGTCTCGTCACCTAAACATATGTCCGCCGCTGCATCTTCCTCATCGAATAATTTCCCTCTTGCATCCACCAATGTGTCATGGTCTCCTTACCACTCTACAAATCTATACTCTATGCCTACATGGCCATCACGAACCTCCATGATGATAGAGACACATCATTTTATTATTCTCGTGTGTTATGGAGTAGAAACTGACGACTGGTGGCAAGAGGCCCCTTGACCCTTGTTATCGACCATTGATACCTAAACGTTTAAACTTTGTAGAAGAACCATTGTCCATTGGTGACCTATGATAACTAACTAACAAGACACACGAGCATATGGTGAGTATTTGGCAATTCGATTTTTGTTATTATTTTGACACTAGGAAATTAGATATTTTTTAGATGATTAATTTTTTGCACTCATGCCCGAATAGCTATGGAAACAAAGCAGCAGAACATTTGAAGATTCCTCTTGTGTCTAAGGCTATACATGGAAAGAAACGCATGCAAGCAAGTCTTGTATCGAACTGGCCTTGTATGCACTGGAAACCCTGCATGGGTTTCTTTCCATTTCCATGTCTCCCCTCTCCCTCCCAACAATTATATATAAAGCAAATCTCATCACTTTCATTTCGTAGATCTACAGAAATCAAAATTACTCCGCCGGCCGCTACCTCCACCGGAACGACGCCTCCGTCCGGGAACAACAGTCCATTGATACACATCAATCGCTAGTATTGCCTATGATCCTAGCTAGAACGTAAGCTGTTCTTGGCATTGTCGCGGCATCTTGTGAAGCTCACATATGCATTATGTTTGTCTGCTTTGGTATACAGAAAGAGAGCAATGTCGTCGTCGTGGCGCATGAAGTTGGGCGGCGCTCCGTCGTGGCTGGGGCCGCTGCTCGGCGCGAGGTTCTTCCAGCGCTGTGCCACGCACCCCAGACTGGCCAAGAATGATTGCAACCACTACTGCCTTAGCTGCGCCGGCGAGGAGAACGCCGTCTGCTGCCCCATGTGCCTCTCTGGCCACCGCGACCACCATGTCCTCCAGGTACGTAACATATACAAGTGCATCACGTGCGTAGCAATGGCAGCGGAGGCATTATAGATTGATGGATATTATTGCAGATACGGCGGTCGTCATACAAGAACAGCATGGTGATCCGGGTGGCGGAGCTGGAGGAGGTTGCGGACATGTCCCTGGTGCAGCCATACATGGTCAACGAGAGTGTGATGTACCTCCACCCGAGGCTGCAGGCGCCGCAGCACGCCATCATGTGCTTCAGCCCCGGCGGCGCATGCCTGATGTGTGGCCGGAAACTCGTCGACGAAATCTTCCGCTTCTGCTCCCTCGGCTGCAAGGTACACGCGCACACCTAACATTTCTTGTGCATGATTTCCTAACATTTCTGTGCATTCACTAAGCGGGCGCCATGCCAATGTATTCCGGCCATGATGCTAGCAGGGTTGAAATGACCAAAATGCTTGTCAACCAGTACATCGAATATGTTTACAGGTTCCGACCGATCGACTTAAGTGGTGCATAATCCTCTGCAGAGGAACTACATCCTAATATCATATCCCAGTGAGCAAAACATATTTGGATCCGAACATGTGAAATCTAATCTTTGGAGTATGATATGAATGTTCTTTATTTGACATTTTTGTTACTAACATGAGTTCCATCTGCTAGCAAAGTATATAAATGCTGCCAGTCTTAGACATCTGATTGTTCAGACATGCAGCCTACATACATCTACTCCCTCCGTCCGAAAATACTTGTCATCAAAATGGACAAAAAGGGATGTATCTAAAACTAAAATACATCTAGATACATCCCCTTTTATTCATTTTGAGGACAAGTATTTCCGGACCGAGGGAGTACTAACTAGCTAGTCTATATACTTTACTCATGTAAATTTATGTTTCCCCGTTGATGTCAGCTTGAAAGAATGGTGTCTGGTCCCAACTTGACATTCATTCTTGATCCGGAATGCAAGTGGAAATCCTCAGACTCAGACTCAACCGAAGAAGAAGACGGCGGCCATCTGCCAGGCCCTAGCAACTCTCAGCCAATTGGAGGGACTAGTTACCACCGCCAGCCAAGGAAGGGCGTCTGTGGCCCACCTCAACGGGCGCCCTTCTACTGATCTTTGTTGTTTTTGGTCCAACGTAGACATGGTTTTACATTTCCAGCAATTCAAGAGCAACAACGCTTCATTAGAGGCATGTTGATCTTCCTCTCTTTCTAGAGAAGGGTCAAAACAGTGTTTCGGTTGGTCAGAAAATGGTGTGTCAGCATGCCTCGAATATATATTATTCATTGTAATGCCCGTGTTTGGCACTTATTTACAATATTGTGGAAGCAGCTGGTGCTTGCTATTTGTTTTGGATGCTACAATGCAGTGCTTTTCTAGATTAAAAACAATGTTCTCCTAAACTATTGTTTTGGTTTCCATAAACTAGAATACTTTAATCTCAGTTTACCCATAAACTAGAATACTTTAGCAGCGGTACCACCCCACCCCCACCCCACGTGATCCATTTTCTACGAGCAAACACATTAAAAATTCAACAGTTTTGTTAAATTCATGCATATAGGTTGTGGTGCAAAGTCTATGAATGTATTTTGTTTGCATAAGATATGATCATGTATGCCTGGTGCAAAAAGTAAGTAACTTGTCCACTTTTCTCTCCACATAGATCACAAACTTCCATATCTTTTGTTACCAAGTTTGTGAGCAAATACTCGATGTCATAATTGACATGTAAGATTTGTTCTCATTTTTTTTTGCAAATCTCCTACAATTATTTTGTCATTATATAAACCGATGGGGGCTACAATAGATAAAATAACCGATGGGGCCAAAATAAGCAAAATGAGGAAAAAATTAATATTTTCGGAGGAGTGGGTGATATTTTTTCTTTATATTGAAGTGATGACCTAATTCTAATGATCTGCAAACTTATTTCATTATCTGTAGTTTCAGCAATCACCATTTCTAATTAGACCGAGGAAGGGCGTTCAAATGGGCCTTTTCTCGTCCAGTACCGTTGGCTTTTGGTTAGTGTCAGTGATGTCAACATGGTTTGTTCTGTAAATTGCATGTTTAAAAGGTCAGTACATTCAGACATAGTTTGTCGCTATACTGGATGTAGATCTTTTATTATTATTATTATTATACACAAGCTACACTTTATGATTTAAGGGCAAATGAGCATCCAAATTTCATGTAAGAGAAACATGTGTGCATCTTGAAGGAAGTTGCCTCCAAATACTCCCTCCATTTTAATTTACTCATATATTAGCTTTGACTGAGGTCAAACCTTAAAATGTCTGACCAAGTTTAGAGAAAACAATATGTACATTTTACACAGTAAAAAAACTATATGTCGTGAAAATATATTGAATGATGATTATAATAATATCGATTTGGTATTATATATGTTAATATATTTTCTGTAAACTGCTTCAAGGTTTATAAAGTTTGACTTCATACAAAACTACAATTCAGAGTAAATAAACACGGGGGAGTACTAGTTCCAAGGAAATGGCGAGACTGCCTCGATACAATCTGCAGGCTCTAGACAATGTGTTTAAAAAAATATTGGTTGTGAATAGAAAATCACAAAAAAAAATCAACCATGCACGGCAGATGCTCCCTTGTCAAAGACAAGAAGATTTTGCACACATCCATAAAATAAAATAAAATTAGTCTTTCATCCTAACGAATCAAGTTCCTTTTGAAGTTTAGTTGAAATCCAAATACATTTGCTTGGCACACGACACACTATAATATTTACACACTATATTTTTTTGACCTTTTGAAACTCTTCAACTCAGTATTGAAAATTGTAATACTAGGAACATGCGCTCTTTATAGTACAAAATCCACATTCCAAATGTTTTATGACAATAATATTATACTATCATAAACTCCATAAAAAACAAATTCAATCTATAGCTCGAGAAAAAAATACAAATGCTCAGCACTATCTCATGCATGTTATCCCGTACTCCCTCCGGTCCTTTTTACTTTGTGTATTGGATTTCTGTCAAGTCAAACTTCACAAAGTTTGACCAAAGTTATATTAAAAAATATGAACATCTACAATACCAAATATATACTATGAAACTACGTTTCATAATAAATCTAAAGATGTTGATTTGACATTGTGAATGTTGATATTTTTCGTATATGTTTGGTCAAAGTAGAGATGTTTTGACTTTGGACAAAACTTATATGCAGACTAAAAAGGACCGGAGGGAGTATTATTTCTATGTGTGCTCTCCCTAAATTTTAGAATCATGTTGATATAGAATATGCGAAGCCTAAAATCCGGCTGGTAAAGAATATGTTAAGCCGACACATAAAATTGTTGATATATTCACCGCGCCGGCTGTAAAATTTGTGCAAACATGAAAGAGCTCTCTAAAAGCACCAACGAAAGCCTACCGCTAGAGAACTGAATACAACCAAATCTCATGATGGCGGTGGCGTTTTCCAAACTATCAGGTGAGTAACTCCTCCAAAGATCTTCTACACCACCTCCATCGATGGCTTTTACTAGCACTTCATGCTTCACATCCTTGTACTTATCCCTGCTGAAGTCCGTGAGTCCTTTTCTAATTGTTGTGGCCGCAAGTTGTTTTCGATATTAGTTGCCCAGCTAGAATACCAAAATGTACTTGCCAATCTTTCGAGGATGATGGCACTATCAGATCTCCCTCAAGAAATCTTCTCTGGAGCTATTTGTCGCTCAACTAGATGTGCAATCGATCTAGCATCGACGGTCATACAGGTTGCTGCATGTTTCTCCCACTAGTGCAGCGATCAAAAAAGCGACTCTGCTCCTCCTGGTATCCTCCATCAATCTTGTTGGTTCCGTTTGATTTTTCTTGTCGCTCTGGTGGCGTGGGGGAGGGGGCCCCGATACTCCGCTTTTCTGTCATAGTTATTGTCAGGGCCAGTGTATCTAGCGGTTATGAACATAGAATAAGTCTCGTGATTACATTTGATCTGGTTTCAAATGTAGTAGATAGTACCTTTTTTCGTAGAGACCCTAGGTTTATCGAACCTATAGGAAGTAGAGCTTAGAAAGGATAGTGCCTTTTTTCCTAGAGATCACGCTGTGTTTTGCTTGTGTACTTTGGCGTCGCGGGGATAGCTCAGGTATTTTTTCACACAGTTAGTCATACGAAGAACCATGGCGCCAATGGGTACCAGGTTTGAGGTGGAGAAGTTCACGGAACTGAAAACCTTGGGTTATGGCAGACAAGGGTGAAAGATTTGTTGGCACAACAGGGATGCTTGAAGGCATTATAGAAAGTCATGTCAGCTAAAATGGAATTATATGTGATGGATGATAATTCGCAGAATATGATTTGGGAGCATCGGTCGGACTGGACAGTCAGACGGATCGATGCAAGTTGGTCGGTACAGAAGACAGTGTTGGGATTGGAGACGACGACATAAGAGCGTGATGCTGATGGTGACCGACTTCTGGGTGTGGAAACACGTGGCACATGCCCGAGGCTTGTGCGGCTTCGACAAGACTATGGCGCTGGATTGATTCAAGGTGGTGTATACACGGAGCTTGAAGTCGACGAGGCGCAAAGGGTGGACTGATCATCTATCATGGAATCATGTTGAAGGTGGAGATGGAGTCTGGAAGACCTCACTCTATGCTCATTGAGGTGCTACAGCGTAAGTCGACAGAGACTCGAAGCCTATTTAGTGGGAAAAAAAGGAGTGACACATAGTTCGGACTGCAACCCAATGGTCTGATGGAAACGTGAAACTTGTCATCGGTCAGTGATGATTGATGGTACTCTGTAGTGGGGGTTGAGTTGTGTGGGTTCGCGACCCTTGAGACTCACCCCGGACAACGGAGGCTCGACGAGATAATAGCGGCGAGGCGTGTGGTATGCATGGGACATGGAGACCGGCCAAGGTTCCGGTGGTCATACATGTGGTGAGACAACTACGAATTTGACTCGGGATGACTGGTGAAATTCTTTCAAGTATCAAACAGATGGTCAAGGAAGAGCGGTGATGTTGAGTTCAGGTAACTCTTATGTGAAACACCCAATATGTGAGTTGTTCACTTTCACGCAGGTCTGTGATCAGTGTGTGATGGCGTCGAACAGATACTCTGGTAGTTGGGAGCACAAACTAGACTAAAGAGAAACTCAATTTTGCTCGGGCGTTGACCGTGGTCAAGAAAAGGAGGGACTACAAGTTGCGTGTGGAGTACATGGAGTCTTTGAAGTAGCAGCGGTACTCATGGGATAAGCTCAAGTCCAATGTACATGAAAATTTGATGCATGGACAAATTCAATGTGGCGGAGAATATTCTCCAAGGTGGAGTTTGTTAAAGTTGTGTCAAATATTGTGTACAAGATAGGTTACAGTTGGACTCTGAGTAGTATTGTGTTTACATGGTATGTAGTCGTGTCCTAGTAGGACACTTGTATCCTAGGCCTCTCATATATAGTGGCGTACACACACGATCTAACCTATGCCAACATAAGAGCACAGGCGCGCAAGGGGGAGCCGGCGGCGTGTGCCGGCGCCCGGGTGGCCGGTGTGCAGTATTTTGAAGGTGTCACAGGGAGGAGCACCCGTAGTCAGGCTCCGAGATGTAGCCGTATTGGTGAATCTTGTTAACAAATCTCGGTGTCGTGCTCATGTAATTGCTTGACCCTCGGATGATCGACTAGGCACCTCGGATTTATACTGACAGATCTCGTCACTTAAATATAGGTCCATTGCTGCCTTTTTTCATCAACTTTTTTTTCCTTCTGCCCCCACCGCCGTGTCTACCACCCTACAAATCTATCACCTATATATGCCTACATGGCCATCACCACCTCCATGTCGATAGAGACACATCATTTTGTTTTTCGAAATTGATGACCCGTGGTAAGAGGCCCCTTCACCTAGCTCATCGACCATTGATGTGGTAAGTTGTGACCTACACCATTAAACTTTGTAGAAGAGCCACTGCCCATTGGCGATCTATGATCACTAACTAATATAACACGCCATGGGAGTGGTCCATGTATTTCGCATTGCATTTGGTGAGTATTTTGCAATTCAATGTTTGTTGTTGTTTTCCAACTAGGATATTAATTAGATGAATAATTTTTGCACTCATGGCCAAATAGCTATGCAAACATAGCAACAGAACATTCGAAGATTCCTCTTGTGTCTAAGGCTATATATGGAAAGAAACGCAAGCAAGTCTTGTTTCGAACTGGCCTTGTACGCAGTGGAAACCCTACATGGTTTTCTTTCCATTTCCATGTCTTCCCTCTCTCTCCCAACAAATATATATAAAGCAAATCACATCACTTTCAATTCGTAGATCTACAGGAATCAAAATTACCCCGCCGGCGGCCACCTCCACCCGGAACGACGTCCCCGTCCAGGTATTACACATCAATCGCTAGTATTGCCTATGATGCTAGCTAGAACGTACACTGTTCTTGGCATTCTCGCTGCATGTTATGAAGCTCACATATGCATTCTGTTTGTCTGCTTGGTTTACAGAAAGAGAGCAATGTCATCGTCGTCAACTCGTCGGCCATGAAGTTGGGCGGCGCTCCGTCGTGGCTGGGGCCGCTGCTCGGCACGGGGTTCTTCCAGCGCTGTGCCGCGCACCCCAGACTGGCCAAGAATGAGTGCAACCACTACTGCCTTAGCTGCGCCGGCGAGGAGAACGCCGTCTGCTGCCCCATCACTAGTAGAAAAATGATCAAACGTGAAGCACATTAGTGCCGGTTTGAATTTGAGCTGGCACTAATATATACATTAGTGCCGGTTCCAACAGCTAGCCGGACCGCTTTCATTAGTACCGGTTCGTGGTGAACCTTTAGCACCGGTTCATGCCACGAACCGGTACTAATGAGAGTGGTGGCAGGATGTTGTCAGTCTGGGGCCCCTCCAGCACCTTTAGTACCGGTTCGTGGCATGAACCGGTACTAAAGGTCGTCCTACATAAACCCTTCGTCCACCCGAGCTCGCTATGTTCTTCACATTTCACCTATCCTCTCTGTTCTTCCCCTCTTCCTCTCGAGCTCATCACACATTTTGCCCAAAATTTGTCAAGCTTTGAAGGCCCTCATCCATTCAAATGATCACAAAGGTTAGCAACTTTGTCCTTTCATCTCTCATTGCTAGATTAGCTCTTGCAATGCTTTATATAGTGATTAATTTCTGAGTTTAGTCATTTGGGAGGAAATATATATATGTGCTAGTATTTGATTTATATGCAATTTGAGGTAAAAAATAACACTTAGTTTGCATATGTAGGTGTGTTTTACTTAGTGCCTTCTAAATCTCCGTCGTAACCACCGTCGATCGCCCGCACCGTCCCGTCGCCGGCACCACCTTGTGGTGAGCCTCTTGTTCATGAAATTTTATATAAAAAATTGATGTTTGTGTGATTTGGATATATAGTTACTCGTATAATTATCTTACCCGTACGTTGTTTGTTATACATAGTGTCATGGTTTTGATATCCGTCTCCGTCGGCCCTCATCCTTGTTATGATTGTTATGATTCGGATGTGGTATATTCTCTTTTAAAACTATTTGTTGCATTTCGTGTTTGTGACAAATTATGCCCATCAAGTTGACATAGATATTTTTATCTAGGAGGTATGTGAACCGGAAATTCCAACCGACCCTATTGTCGAGAGGTTAAATTTAGTTGAAAAAGAAAACGAGTACTTGAAAGAAAAATTGAAAAGTATTGAGGGGGAGAAGATGGAATTGGAGTTGCATGTTGCCGATGTAAATCGATGATCACAAGATCAAGATGGAGAAAATGCGCTTGAAGATTAGAAAGATTAGAAAATATGCCATCGATAGTGAGGTTTGGTATCATTATGCTGTTGGATCAATTGTTACCTTAGTTGCGATCTTGATCGCATTTGTTGTTGCATTTAAATGCTTTAGCTAGAGAGTTATTTGTTTGTTGCATTTAAGTGTTGTATGAATTTTATGTATGAACTTGTATTAATTTGGTCTATTCGATTGTTGTGTAATGAAGATGAGCCGCAATGGATGTACGATGACCGATGCTCTCCCCAGTTTGTTGAGGCGTGCATACTTTTACGCTTGCGGCTGAGGCAAACAAGCGGGCGGATGGTTTTATGCCTTGTCCATGTGCTGGCTGTAAGAATGGTCACAATTACTCTACGGCAAGAACCATTCACGTCCACCTGTTTGAGTCTGGTTTCATGCCCCACTATAATGTTTGGACCAAGCACGGAGAAAGAGGAGTTATGATGGAAGACAATGAAGAAGAAGAGGACGGCAGCAGCTATCCCGGCAATGGGTTCCCTGAATACGATGATACAACAATGGGGAAGAAGCTGAGCCGGTAATGCGGGAAGAAGCTGAGTCGGCAATGCGGGAAGAAGCTGAAGAAGAGGCATCAGATGAGCCCGTTGATGATCTAGGTCGGGCCATTGCCGATGCAAAGAGAAACTGCACAAGTGATTTGGAGAAGAAGAAGTTGTAAGCGCATGTTAGAGGATCACAAAAATTGTTGTACCCGAATTGCGTGGGTGACAAGAAAAAGCTGGGCACCACAATGGAATTGCTGCAATGGAAGGAAGAGAATGGTGTATCCGACAAGGGATTTGGAAAGTTGCTTGGTAATGATAAAGGATATGCTTCCAAAGGACAACGAATTGCCCGAAATGCGTCTGAACCAAATAAGGTTGTCCGCCCTCTAGTGTTAGAGGTGCAGAAGATACATGCATGCCCTAATGATTGCATCCTCTACCGCAGTGAGTACGAGGATTTGAACGCTTGCCTGGTATGTGGTGCATTGCGCTATAAGATCAGCCGCGATGACCCTGGTGATGTCGAGGCGGCGCCCGGAAGAAGATTCCTGCCAAGGTGATGTGGTATTCTCCTATAATACCACGGTTGAAATGTTTGTTCCAAAACAAAGAGCATGCCAAGGCGATGCGATGGCACGAAGAAGACCGTAAGAAAGGCGGAAAGTTGAGAGTACCGGCCGACGGGTCGTAGTGGAGAAAAATCGAAAGAAAGTACGGGAAGGAGTTTGCAGATGACGCGAGGAGCGTATGGTTTGGTCTAAGCGCAGATGGCATTAATCCTTTTGGGGAGCAGAGCAGCAACCATAGCACCTGGCCTGTGACTCTATGTTTGTATAACCTTCCTCCTTGGTTGTGCATGAATCGGAAGTTCATTATGATGCTGTGCTCATCCAAGGCCCTAAGCAACCCGCAACGACATTGATGTGTATCTAAGGCCATTAGTTGAAGAACTCTTACAACTGTGGAATGGAACAGGTGTACGTGCATGGGATGAGCACATGGGGGAAGAATTTGACCTAAAGGCGTTGCTGTTCGTGACCATCAATGATTGGCCTGCTCTCAGTAACCTTTCAGGACAGGCAAACAAGGGATATCGCGGATGCACGCACTGTTTGGATGATACCGACAGTATATATTTGAATAGTTGTAAGAAGAATGTGTACACAGGACATCGTCGATTTCTTCCGAGCAGGCATCCCGTAAGAAAGAAAGGCAAGCATTTCAAAGGTGAGGCGGATCACCGGACGAAGCCTCGCCACCGCATCGGGTGCTGATGTACATGATATGGTCAAGGATTTGAAGGTGATATTTGGAAAGTTATCCCGGCGGACAACCTGTTCGAAGGACGCCGACGGACGCGCACTCCATGTGGAAGAAGAAATCTATATTTTGGGACCTGCCATATTGGAAAGACCTAGAGGTCCGCTCCGCAATCGACGTGATGCACGTGACGAAGAATCTTTGCGTGACCCTTCTTGGCTTCTTGGGCGTGTATGGGAAGACAAAAGATACACCTGAGGCACGGGAGGACCAGCAACGTATGCACGGAGAAGACGGCATACATCTGGGTCATGCAAGCTACGCTCTTACCAAAGAAGTGAAGGAAATCTTCTTTGAATGCCTGCTCAGTATTAAGGTACCGTCTGGCTTCTCGTCGAATATAAAGGGAATAATAAACATGGCAGAGAAAAAGTTCCAGAACCTAAAGTCTCATGACTGTCACGTGATTATGACGCCACTGCTTCCGGTTGCATTGAGGGGGCTTCTACCAGAAAACGTTCGATTAGCCATTGTGAAGCTATGTGCATTTCTCAATGCAATCTCTCAGAAGGTAATCGATCCAGAAATCATACCAAGGTTACAAAATGATTTGGTGCAATGTCTTGTCGGTTTGAGTTGGTGTTCCCACCATCCTTCTTCAACATCATGACGCACGCCCTAGTTCACCTATCTTGAAGAGATTAAAGTTTTGGGTCCTGTATTTCTACACAATATGTTCCCCTTTGAGAGGTTCATGGGAGTCTTAAAGAAATATGTTCATAACCGTGCTAGGCCAGAAGGAAGCATCTCCAATGGCCATCAAAATGAGGAGGTCATTGAGTTTTGTATTGACTTTATTCCCGACCTTAAGCCGATTGGTGTTCCTGAATCGCGGCATAAGGGCAGACTGGATGGAAAAGGCACGCTAGGAGGGGAACAAATAATATGTATGGACGGACATTCTCTCACTGAAGCACACTACACAGTTCTACAGAATTCCGCCTTGGTGGCTCCGTATATGGATGAACACAAGAATTTGCTACGCTCAAAACACCCGGAGCGGTCTGATGACTGGATTACACGTGAACAAACCAGGAGTTTCGCCAGCTGGTTGCAGACACGTACCATGCATGACACCTCTATTGAAGATGACCTGTACTTGCTGTCCCAGTTACCATCTTCGAATATAATGACTTTCAAAGGGTACGAGATAAATGGTATTACATTTTACACGATAGCCCAAGATAAGAAGAGCACCAACCAAAACAGTGGTGTCCGCTTTGATGCAGAAACCAAGACGGGAAAGGAAACATATTATGGTTATATACAGGACATATGGGAACTTGACTATCGACGTGGTTTAAAGGTCCCTTTGTTTCGGTGCAAATGGGTCAATATGACACGAGGCGGGGTAACGGAAGACCCGCAGTACAGAATGACAACAGTGGATCTCAACAATCTTGCATATGCAGACGAACCATTCGTCCTAGCCAATGATGTGGCACAGGTTTTCTATGTGAAGGACATGTCTAGCAAGCCAAGAAAAAGAAAAGATAAGGAAGAAAATGTGTCGTACGATGAGCCAAAGCGGCACATAGTTCTTTCTGTGAAGAGAAACATCGTGGGAGTGGATGACAAGACAGACAAGTCAGAAGATTATGAATAGTTTGATGAAATTGCTCCATTCACAGTGAATATTATCCCGAGCATCCCGTTAAATGATGAAGATTTTCCATGGTTACGGCGCAAAGAGACACACGCGAAGAAAAAGTTTCACACCCAAAGATCTGGGATGTGATCGGCTTCACTATCATCACTTTCTTCTGTGTTTCACACCCAGAGGGGAATCTCTGTAATAGTTAGGGTAGTTATGTGTTTTGGCATTTGAAACGCGAAGAAATTTTATGTGCAAACAAATTCTTTCATACGACTAAAGCAAAAATATTCACAAAGAAACTCTAAATACACAAAAATAAATAAAGCAAAAAAATAAAAAAAAGCCCGCCTACTAGGCCAGAGCGGCCTGCATACGACTAGAAACCCAACCTGTTGTTGGGCCAGGATGCAGGCCCGCAAAAGGCCAAGTGGGCCCACAGGACAGCAAAGAACACGTTGGCCCAGTAGGCCTGCTTTGGAGAGGAGCTCGAGAGAGCGACCGCACGGGGGTTTATAAACCAGTGCGGTCGCCCCTCGGCTAGCGAGGTGGGACTAAACTTGTCAAGACCGCACTCAAGGCCAACAAGACCCCCTTAATACCAGTGTCGTGGCACAAACCGGTACTAAAGGGGGCCTTTAGTACCGGTTTGTGCCACCACCCGGTACTAAAGGGGTCGCTTCACCGCTTGGGCTGGCCAAAACAGACCTTGAGTACCGGTTGGTGGCTCCAACCGGTACTAATGGTGCCTTCTATATATACAACACTTTGAAAAATTTCAGTCTCCCTCTGTTTCTTCCTTTGTTTCCCCATTGAAGCACCGCCCGCCCCTATCGATCGACGCCTTCGCCGCCCCCGTCCCCGTCGCCGCCCCCGTCCCCATCGCCGCCCCCGTCCCCGTCGCCGCCACGTCTCCTCCTTCGCCGCCCGCCCATCGCCATCGCCGCTCCGTCCCGTCGCCGCCCTTGTCTCCTTCGCCCGGCCCGTCCCGTCGCCCCCGTGTCGCCGTCCCCGCGTCACGCCCCGGCCCGTCGATGCCCCCGGCCGTTGCCTCGCCGTCGTCGTCGCCCCGCTGTGAGCTCTCCCCCTCTAACCCCTCTCCCTCGCCCCCGGCGGCCACCATGCGCGCCGCCCCTCCCCGAGCCCATACACACACACAAGCATGATGAACACACACACACACACGTATATATGTATGAATGCATGTATATATTAGTATATACATATTTTGTATGTTTAATTAGTTTAGATTTTTAGATTATTATTTTTTCACTAGTATATATGTATGAATGCATGTTAGATGGATATAATTAGTGTTTAATTAGTATGGCATTTTTTTTATATAATGTTGTTTTTCTGTTTTTTAATGGATGTATAGAAGTTGTTTTTTTTGTTTTTAGTGTTAGATGCTTAATTAGTATGAAATAGCATATAGAATTTTGACATATGCAATGATAGCGTAATTAGTGTTATATACAAATGTTAGAAATTTTAGTTATCAAAATACAATCATTAAAAAAATGTTACTTTTTGCGGGCATATAGCTAGTATTTGTTCTCGACGATGCCCGGCCCGCATCCTCGCCGTCGACACATCGGCGACGACGTCCGGCTGACCCATGTCCGGGACTGGGCTCCGCCGGGCTGGCACTGGGAGGTGCTGCCTGGAGGGGCGCGCCACTTGATGAGGAACCTGGCCCCGGGTCCCGTCGTCGACCCTGATCTCGTTTGGTGGAGTTCGCGTGGGCCAGTTTCGGTGCGGAGGGAGCCGGCCCCGCCGGAGGTGGTACGTCGCCGTGTCAGGGAGGACGAGCACGTCCATCGCTACATGGTTGCGTTAGAGGGCGGCAGGTTCTCCAATACCTGACAGTTTCTTCACGGATCTCACTTCAGCTATGATCCTGTGAGGGTTCCTTCTCTTTGGGTGTCCACAGCCCGCGCCGCAGGAACCGCGAGTGTCCTAGATTCTTCTGTAGTATTCGATCTTTATTAGCTACCTAGCCAGTGATGTATTCGAGATTATATCTATTATTCGAGACGATGTATTCGAGCTTATATCTATTATTCGAGACGCTGTTTTTGAGATTATATCTATTATTCGAGACGATGTATTCGAGATTATATCCATTATTCGAGACGATGTAATTTGAATACTAAATTGTTTTATATTTCTTTTGGATTAGTTAAATAAAATCTATGGCGGACAATACCGGTAGAGAGGGAGAACATGCCATGTTCGATATGATACACCATCCTAACGGGCCAGATAATGATCAGAATGAAGAAGATTATGACGGCTCCGAATTTCTAAACAACACCGAAGAGGGTGATATGATATTCGATCGCGACGACCGAATTGATGAAGTCATGAACTATGATTATGATGATGACGAAGAAAATGTTGATCTTGAAACAACAAAGACCGGCGAGGTATATATATTTATATAAGCAGGCATCTGGTGATCATCACATGTTTTAAATGACTTGAAGATATATTAATGAATCGATCTTTGTTATTTCAGCCATCCGGATCGAGCAAATCTTCAGGCAAAAAGGCGAAACGAGGCCCGAACAAAAAGTTGAAGGAGGGCGTAAAGTACAATATCGAGGCAATCAGACCTAATGACGAACCATTAGCGCCTAAGAAGATTGCAGACAAGTTCGTTCGTCAGTGCGGAGTTGTTGTGAAGGACCAACTCCCGATCTCCCTTCAAGAATGGACAGAGCCAGCAAAAGACAAAAGACAAAAAGACAAAAAGGACGCTGCTCCATCGCCCGGATGTTACTTTTGTCGACAAAAGACAAAAATAACTGCTTTGGGATACTCTCATGGAACATTTCACCCTACCAGATCATTTCACAGAAGCAGATGTGCAGAAAGTCAAGGACGCTGCTCTTAGGAAGATGGCGGTTGCATTCAAGAACCACAAGAATCGTGAATGGGACAAGTACGTCAAGGGAGGAAGGAAGACTCCAAAGATTCGAGGGAACACTAGAGAACCAACGTGCTCATTGGGACGATTTCATGAAATTCAAGGATTCGGAATTAGCTAAGGAACGGTCGAGAATAAACAAGAAGAATACCGAAAAAAAGGATAAGTTCCATAAGCTGGGGCCAGGTGGCTATGCGGTGGCAATGCCTAAGTGGGATAAGTCTGAGAAAGAGATGGAGGATGCAGGTGTCACTCCGGTTACTAAGAGCTGGCCCCCGGGTGCAGGACTTGGTTCTATGCGCATGGGGGAGTTGGACCCAAGATGGCAATGTTTCGACGAGGGCAAGTCTGAAGGGAGCCGACGATGCGATACTTGTTGCAATAGAAGAGGCATGAACGGGGGTGTTCCAGCCCAACAGAGAGAACGACAAGCTTACGCTGCGTCTCCGGGAAATCTCGAACACCTGTGAAGAACACGAGGCAAGGGCGCTATTCCGTGGTATGAGGGGTTTTCAGACCGAACAACGACTACAGAACCCGTGCGAGAAAGAAGATTGCGGAGGAGAAGAAGAGGAAGATGGAGGAGGAGCAGAGGAAGCGGGACTATGAACGCCTTCAAGGACTAGAAGCAAGTCAAGAGGAATTGGCAGTCAAATTCCTGCGGCAGCAGGAGCAGATCGACTCACTTAGCCAGCAAAGGGGGTCTCAGCAGCTGCAGCAACTAGCGGATGATCCAACATTGGATAGCACCGCCCCATCCATGCCGAGAAGCAGCGTGGGTTCCGCCCCGGACGATGCAATGCTGGATAGATACCCCGTGGATGACATCATGGATAACACTAACTGCGAGCTACACGTCAAAATGAAGAACATATCCATGAAGGTGGCGGACGCCGTTGCTTTTATAAATCCCCCCAAGGCAACCTTCCATTGCAACCCGATTCCAGCGGGCTATGCTCGTGTCTTGGTTGATGAGGTGGTGGACCCATATTCGGACCTAGAGCTTGACATTCCTGGAGGTGACGACGAGCACTTTCTCGGAGAGGCCAAACATCGTGTCATCCTATGGAAAAAGGATTACATCATCTTTCGAAGGCCACCGACACCGCATCAGCCGACTCCTCATCGAAGTCCGCCACCGAGTCAGCAGACTCCCGCTCCTGCAAGTCCACCAAGTCCGGCAAAGTGTCAGGCCACTCCTCCTCCATGTCCGGCCAAGTGTCGTGCCACTCCTCCTCCTCCAAGTCCGCCACAGCGTCAGACGTCCACTCCTCCTCCAAGTCCGCACAACCTCAGGCCACTCCTCCTCCAAGTCCGGCAAAGTGTCGAGCCACTCCTCCTCCTCCAAGTCCACCACAGCACAGCGCCCTCCTCCTCCAAGTCCGGAACAACCTCAGGCCACTCCTCCTCCAAGTCCGGCACAGCTTCAGGCCAGTCCTCCTCGTCCAACTCAGCCCCGTCAGCCGTCTCCGCCGCCTCATCAATCGCAGAAGAGACACCCCGCAGCTTTGGTGCGTAGCGGTACGAGTCGAGGTACTACAGGAAGTACAGGCGGAGGCAAGCGATATAAATATGGTCCAAGCCTCACGCCCCTTCCGCAGAGGCCTTATGGCAGGTCCGAGGAGGAAAACGCAGCCATATCGAAGGCCCAGGTGGAAGCCCATTTTGCACCGAAACCGCAACCGCCGCCAAGGAAGAAAGTGCCTAAGGAAACGATTGACCACTTCATTCGTATGGCCACCAGCTCCCAAGCCTGTTGACACAGACTATGAGCGCCACATCAGGAAGTTAAATCGAGCACGTCTACGTAAGGAGGCGAGCTCGGGATCGAGCAAACAACAAGAGCTGTCGAAAATGCGGAAAACCATTCCCCACCGGGAGAACAAAGGGCGAATCGATCCCTCGCTTGTTGTGCCAACAACACTTAACAAAGACGCTACCAATATTATTGTGGGCAAACAGTTTACGTTCCCGAGGTGGGCAATGTGGTAATAACCAAGGACCATATAATGCAGGCTGAAGTTCTCAACATCATCATTGGACAACTCCTAGAGATCGAGCCCATGCCCGTGCTTACAGAGGATGAAATAAAGCGGAAATATGTCCGGCCAACCTTTGGTCAAGCCGGAAAAGGTCAAGAACCTCCCAACGAGAATGTATGAATTGCATCAATGGTACATGAACATTACCAAGATTTCCAATCGATTGTCCCTCATGGTGAATGTCAAGGAGGAGCATTACTTCCATGAGAAAGCTCTATCCGTTGAGTATTCTGAACTGTTCAGTTATACAATCAAGACGCACTCGAAAAATCTATCGTCAGTTGCTATTGTCTGTAAGTGATTTCTTTCTGTAATTTAAGTCTCAAGCTAGCTGTAGTGATCCTTTTGATCAATCATTACCTGTAATTATCCTCACTATATTCTTTTCTGTGGTATTATGCAGGATGAAGATGTATGAAATGAGAAAAGGTGGACGCTTTGGCATTGGGTTCATTGACCCAAACAGCGTTAGTGAATACACATGGAAAATAAATCCACATCATCAAAAGGCCGTAGAGGACAACATGCTAGAGTTCTTGAAGCGCCTCAAATACAATGAAGATATACTACTTCCTTACAACTTCCAAAGGAGTCACACTGTCTTGTACTACAAATTCTCTGTTTTTGCCTACTAGCTAGCTACATGTTTTTGCTTACATATGCCCACTGAATTAAGACATGCAAACGTGTGTGCACGCAGATTTCACTGGATCTTGTGTATCATTAAAGTTGACGCCGGAACAGTTGAAATACTAGACTCACTACTCAAAGCAAATACTGACTATAACATCTTGTTTGGGATAGTCAACAGGTAATTTCAATCATTATTAACTATATATCTCGACCTATTTAGTTCGTCATTTCATGATATGAACTATTTAATAACCCCTTTATTCATTTTCTTTGTCGGCGGGCAGGGCTTGGGCAAGGTTCATCAGCGTCACGGAAGGCGAATGGCAAAAAAAGCTTAACTGGTTTCGACCCAAGGTAAGTAATTAAGTAGTACTAGCTAGCTAGCTAGCTGCCATCTCTTTAATTATCATGCTTGATTAGTTATTATCTGATCAAATTCCATTCTCAGAAGGCCCTGCAGCAGCGCAGGGACTGATCTGTGTGCATTCTGCGTTTGCGAGAACATTCGCATGATGGCGTACGAAAGGAGCAGATCTCAAAGACAGGAATGGGTACGCTTGTCAGAACACTATTCACAACTTTTACACCATTATCTATATCTAGTCACACAACTAATGCACATGCATATTGATCTCCTTCTTAATAATTCACAGAGGTGCGGGACAAGCTCCTAGAAACGGAGCGCGTAGAAGCACTTCAAGAGGAAATAGCGGGATTTTTGCTCGACCAGGTCATAAATCCGAAGGGAGAATACTATTACCCGCCACCGCCCCCATGAAAACCACTTCCAATTGTCATCGTGTTCAAGGCACCAATTAGGCTAATGCCACTGGCTCCGAAGGCAACATGCATATGTAGGAGAAATTGTATATAGATATACATTTGTGTATATGTGAATTAGTTACTCTGGTGGTTTGTGAGACATTGATGATATATATATATATGCATGATTGGTTCTACTATAAATTCTATATATATATATATATATATATATATATATATATATATATATGCATAACGTGTACAATGTGTAGTATCGTAAAATACCAGCAAAAGAAAATGAATTAAAACGGAAACAATAAATTAAATGAAAAAAGAAATCATAAAACTAAAAACCCCCCAAACCTTATAGTACCGGTTGGTGCTACCAACCGGTACTAAAGGGCGCCCTGCCCCCGGAGCTGCCTCGTGCCACGTGGTTGGCCTTTAGCACCGGTTCGTGCTGAACCGGTACAAAAGGGGGGGGGGGCTTTAGTGACCACACTTTAGTGCCGGTTGTGGACCCGGCACTAAAGGGCGTTACGAACCGGTGCTATTGCCTGGTTCTGCACTAGTGCATGTGCGTCTCACTAGTAGAAAAACACCTATTAATCCCGGTTCGTAAGGGCCTTTAGTCCCGGTTCATGAACCGGGACTAATGGGTCGTTACAAATACCTCCACCCATTAGTCCCGGTTCAAACACGAACCGGGACAGATGTGCCTCCACGTGGCCGGTCCGCCGAGCCCGGGGAGTTTTTGGTCCCGGTTGGTGGCACCAACCGGGACCAAAAGTCCATGTTTTTTTTATGAAAAGTGGCTGCTTTAGGGGTTTTGGGGGTTATTTTTAGGTTGTTATTAGCTAGCTAATAGAGAGAAGTGTCCTCTCTTATATCTTCGTCCTTGGTTTATCAACGCTGCTGCTATGTTCATTTCACCCGCTGATATAACATGCTTATGCATGCTCGCATCATATATAATAACAAGTCCTACTAATCATGCATGCATCATCATACAACTTCTACTCGTTATTAATAATAAGTCATACGATCATCATCCTCATAGTCATTGAACCCAACCCTACATAATCGTTCTTAGCACATGATCATCGATGTCGGGTAGGACCTAATTAAACACCCTTAAGGTAAAATAGCATAAAACAATATAGACCCTGACTCTCCATTATGAAGAATGGAGATCATCCTGTCTCCAATTCTTGCGCTTCGCTTCCTTTTGCTTCCATGAAGCTCCTTACGACTCTCCATACTTTTTGCCATTCTTTGATTGTCATGTCTCCACTTCTTTTAGAAATCCGGTATGGACAGTTGAGATTCGTAGGATGACCTGGATATATGTTCAAAACATGAAGGCTGCCATTCTCATACATCAAATGAGGCACACAATCCTCTGGGATTCTCTCTTGAAGAACATAGTAATAACTTCGTAGTTAGCAATGATGTACTAGTTTTAGAAGTATGCAAAAAGATGCACGGATGTCGTAATAGTAAAAAATCTTACCAGGTATCTCCATGGTAGTTATCAGTTCAACACGTGCACTAGTGGCACGTATTGACCATAATGTTGAGGAGTTCGATTGTAGACATTGTAATTCTCAAGATCCCTAAAAAATGCGATCAGATGATTTTTCTCCTTATAAGTTAATTCGGAGCCATCGGTGTAGTGGGTTTTGTCTACCGTCTTCCGCACATTCTTTGAACAATAAAAATAAGCTGTTAGTGGAAATAAGTTGTCAACTATTTTGAAATAAACAATATAAATTACTTAATAACTATGTTAAGCTCACATGGGGGAAGAATTGGAGGTGTATCCACAAGGACCCAAATCGAAGGTGTCTCTTGCTTGATTGTAGGATCACCAAGAACCATGGTGACAAGCATACCCTCATCAAGACCATACATCTTGCAAAGTGCTTCCCAATTTTTGCAACCAAAATGGGTTACACTCTCAGCATCGTACAACTTTACTTGAAAATCCACACCATGATGGGTACTTAGGATAATTCTTTTGGTTTCAAAACATTCATGGTCTTCAAAACCCATCCTCTCCAAGACATAGCGTCTTGCAAAGCATGGGATAAGCTAGTCGAATTGGAAAAGATGAAAAATATTGTCATGATTAAAATAGTTGAAGTCATGATTAATTACGAAAAAAACTATTGTCGTCGTTGCGTACCGTATGAACATCGAAGCTCTCGTCGAGCTTAATGCTGAAGCGCCGATCTTCGAACAGCTCAATGAACTCGTCGCAGATACCTCGGTCGATCCCCGGCACGATCGCGCTCCCAGGCGGTTTTAAATCGTCCAAGTACGACATTTCCGGCCTATATTCATAATTCACATGAAGGAGAACTTATCCAATATGAGCATTCAATAAGCAAATCCAAATCATAAAATAAAGTAGTATTCAAATTAGCATGCATTCAATAATTATAAGCAAAAGTACATCATCTCTTGGTGTTCGTACATCGTCGAATATTATCACTAATATAGCATCACTAATACAACTAGAACCGTAGCGCCCGACGGGTATCGACGCGGGCGGTGGACACCCAAAGATAAGGAACCATCACAGGATCATAGCTCCAGTGAGATCCCTGAAGAACCTGCCAGGTATTTGTCGAACCTGCCCTCCAATGCAACCATGTAGCGACGGACGTGCTCGTCCTCCTTGCTGACACGGTGACGTACCATCTCCGCGGTGTCCGGAAGCCTCGGCACCGTCACTGGCCCACGCAACCGCCACCAAACAAGGATTGGGTCAACAACGGGCTGCCTCCTCACCAACCTACGTCCCCCGAAAGGTAGCACCTCCCAATACCAGCCCGGCGGAGCCCAGTCCCGAACATGGCCCTGATCAAGCAAGCCTCCACCGCCAAGTCGGCGGCAGCGAGGATGTGGGATAGGCATCGCCGACGTCGATGCGGAACTACTTCTATATATAGTTAAATAAAGTAGTTTTATTAATTAAATCAACTATGTAGTTCAACTACTATACTAAGCATTTACTATAAATAAATAAAGTAGTACTTACTATAAATAAATAAAGTAGCACTTATTATAAATAAATAAAGTAGCACTTACTACAAACTACTTCTATATATAGTTAAATAAAGTAGTTTTATTAATTAAATCAACTATCTAGTTCAACTATACTAAGCACTTATTACTATAAATAAATAAAGTAGTACTTACTAAAAACAAAGTAGCACTTACTAAGGTAGCACTTATTATAGTAGTTCTAACTAATTATATTACCAAAAAAATCTAAATAAAATAGTAATTATATTTTTCTAACTAGCTAGTTCAATTATAGTACTTACTAACACACTCTAAATATCACCAAACATATTATGGACAAATTAATTACACCAAAAAGTCTATTAACAGAAAAAAATCTAACACAATATGAACAAATTAATTACACCAAAAAAATCTATTAACAGAAAAAAATCTAACACAATATGAACAAATTAATTACACCAAAAAAATCTATTAACAGAAAAAATCTAACACAATATGAACAAATTAATTAATATCTAGCTAGTTCATCTAACATTTGACATTAATATCTATAATTTTTCTATCTAATTTATCTAATGAAACCGGATCGGAAAATAGACGGGCCGGGCGCCGACGACGGGCCGGGGCGAACGGGCGGCGACGACGGGCGGAGGCGCGAGACGGCGGCGACGGGCGGAGGCGCGAGACGGCGATGACGGGAACGCCGACGCTGGACGGTGTCGACGGGCGGCGACGGGCGACGGCGCAGACGGGCGGGCGACGGGACGCGGGCGACGATGGGGACGGCGGCAGCGTCGGGCGGGCGGCAACGGCGTCGGGCGGCGGCGACGGCCCGCGGCGTCGGGAGATCGAGGAGGAAGGAGAGATCGAAGTGGGGATGCGGTTCTGAAATTTTTGTTATATAGCAAAGCCTTTAATCCCGGTTGGCGGGACCAACCGGGACTAATACCCTTTAGTCGGTTGGTGGCACCAACCGGGACCAAAACCTCTTTTCAGCAAGCCAAAGGGCAGGAAGCAGAGGGCTTTGGTCCCGGTTGGTGCCACCAACCGGGACTAAAGGGTGGGCATTGGTCCCGGTTGGGGCCACGAATCGGGACCAATGACCGTGTGCTGGCACGGTGCGGCACGAAAGTTTAATCCCACCTCGCTAGCTGAGAGGGGAGCGCAGTGGTTTATAAGCCCCACTGCCGCTCCCCTATCGAGCTCCTCTCCACTGCAGGCTTACGGGCCTACTAACTACTGCTTTGCCTGATGGTCCTAATGGGCCACCTACGGGCCTGAATCCTGGCCCATGGTGGGTTTCTAGTCGTATCCAGGCCGTGGGTGCCCAGTAGGAGGCATTTTTTCTTTACTTATTTATTTTATTATGCAGCTCTCTTTTTAGTCCCACCTCGCCAAGCGAGAGGCACTCGCAGCTGTTTATAAACCCTGACTGCAGAGACGATGAAGAAGAGGCTCAATGCTTACGTTGGTTCGCTTCAAGCCTTGAGGAATAGGGTAGACTGCACGGAGCTATGTGCAGTGCAGTTTACACTATTCCGAAAGGCTTGAAGCGAATTAACTATCATTGCGCCTCTTTTTATTTTTAATGACTTATTACCACACAGAAATAAAAAGAAAAAAAATAAATATAGCAGAAAAGAAAAAAACTATATAAAAAATAGTTGTGATTAACTATACTAAAAAATGAGCATAGTTGCTTATTTTTAATGACTTATTATAATTCGGAAATAAATAGAAGAAAAAATAGTTGTGATTACTTTACTAAAGAAATGAGCATAGATGCTTATTTTTAATGACTTATTACCACATAGAAATAAATAGAAAAAAATAAATATAGCAGAAAAGAAAAAAACTATATAAAAACTATTCAGAAATAAATAGAAGAAAAAATAGTTGTGATTAACTTTACTAAGAAAAACTATATAAAAAACTACTCAGAAATGAGCATAGATGCGCTTATAGAGAAAATTCAACCTAAATTCATAATAAACTTCTACGAATTTCAGAGAAATTCAGTATGAATTTAGGTTAAATTCCCTTTATAAGGGCATCTATTTGCATTTTGAGAGCAGCTCAACATGGCAGAAAGGGAGGGGCTTATAAACCGGTCTGATTCCCTTTTGGTTTGTGAGGTGGGACTAAAGTCTGGCCGCAACGAGGACCAACCCATTAGTCCCGGTTGCTGGCAAGAACCGGGACTAATGGAAAGCCTTTGGTCCCGGTTCGTCCCATCAACCGGGACCAATGGTGGTGGGCCAGAGCGAGTGGTCCCGGTTCGTCCCACCAACCGGGACCAATAGGTCCAGACGAACCGGAACCAATGGCCCACGTGGCCCGGCAGGCCCTCGGGGCTCACGAACCGGGTCCAATGCCCCGATTGGTCCCGGTTCTGGATTGAACCGGGACTAATGGGCTGGACCGGCCTGGATCATTGGCCCCTTTTCTACTAGTGTCTCCAGCCACCGCGACCACCATGTCCTCCAAGTATTTAACATATACAAGCGCATCACGTGCGTAGCAATGGCAGCGGCGGCGTTGTAGGTTGATGGATATTATTGCAGATACGGCGGTCCTCGAGGTACGGCGAGGTGACCTGGGTGGCGGAGCTGGGCGAGGTGACCCTGGTGGAGCCATACGTGGTCAACCATGAGAGGGTGGTGTACGGTGTACCTCAACCCAAGGTCGAAGGCGCCACAGCATGTCGTCAAGTGCTTCAGGCCCGCCGGCAAATGCCTGGTGTGCGACCAGAAACACGTCGAGCCAAACTTCCGTTTCTGCTCCATCTCCTACAAGGTATACGCACGTACCTCCGCCTCTCTCATGCATGCTTTTCCTAGCATTTATGTACATTCACTAAGCGGGCGACATGTGGATAGATAGGATCGATTGGAAAGCTAGGTTAGATTAAACCCGGCCGTGATGCTAGAAAATAGAAATACATATATATAGCTGAGTTGAAATCACCAAAATGCTTGTGAACCAGTACGTTGAATCAGTTTACATGATCCGACCGATCGACTTGCATATTCTTCTGCCAATGAACTGCCTCGCAATAGCATATCCTTGGAACCAAACATGTGAAATCTAATCTTTGGAGTATGATATGAATGTTCTTTATTTGGCATTTTTGTTATTAGCTAGCATCATCTCCATCTACTTGCAAATTATACAAATGCCGCCAGTCTTATAGACATCTGGTTGTTCAGACATGCATCCTATATACATCTACTAGCTAGTTATTCTAAATAATTTACTCATGTAGATTTATGTTTCCCCGTTGATGTCAGCTTCATGCAATGGTGTCTGATCCCAACTTGACATTCATTCTTGATCCAGAATGCAAGTGGGAATACTCAAACTCAGACGAGGAAGAAGACCATGGCGGCGATGCGCGCTTGGGCCTAGCAACTTTCAGCTGATTGGAGGGACAAGCTACCGCCGCCAGCCTTGGAAGGGCGTCTGTGGGCCCTCTCAACGGGCGCCCTTCTATTGATCATGGTTGTTTTTGTAGGTGGGGTCGGTTACAACCGACGTCAACATGGTTTTACATTCCAATCATTTCAATGACAATAACTTCTTTCATTAGATACATGTTGATCATCTTCCTCTCTTGGTCTAGTGATGCGTGAAGACTGGTATTTTGGTTGGTTTCAAGATGGTGTGCTAGCTGCCTCGAATATACATTATACATGTTGTAATGCCAGTGTTTGGCACCTATTTACAATATTGTGGATGCTCTATTTCAAGTGTCTTGCTTAATTTTTTGATGCTATAATGTAGTGCTTGTATTTTACTTTAAACATAGTTTTTCTCCTAAACTATTGCTTCAGCTCCCCACTAAAATTTTAGCCTCACTTTACCCACAAACTAGAATTCTTTAGAAGCAGTACCACCACCACCCTGACCCACCCGATCCATTTTCTACGAGTAAACACATTAAAATTTCAACAATTGCAGTAGGAGGTTCTCCTACTGTTCAAGGTTAAAAAAAATTCAACAGTTGTGTTAAATTCATGTATATGGTGTGGTGTAAAGTCTATGAATGACTTTGTTTGCATAAAGTATGATCATGTATGACTGGTGCAAAAAAATTAATAACATGTTCACCTTTTCTCTTCACATACATCACCAATTGTCAATTTACAAGGAAATACTCGATGTTATAATACATGTATGATTTCTTTTTAATTTTTGTAAAACTTCTACAATTTTTTTGTTATTAGAAACTGGTGGGGGCTAGAGTGCTTTGGGATATGATAATTGATGGGGCAAAGTAAACAAAATGATCACTGGGAGAGGGTGATTTCTCGTTATAATGAAGTGACGATCTATTTATAGTGATTGGTAAACTTATTTCATTATATGTAGTTTCAGCAAATCACAATTTCTTATTAGGCTGAGGAAGGGCATCCAAATGGTTTTTTTTTTCAGTACCAGTTGCTTTTAGTTGGTACCAGTGATCATTTGTTCGATAAGTTGCATGACTAAAAGCTCGCACGTTCAAACATAGTTTTGTCACTATACTGGATGTAGAAAAAATATATTATGCAACAGGCTACACTTTATGAATTAAGGGCAAATGAGCAATCAAATATCATGTATGAGAAACATGTATATATTGAAGGAAGTTGCCTCCAAATACTCCATTTGCTTTTATTTGCTACTTGTATTAGCTTTGACTGAATTCAAACTTTATAATGTTTCACCAAGTTTATAGAATACAATATGTACATTTAAAATAATAATCTATATGGTTCTAAAATATAATCAATGATGAATCTGATGGGATCGATTTGGTATTGTATTAAGTTATTTCCAATAAACTTGGTCAAAAATATAAATTTGGCCTTCCGACAAAGCTACTGTACGAAGTAAATAAAAATGAAGGGATTGGCGAGACCACCTCCAAGCCACAATCATCGATGCTCTAGACAATGTGTTTTCAAAACTATCAACTGTGCGCGGAAACTTGCAAAAAAGAATCAACTGTGGACGAGACATGCACATGCTCCCTTCTGAAAAAGAAGAAGATTTTGACACATTCATAAAATAAAATAAAATAAATCTTTAATGCTAATGAATCAAGTTCGTTTTGAAGTTTGGTCGAAACCAGATTCATTTGCCGGCACATGACTCACTCTAATAACTAATCCTTCTATAAACTAATATAAGACGTTTTAGACCACTACTTGAAACCGAAGCCTTATATTAATTTACAGAGGGAGTACAAAATATAGTTTTTGAATTTTTTGAAACTCTTCAACTCGGTATTGAAATTTGTAATAAAGGGAACGTGCAATCCCGAGAGCACAAAATCCACAATCCAATGTTTTGATGAAAAAAAATTGTCTACTATCCTAATCTTCATAGAAAAACAAATTCAGACTATAGCTAGAAAAAATACACAAATGCTCGACACTATCCCATATATGTTATCCAATACTATCTTTACGTGTGCTTTCCCTAAATTTATAGTCTGGCTGATACAGAGTGTGTGAACCCAAAGATTCTATATACGTTACCAAAATAATAAGATGTGTCATATCAAGAGAAATAAAAAATTAAATATTGTTGGAGTCGATGTTTTAGTTTATGAAGAAGACTATGAAAATTTGATGAACCAGACTACGGAAGACATGATGATGTACCCACTAAAGTAGCAAATCTATTGAGGATGTGTGTCCTTACATAACTTCTGGCACGACAAATAACTCTCATGTACCAACGAGAACATCAAAATTACTATTCCCTACTCCATCCATTCCAATGAATAAGGTGGACACGCATTCCAAAATTCAACTTAGGCCATGAATTGGACCAATCAAAAGCAGAGTATATGTGACATAATTGTACCCCTGAATTCGTATTCGAAAGAAGTTTCTCAACAATATAGTTTTTAAGTCATAAAAATAAATATTCTTAATATAATTTATGGTTAAAGTCAGATTTGGGATGTGCGGACGTCTTATTCATTGGAATGCAGGTAGTACATGCCGAAAATATACTGCACAATAGATTTGTCCTAAGACAAGCTTTGTGAACTTTGAACAACTATATAAGCAAATATATAAACATTTACAATACGAAATAAATATGATATGAAAAAAAATTTCATGATCAATCTAATGGTATTGATTTGGTATTGTAATTTTATTATTATTTTATAAACATGATCAAAGATTATAGATTTGATTTAATACAAAACTAGCAAGAACGTACCATTAATTAGAAATGTATATGCTAAGTAAAAAAAGTTCACGTAATTCAGAGAATGGTTTATACAATTCGATAAAAATTCTGATGACGTTTTTGAATTTATTTTATATAGTGTTGAAAAATGAAGACAATTGGCGAAGAAATAAATACAGCAAACTGCAGAAAAAGGTGAAGAATTGCAAAAATAAAGAGAAAATCTGTTAATGGAACGTGGAAAGCAGAAAAATCAAAGTAACTAGTATGCACAACACATCGGAACAAAAGAAAAAAAACAATCAAAAGGTTCTAAAAACTATGAAAACCGATGAAACCGTAAAGAAAAACTCAAAAAAGAAAGAAAGAGAAAACAAAAGAAAACCGTAAAGAAAAACAAAGAAAAGAAAGAAAATAAAAGGGTGAAAACGGTAAACATATACTCACTCTTGAGCATGTCTTGGATATATTTGGCTTGGTTGAAGGAAGTCCCTCCTCTCAATTGCTTGACTTGAAATCTAAGACATAACTTCAACTCTCCCATCATAGACATAACAAACTCAGGTCATAAGATTTTGAAACTTAACTTGCAAGCATAGTTAGTAGACCCAAAGATAATGTAATCAACATACATTTGGGGTACGAACAACTCTCCTTTTACCCTCTTCTTAAAGAGTGTGGAATCTATTAACCCGATCTCAAACCTCTTCTTGCATAGAAACATCGTAAGGTGATCATACCAAGCACGAGATGCTTTTAAGTCCATAGGGTGTCGTATGAATTTGATAGACATGAGTGGGGTGATCAGGGTTTCTAAAACTGGGAGGTTGCTTGACATAGACCAATTCACTAAGGGAGCCATTAATTAGTAAATGCACTCTTAACATCCATTTGATTTAATTTGAAATCATGATGGGATGCATATACAAGTAAGATACAAATGGACTCAATACGGGCAACAGGGCAAAGGTTTCACCAAAACCCAGACTTTTAGTTTGGATAAACCCTTGTGACACTAAGCTTGCCTTGTTTCTCGTGATTTTTCCATGATCATCTTGCATGTTCTTGAAAACCCATTTAGTCCCAATGACATTGCGATTTCCCTTGGGCCTATCCACAAGAGACCAAACCTTGTTGCGGGTGAAGTTGTTGAGTTCTTCCTGCATAGCATCAACTAATCTAAATTATCTAAAGCTTATTCTAACTTAAGGGGCTCAATACAAGACAAACGAGTGATGTTCACAAAAGTTTGCTAAAGTTTACGAGTAGTCAGGGATGGATTAGGGGGGATCTCGCCCCCCCCCCCCCCCCAACAATGTTGTTTCCTCATTTCCATGGATTATATTTATCTAAATACGTGTATTTTGTGGCTCATTGCACCCCCAATTCCTATGTGTATCGTCTCTTGGAGCCCTCCCGTGCAAAGCCCATGTACAACAGATTATATATAGACCAAGCCCGAATTTCAGCGAAAGATGAAGTAAAGCCTAGTTTGGGCGAGCTCAAGGATGCATGTACACATAGATCAGGTCATCATATGATATGTGGCTGCTCCTAAAAACTTTCATGGCTGCTCGATACCACGATCGGCGCCACAGACTGGTCGCCTGCCGCTTGCCTTCCCCAACTTCTGCAAGGGGGTAGTCTGGGGCAATTTCTCATCCATCGGGCTCCGTCCTGGCAAGTAGTTGCCGCTGAGGTGTTATAAAATATGTAGCCTGGATGCCACTTCTTGCTTCTTCTTCTCAAGTTCATCTTCACTTGGTTGTGATCGTGGTGGAGTAGATTGAACTTGAACTTGCTCTTGATCTTTTCTTTTAGTTTAATCTTGCCTTAGTATTTCGTCCATCACCACTAGGTTCAGCTTGCCCTTGATCTTGCTTGAAGTTATGCGGGATTTGATTTGTTCTTGGATAGCATGATCTCACATACCATCTTGCACTTGTGGTGAAGGTGATGACTTCTCTTGTGAAGAATGCACAAGAGGAGTTCTTACTACTTATTCTACTTGCTCACAATTCATACTAAGATATTCACTAATCCACGTATGATCAAAACATTAAAGATTTGAGCATACCAGGGTATCTCAGCGGGGAGGGAACTAAAAATTATCCATCGCCAAGGTTGGGTCTTCCCATCTAAATTTTCCCACATCAGTTATTTACATATCACCCTGCAAAATAAGTTATTTACATATCAGATTTGTTTTAAGCATTTATAAGATGATAGAGAATATTTTAGGCCAAGAGCTTGGGTTACAACCAAGATTTCCCAGGATTAGGTTTTCCCCTAGACCCCACCAATGTACGAACTTCTGTTATCATGCCATTCTGTCTTACATCACTCGCCACCTTGAGAATCCTGTCGTATTGTACTTTTAAAATTTTCATTATGACCCTTTATTTACTTGTATAGGTGGTAATTTCTACAAAATATAAGACATTATAAATCTCATAGAGCTACTGTATCAAACATGACTACTCAATTAAAAGAAATGGTCCACTAGTCGTAGGGACACATTCAATTCTTACCCAAATTTCATACCATCATGTAGTGTTGGAATTTGCGGAGACCCTATCATATATTCCCCCTCCCCCTCTGCGTTGCAATGCTCATCTGACACCCATGTTGCCTCATCGAACCAACCAGTACCGCATATCAAACCCATCAGTGTCGACATCAAACAAGGGTTTACGCTTTGTCCGTCGTCATTACATACACTCATCGTTCTTCCTAGCCCAACCACTATTTGCATATGCATTGTGCCTTGTCCCTGCCATGCCTCCTATATATGCACTACCAATCTATCAGTATGTCCATCACAAGGGGCTCATCCCTTGATGAGCTATGTTGTTATCGCGTCCTTTGGTGTCAGTCATCTTATATTGAACAAGTCTATGACTCGCCGCCGTGATCTCATCACCTAAACATAGGTCTGTCGCTGCCTCTTTCTCACCGAATCATTACTCTCTGCACCCACCACCGTGTCATGGCCTCCTGACCACTCTACAAATCTATCCCCTATGCCAACATCGCCATCACCACCCTCCATGATGATAGAGACGCATCATTTTTTTTCTCACGTGTTATATATGGAGTAGAAACTGATGACCGGAACCAAGACTCGTTCACCCTCTGGTCATTGACCATTGATGTGGTAAGTTGTGACCTAAACATTTAAACTTCGTAAAAGAATCGTTGCCCATTAGTGGTCTATGATCACTAACTAACACGACACTCGATTCGTCCATGAATTTTGTATTGCATATGGTGAGCATTTGGCAATTCGATTTCTACTGTTGTTTTTCAACTAGTATTTGATATTTTATAGATGATCAATTTTTTGCACTCATGGCGGAATAGCTATGCAAACATAGCAGCAGAGCATTTGAAGATTCCTATTGGGTCTATACATGGCTATACATGGAAAGAAACGCAAGCAAGTCTTGTTTCGAACTGGCCTTGTACGCACTGGAAACCCTACATGGTTTTCTTTCCATTTCCATGTCTCCCTCCTCCCTCCCAACAAATATATATCCATAAAGAAAATCTCATCACTTTCAATTCGTAGATCTACAGAAATCGAAATTACCCCGCCGGCCGCTACCTCCACCCGGAACGACGCCCCCGTCCAGCGGTCCGGGTACGACAGCGCACAGATACATATCAATCGTAGTATCTTCTGAAGCTTACATCACATATGCATTCTGTTTGTCTGCTTGGTATACAGAAAGAGTGAAATGTCGTCGTCGACGGGCATGAAGTTGGGCGGCGCTCCGTCGTGGCTGCGGCCGCTGCTTGGCGCGAGGTTCTTCCAGCCGTGCGCCGTGCACCCCCAACTGGTCAAGAACGAGTGTAACCACTACTGCCTTAACTGCGCGGGTGAGGAAGACGCCGTCTGCTGCCCCATGTGCCTCTTCGGTCACCGCGACCACCACGTCCTGCAGGTATGTAACATATACAAGCGCATCACGTGCCTAGCAATGGCAGCGGCGGCGTTGTAACTTGATCTTGCCTCCGTATTATTGCAGATACGGCAGTCCTCCAGGTACAGCGAGGTGATCCGGGTGGCGGAGCTGGAGGAGGTTGCGGACATGTCCCTGGTGCAGCCATACGTGGTTCACCAAGACAAGGTGGTCTACCTCAACCCGAGGCCTCAGGCGCCGCAGCACGCTGTCAAGTGCTCTGGCTCCGGCGGTGCATGCTTGGTGTGCGGCCGGAAACTCGTTGACGCAATCTTCAGTTTCTGCTCCCTCGGCTGCAAGGTGGTATACACGCGTACCTAGCCTCTCTCGTGCACGCTTTCCTAATATTTTTGTACATTCACTAAGCGGGCGTCCGGCATGTCGATAGATAGGACCATTGTAGTGCTAGCTTAGAACGTGATGCTAGAAATACATAGATAGCTGAGTACAAATCACCAAAATGCTTGTCAAACAGTAGGCCAAATATGTTTACATGTTCCGATCGATCGATCGACTTAAGTGGTGCATAATCTTCTGCCAAGGAACTGCCCGCTAATATCTTATCCCAGCGAGCAAAACATGTATGGATCCAAACATGTGAAATCTAATCTTGACATTTTTGTTACTAGTATGAGCTCAATCTACTAGTAAAGTATGCAAATGCTGCCAGTCTTAGGCATCAAACTGTTTCAGACATGCATGCATCCGGTATACATCTACTACCTCTGTATAAACTAATATACGAGCGTTTAGATCACTACTTTAGTGATCTAAATGCTCTTATATTTCTTTATGGAGGGAGTACTAGCAAGCTAGTATATATACTTTACTCGTGTAAATTTATGTTTCCCCGTTGATGTAAGCTTGATGGATTGTGTCTAACTCTAATCCCAATTTGACATTCATTCTTATCTGGAATGCCAGTGGGAGGACTCGGACTCGAACCCAAACAAAGAAGAAGATCTGCCAGGGCCTAGTAACTTTGGGCCGATTGGAGGGACCAGCTACCGCCGCCAGCCTCAGAAGGGCGTCTGTCGCCCCCCCTGAACGGGCACCCTTCTATTGATCTTGGTTATTTTTCCCAGTTACCACTGAGGTTGACATGGTCTTACCTTTCCATTATTTCAGAAACAACAACGCTTTTCATTGGAGACATGTTGATCTCTCCCTCCGTTGGTCTAGAGATGGGCCAAGACTGGTATTTTGGATGCTTCAAAAATGGTGTGCCTGCCTTGTAGATACATTATACATGTTGTAATGCCAGTGTGTGGCACTTATTTACAATACTGCAGATTCTTGCCATTGTCTTGGTAATCTTTTTTTTGGATGATACAGTGTAGTGCTTGGTATTTTAATTTAGATAAAAAAAAGCTTTTCATTTCTTCTAAGCTATTGCTTCAATTTCCCCCTATTTTTTCAAGGCTCACTTTACCCATAAACTAGAATAGTTTAGCAGCGCGCCCCCCTTCCATTTTCTACGAGTTAACACTTCAAAATTAAACAATTATGTTAAATTCATGTATATAGGTTGTGGTGTAAAGTCTACGAATGTATTTGGTTTGTCTAATGTAAAACATATAATTTGGCAACTGCTCCACCTCAAGGGGGTGCGGCTATCTCATTATATATAAGTACCAAAGGATACAATATACAAGGTGTTAGACTGTATAAACAAGTCTACGTATACATATACAGTCTAACACCCTCCCTCAATCTTAACTGTGGCCTGAAGTATAAACTAAGTTAAGATTGCGCCTGCAGCCTACAAACTGTGGTTGTGGAAGAGGCTTTGTGAAGATGTCAGCAAGTTGATCCTTTGATGAGATGAACTTGATGCTAAGTAGCTTCTGTGCAACATGTTCTCGAACGAAGTGATAGTCAACCTCAATGTGTTTCGTCCGAGCATGAAACACCGGATTAGATGACAAATATGTAGCACCAATGTTATCACACCAAAGTATCGGAGGATGAGCTGAAGAGACTTTCAACTCTCTCAACAAGGACTGAACCCAAATGATCTCATCCGTCGCATCAGCCACTACTTTGTACTCAGCTTCCGTACTGCTGCGAGACACCGTAGCCTGCTTGCGAGCATTCCAAGCAATCAAGTTAGAACCAAGAAACACTGCATACCCCCCGTGGATCGCTGGTCATCCGGACTACCAGCCCAGTCTGCATCTGAAAAGGCTGAGATCTCATAAGACGGCGCAGGTTGGAGGAGCAAACCATAAGAAGCAGTGAGACAGATATAACGCAGGATACGCTTCACAGCTAACCAATGAGATGTCCTGGGTGCATGGAGAAACTAACAGACACGGTTGACTGCGTAAGAGACATCTGGTGTGGTGATAGTAAGATACTGCAGACCTCCAACAAGACTGCGGTATTCAGTAGCATCATCAGGTGAAAGAGGGTCTCCATCAAGAGCAGACAACCGATCAGTGGCAGACATCAGAGTACTGGCAGGTTTACACTTCAGCATGCCGGCACGACGCAACAAGTCCAGAGAATACTTTTTCGGAGTAAGAGTTAACCCAGCAGAAGACCGTGAAACCTCCAGTCCAAGGAATAAGTGCAGAGCACCTAGATCCTTGACAGCAAAATCACCACTGAAAGCAGCCACAAGACGATCTGCAACAACATCTGAGGAGCTGATGAGTATGATATCGTCAACATAGACCAGTAAATACATCGTAACCTCAGGCCGCTGAAGAAGAAACAACGATGTGTCAGCAGTGGAGGGAATAAACCCAAGCGCTTGCAGAACAGAGACGAGACGTGCATGCCATGCACGGGGAGCCTGCTTGAGCCCATAGAGCGCCTTAACAAGACGACAGAGATGGTGAGGACGTGCAGGATCCACCAACCCTGGCGGCTGACGCGTATAAACCTCATCCTCTAGGACTCCATGCAAGAAAGCATTTTGCACATCAAGTTGATGAAGAAACCATCCTCGAGTAACAGCAAGAGATAGCAGCAAATGAATGGTAGTGGGCTTGATAACTGGACTGAATGTGTCTTCATAATCAAGACCATACCTCTGTTTGAAACCCTTAGCAACTAGCTTTGCTTTGTAGCGTTCAATGGAGCCATCAGCATATCTCTTGACTTTAAACACCCATGTAGAATCAATGATGTTGATCCCAGATACTGGAGGAACAAGCTGCCAAGTGTGATTCTTCAGCAACGCCTGAAACTCATGTTCCATCGCGGCACGCCAGTGAGGAATGCTCAGTGCAGCCTGAAAGTGGCGAGGCTCCGCAGTAGGATCCTCAGCAACATGAGCCATGCAAGCGGCGAGCCACGCGAGAGTCCCATCGGTATGGATCTTTGGCTGGAAAACCCCTGTTTGGCTGCGTGTGCAAGGTCGAGGAGCAGCAGCAGGTGGTTGCAACGCCGGGCTCGACGCAAGAGACGACAGAGGCGAGGCCGAGCCACCCGGACTCGCGCCAGAGCCTGCCGACATCGGAGAGGCAGGCGGTGTTGGGCCCTGCGAGGCCGGCCCATCAGGAGCCAGAGCCGGCGCAGGCGAGGCAGTCCCTGGGCCAGGCGAGGAAGCCGCCGGCCCAGGAGAGGCCACCACCGAGGCAGACGCAGGGGACGCCCGCGAGGCAGGCGCGTGGGACACCCGCGAGGCAGGCGAGGGCGATGCCCGCGAGGCGGCTGCGGGTGCAGCTCCCACGGGTTGATGGGTGCCGCCCGGTATGCATGCCCCATGCATGAGATCGACGTCCGGATCAGGGGCATCCGCCAGTGCTTGTTCCTCAAGGAGATCAAGACGAGCACCACGTCCAACACCTGCAGCATGGTTAGGAAGCAACATAGGAGCATTTGCAACATCCACAAATTGATCAGGCGAAGGTGTAGTAGAAGAAGCGTCTGGCGAGGAGTGATAGAGTTGTTCGGAAGTGCATGAAAGGGGAACACATTCTCATCAAATACAACGTCATGAGAAATGTAGACGCGATTGGTGGGAACGTGTAGGCATTTGTACCCTTTGTGAAGGGAACTATACCCAAGGAAAACACACTTTTTCGACCCAAACTCTAGCTTATGTTTGTTATACGGACGCAAATGAGGCCAACATACACACCCGAAGACTTTGAGAAAGGTGTAGTCTGGGATTTCATTGAGCAAGAGTTCAAGTGGAGTTTTCATATTCAGTAGTCGTGAGGGCAGCCTATTTCTCAAAAAACAGGCAGTGGAGAAAGCATCACTCCAGAACCTAAAAGGAACAGAGGCATGAGCTAATAAAGTAATGCCAGTTTCTACAAGATGATGATGCTTACGTTCAGATGTCCCATTCTGCTAATGTGTATGAGGATAAGACACACGATGTGTGATCCCAAGTTTGTTAAAAAAGGAGTTGAGGTTGTGATATTCACGCGGGCCCCCCCCACCCCCTCCCCTCGGTCGGTTTGAACATGAATAATTTTCTGGCTAAGGAGGCGCTCAACATGTGCTTGAAACTGTATAAAAACATCAAACACATCAGACTTTTTCTTAATAAGATAAAGCCAAGTAAACCGACTATAAGCATCAATGAAACTGACATAATAATTGTGGCTAACGATGGGCGTTTGGGCATGACCCCATACATCAGAAAACACAAGCTCAAGAGGATGTTTCACAAAACGACTAGACTCTGAAAACGGAAGTTGATGACTCTTGCCCTGCTGACAGGCATCACAAATAGTTTCAGCAGTTTTATTTGACACAACTGGTAGTTCATGGCGATGCAACACATGACGAACTATAGGAGCAGCGGGATGACCAAGGCGCGCATGCCAACGTGTAGATGACACATGAACACCGCTGAACGCCTGAGGAGAAAACTGCATAGGAGGTGCGGTTGGCGCATCAAGTGCGTACAAGCCACCGCGAAGACGCATCGCTAAGCAGAACGGCCCTCGTGTCCCGATCCTTGATAAAGAAACGAAAAGGGTGAAACTCAGCAAGGACATTATTATCACGAGTAAGTTGTGGAACAGACAACAAACTACGCGAAGCAGTGGGAATACGAAGAACCTTAGAAAGATGCAGTTTTCGGGATTTGTGTGCAAGAAGTGATGCCTGACCAACATGGGAGATGCGCATACCTGCTCCATTGGTGGTGTGCACCTGATCATGGCCACGATATGGCTCCTAAGTGGAGAGCTTGCCCACGTCGTTGGTGAGGTGGTTCGTAGCTCCCATATCCATGTACCATGCAGGATCAATAGAGTAAGACGGAGTGCGGCCATGATCATGACTCGTCACCGCGGCGGCGGCCTGCTTGTCGTTCCCTTTGCCATTGTTGACGAGGCCCAGAAAGTCTTGCTTGTAGCGACGACGACAGCGAGAGGCAATGTGGTGCTCAATGCCACACAACTGGCAGGCATGCGTAGCACCGCAAGAAGAACCACACGCTACCGGCCGGTTACCGCCCATGATGGTCGGAGCATTGCCCCGCGAGGCCGGTTGTGAAGACGGCGCTGGTCTTCCACCTGAAGATGATGACCGCGGGGGTTTGCCACGAGTCGCGGCATTGGCGGAGGCGAAACCGGGGAAGACGCGGCGCGCCTTAATGCGTTGTTCACGACCAAGGAGTCGTGCATAGAGCTCACGAGGTGGGAGCGGATCATCACGGCCATGGACATTCTCAACGAGATTGTCATAATCATCATCAAACTCCTCATCCTGCAGCGACTGGCCAACTGAGGCCAACGTGTCGGCGAGACCCCGCATCTTGTTGAAGTAGCCCGTGATGCTGAGGTCACCAAGCTTAGTCTCACCCAGCTCGGTGCGTATAGAATGAACACGCACCTGAGACTGAGAGGCCAAGTTGGTGTGAAGCTACCGCCCACGCCTCCCGGGACGTAGCGGCGAAGATGACCAGCGACGAGACGCTCGGGGTGAGCGAGGACTGGATGGCGGAGAGGATGGCCTGATCCTGAGCCACCCATGTGTGATATGCCGGGTGATGAGGGGGCGGACACGGGATGGATCCTTCAACGTAGCCCTCCAGATAGCGGCTCCGCAGAAGAGGCAGCACCTGGGCACGCCAGGACAAGTAGTTGTCTGGCGCGAGCTTCACTGGCAGCAGATGCGAGAAGTAAAACAGCGACGGCACCGTGGCCGGATCAGCGTGAGCGTGCGGCGGTGCATACAGACCCATCGACGGGACCGCCCCGGGATGCGCAGCAGGCACCGAGTAGGGCGGGTAGGATCCAGGGGAACCAGCCACCAAGGCGCCGTAGGATGCCGCGACGGGAGCCCCATACTGCGAGGCAGCCGCAGCCTCTTGTGGCTGCTGAGATGGCGCCGGGTAGGGTTGGAGCGGCGCCGAGTAGGGGTTCGGCGGGGGCGCCGGGTAGGGTTGGGGCGGCGCCGGGTAGGGGTTCGTCGGCGCCGCACCGTAGGGTGGCGGCGGGGTGTCGTAGGGTTGCTGTGGGGGCGGCGCACCGTAGTGCGGCGCCAGCCAGGACGACGATGGCGGTGGCCCACCATGGACCGGCGTAGAGACGCCACCCGCAGGAAGATCAGCGCCAGAGGGCACCGCAACCCTCGGCGAGGCAGCGCGATCGCCTTGGACACCCGATCCGATTGGGGACCCGGGCGACGGAGGAGCACCGTAGGCCATCGCAAGAGGCCGCGAGGCGAGGAACGGTGACACGGGAGCAAGGGCCGGCACCGCGGCGGCGGGAGCGGCGACAAAGGTCGGCGCGACGGCGCGGTGGCGGCGGCGGCGCCGGAAGACATCGTAACCTAATCTGATACCATGTAAAACATATAATTTGGCAACTGCTCGACACCTCAAGGGGGTGCGGCTATCTCATTATATATAAGTACCAAAGGATACAATATACAAGGTGTATATACAAGTCTATGTATAAACAAGTCTACATATACATATACAGTCTAACAAAATAAGTTCATTTACTCCCCGTAAAAAAGGTTCTTTGCAACTTGTGCAAATTAAAAATGAAGTAACATGTTCACTTTTGCTCCTCACATAGACCACAAACTATCATATTTTGTTAAAACATTACAAGAAAACACTCGATGGCATAACTTATATGTTTGATTTGTTTTTTATTTTTGCAAATCTTCTATGCAAATTTGTTGCTCTGGAAAGGGGCTAAAGTGCTTTGAGATATGATAGTTGATGGGGGCAAAGTAAACCAAAATGAGAAATAAAAAAACTGAGGAGGGAGATGATGGTTTTTTCTTCTTTATTTTGAAGTGATTTATAAACTTATCTCATTATCCATAGTTCGGCAAATCACAGTTTCTAGTGAGGCCGAGCAAAGGCGCCCCAAACGGATCTTTTTTCTTCCAGTATAGGTTGCTTTTCGTTGGTACCAGTGATTTTGATATGATTTATTCTATACATTGCATGAATAAAGTTCCCTATGATTCACGCATGCTTTGTTCTCTATAGAAAGAAAATCTGCAACATGCCACACTCTTTTCAAATAAGGGCAAGTGAGCATCAGAAGATCTTGTAAGCGAAAGACTGAGTGTCTTGGAGGATGTTGCCTCCAAATACTAGTTTCAAGGAAATGGCAGGACTGCCTCCAAGCTACAACCTTGGATGCTCTAGACAATGTCCTTTCAGAACTATCAACATGTGCTCGGAAGCACGTGATCCCTTATCAATAAATGATTCTGCACACATCCTTTAAATAAAAGAAAACTAATATTTCATGCTATTGAATCAACTAAAGAAATTTGAAGTTTATTGTAAATCTCAATTCATTTTTCGACAGATGACTCACTCTAATATCTACACATGTTTTTTTTTACTTTTTGAAACTCTTCAACTTAGTATTGAAATTCGTAATGCACTGACCAGGAAATCCACACCCCAATCATTTGCTTCTTACAATATTATCCTACTATCATAAACTCCATAAAATACAAAGTCGATCTCTATAACTCAAGAACCGAGACACATCAACACATTTGCAGCTCTGGCGGCCGGCCGCTTAGCCGCCCTTAGGACCGAGACGCCATCAACATCATCATTGCTGATCTTCGCGCGGTGGCTCTCCGCTTGGCGCTGCTGCTTCGTCCACCACCTCCCGAGCCGGATTAGCCTCTTCGAGACCTGTGCTACCGCCCTTGTTTTCTTTTTTTTCTTACGGGCTTATTGAGCTGTGTCCTCAGCAGAACCCTCTCGTAATTTATTGTGTGCTACCTTTGGATGTGTGTGCGGCATAAACATTTGTGGGTTGTTGTGGCTCTGGTGGTTTGTTTTATATATAAGGAGGGGTGAAAGCCTTTTTGGGCATAACTCGAAAAAATAAAAAACACAAATGATGATCACTATACCATGCATGCTATCCCGTATTCTCTTACGCCCAGATTAAATAATCTGATTAATAAAGAATACGAGAAACTGATAGATAAATATCTTGGTATATTCAACGTGTCGCTTGTCAAATTTGGTGCCACCACGAAAGAGCCCTCCGAAAGCACCAACGGAAGCCTGCTGTTAGAAAATTGAATCCAACCGGACCTCTTGATGGCGGTGGTGCTTTCCAACCTATCCTCGAGCTTCTTCTGCACCATTTCCATCGATGATCCTTTCCGGCACTTCATGCTTCACATCCTCCTACTTTGCCCAGCCTCAATCTACGGTCCCTTAAGTCGTGGTGGCGACGGCAAGCCGTTCTCGATATTAGTCGCTCAACCAGAAGATCGAAATGTGGGAGAATATCTAGTGCTCCCAACACTTAGGTGCACATGTCCCCGTGTCTAAAAAGTCAATTTCAAATGTTTCGGAAAAATGGTTTGTTTTGTGAATTTTCACAAGATATGTGTCCATAAGACCGTAACCTCTAAAAACATTCAGATCCAAATTTAAAATACACAATGAGAAACAAAAAAGACAGATGTAACACGAATAGTATCACACAAAAAAAAAGCTAGAATTGTACTATTCACTTCTGGATTTATCTTTTAGTTTTTTAATGTATATTTTGAGTTTGGATGTGAAACTTTAGCGGTTGTAGACAGATGTCTTATGAACATTCACAAAAAAAATCAGATTTTTCTGAAATGTTTTAAATTAACCTTTTAGACATGGGAACACTTAAATGTCAGCATTGGATATTTTCCCATCAAAATGTACTCATCGATCTCTTGAGGATGATGGTGCTATCCCTTCCTCCCGCAACTGCTCTCTCTTGAGCTCACTGTTGCTCAATTACATGCAATTGCCCCATCACTAATGGTCGAACCGTTTGCTCCATTCTTTCTCCCACGAGCGAGGTGATTCGGGAAAGGGACTCCGCTCCTCCCAGTATCCACCGATGTGTTAGTTGGTTCCCTCCCCTTCCGCTTGTCGCTCTGGTGATAGAAGGGAGAGGACTCTAGTCCTCCGCTTTGGCGTTGTAGTCATGGCCAGGATCTGTGTATGTAGAGGCAGCGCCGTATAGAATAAGTCTTCCCTAACTCTAGTGGCAACCGAGGCTCGGTGGCTACGAAGAGTTTATGGGGGTGTTCTTCTGCCGTTCCTCTGCGCGATGGATCTAGAATTTCCTGATGCTGTCGACAAGACAACAACAACAACAACGATTTATGTTTCCTTTCGGCTTCGACTTTGTTGCTATGAAGAAACGTCTATCATCGTGGTGGAGTTCATGAAGATCATTTTAGGAGCATGACGTGGATGTCGTCTTTGTTAACGATTCAATTCTATCTCTTACTAGGTCGGATCTACTCGGCGAGTGGTTGTTGAAGGGTAGATAAACAATCTCTTCATTTTTTTTGGCATGAACTCCACGACAACGGTAGACTCTGTCTTTTTTAAGCCAAAAATGTCTTTTGAGAGAAATAGCCGGGAGCCATTAGTTAATGAGCGCTACTTCGGGAGCCTCGCAACGATCAGCCCTACTTGCCGCGCTCTCAGCCATTTGCCACGTCTCGCGCTTTGGACGCTCCCTCTGGATTTTTTTTATCGCACGCGTTTTCGGCTATTTAAATGGTTTTTCCGGGTTTTTTGACGTTTTGGTTTTTCACCGGTCTTTCTTAGCTTTTCGACCAGAAAAAAATTCAAAAAAAAAATATTGCGCGAAAAAACGCGTTTTCTTTTTTTCCCCTTTCGCGAGAGTCACGATTTTGCTTCCGCAAGAGCCACAATTGTGATTTCGCGAGAGTCACGGCCGTGCCTCTCGAAAATGAAAAAAATGTGATTTTCTGTTTTTTCCTTTCGCGAGAGTCACGGTTTTGCTTCCGCAAGAGCCACAATTGTGATTTCGCGAGAGTCACGGCCGTGCCTCTCGAAAATGAAAAAAACGTGATTTTCTGTTTTTTCCTTTCGCGAGAGTCACGGTTTTGCTTCCACGAGAGGTACGGTTGTGCTTTCGCGAGAGTCACGGTCGTGCCTCTCGGAAACGGGAAAAACGCGTTTTTTGTTTTTTTTTTCTTTCGGGAGAGTCACGGTTTTGCTTCCGCGAGAGGCTCGGTTGTGCTTTCGTGAGAGTCACGGCCGTGCCTTTCGGAAACAAAAAAAACACGCTTTCTGTTTTTTTTCTTTCGTGATAGTAACGGTTTTGCTTCCGTGAGAGGCACGGGTGTGCTTTCGCGAGAGTCACGGCCATGCCTCCTCAGAAACGAAAAAATGCGTTTTCTCTTCTTTTTTCCTTCCGTGAGAGTCACGGTTTTGCTTAGAGGTACGGTTGTGATTTCATGAGAGGCACGGGCGTGCCTATTTCGGAAAGGGGAAAAATCTGTGCTATCGGTTCGGTTTTTTGGCCGGTTTTTCATGGAAAAAGGTTCGTCAAAACCTATCAACATTGTCGTGGAATTGTCACGGCAGATGTCCTCATGAAAGGACTTAGTCGCAGGGCCATCGTACGGGTTAACCTAGAGGGGTTAAAGCAGACACAAAGACACGGGAGTTATACTAGTTCGGCCCCTTCGATGAAGGTAAAAGCCTACGTCTAGTTGTGATGGGATTGATGTGATTTGGCGCCTAGGGAGCAATAGCTTCGCCTCAGCCTCGAATTCTCTGTCCTTAACTCCGCCACGGGTCGTCCCCTTATATACACGGGTTGACGCCTCGGCCGGTCTCTGAGTCCCGATCCGGCTCATACAAGTGTCCGCTCGGTCTCTTCTCTCTTATCTTATAGCTCAAGTTACAAGACTAAGGCGGTTTACATGAATGGATCCTAATCCGCCTCTGGGCTTTGGGCCTCCTCCGTGGGCCCTGATCATGGATGAGGGTAACCCGGCCCCTTCAGGGCGGTTTACACTCAGCAGTTATATCCCCAACATTAGGCCCCAGATTGACTTGAACCGGTTCATGTGAATCTTCAACATCTCCGTAAACCGCCATTTGCTTGAACCGCCGTGACGTCATCCTCCGACCACCGCAACAGGGCGCCTTGACGTCAGCTTTAATAAAGAAATCCAAACAGTAAGATTCCCTTTCATTTAATGCTATCCCGGAAATCGAGGCGACCGCTGCGCCGTCCGCCGCTTTTGACTCCTCGATTCTCGTGCTTTGTTAACTGCCCTGGTCCCTTATAAATAGACCGGCAGGCCCTTTCTCTTCTTCTTCCGCTCTTCTTCTTCCTCGCGACGTTCTGGCTCTGAAGCTCCGCCGCCACTGCCGACCTTCGATTGCCGCGTCAGCCCCAGGCCGCTGCATCGCCCTGACCGGACAAGAAGCTCTTTAGCGCTCCTCCGCCGCTCGGCGCACCAGGTAAGGCTCCTCTTCGAACCCTAGATCCGCATCTGACGGTCCCTGTTCCTCTTGTAGTTCATAGGTGTTCATCGTAGTGTCCTTATACCTGTCCTGCCATGGCCGCATGATTCGGCCGTAGTACACATCCTGTGCGGCGACCGCCCCGCCATCAGTTTTACTCCTTGTTCATCTTTTATTTTGCCCAGATCTTCTTGTTTAGGACGCACGAACATTCCTGCCCTCTACGAGGCTTGCTAGGTCGCAAAGATTTTCTTCACTGAACCTTCGGTAGATCTAAATCACTTCCATTCGCGTGTGAAACCTGTTTACATCCGTGCATTAATAAATTTTTCAGGTCTGTCTCTTTTGGCGGTTTAACTTTTGATAACTAACCCGTCACTCCATTAGTCCTCGCTAAACCGGAATCGGAAACTGGCTGCCCGAATTGCCGGTTTAACATTGTATAATGTGCCTGAACCGTTTAACGGTGAACCGTTTTTCCCTTTCGCAGTTTTGATCTTCCGAAATGGCCCCGCAATTCGCAGCGTGCAATTGGGTCCGGTCTAAGGCCACCGAGACGCAATTCAACGGATACGTCACCACCGGCGCTTTGGCTGCTAAAAATGTCCTCCACTGGCGGGTTCCGGATGGCGAATGGCCTCCCACTCCGCAAGAAGGAGAAGTAATTGTATTTGTGCAGCACTTAGACCGGGGATTCTGCCCACCGGATCAAAATTCTTCCGGATGTCCTTGCCAGTTTTCAACTCCATCCACAGGATATTGGTCCCAACTCCGTGTCAAACATATGCAATTTTCAAGTGTTACGTGAAGTCTACCTTCAAGAAGAACCCTCTGTGGAGCTGTTCCGGGATTTCTTTCACTTGAACCGTCAGACGGAATTTTCTCGATGGTCCCAACACGAGCTGGGCGTTTCAATCCGTAAGAGGAAGGAAGCGGACTTTCCCCACGCCAAACACCACAGCCATCCAAAAGATTGGAACCAAACCTGGTTCTACTGCCGAACACCGCCAACGAGAATCCTTTGCCGGGTTACCGTCCTCACCGCTCAAGAACAATCATCCGCTGCCTTTACGCTTAACCGCCAAGGAACGGAAGAACTTTGCACCTCAGATCATTAAACTCCGGGCTCTAATGGCCAATGGACTAACTGGTGTGGACCTTGTGCGATGCTGGGTTTCTTGGGGCATCTTGCCCTTAAGCCGCCGGCCCGGATTGATGCACGAATATACCGGCAGCCTCAAAGACCCTCAAAGACGTCACGAATTACCAATAACTGAACTTGAGGTCACAGAGACTGTAAAGAGGATGCTTGATGAACCAATCTCCGCTCGCAGCCTAACCGGGTTGGCTCCGTTACGTGTTGCCAACCAACCGTCATGTAAGGCTCTGCTCACCGCTGGGCCTTTAATACTTTGTTGATATTCATTAATCATTGTTACCTCGCAGGCTAACAGCTCATACGGAGGCGGACCAAACCGGCCCGAGCTCCGCGTATAAAGTCCAAGGCTACCAAAAAGGCTGGCAAGAAAACCGCCGGATCTTCTGATCCGCCGGAAGATGAAGAATCCGAAGCTGAGGTAAAACTTGATATCCTTACGAAGGAGCCGCTGTAAACCGGCTCTCCACCTTGTGTTTCTTCTTACTTATAGTTTGTCCCTTTTTATTCTTCCCTTTACTGACAAATTTAATTCCCAGGATGATCTTTGAAGCCAGCCATGCCGACCATGTTGAGGTAATCCTTCTTTCTTCCGACCCGACCTCGTGCGGTTAAAAGAATTAAATCGCGCCGTTCGGAAAGTGAAAAAATCTCATTCCTATGCTTATTTGAAGACACAAGAAGTCAAGAGCGCCCGTACAACCCGCACGATGGTCAACAGATTCTTCCTCCGGTTTACCAGATACACCAACCCGGAAGCGTCGTCTAGAGGTGACTTGTTCTCCTGAAAAACGTTATCCCTTAAAGGGTTTCTTCCGATGTCCTCTCAATCCGTCTGACCCGAATTATCAGGCCTCTTCCAACTCCTCTGGCGGTTCATCAACCACGCATATCGCCTCCGCTTAAAGTTGCTGCAGGTAAGTATCATACCTCTGTCCCCGCCAATTCGGTGTATAGTTGCGTTGGTCGATTTATCTTACTCTAATTCTGAACACTGCAGCACCAAGGCTCGCTTGAGTAAAAAAGCAAAAACTCTTGAGCCTACTGCAGATGCTGATCCGGAGAAGACCCCAGAGCAACAGGGCGAAAATCCTGAAGTCGCTAAGAATAGCTCTGGCGAGTTGTACCGAGACGATATTGCTGATCCGCCAGAAACTGAACCGGAGGCCCAAGTGGAAACCTCGCATCCTGCTCCACCGAGTCTGACCACAGAGCGGGTCGTAACTATTGAACCGCCGAGCCAGAGCATGAAGGCACCAAGCCCAAAGAAACCGCCAATCCGGCCAGCCCGGCAAAAAATGATGATGTTATTGTGACGGGCACTGGCTACACCACCCCTAGCCAACCGGTCGCTTTAGCAAAACACAGCGCCAAGGGAGAGTCTGCCACTATGAGTAAAGATAAGGGGAAACTGATCTGTCGACCTTATGACAATTTCTCCGCCCAAGAACTTCACTCCGGCTTTACGAACTGCTCTACACAAGCCGTGACCTTGAAGCCGGTCTTGTAAATCGCATGAAGGACCGCTATGAGGTAAGGATTTATGCATGTCTTGTACCTTTGCTGCGTAGTAGCCCCCAAGGGTCGGTTTAACTTGTCATAGTCAAATCGGCACTTAACTTCGTAAAGAAACCATACACCTTGAACTGCAGTACTGTAGCCCCCAAGGGTCGGTTCAACTTAGCATAGTTAAACCGGGACTTAATTTCTGTATCCCATACCGAACTGAGATCAATTAGCCATTAGCCCCCAAGTGCCAAGTTGAATACTTGTATTGAGCTTGGGACTTTATAATAACACAACTAACGTGCTCCCTTTGTTATCAGAATGAGATATACCAGCAAACCGTGCAACTCAAGGACCTTCGTGCCAACTTGGAAACTCAACAAGCAGAGACCACCAAGGCCAAGGATGAATTGAGAACTGCCTTGGCCACTATGGAACAGCTGAAGGAGGGATATACGTCCGAGCGGGCCAAATGGGACACCGAGAAAGCCGGTTTGACAAAACGGGCAGAAGATGCTGAATCAGCTCTTAAACCGGTGACCGAAGAGCTTACCAGACTGAAGCGCCAAGTTCATGCCATGACCTCTGCCATCTTTGGTAAGAAAATTTGGACTGAATACACCTGCTTTAATATTGCCGCCGGTTTAACTTGAGCTGTCTGAACCTGGTGCAGGCAAGCGTATTGCTCATCTGGGCTCTGACGTGCGGAAGAAGCTCAAGGCCGCTTACACCCTGATTGAGCAGCTGTATACCGGCGCCCAGCGAGTCATATGTGCCACATCGTACGACAACACAGCTCCGTCCTTGATCAAAGACACACTGGACCGGCTGTCCATGATTCCAGCGCAGCTTGAAGAGTTGAAACGGTCCGCGGCCCGGGCTGGCACTCTCATCGGCTCGACTCGCGCCAAAGGCGTGGATAGCAGACCTTGATCCGGTGACATAGCCAAGGGTTTCCCAGCGCTCAAGAGAACGGTGAAGCCTTTGATAATGACGCTCAAACGAGTAACAAAGGAGATGCGTCCGCTGGCGAGTCAACTGGCAGCAGAAGCCAACCTGGCGGTTTACCGCTCTTTTTATGACGCAAACAACAAGCGGGTGGAGTTTGTCATTCCAGAAGTGCAGAGCCTTGTTCCTCCAATCCGTAAGCACACTTATGCCCCTGACGTTGATCCGGCTGAGCTTATAAGTGAAGAGGCTGTCTTTCAGGCCTTAACCCGGATTGACTGGTCTACCAATGACTTCCAGGCTTTGGGTGATGAAGAGGAAGAAGTTGAACCGACGCCAAACGCCTCCTCCTCACGCCAACCTGGCGAGGAAGCTTAATCCGTCGAGCCGGGTGATGCATCAGAAGCTGCTGGCCATAACGCCATGCGAACCACTGGGCCTTGGAAGGCTTTGTAATAGAATAGCTAGCACTTTGTTCTTGAACATGCCTTTATACCCTCCGTCTGTAACTTTTGCGCGGCGGTGCTGATACTTTGGTTTGAAGTATTGAAACCTTCAATGTATTTTGCCTGCAATCACAAATTCTTAAACCGCCACGGCGGCTTGCATCTCTAGCCGGCTTGGGACGCCTATATATTTACATAAGAAAGTATTGAGGTATATGATCAAAACTTTGTGATACAAAAAATACCTGCCAGCGTCGGGCATGCAGTTGGCCTAGCCAAACTTGGGGCGGAGGTTGTATAAACCATTACCGTCAAAGGAGAACAACTCCTGTGTTTATAATACCGGTTTACCGTGTAAACCGTGTCGGGACATGACAAGCCCCCTGTTACTCCATAATGGGATGTTAATAGAAAAAATCAAACCGGAAAAAATCGCCGGATTAAGAAGGCAAACAAAAGTCAAATAACTGATATGCAAACCATATGGAAGCAAAGGCAACGAAAAAAAAACCGTTTGCAAGAAGAAGCTTTGTTGAGCCTGATCAGATGGTGTTACCATGGTCGGACAGGACCAAGCTCCCTATAAGGTGTAGCAATGGTTCAAGTCAGCCAGGTCCCCAACTGAAATCGTGGCATTATGCCGATCAAGTGGCATTGCAATGGTTCGGGTTCACCAAGCCCCCAAGTGATTCTATGGCCTTAGGCCGACCAAGAGGCGTGATCGGTTCAGACGTGACCATGTCCCCAAGTGATCTGGTGGCTTTCGCCCGTCAAAAGGTGTTGCATTGGTTCGGACACGACCAAGCCCCCAAGTGACAAAAACTTATGAAAAGCAAGACCAAGGGTTAAACCGGAGGCTACTTTACGACAACATCTCCATGTACCCAAACCGGACTTTTTACAGAACAGATACCCCGCTTTAGCCGAGGATCCGGTTTATTGCTTTTATTCATAATATATACATTGTCTTAATATGTACATAAGTGGAGCCGATGGCTCAGGTATAATAAGGCCGAAGATGAGCTATGTTCCACGGCTTGTTGGTCTCCTCCTCTGACGTGCGTGAGTCCTTTCGCTCTCGAACATCAATCAGATAGTTTGACCCGTTGTGCAGATTCTTGCTGACCACAAAAGGCCCTTCCCAAGGTGGGGATAGCTTGTGCATATCTTTACGGTCTTGAATGAGCCAAGCACCAAGTCTCCTTCCCGAAAGGTTCTGGTTTTAACCCGCCGACTGTGATACCGTCGAAGATCCTGCTAGTAAACCGCCGAACGAGCAGCCGCCATATCTCGCTCTTCATCCAGTCGATCCAACGCGTCCTGCCATGCAGCCTCGCTATCCGCCTCAACATAAGCTGCCACCCGAGGTGAGTCGTGACGGATATCGCTGGGCAGGACCGCCTCCGCTCCATAGACCATAAAAAACGGTGTGTATCCAGAGATCTGTTAGGGGTAGTATTGATGCTCCATATCACCGATGGAAGCTCTTCCACCCAACAACCCGGCGTCCTCTCTAAAGGGACCATAAGCCGGGTTTGATACCTTTCAAGATCTCTGATTAGCTCGTTCCGCTTGACCATTGGACTGCGGGTGGGCCCATCAAGAAAGCGTCAAGCGGATGTGCTCGCTCACAAAACGCCTTCATGACTCCCTTGGACAAATTGGTGCCATTGTCCGTGATGATACCGTGTGGAAACCCAAACCGAAAATCACCTTTTGATGAACTGAACCGCCGTGGCCGCATCACACTTGCTAACAGGCTCTGCCTCCACCCACTTTGTAAATTTGTCGACCGCCACCAACAGGTGGGTCTTCTTGTCCTTGGACCTTTTGAAAGGTCCGACCATATCCAGCCCCCAAGTCGCAAACGGCCAAGTAATTGGAATCATCCTCAATTCTTGGGCGGTAAATGAGCACGTCTGAAAACTTTTGGCAACCATCACATCGTCGGACCAGATCTTACGCATCAAGATGGGCAGTCAACCAATAGAAACCGTGGCGGAACGCTTTGGCCACCAAGGACTTTGAACCGGCGTGGTGACCACAGTCCCCTTCATGGATCTCTCGCAATATCTCACAACCCTCCTCGGGGACACACAACGCTGAAACGCCTCGACATTAATCGCAATGATGCAACTCGCCATTAACAATGGTCATAGACTTAGACCGCCGAACTATCTGCCGGGCCAACGTCTCATCTTCTCGTAACTTCGCCCGGTTCATGTATGCCAAATAAGGGAGCGCCCAATCCGGAATGACATGCAAGGCTGCCACCAACCGAGCCTCCGGATCAGGAATAGCCAAATCAACTTCATCAGGAAGCTTAACTGACGGATTGTGCAGTACATCAAGGAAGACGTTGGGCGGGACTGGTTTACGTTGAGAGCCCAGCCGGCTTAAAGCATCAGCCGCTTCGTTCTTCCGATGATCCACATGGTCCACCTGATATCCTTTAAAGTGCCCTGCGACAACATCCACATCCCGACGGTATGCAGCCATGAGTGGATCTTTGGAATCCCAAGTACCTGATACTTGCTGGGCCACCAAGTCCGAGTCACCAAAGCATTTAACCCGGCTGAGATTCATTTCCTTAGCCATCCGGAGACCATGGAGCAAAGCTTCATACTCAGCTGCATTGTTAGTACAAGGGAACATTAAGCAGAGAATGTAACAGAACTTGTCACCTCGCGGGGAAGTTAATACGACTCCAGCCCCCGAGCCCTCCAATTGCCTGGACCCATCAAAGTGGATGGTCCAATAGGTATGATCCGGCTTTTCTTCAGGCGCTTGCAACTCCGTCCAATCATTAATGAAATCCACAAGTGCTCGAGATTTTACCGCCGTCCGAGGCACATACCTTAAACCGTGCGGCCCCAGCTCTATAGCCCACTTAGCAATCCGCCTCCGCCTCCCGGTTCAGTATGATGTCACCCAAGGGAGCTGAATCGACCACCGTGATGGGGTGCCCCTGGAAATATTGTTTTAGCTTCCGGCTTGCCATAAAAACCCCATATACCAGCTTCTGCCAATGTGGATATCTCTGCTTAGACTCAATGAGGACCTTGCTGATGTAATAAACCGACCGTTGAACCGGATACTCCTTCCCTGCCTCCTTCCGCTCCACCACGATGGCCACGCTAAATGCCCTGGCATTAGCAGCAACATATAACAGCAGCGGCTATTTGACAATGGGAGCGGCGAGAACCGGCGGGTTGGCCAACTGCCGCTTCAAATCCTCCAATGCTTCATCAGCGGCTGAACTCCAGACAAACTAATCCGTCTTCTTCAAAGATTCCGGTACAAAGGAATGGCCTTCTCGCCTAGGCGGTGATAAACCGCTTAGCGCAGCAATCCGCCCGCCAAACGCTGGACATCATTGATGCACTTTTGGCTTAGCCAAGGAGGTGATAGCCGTAATTTTTTCCGGATTAGCTTCGATCCCCTGCTGGACACGAAAGCCCAATAACTTGCTCGCCGGAACACCAAAGACGACTTGGCCGGGTTGAGCATCATCTTGTACACCCGCAAGTTGTCAAAAGTTTCCTTTAAATCCTCAATCAACGTTTCCTTCTGCCTTGACTTCACCATGATATCATCCACATAAGCGTGCACGTTACGGCCGATCTGTTCGTGCAAGCAATTCTGTACGCAACGCTGATAAGTTGCTTGGGCGCTCTTGAGCCCAAAAGGCATAGATACATAGCAGAAGGCTCCAAAAGGGGTGATAAACGCCGTCTTCTCCTGGTCCTTAACCGCCATCTTAATCTGGTGATAACCGGAATACGCATCCAAAAAGCTCAAACGCTCACAACCCGCCGTAGCATCAATAATATGGTCAATGCGGGGGAGGGCGAAAGGATCTGCTGGACAAGCTTTGTTAAGATCTGTGTAATCCACACACATGCGCCAAGTGCCATTCTTCTTAAGGACCAACACCGGATTAGCAAGCCACTCGATGAAAGACTTCAACGATAAACCCTGCCGCTAAGAGCCTAGCAACTTCCTCTCCAATGGCCTTGCGCCTTTCCTCATTAAACCGCGAAGAAACCGCTTTACCGGTCTGTACTTTGGGGTCAACATTAAGAGTGTGCTCAGCGAGTTCCCTCGGTACACCCGGCATGTCGAAGGCTTCCATGCAAAATGTCCCGATTCTCACGGATGAACTTCGATGAGCGCGCTTTCCTATTTAGGATCCAAGTTGGCACCGATGGTGAACTGCTTGGACGAATCGCCGGGCACAAAATCAACAAGTTTCGTCTCACCACCGATTTGAACTTCAAATCCGGATCGTGCTCTGTAGTTGGCTTCTTTAAAGGGGTCATATCCGCCGGGTCAACATTGTCTTTATAATACTTTAGCTCTTGATGGCACAAACCGACTCTGCATAAGCCGCATCACCTTCCTCGCACTCCAAAGCGATCCGCGGCTCCCATGAACCGTTATCGCCCCTTTGTGACCCGGCATTTTCAGCTGTAAAATAAACATAACAGGGCCGTGCCATAAACTTAGCATAAGCCGCCGCTCAAGAGGGCGTGGTAAGGGCTTTGAATTTTCACCACCTCAAACGCCAACGCTTCCGATCCGGAGTCATGTTCGTCCCCAAAGGCCACTTCCAGAGCTATCTTACCGATCGGGTATGCCGACTTGCTGTGCACCACACCGTGAAACATCAGGCTGGATGGCCTAAGATGCCTATCCGTTAACCCCATACCGGAAGGTCTCGTAGTACGTGATGTTGATGCTGCTCCCTCCATCCATAAGCACCTTGGTAAACTTGTATCCTCCTACCGAGGCGCCACCACCAGGGTTATCTCGACCCGGATTGTAAATCCGGGAGGATGGTCCTCTCGCTCCATACGATAGGTTGCTCGACCAGCGAGGTAATGCGCGGCGCAGCCGGTTCAACAACACCGACCGCCCGCTTCAAGTTTTCGGTCTCGCCTGTCCAAGCTGGTGGTAAAGACGTGATATCATCCACCGCTCAACTGCTTTGGGTTAATTTGGTAACCCGATCGCTGCTGTTGTTGATTGTAACCCCTTGGTTCTGATTGTTACGATTGTTACGATTACTCGATTGTTACGATTACTCGATTGCCTTGCCCGCCCGGATTACCACCGAACCCCGGGCCGGAATTTCCTCCATCAGAATTCGGGCGGACTCGAACCGCCGTTGGGCCCTTGATCATGCCGGAAAGAGTTAGAGTTTTTGAACTCCTGCATAATATAACAATCCTTCCAAAGGTGGTTTGTCGGTGCCTCCTTCGTCCCATGCTTCGGACAAGGTTGATTCAATATGTAATTCAGACGATCCGGATTGTGACCGCCCCGGTTTGATTGCTTACCCTTGCGCGCTGACCCTTGTCCTGCTACGTTGGTGTTGGCTACAAAGCCCATGTTACCATTTGCTTTACGCTTGTTCCTCCATTGCTCGCCGAATGATGTCAGCTGGCCTCTGGAGTTGCTGTTCGCTTTTCCCTTCCCCACTTCGTCATCCTCGGACTCGGGATCCTTGGTACTATCGTAATCAGCATACTTTACCAAAACGCCCATTAGAGTGCCCATGTCATTGCAAAACGCTTCATGCGACTCCAGCTTCAATTTCAACGGTTCAAACCGCAATTGGCTTCAAGGTTAAGATCGCGGAATCAGGGTTGAGCCGGTCTCAAGAATGTAAAACTTCAAACGCTGGCGCACCCAATGGGTTGTGGATTCTCCCTCCGCCTGGACACAAGCCGCTAAATCCACCACAAACATGGGCTGCTTACAGGTGTCTTTGAAATTTTGAATGAACCGGGTCCGCAACTGGGCCCATGAACTGATCGAGTTGGGCGGCAAGTTCTTCAACCAAGTCCGGGCCGTACCTTCCAACATCGCTAGAAATACTTCGCACACGCGGCTTCATCCACATCCAGCATCTCCATGGCCATCTCATAGCTTTCTATCCATGCTTCTGGAGCCAAATCGGCAGTATAATTGGGCACCTTGCGTGGCCCTTTGAAGTCCTTGGGCAAACGTGACGCTATGTAAAGCGGGACGAGGCAAGGCACCCCAAAGAGCCAGACATGACCCTGGTTCAAGATGGTCTGACGAACCGCGCGAGCTGATAATCCTCGACAGCTGCTAACTCGCCTCCCCACGCGTTCTCGGGCGCGGTCCACTACCACTTGAGCATCTTGAAGCCACCCGCGGGTTGTTGCCGCGAGGCGGACCATGCTGCGCATTGCTTGACACGGCCGGTTCGTCGGGCGTCGGCTATAGCTCCGGCTTGGGCGGGGGTAGAGTGGATCCGATCCCGACCGCATTTAATACGCTTCTGTTGAGCCAGGCCGCCCCGAGGAGCTCCTTAACCCGGCGTGTCTCTACCGCCGTGGTGAATCACCTTCAATTGAATCGCCTCCAACCGTGCCGCAGCCGCAACAAGGTTATCCATCGGGTTGGAGTAGTGACCCGGAGGTGTCTGTGACACCGGGCGCGCCGGTATGATGGCGAGGCAGATCTATCACACGGGGCTGAACCGGCGCGGCCGTCCCAGGTGCTTCCGGCCGGTTTACCACCGGCGGCGGATTACTGGTCCCTGCCCCTGGGGTATTGAAAAGCTCTCTTCCCTCGAAAACCGAAGGTAAACGGGATCTGTACTTCCTTTTCATGACTTCATGCGACGCGCTCGATCCAAAGATGAGCTTATAAGCTGCGCAGATCCAAAGCGGCCCGTTCCGCCGCCATCCTCACGCCCGCGGCTGCCAGGTCCGCTTTAGTTTTAGTGATCTGTTCCTCACCTTTGCAATCTCCGCATTGTGCAGGTCCTGATCCGGCGGATTAGCCTCTGCCATGAGCACAGCCAATGCGTCGAAAAGCTCTGATAAAACTTGAGCCGGCGGGCGCACAGGGCCTCCTTCCCCGGCTGCCATCACCGCTGTTGAACCGGGCGACTAGGGCGCCGCGGTCGAAGAGTGAAGCGCCGCTATGCATCGCCATGAAGATTCCAACCCGTTGGGTAGATCAAAGGGTCCGAATACTCTCACCGTCGGAACAGCCCCGATCCGCCATCTTGCAGCTGGTACAGAGACTCAGTTTCTCCAGCTGACGACTCGTCGCCAGAGTAGACAACGGTTTCGCCGCCAGATGCTGATCCGTCCTCGTAGTCTCCGTCGACGACTCCCACGAAAGCACGCCTGACCGCCGGTTTAGCCAGGGCAGGACTCTTCTTCGCCCGCTGAGCCGTCTCGACGAGGTCGGTGCAGATGTCTGGCCCAGGCCCTGGCTCGCCGATCTTGCCGATGAACACGTGTATGCCGCAAAAGGGACCCGGTATCCAGACTCAACCGAGCCGGCGTCGGGCCCCAGTCCGCATCGTCGATGTAGAGCTTGCCGCGACGACTCTTAGTCATCCGCCCACAAAGATAGCCTTCGAGTCCTTCGAACTTGCCCTCTAAGATCATCAAACCATCGTGCGATAGCCCCACGGTGGGCGCCAACTGTCGTGGAATTGTCACGGCAGATGTCCTCATGAAAGGACTTAGTCGCAGGGCCATCGTATGGGTTAACCTAGAGGGGTTAAAGGCACACAAAGACACGGGAGTTATACTAGTTCGCCCCTTCGATGAAGGTAAAAGCCTACGTCTAGTTGTGATGGGATTGATGTGATTTCAGCGCCTAGGGAGCAATAGCTTCGCCTCAGCCTCGAATTCTCTGTCCTTAACTCGCCGCCGGGTCGTCCCCTTATATACACGGGTTGACGCCCGGCCGGTCTACAGAGTCCCGATCCGGCTCATACAAGTGTCCGGCTCGGTCTCTTCTCTCTTATCTTACAGCTCAAGTTACAAGACTAAGGCGGTTTACATGAATGGATCCTAATCCGCCTCTGGCCTTTGGGCCTCCTCCGTGGGCCCTGATCATGGATGAGGGTAACCCGGCCCCTTCAGGGCGGTTTACACTCAGCAGTTATATCCCCAACAAACATGGAATCTAGTTTTGAAGATGTCGACGCGAGGAATCTAGCGGTGAAAGCGGATTGAGATTTGGACGCACGGTTCGAGAGATAAAACATTTTGAATAAACGGATCTACGAAAAAAGGGAAAACTCCCAGGTTGCCACAAATGGCGCGCTGCATGTGCGTCACTTGTCGTAACTTAGGGAGTTGAAGTGATCTTTGCAACGAGTACTCCTCAACTAGTGATTTCAGAAAGAGGAAAGTATCGTTTTCCCCCTCAAATCATGTCTGATGGACCGATTCCCCCCCAAAGTCTAAAACCGGATCAATCATCCCCTAAACTCTCCAAAACCATATCACTTTCCCCCCCCCCATGGTGGTATTGAACCTGAGTTCGGTGGTTTTGACTAGTTTTTTGCTGACTGGACAAGCTGAGTTGGCAGATTTCAGGTGTTTTCATCGATTGGGGGAGCCGGTCTGAAAGAACATGCGGTGCCCCCATGTTTGGTTTTGGTAATTGATGACAATCTCTATGGACTAATGGTTGCCTTGAGTTATATTTTAAGGTTTTGTCCATAGGCTTTTCTTGGAGTACATGTGTTGGTTTCAAGGAGAGTTTGTGTTGACCAAGGTGCTATTAAGGAATTATCCAAAGATTGGTCATTTGAGAGTTGAGCTTATTGCAAGCATGTCTTGAAGAAGAAGATTGTGTGATCATTCATGTTTACCTTCAAGACATCATCCAAATGAAGAGAGTTGGAAAGATTCAAGGTTGATCAAGACTAAGTCAAGAGTGAATCAAGTTGATCAACTCACAAAGCGTAGAAGATGTACCGAGAGGGATCAAGTGATCCCATGGTATGGTAAGCATTGTCCATTGTGCTTTGTGTACTAACCCATGGTCTATGTGAGAGTTCTACGTGGGGTTAGGTATGTGTTCATGGGCTTGCGTCAAGAGGAAGATATCACTCAACCCATGGAGAGGATGACATCAAGTGGTGATCGTCATCAAGATTGACGTGTGCAAGTTCAAGTTGAGCATCGCGAAGAGATCAAGTGCTTGAAGCTTCTCGTCCATTGTGGTGACAATGGACTAGTGAAGATGTGCCGAAGAGTGGCTCACCCATAGTGGACTATGGGGAGCAATCATCTAGTCTTCATCGAGCCAACGCAATCAAGAAAGGTGGTCCAACTTGAGGGAGTTAACATCGTCATCATCTAGCTCAAGTGGACCATGTGCAAGGCAAAGGTTTGCCCTTGATAGGTTTTCTATTTTACCGGTCTCATGGTGGTAGTTGGGAGACCGGGTTATAGGATCGTTTGCCGTACTATCAAGGGGGGCTTTCAAGTTGGTAGCTTGATCGTATCGTTAGTAGAGAGCTCAAACCATTGCATCCTTGCATCATGTTTCTTGGTTTGTGTTTGGTGTTTCTCTTTGTGAGTTTTAGAGCTTGTGGTCGTCTTCTTGACAAGCTCGAGTTCATCGAAAACAGAGTTCATGTGCATCTTCTATGATGTTTTCGATGTTGGAGGTTATGCCAGTTCTTCTCTATTGGAGGTTTCTCTCCTCTATTTGTTAGGCATACCTCCCCTGCCACTTCTTTACTATAATTAGCCACTGTTGGATGCTACTCGTCGTCTTCTATCCAACAAGCTTGAGTTTGCTCAATTTGAAGCTTATATGCATAAGTTGTGGCAGTTTAGGCTTTATTGCATCCTCTGTTTTCTCTGTTGTGTTCCTGAAAGCCTCAAGCGGTAGTACTGCTCTCTAGAGCGGTAGTACCGCTTGTAAGCGGCAGCACCGCAGCTCTGTGCCGCGCGTAGTACCGCTGCTTCTGGGGATGCGTCTTTTCGTGTCGGGTTTCGCGGTAGTAGAGCGGTAGTACCTCTTATAAGCGGTAAGCGGTACTACCTCTCCACCCGAGCGGTAGTACCTCTTATTAGTGGTAAGCGGTACTACCTCTCCTCCCGAGCGGTAGTACCTCTTATTAGTGGTAAGCGGTACTACCTCTCCTCCCGAGCGGTAGTACCTCTTATAAGTGGTAAGCGGTACTACCTCTCCCCAGAGCGGTACTACCTCTCTGGCAGGAACTTCAACTCGTGTTTTCTCTCTCGTTGGGCTGTTTTGACCGTGCTAAGCGGTAGTACCGCTCCACCAAGCGGTAGTACCGCCTGTGCACGACCCGAGCACATAACAGTTGGATTCGGGAGGTCCTATAAAAGGGGTCTTCTTCCCCAATGAACCGTATCTCTTGATCTCGTGTTCTTCCCCCATTGTTGACCTTCTTCGAGCTTGCTAACTCTCAATCCCTCCATGAATTCTTGCTAGTTTTTGAGGCAAAAGAGAGAGGAGATCTAGATCCACATTTCCACCAATCACTTTCTCCTCTATGTGAGGGGAGCCCCTTGGATCTAGATCTTGGAGTTCTTGGTGTTCTCCTTCTTGTTCTTCCTCTCATTTTCTTCCCTAGCATTAGTTGCTTCGGTGGGATTTGAGAGAGAAGGACTTGGGCACTCCGTGTGCCCTTGCCATTGCATTTGGTGCATCGGTTTGAGTTCTCCACGGTGATACTTGGAAGTTACAAGTTGAGAAGCTTATTACTGTTGGGTGCTTGGTGCCCTTGAGCTTGTTCCTCTTGGGTGCTTGGGCGCCCTAGACGGTTGGTGGTGTTCGGAGCTCAATCATTGTGGTGTAAAGCTTCGGTCAAGCGTCGGGGTCTCCAATTAGGTTGTGGAGATCGCCCCGAGCAATTTGACGAGTACTGGTGACTGCCCCCAAGGTTTGCCAAAGTGTACGGGTCCGGTGACCGCCCCCAAGGGTTGCCATTTGTACGGGTTCGGTGACCGGCCTCAAGGGTCCCTTAGTGGAATCACGACATCTTGCATTGTGCGAGGGCGTGAGGAGATTCTGATGGCCCTAGTGGCTTCTTGGGGAGCATTGTGCCTCCACACCGCTCCAAACAGAGATTAGCATCCGCAAGGGTGTGAACTTCGGGATACATCGTCGTCTCCGCGTGCCTCGGTTATCTCTTACCCGAGCCCTTTACTTATACACTTTACTTTGTGATAGCCATATTGTTTCTTGTCATATATCTTGCTATCACCTAAGTAGTTTTTCTTGCTTAGCATAAGTTGTTGGTGCACATAGGTGAGCCTAGTTGTTGTAGGTTTTGTTCTTGACAAATTAACCGCTAGGTTTATTCCGCGTTTGTTCAAGCCTCAACCGGAACTATATTAAAGCGCCTATTCAACCCCCCCCCCCCCCCTCTAGGCGACATCCATGATCTTTCAATTGGTATCAGAGCCTCGTCTCTCTTTGTTAGGCTTAACCGCCTAGAGAGTAAAGATGTCGACTAGGGGATTATGATTCTCTCACACTCTTAGTTTCGATGGCACAAATTTTGATGTTTGGGTATTTCGCATGCTTAATCTCTTTAGGGTCATGGACCCAAATTTATAGCGAATTGTAGATATGGGTTTTTCTCCTCCAAAGGATCCACAAAGATTATCTTTAGAGGATGAGAAAAACTCTTATCTCAATGCTTAAGCTTCTAATGTGCTTTTTGATGCTTTGAGCAATGTAGTTATATTTCGACTCATGCCGTTTTGGGATGCTCATGAGTTGTGGACAAAGCTTCAAGACAAATATGGCGTGTCCGATATTTGTGGAGATGATTGTCCTCCTTCCACCTCCAGTCGTATAGTATTCTCAACTTCTTCTACTTCACCTACATGTGGTTTGCTACAAGGTAATGATATGGTGAGTAGTGGTGTTCATTGCAATGATTATAGTGAGCTTATTACTGACGATCCTTTATCACTTTATTATTGCAGTGCTTCACCATTGTACTTTAACACTTCGAGCACTCTAAATGTTTCACATGCTTGTGTTAAAAGTTCTTGCATATATTGTAGAAATTGCTTGCTCAAATCTCATGATGATATGCTTGTTATGTCTTGCTGCCATGATGATATGCGCACCCCTGCTCGCGCCCTCACGCACGTGCGCCCACACAAGGCCGCGGCGTGTTGGAATAAGCCATGACGTGTGTGGTCGGACTCGTCGGGGCGCGCACGTCGGATGCGCGCGGGACGTGCGGGACGCACTGGTGCGGTCGGGCTCGTCGGGCGTGTCGGGTACGCGCGGAACGTGCGGGACACAGCGGAAGCCGGGTGTGTGTGGGCTCGTGGCAATTGCTAGGCTGTGGCTTGCGTGTGTGTCGCTGGGCAGGCGTAAGAGCCAGTGCTTTCGGCTAGCCATGCGTGGTTGTTAGTGCATGGTGGAGTTAGTTTGCATGGCCGAACACGGAGGCCGTTAGCGAGGGTGCGTGCGTTGGCGTTAGAAGCGTGGGCACTGCGTCGCTGCTGAGGGCTACAAAGCCGACTATAATCATGTTTGTAGTGAGGTCAGTGGGTGCTCGGGGAATAGTAACGGGGCTGTGTGTACAGCCGGGTGAAACTCCAGTGTATTGTGCTCCTTCTTTTCTACCTTTAGTTCTGAGAGAGAGAGAGATAGAGAGAGAGAGAGAGAGAGGCAACAACAATTGGTATACAGAGCTTCGGTTCGGGCGATCACCGGCGACCATGGCACTCGTCCCACACGGCGGTGGCGTGGGCGGATCGGCGACGATGGCGATGCCGATGCTAACCGCGGACAACTACACAGTTTGGGCCATCAAGGCGCAGGCGATCCTCGACGTCCATACCGTATGGGAGGCGGTGGCGCCGGGCGACACGGCGGTGAACGCGCGGAAGGACAAGACGGCGCGTGCGTTGCTTCTCGGGGCATTGCCGGAGGATGTGCTGCTGCAGGTGTCGACGAAGCTCACCACTAGGGAGGTATGCGACTCCCTGAAGGTGAGGTTCGTCGGCGCCAATCGGGTCCATGCAGCGAGGTGATACGTCTCCAACGTATCTATAATTTTTGATTGCTCCATGCTACTTTATCTACTGTTTTGGACTATATTGGGCTTTATTTTCCACTTTTATATTATTTTTGGGACTAACCTATTAACCGGAGGCCTAGCCTGTAATTGCTGTTTTTGTGCCTATTTCAAAGTGTTTCAAAGAAATGAATATCAAACGGAGTCCAAACGGAATGAAACCTTCGGAAACGTGATTTTCTCACCGAACGTGATCCAGGAGACTTGGACCCTACTCCAAGAAGTAACAGAGGCGGTCACGAGGGTTGGGGGCGTGCCCTAGGGCGCGCCCCCCTGCCTCGTGGCCCCCCTGTTGCTCCACCGACGTACTCCCTCCTCCTATATATACCTATGTAGCCCCAAACGATCAGAACAGGAGCCAAAAACCTAATTCCACCGCCGCAACTTCCTGTATTCACGAGATCCCATCTTGGGGCCTGTTTGAGCTCGGAGGAGGGCATCTACCATGGAGGGCATCTACATCAACACCATAGCCCCTCCGATGAAGTGTGAGTAGTTTACTTCAGACCTTCAGGTCCATAGCTAGTAGCTAGATGGCTTCTTCTCTCTTTTTGGATCTCAATACAATGTACTCCCCCTCTCGTGGAGATCTATTCGATGTAATCTTCTTTTTGCGGTGTGTTTGTTGAGACCGATGAATTGTGGGTTTATGATCCAGCTTATCTATGAATAATATTTGAATCTTCTCTCAATTATTTTATGTATGATTGGTTATCTTTGCAAGTCTCTTCGAATTATCCGTTTGGTTTGGCCAACTAGATTGGTAGTTCTTGCAATGGGAGAAGTGCTTAGCTTTGGGTTCAATCTTGCGGTGTCCTTACCCAAAGGATGTAAAAAGGGTTTCAAGGCACGTATTGTATTGTTGCCATCGAGGATAACAAGATGGGGTATTTATCATATTGCATGAATTTATTCCTCTACATCATGTCATCTTGCTTAAGGTGTTACTCTGTTTTTAACTTAATACTCTAGATGCATGCTGGATAGCGGTCGATGAGTGGAGTAATAGTAGTAGATGCAGAATCGTTTCGGTCTACTTGTCTCGGACGTGATGCCTATATACATGATCATACCTAGATATACTCATAACTATGCTCAATTATATCAATTGCTCAACAGTAATTTGTTCACCCACCGTAGAATACTTATGCTCTTGAGAGAAGCCACTAGTGAAACCTATGGCCCCCGGGTCTATTCTCATCATATCAATATCCATCACTTTAATAATTGCTTTGTTTTTACTTTGCCTTTTACTTTTCACTTTGCATCTCCATACCAAAAATACCAAAAATATTATCTATCATCTCTATCAGATCTCACTCTCGTAACTGACCGTGAAGGGATTGACAACCCCTAATCACGTTGGTCGCGAGTAGCTATCATTTTGTGCAGGTACGAGGGACTTGTGCGTGGCCTCCTACTGGATTGATACCTTGGTTCTCAAAAACTGAGGGAAATACTAACGCTACTTTACTGCATCACCCTTTCCTCTTGAAGAGAAAACCAACGCAGTGCTCAAGAGGTAGCAAGAAGAATTTCTGGCGCCGTTGCCGGGGAGTCTACGCAAAAGTCAACATACCAAGTACCCATCACAATCCCTATCTCTCGCATTACATTATTTGCCATTTGCCTCTCGTTTTCCTCTCCCCCACGTCACCCTTGCCGTTTTATTCGCCCTCTCTTTCCCAATCTCCTCCTCTCTTTCCCGTTGCCCTTTCCTCGTCCGCTTGTTTGCTCGTGTGTTAGTTCGCTTGCTTGTCGTTATGTCTAGTGTCATATCTTCTCCGTTATCTCCCGAGAATGAAGTTCTAAATTTTAAGCAAAGGGAGGGAGAAAATCTAAAAGACGCTTGGTATAGAATTTGCAATGCTCAAAATAGATCTACCAGGAAGCAGTCTACTTCAGTTCTTCTTCGTAATTTTTATGTAGGTGATAATCCTTGGTATAGATATATCCTTGATACCATTACCGGAGGGAATTTCTTGGGTAGCCATACTTTTGATTCTTATAATGCTTTAATAGATTTATTTGGCTCACCACCTCTTTTGGTTAATGGAACTATGTTAACTTTGGAGCATGTTATCAAAAGACTTGAAATTATTGAGAATAAAGTTGCTACCATTGAATCAATTGAAAATCTTGATAAAAAGATCCACAATCAAATTACCCAATATGGATCTAAGGTAGGAATGACTTTGAAAAATATTAAAGAAAAAGAACCCATAGTTAATGAGAAAATAAATCTAGATTCCACAAGAATCGATAAACTTGAGGGTATCATTACCAACTTGGGAACCGCTTTTTCTTCCGTTCAAAACACTCCAAGTTCTTATACTAAAAATACTAAGCTTATTTATGTTCCTAAGAATAACGGTGAATCATCTAGTAAGGAAACTACGGATCTTAAATCTATAAGTGTTCATCCCGATCTTTTTGCCATCATTAAGGAACCGTTTGCTATGAATGAATTTTTCAATCTTTTGTCTAAAAATTTGATAATTACTAAGAAAGAAAATTCTAAAGAAGGTAGATGCCTCATTGAAGAATTGCCTACCAAAGATGGCAATACCTAGGTCTATCCTTGCTTTTATCCCTAGCTAGGGGCGTTAAACGATAGCGCTTGTTGGGAGGCAACCCAATTTTATTTTTGTTTTTTGTTTTTGCTTCTGTTTTGGAATAAATAATCCATCTAGCCTCTGTTTAGATGTGGTTTTATGTGTTAATTAGTGTTTGTGCCAAGCTAGACCTATTGGATCTTCTTGGATGATAGTTATTTGATCTTGCTGTAATTTCCAGAAACTTTGCGTTCAGTGCCCGAATTATTAAAAATCACCAGAACGTGATAACATACTGATTCCAATTGCTGCTGATCAATAAACAAATTTTCTAGGTCGTCTAATTTTGTTAGATGTTTTGGAGTTCCAGAAGTTTGCGTTAGTTACAGATTACTACAGACTGTTCTGTTTTTGACAGATTCTGTTTTGCGTGTGTTGTTTGCTTATTTTTATGAATCTATGGCTAGTAAAATAGTTTATAACCCATAGAGAAGTTGGAATACAGTATGTTTAACACCAATATAAATAAAGAATAAGTTCATTACAGTACCTTAAAGTAGTTTTTTGTTTTCTTTCTCTAACGAAGCTCACGAGATTTCTATTGAGTTTTGTGTTGTGAAGTTTTCAAGTTTTGGGTAAATTCTTTTGATGGATTATGGAACAAGGAGTGGCAAGAGCCTAAGCTTGGGGATGCCCATGGTACCCCCAAGATAATCCAAGGACACCAAAAAGTCAAAGCTTGGGGATGCCCGGAAGGCATCCCTCTTTAAATCTACTTCCATCGGTAATTTACTTGGAGCTATATTTTTATTCACCACATGATATGTGTTTTGCTTGGAGCGTCTTGTATTATTTGCGTCTTTGCTTGTTAGTTTACCACAATCATCCTTGCTGTACACACCTTTTGATAGAGCCATACATAAATTGGAATTTGATAGAATACTCTATGTGCTTCACTTATATCTTTTGAGCTTGATAGTTTTGCTAATAGTGCTTCACTTATATCTTTTGAGCGTGATAAATTTTGCTCTAGTGCTTCACTTAGATCTTTTAGAGCACGGTGGTGGATTTGTTTTAAAGAAACTATTTATCTCTCATGCTTCACTTAGATTATTTTGAGACTCGTTAATAGCATGGTAATTTGCTTAATGTTAATATACTTGGTATTCAAGATATGTGAAACTTTCTTTTGAGTGCGTTGAATACTAAGATAAGTTTGATGCTTGATAATTGTTTTGAGATATGAAGATGGTGATATTAGAGTCATGCTAGTTGAGTAGTTGTGAATTTAAAGAATACTTGTGTTGAAGTTTGTGATTCCCGTAGCATGCACGTATGGTGAACCGTTATGTGATGAACTCGGAGTATGATTTATTTATTGATTGTCATCCTTATGAGTGGCGGTCGGGGAAGAGCGCTGGTCTTTTCCTACCAATCTATCCCCCTAGGAGCATGCGCGTAATACTTTGCTTTGATAACTTTTAGATTTTTGCAATAAGTATATGAGATCTTTGTGACTAATATTGAGTCCATGGATTATACACACTTTTTCCCATCCTTCCACCATTGCTAGCCTCTCTAATACCATGCACTTTTCGCCGGTATCATACACCCACCATAAACCTTCCTCAAAACAGCCACCATACCTACCTATCATGGCATTTCCATAGCCATTCCGAGATATATTGCCATGCAACATTCCACCGTTCCGTTTATTATGACACGCTCCATCATTGTCATATTGCTAGCATGATCATGTAGTTGACATCGTATTTGTGGCAAAGCCACCTTTCATAATTCTTTCATACGTGTCACTCATGAATCATTGCATATCCCGGTACACCGTCGGAGGCATTCACATCGAGTCATATTTTGTTCTAAGAATCGAGTTGTAATTGTTGAGTTGTAAGTAAATAAAAGTCTGATGATCATCATTATTAGAGCATTGTCCCAGTGAGGAAAGGATGATGGAAACTATGATTCCCCCACAAGTCGGGATGAGACTCCGGACGAAAAATAAAAAAAATGAAAAAAAGAGGTCATAAAAAAGAGAAAAGGCCCAAATAAAAAAAATGAGAGAAAAAGAGAGAAGGGACAATGTTACTATCCTTTTACCACACTTGTGCTTCAAAGTAGCACCAAGATCTTCATGATAGAGAGTCTCTCATTTTGTCACTTTCATATACTAGTGGGAATTTTTCATTATAGAACTTGGCTTGTATATTCCAATGATGGGCTTCCTCAAATGCCCTAGGTCTTCATGAGCAAGCGAGTTGGATGCACACCCACTTAGTTTCTTTTGTTGAGCTTTCATATACTTATAGCTCTAGTGCATCCGTTGCATGGCAGTCCCTACTCACTCACATTGATATCTATTAATGGGCATCTCCGTAGCCCGTCGATACGCCTAGTTGATGTGAGACTATCTTCCCTCTTTTTTTCTTCTCCACAACCACCATTCTATTCCACATATAGTGCTATATCCATGGCTCACGCTTATGTATTGCGTGAAGATTGAAAAAGTTTTGAAAATGTTAATGTATGAAACAATTGTTTGGCTTGTCATCGGTGTTGTGCATGATTTAAATATTTTGTGTGGGGAAGATGGAGCATAGCCAGACTATATGATTTTGTAGGGATAACTTTCTTTGGCCATGTTATTTTGAGAAGACATAATTGCTTAGTTAGTATGCTTGAAGTATTATTATTTTTATGTCAATATGAACTTTTGTCTTGAATCTTTCGGATCTGAATATTCATACCACAATTAAGAAGATTTACATTGAAATTATGCCAAAGTATCACTCCGCATCAAAAGTTCTGTTTTTATCATTTACCTACCCGAGGACGAGCAGGAATTAAGCTTGGGGATTCCTGATACGTCTCCAACATATCTATAATTTTTTATTGCTCCATGCTACTTTATCTACTGTTTTGGACTATATTCGGCTTTATTTTCCACCTTTATATTATTTTCGGGACTAACCTATTAACCGGAGGCCCAGCCCAGAATTGTTGTTTTTTTGCCTATTTCAGTGTTTCGAAGAAACAGAATATCAAACGGAGTGCAAACAGAATGAAACCTTCGGAAACGTGATTTTCTCACCGAACGTGATCCAGGAGACTTGGACCCTACTCCAAGAAGTAACAGAGGCGGTCACGAGGGTGGGGGGCGCGCCCCCCCTAGGGCGCGCCCCCTGCCTCGTGGGCCCCCTGTTGCTCCACCGACGTACTCCTTCCTCCTATATATACCTACGTACCCCCAAACGACCAGAACAGGAGCCAAAAACCTAATTCCACCGCAACTTCCTGTATCCACGAGATCCCATCTTGGGGCCTGTTCCGGAGCTCCGCCGGAGGGGCATCCACCACGGAGGGCTTCTATATCAACACCATAGCCCCTCCGATGAAGTGTGAGTAGTTTACTTCGGACCTTCGGTCCATAGCTAGTAGCTAGATGGCTTCTTCTATCTTTTTGGATCTCAATACAATGTTCTCCCCTCTCTCGTGGAGATCTATTCGATGTAATCTTCTTTTTGCGGTGTGTTTGTTGAGACCGATGAATTGTGGGTTTATGATCCAGCTTATCTATGAATAATATTTGAATCTTCTCTGAATTATTTTATGTATGATTGGTTATCTTTGCAAGTCTCTTCGAATTATCCGTTTGGTTTGGCCAACTAGATTGGTAGTTCTTGCAATGGGAGAAGTGCTTAGCTTTGGGTTCAATCTTGCGGTGTCCTGACACATTGACAGAAAGGGTTGCAAGGCACGTATTGTATTGTTGCCATCGAGGATAACAAGATGGGGTATTTATCATATTGCATGAATTTATTCCTCTGCATCATGTCATCTTGCTTAAGGCGTTACTCTGTTTTTAACTTAATACTCTAGATGCATGCTGGATAGTGGTCGATGAGTGGAGTAATAGTAGTAGATGCAGAATCATTTCAGTCTACTTGTCTCAGACGTGAGCCTATATACATGATCATACCTAGATATACTCATAACTATGCTCAATTCTGTCAATTGCTCAACAGTAATTTGTTCACCCACCGTAGAATACTTATGCTCTTGAGAGAAGCCACTAGTGAAACCTATGGCCCCCGGGTCTATTCTCATCATATCAATCTCCATCACTTTAATACTTGCTTTGTTTTTACTTTGCATTTTACTTTTCACTTTGCATCTCTATACCAAAAATATCAAAAATATTATCTATCATATCTATCAGATATCACTCTCATAAGTGACCGTGAAGGGATTGACAACCCTAATCACGTTGGTTGCGAGTAGCTATCGTTTTGTGCAGGTACGAGGGACTTGTGCGTGGCCTCCTACTGGATTGATACCTTGGTTCTCAAAAACTGAGGGAAATACTTACGCTACTTTGCTGCATCATCCTCTCCTCTTCGGGGAAATCCAACGCAGTGCTCAAGAGGTAGCACGAGGCTGGCGATGCTGCGCGGAGAATTTGACCACCTGAAGATGGCGGACAACGAGGAGCTCGACGTGTACGGCGGGAGGCTCGCGGCGATAGCGGCGAGGTACGCCAACCTCGAGGAGACGCTGGGCGACGCGGCGCTCGTCAAGAAGCAGCTGGATACGGTGGCGGATCGGCTCTTCCCCGTCGTCACCGGCATCGAGCAGTTCCACGACATGACGACGATGGTGTTCGACGAAGCGCTCGGGCGGCTGCGCGCGTTCGACGAGCGAGTTCGGCATTGACGGCAGGACAGCGGCGAGCGGGCAGACGAATAGCTCTTGTTCACGGCGGCGCAGTGGCGAGCGCGGGAGCGGCAGCAAGGCGGAGCACGGGATGGCGACGACGGGCGCAGCGTGGCGTCGGGGAGCGGCGGCAACAGGCGCAGGCACTGCTACAAGTGCGGGGAGCACGGGCACTTCCGGCGCGAGTGCCTGCAGCTGCAGAAAGGACCGGCGGCGGAGCAGGCTCTCTTGGCCGGCGCCAACGTCGACGACAACGGACTCCACTAGGCCGTGGCTTAGTGGGTGTGTGTTGGAATAAGCCACGACGTGTGTGGTCAGGCTCGTCAGGGCGCGTCGGGTGTGCGCGGAACGTGTAGGACGCACTAGTTCGGGCTCGTCGGGCGCGTCGCGTATGCGCGGGACGTGTGGGATGCAGCGGAAGCGTGGCGTGTGTGGGCTCGTGGCAATAGCTAGGCTGTGGCGTGCGTGTGTGTCGCTGGGCAGGCGTAAGAGCCAGTGCTTTCGGCTAGCCATGCGTGGTTGTTAGTGCATGGTGAGGTAAGTTTGCATGGCCGAAAGTGGAGGCCGTTAGCGAGGGTGCGTGCGTGGGCGTTAGAAGCGCGGGCGCTGCGTCAACGTCGAGGGCTACAAAGCCGGCTGTAATCATGTTTGTAGTGAGGTCAGTGGGTGCTCGGGGAATAGTAACGGGGCTGTGTGTATAGCCGGGTGAAACTCCAGTGTGTTGTGCCCCTTCCTTTTTTACCTCTAGTTCTGAGAGAGAGAGAGCGGCAACAACACACTGCTGCTGCGCCCTGCGGCCGCCCATTCTTGTGCTCGCCAACGCCGCTTCCGCCCCGCAGCACTGCTGCCGCCGCATGCTCTCCTTGCTGCGGCTGCCAAGGGCCGCCGGCGCCCGCGCATGCACCGCTGCTGCCTGGCCGCCCGCGACGCTGCCGCCACTTGCCTCCCACCCGTGCGTGCCTCTGTGGCCGTCGGCGCTCGCTGCGGGCGTGCGTGTGTGCACAGCCGGCCCACTGGCCAGTAGGCATGCCCCTGTAAATAAATAAAAACATTTAAAAATCATATATATGAATAATAAAAATAATAATTATTTTATTAATAAATTAGTTAATTAACTTAATTAATTAACTAAATAGACAATGACAGGGGCCCCATACCCTGTTGACTAGTTAAACGTTGACTGGACCCCATCTGTCAGCCTCACTGACCCCCTGGCCGGGTACACTTTTGGGTGTATCTAGCAGTTAGCCAATTATTTCGAATGAAATTAATTTCTAAAAATGATTAAAACTTTAAAAATTAATATAAAATAAACCGTAACTCGGATGAAAATAATTTATATATGAAAACTGATCAGAAAAATATGACGAATCCGAATGTGCCTCCGTTCGTCTGTCACATGCCCCTAGCATAGCGAACATGGAACTGTCCCCCTCCGTTTCATTTGTCCGAAAATGCCAAACTTCGGGAAAACATTCCCGGATGTTTTCCCCCTTCACCGGTATCGTGTAGCACCGTGTTAGAACACCCCTAGCTCTGCATGTTGTCATGTCATGCATCTGTTTGCTTTGTATTTACTATTTCTCCCCCCTCTTCTCTCCGGTAGACCCCAAGACGGCTGCTGATGCCATTGTGATCGACTACATCACTGACGATCCTTCTTCCTTCTCAGAAAAGCTTCTAAGCAAGCAATCCCTCTCCTTGATCATTTCGATATCGCCCATTCCATTCTCTCTCATGCTTGCATTAGATTTTGCTATTGTATTTGTTTGCTCCTATATCTGATGCATAGCCTGCTTTTGTAACCTGTTGTTGTACTTTACTTGCTTATCCTAAACTGCTTAGTATAGGTTGGTTAGTGATCCATCAGTGACCCCTCCCCTTGTCCTAGTTGCTCCGGCTTGTTGACCGATGACTCGATCAACTTGGTCGACGTCCAGAGCCCAACACATCACCTCACCCCCCTTAGTTGTATGACTCTGTAGAGCTACTATCGAGTGTCGAGGGTGATACCTCGTAACACACCCTTGATGATTACTCTGTAGTGCAGCTATTCGGTCATAGTCATCGAGGGTGATTCCTTCTTCACCACTCCTGATACGACTCTGTCGTGCAACACCTCAAGTGTGAACCTCGAGGGTGATTCCTCCTAAGTTCACCTTGATGATTACATCAAGTGGATTCCATCAAGGGCGATTCATCGGATTCCCCTTTGATGTTATGGACACATGGTTACCTGGACTCTACTTGAGACCATCGTTGAAGTCAGGTCGGCCCCGAGGGGTACCCGCGAGAGTTACTGAAGTCGGGTTGACCTGGAGGGTACCCGCGAGTTAATTACGAGGCTCGGCCGGCAGGTAGACCGCCCCAGTGAGAGGGTTGGGCCTGGCGCTTGCCGTATTTCCTCGAGACGGGGCGACGGGGTCACATGATCGTGAGTCTCTGCTCGTCTCCGCGAGCTCCCAATACACTAAGGGTTTGGGTATTTGATCTGAGTTGGCCACTAGTCTTTACGCACTAACCGCCACGCGGGAACAGCTATGGGCACTCGGCGTCGTATGTTTCTTCCGAAAGCTCTGTCAGACGTCCAGGTCAACATTGTGGCGCGGTTGAATCGCGCCATTCAGGACCGAGGTGGCGCTAGTATTCACCCTGCACACAACGACCCGGAGTGCAATGGGCGATGGGCCCAAGACCCTGGAGCGCTTAGGATGTAGATCGTCGGGGACCTCTCTGTGGAGCCTAGGTAGGACTACGACGTGTTGACCTTCCGAGGCCGGGCATGACCCAGGAAAGTGTGTCCGGCCAGAGTAATCAAGCGTGTTGGGTAATGTGGTGCACCCCTGTAGGGAAGTAATCTATTCGAATAGCCATGTCCACGGTAATGGATGCTCGGAGTTGTATCCCGGTCTATTACAACTAGAATTGGATACTTTAGACATGAGATGGATATGCTGGCTCCGGGATTGCTTTCTCGTAGGGAGTCGAGGAAGGATCTCTGGGCGTTAATGCTACAACATGTATGTTAACTATAAAATGCTATTCCTTACTCTCCTATGTGCTGAAGATACTTGAAGATGCTAGTCTTTGATAGGCTAGACTTTCCCTTCTATTCCGGTGTTCTGCAGTTCAGCCCACAGATACAGCCCATTCCTTTGATACTGATGCATGCTTAGTTTAGATCTGATGTAAATCTTGCGAATACTTTGGATGAGTACTCATGGTTGCTTTGCTACCTCTTTTCCCCCATACCCGGTTGCTGCGATCAGATGACCGAGCCCAGGAGCCAAATACTACCGTCGACGGCTTCTACTACCCCGAGGGTGCCTACTACTACGTGACGACAGACGACGACCAGGAGTAGTTAGGAGGCTTCCAGGCAGGAGGCCTTGCCTTTTTGATCTATCTTGTTTGTGCTTGCCTTCTTAAGGTAGTCTTGTTTAACTTATGTTTGTACTCAGATATTGTTGCTTCCGCTGACTCATGTGCTTTCAAGATTTTATATTCGAGCCCTCGAGGCCCTTGGCTTGTAATATAAAGCTTGTATTATTTTGATTTATTTCTAGAGTTCTCTTGTGATATCTTCCCGTGAGTCCATGATCTTGACCATACACATTTGCGTGTATAATTAGTTTATGATTGAATCGGGGGCATCACAATTAAGAACCTCCTGCTTAGGGATAATCCCGAATACCTTGCTCGACAAGGAAAATACAAATTACTACTTCTCGATCGGACTAACCTTGCACTTCGTCAAACCGCTTGTTGACAAGGTCGAGCTCTGCATTGGAGCTTTTGAGCTTCCGATTCATTTCGGCCAGCTCAGCGGTATTGGCAGCCGCCGCCAAAGACGAGGCCTAAAAAACAAAAAGACCACGTTATTTAAACCCCCGATTCCATGATTTTCGATCCTCTGCTAGGTTTTTTCAATCCTGACAGAGTCTGGGGCGCTGCTATATACAAGGATTGCACAAACTTCATTCACAAAAATTGCTTTATGGAAAGAATATTACATGGCTTACCTTGAAGCCTGTCTGGAGGCCACCAAAGGCTTCCCTTAGTCTGCTGTTAGCAGACCGAATACTTTGCAAAACCACGCCCATCAGGGCGCGGTGTTCCATGCTGATGGAGGAGCTATTCAAAGCCTCCTCCATCACATCCGACCACCCAGCCGCAACCCGATCTCCGGTGTTTGGCGCAGGCGGTGGGGCCCAGGCTTCCCCTTCTGTGGAGGGCGGAATTGATGGCTCCGAGGGCCTTGGGGGCTCCGGAGGCATCTTTCAGGAGGGCCTGGATTGACCGAGCTCCCCCTCCTTGTTCATCAGGAGGGATCCCCTCCTGGTCTTCGGTGACCAAGGTGTTGACCTCAGCCATGATTTCATCACCACCACCTCCCGTGTCCGGGCCAGGAGGGGTCCTTCAGGATAGCACCTCTCCGGTCTCCCCGATGACCGGAGGAGGCGTGGAGCGACGCGATCCCGCTCCCCGCCAATTCGGCTAGCCGAGAAGTCCCCTCCGAGACTTGATTAGTGGGGAGGGAGCGCGGTGGGCTATAACACGAAGTGCACACATACTATCAGTAATAGACAAATGAAACAAGTGCCCAGGAATCTCTGGATTCGTACCTTTCAGCGGGGGGCTCGGCCCTGGGGTTCCTCTTTGGAACCTCTTCGGACGCTGTGGACTCCTTGTCAAAATCCAAGCTGTCATCAAGTAGGACCAACTTGGGCCTGCGCTATCTCTTCAGGGCATGAGGAGGTTGCTCCTCCTCGACGTCTTCTGACGCCGCCCTCTTCCTTGTACGGGAGGAGTCACTCTCCTCCTTGTGTTCTTGCTCCCGCTCGGGGGCGGAGGGAGCTTGGGTCTCTCCGGACTTGGTGTCCGGAGGAGCTCTTGAGCGGAGGCCTTCTCTGGCCTCCCTCGCCAGAGAAGGCCTTTTTATTCTTCTCCTTCGGCGCCAGGTACGGCTGCAAGGTCAGCATCTCTTGTAGCAGGGCTGACTTTGGGTCTTTGGGCTGCGGGGTCGGACTATTCATCTGCACGGCTTTGTCGAGCCAGTCCTATGTAGAAGGGGAAGAAAGAATCAGATCTCTCGTTAAAAGACGAATACCTGCCTATGCAGTAATCAAACTTCATTACCTTAGGAGGGTGCACGTCATCAAGGCCGATATCCTCCTCTTTGGCCGATCACTCCTTCTGGGGCTTGAACATCACCTTCCACAGCTTGTCGTGGGTGGTGCCATAGAAGTGGAGTACGGTGATGGGATCTTTAGACTTGTACACCCACATTGGGGCGTCCCGTCGCTGGCAAGGGATGAAGCGGTGGCAGAGCATGACCTGGACCACATTGGTCAGCTTTGCGCCCGCCATTTCCATACCGACGACGCATTTCTGCAGCGACTCCACCTTCGTGGGTGACCCCCAGTCGAGGCTCTCATTGGTCCATGAGGTTAACCTCGCGGGTGGCCCAGATCTGAATTCGAGAGCCGCCGCCCAGGCTGTGTCATGAGGTTTAGTGATGTAGAACCACTCCTTTTGCCAGACTTTGACAGTGTCAATGAATGTGCCCTCCGGCCACTCGACCCGGGCGAGCTTGCTGATCATCGCTCCCTCGTAGTCCGCCTGTTGGCCATCAACTATCTTTGGTTTGACATTGAAGACCTTCAACCACAATCCAAAGTGTGCCTGGACCCGCAGAAAGGCCTCACAAAATACTATGAAGGCCGAGATATACAGGAAGGAGTTCGGGGCTAGATCATGGAAATCTAACCCGTAGAATAACATTAGTCCCCTAACGAAGGGGTGGAGCGGGAATCCCAGTCCCTGGATGAAGTGGGGGACGAACACCAACCTCTCGCCTGGTTGGGGCGTGGGGATGACCTAGCCCTCCACCGAAGCTTAGTGAACGACGTTGGCCGGAAGGTAGCCGACGTGCTTCAGATCTTCGTTGTCCTTGTTGGTGATGATGGAGGCCTCCCACTTGCCTCCAGCGCCAGATCCGGCCATGACCGACTTGAGGAAAAGGCTGGGAAAGATTTCTCGAGGGAGAATGGAACAGGGCGCTGGAGCTCTATAGATTGGGAAAGCAATGGCTATAGGAAGGAGAAGGCATGCACAGACGGGGATGGCTGTTTCCCTTTTATAAGCTGCCGTGATACCAAAGGTCCTTCTACTATGCCGTAGGCCTTGCCGCTTCCCAATATAATCATGGTGTTATGCATGAGTGGGATAACCCAAAATCATTGATCATATCCCTTAAAAAATGAGCACGATCTCCGTATTGATGGGATGTGCCAATGGAGGCACTACCTCGAACCGCTAATCGAGTTTCCACAACGGTTCAATATTTGTGACCGGTTGTGACCTTTTGTTGAAAGTTGTCAGGCAAAGGCATTATTCACACTTGAACGGTTGGCCTTCGAGTCTAAGCAGCATCTGCAGTTTGGATTCCGAACATTACCCGGTTAACACATGTCTGAACTAAGGCCAAACGACCCTTGGGAACTTGGCTAAAGGAGATTATGCCAAACATGGAGAAGGAAAGGAACTCGCCCCGCAAGCCAGAGACTTCAGGTTCACTAAGGACTCAGAAGGTTATGAAGTGCCAGCGTTGGAGGCTAATTCGGGTGCTACTGAGGGACTCCTGGACTAGGGGGTCCTCGGCAGTGGGGCCGCACTACAACTGCTAGAAGGCCAAACTATGAGGCGATCCCGTGTCCGGAAAGGAGGTCTTCGATGCCGTGGTGTGTCCTCAAAGTCAAGAAGAATCAACATGTTTATCCTTTGCTTGTAACCAATCATGTGTAACCCTAGTTCCCCTGGTGTCTATATAAAACCATAGGGTTTAGTCCGTGGAGGCTAGAACAACAACCATCACCCTACTCGTTTAGGGTTTAGTTCATCTACTGTCGTGGTAGATAGATCGACTCTGTAATCATCCTATACACTTCAATATAATCAAGCATGACGTAGGGTTTTACCTCTTCGAGAGGGCCCGAACCTGGGTAAACATCGTGTCCTTCGTCATTAAAGTATCAACAATTTTTGATTGTTCCATGATATTAAAGTATCAATCTTGTATGTTTTATACTCATTTGCTAGCAACTTTATATCATTTTTTGGGACTAACCTATTGACATAGTGCCCAGTGCCAGTTGCTGTTTTCTGTTTTTTCTATTTTGCAAATATCAATACCAAACGAAGTCCTAATGCCACGAAACTTTTTGGAGATTTTTTCTGGACAGAAGACACCCAGGGAGCCAAAGGAGCGCACGAGAGGAAGCCGGTGGGGCCCAGTAGGCACCAGGGCGTGCCAGAGTCCCCAGGCGCGCCCTAGTGGGTAGTGGAGCCCAAGGGAAGCTTCTAGAGCCACCTCCACCACTATAAATACTCTAAAATCGCCAAAACCCTAGGGGAGTTAATGAAACACTTTTCTAGCCACCGCAAGTTCCAGAACCACAAGATCCAATCTAGAGGCCTTTTCCGGCACTGTGCCGAAGGGGGCAACGATCACGGAGGGTTTTTCATCATTCTTGTTGCCTCTCCGATGATGCGTGAGTAGTTTACCACAGACCTATGGGTTCGTAGGTAGTAGCTAGATGGCTTCTTCTCTTTTTTAATTTTATCTTCAAAACAATGTTCTTCTTGATGTTCTTGGAGATCTATTTGATGTAATGAATTTTTGTGGTGGTCTGTTGGGATCCAATGAATTGTGAGTTTATGATCAGATCTATTCATGAATATTATTTGAGTCTTTGTTGAACACTTTTATGCATGATCATTATAGCCTCGTATTTCTTCTCCGAAACTTTGTTTGGTTTGGCCAATTAGATTGATTTTTCTTGCCATGGGAAGAGGTGCTTTGTGACAGAAAGAGACATGACATGCATGCATCGTTGCTATTAAGGATAATAAGATGGGGTTTATTCTTACATGAATAAATCTTGTCTACATCATGTCATCATTCTTATTGCATTACTCAATTTTTCCATGAACATAATACACTAGATGCATGCTGGATAGCGGTCGATGTGTGGAGTAATAGTAGTAGATGCAGGCAGGAGTCGGTCTACTAATCTTCGACGTGATGCCTATATACATGATCATTGCCTTGGATATCGTCATAATTATTTGCTTTTCTGTCAAATGCTCAACAGTAATTTGTTTACCGCCGTAAGCTATTTTCTTGAGAGAAGCCTCTAGTGAAATCTACGGCACCCTGGTCTATTTCCTATCATATTAAATCTAAAATTACATTGCTGCACTTTTTATTTATTTATTTTATTTTGTGTTTTAGTTAGATTTATTTATCAAATCTCATACAATTTAATCTATCTCAATACCGAGGAGGGATTGACAAACCCTCTTACGCGTTGGGTTGCAAGTTTTTGTTGTTTGTGTGCGGGTGCTGTTTACATAGTGCTGCTTGGTTATCCTACTAGACTGATAACCTTGGTTTCATAACTGAGGGAAATACTTACCGTTAATGTGCTGCATCATCTCCTCCTCTTCGGGGAATTACCAACGCAAATACAAGCAATCATACTCGCAGAGCATAATAACACATACAACTGATCCGGGAAGAAAAAAGTTGTATGTGCTCAATATTCATCCTAGAGATATTCACTAACCTAAGCACGGTCGAAACATTAATGATTTGTGCATGCCATGGTATCTCACCAGGGTGGGAACTAATAATTATCCATGGTCATGGTTGGGTCTTCCCATCTAAATTTCCCACATGAGTTCTTCACATATCAGATTAGTTTTCAACATTTATAAAGATGATACATAGTATATTTTGGGGCCAAGATATCGGGTTACAACCTAGATTTTCCAGGCTGTAGCTTCTCCCCTAAACCCTACCAATGTATGAACTTATCTTATCATGAAGTGTTGTCTTACGCCACTCGCCGCCTTGCCAATCTCGTCTTATTGTACTTTTAAATTTTGGCTTATGAACCTTTCTTTACGTGTATAAGTGGTAATTTGTACAAAATATACTACAATATAAATATGGTAGAGCTACTGTATATCGAACATGACTACTCAATTAAAGAAAGGCGGTCCACCAGTCATAGGCAATGTCACACTTCCGAGTGTTAGGCATATTTTGTACCATCATATAGTGTTGCACTTTGTGTAAACCCTATCATATATCCCCCTCTCCGCGCCACCACCCTCATCCCATGCATTGCCTCATGGAGGCCCGCCTATAAAAGGTCACGACAACCACCCCGTACCACATATCAAACGCACCGGCTGACAAAATGAAACAAGGTTTATGCTTTATCTGTCACCATTACATACACTCATCATTCCTCCTAGCTCAACCATGATTTGCATATGCACTGTGTATCATCCCTGTCATGCCTTCTATGCATTGTCCATCTACCAGCATGTCCATCACAAGGGGCGCCTCCCTTGCGATCTATGTTGTTATCGCGTCCTTTGGTGTTAGTCATCTTGTATTGAACAAACCTATGGCCGGCAGGGGTGATCTCGTCACCTAAACATATGTCCGCCGCTGCATCTTTCTCATCGAATCTTTTCCTTCTTGCATCCACCACCGTGTCATGGCCTCCTTACCACTCTACAAATCTATACTCTATGACTACGTGGCCATCACCAACCTCCATATGATAGAGACACATCATTTTATTATTCTTGTGTGTTAGACTAAAAACTGTCGACTGGTGGCAAGAGGCCCCTTGACCCTGGTTATCGACCACTGATACCTAAACGTTTAAATTCTGTAGAAGAACCATTGTTTGTTCCTGACCTGTGATAACTAACTAACAAGACGCGCGAGTTGTTTGTGAATTTTGCATTGCATATGGTGAGTATTTGGCAATTCAATTTTTGTTGTTATTTTTCAACTAGGATATTAATAAGATATTTTTTAGATGATTAATTTTTTGCACTCATGCCGGAATAGCTATGCAAACATAGCAGCAGAACATTTAAAGATTCCTCTTGTGTCTAAGGCTATACATGGAAAGAAACGCATGCAAGCAAGTCTTGTTTCGAACTGGCCTTGTACGCACTGGAAACCATACATGGGTTTCTTTCCATTTCCATGTCTCCTCTCTCCCTCGCAACAATTATATATAAAGGAAATCTCATCACTTTCATTTCGTAGATCTACAGAAATCAAAATTACCCCGCTGTCCGCTACCTCCACCGGAACGACGCCTCCGTCTGGGTACAATACCGCATAGATACACATCAATCACTAGTATTGCCTATGATCCTAGCTAGAACATAAGCTGTTCTTGGCATTTTCGCGGCATCTTGTGATGCTCACATATGCATTATGTTTGTCTGCTTGGTATACAGAAAGAGAGCAATGTCGTCGTCGTCGGGGATGAAGTTGGGCGGCGCTCCGTCGTGGCTGGGGCCGCTGCTCGGCGCGAGGTTCTTCCAGCGCTGTGCCGTGCACCCTAGACTGGCCAAGAGTGAGTGCAACCACTACTGCCTTAGCTGCGCCGGCGGGGAGAATGCCGTCTGCTGCCCCATGTGCCTCTCTGGCCACCGCGACCACCATGTCCTCCAGGTACTTAACATATACAAGCGCATCACGTGCGTAGCAATGGCAGCGGCGGCGTTATAAATTGATGGGTATTATTGCAGATACGGCGGTCGTCGTACAAGAACAGCGTGGTGATCCGGGTGGCGGAGCTGGAGGAGGTTGCGGACATGTCCCTGGTGCAGCAATACGTGGTCAACCACGAGAGGGTGATGTACCTCAACCCGAGGCCGCAGGCGCCAGAGCACGCCATCATGTGCTTCAGCCCCGCCGGCGCATGCCTGATGTGCGGCCGGAAACTCGTCGACGAAATCTTCCGTTTCTGCTCCCTCGGCTGCAAGGTATACGCGCGCACCTAACATTTCTCGTGCATGATTTCCTAACATTTCTGTGCATTCACTAAGCGGGCGCCATGCCAATATTAATGTATAGAATCGATTGGAAAGCTAGCTTAGATTACACCCGGCCATGATGCTAGCGGAGTTGAAAACACCAAAATGCTTTGTCAACCAGTACATCAAATCTGTTTACATGTTCCGACCGATCGACTTAAGTGGTGCATTATCCTCTGCTGAGGAACTACCTCCTAATATCATATCCCAGTGAGCAAAACATATTTGGATCCAAGCACGTGAAATCTAATCTTTGGAGTATGATATGAATGTTCTTTATTTGACATTTTTTTTACTAACATGAGTTCCATCTGCTAGCAAAGTATACAAATGCTGTCACTCTTAGACATCTGATTGTTCAGACATGCAACCTACATACATCTACTAACTAGCTAGTCTATATAATTTACTCATGTAAATTTGTGTTTCCCCGTTGATGTCAGCTTGAAGGAATGGTGTCTGATCCCAACTTGACATTCATTCTTGATCCGCAATGCAAGTGGGAATACTTAGACTCAGACTCAACCGAAGAAGAAGATGACGGCGGCCATCTGCCAGGCCCTAGCAACTCTCAGCCAATTGGAGGGACTAGTTACCGCCGCCAGCCAAGGAAGGGCGTCTGTGGCCCACCTCAACGGGCGCCCTTCTATTGATCTTCGTTGTTTTTGGTCCGACGTCGACATGGTTTTACATTTCCAGCAATTCAAGAGCAACAACGCTTCATTAGAGACATGTTGATCTTCCTCTCTTTCTAGAGATGGGTCAAAACAGTGTTTCGGTTGGTCCAAATATGGTGTGTCAGCATGCCTCGAATATATATTATGCATTGTAATGCCCCTGTTTGGCACTTATTTACAATATTGTGGAAGCAGCTGGTGCTTGCTATTTGTTTTGGATGCTAGAATGCAGTGCTTTCCTAGTTTAAAAACAATGTTCTCCTAAACTATTGCTTCGGTTTCCACCTAGTTTTTTAATCTCAGTTTACCCATAAACTAGAATACTTTCGCAGCGGTACCACCCCACCCCCACCCCACGTGATCCATTTTCTACGAGCAAACACATTAAAAATTCAACAGTTTTGTTAAATTCGTCCATATAGGTTGTGGTGCAAAGTCTATGAATGTATTTTGTTTGCATAAGATATGGTCATGTATGCCTGGTGCAAAAAGTAAGTAACTTGTCCACTTTTCTCTCCACATAGATCACAAACTTTCATATTTTTGTTACCAAGTTTGCAAGCAAATACGCGATGTCATAATTGACATGTAAGATTTGATCTCTTTTTTTTTGCAATTCTCCTACAATTATTTTGTCATTATATAAACCGATGGGGGCTACAGTAGATAAAATAATCGATGGGGGAAAAATAAGCCAAAGAGCAAAAATTTAATATTTTCGGAGGAGAGGGTGATATTTTTTCTTTATATTGAAGTGATGACCTAATTCTAATGATCTGCAAACTTATTTCATTATCTGTAGTTGCAGCAATTACCATTTCTAATTAGACCGAGGAAGGGCGTTCAAATGGGCCTTTTCTCGTCCAGTACCGTTGGCTTTTGGTTAGTGTCAGTGATGTCAACATGGTTTGTTCTCTAAATTGCATGTTTAAAAGGTCAGTACATTCAGACATAGTTTGTCTCTATACTGGATGTAGATCTTTTATTATTGTTATACACAAGCTACACTCTATGAATTAAGGGCAAATGAGCATCCAAATTTCATGTAAGAGAAACATGTGTGCATCTCGAAGGAACTTGCCTCCAAATACTCCTTCCATTTTAATTTACTCATATATTAGCTTTGACTGAGGTCAAACCTTAAAATGTATGACCAAGTTTAGAGAAAACAATATGTAGATTTTACACAGTAAAAAAACTATATGTCGTGAAAAATATATTGAATGATGATTATAATAATATCGATTTGGTATTATATATGTTAATATATTTTCTATAAACTGCCTCAAAGTTTATAAAGTTTGACTTCATACAAAACTACAATTCAGAGTAAATAAACACGGGGGAGTACTAGTTCCAAGGAAATGGCGAGACTGCCTCCAACCTACAATCTGCAGGCTCTAGACAATGTGTTTACAAAATATTGGTTGTGAATAGAAAATCACAAAAAAATCAACCATGCACGGCAGATGCTCCCTTGTCAAAGACAAGAAGATTTTGCACACATCCATAAAATAAAATAAAATTAGTCTTTCATCCTAACGAATAGTTCCTTTTGAAGTTTAGTTGAAATCCAAATACATTTGCTTGGCACACGACACACTGTAATATTTACACACTATATTTTTTTGACCTTTTGAAACTCTTCAACTCAGTATTGAAAATTGTAATACTAGGAACATGCGCTCTCTATAGTACAAAATCCACATTCCAAATGTTTTATGACAATAATATTATACTATCATAAACTCCATAAAAAACAAATTCAATCTATAGCTCGAGAAAAAAAATACAAATGCTCAGCACTATCTCATGCATGTTATCCTGTACTCCCTCCGGTCCTTTTTACTTTGTGTATTGGATTTCTGTCAAGTCAAACTTCACAAAGTTTGACCAAAGTTATATTAAAAAATATGAACATCTACAATACCAAATATATACTATGAAACTACGTTTCATAATAAATCTAAAGATGTTGATTTGACATTGTGAATGTTGATATTTTTCTTATATGTTTGGTCAAAGTAGAGATGTTTTGACTTTGGACAAAACTTATATGCAGACTAAAAAGGACCGGAGGGAGTACTACTTCTATGTGTGCTCTCCCTAAATTTTAGAATCATGTTGATATAGAATATGCGAAGCCTAAAATCCGGCTGGTAAAGAATATGTTAAGCCGACACATAAAATTGTTAATATATTCACCGCTACCGGCTGTAAAATTTGTGCAAACATGAAAGAGCTCTCTAAAAGCACCAACGAAAGCCTACCGCTAGAGAACTGAATACAACCAAATCTCATGATGGCGGTGGCGTTTTCCAAACTATCAGGTGAGTAACTCCTCCAAAGATCTTCTACACCACCTCCATCGATGGCTTTTACTAGCACCTCATGCTTCACATCCTTGTACTTATCCCCGCTGAAGTCCGTGAGTCCTTTTCTAATTGTTGTGGCCGCAAGTTGTTTTCGATATTAGTTGCCCAGCTAGAATACCAAAATGTACTTGCCAATCTTTCGAGGATGATGGCACTATCGGATCTCCCTCAAGAAATCTTCTCTGGAGCTATTTGTCGCTCAACTAGATGTGCAATCGATCTAGAATCGACGGTCATACAGGTTGCTCCATGTTTCTCCCACTAGTGCAGCGATCACAAAAGCGACTCTGCTCCTCCTCGTATCCTTCATCAATCTTGTTGGTTCCGTTTGATTTTTCTTGTCGCTCTGGTGGCGTGGGGGAGGGGGCCCCGATACTCCGCTTTTCTGTCATAGTTATAGTCAAGGCCAGTGTATCTAGCGGTGATGAACATAGGATAAGTCTCGTGATTACATTTGATCTGGTTTCAAATGTAGTAGATAGTACCTTTTTTCGTAGAGACCCTAGGTTTATGGAACCTATAGGAAGTAGAGCTTAGAAAGGATAGTGCCTTTTTTCCTACAGATCACGCTGTGTTTTGCTTGTGTACTTTGGCGTCGCGGGGATAGCTCAGGTATTTTTTCACACAGTTAGTCATACGAAGAACCATGGCGCCAATGGGTACCAGGTTTGAGGTGGAGAAGTTCACGGAACTGAAAACCTTGGGTTATGGCAGACAAGGGTGAAAGATTTGTTGGCACAACAGGGATGCTTGAAGGCATTATAGAAAGTCATGTCAGCTAAAATGGAGTTATATGTGATGGATGATAATTAGCAGAAGATGATTTGGGAGCATCGGTCGGACTGGACAGTCAGACGGATCGATGCAAGTTGGTCGGTACAGAAGACAGTGTTTGGATTGGAGACGGCGACATAAGAGCGTGATGCTGATGGTGACCGACTTCTGGGTGTGGAAACACGTGGCACATGCCCGAGGCTTGTGCGGCTTCGACAAGATTATGGCGCTGGATTGATTCAAGGTGGTGTATACACGGAGCTTGAAGTCGACGAGGCGCAAAGGGTGGACTAATCATCTATCATGGAATCATGTTGAAGGTGGAGATGGAGTCTGGAAGACCTCACTCTATGCTGATTGAGGTGCTACAACGTAAGTCGACAGAGAGTCGAAGCCTATTTAGTGGGAAAAAAGGAGTGACACATAATTCGGACTGCAACCCAATGGTCTGATGGAAACGTGAAACTTGTCATCGGTCAGTGATGATTGATGGTACTCTGTAGTGGGGGTTGAGTGGTGTGGGTTCGCGACCCTTGAGACTCGCCCGGACAACGGAGGCTCGACGAGATAATAGCGGCGTAGGCGTGCGGTATGCATGGGACATGGAGACGGGCCAAGGCTCCGGTGGTCATACATGTGGTGAGACAACTACGAATTTGACTCGGGATGACTACAAGCAATGGTGAAATTCTTTCAAGTATCAAACAGATGGTCAAGGAAGAGCGGTGATGTTGAGTTCAGGTAACTCTTATGTGAAACACCCAATATGTGAGTTGTTCACTTTCACGCAGGTCGGTGATCAGTGTGTGATGGCGTTGAACAGATACTCTGGTAGTTGGGAGCACAAACTAGACTAAAGAGAAACTCAATTTTGCTCGGGCGTTGACCGTGGTCAAGAAAAGGAGGGACTACAAGTTGCGTGTGGAGTACATGGAGTCTTTGAAGTAGCAGCGGTACTCATGGGATAATCTCAAGTCCAATGTACATGGAAATTTGATGCATGGACAAGTTCAAGGTGGTGGAGAATATTCTCAAAGGTGGAGTTTGTTAAAGTTGTGTCGAATATTGTGTACAAGATAGGTTACAGTTGGACTCTGAGTAGTATTGTGTTTACATGGTATGGAGTCGTGTCCTAGTAGGACACTTGTATCCTAGGCCTCTCATATATAGTGGCGTACACACACGATGTAACCTATGCCAACATAAGAGCACAGGCGCGCAAGGGGGAGCCGGCGGCGTGTGTCAGCGCTCGGGTGGCCGGTGTGCAGTATTTTGAAGGTGTCACAGGGAGGAGCACCGTAGTCAGGCTCCGAGATGTAGCCATATTGATGAATCTTGTTAACAAATCTCGGTGTCATGCTCATGTAATTGCTTGACCCTCAGATGATCGACTAGGCACCTCGGATTTATACTGACAGATCTCGTCACTTAAATATAGGTCCATTGCTGCCTTTTTTCATCGACTTTTTTTTCCTTCTGCCCCCACCGCCGTGTCTACCACCCTACAAATCTATCACCTATATATGCCTACATGGCCATCACCACCTCCATGTCGATAGAGACACATCATTTTGTTTTTCGAAATTGACGACCCGTGGTAAGAGGCCCCTTCACCTAGCTCATCGACCATTGATGTGGTAAGTTGTGAACTAAACCATTAAACTTTGTAGAAGAGCCACTGCCCATTGGCGATCTATGATCACTAACTAATATAACACGCCATGGGAGTCGTCCATGTATTTCGCATTGCATTTGGTGAGTATTTTGCAATTCAATGTTTGTTGTTGTTTTGCAACTAGGATATTAATTAGATGAATAATTTTTGCACTCATGGCCAAATAGCTATGCAAACATAGCAACAGAACATTCGAAGATTCCTCTTGTGTCTAAGGCTATACATGGAAAGAAACGCAAGCAAGTCTTGTTTCGAACTGGCCTTGTATGCAGTGGAAACCCTACATGGTTTTCTTTCCATTTCCATGTCTTCCCTCTCTCTCCCAACAAATATATATATAAAGCAAATCACATCACTTTCAATTCGTAGATCTACAGGAATCAAAATTACCCGCCGGCGGCCACCTCCACCCGGAACGACGTCCCCGTCCAGGTATAATTACACATCAATCGCTAGTATTGCCTATGATCCTAGCTAGAACGTAGACTGTTCTTGGCATTCTCGCTGCATGTTCTGAAGCTCACATATGCATTCTGTTTGTCTGCTTGGTTTACAGAAAGAGAGCAATGTCATCGTCGTCGACTCGTTGGCCATGAAGTTGGGCGGCGCTCCGTCGTGGCTGGGGCCGCTGCTCGGCACGGGGTTCTTCCAGCGCTGTGCTGCGCACCCCAGACTGGCCAAGAATGAGTGCAACCACTACAGCCTTAGTTGCGCCGGCGAGGAGAACACCGTCTGCTGCCCCATCACTAGTAGAAAAAGGATCAAACGTGAAGCACATTAGTGCCGGTTTGATTTGAGCCGGCACTAATGTATACATTAGTGCCGGTTCCAACAGCTAGCCGGGCCGCTTTCATTAGTACCGGTTCGTGGCGAACCTTTAGCACCGGTTCGTGCCACGAACCGGTACTAATGAGAGTGGTGGCAGGATGTTGTCAGCCTGGGGCCCCTCCAGCACCTTTAGTACCGGTTCGTGGCATGAACCGGTACTAAAGGTCGTCCTACATAAACCCTTCGTCCACCCGAGCTCGCTCTGTTCTTCCCCTTTCCCCTCTCCTCTCTCTTCTTTCCCTCTTCCTCTCGAGCTCATCACACATTTTGCCCAAAATTTGTCAAGATTTGAAGGCCCTCATCCATTCAAATGATCACAAAGGTTAGCAACTTTGTCCTTTCATCTCTCATTGCTAGATTAGCTCTTGCAATGCTTTATATAGTGATTAATTTGTGAGTTTAGTAATTTGGGAGGAAATATATATATGTTCTAGTATTTGATTTATATGCAATTTGAGGTCAAAATAACACTTAGTTTGCACATGTAGGTGTGTTTTACTTAGTGCCTTCTAAATCTCCGTCAGAATTCACTGGCCGATCGCCTGCACCGTCTCTGTCGCCCGGCACCACCTTGTGGTGAGCCTCTTGTTCATGAAATTTTATATAAAAAATTGATGTTTGTGTGATTTGGATATATAGTTACTCGTATAATTATCTTACCCGTACGTTGTTTGTTATACATAGTGCCATGGTTTTGATATCCGTCCCCGTCGGCCCTCGTCCTTGTTATGATTGTTATGATTCGGATGTGGTATATTCTCTTTTAAAACTATTTGTTGCATTTCATGTTTATGACAAATTATGCCCATCAAGTTGACATAGATATTTTTATCTAGGAGGTATGGGAACCGGAAATTCCAACCGACCCTATTGTCGAGAGGTTAAATTTAGTTGAAAGAGAAAACGAGTACTTGAAAGAAAAATTAAAAAGAATTGAGGGGGAGAAGATGGAATTGGAGTTGCTTGTTGCCGATGTAGTCGATGATCACAAGATCAAGATGGAGAAAATGCGCTTGAAGATTAGAAAGATTAGAAAATATGCCATCGATAGTGAGGCTTGGTATCATTATGCTGTTGGATCAATTGTTACCTTAGTTGCGATCTTGATCGCATTTGTTGTTGCATTTAAATGCTTTAGCTAGAGAGTTATTTGTTTCTTGCATTTAAGTGTTGTATGAACTTGTATTAATTTGGTCTATTCGGTGTTGTGTAATGAAGATGAGCCGCAATGGATGTACGATGACCGATGCTCTCCCAGTTCGTTGAGGGCGCATATACTTTTCTTCTTGCGGCTGAGGCAAACAAGCGGGCGGATGGTTTTATGCCTTGTCCATGTGCTGGTTGTAAGAATGGTCGCAATTACTCTCGCCAAGAACCATTCACGTCCACCTGTTTGAGTCCGGTTTCATGCCCCACTATAATGTTTGGACCAAGCACGGAGAAAGAGGGCTTATGATGGAAGACAATGAAGAAGAAGAGGACGACGACAACTATCCTGGCCATGAGTTCCCTGAATACGATGATACAACAATGGGGGAAGAAGCTGAGCCGGTAATGCGGGAAGAAGCTGAGCCGGCAATGCGGGGAGAAGCTGAAGAAGAGGCATCAGATGAGCCCGTTGATGATCTAGGTCGGGCCATTGCCGATGCAAAGAGAAACTGCGCAAGTGATTTGAAGAAGAAGAAGTTGCAGCGCATGTTAGAGGATCACAAAAAATTGTTGTACCCGAATTGCGTAGGTGACAAGAAAAAGCTGGGCACCACACCGGAATTGCTGCAATGGAAGGCAGAGAATGGTGTATCTGACAAGGGATTTGGAAAGTTGCTGGTAATGATAAAGGATATGCTTCCAAAGGACAACGAATTGCCCGAGAATACGTACGAAGCAAAGAAGGCTGTCTGCCCTCTAGGGTTAGAGGTGCAGAAGATACATGCATGCCCTAATGATCGCATCCTCTACCGTGTTGAGTACGAGGATTTGAACTCGTGCCCGGTATGTGGTGCATTGCGCTATAAGATCAGCCGCGATGACCCTGGTAATGTCGAGGGCGAGCGCCCCAGGAAGAAGATTCCTGCCAAGGTGATGTGGTATTCTCCTATAATACCACGGTTGAAACGTTTGTTCCAAAACAAAGAGCATGCCAAGGCGATGCGATGGCACAGAGAAGACCGTAAGAAAGACGGAAAGTTGAGAGTACCCGCTGACGGGTCGCAGTGGAGAAAAATCGAAAGAAAGTACGGGAAGGAGTTTGCAGATGAAGCAAGGAGCGTATGGTTTGGTCTAAGCGCAGATGGCATTAATCCTTTTGGGGAGCAGAGCAGCAACCGTAGCACCTGGCTCGTGACTCTATGTTTGTATAACCTTCCTCCTTGGTTGTGCATGAAGCGGAAGTTCATTATGATGCCAGTGCTCATCCAAGGCCCTAAGCAACCCGGCAACAACATTGATGTGTAGCTAAGGCCATTAGTTGAAGAACTCTTACAACTGTGGAAGGGAACAGGTGTACGTGCGTGGGATGAGCACATGGGGGAAGAATTTGACCTAAAGGCGTTCTTGTTCGTGACCATCAATGATTGTCCTGCTCTCAAGAACCTTTCGTGACAGACAAACAAGGGATACTGCGGATGCACGCACTGCTCGGATGATACCGGCGGTATATATTTGAATATTTGTAAGAAGAATGTGTACTGGACATCATCGATTTCTTCCGAGCAGGCATCCCGTGAAGAAAGAAAGGAAAGCATTTCAAAGGTGAGGCGGATCACGGGACGAAGCCTCGCCACCGCATCGGTGCTGATGTACATGATATTGTCAAGGATTTGAAGGTAATCTTTGGAAAGGGTCCTGGCGGACAACCTGTTCTGAAGGACGCTGACAGACGCGCACCCATGTGGAAGAAGAAATCTATATTTTGGGACCTGCCATATTGGAAAGACCTAGAGGTCCGCTCCGCAATCGACGTGATGCACGTGACGAAGAATCTTTGCGTGACCCTGCTTGGCTTCTTGGGCGTGTATGGGAAGACAAAAGATACACCTGAGGCACGGGAGGACCAGCAACGTATGCACGGAGAAGACGGCATACATCAGGGTCATGCAAGCTATGCTCTTACCAAAGAAGAGAAGGAAATCTTCTTTGAATGCCTGCTCAGTATTAAGGTACCGTCTGGCTTCTCGTCGAATATAAAGGGAATAATAAACATGGCAGAGAAAAAGTTCCGGAACCTAAAGTCTCATGACTGCCACGTGATTATGATGCAACCGCTTCTGGTTGCATTGAGGGGCTTACCGAAAACGCTCGATTAGCCATTGTGAAGCTATGTGCATTTCTCAATGCAATCTCTCGAAGGTAATCGATCCAGAAATCATACCAAGGTTACGTAATGATTTGGGGCAATGTCTTGTCGATTTCGAGTTCAACATCATGACGCACGCCCTAGTTCACCTATCTTGAAGAGATTAACGTTTTGGGTCCTGTATTTCTACACAATATGTTCCCTTTGAGAGGTTCATGGGAGTCTTAAAGAAATATGTTCATAACCGTGCTAGGCCAGAAGGAAGCATCTCCAAGGGCCATCAAAATGAGGAGGTCGTTGAGTTTTGTATTGACTTTATTCCTGACCTTAAGCCGATTGGTGTTCCTGAATCGCGGCATAAGGGCAGCATCGGATTGAAAAGGCACGCTAGGAGGGGAACAAATAATATGTATGGACGGACATTCTCTCACCAAGCACACTACACAGTTCTACAGAATTCCGCCTTGGTGGCTCCGTATATGGATGAACACAAGAATTTGCTACGCTCCAAACACCCGGAGCGGTCTGATGACTGGATTACACGTGAACAAACCAGGAGTTTCGCCAGCTGGTTGCAGACATGTACCATGCATGACACCTCTATTGAAGATGACCTGTACTTGTTGTCCTAGTTACCATCTTCGAATATAATGACTTTCAAAGGGTACGAGATAAATGATAATACATTTTACACGATCGCCCAAGATAAGAAGAGCACCAACCAAAACAGTGGTGTCCGCTTTGATGCGTAAAACCAAGACGGAAAGGAAACATATTATGGTTATATACAGGACATATGGGAACTTGACTATCGACGTGGTTTAAAGGTCCCTTTGTTTCGGTGCAAATGGGTCAATATGACACGAGGCGGGGTAACGGAAGACCCGCAATACAGAATGACAATAGTGGATCTCAACAATCTTGCGTATGCAGACGAACCATTCGTCCTAGCCAATGATGTGGCACAGGTTTTCTATGTGAAGGACATGTGTACCAAGCCAAGAAAAATAAAAGATAAGGAAGCAAATGCATCGTACGATGAGCCAAAGCGGCACATAGTTCTTTCTCGGGAAGAGAAACATCGTGGGAGTGGATGACAAGATGCACAAGTCAGAAGATTATGAAAAGTTTGATGAAATTGCTCCATTCACAGTGAATATTGACCCGAGCATCCCGTTAAATGATGAAGATTTTCCATGGTTACGGGCGCAAAGGGACACACGCTGAAGAAAAAGTTTCACACCCAAAGATCTGGGATGTGATCGGCTTCACTATCATCACTTTCTTCCGTGTTTCACACCTAGAGGGAATCTCTGTAATAGTTAGGGTAGTTATGTGTTTTGGCATTTGAAGCCAAGAAATTTTATGTGCAAACAAATTCTTTCATACGACTAAAGCAAAAATATTCACAAAGAAACTCTAAATACACAAAAATAAATAAAGCAAAAAAATAAAAAAAGCCCGCCTACTAGGCCAGAGCGGCCTGCATACGACTAGAAACCCAACCTGTTGTTGGGCGAGGATGCAGGCCCGCAAAGGCCAAGTGGGCCCACAGGGCAGCAAAGAACACGTAGGCCCAGTAGGCCTGCTTTGGAGAGGAGCTCGAGAGAGCGAACGCACGGGGTTTATAAACCAGTGCGGTCGCCTCGGCTAGCGAGGTGGGACTAAACTTGCCGCATCAAGACTGCTGCTAATAAGATTTCTTTAGTACCGGTCGTGGCACAAACCGGTACTAAAGGGGCCTTTAGTACCGGTTTGTGCCACCACCGGTACTAAAGGGGTCGCTTCCGCCGCTTGGGCTGGTTAAAACAGACCTTTAGTACGGTTGGTGGCTCCAACCGGTACTAAAGGTGCCTTCTATATATACAACACTTTGAAAAATTTCATTCTCCTCTGCTTTCTTCCTCTGCTTCCCCATTGAAGCACCGCCACTTCGATCGATCGACGCTGCCGCCGCTTCGGCCCCCTGCCGCCGCCTTCGTCCCATCGCCGCTCCCGTCCCGTCGCTGCCCTCGTCTCCTTCGCCGCCCATCGCCATCGCCGCTTCGCCCCGTCGCCGCCGCCTGGCCCGTCCCGTCAGACCGTCCCGTGTCGCTGCCCTCACACACGCCTGCCAGTCGATGCCCTGCCGTCGCCGCCATCGCTGCCGCTTCACTGTGAGCTCTTCCTCTAACCCCTCTCCCTCGCCCCAGCCACCATGGGCGCCGCCTCCCCGAGCCCATACACACACACAAGCATGATGAACACACACACACACACACATATATATGTATGAATGCATGTATATATTAGTATATACGTATTTTGTATGTTTAATTAGTTTAGATTTTTAGATTATTATTTTTTCACTAGTATATATGTATGAATGCATGTTAGATGGATATAATTAGTGTTTAATTAGTATGGAATTTCTTTATATAATGTTGTTTTTCTGTTTTTTAATGGATGTATAGAAGTTGTTTTTTCTGTTTTTAGTGTTAGATGCTTAATTAGTATGAAATAGCATTTAGAATTTTGACATATGCAATGATAGCATAATTAGTGTTATATAGAAATGTTATAAATTTTAGTTATCAAAATCTAATCATTAAAAAAATGTTACTTTTTGCGGGCATATAGCTAGTATTTGTTCTCGACGATGCCCGGCCCGCATCCTCGCCGTCGACACATCGGCGACGACGTCCGGCTGACCCATGTCCGGGACTGGGCTCACTGGCTGGCACCGGGAGGTGCTGCTGGAGGGCGCGCTTGATGAGGAACCCGGCCCCGGGTCCCGTCGTCGACCTTGATCTCGTTTGGTGGCGTTCGTGTGGGCCAGTTTCGGTGCGGAGGGAGCCGGCCCCGCCGGAGGTGGTACGTCGCCGTGTCAGGGAGGAGGACGAGCACGCCCATCGCTACATGGTTGCGTTAGAGGGTGGCAGATTCTCCAATACCTGGCAGTTTCTTCAGGGATCTCACTTCAGCTATGATCCTGTGAGGGTTCCTTCTCTTTGGGTGTCCACAGCCCGCGCCGCAGGAACCGCGAGTGTCCTAGATTCTTCTGTAGTATTCGATGTTTATTAGCTACCTAGCCAGTGATGTATTCGAGATTATATCTATTATTCGAGACGATGTATTCGAGATTATATCTATTATTCGAGACGCTGTTTTCGAGATTATATCTATTATTCGAGACGATGTATTCGAGATTATATCTATTATTCGAGACGATGTAATTTGAATACTAAATTGTTTTATATTTCTTTTGGATTAGTTAAATAAAAGCTATGGCGGACAATACCGCTAGAGAGGGAGAACAGGCCATGTTCGATATGATACGCCATCCTAACGGGCCAGATGATGATCAGAATGAAGAAGATTATGACGGCTCCGAATTTCTAAACAACACCGGATAGGGTGATATGATATTCGATCGCGACGACCGAATTGATGAAGTCATGAACTATGTTTATGATGATGACGAAGAAAATGTTGATCTTGAAACAACAAAGACCGGCGAGGTATATATATTTATATAAGCAGGCATCCGGTGATCATCACATGTTTTAAATGACTTGAAGATATATTAACGAATCGATCTTTTGTTCTTTCAGCCATCCGGATCGAGCAAATCTTCGTGCAAAAAGACGAAACGAGGCCCGAACAAAAAGTTGAAGGAGGGCAAAGTACAATATCGAGGCAATCAGACCTAATGGCGAACCATTAGCGCCAAGGAAGATTGCGGACAAGTTCGTTCGTCAGTGCGGAGTTGTTGTGAAGGACCAACTCCCGATCTCCCTTCAAGAATGGAGAGAGCCAGCAAAAGACAAAAGACAAAAAGGACGTTGCTCCACGTCCAGATGTTACTTTTGTCGACAAAAGACAAAAATAACTGCTTTGGGATACTCTCATGGAACATTTCACCCTACCAGATCATTTCACAGAAGCAGATGTGTAGAAAGTCAAGGACGCTGCTCTTAGGAAGATGGCGGTTGCATTCAAGAACCACAAGAATCGTGAATGGGACAAGTACGTCAAGGGAGGAAGGAAGACTCCAGATTCGAGGGAACACTAGAGAACCAACGTGCTCATTGGGACGATTTCGTGAAATTCAAGGATTCGGAATTAGCTAAGGAACGGTCGAGAATAAACAAGAAGAATGCCGAAAAAAGGATAAGTTCCATAAGCTGGGGCCAGGTGGCTATGCGGTGGCAATGCCTAAGTGGGATAAGTCTGAGAAAGAGATGGAGCATGCAGGTGTCACTCCGGTTACTAAGAGCTGGCCCCCCAGGTGCAGGACTTGGTTCTATGCGCATGGGGGGGAGTTGGACCCGAAGACATGCAATGTTTCGACGAGGGCAAGTCTGAAGGGAGCCGACAATGCGATACTTGTTGCAATAGAAGAGGCATGAACGGGGGTGTTCCAGCCCAACAGAGAGAATGACGAGCTTATGCGTGCCCTGGGAAAACCTGAACACCCGGGAAGAACACGAGGCAAGGGCGCTATTCCGTGGTATGAGGGGTTTTCAGACTGGAACAACGACTACAAAACCCGTGCGAGAAAGAAGATTGCGGAGGAGAAGAAGAGGAAGATGGAGGAGGAGCAGAGGAAGCGGGACTATGAATGCCTTCAAGGACTAGAAGCAAGTCAAGCGGAATTGGCAGTCAAATTCCTGCGGAAGCAGGAGCAGATCGACTCACTTAGCCAGCAAAGGGGGTCTCAACAGCTGCAGCAGCTAGCGGATGATCCAGCATTGGATAGCACTGCCCCATCCATGCCGAGAAGCAGCGTGGGTTCCGCCCTGGACGACGCAATGCTGGATAGATACCCCGTGGATGACATCACGGATAACACTAATCGCGAAGCTACACGTCAAAATGAAGAACATATCCATGAAGGTGGCGGACGTCGTTGCTTTTTACAAATCCCCAAGGCAACCTTCCATTGCAACCCGATTCCAGCTGGCTATGCTCGTGTCTTGGTTGATGAGGTGGTGGACCCATATTCGGACCTAGAGCTTGACATTCCCGGAGGTGACGACGAGAACTTTCTCGGAGAGGCCAAACATCGTGGTCATCCTATGGAAAAAGGATTGCATCATCTTCAAGGCCACCGACACCGCATCAGCCGACTCCTCGTCAAGTCCGCCACCGAGTCAGCAGACTCCGCCTCCTGCAAGTCCACCAAGTCCGGCAAAGTGTCGTGCCAGTCCTCCTCCAAGTTAGGCAAAGTGTTAGGCCATTCCTCCTCCTCCAAGTCCGCCACAGCGTGACGTCCACTCCTCCTCCAAGTCCGCACAACCTCAGGCCACTCCTCCTCCAAGTCCGCAAAGTGTCGTGCCACCTCCTCCTCAAAGTCCACCACAGCGTACAGACGTCCACTCCTCCTCCAAGTCCGCACAACCTCAGGCCACTCCTCCTCCAAGTCCGCACAGCTTCAGCCACTCCTCCTCGTCCAACTCAGCCCCGTCAGCCGTCTCCGCCGCCTCATCAATCACAGAAGAGACACCTGCAGCTTTGGTGCAAATGCACGAGTCGAGGTAGTACAGAAGTACAAAGCGGAGGCAAGCGATATAAATATGGTCCAAGCCTCACGCCTCTTCCGCAGAGGCCTTATGGCAGGTCCGAGGAGGAAAACGCAGCCATATCGAAGGCCCAGGTGGAAGCCCATTTTGCACCAAAACCGCAACCGCCGCCAAGGGAGAAAGTGCCCAAGGAAACGATTGACCACTTCATTCGTATGGCTCAACCACCAGCTCCCAAGCCTGTTGATACAGACTATGAGCACCACATCAGGAAGTTAAATCGAGCACGCCCACGAAGGAGGCGAGCTCGGGATCGAGCAAACAACAAGCAGCTGTCGAAAAATGCGGAAAACCATTCCCCAGCTGGGAGAACAAGCGGCGTTAATCGATCCTCGCTTGTTGTGACAACAACACGTGATAGACGCTACGCCCAATATTATTGTGGGCAAACAGTTTACGTTCGAGGTGGGCAATGTGGTAATAACCAAGGACCATATAATGCAGGCTGAAGTTCTCAACATCACTTTGTTGGACAACTCATCGAGATAGAGCCCATGCCTGTGCTTACAGAGGATAAAATAAAACGGAAATATGTCCGGGGCAAACCTTTGGTCAAGCCAGACAAGGTCAAGAACCTCCCAACGAGAATGTATGAATTGCATCAATGGTACATGAACATTACCAAGATTTCCAATCGATTGTCCCTCATGGTGAATGTCAAGGAGGAGCATTACTTCCATGAGAAAGCTCTGTCTGTTGAGTATTCTGAACTGTTTCAGTTATACAATCAAGACGCACTCGACAAATCTATCGTCAGTTGCTATTATGCGTAAGTTTATTTCTTTCTATAATTTAAGTCTCAAGCTAGCTGTAGTGATCCTTTTGATCAATCATTACATGTAATTATCCTCACTATATTCTTTTCTGTGGTATTATGCAGGATGAAGATGTATGAAATGAGAAAAGGTGGACGCTTTGGCATTGGGTTCATTGACCCAAACACCGTTAGTGAATACACATGGAAAATAAATCCACATCATCAAAAGGCCGTAGAGGACAACATGCTAGAGTTCTTGAAGCGCCTCAAATACAATGAAGATATACTACTTCCTTACAACTTCCAAAGTGAGTCACACTGTCTTGTACTACAAATTCTCTGTTTTTGCCTACTAGCTAGCTACATGTTTTTGCTTACATATGCCCGCTGAATTAAGACATGCAAACGTGTGTGCATGCAGATTTCACTAGATCTTGTGTATCATTAAAGTTGACGCCAGAACAGTTGAAATATTGGACTCACTACTCAAAGCAAATACTGACTATAACATCTTGTTTGGGATAGTCAACAGGTAATTTCAATCATTATTAACTATATATCTCGGCCTATTTAGTTCGTCATTTCATGATATGAACTATTTAATAACCCCTTTATTCATTTTCTTTGTCGGCGGGCAGGGCTTGGGCAAGTTTCATCAGCGTCACGGAAGGCGAATGGAAAAAAAGCTTAAATGGTTTCACCCAAGGTAAGTAATTATAGTACTAGCTAGCTAGCTAGCTGCCATCTCTTTAATTATCATGCTTGATTAATTATTATCTGATCAAATTCCATTCTCAGAAAGGCCCTGCAGCAGCGCAGGGACTGATCTGTGCATTCTGCGTTTGCGAGAACATTCGCATGATGGCGTCCGAAAGGAGCAGATCTCAAAGACAAGAATGGGTACGCTTGTCAGAACACTATTCACAACTTTTACACGATTATCGATATCTAGTCACACAACTAATACACATGCATATTGATCTCCTTCTTAACAGTTCACGAGAGGTGCGGGACAAGCTCCTAGAAGCGGAGCGTAGAGAAGCACTTCAAGAGGAAATAGCGGGATTTTTGCTCGACCAGGTCATAAATCCAAGGAGAATACTATTACCGCTACCGCCCCATGAAAACCACTTCCAATTGTCATCGTGCTCAAGGCAACAATTAGGCTAATGCCACTGGCTCAAGGCAACATGCATATGTAGGAGAAATTGTATATAGCTATACATGTGTGAATGTGTGAATTAATTAATATGGTGGTTTGTGAGACATTGATGATATATATATGCATGATTGGTTCTACTAGAAATTCTATTTATATATATATATATATATATATATATATATATATATATGCATAACGTGTACAATGTGTAGTATCGTAAAATACCAGCAAAAGAAAATGAATTAAAACGGAAACACAAAATTAAATGAAAAAGAAATCATAAAACTAAAAACCCCCCAAACCTTATAGTACTGGTTGGTGTTACCAACCGGTACTAAAGGGCTCCCTGCCCCCGGAGCTGCCTCGTGCCACGTGGTTGGCCTTTAGCACCGGTTCATGCTGAACCGGTACTAAAGGGGGGGGGGGGCTTTAGTGACCACACTTTAGTGCCGGTTGTGGACCCGGCACTAAAGGGCGTTACGAACCGGTGCTATTGCCCGGTTTTGCACTAGTGCATGTGCCTCTCACTAGTAGAAAAACACCTATTAATCCCGGTTCGTAAGGGCCTTTAGTCCCGGTTCATCAACCGGGACTAATGGGTCGTTACAAATACCTCCACCCATTAGTCCTGATTCAAACACGAACCGGGACAGATGTGCCTCCACGTGGCCGGTCCGCCGAGCCCAGTCAGGGGTGCCTTTGGTCCCGGTTGGTGGCACCAACCGGGACCAAAAGTCCATGTTTTTTTTAAGAAAAGTGGCTGCTTTAGGGGTTTTGGGGGTTATTTTTAGGTTGTTATTAGCTAGCTAATAGAGAGAAGTGTCCTCTCTTATATCTTCGTCCTTGGTTTATCAACGTTGCTGCTATGTTCATTTCACCCGCTGATATAACATGCTTATGCATGCTCGCATCATATATAATAACAAGTCCTACTAATCATGCATGCATCATCATACAACTTCTACTCGTTCTTAATTATAAGTCATACGATCATCATCCTCATAGTCATTGAACCCAACCCTACATAATTGTTCTTAGCACATGATCATCGATCGTAGGACCTAATTAAACACCCTTAAGGTAAAATAGCTTAAAACAATATAGACCACGACTCTCCATTATGAAGAATGGAGATCATCACATCTTCAATTCTTGCGCTTCGCTTCCTTTTGCTTCCAAGAAGCTCCTTACGACTGTCCATACATTTTTTCCATTCTTTGATTGTCATGTCTCCACTTCTTTTAGAAATCCGGTATGGACAGTTGAGATTCATAGGATGACCTGGATATATGTTCAAAACATGAAGGCTGCCATTCTCATACATCAAATGAGGCACACAATCCTCTAGGATTCTCTGTTGAAAAACATAGTAATAACTTCGTAGTTAGCAATGATGTACTAGTTTTAGAAGTATGCAAAAAGATGCACGGATGTCGTAATAGTAAAAAATCTTACCAGGGTATCTCCATGGTAGTTACCGTAGTTCAACAAGTGCACTAGTGGCACGTATTGACCATAATGTTGAGGAGTTCGATTGTAGACATTGTAATTCTCAAGATCCCTACAAAATGCGATCAGATGATTTTTCTCCTTATAAGTTAATTCGGAGCCATCGGTGTAGTGGATTTTGTCTACCATCTTCCGCACATTCTTTGAACAATCAAAATAAGCTGTCAATGGAAATAAGCTGTCAACTATTTTGAAATAAACAATATAAATTACTTAATAACTATGTTAAGCTCACATGGGGGAAGAATTGGAGGTGTATCCACAAGGACCAAATCGAAGGTGTCTCTTTCTTGATTGTAGGATCACCAAGATCCATGGTGACAAGCATACCCTCATCAAGACCATACATCTTGCAAAGTGCTTCCCAATTTTTGCAACCAAAATGGGTTACACTCTCAGCATTGTACAGCTTTACTTGAAAATCCACACCGTGATGGGTACTTAGGATAATTTTTTTGGTTTCAAAACTTTTATGGTCTTCAAAACCCATCCTCTCCAAGACATAGCGTCTTGCAAAGCATGGGATAAGCTAGTCAAATTGGAAAAGATGAAAAATATTGTCATGATTAAAATAGTTGAAGTCATGATTAATTACGAAAAAAACTATTGTCGTCGTTGTGTACCGTATGAACATCGAAGCTCTCGTCGAGCTTAATGCTGAAGCGCCAATCTTCATCCAGCTCAATGAACCTGTCGCAGATACCTCGGTTGTCGTGGCACCAGTCGCACTCCCGAGGCGGTTTTCGTGCGTCCGAGTACGACATTTCCGCCTATATTCATAATTCAGATGAAGGAGAACTTATCCAATATGAGCATTCAATAAGCAAAACCAAATCATAAAATAAGCAAAACCAAATCATAAAATAAAGTAGTATTCAAATTAGCATGCATTCAATAATTATAAGCAAAAGTACATCATCTCTTGGTGTTCGTACATCGTCGAATATTATCACTAATATAGCATCACTAATACAACTAGAACCGTAGCGCCCGACGGGTATCGACGCAGGCGGTGGACACCCAAAGATAAGGAACCATCACAGGATCATAGCTCCAGTGAGATCCCTGAAGAACCTGCCAAGTATTGTCGAACCTGCCCTCCAATGCAACCATGTAGCGACGGACGTGCTCGCCCTCCTCACGACACGGTGACGTACCACCTCCGGTGTCCGGAAGCCTCGGCACCGTCACTGGCCCACGCGACCGCCACCAAACAAGGATAGGGTCAACAACGGGCTGCCTCCTCACCAACCTACTTCTCCCGGAAGGTAGCACCTCCCAATACCAGCCCGGCGGAGCCCAGTCCCGAACATGGCCCTCATCAAGCAAGCCTCCACCGCCGAGTCGACATCCTTGTACTTATCCCCGCTGAAGTCCGTGAGTCCTTTTCTAATTGTTGTGGCCCCAAGTTGTTTTCGATATTAGTTGCCCAGCTAGAATACCAAAATGTACTTGCCAATCTTTCGAGGATGATGGCACTATCGGATCTCCCTCAAGAAATCTTCTCTGGAGCTATTTGTCGCTCAACTAGATGTGCAATCGATCTAGAATCGACGGTCATACAGGTTGCTCCATGTTTCTCCCACTAGTGCAGCGATCAAAAAAGTGACTCTGCTCCTCCTCGTATCCTTCATCAATCTTGTTGGTTCCGTTTGATTTTTCTTGTCGCTCTGGTGGCGTGGGGGAGGGGGCCCCGATACTCCGCTTTTCTGTCATAGTTATAGTCAGGGCCAGTGTATCTAGCGGTGATGAACATAGGATAAGTCTCGTGATTACATTTGATCTGGTTTCAAATGTAGTAGATAGTACCTTTTTTCGTAGAGACCCTAGGTTTATGGAACCTATAGGAAGTAGAGCTTAGAAAGGATAGTGCCTTTTTTCCTACAGATCACGCTGTGTTTTGCTTGTGTACTTTGGGCGTCAAGGGATAGCTCAGGTATTTTTCACACAGTTAGTCATACGAAGAACCATGGCGCCAATGGGTACCAGGTTTGAGGTGGAGAAGTTCACGGAACTGAAAACCTTGGGTTATGGCAGACAAGGGTGAAAGATTTGTTGGCACAACAGGGATGCTTGAAGGCATTATAGAAAGTCATGTCAGCTAAAATGGAGTTATATGTGATGGATGATAATTCGCAGAAGATGATTTGGGAGCATCGGTCGGACTGGACAGTCAGACGGATCGATGCAAGTTGGTCGGTACAGAAGACAGTGTTTGGATTGGAGACGACGACATAAGAGCGTGATGCTGATGGTGACCGACTTCTGGGTGTGGAAACACGTGGCACATGCCCGAGGCTTGTGCGGCTTCGACAAGATTATGGCGCTGGATTGATTCAAGGTGGTGTATACACGGAGCTTGAAGTCGACGAGGCGCAAAGGGTGGACTAATCATCTATCATGGAATCATGTTGAAGGTGGAGATGGAGTGGAAGACCTCACTCTATGCTGATTGAGGTGCTACAACGTAAGTCGACAGAGAGTCGAAGCCTATTTAGTGGGAAAAAGGAGTGACACATAATTCGGACTGCAACCCAATGGTCTGATGGAAACGTGAAACTTGTCATCGGTCAGTGATGATTGATGGTACTCTGTAGTGGGGGTTGAGTGGTGTGGGTTCGCGACCCTTGAGACTCGCCCCGGACAACGGAGGCTCGACGAGATAATAGCGGCGAGGCGTGCGGTATGCATGGGACATGGAGACGGGCCAAGGCTCCGGTGGTCATACATGTGGTGAGACAACTACGAATTTGACTCGGGATGACTACAAGCAATGGTGAAATTCTTTCAAGTATCAAACAGATGGTCAAGGAAGAGCGGTGATGTTGAGTTCAGGTAACTCTTATGTGAAACACCCAATATGTGAGTTGTTCACTTTCACGCAGGTCGGTGATCAGTGTGTGATGGCGTTGAACAGATACTCTGGTAGTTGGGAGCACAAACTAGACTAAAGAGAAACTCAATTTTGCTCGAGGCGTTGACCGTGGTCAAGAAAAGGAGGGACTACAAGTTGCGTGTGGAGTACATGGAGTCTTTGAAGTAGCAGCGGTACTCATGGGATAATCTCAAGTCCAATGTACATGGAAATTTGATGCATGGACAAGTTCAAGGTGGTGGAGAATATTCTCAAAGGTGGAGTTTGTTAAAGTTGTGTCGAATATTGTGTACAAGATAGGTTACAGTTGGACTCTGAGTAGTATTGTGTTTACATGGTATGGAGTCGTGTCCTAGTAGGACACTTGTATCCTAGGCCTCTCATATATAGTGGCGTACACACACGATGTAACCTATGCCAACATAAGAGCACAGGCGCGCAAGGGGGAGCCGGCGGCGTGTGTCAGCGCTCGGGTGGCCGGTGTGCAGTATTTTGAAGGTGTCACAGGGAGGAGCACCCGTAGTCAGGCTCCGAGATGTAGCCATATTGGTGAATCTTGTTAACAAATCTCGGTGTCATGCTCATGTAATTGCTTGACCCTCAGATGATCGACTAGGCACCTCGGATTTATACTGACAGATCTCGTCACTTAAATATAGGTCCATTGCTGCCTTTTTTCATCGACTTTTTTTTCCTTCTGCCCCCACCGCCGTGTCTACCACCCTACAAATCTATCACCTATATATGCCTACATGGCCATCACCACCTCCATGTCGATAGAGACACATCATTTTGTTTTTCGAAATTGACGACCCGTGGTAAGAGGCCCCTTCACCTAGCTCATCGACCATTGATGTGGTAAGTTGTGAACTAAACCATTAAACTTTGTAGAAGAGCCACTGCCCATTGGCGATCTATGATCACTAACTAATATAACACGCCATGGGAGTCGTCCATGTATTTCGCATTGCATTTGGTGAGTATTTTGCAATTCAATGTTTGTTGTTGTTTTGCAACTAGGATATTAATTAGATGAATAATTTTTGCACTCATGGCCAAATAGCTATGCAAACATAGCAACAGAACATTCGAAGATTCCTCTTGTGTCTAAGGCTATACATGGAAAGAAACGCAAGCAAGTCTTGTTTCGAACTGGCCTTGTATGCAGTGGAAACCCTACATGGTTTTCTTTCCATTTCCATGTCTTCCCTCTCTCTCCCAACAAATATATATATAAAGCAAATCACATCACTTTCAATTCGTAGATCTACAGGAATCAAAATTACCCCGCCGGCGGCCACCTCCACCCGGAACGACGTCCCCGTCCAGGTATAATTACACATCAATCGCTAGTATTGCCTATGATCCTAGCTAGAACGTAGACTGTTCTTGGCATTCTCGCTGCATGTTCTGAAGCTCACATATGCATTCTGTTTGTCTGCTTGGTTTACAGAAAGAGAGCAATGTCATCGTCGTCGACTCGTTGGCCATGAAGTTGGGCGGCGCTCCGTCGTGGCTGGGGCCGCTGCTCGGCACGGGGTTCTTCCAGCGCTGTGCTGCGCACCCCAGACTGGCCAAGAATGAGTGCAACCACTACAGCCTTAGTTGCGCCGGCGAGGAGAACACCGTCTGCTGCCCCATCACTAGTAGAAAAAGGATCAAACGTGAAGCACATTAGTGCCGGTTTGAATTTGAGCCGGCACTAATGTATACATTAGTGCCGGTTCCAACAGCTAGCCGGGCCGCTTTCATTAGTACCGGTTCGTGGCGAACCTTTAGCACCGGTTCGTGCCACGAACCGGTACTAATGAGAGTGGTGGCAGGATGTTGTCAGCCTGGGGCCCCTCCAGCACCTTTAGTACCGGTTCGTGGCATGAACCGGTACTAAAGGTCGTCCTACATAAACCCTTCGTCCACCCGAGCTCGCTCTGTTCTTCCCCTTTCCCCTCTCCTCTCTCTTCTTTCCCTCTTCCTCTCGAGCTCATCACACATTTTGTCCAAAATTTGTCAAGATTTGAAGGCCCTCATCCATTCAAATGATCACAAAGGTTAGCAACTTTGTCCTTTCATCTCTCATTGCTAGATTAGCTCTTGCAATGCTTTATATAGTGATTAATTTGTGAGTTTAGTAATTTGGGAGGAAATATATATATGTTCTAGTATTTGATTTATATGCAATTTGAGGTCAAAAATAACACTTAGTTTGCACATGTAGGTGTGTTTTACTTAGTGCCTTCTAAATCTCCGTCGTAACCACCGTCGATCGCCTGCACCGTCCGTCATGGCACCACCTTGTGGTGAGCCTCTTGTTCATGAAATTTTATATAAAAATTGATGTTTGTGTGATTTGGATATATAGTTACTCGTATAATTATCTTACCCGTCGTTGTTTGTTATACATAGTGCCATGGTTTTGATATCCGTCCCGTCGGCCCTCGTCCTTGTTATGATTGTTATGATTCGGATGTGGTATATTCTCTTTTAAAACTATTTGTTGCATTTCATGTTTATGACAAATTATGCCCATCAAGTTGACATAGATATTTTTATCTAGGAGGTATGGGAACCGGAAATTCCAACCGACCCTATTGTCGAGAGGTTAAATTTAGTTGAAAGAGAAAACGAGTACTTGAAAGAAAAATTAAAAAGAATTGAGGGGGAGAAGATGGAATTGGAGTTGCTTGTTGCCGATGTAGTCGATGATCACAAGATCAAGATGGAGAAAATGCGCTTGAAGATTAGAAAGATTAGAAAATATGCCATCGATAGTGAGGCTTGGTATCATTATGCTGTTGGATCAATTGTTACCTTAGTTGCGATCTTGATCGCATTTGTTGTTGCATTTAAATGCTTTAGCTAGAGAGTTATTTGTTTCTTGCATTTAAGTGTTGTATGAACTTGTATTAATTTGGTCTATTCGGTGTTGTGTAATGAAGATGAGCCGGCAATGGATGTACGATGACCGATGCTCTCCCCAGTTCGTTGAGGGCGTGCATACTTTTCTTCTTGCGGCTGAGGCAAACAAGCGGGCGGATGGTTTTATGCCTTGTCCATGTGCTGGTTGTAAGAATGGTCGCAATTACTCTACGTCAAGAACCATTCACGTCCACCTGTTTGAGTCCGGTTTCATGCCCCACTATAATGTTTGGACCAAGCACGGAGAAAGAGGGCTTATGATGGAAGACAATGAAGAAGAAGAGGACGACGACAACTATCCTGGCCATGAGTTCCCTGAATACGATGATACAACAATGGGGGAAGAAGCTGAGCCGGTAATGCGGGAAGAAGCTGAGCCGGCAATGCGGGAGAAGCTGAAGAAGAGGCATCAGATGAGCCCGTTGATGATCTAGGTCGGGCCATTGCCGATGCAAAGAGAAACTGCGCAAGTGATTTGGAGAAGAAGAAGTTGCAGCGCATGTTAGAGGATCACAAAAATTGTTGTACCAATTGCGTGGGTGACAAGAAAAAGCTGGGCACCACACCGGAATTGCTGCAATGGAAGGCAGAGAATGGTGTATCGACAAGGGATTTGGAAAGTTGCTGGTAATGATAAAGGATATGCTTCCAAAGGACAACGAATTGCCCGAGAATACGTACGAAGCAAAGAAGGCTGTCTGCCCTCTAGGGTTAGAGGTGCAGAAGATACATGCATGCCCTAATGATCGCATCCTCTACCGTGTTGAGTACGAGGATTTGAACTGCGTGCCGGTATGTGGTGCATTGCGCTATAAGATCAGCCGCGATGACCCTGGTAATGTCGAGCGGCGCCCGGAAGAAGATTCCTGCCAAGGTGATGTGGTATTCTCCTATAATACCACGGTAGAAACGTTTGTTCCAAAACAAAGAGCATGCCAAGGCGATGCTATGGCACAGAGAAGACCGAAAGAAAGACGGAAAGTTGAGAGAACCAGCTGACGGGTCTCGGTGGAGAAAAATCGAAAGAAAGTACGGGAAGGAGTTTGCAGATGAAGCAAGGAGCGTATGGTTTGGTCTAAGCGCAGATGGCATTAATCCTTTTGGGGAGCAGAGCAGCAACCATAGCACCTGGCCTGTGACTCTATGTTTGTATAACCTTCCTCCTTGGTTGTGCATGAAGCGGAAGTTCATTATGATGCCAGTGCTCATCCAAGGCCCTAAGCAACCCGGCAACAACATTGATGTGTAGCTAAGGCCATTAGTTGAAGAACTCTTACAACTGTGGAAGGGAACAGGTGTACGTGCGTGGGATGAGCACATGGGGGAAGAATTTGACCTAAAGGCGTTGCTGTTCGTGACCATCAATGATTGTCCTGCTCTCAGTAACCTTTCAGGACAGACAAACAAGGGATACCGCGGATGCACGCACTGTTCGGATGATACCGACAGTATATATTTGAATATTTGTAAGAAGAATGTGTACCTGGGACATCATCGATTTCTTCCGAGCAGGCATCCCGTAAGAAAGAAAGGAAAGCATTTCAAAGGTGAGGCGGATCATCGGACGAAGCCTCGCCACCGTACTGGTGCTGATGTACATGATATGGTCAAGGATTTGAAGGTGATATTTGGAAAGGGTCCTGGCGGACAACCTGTTCCGAAGGACGCTGACGGACGCGCACCCATGTGGAAGAAGAAATCTATATTTTGGGACCTGCCATATTGGAAAGACCTAGAGGTCCGCTCCGCAATCGACGTGATGCACGTGACGAAGAATCTTTGCGTGACCCTGCTTGGCTTCTTGGGCGTGTATGGGAAGACAAAAGATACACACGAGGCACGGAGGACCAGCAACGTATGCACGGAGAAGACGGCATACATCAGGTCATGCAAGCTATGCTCTTACCAAAGAAGAGAATGAAATCTTCTTTGAATGCCTGCTCGATATTAAGGTACCGTCGGCTTCGTCGAATATAAAGGGAATAATAAACATGGCAGAGAAAAGTTCCAGAACCTAAAGTCTCATGACTGCCACGTGATTATGATGCAACTGGCCGGTTGCATTGAGGGGCTTCTACGGAAAGCGTTCGATTAGCCATTGTGAAGCTATGTGCATTTCTCAATGCAATCTCTCGAAGGTAATCGATCCAGAAATCATACCAAGGTTACTGAGAATGATTTGGGGCAATGTCTTGTCGATTTGAGTTCAACATCATGACGCACGCCCTAGTTCACCTATCTTGAAGAGATTAACGTTTTGGGTCCTGTATTTCTACACAATATGTTCCCCTTTGAGAGGTTCATGGGAGTCTTAAAGAAATATGTTCATAACCGTGCTAGGCCAGAAGGAAGCATCTCCAAGGGCCATCAAAATGAGGAGGTCGTTGAGTTTTGTATTGACTTTATTCCTGACCTTAAGCCGATTGGTGTTCCTGAATCGCGGCATAAGGGCAGACTGGATGGAAAAGGCACGCTAGGAGGGGAACAAATAATATGTATGGACGGACATTCTCTCACTGAAGCACACTACATAGTTCTACAGAATTCCGCCTTGGTGGCTCCGTATATGGATGAACACAAGAATTTGCTACGCTCCAAACACCCGGAGCGGTCTGATGACTGGATTACACGTGAACAAACTAGGAGTTTCGCCAGCTGGTTGCAGAACCGCATTACCATGCATGACACCTCTATTGAAGATGACCTGTACTTGTTGTCCTAGTTACCATCTTCGAATATAATGACTTTCAAAGGGTACGAGATAAATGATAATACATTTTACACGATCGCCCAAGATAAGAAGAGCACCAACCAAAACAGTGGTGTCCGCTTTGATGCAGAAACCAAGACGGGAAAGGAAACATATTATGGTTATATACAGGACATATGGGAACTTGACTATCGGCGTGGTTTAAAGGTCCCTTTGTTTCGTGCAAATGGGTCAATATGACACGAGGCGGGTAACGGAAGACCCGCAATACAGAATGACAATAGTGGATCTCAACAATCTTGCGTATGCGAGGCAGAACCATTCGTCCTAGCCAATGATGTGGCACAGGTTTTCTATGTGAAGGACATGTGTACCAAGCCAAGAAAAATAAAAGATAAGGAAGCAAATGCATCGTACGATGAGCCAAAGCGGCACATAGTTCTTTCTGGGAAGAGAAACATCGTGGGAGTGGATGACAAGACAGACAAGTCAGAAGATTATGAAAAGTTTGATGAAATTGCTCCATTCACAGTGAATATTGACCCGAGCATCCCGTTAAATGATGAAGATTTTCCATGGTTACGGCGCAAAGGGACACACGCTAAGAAAAAGTTTCACACCCAAAGATCTGGGATGTGATCGGCTTCACTATCATCACTTTCTTCTGTGTTTCACACCTAGAGGGGAATCTCTGTAATAGTTAGGGTAGTTATGTGTTTTGGCATTTGAAACGCGAAGAAATTTTATGTGCAAACAAATTCTTTCATACGACTAAAGCAAAAATATTCACAAAGAAACTCTAAATACACAAAAATAAATAAAGCAAAAAAATAAAAAAAGCCCGCCTACTAGGCCAGAGCGGCCTGCATACGACTAGAAACCCAACCTGTTGTTGGGCGAGGATGCAGGCCCGCAAACAAAGTGGGCCTGTGGCAGCAAAGAACACGAGGCCCAGTGAGGCCTGCTTTGGAGAGGAGCTCGAGAGAGCGACCGCACGGGGTTTATAAACCAGGTCGGTCGCCCCTCGGCTAGCGAGGTGGGACTAAACTTGCCGCACCGCACTGCGCCAATACTTCTTTAGTACCGGTCGTGGCACAAACCGGTACTAAAGGGGCCTTTAGTACCGGTTGGTGCCACCACCGGTACTAAAGGGGGTCGCTTCCCGCCGCTTGGGCTGGCCAAAACAGACCTTTAGTACCGGTTGGTGGCTCCAACCGGTACTAAAGGTGCCTTCTATATATACAACACTTCGAAAAATTTCATTCTCCCTCTGTTTCTTCCTCTGTTTCCCCATTGAAGCACCGCCCGCCCCGATCGACGGCCGTCGCCGCCCGTCCCGTCGCCGCCTCGTCCCCATCGCCGCTCCGTCCCGTCGCTGCCCTCGTCTCCTTCGCCGCCCCGCCCATCGCCATCGCCGCCCCGTCCCGTCGCCGCCCCGGGCCCGTCCCCGTCGCACCGTCCCCGTGTCGCCGTCCCCGCGTCACGCCCCGGCCAGTCGATGCCCCCGGCCGTCGCCTCGCCATCGTCGTCGCCCCGCTGTGAGCTCTTCCCCTCTAACCCCTCTCCCTCGCCCCCAGCGGCCACCATGGGCGCCGCCCCTCCCCGAGCCCATACACACACACAAGCATGATGAACACACACACACACACACACATATATATGTATGAATGCATGTATATATTAGTATATACGTATTTTGTATGTTTAATTAGTTTAGATTTTTAGATTATTATTTTTTCACTAGTATATATGTATGAATGCATGTTAGATGGATATAATTAGTGTTTAATTAGTATGGAATTTCTTTATATAATGTTGTTTTTCTGTTTTTTAATGGATGTATAGAAGTTGTTTTTCTGTTTTTAGTGTTAGATGCTTAATTAGTATGAAATAGCATTTAGAATTTTGACATATGCAATGATAGCATAATTAGTGTTATATAGAAATGTTATAAATTTTAGTTATCAAAATCTAATCATTAAAAAATGTTACTTTTCTTGGGCATATAGCTAGTATTTGTTCTCGACGATGCCCGGCCCGCATCCTCGCCGTCGACACATCGGCGACGACGTCCGGCTGACCCATGTCCGGGACTGGGCTCCGCCGGGCTGGCACTGGGAGGTGCTGCCTGGAGGGGCGCCACTTGATGAGGAACCCGCCCGGGTCCCGTCGTAGACCTTGATCTCGTTTGGTGGCGTTCGTGTGGGCCAGTTTCGGTGCGGAGGGAGCCGGCCCCGCCGGAGGTGGTACGTCGCCGTGTCAGGGAGGAGGACGAGCACGCCCATCGCTACATGGTTGCGTTAGAGGGTGGCAGATTCTCCAATACTGGCAGTTTCTTCAGGATCTCACTTCAGCTATGATCCCGTGAGGGTTCCTTCTCTTTGGGTGTCCACAGCCCGCGCCGCAGAACATGAGTGTCCTAGATTCTTCTGTAGTATTCGATGTTTATTAGCTACCTAGCCAGTGATGTATTCGAGATTATATCTATTATTCGAGACGATGTATTCGAGATTATATCTATTATTCGAGACGCTGTTTTCGAGATTATATCTATTATTCGAGACGATGTATTCGAGATTATATCTATTATTCGAGACGATGTAATTTGAATACTAAATTGTTTTATATTTCTTTTGGATTAGTTAAATAAAAGCTATGGCGGACAATACCGCTAGAGAGGGAGAACAGGCCATGTTCGATATGATACGCCATCCTAACGGGCGGATGATGATCGAGAATGAAGAAGATTATGACGGCTCGAATTTCTAAACAACACCGGATAGGGTGATATGATATTCGATCATGACGACCGAATTGATGAAGTCATGAACTATGTTTATGATGATGACGAAGAAAATGTTGATCTTGAAACAACAAAGACCGGCGAGGTATATATATTTATATAAGCAGGCATCTGGTGATCATCACATGTTTTAAATGACTTGAAGATATATTAACGAATCGATCTTTGTTCTTTCAGCCATCCGGATCGAGCAAATCTTCAGGCAAAAAGACGAAACGAGGCCCGAACAAAAAGTTGAAGGAGGGCGCAAAGTACAATATCGAGGCAATCAGACCTAATGGCCAACCATTAGCGCCAAGGAAGATTGCGGACAAGTTCGTTCGTCAGTGCGGAGTTGTTGTGAAGGACCAACTCCCGATCTCCCTTCAAGAATGGAGAGAGCCAAAGACAAAAGACAAAGACAAAAGGGCGTTGCTCCACGTCCGGATGTTACTTTTGTCGACAAAAGACAAAAATAACTGCTTTGGGATACTCTCATGGAACATTTCACCCTACCAGATCATTTCACGAAGCGAGATGTGTAGAAAGTCAAGGACGCTGCTCTTAGGAAGATGGCGGTTGCATTCAAGAACCACAAGAATCGTGAATGGGACAAGTACGTCAAGGGAGGAAGGAAGACTCGAAGATTCGAGGGAACACTAGAGAACCAACGTGCTCATTGGGACGATTTCGTGAAATTCAAGGATTCGGAATTAGCTAAGGAACGGTCGAGAATAAACAAGAAGAATGCCGAAAAAAGGATAAGTTCCATAAGCTGGGGCCAGGTGGCTATGCGGTGGCAATGCCTAAGTGGGATAAGTCCGAGAAAGAGATGGAGCATGCAGGTGTCACTCCGGTTACTAAGAGCTGGCCCCAGTGCGGGACTTGGTTCTATGCGCATGGGGGAGTTGGACCAAGACATGCAATGTTTCGACGAGGGCAAGTCTGAAGGGAGCCGACAATGCGATACTTGTTGCAATAGAAGAGGCATGAACGGGGTGTTCCAGCCCAACAGAGAGAATGACGAGCTTATGCGTGCCACAGGAAAACCTGAACACCGGGAAGAACACGAGGCAAGTGCGCTATTCCGTGGTATGAGGGGTTTTCAGACTGGAACAACGACTACAGAACCCGTGCGAGAAAGAAGATTGCGGAGGAGAAGAAGAGGAAGATGGAGGAGGAGCAGAGGAAGCGGGACTATGAATGCCTTCAAGGACTAGAAGCAAGTCAAGCGGAATTGGCAGTCAAATTCCTGCGGAAGCGAGCAGATCGACTCACTTAGCCAGCAAAGGGGGTCTCAACAGCTGCAGCAGCTAGCGGATGATCCAGCATTGGATAGCACTGCCCCATCCATGCCGAGAAGCAGCGTGGGTTCCGCCCTGGACGACGCAATGCTGGATAGATGCCCCGTGGATGACATCACGGATAACACTAACTGCGAGCTACACGTCAAAATGAAGAACATATCCATGAAGGTGGCGGACGTCGTTGCTTTTACAAATCCCCCCAAGGCAACCTTCCATTGCAACCCGATTCCAGCGGGCTATGCTCGTGTCTTGGTTGATGAGGTGGTGGACCCATATTCGGACCTAGAGCTTGACATTCACGGAGGTGGCAGCGAGAACTTTCTCGGAGAGGCCAAACATCGTGTCATCCTATGGAAAAAAGGATTGCATCATCTTTCGAAGGCCACCGACACCGCATCAGCCGACTCCTCGTCGAAGTCCGCCACCGAGTCAGCAGACTCCCGCTCCTGCAAGTCCACCAAGTCCGGCAAAGTGTCAGGCCAGTCCTCCTCCAAGTTAGGCAAAGTGTTAGGCCATTCCTCCTCCTCCAAGTCCGCCACAGCGTCAGACGTCCACTCCTCCTCCAAGTCCGGCACAACCTCAGGCCACTCCTCCTCCAAGTCCGGCAAAGTGTCAGGCCACTCCTCCTCCTCAAAGTCCACCACAGCGTCAGACGTCCACTCCTCCTCCAAGTCCGGCACAACCTCAGGCCACTCCTCCTCCAAGTCCGGCACAGCTTGAGCCACTCCTCCTCGTCCAACTCAGCCCGTCGGCCCGTCTCCGCCGCCTCATCAATCACAGAAGAGACACCCCGCAGCTTTGGTGCGCAGCTGCACGAGTCGAGGTAGTCTGAGGAAGTACAAGTGAGGCAAGCGATATAAATATGGTCCAAGCCTCACGCCTCTTCATGAGAGGCCTTATGGCAGGTCCGAGGAGGAAAACGCAGCCATATCGAAGGCCCAGGTGGAAGCCCATTTTGCACCAAAACCGCAACCGCCGCCAAGGGAGAAAGTGCCCAAGGAAACGATTGACCACTTCATTCGTATGGCTCAACCACCAGCTCCCAAGCCTGTTGATACAGACTATGAGCACCACATCAGGAAGTTAAATCGAGCACGTCTACGTAAGGAGGCGAGCTCGGGATCGAGCAAACAACAAGCAGCTGTCGAAAAATGCGGGAAAACCATTCCCCAGCTGGGAGAACAGGCGCAATCGATCCCTCGCTTGTTGTGACAACAACACGTGATGACGATCTGTGGCAATATTATTGTGGGCAAACAGTTTACGTTCGAGGTGGGCAATGTGGTAATAACCAAGGACCATATAATGCAGGCTGAAGTTCTCAACATCACTGTTGGACAACTCCTCGAGATCGAGCCCATGCCCGTGCTTACAGAGGATAAAATAAAGCGGAAATATGTCCGGGCCAACCTTTGGTCAAGCGGACAAGGTCAAGAACCTCCCAACGAGAATGTATGAATTGCATCAATGGTACATGAACATTACCAAGATTTCAATCGATTGTCCCTCATGGTGAATGTCAAGGAGGAGCATTACTTCCATGAGAAAGCTCATCCGTTGAGTATTACGAACTGTTTTGAGTTATACAATCAAGACGCACTCGACAAATCTATAAATCGATTGCTGTTATGCATGGCGATTTCTTTCTATAATTTAAGTCTCAAGCTAGCTGTAGTGATCCTTTTGATCAATCATTACATGTAATTATCCTCACTATATTCTTTTACGTGGTATTATGCAGGATGAAGATGTATGAAATGAGAAAAGGTGGACGCTTTGGCATTGGGTTCATTGACCCAAACACCGTTAGTGAATACACATGGAAAATAAATCCACATCATCAAAAGGCCGTGAGGACAACATGCTAGAGTTCTTGAAGCGCCTCAAATACAATGAAGATATACTACTTCCTTACAACTTCCAAAGTGAGTCACACTTGTCTTGTACTACAAATTCTCTGTTTTGCCTACTAGCTAGCTACATGTTTTTGCTTACATATGCCCGCTGAATTAAGACATGCAAGCGTGTGTGCATGCAGATTTCACTAGATCTTGTGTATCATTAAAGTTGGCCTTGAACAGTTGAAATATTGGACTCACTACTCAAAGCAAATAACGACTATAACATCTTGTTTGGGATAGTCAACAGGTAATTTCAATCATTATTAACTATATATCTCGGCCTATTTAGTTCGTCATTTCATGATATGAACTATTTAATAACCCCTTTATTCATTTTCTTTGTCGGCGGGCAGGGCTTGGGCAAGTTTCATCAGCGTCACGGAAGGCGAATGGAAAAAAAAGCTTAACTGGTTTCGACCCAAGGTAAGTAATTAAGTAGTACTAGCTAGCTAGCTAGCTGCCATCTCTTTAATTATCATGCTTGATTAATTATTATCTGATCAAATTCCATTCTCGTAAAGGCCTGCAGCGGTAGCGCAGGACTGATCTGTGTGCATTCTGCGTTTGCGAGAACATTCGCATGATGGCGTCCGAAAGGAGCAGATCTCAAAGACAGGAATGGGTACGCTTGTCAGAACACTATTCACAACTTTTACACGATTATCGATATCTAGTCACACAACTAATACACATGCATATTGATCTCCTTCTTAACAGTTCACAGAGGTGCGGGACAAGCTCCTAGAAACGGAGCGCGTAGAAGCACTTCAAGAGGAAATAGCGGGATTTTTGCTCGACCAAGTCATAAATCCGAAGGAGAATACTATTACCCGCTACCGCCCCCATAAAAACCACTTCCAATTGTCATCGTGCTCCGAAGGCAACAATTAGGCTAATGCCACTGGCTCCGAAGGCAACATGCATATGTAGGAGAAATTGTATATAGCTATACATGTGTGTATGTGTGAATTAATTAATATGGTGGTTTGTGAGACATTGATGATATATATATGCATGATTGGTTCTACTAGAAATTCTATTTATATATATATATATATATATATATATATATATATATATATATATATGCATAACGTGTACAATGTGTAGTATCGTAAAATAACAGCAAAAGAAAATGAATTAAAACGGAAACCCAAAATTAAATGAAAAAGACATCATAAAACTAAAAACCCCCCAAACCTTATAGTACTGGTTGGTGTTACCAACCGGTACTAAAAACTCCTGCCCCGAGCTGCCTCGTGCCACGTGGTTGGCCTTTAGCACCGGTTCATGCTGAACCGGTACTAAAAGGGGGGGCTTTAGTGACCACACTTTAGTGCGGTTGTGGACCCGGCACTAAAGGCGATTCTGAACCGGTGCTATTGCCGGTTTTGCACTAGTGCATGTGCCTCTCACTAGTAGAAAAACACCTATTAATCCCGGTTCGTAAGGGCCTTTAGTCGGTTCATCAACCGGGACTAATGGGTCGTTACAAATACCTCCACCCATTAGTCCTGATTCAAACACGAACCGGGACAGATGTGCCTCCACGTGGCGGTCCGCCGAGCCCGATCGAGGTGCCTTTGGTCCCGGTTGGTGGCACCAACCGGGACCAAAAGTCCATGTTTTTTTTAAGAAAAGTGGCTGCTTTAGGGGTTTTGGGGGTTATTTTTAGGTTGTTATTAGCTAGCTAATAGAGAGAAGTGTCCTCTCTTATATCTTCGTCCTTGGTTTATCAACGTTGCTGCTATGTTCATTTCACCGCTGATATAACATGCTTATGCATGCTCGCATCATATATAATAACAAGTCCTACTAATCATGCATGCATCATCATACAACTTCTACTCGTTCTTAATTATAAGTCATACGATCATCATCCTCATAGTCATTGAACCCAACCCTACATAATTGTTCTTAGCACATGATCATCAGTATCAGGTAGGACCTAATTAAACACCCTTAAGGTAAAATAGCTTAAAACAATATAGACCCTGACTCTCCATTATGAAGAATGGAGATCATCCTGTCTTCAATTCTTGCGCTTCGCTTCCTTTTGCTTCCAAGAAGCTCCTTACGACTGTCCATACATTTTTCCATTCTTTGATTGTCATGTCTCCACTTCTTTTAGAAATCCGGTATGGACAGTTGAGATTCGTAGGATGACCTGGATATATGTTCAAAACATGAAGGCTGCCATTCTCATACATCAAATGAGGCACACAATCCTCTAGGATTCTCTGTTGAAAAACATAGTAATAACCGTAGTTAGCAATGATGTACTAGTTTTAGAAGTATGCAAAAGATGCACGGATGTCGTAATAGTAAAAAATCTTACCAGGGTATCTCCATGGTAGTTACCGTAGTTCAACAAGTGCACTAGTGGCGTATTGACCATAATGTTGAGGAGTTCGATTGTAGACATTGTAATTCTCAAGATCCCTACAAAATGCGATCAGATGATTTTTCTCCTTATAAGTTAATTCGGAGCCATCGGTGTAGTGGATTTTGTCTACCATCTTCCGCACATTCTTTGAACAATCAAAATAAGCTGTCAATGGAAATAAGCTGTCAACTATTTTGAAATAAACAATATAAATTACTTAATAACTATGTTAAGCTCACATGGGGAAGAATTGGAGGTGTATCCACAAGGACCAAATCGAAGGTGTCTCTTTCTTGATTGTAGGATCACCAAGATCCATGGTGACAAGCATACCCTCATCAAGACCATACATCTTGCAAAGTGCTTCCCAATTTTTGCAACCAAAATGGGTTACACTCTCAGCATTGTACAGCTTTACTTGAAAATCCACACCGTGATGGGTACTTAGGATAATTTTTTTGGTTTCAAAACTTTTATGGTCTTCAAAACCCATCCTCTCCAAGACATAGCGTCTTGCAAAGCATGGGATAAGCTAGTCAAATTGGAAAAGATGAAAAATATTGTCATGATTAAAATAGTTGAAGTCATGATTAATTACGAAAAAAAACTATTGTCGTCGTTGTGTATCGTATGAACATCGAAGCTCTCGTCGAGCTTAATGCTGAAGCGCCGATCTTCATCCAGCTCAATGAACCTGTCGCAGATACCTCGGTCGTCGTGGCACCAGTCACACTCCCCCGGGCGGTTTTCGTCGTCCGAGTACGACATTTCCGGCCTATATTCATAATTCAGATGAAGGAGAACTTATCCAATATGAGCATTCAATAAGCAAAACCAAATCATAAAATAAGCAAAACCAAATCATAAAATAAAGTAGTATTCAAATTAGCATGCATTCAATAATTATAAGCAAAAGTACATCATCTCTTGGTGTTCGTACATCGTCGAATATTATCACTAATATAGCATCACTAATACAACTAGAACCGTGGCGCCCGACGGGTATCGACGCAGGCGGTGGACACCAAAGATAAGGAACCATCACAGGATCATAGCTCCAGTGAGATCCCCGAAGAACCTGCCAGGTATTGTCGAACCTGCCCTCCAATGCAACCATGTAGCGACGGACGTGCTCGTCCTCCTCGCTGACACGGTGACGTACCACCTCCGCGGTGTCCGGAAGCCTCGGCACCGTCACTGGCCCACGCGACCGCCACCAAACAAGGATAGGGTCAACAACGGGCTGCCTCCTCACCAACCTACTTCTCCCGGAAGGTAGCACCTCCCAATACCAGCCCGGCGGAGCCCAGTCCCGAACATGGCCCTCATCAAGCAAGCCTCCACCGCCGAGTCGACGACGACGAGGATGCGGGATAGGCATCACCGACGTCGATGCGGGAACTACTTCTATATATAGTTAAATAAAGTAATTTTATTAATTAAATCAACTATGTAGTTCAACTACTATACTAAGCATTTACTATAAATAAATAAAGTAGTACTTACTATAAATAAATAAAGTAGCACTTATTATAAATAAATAAAGTAGCACTTACTACAAACTACTTCTATATATAGTTAAATAAAGTAGTTTTATTAATTAAATCAACTATCTAGTTCAACTATACTAAGCACTTATTACTATAAATAAATAAAGTAGTACTTACTAAAAACAAAGTAGCACTTACTAAAGTAGCACTTACTATAGTGGTTCTAACTAATTATATTACCAAAAAAATCTAAATAAAATAGTAATTATATTTTTCTAACTAGCTAGTTCAATTATAGTACTTACTAACACAATCTATATATCACCAAACAGTTTATTAACAAATTAATTACACCTAAAAATCTATTAACAGAAAAAAATCTAACACAATATGAACAAATTAATTACACCAAAAAAATCTATTAACAGAAAAAAATCTAACACAATATGAACAAATTAATTACACCAAAAAAATCTATTAACAGAAAAAAAATCTAACACAATATGAACAAATTAATCCAGATCTAGCTAGTTCATCTAACATTTGACATTAATATCTATATTTTTTTATCTAATTTATCTAACAGAAACCGGATCGGAAAATAGACGGGGCCGGCGCCGACGACGGGCCGGGGGCGAACGGGGCGGCGACGTACGGGGCGGAGGCGCGAGACGGCGATGACGGGGACGTCGACGACGGGACGGGGTGTCGACGGGGGCGGCGACGGGGACGCGGGCCACGATGGGGACAGCGACGGCTTCGGGGCGGGGCGGCGACGGCGCGCGGCGTCGGGAGATCGAGGAGGAAGGAGAGATCGAAGTGGGGATGCGGTTCTGAAATTTTCGTTATATAGCAAAGCCTTTAGTCCCGGTTGGCGGGACCAACCGGGACTAATGCCCCACTTTAGTCCCGGTTGGCGGCACCAACCGGGACCAAAGGCCTCTTTTCAGCAGCCCAAAGGGCGGGAAGCAGAGGGCTTTGGTCTCGATTGGTGCCACCAACCGGGACTAAAGGGTGGGCATTGGTCCCAGTTGGGGCCACGAATCGGGACCAATGACCGTGTCTTTGGCAGTGCGGCCACGAAAGTTTAATCCCACCTCGCTAGCTGAGAGGGGCGCGATGGTTTATAAGCCCTTGCCGCTCCCCTATCGAGCTCCTCTCCACTGCAGGCTTACGGGCCTACTAACTACTGCTTTGCCTGATGGTCCTAATGGGCCACCTGCGAGCCTGAATCCTGGCCCATGGTGGGTTTCTAGTCGTATCCAGGCCGTGGGTGCTCAGTAGGAGGCATTTTTTTTCTTTACTTATTTATTTTATTATGCAGCTGTTTTTTTAGTCCCACCTCGCCAAGCGAGAGGCACTTGCAGAGACGATGAAGAAGAGGCTCAATGCTTACGTTGGTTCGCTTCAAGCCTTGAGGAATAGGGTAGACTGCACGGAGCTATGTGCAGTGCAGTTTACACTATTCCGAAAGGCTTGAAGCGAATTAACTAGCATTGCGCCTCTTTTTTATTTTTAATGACTTGTTACCACATAGAAATAAAAGAAAAAAAATAAATATAGCAGAAAAGAAAAAAACTATATAAAAAATAGTTGTGATTAACTATACTAAACAATGAGCATAGTTGCTTATTTTTAATGACTTATTACAATTCGGAAATAAATAGAAGAAAAAATAGTTGTGATTAACTTTACTAAAGAAATGAGCATAGATGCTTATTTTTAATGACTTATTACCACACAGAAAGAAATAGAAAAAATAAATATAGCAGAAAAGAAAAAAAACTATATAAAAAACTATTCAGAAATAAATAGAAGAAAAAATAGTTGTGATTAACTTTACTAAAAAAACTATATAAAAAACTACTCAGAAATGAGCATAGATGCGCTTATAGAGAAAATTCAACCTAAATTCATAATAAATTTCTACGAATTTCAGAGAAATTCAATATGAATTTAGGTTAAATTCCCTTTATAAGGGCATCTATTTTCATTTTGAGAGCAGCTCAACATGGCAGAAAGGGAGGGGCTTATAAACCGGTCTGATTCCCTTTCGATTGGCGAGGTGGGACTAAACTCTGGCATAGCGAGGACCAACCCATTAGTCCCGGTTCTTTGGCAAGAACCGGGACTAATGGAAAGCCTTTGGTCCCGGTTCGTCCCATCAACGGGACCAATGGTGGTGGGCGGAGGCGAGGCCATTGGTCCCCATTGGTCCCGGTTCGTCCCCGGGACCAATAGGTCAGACGAACCGGGACCAATGGCCCACGTGGCCCGGCCGGCCCTCGGGGCTCACGAACCGGGTCCAATGCCCCCATTGGTCCCGGTTCTGGATTGAACCGGGACTAATGGGCTGGACCGGTCTGGACCATTGGCCCCTTTTCTACTAGTGTCTCCAGCCACCACGATCACCATGTCCTCCAAGTATTTAACATATACCAGCGCATCACGTGCGTAGCAATGGCAGCGTCGGCGTTGTAGGTTGATGGATATTATTGCAGATACGGCGGTCCTCGAGGTACGGCGAGGTGACCTGGGTGGCGGAGCTGGGCGAGGTGACCCTGGTGGAGCCATACGTGGTCAACCATGAGAGGGTGGTGTACGGTGTACCTCAACCCAAGGTTGAAGGCGCCACAGCATGCCGTCAAGTGCTTCAGGCCCGCCGGCAAATGCCTGGTGTACGACCAGAAACACGTCGAGCCAATCTTCCGTTTCTGCTCCATCTCCTACAAGGTATACGCGCGTACCTCCGCCTCTCTCATGCATGCTTTTCCTAGCATTTATGTACATTCACTAAGCGGGCGACATGTGGATAGATAGGATCGATTGGAAAACTAGGTTAGATTAAACCCGGCCGTGATGCTAGAAAATAGAAATACATATATATAGCTGAGTTGAAATCACCAAAATACTTGTGAACCAGTACGTTGAATCAGTTTACATGATCCGACCGATCGACTTGCGTATTCTTCTGCCAATGAACTGCCTCGCAATATCATATCCTTGGAACCAAACATGTGAAATCTAATCTTTGGAGTATGATATGAATGTTCTTTATTTGGCATTTTTGTTATTAGCTAGCATCAGCTCCATCTACTTGCAAATTATACAAATGCCGCCAGTCTTATAGACATCTGGTTGTTCAGACATGCATCCTATATACATCTACTAGCTAGTTATTCTAAATAATTTACTCATGTAGATTTATGTTTCCCCGTTGATGTCAGCTTCATGCAATGGTGTCTGATCCCAACTTGACATTCATTCTTGATCCAGAATGCAAGTGGGAATACTCAAACTCAGACGAGGAAGAAGACCATGGCGGCGATGCGCTTGGGCCTAGCAACTTTCAGCTGATTGGAGGGACAAGCTACCGCCGCCAGCCTTGGAAGGGCGTCTGTGGGCCCTCTCAACGGGCGCCCTTCTATTGATCATGGTTGTTTTTGTAGGTGGGGTCGGTTACAACCGACGTCAACATGGTTTTACATTCCAATCATTTCAACGACAATAACTTCTTTCATTAGATACATGTTGATCATCTTCCTCTCTTGGTCTAGTGATGCGTGAAGACTGGTATTTTGGTTGGTTTCAAGATGGTGTGCTAGCTGCCTCGAATATACGTCATACATGTTGTAATGCCAGTGTTTGGCACCTATTTACAATATTGTGGATGCTCTATTTCAAGTATCTTGCTTAATTTTTTTATGCTATAATGTAGTGCTTGTATTTTACTTTAAACATAGTTTTTCTCCTAAACTATTGCTTGAGCTCCCCCCTAAAATTTTAGCCTCACTTTACCCACAAACTAGAATTCTTTAGAAGCTGTACCACCACCACCCTGACCCACCCGATCCATTTTCTACGAGTAAACACATTAAAATTTCAACAATTGCAGTAGGAGGTTCTCCTACTGTTCAAGGTTCAAAAAAAATTCAACAGTTGTGTTAAATTCATGTATATGGTGTGGTGTAAAGTCTATGAATGACTTTGTTTGCATAAAGTATGATCATGTATGACTGGTGCAAAAAAATTAATAACATGTTCACCTTTTCTCTTCACATACATCACCAATTGTCACTTTACAAGGAAATACTCGATGTTATAATACATGTATGATTTGTTTTTTATTTTTGTAAAACTTCTACAATTTTTTTGTTATTAGAAACTGGTGGGGGCTAGAGTGCTTTGGGATATGATAATTGATGGGGAAAAGTAAACAAAATGATCACTGGGAGAGGGTGATTTCTTCATTATAATGAAGTGACGATCTATTTATAGTGATTGGTAAACTTATTTCATTATCTGTAGTTTCAGCAAATCACAATTTCTTGTTAGGCTGAGGAAGGGCATCCAAATGGTTTTTTTTTTCTTTCAGTACCAGTTGCTTTTAGTTGGTACCAGTGAGCATTTGTTTGATAAGTTGCATGACTAAAAGCTCGCACGTTCAAACATAGTTTTGTCACTATACTGGATGTAGAAAAAATATATTATGCAACAGGCTACACTTTATGAATTAAGGGCAAATGAGCAATCAAATATCATGTATGAGAAACATGTATATATTGAAGGAAGTTGCCTCCAAATACTCCATTTGTCTTTTATTTGCTACTTGTATTAGCTTTGACTGAATTCAAACTTTATAATGTTTCACCAAGTTTATAGAATACAATATGTACATTTAAAATAATAATCTATATGGTTCTAAAATATAATCAATGATGAATCTGATGGGATCGATTTGGTATTGTATTAAGTTATTTCCAATAAACTTGGTCAAAAATATAAATTTGGCCTTCCGACAAAGCTACTGTGCAAGTAAATAAAAATGAAGGGATTGGCGAGACCACCTCCAAGCCACAATCATCGATGCTCTAGACAATGTGTTTTCAAAACTATCAACTGTGCTTGGAAACTTGCAAAAAAGAATCAACTGTGGACGAGACATGCACATGCTCCCTTCTGAAAAAGAAGAAGATTTTGACACATTCATAAAATAAAATAAAATAAATCTTTAATGCTAATGAATCAAGTTCGCTTTGAAGTTTGGTCGAAACCAGATTCATTCGCCGGCACATGACTCACTCTAATAACTAATCCTTCTATAAACTAATATAAGACGTTTTAGACCACTACTTGAAACCGAAGCCTTATATTAATTTACAGAGGGAGTACAAAATATAGTTTTCGAATTTTTTGAAACTCTTCAACTCGGTATTGAAATTTGCAATAAAGGGAACGTGCAATCCCGAGAGCACAAAATCCACAATCCAATGTTTTGATGAAAAAAAATTGTCTACTATCCTAATCTTCATAGAAAAACAAATTCAGACTATAGCTCGAGAAAAAATACACAAATGCTCGACACTATCCCATATATGTTATCCAATACTATCTTTACGTGTGCTTTCCCTAAATTTATAGTCTGGCTGATACAGAGTGTGTGAACCCAAAGATTCTATATACGTTACCAAAATAATAAGATGTGTCATATCAAGAGAAATAAAAAAGTAAATATTGTTGGAGTCGATGGTTTAGTTTATGAAGAAGACTATGAAAATTTGATGAACCAGACTACGAAAGACATGATGATGTACCCACTAAAGTAGCAAATCTATTGAGGATGTGTGTCCTTACATAACTTCTGGCACGACAAATAACTCTCATGTACCAACGAGAACATCAAAATTACTATTCCCTACTCCATCCATTCCAATGAATAAGGTGGACACGCATTCCAAAATTCAACTTAGGCCATGAATTGGACCAATCAAAAGCAGAGTATATGTGACATAATTGTACCCTTGAATTCGTATTCGAAAGAAGTTTCTCAACAATATAATTTTGAAGTCATAAAAATAAATATTCTTAATATATTTTATGGTTAAAGTTAGATTTGGGATGTGCGGACGTCTTATTCATTGGAATGCAGGTAGTACATGCCGAAAATATACTGCACAATAGATTTGTCCTAAGACAAGCTTTGTGAACTTTGAACAACTATATAAGCAAATATATAAACATTTACACTACGAAATAAATATGATATGAAAAAAAAATTCATGATCAATCTAATGGTATTGATTTGGTATTGTAATTTTATTATTATTTTATAAACATGATCAAAGATTATAGATTTGATTTAATACAAAACTAGCAAGAACGTACCATTAATTAGAAATGTATATGCTACGTAAAAAAAGTTCACGTAATTCAGAAAATGGTTTATAGAATTCGATAAAAATTCTGATGACGTTTTTGAATTTATTTTATATAGTGTTGAAAAATGAAGACAATTGGCGAAGAAATAAATACAGCAAACTGCAGAAAAAGGTGAAGAATTGCAAAAATAAAGAGAAAATCTGTTAATGGAACGTGGAAAGCAGAAAAATCAAAGTAACTAGTATGCACAACACATCGAAACAAAAGAAAAAAAACAATCAAAAGGTTCTAAAAACAATGAAAACCGATGAAACCGTAAAGAAAAACTCAAAAAAGAAAGAAAGAGAAAACAAAAGAAAACCGTAAAGAAAAACAAAGAAAAGAAAGAAAATAAAAGGGTGAAAACGGTAAACATATACTCACTCTTGAGCATGTCTTGGATATATTTGGCTTGGTTGACGGAAGTCCCTCCTCTCAATTGCTTGACTTGAAATCTAAGACATAACTTCAACTCTCCCATCATAGACATAACAAACTCATTGGTCATAAGATTTTGAAACTTAACTTGCAAGCATAGTTAGTAGACCCAAAGATAATGTAATCAACATACATTTGGGGTACGAACAACTCTCCTTTTACCCTCTTCTTAAAGAGTGTGGAATCTATTAACCCGATCTCAAACCTCTTCTTGCGTAGAAACGTCGTAAGGTGATCATACCAAGCACGAGATGCTTTTAAGTCCATAGGGTGTCGTATGAATTTGATAGACATGAGTGGGGTGATCAGGGTTTCTAAAACTGGGAGGTTGCTTGACATAGACCAATTCACTAAGGGAGCCATTAATTAGTAAATGCACTCTTAACATCCATTTGATTTAATTTGAAATCATGATGGGATGCATATACAAGTAAGATACAAATGGACTCAATACGAGCAACAGGGCAAAGGTTTCACCAAAACCCAGACTTTTAGTTTGGATAAACCCTTGTGACACTAAGCTTCCCTTGTTTCTCGTGATTTTTCCATGATCATCTTGCATGTTCTTGAAAACCCATTTAGTCCCAATGACATTGCGATTTCCCTTGGGCCTATCCACAAGAGACCAAACCTTGTTGCGGGTGAAGTTGTTGAGTTCTTCCCGCATAGCATCAACTAATCTAAATTATCTAAAGCTTATTCTAACTTAAGGGGCTCAATACAAGACAAACGAGTGATGTTCACAAAAGTTTGCTAAACGTTTACGAGTAGTCAGGGATGGATTAGGGGGGATCTCGCCCCCCCCCCCCCCCAACAATGTTGTTTCCTCATTTCCATGGATTATATTTATCTAAATACGTGTATTTTGTGGCTCGTTGCACCCCCAATTCCTATGTGTATCGTCTCTTGGAGCCCTCCCGTGCAAAGCCCATGTACAACAGATTATAGACCAAGCCCGAATTTCAGCGAAAGATGAAGTAAAGCCTAGTTTGGGCGAGCTCAAGGATGCATGTACACATAGATCAGGTCATCATATGATATGTGGCTGCTCCCTAAAAAACTTTCATGGCTGCTCGATACCACGATCGGCGCCACAGACTGGTCGCCTGCCGCTTGCCTTCCCCAACTTCTGCAAGGGGGTAGTCTGGGGCAATTTCTCATCCATCGGGCTCCGTCCTGGCAAGTAGTTGCCGCTGAGGTGTTGTAAAATATGTAGCCTGGATGCCACTTCTTGCTTCTTCTTCTCAAGTTCATCTTCACTTGGTTGTGATCGTGGTGGAGTAGATTGAACTTGAACTTGCTCTTGATCTTTTCTTTTAGTTTAATCTTGCCTTAGTATTTCGTCCATCACCACTAGGTTCAGCTTGCCCTTGATCTTGCTTGAAGTTATGCGGGATTTGATTTGTTCTTGGATAGCATGATCTCACATACCATCTTGCACATGTGGTGAAGGTGATGACTTCTCTTGTGAAGAATGCACAAGAGGAGTTCTTACTACTTATTCTACTTGCTCACAATTCATACTAAGATATTCACCAATCCACGTATGATCAAAACATTAAAGGTTTGAGCATACCAGGGTATCTCAGCGGGGAGGAAACTAAAAATTATCCATCGCCAAGGTTGGGTCTTCCCATCTAAATTTTCCCACATCAGTTATTTACATATCACCCTGCAAAATAAGTTTTTACATATCAGATTTGCTTTCAACATTTATAAGATGATAGAGAATATTTTAGGCCAAGAGCTTGGGTTACAACCAAGATTTCCCAGGATTAGGTTTTCCCCTAGACCCCACCAATGTACGAACTTCTGTTATCATGCCATTCTGTCTTACATCACTCGCCACCTTGAGAATCCTGTCGTATTGTACTTTTAAAATTTTCATTATGACCCTTTATTTACTTGTATAGGTGGTAATTTCTACAAAATATAAGACATTATAAATCTCATAGAGCTACTGTATCAAACATGACTACTCAATTAAAAGAAATGGTCCACCAGTCGTAGGGACACATTCAATTCTTACCCAAATTTCATAAAATCATGTAGTGTTGGAATTTGCGGAGACCCTATCATATATTCCCCCTCCCCCTCTGCATTGCAATGCTCATCTGACATCCCATGTTGCCTCATCGAACCAACCAGTACCGCATATCAAACCCATCAGTGTCGACATGAAACAAGGGTTTACGCTTTGTCCGTCGTCATTACATACACTCATCGTTCTTCCTAGCCCAACCACTATTTGCATATGCATTATGCCTTGTCCCTGCCATGCCTCCTATGCACTACCAATCTATCAGTATGTCCATCACAAGGGGCTCATCCCTTGATGAGCTATGTTGTTATCGCGTCCTTTGGTGTCAGTCATCTTATATTGAACAAGTCTATGACTCCGCCCGTGATCTCATCACCTAAACATAGGTCTGTCGCTGCCTCTTTCTCACCGAATCATTACTCTCTGCACCCACCACCGTGTCATGGCCTCCTGACCACTCTACAAATCTATCCCCTATGCCAACATCGCCATCACCACCCTCCATGATGATAGAGACGCATCATTTTTTTTCTCACGTGTTATATATGGAGTAGAAACTGATGACCGGAGGCAAGACTCGTTCACCCTCTGGTCATTGACCATTGATGTGGTAAGTTGTGACCTAAACATTTAAACTTCGTAAAAGAATCGTTACCCATTAGTGGTCTATGATCACTAACTAACACGACACTCGATTCGTCCATGAATTTTGTATTGCATATGGTGAGCATTTGGCAATTCGATTTCTACTATTGTTTTTCAACTAGTATTTGATATTTTATAGATGATCAATTTTTTGCACTCATGGCGGAATAGCTATGCAAACATAGCAGCAGAACATTTGAAGATTCCTATTGGGTCTATACATGGCTATACATGGAAAGAAACGCAAGCAAGTCTTGTTTCGAACTGGCCTTGTACGCACTGGAAACCCTACATGGTTTTCTTTCCATTTCCATGTCTCCCTCCTCCCTCCCAACAAATATATATCCATAAAGAAAATCTCATCACTTTCAATTCGTAGATCTACAGAAATCGAAATTACCCTGCCGGCCGCTACCTCCACCCGGAACGACGCCCCCGTCCAGCCGTCCGGGTACGACAGCGCACAGATACATATCAATCGTAGTATCTTCTGAAGCTTACATCACATATGCATTCTGTTTGTCTGCTTGGTATACAGAAAGAGTGAAATGTCGTCGTCGTCGACGGGCATGAAGTTGGGCGGCGCTCCGTCGTGGCTGCGGCCGCTGCTTGGCGCGAGGTTCTTCCAGCCGTGCGCCGCGCACCCCCAACTGGTCAAGAACGAGTGTAACCACTACTGCCTTAACTGCGCGGGTGAGGAAGACGCCGTCTGCTGCCCCATGTGCCTCTTCGGTCACCGCGACCACCACGTCCTGCAGGTATGTAACATATACAAGCGCATCACGTGCCTAGCAATGGCAGCGGCGGCGTTGTAAGTTGTAACTTGATCTTGCCTCCGTATTATTGCAGATACGGCAGTCCTCCAGGTACAGCGAGGTGATCCGGGTGGCGGAGCTGGAGGAGGTTGCGGACATGTCCCTGGTGCAGCCATACGTGGTTCACCAAGACAAGGTGGTCTACCTCAACCCGAGGCCTCAGGCGCCGCAGCACGCCGTCAAGTGCTCTGGCTCCGGCGGTGCATGCTTGGTGTGCGGCCGGAAACTCGTTGACGCAATCTTCAGTTTCTGCTCCCTCGGCTGCAAGGTGGTATACACGCGTACCTAGCCTCTCTCGTGCACGCTTTCCTAATATTTTTGTACATTCACTAAGCGGGCGTCCGGCATGTCGATAGATAGGACCATTGTAGTGCTAGCTTAGAACGTGATGCTAGAAATACATAGATAGCTGAGTACAAATCACCAAAATGCTTGTCAAATAGTAGGCCAAATATGTTTACATGTTCCGATCGATCGATCGACTTAAGTGGTGCATAATCTTCTGCCAAGGAACTGCCCGCTAATATCTTATCCCAGCGAGCAAAACATGTATGGATCCAAACATGTGAAATCTAATCTTGACATTTTGTTACTAGTATGAGCTCAATCTACTAGTAAAGTATGCAAATGCTGCCAGTCTTAGGCATCAAACTGTTTCAGACATGCATGCATCCGGTATACATCTACTACCTCTGTATAAACTAATATACGAGCGTTTAGATCACTACTTTAGTGATCTAAATGCTCTTATATTTCTTTATGAAGGGAGTACTAGCAAGCTAGTATATATACTTTACTCGTGTAAATTTATGTTTCCCCGTTGATGTAAGCTTGATGTATTGTGTCTAACTCTAATCCCAATTTGACATTCATTCTTATCCGGAATGCCAGTGGGAGGATTCGGACTCGAACCCAAACAAAGAAGAAGATCTGCCAGGGCCTAGTAACTTTGGGCCGATTGGAGGGACCAGCTACCGCCGCCAGCCTCAGAAGGGCGTCTGTTGCCCCCCTGAACGGGCACCCTTCTATTGATCTTGGTTATTTTTCCCAGTTACCACTGAGGTTGACATGGTCTTACCTTTCCATTATTTCAGAAACAACAACGCTTTTCATTGGAGACATGTTGATCTCTCCCTCCGTTGGTCTGGAGATGGGCCAAGACTGGTATTTTGGATGCTTCAAAAATGGTGTGCCTGCCTTGTAGATACATTATACATGTTGTAATGCCAGTGTGTGGCACTTACTTACAATACTGCAGATTCTTGCCATTGTCTTGGTAATCTTTTTTTTGGATGATACAGTGTAGTGCTTGGTATTTTAATTTAGATAAAAAAAAGCTTTTGATTTCTTCTAAGCTATTGCTTCAATTTCCCCCTATTTTTTCAAGGCTCACTTTACCCATAAACTAGAATAGTTTAGCAGCGCGCCCCCTTCCATTTTCTACGAGTTAACACTTCAAAATTAAACAATTATGTTAAATTCATGTATATAGGTTGTGGTGTAAAGTCTACGAATGTATTTGGTTTGTCTAATGTAAAACATATAATTTGGCAACTGCTCGACACCTCAAGGGGTGCGGCTATCTCATTATATATAAGTACCAAAGGATACAATATACAAGGTGTTAGACTGTATAAACAAGTCTACGTATACATATACAGTCTAACACCCTCCCTCAATCTTAACTGTGGCCTGAAGTATAAACTAAGTTAAGATTGCGCCTGCAGCCTACAAACTGTGGTTGTGGAAGAGGCTTTGTGAAGATGTTAGCAAGTTGATCCTTTGATGAGATGAACTTGATGCTAAGTAGCTTCATGCAACATGTTCTCGAGCAAGTGATAGTCAACCTCAATGTGTTTCGTCCGAGCATGAAACACCGGATTAGATGACAAATATGTAGCACCAATGTTATCACACCAAAGTATCGGAGGATGAGCTGAAGAGACTTTCAACTCTCTCAACAAGGACTGAACCCAAATGATCTCATCCATCGCATCAGCCACTGCTTTGTACTCAGCTTCCGTACTGCTGCGAGACACCGTAGCCTGCTTGCGAGCATTCCAAGCAATCAAGTTAGAACCAAGAAACACTGCATACCCCCCGTGGATCGCCGGTCATCAGGACTACCAGCCCAGTCTGCGTCTGAAAAGGCTGAGATCTCATAAGACGGCGCAGGTTGGAGGAGCAAACCATAAGAAGCAGTGAGACAGATATAACGCAGGATACACTTCACAGCTGACCAATGAGATGTCCTGGGTGCATGGAGAAACTGACAGACACGGTTGACTGCATAAGAAACAACCCGTCTGGTGATAGTAAGATACTGCAGACCTCCAACAAGACTGCCGTACTCAGTAGCATCATCAGGCGAGAGAGGGTCTCCATCAAGAGCAAACAACCGATCAGTGGCAGACATCGGAGTACTGGCAGGTTTACACTTCAGCATGCCGGCACGACGCAACAAGTCCAGAGAATACTTCTTCTGAGTAAGAGTTAACCCAGCAGAAGACCGTGAAACCTCCAGTCCAAGGAATAAGTGCAGAGCACCTAGATCCTTGACAGCAAAATCACCACTGAAAGCAGCCACAAGACGATCTGCAGCAGCATCTGAGGAGCTGATGAGTATGATATCGTCAACATAGACCAGTAAATACATCGTAACCTCAGGCCGCTGAAGAAGAAACAACGATGTGTCAGCAGTGGAGGGAATAAACCCAAGCGCTCGCAGAACAGAGACGAGACGTGCATGCCATGCACGGGGAGCCTGCTTGAGCCCATAGAGCGCCTTAACAAGACGACAGAGACGGTGAGGACGTGCAGGATCCACAAACCCTGGCGGCTGACGCATATAAACCTCATCCTCCAGGACTCCATGCAAGAAAGCATTTTGCACATCAAGTTGATGAAGAAACCATCCTCGAGTAACAGCAAGAGATAGCAGCAAATGAATGGTAGTGGGCTTGATAATCGGACTGAATGTGTCTTCATAATCAAGACCATACCTCTGTTTGAAACCCTTAGCAACTAGCTTTGCTTTGTAGCGTTCAATGGAGCCATCAGCATATCTCTTGACTTTAAATACCCATTTAGAATCAATGATGTTGATCCCAGATACTGGAGGAACAAGCTGCCAAGTGTGATTCTTCAGCAACGCCTGAAACTCATGTTCCATCGCGGCACGCCAGTGAGGAATGCTCAGTGCAGCCTGAAAGTGGCGAGGCTCAGCAGTAGGATCCTCAGCAACATGAGCCATGCAAGCGGCGAGCCACGCGTCAGTCCCATCGGTATGGATCTTTGGCTAGAAAACCCCTGTCTGGCTGCGTGTGCAAGGTCGAGGAGCAGCAGCAGGTGGTTGCAACGCCGGGCTCGACGGAAGAGACGACAGAGGCGAGCCCGAGCCACCCGGACTCGCGCCAGAGCCTGCTGGCACCGGAGAGGCAGGCGGTGTTGGGCCCTGCGAGGCCGGCCCATCAGAGCCGTGAGCCGGGCGCAGGCAGGCGCCCCTGGCCAGCGAGGAAGCGGCCGGCCCAGGAGAGGCCACCACCGAGGCAGGCGCGGGGGACGCCCGCGAGGCAGGCGAGGGCGATGCCCGCGAGGCGGCTGCGGGTGCAGCTCCCACGGGTTGATGGGTGCCGCTCGGTATGCATGCCCCATGCATGAGATCGACGTCCGGATCCGGGGCATCCGCCAGTGCTTGTTCCTCAAGGAGATCAAGACGAGCACCACGTCCAATACCTGCAGCATGGTTAGGAAGCAACATAGGAGCATTTGCAACATCCACAAATTGATCAGGCGAAGGTGTAGTAGAAGAAACGTCTGGCAGAGGAGTGATAGAGTTGTTCGGAAGTGCATGAAAGGGGAACACATTCTCATCAAATACAACGTCATGAGAAATGTAGACGCGATTGGTGGGAACGTGTAGGCATTTGTACCCTTTGTGAAGGGAACTATACCCAAGGAAAACACACTTTTCTAATCGAAACTCTAGCTTATGTTTGTTATACGGACGCAAATGAGGCCAACATACACACCCGAAGACTTTGAGAAAGGTGTAGTCTGGGATTTCATTGAGCAAGAGTTCAAGTGGAGTTTTCATATTCAGTAGTCGTGAGGGCAGCCTATTTCTCAAAAAACGGGCAGTGGAGAAAGCATCACTCCAGAACCTAAAAGGAACAGAGGCATGAACTAATAAAGTAATGCCAGTTTCTACAAGATGATGATGCTTACGTTCAGATGTCCCATTCTGCTAATGTGTATGAGGATAAGACACACGATGTGTGATCCCAAGTTTGTTAAAAAAGGAGTTGAGGTTGTGATATTCACCCCCCACCCCCCCTCCCCTCCAGTCGGTTTGAACATGAATAATTTTCTGGCTAAGGAGACGCTCAACATGTGCTTGAAACTGTATAAAAACATCAAACACATCAGACTTTTTCTTAATAAGATAAAGCCAAGTAAACCGACTATAAGCATCAATGAAACTGACATAATAATTGTGGCTAATCGATGACGCTTTGGGCATGACCCCATACATCAGAAAACACAAGCTCAAGAGGATGTTTCACAACACGACTAGACTCTGAAAACGGAAGTTGATGACTCTTGCCCTGCTGATAGGCATCACAAATAGTTTCAGCAGTTTTATTTGACACAACTGGTAGTTCATGGCGATGCAACACATGACGAACTATAGGAGCAGCGGGATGACCAAGGCGCACATGCCAACGTGTAGATGACACATGAACACCGCTGAACGCCTGAGGAGAAAACTGCATAGGAGGTGCGGTTGGCGCATCAAGTGCGTACAAGCCACCGCGAAGACGACTGCTAAGCAGAATGGCCCTCGTGTCCCGATCCTTGATAAAGAAACGAAAAGGGTGAAACTCAGCAAGGACATTATTATCACGAGTAAGTTGTGGAACAGACAACAAACTACGCGAAGCAGTGGGAATATGAAGAACATTAGAAAGATGCAGTTTTCAGGAATTGTGTGCAAGAAGTGATGCCTGACCAACATGGGAGATGTGCATACCTGCTCCATTGGTGGTGTGCACCTGATCATGGCCACGATATGGCTCCTAAGTGGAGAGCTTGCCCACGTCGTTGGTGAGGTGGTTCGCTCCCATATCCATGTACCATGCAGGATCAATAGAGTAAGACGGAGTGCGGCCATGATCATGACTCGTCACCGCGGCGGCGGCCTGCTTGTCGTTCCCTTTGCCATTGTTGACGAGGCCCAGAAATTCTTGCTTGTAGCGATGATGACAGCGAGAGGCAATGTGGTGCTCAATGCCACACAGCTGGCAGGCATGCGGAGCACCGCAAGAAGAACAGCACGCCACCGGCCGGTTACCGCCCATGATGGTCGGAGCATTGCCCCGCGAGGCCGGTTGTGAAGACGGCGCCGGTCTGCCACCTGAAGATGATGACCGCGGGGGTTTGCCACGAGTCGCGGCATTGGCGGAGGCGAAACCGGGGAAGACATGGCGCGCCTTAATGCGTTGTTCACGACCAAGGAGTCGTGCATAGAGCTCACGAGGTGGGAGCAGATCATCACGACCATGGACATTCTCAACGAGATTGTCATAATCATCATCAAACTCCTCATCCTGCAGCGGCTGGCCAACTGAGGCCAACGTGTCGGCGAGACCCCGCATCTTGTTGAAGTAGCCCGTGATGCTGAGGTCACCAAGCTTAGTCTCACCCAGCTCGGTGCGTATAGAGTGAACACGCACCTGAGACTGAGAGGCGAAGTTGGTGTGAAGCGCCGCCCACGCCTCCCGGGACGTAGCGGCGAAGATGACCAGCGACGAGACGCTCGGGGTGAGCGAGGACTGGATAGCGGAGAGGATGGCCTGATCCTGAGCCACCCATGTGTGATATGCCGGGTGATGAGGGGCGGACACGGGATGGATCCGTCAACGTAGCCCTCCAGATAGCGGCTCCGCAGAAGAGGCAGCACCTGGGCACGCCAGGACAAGTAGTTGTCTGGCGCGAGCTTCACCGGCAGCAGATGCGAGAAGTAGAACGGCGCCGGCGCCGTGGCCGGATCAGCATGAGCGCGGCGCGGTGCATCTGAACCATCGACGGGACCGCCCGGGATGCGCAGCGAGCACCGAGTAGGCGGGTAGGATCGAGGAACCAGCCACCAAGGCGCCCGAGGATGCCGCGACGGGAGCCCCATACTGCGAGGCAGCCGCAGCCTCTTGTGGCTGCTGAGATGGCGCCGGGTAGGGTTGGAGCGGCGCCGTGTAGGGGTTCGGCGGGGGCGCCGGGTAGGGTTGGGGCGGCGCCGGGTAGGGGTTCGTCGGCGGTGCACCGTAGGGTGGCGGCGGGGTGCCGTAGGGTTGCTGTGGGGGCGGAGCACCGTAGTGCGGCGCCAGCCAGGACGACGATGGCGGTGGCCCACCATGGACCGGCGTAGAGACGCCACCCGCAGGAAGATCAGCGCCAGAGGGCACCGCAACCCTCGGCGAGGCAGCGCGATCGCCTTGGACACCCGATCCGATTGGGGACCCGGGCGACGGAGGAGCACCGTAGGCCATCGCAAGAGGCCGCGAGGCGAGGAACGCTGACACGGGAGCAAGGGCCGACACCGTGGCGGCGGGAGCGGCGACAGAGGTCGGCGCGACGGCGCGGTGGCGGCGGCGGCGGCGGAAGACATCGTAACCTAATCTGATACCATGTAAAACATATAATTTGGCAACTGCTCGACACCTCAAGAGGGTGCGGTTATCTCATTATATATAAGTACCAAAGGATACAATATACAAGGTGTATATACAAGTCTATGTATAAACAAGTCTACGTATACATATACAGTCTAACAAAATAAGTTCATTTACACCCCGTAAAAAAGGTTCTTTGCAACTTGTGCAAATTAAAAATGAAGTAACATGTTCACTTTTGCTCCTCACATAGACCACAAACTATCATATTTTGTTAAAACATTACAAGAAAACACTCGATGGCATAACTTATATGTTTGATTTGTTTTTTATTTTTGCAAATTTTCTATGCAAATTTGTTGCTCTGGAAAGGGGCTAAAGTGCTTTGAGATATGATAGTTGATGGGGGCAAAGTAAACCAAAATGAGAAAGAAAAAAACTGAGGAGGGAGATGATGGTTTTTTCTTCTTTATTTTGAAGTGATTTATAAACTTATCTCATTATCCATAGTTCGGCAAATCACAGTTTCTAGTGAGGCCGAGCAAAGGCGCCCCAAACGGATATTTTTTCTTCCAGTATAGGTTGCTTTTCGTTGGTACCAGTGATTTTGATATGATTTATTCTATACATTGCATGAATAAAGTTCCCTATGATTCACGCATGCTTTGTTCTCTATAGAAAGAAAATCTGCAACATGCCACACTCTTTTCAAATAAGGGCAAGTGAGCATCAGAAGATCTTGTAAGCGAAAGACTGAGTGTCTGGAGGATGTTGCCTCCAAATACTAGTTTCAAGGAAATGGCAGGACTGCCTCCAAGCTACAACCTTGGATGCTCTAGACAATGTCCTTTCAAAACTATCAACATGTGCTCGGAAGCACGTGATCCCTTATCAATAAATGATTCTGCACACATCCTTTAAATAAAAGAAAACTAATATTTCATGCTATTGAATCAACTAAAGAAATTTGAAGTTTATTGTAAATCTCAATTCATTTTTCGACAGATGACTCGCTCTAATATCTACACATGTTTTTTTTTTACTTTTTGAAACTCTTCAACTTAGTATTGAAATTAGTAATGCACTGACCAGGAAATCCACACCCCAATCATTTGCTTCTTACAATATTATCCTACTATCATAAACTCCATAAAATACAAAGTCGATCTCTATAACTCAAGAACCGAGACACATCAACATTTGCAGCTCTGGCGGCCGGCCGCTTAGCCGCCCTTAGGACCGAGACGCCATCAACATCATCATTGCCGATCTTCGCGCGGTGGCTCTCCGCTTGGCGCCGCTGCTTCGTCCACCACCTCCCGAGCCGGATTAGCCTCTTCGAGACCTGTGCTACCGCCCTTGTTTTCTTTTTTTTCTTACGGGCTTATTGAGCTGTGTCCTCAGCAGAATCCTCTCGTAATTTATTGTGTGCTACCTTTGGATGTGTGTGCGGCATAAACATTTGTGGGTTGTTGTGGCTCTGGTGGTTTATTTTATATATAAGGAGGGGTGAAAGCCTTTTTGGGCATAACTCGAAAAAATAAAAAACACAAATGATGATCACTATACCATGCATGCTATCCCGTATTCTCTTACGCCCAGATTAAATAATCCGGTTAATAAAGAATACGAGAAACTGATAGATAAATATCTTGGTATATTCAACGTGTCGCTTGTCAAATTTGGTGCCACCACGAAAGAGCCCTCCGAAAGCACCAATGGAAGCCTGCTGTTAGAAAATTGAATCCAACCGGACCTCTTGATGGCGGTGGTGCTTTCCAACCTATCCTCGAGCTTCTTCTGCACCATTTCCATCGATGATCCTTTCCGGCACTTCATGCTTCACATCCTCCTACTATGCCCGGCCTCAATCTACGGTTCCTTAAGTCGTGGTGGCGACGGCAAGCCCTTCTCGATATTAGTCGCTCAACCAGAAGATCGAAATGTGGGAGAATATCTAGTGCTCCCAACAATTAGGTGCACATGTCCCCGTGTCTAAAAAGTCAATTTCAAATGTTTCGGAAAAATGGTTTGTTTTGTGAATTTTCACAAGATATGTGTCCATAAGACCATAACCTCTAAAAACATTCAGATCCAAATTTAAAATACACAATGAGAAACAAAAAAGACAGATGTAACACGAATAGTATCACACAAAAAAAAGCTAGAATTGTACTATTCACTTCTGGATTTATCTTTTAGCTTTTTAATGTATATTTTGAGTTTGGATGTGAAACTTTAGCGGTTGTAGACAGATGTCTTATGAACATTCACAAAAAAAATCAGATTTTTTGAAATGTTTTAAATTGACCTTTTAGACATGGGAACACTTAAATGTCAGCATTGGATATTTCCCCATCAAAATGTACTCATCGATCTCTTGAGGATGATGGTGCTATCCCTTCGTCCCGCAACTGCTCTCTCTTGAGCTCACTGTTGCTCAATTACGTGCAATTGCCCCATCACTAATGGTCGAACCGTTTGCTCCATTCTTTCTCCCACGAGCGAGGTGATTCGGGAAAGGGACTCCGCTCCTCCCAGTATCCACCGATGTGTTAGTTGGTTCCCTCCCCTTCCGCTTGTCGCTCTGGTGATAGAAGGGAGGGGACTCTAGTCCTCCGCTTTGGCGTTGTAGTCATGGCCAGGATCTGTGTATGTAGAGGTAGCGCCGTATAGAATAAGTCTTTCCTAACTCTAGCGGCAACCGTGGCTCGGTGGCTACGAAGAGTTTATGGGGGTGTTCTTCTGCCGTTCCTCTGCGCGATGGATCTAGAATTTCCTGATGCTGTCGACAAGACAACAACAACAACAACGATTTATGTTTCCTTTCGGCTTCGACTTTGTTGCTATGAAGAAATGTCTATCATCGTGGTGGAGTTCATGAAGATCATTTTAGGAGCATGGACGCGGATGTCGTCTTTGTTAACGATTCAATTCTATCTCTTACTAGGTCGGATCTACTGGGCGAGTGGTTGTTGAAGGGTAGATCAAAACAATCTCTTCATTTTTTTTGGCATGAACTCCACAACAACGGTAGACTTTGTCTTTTTTTTAGCCAAAAATGTCTTTTCTTTTTCTTTTGAGAGAAATAGCCGCTCAGTTCTTTCTTTCTTTTTAGACAATTCGTAAAGCTTTATTACGTCGTCACCAGTTGAGCCGGGACGAAAGAGAGGTTTCCAGGGTGACCTAACAACACACGGCGGTCGACCCCGAGTTTCAAAGCATGCTTTGCTAAATTGTGAGCCTTCATATTGGAGCTCCTAAATTCATGAACGAAATTACAGGAATTAAAACTGCTAGAGTAGGCTATGATAAGTAGGCACCGAACAAGCATCTGGCCCAGTCGATTGAGCGGAACTGTACGGGCCCAACAAAAACAAGGGGGAGCCCGAGAAACAGAGGCAGGAGAGGGTCGATCCTTCCCATCCCCAAAGGAACCCTAATCTCGATCTCAAATTTCGTCGGCGGCGGAACTCCGTCGCGACTAGCCGGAGCAGAGGGGGAGGAGGCTGAGTCCTTGGACATGGGCATCGCGCTACCGGAGGAGGGGAAGAAGGCGCTATCCCTCGCCTATCGGAGCGGGCTAAATGCCGTCGAAAGGGGGAAGGCCGTATCCCTCGCCGTCCACGGCGGGCTCAGAGCCGAGGTCGCCGTCTACGTCGCCGTCCGGAGCGGGCTCGAGGCCGAGCAAGTGAAGAGGCTCGTCGACAACTCCGTCCAGTGTGGACTTGAGGCCGAGGAGGCGGAGAAGATCCTCCACCTCGCCGTCCGGAGCGGGCTCGACGCCGAGGAGACCCTCTCCGCCGCCATCCGCACTGGCCTGAAGACCGAGGAGGAGATACACGCCTGCCTGCTCCAGCAGCTGCTCGCGTCCTTCGACAAGCGAAACAGGAACGACCCCGAGCTGGACAAGTGGATACGCCCCGTCGACAGGAGCAGAAATGCCCCCAAGTTCCCCTTCTTCCTCTTCAAGATGAAGGCGTCCGCCGAGAAAGCGCAGGTATCATGGTGGATGAAGAAGTACGATATATTCCCTCCCGAGCGGCCCGGGTACACCTGCGCCTTGCGGGTCGCGCACCTGGTGATCGGACCGGATGGATTTCGTCTGGAGCAGGCAGGGGAGGGTGGGCAGCCGGGTGCTATATCCTACCATACCGACACGAGTTACAAGAAGTGGCTACGTCCCAAAGAAGGCATCTTCAAGGAGGGCTCCTCTCCGCCTCTCAGGGAGGTCGCCGTGATCCAGAGGCTGCCCCGCGGCGAGGGGGTTTCCATCATGTCTCATGTGAAGGGTCTTGGTGTCAAGCTTGGTGATATCCTCTTTGTGTTGCACGGCTGGTCTGTAACCGTAGCCCTGAGCTTCACTGAGCGGGAGTTCTATGTATCCTCGAAGTTCAAGGAGGAATCGTTGTACACCAGCACCGATCTTGATTTCATAGACATTACGGTCCCTGTTGAGAATCTGATCAAGAGGCTTTACCAGATGTATAAGCTAGAGGAACAAGATAAAAGGAAAGTGCAGGAGAAACAAGATAATCAGAAGACAGCGAAGCTGATGTGCCAGCAGGAGGAACGGATGCGCCAGCTAGAGGACCAGAAAAAGGAGAAACTGGAAGTCCGGCAGAGGAGAAGGGCTGAGAGAAAGAAATATGATGGCCTGCGTATGGAAATGAAGAATGTGGTTCGACAGATGAAGCAAGGAGCAAGTGCTGAAGGAATACAAGGGCAACTTGAAGAATTTGAGGACACTTGCTATTTCGCCCCAATGCTTTCGCTGGAGAACCTGAACCTGATTCGGTGAAACCATCGGAAGAGAGCTATGCCAAAGTGAGGGGATGTGCAAGGAATCTCTAGAGGTGTAAGCTTATAGTACAGACGTAAGTATGCTATTTTTACTACCCTCTGTCTTCATTTTTGCTCTCTTGTCGATAGGTGATTTGTCTGAAGTTATCTGGATTACAATGAAATCCTGGTAACCTAAAAATGCAGACTATCAGCACTTGGTTTCCTTCTGTATATTATATGGCCTGCCTTGTTCTTCACAAACTAAATTTAGTAAAATATCATATGGTGATCTGCAGATGTGGGATTCTGGATTATACCAAAATCATAGGTCTGAAATGTTCAAGTGTTGTATATTTTTCAGTTTTGTATGATATGGCTGTAACATGTGACTTATAGCTTCACTCCTTATCGGAAGAAAATTTCCAGTTCATGGCATCTGCAGTTACATTATTATTGAATTTTCTACTGTAAATTTCAACGTCCAGGTTTCAGTATGTTGAATCGGGAGATGGGTACCTTCAGACAGCAGCCTCCTCTCTGTCTTGTTTCGTGCGTGAGTGTGTGTCTCAGATATGGCGGCTCACACGGGACAAGGGAAGAGGGGCTCCTCTTCTAGGTCAGCACCTCTCATGGGCTTGGGCCCCAAGAGACAGATCTTGATGGGCTAGGGCCCATACCGGTTCAACACTCCCCCTCAAGATGGATAGTAGATATCTATCATCCCCATCTTGTCACACGCCAAGTTTCAGTCCTTTGTTCCCAGTCCCTTTGTCAAGCAATCTGCAAACTGCTGCCCAGAGCTGACATGAATAAGGCTGATGATCCCAGCATCAAGTTTCTCTTTAATGAAGAAGCGATCAATTTCCACATGCTTCGTCTTATCATGTTGAACTGGGTTATTAGCAATGGCTATAGCTGACTGATTGTCACACCACACCCTTAAGGGTCCCTTCCTCAAAAGTTTCAACTCGCATAGTAGGTGCTTCACCCAGAGCATATCACACAACCCTTGAGATAATGCTCTATATTCAGCTTCTGCTGTTGATCTAGACACAACAGTCTGTTTCTTGCTTCTCCATGACACCAAATTTCCTCCCACAAACACACAGTAGCCTGAAGTTGATCGTCTATCATCTTGACAGCTAGCCCAATCAGAGTCACTATAGCCATCCACCTCAAGATGTCCACTCTTCGCAAACCACAACCCCTTACCCGAGTCCCTTCAAGTATCTCAGGATTCTGTGAACAATATTAAGATGCCCACTCCTTGGTTCATGCATGTATCTGCTCACCACCTCCACGGCATACGTAATGTCAGGCCTGGTATGACACAAGTACAATAACCTCCCAACCAGCTTCTGATAATCTTCCTTATTCACTTGCTCACCTGATTGTGCTGTTACTTGATGACTTTGTTCGATCGGAGTAGGGGCTGCACGACATCCCATCATGCCCATGTCACTCAAAAGATCCAAGGTGTATTTTCGTTGGCACAAAGATATTCCCTTCTCTGTCCGAGCCACTTCTATGCCAAGGAAGTACTTTAGATTTCCCAAGTCTTTTACCTCAAACTCCTTGCTCAGACACCCCTTCACTCTCTTTATTTCCTTCTCATCATCTCCGGTGATGATGATATCATCAACATACACTGCAACAATGGTGATCTTCTTATCAATGTGTCTATAGAACACCGTGTGATCACCATTACATTGGCCATACCCCATATTCCAAACAGCTCGTCTGAACCTATCAAACCATGCCCTCGGCGATTGCTTCAGACCATAAAACGATTTCTTCAGCCTGCATACCTTCCCCGTAGTCTGTTCTGTGCCAAAACCAGGCGGTATCTCAATGTATACCTCTTCTTTCAAGTCACCATGTAAGAAGGCATTCTTGACATCTAACTGGTGCAATTTCCACCCAAAGTTTGCAGCACACGAGACCAATACCCGTACTGTGTTTATATTTGCAACTGGAGCAGATGTCTCATCACATTCAATTCCATAAGTTTGACTATATCCTCTGGCGACCAATCTAGCCTTATACCGTTCCACCTTGCCCTCAGGATTCTGCTTCATAGTAAAAATCCACTTACAACTCACTGCTTTCTTTCCTGCCGGCAATGTGGTTAGCACCCATGTCTTGTTTTTTTTCAATGCTTCTAACTTCTCTATCATCGATTCACGCCACTTCTGATCTTACTTTGCAGCCTTCCAATCCTTAGGGATAGACACAATTTGCAGAGAGGAAACAAACGCCTTATATGAAGGTGACAAGGCCTTGTAAGACACAAAATTGCCAATATCAAGGTCATCACAAGCATCATCCTTTGGCAGAGCCTTCCTTGCTACCTCACCCTTCCTTGCCGCTTCACGTGTAGGTTTTCGCAACGCAATGGGCAGCTCCACTGTGTCAGATGAGCTTGCCTCACTGCCTTGCTGCTCCCCCTGCACTCTTGCCTCACTGCCTTGCTGCTCCCCCTGCACTCTTGCCTCCCTGCCTTGCTGCTCCCCCTGCACTTGTGGTTGCTGTCGAGAGTACACCACGGTATTCGTCTGCCATCGATCCCGAACAGGAACCTGGAGAGCACCAATCTTAAGTGTGTCGACAGTTGGCTCGACATGAGCCTGCACATCATCATCAGTGATGGTACTAACCGGAATGGTACCCACTATTGGTTGAACCTGAGCCTGCACATCATTATCAGCGTTAATGTCCACAGAATCCCCGTGAGTATGAGACACATCCTTCTCCCCCTCTTGACCATCATGCACAGGGTGTAGGTGGTCAAGCTCTGCAAACAGCAGACTGAGATCAGTCGGCTCACCATAGAATGGCTCAGACTCCCTGAACGTAACATCCATACTTATAAACCTGCGTTTTTCAGAGGGACACCAACATTTATACCCCTGCTGACTAGACGAGTATCCCAGAAAGACACACTTCACTGCCCGAGGATCAAGCTTGCCAACAGATGGTCGGTGATCACGAACAAAGCAGGTACTGCCAAACAACTTTGGCGGAACAACAAACTTATTATCTCCAACGAGCAACTCAGACGGAGATTTCATGCCAAGTATCCTGGAAGGTGTCCGGTTGATCAAGTATGTGGCTGTCATAACTGCATCATCCCACAAGAACTTAGGCACATTCATGGTAAACATCAACGACCGAGCAACCTCAAGAACATGATGATTCCTTCGTTCGGCCACTCCATTCTGAGGGGGGGTGTCCGGACATGAAATTTGATGAAGAATCCCATGGTCAGCCATGAAAGCCCCAAAAATGTTGTTCACATACTCCGTTCCATTGTCCGTCCTGAGCACCTTGACCTGTACCTGAAACTGGTTCTTTACAAGAGCATGGAAGTTACGAAAACAGCTAAACACCTCATCCTTGTGACGCATCAAGTAAATCCAAGTCATGCGAGAATAGCAGTCAATAAAGGTAGCAAAATACTTCTTCCCATTCATTGACACCACTGGGCTAGTCCATACATCCGAATGAATAAGCATAAAAGGAGATATGCTCCTGAGCCCCTTACTCACATATGAGGCCCGTGTGTGTTTTGCATATTCACAAGCATCACATGTCAGCTTGCCTTTGCCTATTCCACACATAACATCCGGAAATATTCTACTCATCTTATCAAAAGATACATGCCCCATCCTACAGTGATGGATCATCGCCTGCTTCTCCTTATCCTCCATGGTCGCAGCACACACCAAGTCCGGCTGCACCTCCTGGTCCATGTACAAGAGCCCCTACGCTGGTGCCGCCCCAACCGTCTGCCTCGTCATGACCTGAATCAAGCAACCGAACTTGTCAAGGATCACACGACAGTCCATTTGATCAATGAGTGCACTGAAAGAGACCAAATTGACAGGAAAGGCTGGCACATGTAAAACTGACGATAGGAAAATGGTTGGAGTACACTTTACTGTACCAACCCCTATGACTGGTTGTTTTGTGCCATCAGCCGTTTGTATACTGCCCGTGTGAGAGGGAGGATGCTTAGTGTAAGACTCGAACACACAGGAGTTACTAGCAACATGCTTAGATGCTCCAGAGTCAAGAACCCACTCTGGAGCACTCTCATTAGTAGCAGGAGATGCTCTTTCCGGATTACCTTCATCAGTGGAGGCCCAGTGAGCAAAGTCTCCATAGACAACATCATCTACATCTTTGCCTTTGGACGTCCCAGTGTCTCCTGCAACGGCCATGTGAGCCCTCTGACCCCCTGAGTGTCCTGAGTAGCCACCTCTACCTCTAGAAGCCTGGCCCCATGAGGTCTCTGAGTATCCACCTCTGCCTCTAGCACTTCTACCTCTGCCTGTTCCCCCTCTGTTATATCCCCTGCCTCTGCCACGAGTTGGACATTCTCTCTTCCAGTGACCTAACTCCCCACAGATATGACATTTGGTGGGATCTCCCCACTCCATGCACTCAGTGACTGCAAATGTCGAAGCTGTCACAACCTTCACGTCTGCATGCTCAAGGGATAGGCGCACCTCCTCTTGAGTCATCGCTGCAATAGCCTCGGGAATGGTAGGCAGACTAGGTTGGTGCAACAGGGAAGCCTTCCTGCCATCAAAGCAACCTTTGAGGCCAGCCAAAAATTTCAGCACACGCCTGCGTGCCATCCACTTATGCCCTGACTCGATTGAAGCCGCGTCATAGAGTTCCAGGGGATCACAGTTATCCTGGTCAGCCCACAGAGCCTGCAGTTCTGCCACGTATGTCATCACTGACATGCCATCATCTTGGCGCAGCAACCTAATCTTGTCCTCAATCTGAGCAATGAGCATGACATTGCCCTTGCCAGAGTATTGAGTGGACAGAATCTTCCATATCTCAGCAGGTGAGGATAGCCCCTCCACAGAGCGTCCAATGGAGGGCACCACAGAGTTCAACAACCACATCATAAGTACAGAGTGGATGACCTTCCACCTCTTGCCCTCTGCACTACTCTTGTCCCCTGGTTCTACAACGGTGCCCAACAAATATCCATTAAGCTCCTTCTGCTCCACAGCCCACAAAGCTCTCCTGGACCAGCTCAAATAATTTGTTGCCCCCTCTAGCTTCATGTCCAGGGGCGACATTTCAAGCTTTTGAGCCACTTCACAACGAGGAACGATGGCCCCAGAGTTGGACTCCGGGAGGATCTTAGCGAGCTTCTCCAAAGCCTCGGCAAGACCAATTGGTTCAGCCATCGTTTGACAGGATAAGCAGCAACAGCAAAACTCAGCCTCAGAGAGTCTTCTTTCCCAAGCAGCAGCAGCAGCACCACGACCACAACACCAAGCTCACAACAGCAAGTCCACAGAGGAAAAAAAATCTCTGTAAAGCACACAAGCGGTCCAGCCCAGGCTCTTCCTGTTCAAGAACGAGCAGTCCAGCAGGCTGCACTTCTTTCTTCCACTGCTGCAGCACCAAGAACCAGCCGACAAGCACCAAAGAGCTCAAAGAAGCTTCCAGGAACAACACAAGACAGCAGCAGCTGCTGCATTTCCTCTTCTGTTCAGCAGCACCAACAACAGCAGCTCCCCGCCGCAGCCCACATAGCCCAAATCCGCCGCTGCCTTCTTCCTCCTCCTCTTCTTGTCGTAGCCGCCTGCACAGCCTGCAGCAGCCCTCCTCGGCCGCCCCCTTTGCAGCTAGCCACCCCAGGGATGCGAAGCAGGACAAGAGGAAGCAGCGCCTTCCCGGCCGCGTCGCAGCTCCTCGAGCCCAGCCGCGCCACAGACGCACCACGGCAGACCCGCCTCGCCCACGCACGCAGCCTCCTTTCTCGCCTGACCCTGCTGGGCCCCACCGCCGTCTCTCCGGCGAGGGACTACGCCGCCACCGTCGTCGCCTGGCTCGATACCATGTTGAATCGGGAGATGGGTACCTTTAGACAGCAGCCTCCTCTCTGTCTTGTTTCGTGCGTGAGTGTGTGTCTCAGATATGGCGGCTCACACGGGACAAGGGAAGAGGGGCTCCTCTTCTAGGTCCGCACCTCTCATGGGCTTGGGCCCAAGAGACAGATCTTGATGGGCTAGGGCCCATACCGGTTCAACACAGTATGTGATCCCATTGCGTTTGATGTTGTTTGTAGCGGTCTGCTTAATCCTGGTGGTGGTGGAGCCGGGACAGGTAAGGGAACAGAGGAACCATTGCCTCGTCAGCATGAGGAATGACCATGAAGGTGCAACCGTATTTCTTTTGTTATTCTAGCTATGTTGTTGGATTTAATGCTTAATTCTCGTAGAAGGATTACCTGTATCTAACTCCTAACCAAGGAAAGCCCCGGAAAAAAACAGTATGGGAGAGGATACAGGGTCGACTCATTCAGGGAGCTCCCTCCTTAATTAAGAAAAATTAACAATATAATTTGAAAAAACTTCGATGGTTAATTAATAAGAGCCATTTTGGTCAAAAAAGTGAAGAGGAAATAAGTAGAACCAATATTTTGCAACCTTGGGTTTCAGTTCGTTTTTTACCTTCCATGTTTTTCTGTAACACACCTTTTGGTTATTACTGATACTCATGTCTACTTTGTGTTTTAGTGATGAACCATTTTCATGTTTGTGTAAACATTGTTCCAAGTTTCCAACCCCATATATCATTGCACAAATTACAATATGTATTGGATATTCATTTCGTGCCCCTGTTATCAGTTTTTTTAATGATTGAGATTGTTTTATTACACGTATATCGGTACAATGACGTGCCTTGGTTCATGATTTATCCATTTGTTAATTTATACTTATGCACACCCAATGACTACTTCACCAATCTATATTGTTGATTTATACTTGGGCAGGCTATTTTCTTGTGTACTTCTGCTATTATAGTACACCAACCTATGTTGTTCCACATTTCAGACCACTTCTATATATGTACAGTACTGAGTTTACTTTACAGTTCTTGCTTTCTTAATTATTCCTTGCAGATTGTACCTCCTGTTATTTATTGGTAGGTCATCATTCCCACTAACCTTAATGTTTATTTTCTTGTTCTCCTAGAAGTCCAAATGTGGTACCCCCCCCCCCTCCCCCAAAATGGAGCAACATGTCATCTTCGACCTATGTTTGTGACCTCGTCGCTTACATTTTACTTCAACATATGAAGCATGGAGCAAGCGCTGAAGGAAAAAGGTGCGGCTTGAAAAATATGACCAACTCTATTGGGTGAAACCATTTGAAGAGGAGCTATGCGAAAGTTGGTGATGTGCAAGGATTCTCTTGAGTATATGAAGCTTATATAATGTAAGTTTTTTGTTGTTTTTGCTAGCCCCTCTCTTCTTTTTTGCTCAATTATTGGTAAACTTGGCATGGGCACGGCTTGAACCTGAAGCCTAATACTCAGGCCGGGCTCGAGCTCTAGTTTTGGCCCAAACCCAAATCTCAAAATTCTGAAATGAAGCCCGAGTTATCTTATAGGATTTTTACATAGACATGGCTATACTATTGTATTAATATACCCTTAAAATGGTTAAAATAATGACACTGTCAGAAAAATGCATTGTTTAATTGTTTTGGGCCGGGCCGGGTTGGGCTCAAGTATTTTGTCTTGGGCTTTTTAAAACTTGACCCGAGGAATGTTCATGTCTACTTGTTGGTATGTACCTTCATTATAGCTCACTTGGTAGCTTGAGAAACAAAAAAAACACAAATCCGTCCGCCCCTTGCTATTCATGCATGTTCTCTTCCTACATGTTAGAATCTGATTGATAAAAAAATGCAAACCCGATAGATAAACATCTTGATGTATTCTCATCGCACCAGGGACGATCTAGGCGTGCGCCGCAGGGACGTAGTGGGGAGGCTTAGCATCACTAGGTTGGATGGTTGGCTGGCGAGTTGATAGGTGCGGTGGGGGCTGTAGCTGGTGGGATTTGGTGGGGGCTCTGGTGAGGTTGGTGGAGCGCTGGAATCCTTGACACTAGTAGAAAACAGGGCTATCGTTTAGGCCTGGCCAGCCCATTAGTCCCGGTTCTTCAAGAACCGGGACCCATGGAGGCTATTAGACCCGGTTCATGAGCCAGGGGGCCGGCCGGGGCCTCGTGGACATTGGTCCCGGTTCGTGTGGAACCATTTGTCCCGGTTCAAGCCACGAACCGGGACCAATGGTCCTCGCTCCTGGCCCACAACCATTGGTCTCAGTTCGTGGCTTGAACCGGGATGAGGATGGAGTTTTGTCCCGGTTCATGCCACGAACCGGACAAATAACTTGCCTATATATACCCACCACGGCGGGCAGAGCACTCGAGTGCTCTGCTTTTGTCAAGCCGGCGAGGGAAGGGCATTTGGGTGCTCTAGTTCACCTCCTATGCACATGAGGTGTTCGATGAAATGCCCGAGCCACACTAGTTAAGCTTTCTCCTCTTGAAACTCGACCTCCGAGCTCCGTTTTCAACGAGATTTGTCTAGATTTAGCGGTTCGTCACGCCCCGTCCCCGCCGCGTCTTCACCGCCGTCGATCGCCCGCGCCGATCTCGTCGTCGGCACCACCGTGGTGAGCCTCTTCTTCTTATCTTCTTTCTGAAAGAAAAAAATTCTGACTTCAGATAGATACTTGTCTAATTTTCTTACTTTTATTATTCCTTGTTATTATATAGTGCGATGGTTTTGGTATCCGCCCCCGTCGGCCCTCGTCATGTCTATGATTCAGATGTGGTATATATATTATCTTTTCATAACTATTTGGTTCATTTATTGTTTATGACAATTATGCCGACAAATGTTACATAGACTTTATTTATCTAGCAGGTTGTTGAACCGGAAATTCCAACCGACCCTATTGTCGAGAGGTTAAATTTAGTTGAAAAAGAAAACAATTACTTGAAGGAAAAAATAAGAAAAATTGAGAAGGAGAAGATGATATTGGAGTTTCATGTTGCGGATGTCGTCGATAATCACAAGATCAAGATGGATGCAATGCGGTTGAAGATTAAAATGATTAGAAAATACGCCATTCATACCGAGGCTTGGTATCATTATGCAGTTGGATCAGTTGTTACCTTGGTTGTGATTATGATCGCATTTGTTGTTGCATTGAAATGTTTTACATAATTTCAATGTATGGTTCAATTAGATGCTCTGGAGAGCTATATGTTGTTCAATGAGAACTATGTATGTACTTTGGTTTTAATGCTCTGGAGAACTATGTATGTACTTTGATTTCAGAGTTCATTTCAAATGCTTTTGAACTTCATGGTCTTATAGCTCAAAATAATCAGTAAATGCATGAAAAATAACAAATGTAGTCAGAAAGGGTTGTAAATTGATGATGTGTCTTTGAATGGTGCATTTTGAACACAGAAAAACAATGGAGTTCAAATAAGTTCAAAAAAATGAAATTCCTTTGTAACAGACGAGTTTCCGTATGAAACCCTGATACTTCGAAAGAGATTGTCCGTTTTGTACACGAAGTGCATCCAGTTTTTGCCGTAACCCTCTCTACTTTCTCGCACATGCTATGTGGATGAAATGATGATAGCATGCCAACTTGGAACCTTTTCAGAGTTCATTTCAAATGCTTTTCAATTTCATGGTCTTATAGCTCAAAATAATCATTAAATGCATGAAAAATAACAAATGAAGTCAGAAAGGGTTGTAAATTGATGATGTGGCTTTGAATGGTGCATTTTGAACACACTAAAACAATGGAGTTCAAATAAGTTCAAAAAAAATGAAATCCCTTTGTAACAGACGAGTTTCCGTATGAAACCCTGATACTTTGAAAGAGATTGTCCGTTTTCTACACGAAGTGTATCCATTTTTTGCCGTAACCCTCTTTACTTTCTCGCACATGCTATGTGGGTGAAATGATGATACCATGCCAACTTGGAACCTTTTCAGAGTTCATTTCAAATAATTTTCAATTTCATGGTCTTATAGCTTAAAATAATCAGTAAATGCACGAAAAATAACAAATGAAGTCAGAAAGGGTTGTAAATTGATGATGTGGCTTTGAATGGTGCATTTTGAACACAGAAAAACAAGGGAGTTCAAATAAGTTCAAAAAAATGAAATCCCTTTGTAACACACGAGTTTCCGTATGAAACGCTGATACTTCGAAAGAGATTGTCTGTTTTGTACACGAAGTGCATCCAGTTTTTGCCGTAAGCCTTTGTACTTTCTTGCACATGCTATGTGGTGAAATGATGATACCATGCCAACTTGGAACCTTTTCAGAGTTTATTTCAAATGCTGTTCAATTTTATGGTCTTATAGCTCAAAATAATCAGTAAATGCATGAAAAATAACAAATAAAGTCAGAAACAAAATAAAATAAAATAAATAAGTAATTCAAAACAAAATAATATAAACTTTAATAAAATAGATAAGTAGAAAAAAAACTTTAATAACATAAATAAAATTTATGAAACTAAAATTATCAAAGTATTTTCTGTTCAAAACATTATAAGCAGCCTCTAGTATTATTGAAACTAAAATTATATAAAATTGATGCAACTAAAATTATCAAAGTATTTTCTGTTCAAAATCATTAAATGCAAGAAGAATTTTCATAAATAACTTTTTTTGTTAGAAACTTTAATAGCAAAAAGAATTCTCATAAAATAAAATTAATAAGTAATTATAAAAAAATAAAATAAAATAAATAAGTATTTTGTTGTAAGTAGAAACAAAACAAAATAAATAAAGCAAAAAATAAAACAAAAAAAACTGGGAAAAAATAAAAAAATTGCCACCAACTGGGCCACCACGGCGTGAATACGATTAGAAACCCATCAATGGGCCAGGATTTAGGCCCGCAGAAGGCCCAGAAGGCCCATCAGGCATAGCAGTAATAATTAGGCCCGTAAGCGTGGAATGGAGAGGAGCTCGAGAGGGGTGCGGCAGTGAGGCTTATAAACCACTGCGCGCCCCTCTCAACTAGCGAGGTGGGACTAAAGTTTGGCCGCGACGCATGCAGCATAGGGGTATTTGGTCCCGGTTGGTGGCACCAACCGGGACCAAAGGCCTTCGCTTCCGCCTTTGGGCTGCTGAAAAGAGGCCTTTGGTCCCAGTTGGTGGCACCAACCGGGACTAATGCACCCTTTAGTCCCGGTTCATGGCACCAACCGGGACTAAAGGCCTCGCTATATACGTTCACACTTAGCAATTTTTCACTCGCATCTCGCAGTTGCCGCCCCCGACGACGCCGACGACATCGACGCCGCAAGGCTGCCCCGATGCCCCCGCCGTCGTCGCCGTCGCCGTCGCCAGCGCCCTCGCCGTTGCCACGCCCTCGCCGTCGCCCGCTCCCTGCCTCGGCGCGCGCCGCCCGACAGGCGCCGCCCGGCCGCGCCGTCGCCCCCTACCCGCCCGTCGTCGCCGTCGCTCACGCCGTCGCCGTCGCCGTCCTCCTCACTTGGTCTGGCTAGCGCAACATTTTTTTCATATATATATATATGCTTATTTTTTTTCATATGTATATGCTTGTTTTTTCATATATATGATGATATATATGCTTGTTATCATAATTATTTTTGTTCATATATATTATGATGATTTTTTTATAGAATATGATGTTTTTTTCATAGATGATCACATATATATATATATGATGTATGCATGGATGTGGATGAAATATATGATATTTTTTTGTCCATAGAACATGATGTTTTTTTATTCATAGTTTTTTTTGTTCATGAGAGAGGCGGGGACGTCGAGGGATCATAGATGTAATTTTTTTCAGAATTTTCTATCGTGCATAGACTAATTTTAGACCACGGGATAGGAAAAAAGAAAATAAGAAGAGGAAGAAAGAAGAAGAGGAGAAATAAATAAGAAGAGGAAAAAAGAAGAAAAAGAAGAGGAGAAGAAGAAAGGAATAGAGGAGAAAGAAGAAGAAATTCTTCTTTCTCCTCTATTCCTTTCTTCTTCTCCTTTTTTTCTTCTTTTTTTTCTTCGATTGCTTCTCTTCTATTCCTTTCTTTTTCGCCTCTTTTTTATTTCTTCTTTTGTCTTCTTATTTTTTATCGGGTATGTCGTTGTCGATATACCCCCTCCCGATAACTTCAACACGAGGGGGGGGGGTGTCGATATACCCCATCCCCTATAACATTATTTTCCCATGTATGTATGTCGCGTCATTGTCGATATAACCCCCTCTCGGATAACTTCGACATGAGGGGCGGTCGATATATATTCGCCCTCTCGACCGTGATAACTTATACCACGGGAGCACCCCCCTCGGCCCTCTCGCTCGACCAAAACTCTCGAGGACACCCAAATCATAGAAAAAAACGATGTTGGTTTCCTACCCCCTCCCGCCGCGCCCCTACCAGACAAACTCTCTCAAGGCCACCCAAATTTACCAAGTTTTAAAAGAGCGTTGTCGTCGAGGCCACCCCAAACCCTTGAAGCGTTGTCGAGGCCACCCCAAACCCCTGAAGCGTTGCCGAGGCCACCCCAAACCCTAGAGAAGCAGCGTCGAGGCCACTAATATGATTCCTTATTGTGATTATATTAGCTAGCTAGTTCTATGTTTGCCACTAATATATCCAGCTGTCATGTTTGAATAATAATTGCCATGTTGTAAATATTTGCTGAAACTATGGAGCACCCCCGAGACGAAGAAATGAAGAGATGTTGGGGACATAATCGCAAAAGGAAGTGATGTCGCTATGCGTCAAGCTTACGAACGACACCGATGGTCTGGAAGGACAGGGTAGTGAAGAAGAAGGTTATGAGTATGATGGCTCCGGTGACCCAATGACGGCTCCGGTACAAGAAGAAGTAGACCATCATGACGGCTCCGGTGACCGAACCGAGTCCGGCTAGGTATATATATTAGTTAAGCATGTGCTGACTAGCTAAATGATGCATTCATTGTTTTCGTATGTACACATATTAATTAACTCTGGTCTTTCTTCTTTTCTCTAGCCCTCCGGATCGAGCACAACTTCGGTAAAGAAATGAGGCCCGAAGAAAAAGTTGCGCTCGGATGAAAGGTTTGAGATGACAGCAATCGCGCGCAATGGAAAGCCGATTGAACCCATCCGGACAAGGGATGCATTTCGTGCTCAGTGCGGGGTTCTTGTTAGGGAAAAGATCCCGATCAGTATCCAGCAATGGTTAAAGCCTAAGAAGGAAGACCTGAGGTGTCTTATGTCTCCGATATGCAGAAAGAAGATCTGTGGACATCGCTTAAGGCAAATTTCACCCTACCGCCAGAGGAGGATCCGGAGAAGCCAGTTAAAGAGCAATTGATCAAGTCTCATGCTCTTAAGAAGATGGCAGAACTATTCAGGAGGTGGAAGAATGAGCTGAAAACACAGTTTGTCGACAAAGATTTGACACCAGAATTCACCGGAAAGTATGAGAAGATCAGAGATCACTGGCCCGCATTTGTGGCCCACATGACATCGGAAAAGAGTACGAAGATGTCAGCGATAAACAAGATAAATGCTGCGAAGAAGAAGCATCACCATCGCACGGGGTTAGGTGGCTACCTCAAAGCCCGACCTTTGAGGAACAAGGCTGAGAATGACCTGATTGCTAAAGGGGTCGAACCAGAGACATTGAACTGGCCAAACCGTTGCCCGACTTGGTTCTTCAGGGTTGGCGGAACCTTGGACCCTGAAACAGGGAAGCGCGTTTGGACGGATGGGCAACTGCGAATACCCGTCAAAAAGCTTCAGGAGTATATCGAGAAAGCACAGCAAGGGATGTTCGTCCCAGACAGAGAGAAGGATGAGCTCACAATGGCCCTCGGGAATCCTGAGCACCCTGGACGGACACGAGGCACGCCAGGCTCCGTTCCGTGGAAGGCTGGCTTTCCGGACGCAGGGGGTTACAAAACCCAGGAGAGGAAGAAGAAAGTGGAGCATATCCAACTGCAGGCGCTGCACGAAAGGGTACAAGGGCTAGAGGAACGAGAAGAAGTTCGCAGCAAACGACGTGCCGAATCTTCCCCTGAAGCTACCCCGCCATCTCAGCAGAGAAGCAGTGTGGCTTCCACCGAGCAGACTCAGCAGCTGAAGCATGTCTTCACGGCTCCTGCTAGCTACCCCGTGGATGCTATCACGGAGTCTCAACATTGCCGCCTTAATTATGACGCGATGGATGACATTGAAAGTCAAGGCGGCTGTTGGCTCTGTTATACCTAATGAACCTGACTCAACCTACCACGGCCAGCCGATTCCAGAAGGATATGCTAGGGTGATGGTGGATCAAATAACGGACGAATTTGAGGACCTTCATCTTGAACACCCTACGGGTGAAGGGGAGATTCGGCTGGGTTCTTCTCTGAAGACTCCATGCCTATGGCGGAAGGAGCTCATCAACCTTCCGAACTGGACGCCTCCGCCTCCTCCTCCTCCTCCGGCGAGTCAGGGCAATCCGCCTCCTCCTCCGCCTCCTCCTCCGGCGAGTGCTCAGGGCACTCAGCCTCCTTCTCCGGCGCGTGGCGGCACTCCGCCTCATTCTCCGCCTGAGCCGGCGCGCCTGAGCAGCCAGCGTCTTCCTTCTCCGCCTCGTCAACAAGGGCGGATCAAGAGATCCGCCGCCGCTCCGGCTGCTCCGGCGCGTCATAGTCCTTTGCCTCTGCCTCGTCATAGTCCAAAGTCTCCGGCGAAAGGCAACTATGAGCGCATTCTTACAAAGTCATTTGTGGAAGCGTCGCGGTCGGGAAGTACTATCAGTGGTCAATGACGAGCTGGGAAAAAAGTTGCCCAGCTCGGCGAACAAGCGAACCAATTGTTCCCCCCGCTCCAGGTGTCTAGCGATATCGTCGCTAATGTTCCGGGCGGGATGGTGCCCGGTTATAACAATCTTGAAGATTACCTGCCCGACGATGTACATTATGATTTCTTGGAGGTGGACGAACACAAATACGTGTACGGGAAGCCTCTCGTCAAAGATGAAAGATCTCTACCAATGATGATGTTCAGATTCCATGATTGGTACATCAAAACCTGCAGAGAGTCTGAGGGGAGCAATATTTTGACGCTGATGGTCAGAGAGGAGTATGACCTCGTTGGACTTGAACTGTTGAATGCTCCATTTGAGGAGTTCTTCGCGTTTTTTAATCTAAAGACCCTCGATAAATTAATGATCACTTGCTACTGCCTGTAAGTACAGTACTACTTCTGTCATTAAGTCTTTATATATAGGTTAGCTCTTTCATTGCATGTATTTTTAATTACCCTCACTATATTATGCAGATTGAAGATCGCCGAATTGAAGAAACGACAAATCGGTGATATTGGGTTCATTAACACAAATCTCATAGATGTATATATGGTTAAATCTCAGGCCAAAGAAACCGAGGCCAAGCTGCTAAAATCATTTGTATTAAATCAAAACAAAGCTATAATACTCTTCCCTTACGAATTCAAGTGAGTGTTACTGTCTTCTGCATATTCGGTTTTCCTTATTAGTCGAGGTTATAGTAGTAATGTAATTGATGAGTTATGCATGAGTGCGCAGCTTTCACTATATTCTCCTAGAGATTAAGCTTGAGCAGGGACTAGTAACCGTCTTAGACTCGAGACAAAAAGATCCCAAAGAGTATGCGGACATGACTGAAATTCTAGAGAAGTAAGTTAAATCGATCATTATCACACCATATCGGCAACTTTGTTCATTTCCTGATATCAAGTAATTGTTTTCTTTTTCTGCTGGCAGGGTTTGAAAAAAATTCACCTCAAAAACTTCGGGACTGCAGAAGAAGCTGCAATTTAGACACCCAAAAGTAAGTACTATAGTAGCATGTTCCACGCATCTCCTAGTGATCCAAGCGCTAGTTTCATCAATACCATTTAGCATGCTTGCTAATTATCAGTTTGATTGACCTCTATTTCTTGTAAAGTGGTTGTGGCAGGAACAAGGGAATGATTACTGTGGATACTACATTTGCGAGTCCATCCGCCACACGACCTGTGAGCGGGGCTACTCTAACAAACAATATGCAGTGCGTAAATAATAATATTCATAATTTTATTATATTACCATCATTTGTGTTCAGTTTCATTTATTCATATATATGTATTGATCCCCTTCTTCAAATTAGATATTTCGGATGCGGGATGAACTCCTACCACCAGATCGTATGCAAGGAATTCAAGAGGAATTGACGGCATTCTTTCTTGACCACGTGATCGCTAAAGACGGAGAATACCATGTGGACCCTGAGTTCATTTGGAATTAGGAGATTATATTATAAGAGATAATTATATTGTATATATGTAGCCAGTACGTAGCGTCGGATAGATATACGAGAACTTGTTGTTCGACCAATCTCTCAGAGAAGGAGAGGTGGTCGATATCACTTCTCTCTATATGCATATGTTCATGACGATCTTCTGTTTCCTTTATTTGCTTACTAGCTAACGTGTCTAGTCCTCTCTATACATATAGTACGTAGCATCGAGCAAGCACAGAGATAAGAGAGGACATTTCTCTCTATTAATTAGCTAGCTAACACAATATATGAAACACCTAAATTAACCCCCTAAAACCCCCTAACCCCCCCCCCCCACCCCTTAAAAAGACAAAAACCCCAGCACCCGAAATAGTTACGCATGGATGCCTATTGGTCCCGGTTGGTGCCACTAACTGGAACCAAAGGGCCTCCTGCCTGGGCTCGCCGCACCGGCCACGTGGAGACCCATCTGTCCCGGTTTATGCAAGAACCGGGACTAAAGGTATAAGGCATTAGTACCGATACTTTAGTTCCGGTTTAAAAACCGAGACTAGTGGCCCTTACGAACCGGGATTATAGGTCCTTTTTCTACTAGTGTAAGGATAGGGGTAGGTAGGATACGACGGAATGGTTTCGGTGTGCATGATGGGTTTGGGGTCTCGAGTATACTGGATTTGTTGAAGATCACATGCCCGGAGACGATGACTCTACGAGAACTGAGCTGTGGCGGTCTAAGGGGCGACGTCTTTGCGCGCAAATAAGCTCGCAAATTAGCAGGTTGCTATGGGATGCACTACAAAAGGAAGCTAAGAGGGGGTCTAACCGGGAGGTCTCTGCTGAAAGACAGGATCGGGGCTCTCAGCTCATGTCTTCTCTAATGAGGCTACCGCGAGGAAATGAAGCGACCGGCTCGACAGCGAGCAGTCAGGCCTCTGCTGTCTCTCGGCTTGCGTCTTTACTAATGGGACTACTACGAGGAAATGAAGCCACTAGCCTCGAGGAGATGGTCCTCAGGGCAGTGCTCAGTTGACGCAGCCTACGTGCTCCGGTTCCAATGTGCAGATTGCACAATTGTGATTTTCCCACGTTCAAACTGATTTCTCTATGGCTACGCTGGCGATACGCCCTGATAATTACATTTCCTTGCGTTCGTGAGTTGTTGGATAATACTCGCTCCGTCTAAGAATACTTATCATCAAAATAGATAAAAAAAGATATATGTAGAACCAATATACGTCTAGATACATCCTCTTTTATTCATTTTGATGACAAATATTTTCGGATGGAGGGAGTAATATGTAATTTTGTTGCGCAAATAAAGTTGTCAACATTTGGTAGCAAGTAGTATGTGACTTGTTTTTACGAAAACTTTGCGTTGTCAGATGGATTTCTTCCTGCAAGCAACAACCTAACAATAACATAGGTTGACGCTGTACATGCACGCATGTTGATATTATTTTCTTCGTTCCTAAATATTTGTCTTTCTAAAGATTTTAACAAATGACTACATACGAAATAAAATGAGTAAATCTACAATCTAAAATATGTCTATATACATTCGTAGGTGGTAATCTATTTAAAGTCTCTAAAAAGACAATATTTAGGAACGGAGGGAGTACCACCACCAGATCCACTGATGCACAGTTTGGTCTGTGTCACACATACGTGCAGAGATTCATTTGGATGGAGTCGACTAATCATCCGGGTTCCACCTATTCTGTGTTTCCCATCCGTCAGAGCATTTTGGGAGAAAATTTATTGGGGGACACTTGGCGTCATCCGGATGATCCCGCGTCTGGGATCAGCCGGGTCGCCGGCCACTCGATCGTCCAGCCAGCCCATCTTATAAGCCGTTCGATGCACCCAAGCTAGCTTGTCCAATTCATTTTGTTCGTGGGTGCTGGTCACAGGCGTTGCTTTCACACGTCATCTCCACGCGCTGGTTTAATAATTAACTAGATAAAAATCGTGCCTTTTTTTTTAAGGAAAGGCTATCATAGCTAGCTTTATTGCAAATTAAACTGGTAATACATCATCCATAAGTCTCGAGACAAGACAACCCGGGGTTCGTCCGTCCAACTACTAGAAATCTTATTATAGAAACTATATTTAGCTAGAACATGCGCTGCATCATTACAAGAACGAAAACAATGACTAAAAGTGACCTTCCCAATAGACGTAGCCATATCCACACACTCCGCAAAAATCGCTGCTGCAGCGTCCCACCATCTTGTTTGACCGTTGCAATAATTAATCACAGTTAAAGAATCGGACTCCGCTTCAACTCGAGAAAACCCCAAGGCATTAGCAAATACTAGTCCATCACGCATTGCCATTGTTTCTGAAGTTACTACATCTGCTGCAAAAGGAATGAATCTGCACTGGGCTGCAACAAAATTTCCTTTACAATCTCTAATAACAGCTGACGTAGCTCCAGTTCCCTCTTCCAGGTGAAAAGAAGCATCCACATTCACTTTCACAAACTTGGGATCTGGTTTTCTCCATGTGTGCTCCTGTACCTCACGTATTTTCTTATTCATCTGGTGGTAGTTGTTCGAAATTGCTAAGACAGATAGTGGCCATCTCCTAGGCGGAGGTGGTGATCCACCGTGAGTGAGCTCTCGCCGAACCCACCACAAGTACCAGGATCCAACAGCTAGGACCTGTTTAACATCAAGGCAAGGTTTCAGAGGTAGCGACCTGGCCTCCGCCAACAGAAGATATTCTAAGATGATCGAGCCCGAACGGTCAATTTTCTTTGCTTCTTCAATAATATCAAGAATTCCCAATCTATGCCATAAATCTTGAGCATGTGTACCGTCAAACAGTAGATGGCGCACATCTTCAGCAGCCTGATGACAGATCGGACAAGAGCTATTCGAGCCTACATGTCTGTTTGTGAGAATCGATTTCAAGGGGATAATTCCATGAAGGGTCCGCCAGCAGAAAATCTGTATCTTACGTGGAACCTGCAATTTCCAAACTTCAATCCATATTTCTGGTGCATTAGAACCAGAAGGACGTGCCAATAGATTTGCCTGTGCACGGTAGTTTGAATCCATTGAATGCGATATGCCGACTGGACTGAGAACATCCCTCTCCGGTCTGGGTTCCAGTCAATAAAATCCTCAAATGCCCCATGGTTCAAAGGGATTTGCATAATCCTTCTAACATCAACAGGATTAAATATAGACCGAATTAGAGGTTCATCCCATACTCCAGTATATGGATCGATGAGATCGCTCACTGTCGTGAGGATGGACTGTCCTCTCTTGGAGATTACCATCCTATTAGGGCTTGAAGATACCCAAGGATCACTCCAAATTTTCACATTCTCACCAGTTCCAATACGCCAGGTATATCCCAATTTAAATGTTTCCAATCCCTTCATTATGCTCTGCCAGGTGAAAGATGCCCCACTTTTCAAAGTTGCTTGAAGTAAACTTCCATTAGGGAAGTATTTTGCTTTCAACACTCGGGCACATAGGGATTCTGGGTTGGTAATGAGACGCCAGCATTGTTTCGAGAGCATAACCAAATTGAAAGAATAGAGGTCTCTAAAACCCATCCCTCCTTCATTTTTCGGGTAGCATAGTTTCCACCAAGTGTACCAATGCATTCTTTTATGATCCTCGTCATCGCCCCACCAGAATTGGGCTATCAAGTCTGTGATCTCCTTGCAGATGCCCTTTGGTAAACTGAATCTCGACATGCAAAAACAGGGATTGCTTGGGCATGATTTAATAAGTATTTCCTTGCCACCAGTAGATAGTTGTTTCTCCATCCATCCTTTCAACCTTTCTTTAATTCTTTCACAAAAGTGTCTAAAACAGTCACTCCTATCTACTCCCACCATTGCAGGCAGGCCAAGATATTTATCAGACAGAGCTTCAGTGTCGATATTCAACTGTTGGCAGATCTCAGTCTTTGTGACCACAGGGGTATTTGGACTAAAAAATACACTAGATTTTGATAGACTCACCAATTGTCCCGAACTCTGACAGTAGGTATCTAGAACATGTTGTAAGGAAGCTGCATTTAAAACATCTGCTTTCATGAGAATCAGAGAATCATCATCAAATAAAAGGTGTGATACTGATGGTGCATTTCTGCACACTCTAACTCCCTCAATGCCACCAGCTTCTTCTTCAAACTGCAATAGACTAGAAAGTCCTTCTGCACACAATAGGAATAAATATGGGGAGAGGGGATCCCCTGTCTGATACCCCTCGTAGGGATAAAAGAATCGGTGTCATGTGAGTTAAACCTCACTTTGTAACTGACCGAGCTTACACAGGACATCATCATCTCAATAAAGTAGTCATGAAACCCCAAGGCAGCCATCATATCACGAAGAAAAGACCACTCCACCCTGTCATAAGCTTTATGCATGTCCAATTTTACTGCACATAAACCTGTTTGGCCAGCTCTTTTATTCTTGATCTTATGAATACATTCATAAGCTATTAAAATGTTGTCAGTGATCATCCTCCCCTGGACAAAGGCACCCTGAGTTGGTGAAATAATTTCAGGAAGAATACTTTTCAGACGGAGAGCTAACATCTTGGACACAATTTTATATAAAACATTGCAAAGACTAATTGGCCGAAATTGAGTTACCAGCTCCGGAGTGTCAATCTTCGGGATCATAACAATCGTTGTCTCATTCCATTCAGAAGGGATCTTCCTTGAATTAATAGCTAGTAGGACTTCCTGTGTAATATCATCACCCAAAATGTGCCAATATTTTTTGAAAAATATGGCGTGGAGGCCATCCGGGCCTGGAGCCTTGAGGTCACCGATGCTAAACATGGCCCTCCTCACATCATCAGCCGAGTAAGGGGCCAGTAGAAAATCATTCATCTGCAGGGTTACTTTTCGTTGTACTTTCTGTAGGATACTGGGGTCTGTATGCTGCACCTCTGAAGAAAATAAATGAGAGAAGTATTGATGAATATGTGAGCTCAAATCAGGTATACCTTCCATCCAGTTTCCCCCTTCATCTCTGAGTTTTTTAACAAAATTTTTCTTCCTTCAGGCTGATGCATAAGCTTGAAAAAACCCAGTGTTCTGGTCACCACTAGTTAGCCATGTGACCCTTGATCGTTGCATAACCTGAATTTCTTCCAATTCCAATAGGTATTCAATTAACTCTGCAATTTCTTTCCTTTTTACTTCATTTTCATCATTCAGTGGGCCGGCCATTACTCTCTCTAATTCTCTCTGAGCTTTGCGCAAACGTTTTTTTGGTTTCTTCAGTACTCTTTGGTCCCAGTCATGGAAGGTGGCATGCATCATATATAATTTCTGGGAGAGTGATGCCATACCATGTTCCACTCCAGCTGCAGTCCATGCATCCATCACAATATTACTGAAATTTTTCTCTTTCAACCATCTTGCTTCAAATCTCATCGGGTGTGTGGTTTCTGCAGAATTGCCATTATTACAATAGTACTCTGTATTCACCAAGAGAGGGCGATAATCAGAGTGGTTATATTCTAAGTTCTCAAGAGCTGCTTGGGGGAATAATGACGCCCAGGAGTCATTGATTAGCCCCCTATCCAAGCGCTCTCTAATTCTCCCTCGAAACCAAGTGAATCGATCACCCACATAGCCAAGGTCGTGCAGTTCACACTCATCTATACAGTCTTGGAAGGCTTGCATATATTGAATCGGTCGAGGGTTGCCACCCTCCTTTTCATGGAGAAATTGAATTTCATTGAGGTCTCCAATAAGGAGCCATGGAATGCTCAGATTCTGATGGAGCTGTCGAATGCGACTCTGTGTCGTGTTTGTTTTCCCAACGGAACTCCCCGTACATACCAGTCAAACGCCAAAACACATTATTTCTTTCCTCAATTTTTACATCAATAAACATAGGATCAAGAGCTAATTTTTGAATCTTAATATTATTATTCCAAAACAAAACTAAACCTCCTCTGCTTCCACTACTAGGACAGACCAATTTATGATCCATCTTCAATCTCCTACGCAAGCATTCAGCCGGATAATGGATCGGAAACGCGCCTTGACGCATGGTGCCTGGCTGAACGTGTTGTCCCAGCATTTAAACAAATGAAGTGTTGTTGCTACTCGGTATGGGTCACTTGTCAAAGTATGGCATAAGGCAAGGCAATCACATTTACCAAATGCAAAGAAAATATGAGGAATTTTGTCAGTACAACCATTCGTCTAGAAGTTCATAGGAAATGAAAATATATACTTGTGCCAAAAACGAGCAAGGTCGATCAATCCACATCAAGTTCGATACAGATACCATACTTTTCATACAGCAAAAGCAAGCCACGGCGGCAATGTGAGACAAAGAACCTACTTAATTCAACAGAAGCATATTTTTTGATAGATCCACCTGAGCGTCTTGACGTTCGACCTTTCATATGCCACATCACATGAACCTGCTATGAGTAGTTTGTTCAGTCACTTAGTTATTGTTGCTCTTTCGTCCACATCTTTCATCAGATGGACCTGCTTCATGGCGCATCCATCACCCTCCCAACATGACACAATCCAGGTAGAGATTAGAGTAGACCATATTTTGTTAAAAGGATATATAAACTGGTTAGCAGTTCATGCAGTCCTATAACCCATCATATAATTTACCTAAATAGTGATACTTTTGTGCTCAATGAATAATGCAGAAGACACGAACAATACATGCATTGGTAAATAACTAAATGTGTGCTACCAACATCACTTGAAAGGCAGAAGACATGCCTTAAAATAAATCCATTTAAGAAAAGTACGACTAAAATTCAATGGACAGATTTAATTTGCTCCCACATGTATGTAACAGTAACGTGTAGCTTGTATGGAGAAGAAAAGAAAGCGAGTCACATAATCATAATAAAAGATAACTGAAAATCTAGCAGAAACGTATGACTAAAAATTAATGAACTGAAGAAAGCAGATCACATGATCATATTCAGAGCACAAACTAAAAGGTAAGTAGGAAAGCCTTAGCAGAACAAATGCTGCCTAGTGTCCTACAGATCTATGCTGCGGCTTACCGCGCGTTGCCCGCTAAACAACTTGCAACCAAGTATGAATAATCACTTTGATATGAATAAATAATGGTAGCCGTTAAGGTCACTTTACTCAAATACTTCACATAGGAATATTTAAATCTATCTATACATAAAAGATTCGTATCACCCAAGGTATGTCCAAAGAATTATCATCAAAATGAAGAAATCTAGCAGATGTTTGGCAGCGACCACATAAGAAATATACTTTGTGCAAGAACATATCGACCTAAGAAACAAAGTGGCATCTATTTTTCAAAATTGTTCCCATGCTCTTTTTAAGTCTGTTGCTAGATATCAACATAAGTTCTCGAAGTCACAGGGTGCCGTTTTTTTAAGAACATGCTTTTTTTGAGTCTGTTGCAAGAACATATTTACCTGGAACTATTTTTGCACAGCATACATAGTTAGCACAAGTAGACAATTGGCAAATAAAAAGAGATAATAACTTTGTCAAATTATTTAACTATGAATCTTCCAACCATGGCACTGAGAGAAAATGTGTTTATGACAACAGTTATGAAACTCGCTAAAATTTCTATAAAGAATGATTCAGTACAGAAGCACATCAAGCACTGACTAAATAACCCACACATGGCCATGAAACAGAGCATATGGTACTACCTACCTAGAGCAGCACAAGAGAAACAGAGGGAGCCAGAGGTAGGAGATGAGTGAACACTCACCAGAGAGGGAGGTTGTGGTCGACGCCGACGCACAAACAGAACCACCATCGTCGGGGTCGGGCGTGGGCTCCTTCCTTCCGGGTAGTTGTCATCTTGGTCCTTGTGGATGGCGTCCATGGATTGGAAGTGGGGAGACTTGAGAATCCCCTCCCTTGAGATGGCTTACTATTGCCTATCGAGGTTCATCCATGGAGAAGAGAAGACTCCTGAGCACACACACACACACACACACACACAAGATAAGAGAAGGAGGCTGTAATCATACCACATCCTACCTATTTTCAAGTTATAATGCAAACAGAGGATGTATGAAACAAAATCTACAGGAGTAAAAAGGAGATACTTGATTAGCATGGCTTGTGAAGGATCTTGGGTCTCTATGATGGAGTGAATGTGTCATAAATCCAATAATCTGTCTTGGACGACACCTCCTTACATTACCAAGAATACCTACAAAGGGTGGATTTGATGAGCATAGAACATTGCCATGATTTAAACTTGCAGATCGGTAAATGCTGACTTGCGCATGGCAGCAACCAAATTAAATCTAGCAGTAATTATATCTTGCATAGGCAATTCACATGACCAGGTAATATATTGTACACCGACAACATGAAACATGTGGCAGTGCTAGCCTTGAAGATTATCGATAGACTGCTCTCTAGATAGAATCAGTGAGAGAAAGAGAGAGTACATTGCACAGTGGCGAAACATAGTTTCTTTCTTTCAAGAATGCTAAGATTGACATGAATGCAGATGAACATTTTAGTTATAACACATTCGCTTTATTCATAAGCATCACATGACAATAACATGACAAAGGAAGCATTCACCTTGAATAAATCAATCGAAAGCAACATTCATTTGTGTAATACTGCAGTAAGCATCACAAAAATTTGATAAAAAGAAAATACGTAGATATATGCATGCATATGAACCTATTATAAACCAAGTTGATTCTAGCATGGCTATCTGTTAACATTACATCATTCAATAAAAGAGATCAATATTACGAGTTTAAGAGAACAATAGCCTTATCACCAATGCACAGTGTAATGCGTGCATCATACCAACGACCATAGCCAATGACTAAGCACAACCTGTTTTTTCTTGCGGCTATAGTTCTCTGAAAAGACCATCCCTGTTTTTTCTTGTGGCATGAGCACCTGAGATAGAACATATTTTATTTATATGGTCATTGCACAAACAAATGTTTTCCAGTTGCATTCAAATTTTTTATTAGATCTGGATCATCAGGTTTGTTTATGTTCAGGAATTAATCCAAATATGCCACCATACTTTAGAAGCTACAAATGTTCAAATTTCAATCTTGTAAGTAGTAAGCAGCCTATAAGCAGAAAGCAATCTCGGTTTCAATTTCAAATTAGCCACTCAAAGATACAAAATACAACTGATATCCTAGAAAGTGTGTAGACTATTTTGCGGTTAGGCACTGAAAAAATATTAGAATGAAGAGGAATTAGAAACGTGACCTATGTCCAATCAATAATTATTAGAATGAAGAAATTAGAAACGTGACCCCTTCTAGACAAAGGTATATTCTACACTAAGAACATACATCTACACTAAGAACACACAACTGAACAAAGAGAAATTAAGCATTCGTTACTCCAGTAATTATCCCCAATACCAAAATTGTAGTTAGCTGTATATAGGTAGAGATGAGTAGGTTAGAAGGAAGAATCTCTGATGTAAGTGGCAAATGTCTATAGTGTACAACCTATTGTCACACCCAATTAATTAAACAATATAAAGAATTGAAGTAGCGAGTTCCTGCAAAGCACAGACTACCAAATTAGATGTAAATAGTGTTCAATCAGAGATGCTCCGAGGTAAAATATGACAGTTCCCTCAGCTTATTTCCAATTGGCGGATGGAGGTTGGCAAAAAACAGAAGTAAATTCAATAGGAAATTCTAAACCTCGCAGGTTTGAAAGCCAAGCTCATTTGAAAACAAAGGTGGGAATGAGCGCTAATCTCGACCCTCCTGCATAAGCGCATATGAACCCCAACACAAGCTTGTCACTATAATCACCACTTCTGTGTTAAAAAACAAAAAAAATGCAAGGCACGAAAGGGAATGCTCTAGTTCTATAGAAGCAACAGGACCACGATGGATTCAACAACCAATCATGCCAACAAGAAAAAACAACAGAAGGCCCTCACTTTCCATCCTGCACACCAGCACATGGCCATACCGGCATAGCCCTAAAAGAAGATTGAAAAGTATGCGGAGAAGAGGGGTCAACCTGCAGATGACCCAAAGATCTATGAACGAAGATGCAACCGGCTCGGATCGAGAGAGGCACCGATAGGAGCGGACGAAGCTGCAGGGCAAACAACAGAAAATCAGACACGAGCGGCAACCAGTGGCAAAACAGGGCATGCACAAACACATACCTGCAAGAAAAGTGCAGATCGTCTTCCCCTCAACCCATTCATGATGAGCTGCAGCAAGTTCTCATGAACTGTAGAGATTCACAAGCAGTAACACATGTACATGGGAAGCAAACTTAAAGAAGAAATTTGGCTTTAGCCATGATTATCAATAGTAGCTGAGATATATATTTAATTCACCAAGTTTTAAACTAACATGTGAACACATCATGTATATGTGTGACCCTTAAAAAAACTGCAGTTTCAAATAGCAAAAGAGATTTGAAGCTATCATTGTGGAAATGTACAAACCAAAGAGGCGCTAAATACAAATACAGAATGACAACATAGCACACTGTGCTTGAGACCAGAACTGCATTTGAATGGGCTCAGATTCGCCTTTGCTCGATCATGACCCTTCCCCTAGTGTCTCCATCACCAGATCAATATGTTCTTACAAGGGTGAAACTGCCCTGGTTATCACTCATCAGAAATGACCATCCAAGGACAGAGCCACTATAATAAGCACATGCTCAAAACGGCTCAAAGAAACGAGGGGGGGAGGGGGTCCAACTTAATACCCACAAGTGCCTCAATTGCTCGAGAGCATGCTTATATCAGCCATGTAACACCCCCAGGGTCATGCTACAGTAACCCACTGTGATTAAGCTAATCATTTTTTCAAACAGTGCTTAATCACCTTTAATTCAGATCTCATTTGAAATTCCACTTTGGAATCAAATTCAATTTGCAAGTGATTTTTGAAGTTGCACAAAATTTGTTGCAAAATAGTCCATCATTTAGTAAAAATTCCATAACAAATGATTGTTAAGGAAAACAACATCACCTCCAAGCTAAGATGGACTATAGCAAATTAAAACAGTGCCACTCAGCAAATTAATTGCTTTTCCATCTTTTTGCAAATTCCATCTAATTCAAACTTCTTCCAAACTTTTTGTGGCTGTGTCAAACATTGCATTGTAATTATGTGGCCAAGTCCCACATTTTACAGAATCCTTTTGGCAGCTCTAAAAATTTGCAAAGCATTCTGTAAAAAGAGAAAAGAAATAGAAATGCAAAAAAAGAAGAAGGAAAAGGGAACCCCCCTGCCCCTGGGCCTAAGGCCACAGAGACAGGCCCAGCTCCCCGCCCCGGTCGTCTCCCCCACTGTTCCCCCGGTGCGCGTCGCTACAGGAGGCTGGTCGCCGCCGAACCACCTCGCCGACGACGACCCCCCCCCCCCTCCCGAGAGGATAAGGCCTCCACACCTCCGCACGCCTCGAGTCCTCCCCCTCACCTACCGCCACTCCCGCCTCTCCGTCCCCTTCCCTCTCCCTCTCGGCCTTCCCTCATCAGATCCCCCGCCTCACCGAACCCCTCCTGTCGCCGCCTGCCGTCGTCCGCGCGCTCCGGCGCCACCCCGGGCTGCGCCAGGGCGTTCAGTAGCTGCTCGGGCCTCGGCCTCGTCCTATCGCCCAACAGCAGGAGCCGGAGAGGCCCCGCGTCTTCGGCTTCGAGGTCGCCTCCCCGTCGACCACCGACGCGCCCCCGTCTGCGTCGAGCTCTGCTGCTACTAAACTGACCACATGCCACCGTGAGCCGCTCGGTGAGCTCCGCCCCCCTTTTCCCTCTCCTCGCGCGTCTCCGCCTCCACCGTAGCTAGCTCGCCCGCAAGCCGAGCTCCTCCGTCCGCCATTATCGTCGTAGGGCTCGCCACCGAGCTCCTCCGTTCGAGCTAGTAGCTCCGACGAGCTCCTGGAGCGTCGTAGACCTCGCCTAGCTCCTTCGTTCGCCAAAACACGCACTGCAAAGCCGATCCCGACGAGGTCCCGAACCCCACCGCCGCCTCCACTCGTCGCCAACGCAGTTCAAGTCACCCCCGCGTCCAACCGACCACACCATGCGGTGCGACTTCGTCTCCTCGTTCGAACGCGCCAAGTCCCGGGCCAAATGACCCCCTGTGCGCGATTCGGCGAAGTCCGGCGAGCCTCGCCACTCGTTTTGGTCGCCGCGGCGAAAACCTCGACGCCGACGTGGCACACAGGGGCCCGCCTACGTCATCGCCGTGGCCCTCGGCCCTGTTGACCACGTTGACCATGGTCAACTGTGCTGACTGGGCACACAGTGTCTCTGACACGCGGGCCCCATCGCATATTTTGTTAAATAAATGTTTTTGTAAATAAAAACGATTAATTAAAACGTTAGTTAAGTTAGTTAGTTAGTTCGTACTAACTAGTCACTGACTGCTGGGGCCCACGCCCCATAACTAACCCTGTTAGTTTAGTTAAGCCTCAGTTAGACAGAGAGGCGGCGGTGGGTCCCACCTGTCAGTTTGACTGGTCAGCAGAGCTGACGCAGTGCTGAAGTCACTGCTGACGCAGTAAACCTTTTCTGCTTTTAAAATAATTCAGAAATTGGTTTAAACTTTGAAAATCCGTAACTATTAAACCGTAGCTCGGATCGTAGAAGTTTATATATGAAAAACGCCCAGAAAAACGAGACTAATCCGAATACGCGGTCCGTTCATCTGTCACATGACCCTATGCATGCTGAACATGAGACATCCCCCCTCCGGTCATTTGTCTGACACAGGTCCGGAACCGGGAAAACATTCCCGGTTAATTTTCCCCTTCTCCTATATCGTGTAGTACCGCGTTAGTTCACCCCTAGCACCGCGTATTGCCATGTTATGATTTGTGATGCTATGTTTGCTTTATATTTACTGTTTCTTCTCCCTCTTCTCTCCGGTAGACCCCGAGACCGATGCTGCCCCTGTGATCGACTACGTCGATTTACGACCCCCCTTGCGAGCAACCGGTCAAGCCCCCCCTTTGATCATCCCGATATCGCCCATTCCATTCTCTCATGCTTGCATTAGATTTTGCTACTGTTATTGTTTGCTCCTATTCTGATGCATAGCCTGCTTTTGTATCTGCGGTTGTACCTTACCTACTTATCCTAAACTGCTTAGTATAGGTTGGTTAGTGATCCATCAGTGACCCCCGCTTGTCCTTGTTGCCCCCGCTACATCATCGACAACTCGATCTACGTGATCGAAGACCAGGCCCCGACACCGCACATCACTTCCCCTTAGTTGCTCGACACTACTGGGTTACTATCGAGTACCGAGGGTGATCCTCTTCAAAGACTTCCGATGTTAACCACGTAGTGTAGTCATTCGGTCGTGGTCATCGAGGGTGATTTCCTCCCTAACCACTTTCGTCACGACTGTCGTGCAACCCCTCAAGTGTGAACCTCGGGGTGATCCTCTTACGTTCACCTTGATGATTACATCTAGTGGAATTCATCGGGGTGATTCCTCGGGTTTTCCTTGATGTTTGGACACATGGATACTTGACTTTACCAGCATTACTTGGAAAGACGGGTCGATCTGAGGGGTACCCGCATGAGCTTAATTGCGAGTGATGTGGAGACGGGTTGACACGGAGGGTTTCAGCGAGATAAATCTGAGGCATGGACGGGCATTCCTAGCCCTTGCCGCAAGTCCTCGAGACGGGCAACGGGTCACATCTTTCGTGAGTCTCTGCTTGTTACCGCGTTCCTAATCCACTACGATTTGGATATTTGATCCGAGGGGCCTCGCCTGATAGCACTAACCATCACGTGGGCATAGTATGGGCGTTACTGCGTCGTATGCATCACCGAAGCTTAATAGACGTCGGCCGATCGAGTGGCGCGCCGCCGGGTTGGACTGCGTGAAGCTTTGCCTTGTTGAAGGAGGTAGCTAGGTCTGCTCACCGCCGCGTTCAAGAACGCAGTGTGTGTTCCCGAGGAGATGGCCCATGACCCGTGGGGGCATAGGTTTAGTCCGGCGTGCTGGCCTCTCTATTAAGCCTAGGTCGAGTTGCGGCGTATTGTTTGGCCGAGGCCGGGCATGACCCAGGAAAGTGTGTCCGGCCGGAGTTAATCGAGCGTGGTGGGTAAGTTGGTGCCCCCTGCAGGGAAGAAAACATCTATCGATAGCCTGTCCTACCGTAACGGACACTTGGAGTTGTATCCCGATCGATACAACTAGAACTGGATACTTGAGATGAGACATGGATATGAGCAATGGATTGCGATGAGAATTGGATTGTGATGATAACTGGATAGTATGGCTCTGGGATGCCTTTCTCGCAGGGAGTCGAGAAAGGATCTCTGGCCGAGGTTGATAGAACTTCTACTACTTTATTTTATGCTAGTCTACTCCCTCCGGATGCTGCAAGATGGTGGTTTCCAACAGATGCTAGTCTAATATAGGACTAGGCCTTCTCTCTATTCTGGCATTTCTGCAGCCCAGTCCACATATACAGCCTTCCTTTGATAATGTTGCATCTGTAGTGTAGATCCTTGCTTGCGAGTACTTTGTATGAGTACTCACGGTTGCTTTGCTCCCTCTTTTCCCCTTTTCCATTCTTCTCGGATGACGCAACCAGATGACGGAGTCCAGGAGCCAGATGGCACCTTTGACGACTGCTACTACCCCGAGGGTGCCTACTACCACGTGACGGAGACTGCCGATGACCAGGAGTAGTTAGGAGGCTCCCAGGCAGGAGGCCTTGCCTTTTCGGTCGATGTTGCTTTTTTGCTAGCCTTCTTAAGGCAAACTTGTTTAACTTATGTCTGTACTCAGATATTGTTGCTTCCACTGACTCGTTTGTATTCGAGCCCTCGAGGCCCCTGGCTTGTAATATAAAGCTTGATTTATTTTAATTTGTGTCTAGAGTTGCGTTGTGATATCTTCCCGTGAGTCCTTGATCTTGATCGTACACATTTGCGTGTATGATTAGTGTATGATTGAATCGAGGGCGTCACAAGTGGGTATCAGAGCCGACTGCCTGTAGGTAGCCCCCTTTCCAACTCCTTGGCGAAGTTGAGTCTAGTCACATAAAAATATTTGCTAACATGGTTGTGTGGCTTACGGGCCCACGTCGCCAATTGGGTGGTATTAGGATCTTTTATTCCTCTTCCTTACTCTAGGATTCTGATCTCTCGTCTATTCGGGTTAAACATTTTACTAACTCTGACATTAGGCTCTCGTACCCACTTCATCCCGGAGAGCCCCTTCACCACAGATGATCGGCGGTTTCATCAGAAGACTCTAAAGATACTCCTCGATGAGTCGTGAGACCCTATGCCCACTGCTTTGCAGTTCCTGACCACCTTTAAACTCCGGTGGATAACTACTTACACTCATCGTTCATTTATTCATTTCAGTTACTCTCGAGTTCCATCCGACATATCGAAATACTATCTGACATTTCGAGAATTTCTCTAAGCCTAATACCTTGCAGCTTCTTTCGCACTGCGGATAATTCCTCACATTTACCGGGGATCCGTCCAGCCCCAGTTGTTAATGTGTTTCTCAAATAATGCTAATCGTTCTTTCGAGAACCCTATGCAATCTATTGCTTTGGAAAGTCTTGCTTGCCTGCATTATGGTTAGTTCCATATGTCTAGCAATATGTGCGAATACTCGCAATCATCAATTAATCCTTGGAAATTTTCTTTCCGGCTAGGACATCCTTTCAGATATGATCTGGTTCTTGCCCAATCCAGATTTGATCGGGTGCACCTCTAAGTCTATTCAATTTACTCATCTTTTGATCAGAGCCTCTGCTTCTGATCCTTCGTCTTGAAATCATAATTCCTTTGCACCCAAGCATCGAATCATTCAGACGTTTGTTTAAGTCGATGCCTTTGCATCCCCTTCTTCATCTGGTTGAGTACCGAACTCACATCAGCTTCGTTGTGGACCGCTAGACCCCTTGCTGGATTTTATCCGACAACATCCTTCATATGCAATAACCTTGTGAGCTTTTCCTTGGATATATAAAGCCTTTGATATATTGTATCCTCTCCTTTTGTCAACCATGCTCTGTTTTCAAGCTTGTGTTAATTACTCCTGAAGCTTGTGGTATATGTTCCTAAGATGCCCCGATGGGTTGAACCTATGCCTTCCCTAAACCGTATGGACCCGAAAGTTTTCACGAGTCATACTCTTCTGGTGTCTTGCCAGATAACATTTCAACACTACAACTTCATTGAACGCGAGAAGTGAATGAAAGGTTATGCATTGGAGAAGTGGGAGTCAGCCTTGAACTTTGTGTTCATGCCCATGGAAACCATGTAGATCTTATCATGGAAGCTTCTCTTAAAATTAATTGACCCCTTGCTATAAGATCATCTTATATCTGGGATTTGATCTTTTGCAACCGTGGTTCCGACCATGATTCTTCTTCTTTGATCCCATTTCGCGGACAAGCTAAAACACTTGTCTTCTGCAAACCAATATGCCTGCCCAACCTCTATTCTGATTTAGCCTCGAGTGTTACCCCTTGGTATCTCGGGAATATCACAGGAACTACATAACTTCTTATGAGTTCTTCATCGAACTACTATTGATCACCAATTCCAATATCCCCGGGTTCTAAGTGGTTGGTCACTCGAGAACACCGATAAGGGAATCGATCCCGCACTCCGATTCAACATCTCTAAGTAATTTTTGTTGCTTACAAGTTCAATAATCCTTCAAGTCATTCCTAGCCTGATCGTCTATATCATTATCATGATAAATTTTAACTGTGCTACCTGGTCCTTCTTTCCCGAGCACAATTTTCGACGACGAGCTAAGCTTACATCGATCTTCCTCATCAGATCTTTTCGCCTTGAACAACAAGATTGATTTTGAGTTTGTGTTGTACCCATGGTTCCAATAACCTTTCGCTTCATCATTCCTTTGACTTGATGTCATCGCCGATCGATTACATCTTCTTGAAATCTCTCGACAAATGTGTCGTGATCATCACCAACATTCTGAGCTGTTCCAGGATATCAATCTAATTCATGATGAGAAATGCCATCCTTGCCCCCTCGATGAATTGTTCCTGAGCCCGCCAGCCACAAAATCATCTTTTTTCTTGCTGGAATTGTATGACTGATTTTATAAGTTGTTCCGATGGATCCTTTGTGTACCCGAAGTCTGACCTTTCCCTGATGACCATGCCAACACTATCCCGAAGCATGTGTGTGGTACTCTCATCATCAACAAGAACATTGGGAGCGCAATGCTAATTGTTCTTGATCTATTATCCAAACACCGTTGTATGGGTAATATCATGATTATCTCCTCGCCCTCTTTATCTAAATGCTTTTTAACTTGGTGTCATATCATGTATATCCTGCTCCGCTTCCCCTTGGGAAGGATATACTCCCAATTCTTGTGTGTAATCACATTTTCCTTTCCAATGTTCTGATTAATCTAATAACCACATTTTCCTTTCCATTGGTTTGTTTAACCTTCTTGTGATCTAATATATGATATAAGCAGAAATAATTCACTGCTTATAAAACGCCCCGATGTTCAACCTTGTCAGTGAGACCCTGTTACTATTGTTGATGACATTCTGGTAACCACCGATGGGCGTGAACCTTGCCGATTGGTCCGCCTCGTTCAACGAGCAGGAATATGGTTCTCTTCGTCCCTCGCCCTTGGTACCAACGTGGTTGCCAACATAAGTGACACTATCCTCCGACAAAGCTTGCTATCATAACCGTGTAACATGTCACCGCTCTTTCTACTTTTAACCCATATGGTGGGCCCATAACCCACAGTTCCACAGGATCGAAACCTGGCTCTCCTGTACACCCTTTTTTCTAAGGTTATTTCTCACACTTGGCTTCATATGAAAATCCCGAGCCGCCTTCCGAGAGGCGATCTATTCTGGTATCAGACATGATACTTAATACCATTGCTCTGAACCGCTTTCACCCCCCCTTGTTTAAGGCAACAAATGATTGTCTACCAGGTTGAAGCTTCTTATTGCACCTCACCTTGCTCTCGATGACTTTCTTGAATTTTAACTCGAGAGATGCCTCTATGCCACGTTCACTCACATAGTCCCCACGTACCTATCTTGTGTTGAGCTCCTTCCTTCCCGAGTCTTTCCCCTTACTCCACCTCTTAAATCTCGGGACGAGATTTCTTGTAGTGGAGGATATTTGTAACACCCCCAGGGTCATGCTACAGTAACCCACTGTGATTAAGCTAATCATTTTTTCAAACAGTGCTTAATCACCTTTAATTCAAATCTCATTTGAAATTCCACTTTGGAATCAAATTCAATTTGCAAGTGATTTTTGAAGTTGCACAAAAGTTGTTGCAAAATAGTCCATCATTTAGTAAAAATTCCATAACAAATGATTGTTAAGGAAAACAACATCACCTCCAAGCTAAGATGGACTATAGCAAATTAAAACAGTGTCACTCGTAAAATTAATTGCTTTTCCATCTTTTGCAAATTCCATCTAATTCAAACTTCTTCCAAACTTTTTGTGGCTGTGTCAAACATTGCATTGTAATTATGTGGCCAAGTCCCACATTTTTACAGAATCCTTTTGGCAGCTCCAAAAATTTGCAAAGCATTCTGTAAAAAGAGAAAAGAAATAGAAATGCAAAAAAATAAAGAAGAAGGATAAGGGAACCCCCCTGCCCCTGGGCCTAAGGCCACAGAGACAGGCCCAGCCGGCCAGGCCCAGCTCACCGCCCCGGTCGTCTCCCCCACTGTTCCCCCGGTGCGCGTCGCTACAGGAGGCTGGTCGCCGCCGAACCACCTCGCCGACGACGACCCCCCGCGAGAGGATAAGGCCTCCACACCCCCGGACGCCTCGAGTCCTCCCCCTCACCTACCGCCACTCCCGCCTCTCCGTCCCCTTCCCTCTCCCTCTCGGCCTTCCCTCATCAGATCCCCCGCCTCACCGAACCCCTCCTGCCCGCCGCTGTCGTCCATGGCGCTCGGCGCCACCCGTCTGCGCGCCAGTATGCGTTCAAGAGCTGCTCGGGCCTCGGCCTCGTCCTACCGCCCAACAGCAGGAGCCGAAGAGGCCCCGCGTCTTCGGCTTCGAGGTCGCCTCCCCGTCGACCACCGATGCACCCCCGTCTGCGTCGAGCTCTGCTGCTACTAAACTGACCACAGGCCGCCGTGAGCCGCTCGGTGAGCTCCGGCCCCCGTTTCCCTCTCCTCGCGCGTCTCCGCCTCCACCGTAGCTAGCTCGCCCGCAAGCCGAGCTCCGCCGTCCGCCATTGCCGTCGTAGGGCTCGCCACCGAGCTCCTCCGCTCGAGCTAGTAGCTCCGACGAGCTCCTGGAGCGCCGTAGACCTCGCCCAGCTCCTTCGTTCGCCAAAACACGCACTGCAACGCCGATCCCGACGAGGTCCCGAACCCCACCGCCGCCTCCACTCGTCGCCGACGCAGTTCCGGTCACCCCCGTCCAACCGACCACACCATGCGGCGCGACCCGTCTCCTCGCTCGAACGCGCCAAGTCCCGCCAAATCACCTCAGGCGCGATTCCCGGTGAAGTCCGGCAAGGCCCGCCACTGTTTTGGTCGCCGGAGGCGAAACCCCGCCGCCGACGTGAAACACCTGGGGCCCGCCTCTGGGTCAGTGCCCGTGGGCCCCCTGGCCCCAGTTGACCACGTTGACCGTGGTCAACTGTGCTGACTGGGCACACAGTGTCTCTGACACACGGGCCCCATCACATATTTTGTTAAATAAACGTTTTTCTAAATAAAAACGATTAATTAAAACGTTAGTTAAGTTAGTTAGTTAGTTAGTACTAACTAGTCACTGACTGCTGGGGCCCACGCCCCCTAACTAACCCTGTTAGTTTAGTTAAGCCTCAGTTAGACAGAGAGGCTGACAGGTGGGTCCCACCTGTTAGTTTGACTGGTCAGCAGAGCTGACGCAGTGCTGACGTCACTGCTGACGCAGTAAACCTTTTCTGCTTTTAAAATAATTCAGAAATTGGTTTAAACTTTGAAAATCCATAACTTTTAAACCGTAGCTCGGATCGTAAAAGTTTATATATGAAAAACGCCCAGAAAAACGAGACTAATCCGAATACGCGATCCGTTCATCTGTCACATGCCCCTATGCATGCTGAACATGGGACATCCCCCCTCCGGTCATTTGTCTGACACAGGTCCGGAACCGGGAAAACATTCCCGGTTGATTTTCCCCTTCTCCTATATCGTGTAGTACCGCGTTAGTTCACCCCTAGCACCGCGTATTGCCATGTTATGATTTGTGATGCTATGTTTGCTTTATATTTATTGTTTCTTCTCCCTCTTCTCTTCGGTAGACCCGAGACCGACGTTGCCCTGTGATCGACTACGCCGACGCATTTACCCCCCTTGCGAGCAACCAGGCAAGCCCCCCCTTTGATCATCCCAATATCGCCCATTCCATTCTCTCATGCTTGCATTAGATTTTGCTACTGTTATTGTTTGCTCCTATTCTGATGCATAGCCTGCTTTTGTATCTGCTGTTGTACCTTACCTGCTTATCCTAAACTGCTTAGTATAGGTTGGTTAGTGATCCATCAGTGACCCCCACTTGTCCTTGTTGCCCCTGCTTCATCATCGACGACTCGATCTACGTGATCGAAGACCAGGCCCCGACACCGCACATCACTTCCCCTTAGTTGCTCGACACTACTGGGTTACTATCGAGTACCGAGGGTGAACCTCTTCAGCACTTCTGATGTTAACCCTGTAGTGTAGTCATTCGGTCGTGGTCATCGAGGGTGATTTCCTCCCTAACCACTTTCGATACGACTCGTCGTGCAACCCCTCAAGTGTGAACCTCGGGGTGATTCCTCTTACGTTCACCTTGATGATTACATCTAGTGGAATTCATCGGGGGTGATTCCTCGGGTTTTCCCCTTGATGTTTGGACACACGGATACTTGGACTTTACCATTGTTACTTGGAAAGACGGGTCGACCCTGAGGGGTACCCGCGCGAGCTTAATTGCGAGTGATGTGGAGACGGGTTGACCTGGAGGGTTCTTGCGATAAATACGAGGCGTGGCGGGCATTCCTAGCCCTTGCCGCAAGTCCTCGAGACGGGCAACGGGTCACATCTTTTGTGAGTCTCTGCTTGTTACCGCGTTCCTAATCCACTACGATTTGAATATTTGATCCGAGGGGCCTCGCCCGATAGCACTAACCATCACGTGGGCATAGTATGGGCGTTACGGTCGTATGCATCAGCCGAAGCTTAATAGACGTCGGCCGAGTGGCGCTGGCCGGGTTGGACTGCGTGGCGCCTGCCTTGTTGAAGGAGGTAGCTAGGTCCGCTCACCGGCAGCGTTCGCGGCGTCAGGAGTTCCCGGGGAGATGGCCCATGACCCCTGGGGCATAGGTTTAGTCCGGCGTGCTTGGCCTCTCTATTAAGCCTAGGTCGGGTTGCGGCGTATTGTTTGGCCGAGGCCGGGCATGACCCAGGAAAGTGTGTCGGGCCGAGTTAATCGGCGTGGTGGGTAAGTTGGTGCACCCTGCAGGGAAGAAAACATCTATCGATAGCCTGTCCCACGGTAACAGACACTTGGAGTTGTATCGATCGATACAACTAGAATCGGATACTTGAGATGAGACATGGATATGAGCAATGGATTGCGATGAGAATTGGATTGTGATGATAACTGGATAGTATGGCTGCAGGATGCCTTTCTCGCAGGAGTCGAGAAAGGATCTCTGGCTGAGGTTGATAGCACTTCTACTACTTTATTTTATGCTACTCTACTCCCTCCGGATGCTGCAAGATGGTGGTTTCCAACAGATGCTAGTCTTCGATAGGACTAGGCCTTCTCTCTATTCTAGCATTTCTGCAGCCCAGTCCACATATACATCCTTCCTTTGATAATGTTGCATCTATAGTGTAGATCCTTGCTTGCGAGTACTTTGGATGAGTACTCACAGTTGCTTTGCTCCCTCTTTTCCCCTTTTCCATTCTTCTCGGATGACGCAACCAGATGACGGAGTCCAGGAGCCAGATGACACCTTTGACGACTGCTACTACCCCGAGGGTGCCTACTACCACGTGGCGGAGACCGCGGATGACCAGGAGTAGTTAGGAGGCTCCCAGGCAGGAGGCCTTGCCTTTTCGGTCGATGTTGCTTTTGTGCTAGCCTTCTTAAGGCAAACTTGTTTAACTCATGTCTGTACTCGGATATTGTTGCTTCCGCTGACTCGTTTGTATTCGAGCTGATGTATTCGAGCCCTCGAGGCCCCTGGCTTGTAATATAAAGCTTGATTTATTTTAATTTGGGTCTAGAGTTGCGTTGTGATATCTTCCCGTGAGTTCTTGATCTTGATCGTACACATTTGCGTGTATGATTAGTGTACGATTGAATCGAGGGCGTCACAAGCCATAATCGATCATCATAGCCCTGCGCAAGCTAAGAGCAACTCTAGCGGACTCGCAAAAATGGAAAGTCCATCCAGCACAGAACAGTTCAACAACCACAAACTGATTAATCACAAAGCCATAAATCATCAGGAAAAAGATCCGACGGCCGAGAGTGCCTGAGCTCTGAGAGAGCTTAAGCATGGATCCACAACTACAGAGCATCAACCAGACAAGCACTACATCAACATAGCCACGACCATGTTCCATATAGTAGCCGAAGCAGAGGAATAGGAGGATGATGGAGCTCACCAAGGGAGGTTGTAGCCGAGGCAGTATTCAGTGGGCGCCGGGGTTGCGCCTGAACGCCATCCAACCGGCGAGGAACCGCCTCCTACGCCACACATCCACGCCGCTGCATCGGAGTTGCGCCTTGCACCGTCCCGCCGACGAGCATGAACTCCACGGGCGCCGAAGCGGCCAAGGAAGCGAGGATGTGATGTATAGCACATCCAAGAGCACCACCAGGGGCGGAGATGACCGGGGCAAAGAGAATGATACTTTTGGCCTTTGCTAGAAATAAGATGAGAAACAAAAAGCCCTCATTGGCCAGCCTGCACACCAACAAGCAAAACAAGAAGAACACGGTGAGGCCAAAAAACACATCACCATACAACTGTACATCTAGCTTTTGAAAAGCATATCCTACCGCTAGAATAAGATTTTTATATGCCTACTTATGAAGTTAGAACGGTGTTTTCAATACCTATATGTATAATTAGATAATATAGATAATGTAAAATCCTATTTTTTTGGCAAAAAAGATCAATTATTTCTAGTCCCCTAATTCTGGAACTACACATTTGCAGTTCTTTCAATTTGTCTGCAATAGCCTAGCAAAGTACTGCATACAAGGCCAGATGACTAAAATATCATAAGCCTGCTGCACATTTCATTTGTCAAGGATAGTGCATAAGCAATAAAACAAGAAACTATCCAGCACAAGTGGGCTACTTAATGAGTACACTACTACACATTGTCAGGTAGAACTGCCATCAGTGTTGCTGCTGCACTAAACAACAATACAGAATCACCCACCATTGCAGTATGTGTTTAACAAATATAGCAAGCTGGAAGAGTGTCGGACCTCATACAATATTCAGTTTTAAAAAGACAGGGAAGATTAAGTGAAAATGATAGAAAAGGAATAGACCTGTACAATTTGATATTGATAGTGTGGATCCAATTCTGCAGGGTTGCACCTCTACCCCTCGGGATCCAGTTCTCGAGCGGATGAACACACACATAGAGTAAATGGGAGGAGGCTCGTCCCCGCTCCTCTCCTCTGCTGCTACAAAAGAAGAGAGAGATTAGAAAGAGATAGAGAGGAGGAGGAGGAGGAGGAGGAGGAGGAGGAGGAGGAAGGAGGGGCAAGGGATGAACTGACCAGATGCAGAGAGGAGGCGCAGCCCCATGGCCACCGGTGACGAACACCCGAAACCCTAACCACGGGCAAGGTCGCGGGTGAGCGATGGTGGCCGTGAGCGGCGAATCCGGCGGGAGGAGAGGACGCAGCGGAGCGAGGCGAGCTCGGCGCTGTACTGCGCGGTGGCGGAGATGTCGGGGCTCGCTGCTGCTTGGCGCCTTGGCCTGCTGCTGCTGCTCCCCGCCGCCGCCGCCGTCATGCTCCTCGTCCTCCCTCCTCTGCTACTCGTCGTCGTTGGGGGAGGGGGCCTGGCTATGGTGATCTGGCCGCCAACGGCGCCGTTCGAGGCGGTGGGTGGCGGCGGCGAGGCGGGAGGAGCTGGGCGCGGGGGCGGCGCGGGGCAGAGGCGCGAGCGAGGGAGGAGGGAGGCGGCCGCGGTAGCGAGCGAGGGAGGAGGCGGCTAGGTCTCCGTTACAGGAGCGGTCGGCCCTTTTATACCCCCACCACGCGAAATGACTGAAATGCCCTGGTGGGGGCATGGTATTTACATTCTGTTGTCATTACTATTCATTCCAACAGTGTTTCATCCAGATCCGACGGCCCAGATCCTCCCACCTCTCGATCCAACGGCCCAAAACTCATCAAGCAGCCAGATCCAACGGCCAGGAATGCCAAATCGCTGAGGAGCCGGGAGAGGAGCTTCTATTCTTATTTCTGGATATCACGTGCAGCGACTCCACAACTCCACAGACCCTAGCAACTCCACAGACCCTAGCAACTCCACAGACCCTAGCAACTCCACAGACTCTTCAAGTATCACCAAGTCATCCACTGCCTCAAAAGAAAAAAGCAAGTCATCGACACGAGCGGCGGAGTGGCTGCTGCATACGAGGGTAAAGTGGTAGACGCGCTGCAAAGACAGTACGATGATGTCGTGAGGGATGGTCCAACTGTTGCGGCTGTAGTTTGAGGGCAGCTCCGATGCTATGGCGTGCTGCCACGAAAGCACGGCCGCTTCAAAGATGTTGCGATGACGTGTTTCGACGACCCCTTGCGGGTGCTTCGACAGCCACGGCGATGCGATGACGGCAACCTGGCTGCTTCGATGAAGTTGCGACGACGTCCTTCAATAGCCGCGACATCTTCTTTGACAGCTGCGGTGATGCTATGACGGCAATCCAGCTGCTTCGATGTTGTGTGGCATGCTTTGACGGCCGTGGCGGGTACTTCGACAACCACGGCGATGCTACGATGATGTTGCAATGGCGTGCTTCGATGATCGGGGCGGCTTCTTCGACAGGTGCGGTGATGCTGCAACGGCAACTTGATTGTTTGGATGGTGTTGAGCGGCATGCTTCGACGACCACGATGGGTGCTTCGACAACCATGACGATGCTACAACTGCAACTCGGCTGCTTCGATGATGTTGCGATGGCATGCTTCAACGGCCGTGACGGCTTCTTCGACAACCACGGCCATGCTACGACGGCAACCCGGTTGCTTCGATGATGTTGCGCGGCATGCTTCTCGACGGTCACGGGAGTTCTTCAAAAACCATGACGATGCTATGACAGCAATCCCATTGCTTTGGTGATGTTGCGGCGGCACGCTTCCTAGCCATTGCAGTGCTTCCACAATGGCACACATGTTTGAACGATTCTAGAGCGACAGTCGGGCTGCTCCAGTGATGCTACAATGGTATATATGCTTCGATGACCACGACACTGGCGGAGGCATCAAGGACGCTACTGTAAGATTGCTATATCCAAGCAATCACGACTCCATGTACTTGCTAGAATGCTAGTATCAAACCCAACAAACACCCACACTCAACGTCAAGAATGTGGTGTTCTCGAATCCTTAAGTACTACTTCATTTGTTCCTAAATATTTGTCTTTTTAGAGATGTCAAATGGACTACCACATACGAATATATATAGACATATTTTAGAATGTAGATTTACTCATTTTGCTTTATATGTAGTCACGTGTTGAAATATCTAGAAAGACAAATATTTAGAAACAGAAGGAGTACGAATGAAGTGTAAGTAGAAAATAAGGAATTGTCAAACAGTCACGCGGCTGACTCAAGTTTAGGCGTCACGATAGGTGTGCTTTCAAGTGGGAAACAGAGAGATGCTCTGCGCCACAGGATCGTGTGCGATCGCACGGCGCCAGACGTGGATGATAAAGCCAAGATTCATCCGACTGTTTTTAATCGTTTTCCAAATTTATTTGATCGCGCGTGAACAGTGAGCCAAAGACAGCATCAGCCAGGGAAATGGTGCAAGCAATCCTGGCAAACACGACGAGGTCAAAGTACGATGTGTGGTGATGTTGTGCGTAGGGTGGGATATACCTTGCCCAGCTCATGCACGCACTCCTCACCGAGGCCGTCAACAGCTCGCCTTGGAGTTTACAAGTATAATAATTGAAATACCACCATTTTTACCAGGAGCAAAGAGGGACCTTAGGCACCACATTGCCTCGAAGTTGTAAAGTTGCTATAACCTTTAGAGGCCTGATAGCGCTCAACCACATTAAACTTCAATTGTGAACTAACTAAATAACTGAAGATAACTCAACACTGTCCAAAAATATACCCAACTCTCGGTGTCCCACCAACTTTTGTTTTTCTGAACTCCTCTACATAACCTCACACAACTAGCATCTCTACGATCTGCATTGTAAGTTCTCTTGAAATGATCTCCTTTTGTTTCAATTTTCATGTCCCCCATCTTGTTTCTCTTTGCTAGAGTACATGTTGTGGTTGAGAGAGTAGAAAATCACGTTACTGATTGATGTCTCTCTGTTTTCATATCTAATGGATCAACGTCGTAGTTCTCCATGACTCCAATTTCCGATAATTTATTAAGTGTAGCGTTTGATAGGACATATGGAGTTTGCCTGCTCCCTAGAATCTCTTTGTGAACTCGTAGAAAATTAGACCAATCCTCAAATCGAAGTTGTTAAAACTCTAGGTGTTGAATGCATATTAAAAATCAAATAAATTCTAGTGTTACCATCTTTGTTGAAATTGTAAAAGGCATGAGAATTTACTAAATGGCACGAGCATCGTTTTTCAAACCATTCTTATGCATCCTTTCATGCACCGATTGTTTAAACTTGAATTATGTGCATTAATGCCTAGAAAATGCACATAATCCCTTAAATATGGTAAATAAACCCGGAAAAGTGTCAAATTTGAACGTAGTGACTTGCAGGGTGTATGTTCATCTTAGAAAAAAACTCATGGACAAAGGACAAATGAAATTTGGATCCCCCTTCAGTCTTGGTGATTTCCCTCACGAAACCATGAAACTTCCTCGGTGATGGTTCGATTTATGAAAGGCGTGCATGACGACATAAGGATAACATTCTCAAATTTTTACCAGGGCATGGTGAGGCCATACCATGGCACCACGTCAGGCGTCATGTTTTTCAAGCATTTATTTCATTTTTTTGTATAGTTGTTACCCAGTAAACGGCGTGTTTATGGTTCAATATTGCCACACATTTTCTTGAAATATTCTGTCCATTCCTTGTAAAAGGCATGCGAATTTACTAAATGGCACGAGAATGGTTTTCCAGACCGTTCTTGTGCACCTTTTCATGCACCAATTGTTTGAATTTGAATTATGTGCATTAATGCCTAGAGAATGCAAACAATCCCTTAAATATGGTAAATGAACACGGAGAAGTGTCAAATTTGAACGTGGTGATTTGCAGGATGTAGATTGATTGTAGAAAAAAACTCATGGACAAAGGACAAAGGAAATTCGGATCCTCCTTCAATCTTGGTGACTTCCCCCTCGAAACCATGGATCTTCCTCGGTGATGATTCGATTTATGAAAGACGTGCATGACGACATAAGGAAAACATTCTCAAATTTTTACCAGGGCACGGTGAGGCCATACCATGGCACCACGCCAGACGTCATGTTTTCGAAGCATGTATTTCATTTTTGTATAGTTGTTAACCTAGTAAACGACGCGTTTATGGTTGACTATTGCCACACATTTTTTGAAATATCTGCCCATTCCTTGTAAAAGGCATCAAAATGTACTAAATAGCATGAGGATGGTTTTCCAAACCATTCTTGTGCACCTTTTCATGCACCGATTGTTCGAATTTGAATTATGTGCATTAATGCCTAGGAAATGCAAATAATCCCCTAAATATGGTAAATGAGCCCGGAGAAATGTCAAATTTGAACATGTTGCATATCAGGTAGTATGTTGATCGTTGGAAAAAATTGAATGACAAATTAGGACGGAATTTGGATTCCCCTTTAATCTTGGTCATTTCCCTCTCGAAAGCATGGAACTTCCTCGGTGATGGTTTGATTTGTGAAGGGCGTGCATGATGACACTAATCAAACCTTCTCAGCTTTTAACTAGGGCATGGTGAGGCCATACCATGATGACCCAGGCGTCATGTTTTTCAAGCACATATTTCATTTTTCTATAGTTGCTAACCCAGTAAATGACGCGTTTTGGTTGACTATTGCCACTCATTCCCTTGAAATCTCTGCCCGTTCCCTGTAAAAGGATTGAGAATTTACTAAATACCATGAGTATGGGTTTTTCACACCGTTCGTGTGCACCTTTTCATGCACCGATTGTTTGAATTTGAATTATGTGGATTAATGCCTAGAAAATGAACATAATCCCCTAATATGGTAAATGAGCCCGGAAAAATGCCAAATTTGAGCACGTTGCATTCGAGGGGGTATGTTGATTGTAAAAAAACCTGAATGACAAGCTAGGAAGGAAATTTGGATTCCCAGCCCCTTCAATCTTGCTGATTCCCCTCGAAACCATGAAATTTCCTAGGTGATGGTTCGATTTATGAATGGCGTGCATGACGACATAAGACAAACATTCTCAATTTTTTACCAGGTCATGGTGAGGCCACACATTTCCTTAAAATATCTGCCCATTCCTTGTAAAAGGCATGAGAAATTACTAAATAGCACGACCATGGTTTTCCAGACCGTTCTCGTGCACCTTTTCAGTTGTTTGAATTTGAATTATGTGCATTAATGCCTAGAAAATGCACATAATCCCCTAAATATTGTAAATGAACCCGAAAAAGTGCCAAATTTGAATATGGTGATTAGCAGGGTTTATGTTCATCGTAGAAAAAACACTCATGGACAAAGGACAAAGGGAATTTGGATTCCCATTCAATCTCGGTGATTTACTATCACACACGATTCATCTCCATCACCTCTGTGAACCGTGTGTGTTCACTCACACATGCAAAAGGAAAAAGGAAACCCTCGCCCCCTTCGTCCCCACCCACTCGCCGCGGAAACCTTCGCGACCCTAAGCTCGACGGCGCTGTTGTTGGCGGGCGGAGGTCGCGCTCCAAACGACATGGGATTTCGCCCCTACCGCTTTCTGCCGTCTATCTGCACCGACATTCTAGACTCTGGTCGACTGGAGTTTTCTGCGGGATTGGCCCGGGGATTTTTCTCATGGAGAAGGCAATCAACTTAGCTAAACATTCACTCATCTCTTATCGCAGTCCGTCCGTCGTCGTTAAGCAACCGGCGGAAATCGCCATGGAATCATTTTTTTTCTAGCTGATTCGTGGAAATGGAACCATTCAAATTAACAAGTCCTCGCTTGTCGTGGCAATGCATCCATATTGGAAAATTGGAGACAATGTTCTACTCATGATCTATCAAGGCACGGGAGGGCTCTTCCTTTTCATTAACGAGATGTCGAGTCGCCGTGATCAAGCTGCTTCCAGCGGATAGTTGTGGTTGTTGGCCCTCAGCCTCTTAATATGTGCTAGCCGTTACTATGTTAAGTATGTAGATATAGACCATATGGTTGTTGGCCGTTAGCCTCTTAAAATGTGATAGTTGTTACATGTTAAGTACCTAGATATGGACCATACGGTTGTCAAAACCGTGTTACGAAGATCTTCCTTTTGTCAAATAATATAACCACTATATATATGTTACCAAATGTTGTTAGCCAAGTTCTTAAATTTTCATGGAAAGTATTATTATCGTACACAGTTCTTTGAGTTTAAGCGTGTGCCCGATATACAGAAGGCATTTGCATATTAACTGTCGATATTGCAAATTCACACACATGTTAACATAAGGAAACGTATGTGTAACTTACTAATCATCGCATATGAGTACTCGCAGACGCATCGTGTGCGATACTCCTAGCCACCGCAAACAACTAGTTTGCATTTTTCGAAGTTTTTTGTAAGAACAGAATCACACACAAACTTACTATAGTAACCATCTGTGTTATAATTTCTCATCGCAAATAGTTCATCCGAGTGGGTTGTTTGCTATGATCACACACATATGGTTTACATAAATTGTTTGTGTTCTTTTGGTTGATTGCAAATGCCGCATATCACACACATCTTGTTAAGATGAACCATTTCCGTTCTCTTACCTAATCGAAAACAGTTTTCCCAAGTGAACCGTATGCTGTATATCACACACACCTTGATCTGGCTGACCGTTTCTGTTGCATTCCCTAATAGCACACAGTTCATCGGAGCGAACTGTATGCCGTATATCGCACACACATTGATATGGCTACCCGTTTCTATTGTTCTTCCTCATCGCAAACAGTTCTACTGGATCAACCGTATGCCCAGAATCGCACAAGCAAGTAAAATCTGAACCGTGTTTGATGTCTCCGCCATTGCAAATATTTTGCACCTTTTTTGACGGTTTTTTACACCACCGTTTGCGATTATTGCATCGCACACAGTTTCGTCGAAGGGTCTCTGATCGTAGTGTCGCGTTAGCAGCATCCTGCAGTAGTGTCATCAAATTCATGCCAACAAAAGAGTGATCTCTAAAAAGGACCAATGAAGCTTGTTGTAGTGGTACTTTCCAATCTCTCATGTGAGTTCCTCCTCCTGAGCTTCTTTTACACCACCTCCCTCATTATTCCTTCACTGCTGCTTCACGCTTCCCATCCTCCTACTTTTCTTCCTTGCCTTAGTCTGCAACTCCTTTGGTCATTGGTTGTGATGACAAGCCTTTCTCGATATTAGTCGCTCAAGGCAGAGGTCAAAATATATTCTCAATTATCTCGATGACGATTACGCTCTCCGACCTCTCCAGCAACTCACTCTGCCTTAGCTTTCTCACATCACAACTTCATTACAATTACTATATCTCAGGCGACCTTGTTTAGTCAAGACAAGTCAAAGAAATAAACCTCAGAGAAGCGACATGTGTGCCTAAACATGCCACTCAAGTCTTTGTATTTCCTATTCTTCGCACACATATAGTAAATTCCAAATAAGCTATGTTGTACATTTAAATAGCAAGAATGAATGCTAGAAGCTCACAAGATTAAAAACAATAAGGCACATACAAGTTGATGATTTCTATGTGTTGTATTTGGTTAAACCGATGAGTTCAAGCCTTAGTTCTTGTGACCAAACTGACTGGGATGAGGTCTTTAGCTTGTGGATTCAATTGGCAAACGTAACTTGGCATGGATAAAGTTTATTATTGCAAAAGATTTGAAACAAATGCATTGGTTTTCATTTTGTAATCAATTTAGTCCTTACATTTTTAGAACTGATCAACGGTTGTTCTCAACTCTAGTTTGCCAGCAAAAGGGCAATGTTTTCGGTATAGAATAACTCATTATGTCATTTTGGATATGTTCTTGTACTTTTGTATAGCGTCCCGACCGAATATGGTCAAATCTCTGTGCTTTCCGTGACATCCCTGGATCAGTATGCTGGCACACATAGTACTTCAATGAAATACCATAACATCACATGTAAAAGAATTACTGTAGATCTAGAGTATACCTTATATATCACAGCAGAAACAAAGTATAAGGGTGTGGAGTCCCATCAATGGAAAATTGAGTGTAGAACGTAACCCTATATCGTAACTCTTACTCGTCGTAGATATATCTGCAACATGATAAGTTGCAGCCATGTAGGTCAGTACATTGAATGTACCGGCAATGATGGTAGGAGGAAATTGTTGTATGAGATGATCATGTTTTGTAACAAAGTTATCGGCAACTGGCAGGAGCCATATGGTTGTCGCTTTATTGTATGCAATGCAATCGCCATGTAATTTTTTTACTTTATCACTAAGCGGTAGCGATAGTCGTAATAACAATAGTTGGCGAGACGACAATGATGCTACGATGGAGATCAAGGTGTCGCGCCGGTGACGATGGAGATCATGATGATGCTTCAGTGATGTAGATCATGAGCACAAGATGATGATGGCTATATCATGTCACATATTTTGATTGCATGTGATGTTTTATCTTTTATGCATCTTAATTTGCTTAGTACGGCGGTAGCATTATAAGATGATCCCTTATTGAATTCAAGGTATAAGTGTTCTACCTGAGTATGCACCGTTGCGACAGTTCTTCGTGCTGAGACACCACGTGATGATCGGGTGTGATAGGCTCTATGTTCACATACAACGGGTGCAAGCCAGTTTTGCACACGCAGAATACTCGGGTTAAACTTGACGAGCCTAGCATATGCAGATATGGCCTCAAAACACTGGAGACCGAAAGGTCGAGCGTGAACCATATAGTAGATATGTGACACCCTCGTTTCAATCGTACACTAATCATACACGCAAATGGGTACGATCAAGATCAAGGACTCACGGGAAGATATCACAACACAACTCTAGACACAAATTAAAATAATACAAGCTTTATATTACAAGCCAGGGGCCTCGAGGGCTCGAATACACAAGAGTCAGCAGAAGCAACAATATCTGAGTACAGACATAGGTTAGACAAGTTTGCCTTAAGAAGGCTAGCACAAAAGCATCTACGATCGAAAAGGCAAGGCCTCCTGCCTGGGAGCCTCCTAACTACTCCTGGTCGTCGGCGGTCTTCACGTAGTAGTAGGCACCCTCGTGGTAGTAGCAGTCGTCGTCAAAGGTGGCGTCTGGATCCTGGGCTCCGACATCTGGTTGCATCAACCGGAAAGAAGAAGAAAGGGGGAAAAGGGGGAGCAAAGCAACCGTGAGTACTCATCCAAAGTACTCGCAAGCAAGGATCTACACTACATATGCAACATTATCAAAGGAAGGCTGTATATGTGGACTGGGCTGCAGAAATGCCAGAATAGAGAGAAGGCCTAGTCCTATCGAAGACTATCATCTTCTGGAAACCACCATCTTGCACCAAACAGGAGGGAGTAGAGTAGCATAAAATAAAGTAGTAGTAGTGTTATCAACCTCGACCAGAGATCCTTTCTCGACTCCCTGCGAGAAAGCAATCCTAGAGCCATACTATCCATTTCTCATCACAATCCAATTCCCACCACAAGTATCCAGTTCTAGTTGTATCGATCGGGATACAACTCCAAGTGTCCGTTACCGTAGGGTAGGCTATCGATAGATGTTTTGTTCCCTGCAGGGGTGCACCAACTTACCCACCACGCTTGATTAACTCTGGCCGGACACACTTTCCTGGGTCATGACCGGCCTCGGCCAAACAATACGCCGCAACCCGACCTAGGCTTAATAGAGAGGCCAGCACGTCGGACTAAACCTATGCCCCCAGGGGTCATGGGCCATTGCCCCGGGAACTCCTGCACGTTGCGTGGGCGGCCAGTGAGCAGACCTAGCTACCTCCTTCAAAAAGGCAGGTGCTTACGTAGTCCAACCCGGCGCGCGCCGCTCAGTCGCTGACATCTATTAAACTTCGGCTGATGTATACGACCCAGAACACCCATACTATGCCCACGTGATGGTTGGTGCTATCAGGCCAGAGGCCCCTCGGATCAAATATCCAAATCGTAATGGATTAGGAACGCGCGGTAACAAGCAGAGACTCACGAAAGATGTGACCCCGTTGCCCTGTCTCAAGGACATGCGGCAAGGGCTAGGAATGCCCGACCACGCCTCGTAATTATCTCGCGGGCACCCTCCAGGTTAACCCGTCTCCACATCACTCGCGGGTACCCCTCAGGGTTGACCCGCCTTTCCAAGTAACAGTTGTAAAATCCAAGTATCTCTGTGTCCAAACATCAAGGGGAAAACCCAAGGAATCACCCTCGGTGAATTCCACTCGATGTAATCATCAAGGCGAATGTAAGAGGAATCACCCCCGCGGTCCACACTTGAGGGGTTGCACGACAGAGTCGTACCGGAAGTGGTTAAGGCGGAATCACCCTCGATGACCACGACCGAATAGCTACACTATAGGGTTAACATCAGAAGTGTTGTAGAGGTCTCACCCTCGTCACTCGATAGTAACTCAGCAGTGTCGGCCAACTAAGGGGAAAGTGATGTGCGGTGCCGGGGCCTGGTCTTCAATGATGAAGTAGGGGCAACAAGGACAAGGTGGGGGGTCACTGATGGATCACTAACCAACCTATACTAAGCAGTTTAGGATAAGCAGGTAAGTAACAATAAGCAGGTTACAAAAGCAGGCTATGCATCAGAATAGGAGCAAACAATAACAATAGCAAAATCTAATGCAAGCATGAGAGAATGAAATGGGCGATATCGGGATGATCAAAAGGGGGGCTTGCTTGGTTGCTCTGGCATGGAGGGGTCGTCGTCGACGTAGTCGATCACAGGGGCAGCATCGGTCTCGGGGTCTACCGGAGAGAAGAAGGGGAAGAAACAGTAAATATAAAGCAAACATAGCATCACAAAGCATAACGTGGCAATATGTTGTGCCGAATGTGACCTAAGGGGGAATTCAACCGGGAATGTTTTCCCGATTCCGGACCTGTGTCAGACAGATGACCGGAGGGGAATGTTCCATGTTCAGATAGTTAGAGGCATCTGACAGGTAAACTGACCGCATATTCGGATTCGTCTTGTCGTTCTGAGAAACTTTCATTTATAAAGTTTTTCCATCCGAGCTACGATTTATTATCTATGATTTTATAAAGTTTTAAAGGTTTTCTGAAATTATTTAAATTAACAGAATTAACAGAATAGGAATATGACGTCAGCATGACGTATGTGTGATGTCGGCAGTCAACAGCCCGGTTGACTGGTCAAAACTGACACAGGCGACCCACCTGTCATAGACAGTGGGTTGAACAGAGTTCAAACTAATCTAAATTTAGTTAGTAAAACTACTAGGCCCACCTGTCAGTGTCTAGTTAGTAACTAATTAGGTTTTAATTATTAAAACATTTTAATTAATTAAAATAGGCGATGGGGCCCACGTGTCAGTGGCACTGGGCTGCCTGGTCAGCAGTTGACTGGGTCAACCCAGTCAACTTGGACCCACGGGGCCCACTAGCAGTGGCTCTGGGGTGGCCCCAGGCCAGCCACGTCGGCGGCCGGCGCCGGCGTGACTCCATCGACCAAAACAACGGCGGCGCCTCGCCGGAGTTAGTCGGAATCGCGCTACGGGGCTCGGTGCTACGTCTTGAGCTTGCGTTGGTTTTCCCCGAAGATGAGAGGATGATGCAGCAGAGTAGCGTAAGTATTTCCCTCAGTTTTTGAGAACCAAGGTATCAATCCAGTAGGAGGCCACACACAAGTCCCTCGTACCTGCACAAAACGATAGCTACTCGCAACCAACGCGATTAGTGGGTGTCAATTCCCTTCACGGTCACTTACCAGAGTGAGATCTGATAGAGATGATAAATAATATTTTTGGTATTTTTGGTATAGAGATGCAAAGTGAAAAGTAAAAAGCTAAGTAAAAACAAAGCAAGTATAAAAGTGATGGAGATTGATATGATGAGAATAGACCCGGGGGCCATAGGTTTCACTAGTGGCTTCTCTCAAGGGCATAAGTATTCTACGGTGGGTGAACAAATTACGGTTGAGCAATTGATGAATTGAGCATAGTTATGAGTATATCTAGGTATGATCATGTATATAGGCATCACGTCAGAGACAATTAGATCGAAACGATTCTGCATCTACTACTATTACTCCACTCATCGACCGCTATCCAGCATGCATCTAGAGTATTAAGTTAAAACAGAGTAACGCCTTAAGCAAGATGACATGATGTAGAGGAATAAATTCATGCAATATGATAAATACCCCATCTTGTTATCCTTGATGGCAACAATACAATACGTGCCTTGCAACCCTTTCTGTCACTGGGTAAGGACACCGCAAGACTGAACCCAAAGCTATGCACTTCTCCTACTTCTCCCATTGCAAGAACTACAAATCTAGTTGGCCAAACCAAACGGATAATTCGAAGAGACTTGCAAAGATAACCAATCATACATAAAAGAATTCAGAGAAGATTCAAATATTATTCATAGATAAGTTGGATCATAAACCCACAATTCATCGATCTCAACAAACATACCGCAAAAAGAAGATTACATCGAATAGATCTCCACGAGAGAGGGGGAGAACATTGTATTGAGATCCAAAAAGAGAGAACAAGCCATCTAGCTACTAGCTATGGACCCGAAGGTCTGAGGTAAACTACTCACACTTCAGCGGAGAGGCTATGGTGATGATGTAGAAGCCCTCCGTGGTGGATGCCCTCCCGTGAGCTCCTAACAGGCCCCAAGATGGGATCTCGTGGATACTGAGGAAGTTGCGGCGGAATTAGGTTTTGGCTCCTGTTACGATTGTTTGGGGTACGAGGTATATATAGGAGGAAGGAGTGCGTCGGTGGAGCAACAGGGGCCCACGAGGCGCAGGCGCGCCCTAGGGGGCGCCCCACCTCGTGACCGCCTCTGTTACTTCTTGGGTAGGGTCCAAGTCTCTGGATCACGCTCAGTGAGAAAATCACGTTCGAAGGTTTCATTCCGTTTGGACTCCGTTTGATATTCCGCTTTCTTGAAACACCGAAATAGGCAAAAACAGCAATTCGGGCTGGGCCTCCGGTTAATAGGTTAGTCCCAAAAGTAATATAAAAGTGGAAAATAAAGTCCAATATAGTCCAAAACAGTATATAAAGTAGCATGGAGCAATCAAAAATTATAGATACGTTGGAGACGTATCCCCAAGCTTAATTCCTGCTCGTCCTCGAGTAGGTAAATGATAAAAAAGAATTTTTGATGCGGAGTGATACTTTGGCATAATTTCAATGTAAATCTTCTTAATTGTGGTATGAATATTCAGATCCGAAAGATTCAAGACAAAATTTCATATTGACATAAAAATAATAATACTTCAAGCATACTAATCAAAGTAATTATGTCTTCTCAAAATAACATGGCAAAAGAAAGTTCATCACTACAAAATCATATAGTTAGGTTATGCTTCATTTTCATCACACAAAGATGTTCCCAACTTCTATACCCCCGATGATAAGCCAAGCAATTGTTTCATACTTAAATAATCTCAAACTGTTTCAACCTTCACGCAATACATGAGCATGAGCCATGGATATAGCACTATGGGTGGAATACAATATGATGATGGGGATTGTGTGGAGAAGACAAAAAAGGATAAAGTCTCACATTGACGAGGATAGTCAACGGGCTATGGAGATGCCCATCAATTGATGTCAACATAAGGAGTAGGGATTGCCATGCAACAGATGCACTAGAGCTATGAATGCTCAAAAGAAAACTAGTGGGTGTGCATCCAACTTGCTTGCTCACGAAGACCTAGGGCATTTGAGGAAGCCCATCGTAGGAATATACAAGCCAAGTTCTATAATGAAAAATTCCCACTAGTATGAAAGACAACTTATGAGACTCACTATATGAAAAACATGGTGCTACTTTGAAGCACAAAATATGAGACTCACTACATGAAGAACTAGGTGCTACTTTGAAGCACAATATATGAGACTTACTACATGAAGAACAAGGTGCTACTTTGAAGCACAAGTGTGGTAAGAGGATAGTAACATTGCCCTTTTTATTTTTTTTATTTTTTTGGGCCTTTCTTTTTTTTCTTTTTGGCCTTTCTCTTTTTTTGGACAATGCTCTAATAATGATGATCATCACACTTCTATTGATTACAACATAAGGATTACAACTCGGAACTAGAACAAGATATGACTCTATATGAATGCCTCAGACGGTGTACCGGGATGGTGCAATGAATCAAGAGTGACATGTATGAAAAATAATGCATGGTGGCTTTGCCACAAATACGATTTCAACTACATGATCATGCAATGGAAATATGACAAAAGTAAAGTATGTCATGATGATGATGAACGGAACGGTGGAAAGTTGCATGGCAATATATATCGGAATGGCTATGGAAATGCCATAATAGGTAGGTATGGTGGCTGTTTTTAGGAAGATATAGGGAGGTTTATGTGTGATATCATATCATGGGGTTTGGATGCACCGGCGAAGTTTGCACCAACTCTCAAGGTGAGAAAGGGCAATGCACGGTACTGAAGAGGCTAGCAAAGGCGGAAAGGTAAAAGTGCGTATAATCCATGGACTCAACATTAGTCAAAAGAACTCATATACTTATTGCAAAAATTTAGAAGTCATCAAAAACCAAGTACTACGCGCATGCTCCTAGGGGATAGATTGGTAGGAAAAGACCATCGCTCGTCCCCGACCGCCACTCATAAGGATGCACAAGCCCGGTACACTTCATGTTTCAAATTTGTTACACAACTTTAACCATACGTGCATGCTACGGGATTTGCAAACTTCAACACAAGCATTTCTCAAATTCACAACTACTCAACTAGCACGACTTTGATATTATCACCTCCATATCTCAAAACAATTATCAAGCATCAAATTTATCTTAGTATTCAACGCACTCAAAAGAAATTTTCACATATCTTGAATACCAAGTATATTAACATTAAGCAAATTACCATGCTATTAACGACTCTAAAAATAATCTAAGTGAAGCATGAGATATCAATAGTTTCTTTAAAACAAATCCACCACCGTGCTCTAAAAGACCTAAGTGAAGTACTAGAGCAAAAATTATCACGCTCAAAAGATATAAGTGAAGCAGATAGAGTATTCTAGCAAATTCTAATCAAATTGGACTCTCTCAAAAGGTACAGCAAGGATGATTGTGGTAAACTAACAAGCAAAGACACAAATGATACAAGACGCTCCAAGCAAAACACTTATCATGTGGTGAATAAAAATATAGCTCCAAGTAAATTACCGATGGAAGTGGATTTAAAGAGGGGATGCCTTCCGGGCATCCCCAAGCTTTGAATTTTGGTGTCCTTGGATTATCTTGGGGTGCCATGGGCATCCCCAAGCTTAGGCTCTTGCCACTCCTTGTTCCATAATCCATCAAAAGAATTCACCCAAAACTTGAAAACTTCACAACACAAAACTCAATAGAAATCTCGTGAGCTCCGTTAGAGAAAGAAAACAAAAGACTACTTTAAGGTACTGTAATGAACTGATTCTTTATTTATAATTGTGTTAAACCTACTTTATTCCAACTTCTCTATGCATCATAAACTATTTTACTAGCCATAGATTCATCAAAATAAGCAAACAAAACACACAAAACAGAATCTGTCAAAAACAGAACAGTCTTTAGTAATCTGTATCTAACGCAAACTTCTGGAACTCCAAAAATTCTACCAAAATTAGAAGACCTATAAAAATTATTTATTGATCAGAAGAAATTGGAATCAATATTTTATCACGTTCTGGTGATTTTTAACAATTCAGGCACTGAGCGCAAAGTTTCTGGAAATTACAACAATATCAAATAACTATTATCCAAGAAGATCCAATAGGTCTAACTTGTCACAAACACTAATTAAAACATAAAACCACATCTAAACAGAGGCTATATGTATTATTTATTCCTAAATATAAGCAAAAACAAAAAACTAAAAATAGAATTGGGTTGCCTCCCAACAAACGCTATCGTTTAACGCCCCTAGCTAGGCATAAAAGCGAGGATAGATCTAGGTATTGCCATCTTTGGTAGGCAATCCATAAGTGGATCTAATGATAGATTCATATGGTAATTTTATTTTCTTTCTAGGGAAGTGTTCCATGCCCTTCTTTAAGGGAAATTGGAATCTAATATTCCCTTCCTTCATATCAATAATTGCACCAATCGTTCTAACGAAAGGTCTACCAAGAATAATAGGGCATGAAGGATTGCAATCTATATCAAGAACGATAAAATCTACGGGCACATGATTCCTATTTGCAACAATAAGAACATCATTAATTCTTCCCATAGGCTTTTTAATAGTGGAATCCGCAAGATGCAAGTTTAGAGAGCAATCATCAAAGTCAAGGAATTCTAGCAAATCACACAAAGTTTTGGGAATAGTGGAGACACTAGCACCCAAATCACACAAAGCATGAAACTCATAATCTTTAATTTTAATTTTTATAGTAGGTTCACACTCATCATAGAGCTTTCTAGGGATAGAGACTTTCGACTCAAGTTTTTCTTAATAAGATTGCATCAAGGCATCAACAATGTGTTCGGTAAAGTCTTATTTTGACTATAAGCATGAGGAGAATTTAGCATGGATTGCAACAAGGAAATACAATAAATTAAAGAGCAATTTTCGTAATTAAATTCCTTGAGATACAAAATAGTGGGTTTAGCAACATCTAGATTTTTATTTTTTTCAATCCCACTTTTATCAATTTCATCATCAAGATCTAAAAACTCCGAATTCTTAGGACGCCTTCTAGGTAAGGGAAGATCATATTCAGTTTCATCAAGATTCATATTGCAAAACAAAGATTTAATGGGGGACACATCAATAACTTTTAGATCTTCATCTTGATTTTCATAGGAATTAGAAGAACACGCTTTAATAAAGGCATCTTTGGAAGCACGCATCCTAGCGGTTCTTTGGAAGCACTCATCAATGGAAATTCTCATAGCTTTGAGAGACTCATTGATATCATGCTTAGGAGGAATAGATCTAAGCTTTAAAGAATCAGCCTCAAGAGAAATTCTATCAGCGTTCCTAGCCAAATCATCAACTTTAAGCAATTTCTCTTCAAGCAAAGCATTAAAATTCTTTTGTGAATTCATAATTTCTTTATGACTACTCTCAAATTCAGAGGGCATCTTATTAAAATTTCCATAAGAGTTGTTATAGGAATTTCCATAATTATTAGAAGTATTACTAGGATAAGGTCTAGGATTAAAATTCCCTCTATACGTGTTGTTACCAAAATTATTCCTACCAACAAAATTCACATCCATAGATTCATTATTATTCTCAATCAAGGTAGACAAAGGCATATCATTAGGATCATAAGAAACACTCTTAGTAGCAAATAATTTCATAAGTTCATCCATCTTTCCACTCAAAACAATAATTTCTTCTATCGCATGCACTTTTTTATTAGTAGATCTTTCGGTATGCCATTGAGAATAATTAACCATAATATTATCTAGAAGTTTAGTAGCATCTCCTAGAGTGATTTCCATAAAAGTGCCTCCCGCGTCAATCTAAAAAGATTTCTAGAAGCAAAATTCAATCCGGCATAATTTTTTGTATAATCATCCACAAGTTCAAACCATGCGAGGACAATTACGTATCATTAATTTCATTCTCTCCCAAGCTTGTGCAACATGTTCATGATCAAGTTGCTTAAAATTCATAATATCGTTCCTAAGAAAGATAATCTTAGCGGGAGGAAAATACTTAGAGAAAAAAGCATCTTTGCACTTGTTCCAAGAATCAATACTATTTTTAGGCAGAGATGAAAACCACGCTTTAGCATGATCTCTAAGCGAAATAGGAAATAGCTTCAATTTAATGACATCATTATCAACATGTTTCTTTCTTTTGCATATCACATAAATCAACGAAGCTATTCAGATGAGTAGCGGCATCTTCACTAGGAAGGCCGGCGAATTGATCTTTCATAACAAGATTCAACAAATCAGTATTGATTTCACAAGATTCAGTATTGGCAAGAGGAGCAATCGGAGTGCTAAGGAAATCATTATTATTGGTATTGGTGAAGTCACACAATTTGGTAGCATCTTGAGCCATCGCGACAAACGAGCAATCCAACACACGAGCAAACAAGCGGACGAGGAAAAGGCAAATGGGAAAAAGAGGAGGAGATTGGGAAAGAGAGGGCGAATAAAACGACAAGGGTGAAGTGGGGGAGAGGAAAACGAGAGGCAAATGGCAAATAATGTAATGCGAGAGATTGGGATTGTGATGGGTACTTGGTATGTTGACTTTTGCCTAGACTCCCCGACAACGGCGCCAGAAATCCTTCTTGCTACGTATTAAGCATGCGTTGGTTTTCCCCAAAGAGGAGAGGATGATGCAGCAGAGTAGCGTAAGTATTTCCCTCAGTTTTTGGGAACCAAGGTATCAATCCAGTAGGAGGCCACGCACAAGTCCCTCGTACCTGCACAAAACGATAGCTACTCGCAACCAACGTGATTAGGGGTTTTCAATCCCTTCACGGTCACTTACGAGAGTGAGATCTGATAGAGATGACAAATAATATTTTTGGTATTTTTGGTATAGATATGCAAACTGAAAAGTAAAAAGCAAAGGAAAAACAAAGCGAGTATAAAAGTGATGGAGATTGATATGATGAGAATAGACCCGGGGGCCATAGGTTTCACTAGTGGCTTCTCTCAAGGGCATAAGTATTCTACGGTGGGTGAACAAATTACTGTTGAGCAATTGACAGAATTGAGCATCGTTATGAGTATATCTAGGTATGATCATGTATATAGGCATCACGTCCGAGACAAGTAGATCGAAACGATTCTGCATCTACTATTATTACTCCACTCATCGACCGCTATCCAGCATGCATCTAGAGTGTTAAGTTAAAACAGAGTAACGCCTTAAGCAAGATGACATGATGTAGAGGAATAAATTCATGCAATATGATAAATACCCCATCTTGTTATCCTCCATGGCAACAATACAATACGTGCGTTGCAACCCTTTCACATCCGGGTAAGGACACCGCAAGATCGAACCCAAAGCTATGCACTTCTCCCATTGCAAGAACTACCAATCTAGTTGGCCAAACCAAACGGATAATTCGAAGAGACTTGCAAAGATAACCAATCATGCATAAAAGAATTCAGAGAAGATTCAAATATTATTCATAGATAAGCTGGATCATAAACCCACAATTCATCGGTCTCAACAAACACACCGCAAAAAGAAGATTACATCGAATAGATCTCCACGAGAGAGGAGAGAACATTGTATTGAGATCCAAAAGAGAGAAGAAGCCATCTAGCTACTAGCTATGGACCCGATGGTCCGAGGTAAACTACTCACACTTCATCGGAGAGGCTATGGTGATGATGTAGAAGCCCTCCGTGGTGGATGCCCCTCCCGTGAGCTCTCGAACAGGCCCCAAGATGGGATCTCGTGGATACGAGGAAGTTGCGGGCGGTGGAATTAGGTTTTGGCTCCTGTTACGATCGCTTGGGGTGCAATGAGGTATATATAGGAGGAAGGAGTACGTCGGTGGAGCAACAGGGGGCCCACGAGGCAGGGGGCGCGCCCGGGGCGTGCCCTAGGGGGGGGGGCGCCCCCACCCTCGTGACCGCCTCTGTTACTTCTTGGAGTAGGGTCCAAGTCTCCATGATCACGTTCAGTGAGAAATTCACGTGCCCGAAGGTTTCATTCCGTTTGGACTCCGTTTGATATTCCGTTTCTTCGAAACACTAAAATAGGCAAAAAAACAGCAATTCTGGGCTGGGCCTCCGGTTAATAGGTTAGTCCCAAAAATAATATAAAAGTGGAAAATAAAGCCCAATATAGTCCAAAATAGTAGATAAAGTAGCATGGAGCAATAAAAAATTATAGATACGTTGGAGACGTATCACTCGGTTTCAGGCGTGCGTGTGTGCGTTCAAGCGGTCACTTCGACGCGCATCGAGTGGTGGTGGTGGCATCGCCGGACCTGGCCAGAAACGTCGCCGGCGAAGGTCCGCGGCGGAGCGACTACGGTCGACGGTGGAAAAGGTGCTATGGCGTGCTACAGCTCAGGCGAAAGGGCTATGCGGGAGCAGCAGTCCTCCAGGTGCGCGCTACGGGGACTAGACGGAGCAGGAAGAGCTCGGGAGCTCGTGCGCGACAGCAATGGCGGACGGCGGAGCCAGCGCTTACGGCCATCTAGCTAGAGAAGGAGGAAACAGAGCAAGGACGGGGAGGAAGGAGGCGGAGCTTACGGGGCAGGCATACTGAGGCCTCTCGGGGTTCGGGAGCGCAGAGGGAGGCATGTGGCTCCGGTGATCACCAGTGACCACCGAGAAGGGGAAGAGGGTGATGCCGACGTCGCCGACCTCCCCGACTCCAGCTGACGGACGAGGACGGTGAAGCGGAGGACGGTGCACCTCGACAACGGCGCCAGAAATCCTTCTTGCTACGTATTAAGCTTGCGTTGGTTTTCCCCGAAGAGGAGAGGATGATGCAGCAGAGTAGCATAAGTATTTCCCTCAGTTTTTGAGAACCAAGGTATCAATCCAGTAAGAGGCCACGCACAAGTCCCTCGTACCTGCACAAAACGATAGCTACTCGCAACCAACGTGATTAGGGGTTTTCAATCCCTTCACGGTCACTTACGAGAGTGAGATCTGATAGAGATGACAAATAATATTTTTGGTATTTTTGGTATAGATATGCAAACTGAAAAGTAAAAAGCAAAGGAAAAACAAAAGCGAGTATAAAAGTGATGGAGATTGATATGATGAGAATAGACCCGGGGGCCATAGGTTTCACTAGTGGCTTCTCTCAAGGGCATAAGTATTCTACGGTGGGTGAACAAATTACTGTTGAGCAATTGATGTAATTGAGCATCGTTATGAGTATATCTAGGTATGATCATGTATATAGGCATCACGTCCGAGACAAGTAGATCGAAACGATTCTGCATCTACTATTATTACTCCACTCATCGACCGCTATCCAGCATGCATCTAGAGTGTTAAGTTAAAACAGAGTAATGCCTTAAGCAAGATGACATGATGTAGAGGAATAAATTCATGCAATATGATAAATACCCCATCTTGTTATCCTCCATGGCAACAATACAATACGTGCCTTGCAACCCTTTACATCCTTTGGGTAAGGACACCGCAAGATCGAACCCAAAGCTATGCACTTCTCCCATTGCAAGAACTACCAATCTAGTTGGCCAAACCAAACGGATAATTCAAGAGACTTGCAAAGATAACCAATCATGCATAAAAGAATTCAGAGAAGATTCAAATATTATTCATAGATAAGCTGGATCATAAACCCACAATTCATCGGTCTCAACAAACACACCGCAAAAAGAAGATTACATCGAATAGATCTCCACGAGAGAGGGAGAGAACATTGTATTGAGATCCAAAAAGAGAGAAGAAGCCATCTAGCTACTAGCTATGGACCCGATGGTCTGAGGTAAACTACTCACACTTCATCGGAGAGGCTATGGTGATGATGTAGAAGCCCTCCGTGGTGGATGCCCCCTCCGGCGGAGCTCCGCACAGTGCCCCAAGATGGGATCTCGTGGATCTGTGAAGTTGCGGCGGTGGAATTAGGTTTTTGGCTCCTGTTCTGATCGTTTGGGGGTACGTAGGTATATATAGGAGGAAGGAGTACGTCGGTGGAGCAACAGGGGGCCCACGAGGCAGGGTGCGCGCCCGGGGCGCGCCCTAGGGGGGGGGGCGCCCCCACCCTCGTGACCACCTCTGTTACTTCTTGGAGTAGGGTCCAAGTCTCCATGATCACGTTCAGTGAGAAAATCACGTGCCCGAAGGTTTCATTCCGTTTGGACTCCGTTTGATATTCCGTTTCTTTGAAACACTGAAATAGGCAAAAAACAGCAATTCTGGGCTGGGCCTCCGGTTAATAGGTTAGTCCCAAAAATAATATAAAAGTGGAAAATAAAGCCCAATATAGTCCAAAATAGAAGATAAAGTAGCATGGAGCAATAAAAAATTATAGATACGTTGGAGACGTATCACTCGGTTTCGGGCGTGCGTGTGTGCGTTCAAACGGTCACTCGACCGCGCATCGAGTGGTGGTGGTGGCATCGCCGGACCTGGCCAGAAACGTCGCCGGCGAAGGTCCGCGGCGGAGCGACTACGGTCGACGGTGGAAAAGGTGCTATGGCGTGCTACAGCTCAGGCGAAAGGGCTATCTGGGAGCAGCAGTCCTCCAGGTGCGCGCTACGGGGACTAGACGGAGCAGGAAGAGCTCGGGAGCTCGTGCGCGACAGCAATGGCGGACGGCGGAGCTAGCGCTTACGGCCATCTAGCTAGAGAAGGAGGAAACGGAGCAAGGACGGGGAGGAAGGAGGCGGAGCTTACGGGGCAGGCATACTGAGGCCTCTCGGGGTTCGGGAGCGCAGAGGGAGGCATGTGGCTCCGGTGATCACCAGTGACCACCGAGAAGGGGAAGAGGGTGATGCCGACGTCGCCGACCTCCCCGACTCCAGCTGATGGACGAGGACGGTGAAGCGGAGGACGGTGCACCTCCCAGGCTCGGTTGCCGGGCTCGGGGACGCCGGTAGCCGCGGGGACGACGGAGAACAGCAGCGATGGCGCTCGGGCGTCGATGGGGAACGAGGGGGAGACGAAGTGAGCGCCTGATGGATCTAGGAGGAGGGTAGGCGAGTGGGGGGAGTGGGAGTGGCGGTAGGTGAAGGGGCACTCGAGGCGTCGGGGCGTGTAGGCCTTATCCACACCTGGGCGCCGGCGGCGAGGTGGGTTCGTTGGGGACGCGGCTTGGACACGCACTGGGTCGGGTGAACAGAGAGGTGGGAGGCGACCGGGGGGTGGGTTGCTGGGTTGGGCCGCCCAGGTGGCTAAGGCCTAGGGGCAGTGGGCCTTTTCTCATATTTTTTGTTTTTTTGTTTTCTTTTAAAACTTCTCTGCTTTCTTTTATTTTCAAGAAGCAAAACAGTTTTATAATTTATAAAACTTACACTTAGCATAATAGATAACTTAGGCTACTGCCACATTAAGCTTAACATTATAATACATTAGCTTAGCATTTTTTAACTTAAAAACATTTAATTTAATTGCTTTAGCCACTGTTTTAACTAGTTTAGGGCACTTAGACATTTTGGAAAAAAGTTAGTTCACTGCCAATATTATCAAAAGAATAATTGCCACATGATGAGCATTTTAGATTTCATGTCTGACAAATATGAATTTTTGACTTTAGATTGTATTTGAATTTGAATTGTGATTTGGATCAAGTGAAGATTAGCAACAGTAACATGATGACATGGCACCATTAACATGGGATCACTGTAGCATGACACTTGGAGTGTTACAAATCTCCTCCACTACAAGAAATCTCGTCCCGAGATTTAAGTGGGGAAGTAAAGAGCAACTTCGGGAGAACTGACCGTTATAGGGTTAATTATCTCGTGAACAATTCAGGGAATGAGGTAGAAATATCTCTCGAGTTGAAACTTAATAAAACATCGAGAGCAAAGTATGAAGGTACAATAGGAAGTTTCAAGCGAATGGACAAACGATTGATACTTGAACAGAGTGTGAGTAAGGGGTTCAGAGCATCGGGAATAGATCATCTCTCGAAAGGTGGCTCGTGACAACACACAAAGCCAAGAGCAAATGATACTTCAGAATAAAGGATATACATGAGAGTCAGGTTCTGATCCTGTGGAACTGTGGGTTATGAGCCCACCATGTGGGCTAAAAGTAGAAAGGGGCCGATAGCAAGGCATGTCAGATGATAGCACTACAAAAAAAATACACTTCCGTGATGATACATGTTTGTCACAGTAGGTCGCGTTTTTTGTCATGCATGTACATCCATGACAAATTTATGACATAATCAAGATAGTCATACTGTCTTTGTCAGAGAAGTGTTCCATGACATTACGAAAATTATCATCATGGAAGTGTCCACTTCCATGACGATAAATCGCGGGTCACAGAAGTGCTTTCGTCAAGGGTGACCGACACATGGCATCCACCGTAACCGAATGCCGTTAAGCCATCGGATCGGGTTTTGGATCCGATAACCCGTTAACAACGCTGACCAATGGGGATTTTCCACGTGTAAAATCATCATTGGCTAGAGGAAACACGTGTCGGCTCACCGCTGGGACAGATGTCATCCACTCATTGGACAGAAGGCTCCTATGATACATCGAAACGTGGCACGGCCCAACAAGTTTAATTGGGCCGGCCCAATTAAAGGCCCACAAGTTTTGCGGACCATAATGGGCCGGCCCAGCTAAAGGCCCACAAGATTTTGCAGGCCATAATGGGCCGGCCCAGCTAAAGGCCCATGAGATTTTGCGGGCCATAATGGGTCGGCCCATGTAAAGGCCCACAAGATTTTGCAGGCCATAATGGGCCGGCCCAGCTAAAGGCCCACAAGATTTTTGTGTGCCACAATGGGCCGGCCCAGGTAAAGGCCCACAAGATTCTTGCGAATCATAATGGGACGGCCCAGCTAAAGGCCCACGAGATTTCGCCGACATTAATGGGCCGCCCAAATTGTGAGGCCCACAAGATTTTGAGGACCCTAGTAGGCCGGCCCATTAACTGGCTGCCATGTTTTGGGCCAAATGCCGGCCCATATCTGATCCGGTCCATTAATGGCCTGCCACGTTCCGGGCCTAAAAGTGGCCCATATGAGATCTGGCCCGTTATAAGCCTACCACGTTTGGGCCAAAGTACGGCCCAGATCAGGTCCGGCCCTTTAAGGGGCTTTGGGCTCAATTATGGCCCATATCAAATTCGGCCCGACAACTGGACACTATGCTTTTGGGCCCACTTGCTAAAGGCCCAGTTAGTAATTCGGCCTGATATTAGTTTTGGCGTGTTAAGGGCCCGTTTAACATTTCGGTCCTATATTAAATTCAGCTATTAAAAGCTCGTCATATAGTTGGGCCTAACTACGGCCCGATTTGCATCCGGCCTGCTCGCAGCCGATATCTGATTGGGCCAAACAATGACCGAGACAATTTAGGCCTGTTAAAAGCCCGTGATTTGATTCGCACAATCTTAGGCCGGGGTTCATTTTGGGCTGCTGCCGGCCCGTGAGCTGTTCGGCACGTTTCAGGCCCAACCAAGATCGTGATTGCATGACAGCCCGATTATGTACCGTAATTTTACGGTTTGGCCGGTTTACTGCGAAGACAGGATATATATACAGTAAAATAACTGCATCATCGTGAATAAGAAAAAACCTAGACTATACAATAAAGAAATTACGGCATATTACATCCACTGGGCATCAAAGTTCGCCACTATGATAATAAAGCACAAGCAGACAGCAGATTACATACACTGGGCATCAAAGATCACCACCAGTGCAAATAAACACGCCGACAAAATAATATACAAAACCGACAACACTTCAATAGAGTTCAAGAAAGGTTAGCCCTGCTGGGGAGCTGCAGCGCAAGCAGCTGAGCAAGATGATGAGACTGCGCTTGTTCAACACTTATATCTTCCTCACTCTGAAAGATAAACAAGCAGACAGATGACAGGTTTTGCACGTAAAAGTATCAGTGCTGACAATTCATCACATTTCTTACTGACAAATAAAGTGACACAGTTTAAAATTGCATTAACACAATATGGTATTGTTCAGGTCAAGACATGGCAGGAAATGACATTGTGAAGGAGTTGACAGCTTCACGACAACACTGGATTACGTATCAAGAACTCATAAGTATCAATGGTTAGTGTGTCATCAATTTATACCATTTCAGATTGGCAAATAAAGAGACGGTTTAAATAATAGTAGAATGATATGACATTGTTCATAGTTAATACATTGCAAAATATGACATTGTCTTTGTAGTGGGTAGGTTCACCACACCACCGGATTACGATGAAGAATGTATATATATGCAGTGCAAAAGAAGATCACTTGCTCTGTATAGTTTAATTTACATGGTATGAAGAAGCAACTTGGTTGTACAACTGAAAACTTAAATTGAGAAAGGACAAACTTTTGTTTGTGAACTACATAACAAACTTTAAATAAGCAATTTGATGCAAACACCAAAAATAAACAGCTATTGCAGTCATGCCTAACCAAATATATACAACAAACTTTGAAGGCTTGAGATGGACAAATTTACATTATTGGTGAAGACAGGCTCTATAAAGGCCTTGTCCATGCTGATGGGGGGGGGGCAATTCAAGAAGTTTACCACAGAATCTTCTTCAAAATCATTGTCTTTATTCTACATTTTGTTAAGAGTAAATATAGATGTGATAATATACGAAAAAATGGAGAATATTTAAGATAAGATGAAGAGTGATGCTACATAACCAAGTAGCTATAAATGTAAGTACAGCGATACATGCAAAAGGTACAGCCAAGAGCAATGCACAACTAAACTTCTTCAGTACCAACCTTATGGTAAGAGTAAATATAGATCTGATGTGTAGAAAATGGAGGGCAAAGGAAAATAAGCTGCAGAGTGATGGTACATGAACAACTACCCGTCAATATAAGTACACGGATAAACGACAAAGATGTACCTACAAGAACAATGCAGAGCTAAAAAAACATTGGCATTGGATATATTCTACAATAATGTAACCATTCATACAGATCAGATAATTTGGAGCGACCAATTGATAAGCAAGATATCATGTATACTGCTGTCACATAATGAACCAGGTATGTATGCAAGTACAGTGATACATGACAACAGGTACTAACAAGATCAAAGCAGCGGACAACATATTTGCGATATCCTGTCGTTCTTTTCAAACTGGAATTCTTCTTCGAGCAGATTTCCTGCAAAAAAGATCCGTAAGGCACATGCGGAAAAGTAGAAGTTCAATTTGTCATGTGATTTCATAGACAGTACCTCATCCTAGGAACGAGACCAGTGCATAACAAGGTTTTTCCATTCAATGTCTTCTAAATTTAGCACAGGGGACTTCATCGGAAATTCGTTTATAGACTAGCCATCAAAGTGTGATTTCCTCAGGTAACACCGGTACTGCTGCAATGCTTCCTTGAAAAGCACAAGCAAGCTTTGCTCGTCATGACTATCCAGATTGACACTCGCCTAGTTACAACAATGTAATGTAAATCATTGATGTGTTCAATCAGCAAAAAACAGGAAAATAATAACCATGAATAATAGCACTTACACGTAAGTTGGACAGGAAGATGTGAAAATGGTTTTTGTCTTCACTATAATCTTCCCATGATGGGAATATATGCACGTAGTCCCTAACAACATTGAAAGCATTGTCTTTTAAACTGGGAATAAATGGAATGGGGTTCCCATCTGTAGGAATTGGCCGTCTCTGCAGTTGGGATAGGTCTTCGGCTGGTGGACTTCTTTGTACTTTTCTTTGGAGTGGGATTTTACGTGGTATGGCTGGTGCTATGGCAAATCAAATCGGTATACCTTTTGCTGGAGTGCAGGTCCTGTGTGGTGGGGCTAGTGGTGTGGCCAGTGAAGTATGGAGACAGTCTGCTGGAGTCGGTCCTACGTTTTGTGTCACTGGTTGTACAGCCAATATAAGTGGGGTGCTGTATGATTTCTCCTACACCACCACGTTTTTCAAGGACTTTGCTGGTCCTCCTTCAGGTTCGGCAATCACCCTCTTACTTTTTGATGTCTGATGCACAAGAACACCTGTCGGTGTCAAAACCGGCGGATCTCGGGTAGGGGGTCCCGAACTGTGCGTCTAGGCGGATGGTAACAGGAGACAAGGGACACGATGTTTTACCCAGGTTCGGGCCCTCTTGATGGAGGTAAAACTCGACGTCCTGCTAGATTAATCTGGATGATGTGTGTTACAAGAGTGGATCTACCACGAGATCTCAGAGGCTAAACCCTAGAAGCTAGCCTATGGTATGATTGTTGTTCGTCCCCACGGACTAAAACCCTCCGGTTTATATAGACACCGGATAGGGTTAGGGTTACACGTAGTCGGTTACAATGGTAGGAGATCTACATATCCAGATCGCCAAGCTTGCCTTCCGTGCCTAGGAAAGTCCCATCCGGACACGCCATTTAAGTCTTCAATCTTGTATCTTCATAGTCTTGGAGTCCGCCGATGATGATAGTTCGGCTATCCGGACACCCCTAATCTGGAACTCCCTCAAGAGCCCTGAACCAGGCTTCAATGACGATGGGTCCGCGCGCATATTGTCTTCGGCATTGCAGTGCGGGTTCTTCCTCCGAATAATTTATAGAAGATTGTGAACACCAGGATAGTGTCCGACTCCGCAAAAATAAATTCCACATACCACCGAAGAGTGAATAATATTACACAAGATCAATCACGACATATTTTGTGGGCGTGACGCCGCACCACTACCAAGCCTTTATTCAAATTGTTTTTACTGCTCCACCTCAGCGTGTTTAGCTAAGCGGTTTCTTGGCACGCCTTGTCGAGGCAGTAGATCGTGTTCCCCTTATTCCGGGATTCCCATCAATACGGACGTGGGTAACTCCAATCGCGCCCGTTGGCCTGCCTTCTCTATCAAAGGCGAGTCCTAATCGACCACGGGGGGACTTGGTATTCAACCTCTTTATAACGAGACCAAGGCCCTCTCCTCTTTACACCCTCTATCGAGTTCGCCTCGCGCTCAATTCCAACACCCCAAAGCTTCAGATTCAGCGCCGGACTTTCGACGATGTCCGCTCCGACCAAAGATGGGCGATGGGTGTCTTCCTTCGTTCTGAAGAAGACGTGCTAAAGGCTGCGAGACGCTGTATCTAACCGGCGAGATCTCACATAGGCTGCCCGCCTGTGGCAGGTCATTCCCACTGGAGCCCGGCGAGAACGTGGTGTTCGTGTCTCACTTCCGTCGGGGTTTAGGCTTCCCGATGGACCCCTTTGTGCGGGGCTCATGTTTTATTATGGGCTTGATTTCCATGACTTGAACTGGAGTCCATCCTCCATATCTCGTCATTCATTGTTGTATGTGAGGCCTTCCTCCATATTACCCCTCACTTTGGATTGTGGCTCAAGACCTTCAAGGTGGAGCCGAAGGCGATCAAGGGGCAGCAAGCAGAGTGCGGAGGGGCGGTCATAAGCAAATGCGCCGGTGCTCCGTGGCCCGAGGGCTCTTTTCAAGAGGAGCTTGATTTATGGCAACAGGAGTGGTTCTATATCACCGCTCCCAGGGGCACCAAATGGGCGGCGCTCCCTGCCTTCCGCTCAGGTCCACCACAGCGACTGGCATCATGGGTCAACAAGGGGCTCGACTGGGGGTCGTCCAAGGACGTTCCCCTGCTGCAGGGCCGTATTCGAGATCTCGAGGAAAGAGGGATCAATCTGGTTGCAGTGGCGCAGGTTATTTTGATCCGGCGTCTTCAGCCCTGCAAACGTCGCCCCCTCCGCCTGTGGGAATTCAATCCGGAGGGACCACGAGCTCTCCAGAATTTTATGGGCACAACGCCCGTGGAGATGTATAAACTGTTCTTCGGATCACGAGAGAAGTGTCCGGACTTGACCGAGGACGCAGGACTAAGCTGCAATCGCCTGAGATGCTCAAGTAAGTAGTCCTCAGAACCGGACAAGCTGTTCATTCATTTATTATACATATATGCCTTTTAAAGGAGCCGTTCCTTGAACAGGAGTGGATAGCCAAGGCAAAGTTGATAAGGTGTCCGTCTCCCTCCCAGAGACCACGCCGGATCCCATGTTGACCAATATGTTGAAGGTCAAGCCCTTTGAAGGAAGCGAAGGGAGGAGCGGGGGAGCCACTGCCTTTGCGAAGGAGGCTATCAAGGAAGGAGGGATTAAGAGTCCCACCTTCCGAGGAGAGAAGAGGATCGCTTCAGAAGATCCGGAGGTCAAGGCCTCAAAGAAAGGAAGGGAATCTTCGGCAGAGAGTCCGGCGCTGGGAAGTAACCCAGCCGCATTATTTCCCCAAGGGGATCAGCCCTCCAGCGAGCCGCAAGTAGAAAGAAGGGGTCTTGTAAATAAGGAGCATCCCTGTATATATTTATGAAGATAATCGGAATTGTACCTTGTAGTTCGGACCTCAGCCCTTCTCAAAGATAGCTCGCCTTCGGGAATCTTCTTCCGGAGATGATGGAGAGAGAACGCCCACCGTCGCACCCTCATGTGAAGCGAACGACCTGCAGGTGTCATCACGGAGGGTTCCCCCAAGTTCGGCGGGGGCGGAAGGTCCGGCGCCAAGTGGTGTGCGGTCGGAGGATCTGAAGTGTCTGCTCGGGCGAGCGGCTATCTCAGAAGATCACCGTGCTCTAATGGGTACGGTGATTGAAAGAATTGCATCCACGGAGAGTGGATTGCGTGAAGCCGTCAGAAGCTTACTGACGGGGTTTGAGGTACGCAAAAAATGATGTACCGTCTGACAGTTATGCATATAAAATGCGCCCTGTATAGATAGTAGCCCCTGAGACTCGGTATGTTGTCAAAATTGACAACGTGCCGAGGATCAAATTCTCAGTTTTAACACATCGCCGCTTCTAAACAGGTGGCGGGGCGTCCGGAGGCCAGCCGGACTGATGAATATGCCGAACTGAAGCGGCAACTTGACGAGGCAGATGCGGACATTGTGTTGGTCAATAAACGGTTTGACGAGTCACAAGGTATGCGACTTCTATGCGGACACCTGTTAAGGGAGCTTGACGCCCATGTCTTACTGTTTGTATGCTTTAATGCAGATGGTGCCGCTGCCGTTGAGGAGCTGCGGGCAGAACTTGCCCGAGCGAAAGAGCAAGCCAGGAGTAGTAACGCGGCTGCTTTAAAGGCGGCCGAAGAGCTAGAAGCTGAACGGGTTGCTCACTGCCGAAGCAAATAGGAGATGGCCGAGATGGCCAAAAGGTTAAGGAATGCTACCGATCGCTGCGAGGTTCTTGAAAAAGAGCATCAAGCGGAACAGGAGGGCCTAAAGAAGGCCGCCGCTGAAACCAAGAATGCCCAATCGGCTTTGAGAGCTGCCAAGGAGGAGCTGAGTCAGGCCAGGGCAATTGCGGCTGGAAAACCGTTTCTGCTGCGGAGGAAATATACAGATCCAAAGTATGCTCCGTTGGATAAATTATGGAGTTCAGAGGATGCTTATATGGACTTGGCGGCGAGCGATGTGGACGCGGTTGAGCACTTCCGGGGCCAGAAGGGGCACAAAAGGGAAGAGCTATACTGGTCGTAATTCCATAGTCCGGAGCGTCCTCTGCCGCTGACCGATCGGTTGGCCGAGTGGGCCGAGCTGAATCGATTGTCCGGATTGGCCATGAAGCATGTCTTGACTCACTTGTGGCCGGACGGACCCCAGCCGAAGAGCTATTTTGGTGTAGTGCAGCAGTTTGTTGGTGCGGTGCCGCGTATCGATGCAATGAAGCGATCGGCGTGTATTGAGGGAGCGCGGATGGCTCTTGCCTGTGTCAAGACATACTGCGCAGAGATGAAGGCCACCGACGTTGCATCCCAAGACTCAGACAAAAGCCGAGTACCTGCCGAGCACTACTTTGAAGAAGTTCACGGGCGCTGCTTAATAGAGACGCAGTGCTCGAAGGATATTATGTTAGAATGACATGTATGCTTTGTGAAAACAATGTTTCAATGTAATATGAGTGCTTTTTATACTTGTGCGTTCAAGTAGTAAACTACTCCTCAGGCGGCCGTTTATGTACATGTGTATATAACCTGAAAGATGACAGTCCTTGGCTTCAGCCCCCACGCACATAGTGCGGGGGTGTTTGCAAAAAGAAGCGCTTTTTCACTCTTAATCCAACGTCTTGGTCCTGTTAAGGAGGTGACAGCATAGCAAACCAGGCAACCGGACTATAATGCTTTATCACTTAGCCATAGGAGTTCGAGGGTGGGGATACTATATAGCCCCTGGGGGCTACTATATAGCCCCTGGGGGCACCGCACTCTCCCGAATTAAGTGCGTATGTGCACGACCGAAAACCGGTCCTTCGTTAATGCGGAGGAATTCTAAACATTCTGTGAGTCATCGAGTGGTTGAACAGTCTCGCTATATCATGACGGTCAGTTTTCGGCTTTCTCTCTTTGAGGTGCTCGCCCGACCGAACCGGGCACAATCGCAGTAGTTCTCCGGTGCCGCGTTAGCCGTGAAAAGCGGAACATAAGGCAGCAAAACACAGGAGCCGGGCAACCCAACATTTGACCAAAGACATGATTCGGAGCTGATGCATATAAGGCCTAACTCGAGACGCCGAATACTCCCTAAGGTATTCGGTCTTTATGAAAATGGGTAGAATAATGCCATAAGCCCCTGGTGTCTAGGTACACGCAAGAATTTCTGGTTCGGCCAATGCCAAAGCACCAGCCTCCTCCTCGGTTATATTAAGGAACCGAGGGGATGTGTATCAACAAGAGACAGTGAAAGAAGGTTTACGCAGGGTCTTAATCTGAAAAGAATCCTTGCAACGGGTCCCTACTTGCACGTCTGCGCTTTGTGTCTCCGTTAGCCGTATCCTCGACGGGTGTAGCACGTTGTTCATCTGTAAAAGAGAGGAACTTAGTTTAGAAGAAAAAGGATCGTGCGAAAGATGTACTTAATATTTAAATAAACAAAGTACGGTTCGAAGAAGTGAATAAAATTTGAGCTTTATTGTCTCTTGTTATACATGCATGCAGCCCCTTGTATGGGGGTATGCCGCTAGTGGGCGCCGGACTTGTCTAGCCGTATCCGGGGTTTGAATGACCTATTGCAGGTTCTTTGCCTAGTGGAGCCGGATAGCTGTGGAGCCGTCGATGCAGTCTCCCTTCTTCCGCGCTCGAGTAACACTTAATACTTCCTTTCAACGAGATGATGCCGCGTGGACCGGGCATTTTAAGTGTTAGAGATGCATAATGCGGTATTGCGTTAAAGCGGGCGAAGCTTAGCGTCCCAATAGTGCTTGGTGGCTACTTTTAAACGGGCGACATGGAAGAGTAACCTTCGCGACGGAAGTTGTCGGATGAACCAAACACAACTTCTAGCGGTATGGAGCCCGATGCAAAGGGCGTATGGTCTGGCAGTACTCCTTTAAAGGAGGTGTTGCTATGGCGAATTCTGGTTGGTTTATCCCCATCCTGCGGATTGTGTCACGATATATCAGGTTTATGTCATCGCCGCCGTCCATGAGGACATGTGTAAATTGGAATCCGTCGATTATAGGATTCAATATCAAGGCAGTCCATCCTGCGTTAGGATATTATCGGAATAGTCCTGATGGTCGAAGGTGATTGGTTTTGACAACCAGTGTGCGGCGCGCCTTTTAGGGGGCGCCGCTTTGTTTTTCCCTTTGATCACGTGAAGTGAGTTTACTATTTTAACCTCCTGTGGGAAAGTTTTTCGTTTTCCAGAATGCCGGTTTTGTGTTTAGTCACTCGCATTTGGTGTGTCGAGCCCCTTGTGTTCGGCGTTAAGTCGGCCGGACTGCTTGAAGACCCAAAGCAATCTCTGTGGGTATGGTTTGCGTGCTTCCGGAGGTACCATGTATTTGACACAGTCTATCCAAAATCTTGTTTAGGTTGGATAGCTCGTCACTGTTTTCCTTTAGGGCCAGTGCTTTGTTGTTTGGCCGAGAGTTTTTGAATCCGGCGTTAACCGCCGTACTATTTGGGCCATTTTCCTTATTCCGCTACCGATCTTTTTCAAGGCCGTGATTTCCCATTTCCATCCCTGATTACGGATGTACTCGGGTTGCTGGTGCTGCATCTAGCCAGCCAGCTGTCTTCTCCCGCGCAAAAGCGGGTCATGAGGCTTGTTAATGCGGCCATTGTTCTTGGCTTTTCTTGGCCGAGGTGTCTGGCGAGCCATTCATCTCGGACGTTGTGTTTGAAAGCTGCTAAGGCTTCAATGTCCGGACAATGATCGACTATTCGGTTCTTTTTAGTAAGGAACCTGTTCCAGAATTTCCGGCTGACTCTCCGGGCTGTTGAGTTATGTGACTTAGATCGTTGCGCATCCAGAGGGCGGACATAAGTCCCCAAAATTTGCCCAAATGCATCCTCGAGCTCTCCCCAGCTTCCAATGGTATTTTCGGGAGGCTTTTAAGCCAATGCCGAGCTGGGCCTTTGAGTTTAAGGGTAAGTATTTTATGGCGTGGAGATCGCCTCCTCTAGCCATGTGTATGTGGAGGATGTAGTCCTCGATCCGCACTCTGTGGTCTGTTGTTCCGTCATATGCCTCTATGTTTACGGGTTTGAATCCCGCTGGAAATTCATGATCCAAAGCACCTCATCGGTGAAACATAGGGGTGCGGCACCCCTATATTTGGGTGTGCCATGATCTTGAATTTTGGCGTATTGCATTGCTTTGACGAGCTCGCTTTCTTGGCCCATAGATGGACCTAATCGGGCCGTCCTCTTGATGTGAATCCTTATGCGGATCGCATATTGGCTTGTGTGCTTGGCGCCATTCGCCGCTTCTTTTTGCCATGAGGTCGCCCATCCGACCGGGTGGCCTTCTTGCTTTTTAATTGTGGGGGCTCTAAGGCCTCCTCGTCAATTCGGGCACTAGCTTTCTTTTCGGTAGCTCTTTGTTCGGGCGATCGTCATTGCATTTGTTCAAGGGTGCTGAATACTTTGCTCCATCTAATCCTCGAGTGCATCTTCCGCTGTTTTGAGCTTCCGCTTCTGCTTTTTCAGGCTACGCGCAGTGGCGACGAGCCTTTTCTGGAGGTCATTTTGCTCCGGTGGTTTGTCCGGTGTGAGATCGTCCGGACTGTTGTCTTTGCCGGGGACAGATTGTTTATCCAAGTTGTCTTGTTCGGACGACTGCTCGATAGCTTGTTCGTTGTCCACCGGTTCGCCCTGCTCTATTGCTGGGTCTTTGTTGAGGCGAGACTTTGTTTGGCGTTTACGTTGCCGTTTTGACTGCTTTTCGAGGGATTTATCCTTCGTAGCATCCCGTTGCTCCTCGTCTTCATTTGCTTTAGGTGTATCCACCATGTATACATCATGGGGTGAGGTTGTCCAGCATCCTGTAGGTGCTGGTTCATTGTTCTCTCCTACATCGTCGTCCATACCGTCGATGTCTTCGGAGTCGAAATCGAGCACGTCGTGTAGGCTATCGGCGGTGGCTCTGAAGTGGGTGGTGGGTGGGCGTTGAATTTCTTCATCGTCCGTATCCCAACCTTCCTGACCTTAGTCCGGCCAGGGCTCTCCGGATAAAGAGAGAGACTTTAGTGAATTCAGGATGTCGCCAAAAGGCGAGTGCTGAAAGATGTCCGCAGCCGTGAACTCCATAACGGGCGCCCAATCGGATTCGATCAGCAAGGGCGCGGAGGGTTCGGAGTCCGGATAGGAGTCCGGCACCCTGGAGTCGGCGTCTTTGCAAAGGACATGGATGGAGTTCGGCTCGATCGCCGTAGAGATTAAAGCCCCCGAGGCGGTGTCCAACCACTCGTCCCCGATTGGGGAGTCCGGCTCCAGATTAAGGGTTGGAGCGGATTACGTGCGGCCTCCGTGGCACCGCTCGCCGCAGAGCTAGATCATGCCCATCGAGACAAAGGCGCGGCGCGCTTGGTTGTGGCTCGAATCCGTCGAAGATCAAGTCTCCGCGGATATCGGCCGTATAGTTTAAACTTCCGACCTGACTGGCGGTCAGGAGCTTCGATCTACTCTAGATGGCTGTTTAATTGGCCCGCGGTGCAAAGCCGCCGGACACGAAGATCTGCCTGGGGAGAGAAGTCTCACCCTGGACCGCGTCGTTGTTGATGATCGAAGGAGCCATCGGGCCTATCGGCGACGACACAGAGGAACTCTCAATGAAAGCACCAATGTCGGTGTCAAAACCGGCGGATCTCGGGTAGGGGGTCCCGAGCTGTGCGTCTAGGCGGATGGTAACAAGAGACAAGGGACACGATGTTTTACCTGTGTTCGGGCCTTCTTGATGGAGGTAAAACCCACGTCCCGCTAGATTAATATTGATGATGTGTGTTACAAGAGTGGATCTACCACGAGATCAAAGAGGCTAAACCCTAGAAGCTAGCCTATGGTATGATTGTTGTTCGTCCTCACGGACTAAAACCCTCCGGTTTATATAGACACCGGATAGGGTTAGGGTTACAGTAGTCGGTTACAATGGTAGGAGATCTACATATCCGTGTCGCCAAGCTTGCCTTCCAGGCTAAGGAAAGTCCCATCCGGACACGGGACGAAGTCTTCAATCTTGTACCTTCATAGTCTTGGAGTCCGGCCGATGATGATAGTTCGGCTATCCGGACACCCCCTAATCCGGAACTCCCTCAACAACATTTGAGTGGAAAAACATGGTATGATGACATATGGAATATGTATTGATAATGGATGGGCATGGCATCTCGACATATATGATGAGTAAACTAAGCAGATGGCGGTGCAACAAAGTAGAAGAAATGCAAGACAACATATGCAAGATACCCGCAATCAATAAAACATTGCCAAATTAGAAAAGGCACCTTGATGGGTGAACAGGACATGCCATTTGCCTTTGACTCCTCGAGGTTAGAATAGTCATTAGGATCATATTCTGAACAAGAATCAACAGGTGGGGAGCGTATGAGTTTCATTGCATCCAGAATGGCACTCAATGCCTTGGTGCCAATTTTGTAAGTCATTGCAGTGTTTAGCTTCAAGATCGGACTGTCATGAGTGTGACACAAAGCAGCTACACAGATCATAGTGTAGATATAACGGCAAAATCTTAAGCATCAGAGTAAAATCAGCAAAGTGGAACTTGCTGGAATATATGTGCTAGTATTGCGATGACGGCTAGAAAGGCTTCGGATACCAGCTCTCTTCAAGTGAAGGTGCGGTACTGTTAATATCAGTGTAACTCTCAAAGGTGACACAGCTCCCCGCATTTCCTTGCTATTCTTATAGGATTCAAGTGTGCAGGCCACTAGGAATCCTATTCCTATGTTTACAAGATCCTACGAACTCAAAGTGTCCATCACAACCGACTGTATAGACCTCTACACTGCAAATGTCCCTGCTCATCTTCAGTACAAGGAACATACTGTACTACTAGCATACTCCATCCATTCCAAAATATAAGTCTTGGTAGAGATTTCCAATATGGATCACATACAGATGTATCCAGATACATTTTAGAGTGTAGATTCACTCATTTTGCTCCATATGTAGTCCATGGTGGAATCTATACAAAGACTTGTATTTAGGAACGGAGAGAGTACATATTAAAGAAGAACGGAAGAGGAACATGGTAAAGAAGAGCAAGCAGATTTTGGATAATAAAATGTTGGTTGCGCAGTGCCCACACATGGTGAACGCATTAAGAATGCAACTCCCAGCCTGTCTCTCTCGACCATTTCAGCGGTTGGATGAAGATCCCACGTCTCCTAACCCTTCTTCTTCCCATCTGAGAACAAGACGGGCCGCCGTCGGCGGACCACCGGCCCCCACTGTGTTCCTCCGCCACCCCACCCCCAACCGCGCCCCAACCCCCACCCGCCGAAGTTTTCTTTGTTCGGCGAGGCCCCACAACCACCCGAGCCCCTTCGATTGCACCGCGAACTCCGTGAGCTCGAGAAATCGATGACCCAATTTTGAAATTTAGTCTCTGTGATTTTACTAGTGTGGAATATAAAAGGGAAAACCATAAGCATTGGGAGTATAGTGTTGAGCGTGCCATGGCGGATCTGAAGGTGCAAACCGGACAAAGGCAACTTCGCAACCAAGACAAGAAATCAGAGTAAAGCAGTGGCGATCTATTTTATTGCTGTGATAAATAAGTTGAGCAGATACGAAAGAGTACCACCTCTGGTGCGGCGCCGTGTACGCATCTGCTGAGAATTTGACGGTGCTGTCGTAGCGATGGCTGTCGGCAGCGTGGAAGCAGATCTAGGAGGGTAGACGGTGGTGGCAGGGCACGGTGGACGAGACGGTCGTAGGAGCGGCGCCGGCAAGGTGGACGACGGCGGGGATGAAGCGAGACGACGGGATTCAAGGATCCCGGTCCAATGGCGTGGATGAGAGAGGTCGATCTCTTGTAATGGACAGCAGCGTCGGGGTATCAGCTCCGGCATGGTGGAGGAGGACGGCAGTGGATGGGGTGGCGGACGGAGGAGGGTGGGGTGGAGAGGGTGTTTTGGCGCCTGTGGAGTACGAATGGAGAAAAGGGAGGTAGAAAGGAAGGGGGGGACCATGTATTCAGGGCGCGCTTGTCTCAAATGCGAGAAAATTTACAAACTTAGCCCCCGTTTCAAATTTCTACTACATCACAGCAACATTAGTCGGTTGGGGATAGGACGGTAATCTCGCATACACCGAATATTTGCCGACGAGAGTTTGTTTTTGGTGCCCACCGTGTATGAATATGAATCGGGGAGGGAGTCGATTTCGGCCGAGGACACACTGTGTTTTGGAGCCTACCGTGTATGAATCCGGGTGATAGGCGGTTACGTCACATTTGGGTGAAATTACAAATCTACCCCTATCGAAACCTATAGAAATCTAGCAGATAGGCTTTGCGTGGCAGGGATAGGCAGTAGTGATTTCCATCTCGCCGATTTTGGTTTAAGCGGTTATTGCGACTTTCCCGCTTCGTTCAAATTTTGCAGATCGCACGCCATCGTGCCAACTCAATTCGAATCCCGTTTGTATTCTATTTTTTCGGGTGGGATCCATTTTCAATTGGAATTACATTCTATATACATCATTTTTTTTATATATACTTTCAAAAGCACAACAAAGAATTCTACTCCTTTATATGTATAATATGATTTACAAATACAACGATATCGAAATCTTACGGTTGAATTCGAAAAAATTTAACCAAATTATGTTCTACTAAAATGTATGGATCAGTAATACCTACATATTAAATAACATAGATGTGCGTGAATTCATATGAGTATGCATGTTTGATAGATGAATTTTGGTTTGAGTATGGATTACATGTATCATCATCTCGAATTCAAATATTTGAATCCCTTTTTTGTTCACTCCTTTCACGCCCATCTCTCTCGCATGCATGCTCCTTTAGGTAGCTATCACTCTCTTTTCTCCAGCTCACCAAGACGCTCACTTCATGTTTCTCCTATCCTCGCAAACATGGTCTCTCGACGCCTCCCTTGAGAAGTGTCACACTCTCCCTATCATTATACATTACACGGTTTTCATTATCTCTCACGGCTCTCTTGTTCTCTGGTACTCGGTACCTAAGCTTTCTTTTTCACCGCCACACACACAGTCTCCACTGCTTTTCACTTTGTCTTTCTCTCTATGGGATTCTCTCACACACCCTATATGTCTCTACATATGACTCATGCCACTAAAATTACTCTCTCTCTCTCTCTCTCTCTCTCCTCAGAGACACAACATTTGTTGTGGTCTCCTTTAAATCTCCATCCTGCATCGACATTATTCATTTGTTTACCGATCAGACAACCACGACTACCGTCTCTCTCTCTCTCTCTCACACACACACACAACTCCTGCTTCCACTCCCTTCCCGACTCACCGCCTCTCTCTCACACACACAAAACTCAAGGCTGCACTCGACTGCATTTCTCTCACAAACATTTATCAACTAGCTAGCCTCTAGATAGGTTTATACACCCCCACACTCGTGCTTCCACCATCGCATACATGTCTCTCTCCTGTTCCTTGTATCTATGTAGATTTTTCTTCCCTTCTCGAGACACGCCCTCTCGATCGTGCACACACGCACGATCGCCTCATTTTAAGATGATACCTATCGCACACACACTCCTTGTGTCTTTGTCACACATGCACTCCGTCCTCCTCCACTCTCCCTCTCTCTCACACACACATGGGCTTTTTGCAACAACTAGCAAGATGCACATGCGTTGTACGAAACATCAAGATGCATTTGTATGAGTAGTTTATCTTGTGGGGGAAAAGGATGAGCGAGGAAGGCCTTATTTGCAAATGTGGAGAGGGTGTGGGTATCTTTTGCAAAATTGCCATAGTTTCCTTCCTATCCGTCAGATATAGGTCGGACGGCCTATATTGCAGGATGGCAGGCACTAGATCATCACCGACAATGCTTTTTATAAGAGTAGGGATAAAAAAATAGAGTTGGTGATGATGGTGGGCCTGCCATCCTGCAATGTAGGTTGTCCGATTTATATCTAACGAATAGGAAGGAAAATATGACAATTTACCCGCACTCTTCACCACATTTGCAGATAAGGCCTTCTCTCGTTCATCCTTTTCTCCCACGAGATCTTGATGTTCCGTGCAATGCACGGGCATCTTGCTAGTAAGAGTAGAAATTAGACATATACCACTTCTCGAATCTTGAAACCAACAACATTCCTCCCTTATCTCATCAAAAACGCCCAATGAATATATTTTGAGTGAAACATAACATATTTTTAGTGATATACGTATTTCAAAAGTAGACTTTTTTTTCTATCAAATCGGTGAATATGTAACAATCTACTTTGATCATGTGGCAACGCATTGGCACATTGCTAGTATTTATTATAATTTTTTGGACACCAGACAAACGGTGGAGTACATATACAAAGAGAAGAGGCACATGCACACAGTCGGACTCTCGATGTCTCGCACACATGAGTGTTACGTAAAGGCGACGTTAAAAATAAACCCTAAAACCCTAGGTGCACGATTGCTGCATTCGCGGGTACCGGGTACGTGGTGGAGCACCTTTGTAGGAATAGTCAGCTCGCGTGATAATTTGATCCATAGGAGTTGATGGTCGGGACCACACGTGAACGACTTGGAACGAGGTGGCTCGCCAGTTGCCAAAGATCGAGTAGCCACGTTTAAAATATCATTTTTCTAGCGGGGTTAAGAGTTCCGATTTTCAATGGCGCGTTATAAGTAGTAAGTAGTTTTCAGAATGATTGGTATGGAGCGAAAATGGAATTCATAGTACTACGTACCTCCTTGGCGTATGGTTGTATGGTTTTTTTTGCGATGGAGGTTGTATGGGTTTATGTTGCGAGATGTTGAACCTGGTAGTTCTAGGGCAAATACTATGGTTTAGATTTAGATGCTGGTTTTCAAGAATGAAAATCGGAAGGAAACCCTTCTTTGATTAAAAAAACTACTACCTCCATTCTGGTTTACTAGTCCCCATCGTACTTTGGGTCAAATTTTGTCCACGAATTTTACTTGTAAAATGTGAATGGAAAACGAGATTTTGTTATACCCAAACAAAAAAGGAATGGAGGGAGTGATTGCTCTGACACGGACGCGACCTCTCATAGCGCAGGCATTGAACTGGCGCGCCGGCCAAGAGGGCCGCACTCGCTGCAAGCCAGGCTGAGCACGCCTCCTCGCCGTGTGCAACCAGCTTAAGACTGCCCCGCCTGCCTTCATTAAATCACAAGGTGCAGCCGGGCAACACGCCACGCCCTTCCATGAGCCGACAGGCATTTTAGAACACAAAAATGACTAAAACATAATTAATTTACGCATGGTCTTGACTTGTTGTGCTCGTGACCGGTAGCAGGAACTAGTAGAGTTTTTCTTTATTTATAACTCTCCTCACATTTTTTGGCTTTGAAATGAATCATGGTTGTGGACATTATGTATGAAATGTGCAGATATCTGTGAACATGAGCTTGATGTGGAAGTTGAACTTGGAATGTCGGGCTTGCGCGTGAACTATACCATGTCCAATGCTTCGTCTGTTATTGTTTGGAAAGTAATTGCTGTTATTACATGACCCGAAAAAAACATTTTGTGCCACATCAGTAGATGCACGGACATCACAACAGGCATGCTGATTGGATAAACATTTGAACTTAGCTATTCTGAAGGAAATTTTGTATTGACAACAGTTTTAGATAGCAGGAGACGCCTAGCCTGCTCTGCCGCTGCTAGCTTATTTCTGGGTTCTTCCATCTCTTCTTTGGCTTGGGTGAAGAGAGCATCTGATTGCTCTTTTCGCTTCTTCAGGAATTCAGCTACATTCTCAAAGGCTGCTGCACACTTTCTTTTAGCCTTTACTAATGCCACGAGGACATGAACAGCTGACGACTCCACCTGGCTTGTGTGTAATCCAGCATCATCTGGGAATTTGCACCTTGTGTCTAATCCAGCATCATTAGGCAACTGGAACCTTGTGTGTAATCCAGCCTCATTTTGGAAACATGATCTCGAGGTGGACCATACTTCCCTCCTCGCAGGAACTGCATCTTGACATGAAGTTACTTCTTTTTTAGATCAATACTCAGAGCAACCTAGATCCATTTAGTAGAAGCCAGATAAAGAGAACTCGGAGAAGTGAACTCAACAGGAAAAAAAATAAAAATAGACTACAAGGTGAGAACAACCACTTCCTACATCAAGCTAAAAACGAAAGCATTAGGACGATTAAGACTCTTCTTATTACACATCAAAGAACACCATGCTTAAGAGAAACAGAAACTACAACATATACACATCGAAGAACACGAGGCTACAAGAAAGTAATTGAAAGGGTGTTACTTACCAAAGCTCGTTTTACAGGTTCGGTGCAGCTCCTCTTTAACTTGCCACGCTCCTTGAAGATGTCCTGAATATCCCATGTTTGGTCTTCATTGCTCCTCTGCATGTTCGCACTCGTGGTTTTAAAATCTCAACATGGCAAGAAAAATATACTACTAGTAATACTCGCGCATCTTGTGGCAACATTAAAGCACTCGTCAGCCATGTTAGAGCATCTCCAACAGAATCGCAACACGCGGCGCTTTAAAAAAGCATTTACAGTGCTGAGATCGAGAAGTAGATAGAGTAGAGGATAGTTCTCAACATAGATAGATAAAAAAAGATAATTCAACTACTCCTCGTCGTCCGACTCCTCCTCCGTGATGTCCTCCTCTGACATCTGACTGTAGGCGTGAAGATACCGATCGTCGTCGGATTCCCAGGGCGACGCAGATCCTAGCCTCATGTTGAATTGAGCGTCCGCTTTTCGCCTATGCTTGTCCTCGCGATAGGCGGCTCGCTCCGCCCTCCTTTGCGCGTAGAACTCACACTCATTGATGATATCCTGCGGGAAGTGTTGGCGCCACAGCGCCATGGCTTCCTCGTCCATCTCGGCGATGCCTAGATGGTGCTCCCGCCTCCGGTTGTCACGACGATCTTCATAGGTGCTAAGCCGCGGCAGAGGCGTGAGCTCTTGCGCCTGCTCCCGTGTCGGCATGTTGGGGAAGTTCAATGTTCTATGAGGCCACCGGAGTCGCCACGCCGCCGCGTCGTACGCGCGGGCGGCCTCGTTGGCGGTGTCGAAATTGCCGAGGCCGAGGCGCATCCGCGAAACCGGATCTCGGCGGAGAAGCCGTCGGAGGGGCGCGCGCGGACACCATGGTATCCCCAAGTTTCCCGGCGACGCGGCGGCATGGTGGCGCGGCGGCGGCGATGTGAAAATGAGCGGGGAGAGAGCGGTGGGAGGGCGTTGGATTTTATAAAGCGCGCCGGACGCCGTGCGCCAAAACTAGCGCACGCTCGACCGCTTTTTCCCGCGCGCGCGCGATCCTTTCCCGACGTCTCTTCTATCTCTACTCTCTTCTCTACTGTTATATTTATTTTATATTTTATATTTAATATTTATCTCTACTTCCTTTACTGTCTACTTTTTTTCTCTATACTTTTTTTCTTGCAATATAGGCCGTCCGATTTATATCTGACAGATAGGAAGGAAACAAATGGGAATTTTGCAAAAAGATACCCATACCCCTCTACAGATTTGCAAATAAGGCCTTCCCTCGTTCATCCTTTTCTCCCACAAGATAAACTACTCATACAAATGCATCTTGATGTGTGCAACGCATGGGCATCTTGCTAGTTCTAGAAACCTTTCTATCATTTTCTACACTACTGGTTGCAGATGAAAAACCTACCCAAGCACAGCGCGATACAGGAGCGATGCACAATTACAAGTTGATATTCTATTGAACAATGGAGGCTATAACCAATTACTTTTACGGGAACAATAGCACCCAGGAACTTTGAAGGGTAGGTATGAACAAAATTGGAACTGCACATGTACTGCTAAGTGATTCAATACACACATTACCAATCGAGGAGGAGAACGATGGTCGCGGCGGCCTCTGTGAGTCATGGTCGGCAATGGGAGTCAGTTCATTGTCCACGATGGTGGTACTTCTACACTTGGCGTCGGCTTAGGAAGCAGATCCGAGACCGTGGAAGACGATCTTTGGGGAAGAGGCTCCGTAACGCATTTGACGACGGTGGACCCGGCTCCAGTGGCATACGAGGTCGTCGATGAGGCAGAATCTTGATGCGGTGGACGAGTGCGCCGACGTAAAGGGGGGGAGCACGAAGGCTGCGGTGTCGTGGAGAAGTCTATTTTGCGGTGGGGATAGAAAATGGGGAGTATTCAGGTGTACTACTCTCGGTGCCGGGGTGGGGTTGGCTGGGTAGGGTGAACCTGAAGTTCCGAAAACAGCCCCCTACCAAGCGTCATCCGTAGGTGAAAGTGCAACTATCCCTAGGTGCTTTTGGTAATTCATAACAACATATAGCTCATTGAGCTAATGCTATTCCAAGACTATTATTTCAGGAAAGCTCAATGAATGGCATGGCATGGATGATGAAAGTGGATCCCTCAAAATACTAAGGACAAAGGATTGGCTCAAGCTCAAAAGCTCAAGACTCTTCATTTTACATTTTAGTGATCCAAGATCACATTGAGTCTATAGGAAAAGCCAATACTATCAAGGAGGGATGAGGTGTTGCTTAATGAGCATTTTGCTTCATGTGCTTAGTGATATGCTCCAAAACCCTCAACTACTTTCCCACATCCACAAATGAACTAAACCTAAAGCCAAAATCGGTCACACCTATTCTTTCTATCCGGCGCCACCGATTCCAAAAGTCATAGCCACTGCCACAAACCCTAAGCAAATCGGTCTTACCGATAGGGATATCGGTCTCACCGAGATAGGGTTGCAATCTCTCTGTTTCCCTTCGTAACGTTTCGGTCCAACCGAAGTGAGCGATCGGTCCCACCGAGATTGCAATGTAAACTCTCTGTTTCCTTTTTGTAATGTTTCGGTCTCACCGAAAAGAGCAGATCGGTCCCATCGAGTTTACCTGACCAACTCTCTGGTTATCTAATTACCAAAATTGGTCTCACCGAGTTTGTGTGATCGGTCTCACCGAGATTATGTTATGCCCTAACCCTAACCATATAGGTCTCACCGAGATGCATGTCAGTCCCACCGAAAATCACTAACGGTCACTAGGTTTACTAAATCGGTCTGACCGAGTTTAACTATTCGGTCCCATCGAGTTTGGTAGATTGTGTGTAACGGTTAGATTTTGTGTGGAGGCTATATATACCCCTCCACCTCCTCTTCATTCGTGGAGAGAGCCATCAGACTGAACCTACACTTCCAACTTACCATTTCTGAGAGAGAACCACCTACTCATGTGTTGAGGCCAAGATATTCCATTCCTACCATATGAATCTTGATCTCTAGCCTTCCCCAAGTTGCTTTCCACTCAAATCATCTTTCCACCAGATCCAAATCCTATGAGAGAGAGTTGAGTGTTGGGGAGACTATCATTTGAAGCACAAGAGCAAGGAGTTCATCATCAACACACCATTTGTTACTTCTTGGAGAGTGGTGTCTCCTAGATTGGCTAGGTGTCACTTGGGAGCCTCCGACAAGATTGTGGAGTTGAACCAAGGAGTTTGTAAGGGCAAGGAGATCGCCTACTTCGTGAAGATCTACCGCTAGTGAGGCAAGTCCTTCGTGGGCGACGGCCATGGTGGGATAGACAAGGTTGCTTCTTCGTGGACCCTTCGTGGGTGGAGCCCTCCGTGGACTCGCGTAACCGTTACCCTTCGTGGGTTGAAGTCTCCATCAACGTGGAGGTACGATAGCACCACCTATCGGAACCACGCCAAAAACATCCGTGTCTCCAATTGCGTTTGAATCCTCTAAACCCTTCCCTTACTTTCTTGCAAGTTGCATGCTTTAATTTCCGCTGCCAATATACTCTTTGCATGCTTGCTTGAATTGTGTGATGATTGCTTGACTTGTCCTAAAATAGCTAAAATCTGCCAAACTATAAAATTGGGAAAAGGTTAAGTTTTTATTGGTCAAGTAGTCTAATCACCCCCCTCTAGACATACTTCAAGGTCCTACAAGTGGTATCAGAGCTTTGGTCTCCATTTGCTTTGATTTCCATAGCTTTTGGTGGTCATAGCCTTGGTTTCACAACCTAGGATTGTATGGCGTCTAGCGAGGGAAATTATCACCGTAGAGGTCCTTACTTTGATGGTACTAATTTTGCTAGTTGGAAGCATAAGATGAAAATGCATATTCTTGGACATAACCCCGCCGTTTGGGCAATTATTTGTATTGGCTTGCAAGGTGAATTCTTCGATGGGAGAGAACCGAACCGTGAAGCTAATGCGAAAGAATTGAAGATGCTACAATACAACGCTCAAGCATGTGACATCATCTTCAACGGATTGTGCCCCGAAGAATTCAACAAAATCAGCCGTCTTGAGAATGCAAAGGAAATTTGGGATACGTTGATTGATATGCACGAAGGTACCGAATCCGTCAAGGAATCCAAGTTGGATGTGCTCCAAAGTCAGCTTGACAAGTTCAAAATGAAGGATGGTGAAGGTGTCGCTGAAATGTACTCTAGGCTTGCTCTTATCACAAATGAGATTGCCGGCTTAGGGAGTGAAGAGATGACCGACAAATTCATCATCAAGAAGATCCTAAGAGCGTTGGATGGAAAGTATGATACCATGTGCACATTGATCCAAATGATGCCAAACTACAAAGATCTCAAGCCAACGGAAGTCATTGGAAGGATTGTTGCTCATGAGATGTCACTCAAGGACAAGGAGGAACTTCACAACAAGTCAAGTGGTGCTTACAAAGCCTCAAGTGAAGCCCGCACATCATCAAGTGAGAAACCAACCTTCAATGAAGAATTGAGCTTAATGGTGAAGAACTTCAACAAATTCTACAAAAGTAGAAGCAAAGAAAGAAGCTCCAAGTCAAGGTCTTACAATGACAAAAGATCTTCTAGTCGAGAGCGCAATTGCTACAATTGTGGGAGACCGGACACTACTCCAATGAGTGTACGACACCCTACAAAAGAAGAGAAGATTCTCCAAGAAGAAGGAGCAAAAGAGAAGAATCACCACCGAGAGAGAGGAGGAGTAGAGATGATCGTTATGAACGAAGAACCTCACGGAGAAGCAAGGATTCGGAAAGAAAGAAAAATTCATCAAGGAGCTACACAAAACGAAGACATCAAGCTCATGTTGGTGAATGGGTTTCCGGCTCCGACTCCGACCATCACTCCGAGAGAAGCTATCACTCCGACTCCGAATATACTCAAGATGAAGGTGTTTCCGGTCTAGCACTTGTGTCAACCAACTCCTACGACATATTTGAATCACCAAATGAAGGTGTTGGAAGATGCTTCATGGAGAAAGGTCCAAAGGTAACACATCCCAAGTATGTTGATTTCAATAGTGATGAAGATGACTTGCTAGGTGATGATGATTTACTTGTTGACAACTCTAGTGATGAATACTATGATGAAACGTCAATTAATCATGCTAATCAAACGAATGACAATGATAAGGAGAAAATTGAGCTTCTAACTAAAGAACTAAACACTCTTAAGTTGGCTCATGAAACTATCTTCAAGATCATAGAGAACTTTTAAGGGCTCGTGAGAAGTTACGCTTTGAAAAGCTCAATCTTGAGCAAGAGCATGAGTTCTTAAAGGCAATCAATGATGATCTCCGCAAGAAAAGTTCTTCTTACATTGCCAAGCGTTTACTCTTATCTACTTACATGCCTCAAGTCAAGTCTAGTAACAAGTACAAGAAAGATACTTCCTCTAGTAGTAACAATAATAATGTCAAATCCAATGTTGTTGCTTCTAGTAGTTCTCTTGATTCCACTAATGATTCTCTTAGCCAAGTTATACTTGAGCAAGAAAATAGTTTATTGAAGGGTCTTATAGAGAAAGGTGTTTACAAGAGCCTTGCCGGGAGTAAGCAATTCGAGGAAATTGTACGCAAGCAAGGAAGGCACCGGAAGAATCAAGGTGTTGGTTTCGAACGAAAGTTCAACGCCAATGGAGTTGAGTGGGAAGAAGATCAATATCCCAAGACAAAGTTTGTTCCTCAACAAGAGAAGTATGATCCTACTTCCTTCAAGGGGACACAAGCTCAAGATGATCTTCCACCACAAGACCACAAGAACAAAGGCAAGGACAAGCTTCAAGAAGAGATTGATGCATTTGAAGAAGCACCTAAAGCCTCGATCGAGTGGGTCCCCAAGACTACGTCAAGTTCTACTTCATCAAGTACAACTACAACTCCAAGGATTCCCATCAAGATGATGTGGATCCCAAGAAGAAGAACTAGAGAGTTCTTGAGGGTGACTCCGCCAACATTCTTCACTCATATCATTTTGGCAAGAACAAGTGCAATCAACTTTCACATCTTGCACTAGTTCAAGGAGTCACAAACCCTCATGTTGGTAAGGCAAAGGACAAGGTAACCTAATGTTTTCATGGACATCATCTTGTGTGTGCATCACTCTATGTCTATGGATATTCTTGTTTGTTCCTTGTGGGACTAACCCATGTAGGCAAGTTGAAAGTGCAACTCTATCCAAAGGATTGCTCCAAATGATCTACATCAACATTGAGCATCTACATCTTCAACACCTACATGAAGTCACCATCGACAAAACCCAAGGTTAGTTCATCCCTCTAAGGGGGATCTCACATCTAGGGGAGCTTAACTCTAAGAATTGAGTCAAAGCAACTCTAATGGTGTGAACACATTAATGCATTATGTAAAAGTGGTAACCCCACTTGAGCTTAAGCGATGAGTATGACCTATGATCAAATGTTCTCATTTGACTCCTAAGTCAATATACTCATATATAGATGACCTAGTCATCGCCATTTGTTTGATAGATGCTAGAATTGGTTGTGCATGCTTTGCCACATATTTCATTTGCCATCTTATTGTGTGAGCATGTTGGTGCATATTTCACTCATTCAAGGACATCCACTTGTTATTTTGCTTGTTTGGTTTCTTTTCTTTGTGCCAAGTGGATGGACAAGAATGCCTAAGAACCTTCTTTAGATATCTATGCTTTTCTCGTCTCAAACTCTATTCATGCTACATCACAAATTTTGATCAAGTCAGATTCGAACCACTCTGTGTGAGGAGCACTCGGAGTCCCCGATTCGCCATAGACTTAAACTTCCAAAACCTCTTAGTGATTCTCGGTCTGACCGATCCTACCATTTTGGTCCTACCGAGATCATCAAGTTGATCTGAGTTTTCAATCTCGGTGCAACCGATTGGAACTTTTCGGTCTCACCGATTTGTCAGAATCGAACACGCTTATGCATCTCGATGCCACCGAGTTGTTCCACCTCAGTCACACCGACAGGGTCGGGCTATATATAGTCACGGGCAAAATTTTGGAAATTTCTCCGAAACCCTTCGCCCGCGCATCAGCTCGCTCTGCCATCGTGGTCTTCGGATCGTCTCCTCGCCGCCAGCAGCCTCCTGTCGCTGGTCTTCACCGCCGTCAACGGATTTCATCCCCGCCGTTGCCGCCGTAGCAAGTCCACCGCCAAGTTAGGGTATGGACTTGATCTTTGTGCTATCCACGTCTGATTCCTAGCACATTGTTTTCATATTGAATCTTGCCATGATTGCAACTCTTCTATCCAGCCAAAGTAGTTCATAGATTAGATGAGATTCAAATTTTTAGGTTTAGGTTCTGCGAAACCATCTCGGACCCACCGAGTTGAAAAACTCGGTCTCACCGATTTGGCTTATGCCATTGCACTAGTGACTCTCGGTCTGACCGAGAATTACTAATCGGTGCAACCGATTTGAGGATTCTGTGAAACCCTAGCAGTCTCGGTGCCACCAAACTGAAACTCGGTCCAACCGAGATCATCAGTTTAGGTTCCAAAACTGCTTCGGTATCACCGAGTTTGAAAATCGGTGGATCCGAAATGCTTTCTGTGGAAAACTAAAACTGAACTTTTGAGTCATTCTTTTGCAAAAACCTCTGCATTTTGTGATGCTCATCTTTTCTATCTCATCTATAAACTCTTCACAGGGTCAGCAGTCAGCTTTAGCAGAATGTCTGATCAAAGTGATGACGAGCAATGTCGAGGAAGAGCAGATAGACTTGAGTGAGGGCACTAGTCCCTCAACTTTAGATGAAGGGAGCAGAAGTACTCCTAGAAATTTGCCTAAGGCTGCAACTAGGCAAAGGAGGAAAAGAACTTCAGATTCATAGGATGAAGATTACAGGGCTGAGGAAGATGAGGCTACTTCCAAGAAAGAAGAGCTCAGAAAGGAAAGGGTCAAGAAGACCATGGCCAGAGTTGTTGGGCAAGCTTCCATGATGGAAGAGGAAGAGCCTGCTGCACCAGCACCAAAGGCACCAAAGCTTATGGGTGATGCTATTAGATCAGGGGCTGCCACATCTAAGCCCAAGGAAGCACCCAAAGCTGCCCCCAAGGCCAAGTCTGCAGAAAAGAGGAATACTAGGAGTATTCCAAATTTGAGAAGAACAAGGCCCCAGGTGCACGAGGTTGATGAGGAAGATGAAGAAGGACAAGTTCTGAGGAAGCTCAAGCCAAAGATACCAGACCACAATGATGACCATCCTGTGGCTAAGAACATGAGAATCAGGAAGGATTCAGGGCTGAGACTGTGGAGAATGGAAGATCCATATGCTTCAAGGAGAAGAACTGTTGTTGATTATAGGTTCCATACAAAGGAACAACAGGACTTCTATGAGACAATCTTGTTGGACAAGAAGCCCATTGTGTGTGATATGAGGTGGGTCGACTGGACCTACATGAAGGAGAATGAAGAGCACTATCCTGGAGTGCAGGACAGCTTTATTGCTTGTGGTGTTGCAGATTTTGTCGGGCAAAAGCTCACAAAATGGAATGATGAGCTTATCATGCAGTTTTACTCCACATCACATTTTTACCCAGATGGAAGAATTGTTTGGATGTCTGAAGGTACAAGGTACAAGCCAACTGTTGAGGAGTGGGCAAAGCTGATAAATGCCCCAGAGGAGAATGAGGATGACCTAGACACTTATGCCAAGAAGAAAAAGGATCACAATTCAATGGCTCACATGTACAAGGAAATTCCAAACAAGGCTCTAGCAACTCACAAGTTTGGATCAGTTCACTTTCTGCTGTCAGGGTTGCCAACCATAAATTGGATTCTGAGGCACACTTTGTTGCCCAAGTCTGGTGACCATAACATGATCAGAGGGCATGCCATCAACATGTTGCATGTGTTTGATGTGCCACAAATGTTTAAAGTCATGAGCCTGATCATTGAAACTATCAAGAGGACTGCAACAGATCAAAAGAGGAGCTGTGGATATGCACCTCAGATTCAAGAACTGATAAACTCAAAGATGGGCACAGGAAAGTATCAGTTGGATAAGGAACACAGTCCACTTTATCCAGACTTTGAGGACAATGAGGTTGTCATGAATGAAGATGATCGACAATCAGTTCAAGCTCAGGAGAAGAAGAAGAAGGCAAAGAGGGAGAAGGCTTCCAAGATGCCAACTCAAGAGGAGGCATCTGAGTATTTCTTGAAGAACAAGCAGGAGCAGCTTGGTTACTTAATAGCATCAACTCTGAGGATTGAGAAGGGATTGGCCACCCTAACTCAAAACCAGGAGAGCTCGAGAGAATCATAGAACAAAAGTTCTATAACTTAGATGTGAAAGTAATGCGAGATTCAGACTGCAGTGGAGGAGCTACAAGAAGACATGCAGGAGAGGAAGGGCAAGACTACAACCAATGTGTTTGCCAGAGTGCCTAGAGCCCAGAGGTCATCAGCTGTGCCAGTTTCTGACACAAGAGCAACTTCATCTGCACCAGCTACAGCCTCAGCGCCACCAGCTCCAGCACCTTCATCAGCTCCAGGTCCATCTACATCAACTGATGTCTTCGTCCCAGGAGCCATCTCTACACCACCACCAGAAGATCAAGCCTGAGAGTCGATCTAGCACTATGCATTTTCTATGAACTTTTTGGTAACTTGTTGCCAAAGGGGGAGAAAAATGTATAGATCATAGGCTTCGAGAGAGAGTGTGTTGCTTTTGTTCTCTCTTGCTTTATTTGGTGGTTTTTCAAACTTTGTTTGCTTTTGGTTGAGATACTATGCTTGTGAGACATTGATGATCATGTGTTTGATCATAAGCTACACTTATGCATGCTTGATATTATCCTATCTATCTTATGTGATCACTCACTTTGCTTGGTGATGAGTGCATGTATTCATTGTTTATTATTTTGAGCGCTCCACCAAGATGTATGTGACATGGAAGAGTAACCCATGAGCCTAATTCATTGTGCATTTGCAGTCCAAAACAAATCTAAAACTATGCACAAATTTAGGGGGAGCTCTTGCTTATCACATACTTCTCAAAGCGATGATGTTATTTAAATCTTATTATCATTTGTCGAAGCTTTGATCTTGTTGTCATCAATTACCAAAAAGGGGGAGATTGAAAGTGCAACTATCCCTAGGTGGTTTTGGTAATTCATAACAACATATAGCTCATTGAGCTAATGCTATTCCAAGACTATTATTTTAGGAAAGCTCAATGAATGGCATGGCATGGATGATGAAAGTGGATCCCTCAAAATACTATGGACAAAGGATTGGATCAAGCTCCAAAGCTCAAGACTCTTCATTTTACATTTTAGTGATCCAAGATCACATTGAGTCTATAGGAAAAGCCAATACTATCAAGGAGGGATGAGGTGTTGCTTAATGAGGCTTTTGCTTCATGTGCTTAGTGATATGCTCCAAAACCCTCAACTACTTTCCCACATCCACAAATGACCTAAACCTAAAGCCAAAATCGGTCACACCGATTCTTTCTATCCGGCGCCACCGATTCCAAAAGTCATACCACTGCCACAAACCCTAAGCAAATCGGTCTTACCGATAGGGATCTCGGTCTCACCGAGATGGGGTTGCAATCTCTTTGTTTCCCTTCGTAACGTTTCGGTCCAACCGAAGTGAGCGATCGGTCCCACCGAGATTGCAATGTAAACTCTCTGTTTCCTTTTTGTAACATTTCGGTCTCACCGAAAAGAGCAGATCGGTCCCACCGAGTTAGCTAATTACCAAAATCGGTCTCACCGAGTTTGTGTAATCGATCTCACCGAGATTACGTTATGCCCTAACCCTAACCATATTGGTCTCACCGAGATGCATGTCAGTCCCACCGAAAATCACTAACGGTCACTAGGTTTACTAAATCGGTCCGACCGAGTTTAACTATTCGGTCCCACCGAGTTTGGTAGATTGTGTGTAACGGTTAGATTTTGTGTGGAGGCTATATATACCCCTCCACCTCCTCTTCATTTGTGGAGAGAGCCATCAGACTAAACCTACACTTCCAACTTACCATTTCTGAGAGAGAACCACCTACTCATGTGTTGAGGCCAAGATATTCCATTCCTCCCATATGAATCTTGATCTCTAGCCTTCCCCAAGTTGCTTTCCACTCAAATCATCTTTCCACCAGATCCAAATCCTATGAGAGAGAGTTGAGTGTTGGGGAGACTATCATTTGAAGCACAAGAGCAAGGAGTTCATCATCAACACACCATTTGTTACCTCTTGGAGTGGTGTCTCCTAGATTGGCTAGGTGTCACTTGGGAGCCTCCGACAAGATTGTGGAGTTGAACCAAGGAGTTTGTAAGGGCAAGGAGATCGCCTACTTCATGAAGATCTACCGCTAGTGAGGCAAGTCCTTCGTGGGCGACGGCCATGGTGGGATAGACAAGGTTGCTTCTTCGTGGACCCTTCGTGGGTGGAGCCCTCCGTGGACTCAGCAAGAACTGCTACCCTTTGTGGGTTGAAGTCTCCATCAACGTGGAGGTACCATAGCACCACCTATCGGAACCACGCCAAAAACATCCGTGTCTCCAATTGCGTTTGAATCCTCTAAACCCTTCCCCTTACTTTCTTGCAAGTTGCATGCTTTAATTTCCACTGCCAATATACTCTTTGCATGCTTGCTTGAATTGTGTGATGACTGCTTGACTTGTCCTAAAATAGCTAAAATCTGCCAAACTATAAAATTGGGAAAAGGTTAAGTTTTTATTGGTCAAGTAGTCTAATCACCCCCCCCCTCTAGACATACTTCAAGGTCCTATAGTAGGCCTGTTCCGAAGGCCATGATGGTAACTTCCCACTGCTCGAATCAGGGTCACGGGAGATTTTCCCCCCGACCTCAAAATTTTGTGACACTGGACTCCCCGTGTGGCGTGTTCAGTGATTCGGCTAAGCAACTAGCGAGTAGTAGTTGTAAACTCTACATATTAGGTTTGACCGAAGTCAAACTTCCTTAAGTTTGACCAAGTTTATAGAAAAATATAAACATTTACCTTAACAAATATGTATGATGTGTAAGTACATTCAATAATGAATCTAATTGTATTTATTTGTTATTGTATATGTTAATATCTTTTGTTATAAGCTTTCTGAGAGTTTACAAAACTTGACTTTGACCAATGCTTATACGCAGACTTAAATAAAAATGGAGGGAGTACACATTTGTTTTCTTAGTTTGTAGTGAACTAATCATTTGTTGAAATTGTGAAATAAATATATTAGGCTGTTGACTTCGAATGTAATGGTATATAAAATTCAATAGTTACAATCATTGTCGAATCCCAAGATGTATACAAGGTCTATAGTACTTCACAACATGCTCAAACTCACATAATCCCAGTCAAATGAGAATCTAAATGCATTTCAAAGTTATTACTTTGTAGGATGCAACAAAAACAACCATAACTCTACATCAGCCATTGGCCCTGTTTGGATACTCTAACATAGTTAGAGTTAGAGTTATTTTTGAAGGAAATATGCCCTAGAGGCAATAATAAAGTTATTATTTATTTCCTTATTTCATGATAAATGTTTATTATTCATGCTAGAATTGTATTAACCGGAAACATAATACATGTGTGAATATATAGACAAACAGAGTGTCACTAGTATGCCTCTACTAGACTAGCTCGTTGATCAAAGATGGTTATGTTTCCTAGCCAAAGACATGGGTTGTCATTTGATTAACGGGATCACATCATTAGGAGAATGATGTGATTGACATGACCCATTCCGTTAGCTTAGCGCACGATCGTTTAGTATGTTGCTATTGCTTTCTTCATGACTTATAAATGTTCCTATGACTTTGAGATTATGCAACTCCCGTTTACCGAAGGAACACTTTGTGTGATACCAAACGTCACAATGTAACTGGGTGATTATAAAGGTGCTCTACAGGTGTCTCCGAAGGTACATGTTGGGTTGGCGTATTTCGAGATTAGGATTTGTCACTCCGATTGTCGGAGAGGTATCTCTGGGCCCTCTCGGTAATGCTCATCACTATAAGACCTGAAAGCAATGTAACTAATGAGTTACTTACGAATGATGCATTACGTAACGAGTAAAGAGACTTGCCGGTAACGAGATTGAACTAGGTATTGAGATACCGACGATCGAATCTCGGGCAAGTAACATACCGATGACAAAGGGAACAATGTATGTTGTTATGCGGTTTGACCGATAAGGATCTTCGTAGAATATGTAGGAGCCAATATTAGCATCCAGGTTCCGCTATTGGTTATTGACCGTAAATAGTTCTAGGTCATGCCTACATTGTTCTCGAACCCGTAGGGTCCGCACGCTTAACGTTACGATGACAGTTACATTATGAGTTTATAGTTTTTGATGTACCGAAGGTTGTTCGGAGTCCCGGATGTGATCACGGACATGACGAGGAGTCTCGGAATAGTCGAGACATAAAGATTGATATATTGTAAGCCTATATTTGGATATCGGAATCGTTCCGGGTAAAATCAGAATTTTATCGGAGTACCGGGGGGTTACCGGAACCCCCCCCCCCCCCCGGGCCTACATGGGCCCTAATGGAGAAGAGGAGGGCCGGCCAGGGCTGGCCGCGCGCCCCCTCCCCCCCTAGTCCGAATAGGACAAGGAAGGGGGGCGGCGCCCCCCTTTCCTCTTTCCCCTTCCTCCTTCCTTCTCCAACAAGGCAAGAGGGGGGCGTCCTACTCCCGGTGGGAGTAGGACTCCTCCAGGCGCACCCCTAGGGGCCGGCCGCACCTCCCCCGTCCCTCCTTTATATATGGGGGCAGGGGGACACCCCATGACACACAAGTTGATCTTCGTGATCGTTCCTTAGCCGTGTGCGGTGCCCCCCTCCACCATATTCCACCTCGGTCATATCGTCGCGGTGCTTAGGCGAAGCCCTGCGTCGATAGAACATCATCACCGTCACCACACCGTCGTGCTGACGGAACTCTTCCCCGACACTTTGCTGGATCGGAGTCCGGGGATCGTCATCGAGCTCAACGTGTGCTAAAACTCGGAGGTGTCGTAGTTTCGGTGCTTGATCGGTCGGGCCGTGAAGACGTACGACTATATCAACCGCGTTGATATAACGCTTCCACTTTCGGTCTACGAGGGTACGTGGACAACACTCTCCCCTCTCGTTGCTATGCATCACCATGATCTTGCGTGTGCGTAGGAATTTTTTTGAAATTACTACGTTACCCAATAGTGGCATCCGAGCCAGGTTTTATGCGTAGATGTTATATGCATGAGTAGAACACAAGTGAGTTGCCGGTGATACAAGTCATACTGCTTACCAGCATGTCATACTTTGGTTCGGCGGTATTGTTGGATGACGCGGCCCAGACCGACGTTACGCGTACGCTTACGCGAGACTGGTTCTACTGACGTGCTTTGCAAACAGGTGGCTAGCGGGTGTCAGTTTCTCCAACTTTAGTTGAACCGAGTGTGGCTACGCCCGGTCCTTGAGAAGGTTAAAATAGCACTAACTTGACGAACTATCGTTGTGGTCTTGATGTGTAGGTAAGAACGGTTCTTGCTCAGCCCGTAGCAGCCACGTAAAACTTGCAACAACAAAGTAGAGGACGTCTAACTTGATTGACGATAGCATTTTAAGATGATCTCTCACTAATTATCAAGAAGTGTTCTCCCTGAGTATGCAGCGTTGCCAAAGTTCGTCGTGCCCAGACACCACGTGATGATCGGGTGTGATAAGCTCTACGTCCATCTACAACGGGTGCAAGCCAGTTTATGCACGCGGAATACTCGAGTTAAACTTGACGAGCCTAGCAGATGCAGATATGGCCTCGGAACACGAAGACCGAAAGGTCGGCGTGAATCATATAGTAGATATGATCAACATAGTGATGTTCACCATTGAAAACTACTCCATCTCACGTGATGATCGGACATGGTTTAGTTGATTTGGATCACGTGATCACTTAGATGACTAGAGAGATGTCTATCTAAGTGGGAGTTCTTAAGTAATATGATTAACTTAAATTTATCATGAACATAGTCCTGGTAGTATTTTGCAAATTATGTTGTAGATCAATAGCTCGCGTTGTTGCTTTCATATGTTTATTTTGATATGTTCCTAGAGAAAACTATGTTGAAAAATATTAGTAGCAATGATGAGGATTGGATCCGTGATCTGAGGATTGTCCTCATTGCTACACAGAAGAATTAATTCCTTGATGCACCGCTAGGTGATGGACCTATTGCAGGAGCAGATGCAGACATTATGAACGTTTGGCTAGCTCAAAATGATGACTACTTGATAGTTTAGTGTACCATGCTTAACGGCTTAGAATCGGGACTTCAAAGACGTTTTGAACGTCATGGATCATATGAGATGTTCCAGGAGTTGAAGTTAATATTTCAAGCAAATACCCGAGTTAAGAGATATGAAATCTCCAACAAGTTCTATAGCTAAAAGATGGAAGAGAATCGCTCAACTAGTGAGCATGTGCTCAGATTGTCTGGGTACTACAATCGCTTGAATCAAGTGGGAGTTAATCTTCCAGATAAGATAGTGATTGACAGAGTTCTCTAGTCACCATCACCAAGTTAGTAGAACTTCGTGATGAACAATAGTATGCAAAGGATGACGAAAACGATTCCCGAGCTCTTCGCGATGTTGAAATCAACGAAGGTAGAAATCAAGAAAAGAGCATCAAGTGTTGATGATTGACAAGACCACTAGTTTCAAGAAAAGGGAAAGAAAGGGAAATTCAAATAGAATGACAAGCAAGTTGTCACTCGCGTGAAGAAGCTCAAAGCTGGACCAAAGCCTGAAACTGAGTGCTTGCACTGCAAAGGAAATGGTCACTGGAAGCGGAAATGCCCTGAATATTTGGTGGATAAGAAGGATGGCAAAGTGAACAAGAGTATATTTGATATACAGGTTATTGATGTGTGCCTTACTAGTGTTTATAGTAGCCCCTGAGTATTTGATACTTGTTCGGTTGCTAAGATTAGTAACTCGAAACAGGAGTTATATAATAAACAGAGAATAGTTGAGGGGAAGTGACGATGAGTGTTGGAAATAGTTCCAATATTGATATGATCATCATCACACACTCCCTATACTTTCAGAATTAGTGTTAAACCTAAATAAATGTTATTTGGCGTTTGCGTTGAGCATGAATATGATTTGATCATGTTTATTGCAATATGGTTATTCATTTAAAGTCAGAGAATAATTGTTGTTACATTTTACATGAATAAAACCTTCAATGGTCATACACCCAATGAAAATAGTTTGTTGGATCTCGATCGTAGTGATACACATATTCATAATATTGATGCCAAAAGATGCAAAGTTAATAATGATAGTGCAACTTATTTGTGGCACTGCCGTTTGGGTCATATCGGTGTAAAGAGCATGAAGAAACTCCATGAAAGATGGATTTTCGGAATCACTTGGTTATGAATCATTTGATGCTTGCGTACCGTGCCTTTTGGGCAAGATGACTAAAACTCCATTCTCCAGAATAATGGAACGAGCTACTGACTTGTTGGAAATAATACATACTGATGTATGCAGACCAATGAGCATTAAGGCTCGTGGCGGGTATCGTTATTTTCTCACCTTCACAGATGATTTTAGAAGATATGGGTATATCTACTTGATGAAACATAAGTCTGAAATAGTTGAAAGGTTCAAAGAATTTTAGAGTGAAGTGGAAAATCATCATAACAAGAAAATAAAGTTTCTGAAATCTGATCGTGGAGATGAATATTTGAGTTACGAGTTTGGCCTTCAGTTAAAATAATGTGGAATAGTTTCACAAACTCATGCCACCTGGAACACCACAGCGTAATGGTGTGTCCGAACGTCATAACCGCACATTATTGGATATGGTGCGATCTATGATGTATCTTACCGATTTACCACTATCGTTTTGGGATTATGCATTAGAGATAGCTGCATTCACTTTAAACAGGGCACCATCAAAATCCGTTGAGACGACACCGTATGAACTATGGTTTAGCAATAAACCTAAGCTGTCGTTTCTTAAAGTTTGGAGTTGCAATGCTTATGTGAAAAAGTTTCAACCTGATAAGCTCGAACCCAAATCAGAGAAGTGCGTCTTCATAGAATACCCAAAGGAAACTGTTGGGTACACCTTCTATCACAGATCCGAAGGCAAGATATTCGTTGCTAAGATGGATAATTTCTAGAGAAGGAGTTTCTCTCGAAAGAAGTGAGTGGGAGGAAAGTAGAGCTTGATAAGGTAATTGTACCTTCTCCCGAATTGGAAAGTAGTTCATCACAGAAATTAGTTCCCGTGATTTCTACACCAGTTAGTGAGGAAGCTAATGATGATGATCACGAAACTCCAGATCAAGTTACTACAGAACCTCGTAGGTCTTCCAGAGTGCGCTCCGCACCAGAGTGGTATGGTAATCCTATTCTGGAGGTCATGTTACTTGACCATGACAAACCTACGAACTATGAGGAAGCGATGATGAGCCCAGATTCCGTGAAATGGTTTGAGTCCATGAAATATGATATGGGATCCATGTATGAGAACAAAGTATGAACTTTGATTGACTTGCCCAAATGATCGGTGAGCCATTGAGATTAAATGGATCTTTAAAAGAAAGACGGACGCTGATAGTAGTATTACTATCTACAAAGCTAGAATTGTCGCAAAAGGTTTTCGACAAGTTCAAGGTGTTGACTACGATGAGAGTTTCTCACTCGTATCTATGCTTAAGTCTGTCCGGATCATGTTAGCAATTGCCGCATTTTATGAAATCTGGCAAATGGATAAACAAAACTGCATTCCTTAATGGATTTATTAAAGAAAGAGTTGTATGTGATGCAACGGAAGGTTTTGTCAATCCTAAAGGTGCTAACAAAATATGCAAGCTCCAAATGATCCATCTATGGACTAGTGCAAGCATCTCGGAGTTGGAATATACGCTTTGATAAGTTGATCAAAGCATATAGCTTTATACAGACTTGCGGTGAAGCCTGTATTTACAAGAAAGTGAGTGGGAGCACTACGACATTTCTGATAAGTATATGTGAATGACATATTATTGATCGGAAATAATGCAGAATTATTCTGCAAAGCATAAAGGAGTGTTTGAAAGGAGTTTTTCAAAGAAAGACCTCAGTGAAGCTGCTTACGTATTGAGCATCAAGATCTATAGAGATAGATCAAGACGCTTGATAAGTTTTTCAATGAGTACATACCTTGACAAGATTTTGAAGTAGTTCAAAATGGAACAGTCAAAGAAAGAGTTCTTGCTTGTGTTACAAGGTGTGAAATTGAGTTCAGCAGAAGATAGGAAGAGAATGAAAGTCATTCCCTATGCCTCAGCCATAGGTTCTATAAAGTATGCCATGCTGTGTACCAGATCTATTGCATACCTTACCACTAAGTTTGGCAAGGGAGTGCAATAGTGATCTAGGAGTAGATCAATGGACAGTGGTCAAAATTATCCTTAGTGGAATAAGGATATGTTTCTTGGTTATGGAAGTGAAAAAAGGTTCGTCGTAAAGGGTTACGTCGATGCAAGTTTTGACACTAATCTAGATGACTCTAAGTCTCGGTCTAGACACATATTGAAAGTGGGAGCAATTAGCTAGAATAGCTCCGTGCAGAGCATTATAGACATAGAAATTTGCAAAATACTTGGAGATCTGAATGTGACAGGCCCGTTGACTAAAATTATCTCACAAGCAAAACATGATCACACCTTAGTACTCTTTGGGTGTTAATAACATAGCGATATGAACTAGATTATTGACTCTAGTAAACCCTTTGGGTGTTGGTCACATGACGATGTGAACTATGGTTGCTAATCACATGGTGATGTGAACTATTGGTGTTAAATCACATGGCGATGTGAACTAGATTATTGACTCTAGTGCAAGTGGGAGACTGAAGGAAATATTCCCTAGAGGCAATAATAAAGTTATTATTTATTTCCTTATTTCATGATAAATGTTTATTATTCATGCTAGAATTGTATTAACCGGAAACATAATACATGTGTGAATATATAGACAAGCAGTGTCACTAGTATGCCTCTACTAGACTAGCTCGTTGATCAAAGATGGTTATGTTTCCTAGCCATAGACATGGGTTGTCATTTGATTAACGGGATCACATCATTAGGAGAATGATGTGATTGACATGACCCATTCCATTAGCTTAGCACCCGATCGTTTAGTATGTTGCTATTGCTTTCTTCGTGACTTATACATGTTCCTATGACTATCAGATTATGCAACTCCCGTTTACCGGAGGAACACTTTGTGTGCTACCAAACGTCACAACGTAACTGGGTGATTATAAAGGTGCTCTACCGGTGTCTCCGAAGGTACATGTTGGGTTGGCGTATTTCGAGATTAGGATTTGTCACTCCGATTGTCGGAGAGGTATCTCTGGGCCCTCTCGGTAATGCTCATCACTATAAGCCTTAAAAGCAATGTAAATAATGAGTTAGTTACGGAATGATGCATTACGTAACGAGTAAAGAGACTTGCCGGTAACGAGATTGAACTAGGTATTGAGATACCGACGATCGAATCTCGGGCAAGTAACATACCGATGACAAAGGGAACAATGTATGTTGTTATGCGGTTTGACCGATAAGGATCTTCGTAGAATATGTAGGAGCCAATATTAGCATCCAGGTTCCGCTATTGGTTATTGACCGAAAACAGTTCTAGGTCATGTCTACATTGTTCTCGAACCCGTAGGGTCCGCACGCTTAACGTTACGATGACAGTTACATTATGAGTTTATAGTTTTTGATGTACTGAAGGTTGTTCGGAGTCCCGGATGTGATCACGGACATGATGAGGAGTCTCGGAATGGTCGAGACATAAAGGTTGATATATTGGAAGCCTATATTTGTATATCGGAATCGTTCCGGGTAAAATTGGAATTTTAACGGAGTACCGGGGGGTTACCGGAACCCCCCCGGGGGTTAATGGGCCTACATGGGCCCTAAGGGAGAAGAGGAGGGCCGGCCAGGGCAGGCCACACGCCCCTCCCCCCTAGTCCGAATAGGACAAGGAAGGGGGGGCGCCCCCCTTTCCTCTTTCCCCTTCCCCCTTCCTTCACCAACAAGGCAAGAGGGGGGAGTCCTACTCCCGGTGGGAGTAGGAATCCTCTAGGCGCACCCCTAGGGGCCGGCCGCACCTCCCCCCTCCCTCCTTTATATACGGGGGCAGGGGCACCCCATGACACACAAAGTTGATCTTCGTGATTGTTCCTTAGCCGTGTGCGGTGCCCCCCTCCACCATATTCCACCTCGGTCATATCGTAGCGGTGCTTAGGCGAAGCCCTGCGTCGGTAGAACATCATCACCGCCACCACGCCGTCGTGCTGACGGAACTCTTCCCCGACACTTTGGTGGATCGGAGTCCGAGGATCGTCATCGAGTTGAACGTGTGCTAAAACTCGGAGGTGCCGTAGTTTCGGTGCTTGATCGGTCGGGCCGTGAAGACGTACGACTACATCAACCGCGTTGATATAATGCTTCCGCTTTCGGTCTCACGAGTGCGTGGACAACACTCTCCCCTCTCGTTGGTATGCATCACCATGATCTTGCGTGTGCGTAGGCATGTTTTTGAAATTACTACGTTCCCCAACAATTTTCTAACCCACTCTAACCCAAATAAGCACCTCTCCATCGGTATAGTTGGGTTAGATGGAACTAACCCACTCTAACCCTCCCTGTCTGGATACTTTTGGGTTATTTGAGCCCCCAACTAACCCAAACTAGCTCGAACCCCATGATCCAAACAGAGCCATTATAGAAGCAACATTTTGACATATCCCAATGTGTGAATGAAACATGCAGAGAGAGCTTTTGAAGATGGAGCAGATAGGGCGGGAAAGATTGTATGTACGTGGACGAGAGAGTAGGAGACAAACCTAACGAGACAGAGGGAGAGAGATAGAGAGAGAAAGACAGAGGAAGAAGTAAGTTCTGTGAGAAAGATGGAGACATGTAATATACGTGAGATGCGTGTGCACCCAGATTCTATATACGTCGAAGGAGAAGAGACAACATGTTTGATGAGAGAGCTGGAAAAACATGGACGACAGGGGAAAGCTCTCATGGGTTGAGGGATTGACAATTTTGTGCGGGGGAGAGAGGGATTGGTAATTTTGTGCAAGAGAGAGAGAGAGAGGGTGGGGGATGAGTCAGTCAGCCGTCGTCACATCACCCTGCTTCCAAATGACCCCGCATTCTCTAGCGCGGTGTGGTCGCCGTCTTCGATCTGCTCGATGCCCTCTTTGAAGATTGAGGTGTTGTGAATGTTGGGGTGAAAAGAAGCACAAGCGAGAGTGGTCGCCGTATAACCTTGGATGGGGATGAATCGTGTGCTCGGGGGAGTGTGTGTGTGTGTGTGTTGTGCTGCGTGTGTCTGTGTGTGTGTGTGTGTGAGTGAGAGAGAGAGAGAGAGATTGAGAGAAAACAAACCTAAGGAGAGAAATGGGTATTCACAAAGAGATTGTGCGGGCCTTGAGGTGGGCAGGGGCCGGGTGAGGGTGTCAAAATGTGCGCATTGATGCATGTGTTGCATGCGACCGTGCGAGGGACGGACGAATCGAGAGAGATGATTGTTGTGTTACGGATGCTCCTCTCTCTCTCTCTCTCACACACACACACAAGTAAACTAGAAGACCGTTCTCTCATGTATACACAACGTATCGGCATATATGTCTATGTCTCACGAATGCATGATCATTTGCACATTCACACATCTCTATGTCTGTATCACACGGACACTGTCTCCACATTGCCCTTCCGCCACAACACACATATGGACACATACACACGTTCTCTCTCAGTCACACACACAAAATCAGTATTAAAAAAACTAGGGCGCACCTAAAACGTCCAAATCCAAATAAACACGAACTAGAGCAAAATTCAAATATATGTAAATATTGCAGCGTCAAGAACTTTCCTAGGAAAAAAATTTGAGTAATATTCGAGGATTGTTTTCACACACACAAAAAGGTTTGTTGGATGTCCTTCGAGCGCGACACGGTGACGCATCGTTCGATCGACCGCGCGGCCACGGTTCACGCGCTTGCACAAGATTCCGTATGGTGGCTGTGGTACTAACTAATAAAAGCGCTGCCTAAGTCTAATGTTTACGTGTACTAGTATAGTTTTCTTTTAAATTTGACCAACCATATATAAAACTAAAGTAAGCTCCCACACACGCACTCATCGATATGCCGCCGCCGCTGCGCATGCCGCCGCCCGCCTGCTCCGGCCAACAATTTCTCGCCCATCACCGCCGTGCCGTGATACGACTCCGTCGTATCTATAATTTCTGATTGTTCCATGCCAATATTATTCAACTTTCATATACTTTTTGGCAACTTTTTATATTATTTTTGGGACTAACATATTGATCCAGTGCCTAGTGCCAGTTCTTGTCTGTTGTATGTTTTTGGTTTCGCGGAATATCCATATGAAACGGAGTCCAAACGGGATAAAAACGGTCGGAGCTTATTTTTGGAAAATATGGAAAATCTGGAAGGAAAATCAACGCAAACCGGTGTCCGAGGTGGGCACGAGGTAGGGGGCGCCCCCCTAGGGCGCGCCCCTACCCTCGTGAGCCCACCGTAAGGCGGTTGACGCTCTTCTTTTGCCGCAAGAAAGCTAATATTCGGGAAAAAATCACGGCGAAGGTTTCAGGCCAATCGGAGTTATGGATCTCCATATATACATGAAACGGTGAAATAGAGCAAGGGGAGAACGCAGAAACAGAGAGAGACAGAGAGACAGATCCAATCTCGGAGGGGCTCTCGCCCCTCCCATGCCATGGAGACCATGAACCAGAGGGGAAACCCTTCTCCCATCTAGGGAGAAGGTCAAGGAAGAAGAAGAAGGAGGGGGCTCTCTCCCCCTCGCTTCAGTGGCGCCGAGCATGGCAGGGGCCATCATCATCACCGCGATCTTCACCAACACCTCCGCCATCTTCACCAACACCTCCATCACCTTCCCCCCTCTATCTACAGCCGTCCACTCTCCCGCAACCCGCTGTACCCTCTACTTGAACATGGTGCTTTACGCTTCATATTATTATCCAATGATGTGTTGCCATCCTATGATGTCTGAGTAGATTTTCTTTGTCCTATCGGTGGTTGATGAATTGCTATGATTGATTTAATTTGCTTGTGGTTATGTTGCTGTCCTTTGGTGCCCATCATATGAGCGCGCACATGGATCACACCATAGGGTTAGTTGTATGTTGATAGGACTATGTATTGGAGGGCAAGAGTGACAGAAGCTTCAACCTAGCATAGAAATTGATGCATACGGGATTGAAGGGGGACCAGTATATCTTAATGCTATGGTTGGGTTTTACCTTAATGAAAGTTAGTAGTTGCGTACGCTTGCTAATAGTTCCAATCATAAGTGCATAGAATTCCAAGTAAGGGATGACATGCTAGCAGTGGCCTCTCCCACATAAAACGTGCTATCGGTCTAGTAAGGTAGTCAATTGCTTAAGGGACAATTTCGCCACACCTACCATCACTCTTCCACACTCGCTATATTTACTTTAGTTGTGTCTTTACTTAAATAGCCCCTAGTTTTATTTTCGTGCTCTTTACTTTCTTGCAAGCCTATCCGAAAACACCTACAAAGTACTTCTAGTTTTATACTTGTTCTAGGTTAAGCGTGCGTAGAGTTGTATCGGTGGTCGATAGAACTCTAGGGAATATTTGTTCTACCTTTAGCTCCTCGTTGGGTTCGACACTCTTACTTATCGAAAACGTTTGTGATCCCCTATACTTGTGGGTTATCAAGACCTTTTTCTGGCGCCGTTGCCGGGGAGTCATAGCGTGGGGTGAATATTCTCGTGTGTGCTTGTTTGCTTTATCACTAAGTAATTTTTATTTGCTGTTCTTAGTTGTTCTTTATCTTTAGTTATGGATATGGAACATGCAATACCAAAAAAATTAGGTGTACTTGCTACTCATGGAGATGGGGTAACTCCTAAAACACTCGATTATCATTATGTGAAAGATATTAAGTACTACTTTGATAATCCTGAGAAAACCCCATTCAACTTTATAATGGGAGACACGTTGGATCAACGTGAATACTTTAGGGATTATCGCTCGACACAAAAGGGAAACTATTATGGGATCAATTTATTATGTTGCGTTGGTATGCCTGGAATCTATGCTTGAAATATGATATTACTTGTTGCTCTAGGATGGAGGCTCCACACCTTCCCTTTTCAAGCAAATTTAATGATAATGAAACCTTAGCTTCTTATACTAATGGTATATATGATTACTATGATGTGGAACAAATAGAAGAATTTGGTGCTTTTAAGGCTGCTTATGAAATTGAATCTTTGTTTGAAAAATATGAAGCTTTAGATGATGATGCTTATAGGCCTGAAAATCTTACTATACTTAGATATTGCTATGAAAATTATGAATACAATTACTATATTAATGCATTTATGAAGAAATTCTCCACTGTCCAAGAAGAGACTAATATTTTGCAGGAAGCTATGGATTTAGAAATTGATGAAAATGTGAGCTCATTGGATGAAGAACAAAAGGAGGAAGAGCGGATTAGCTACCCGTGCCCACCTTATAATGAGAGTAACCCTCCAACTCATACATTGTTTAATTCCCCTTCGTGCTTACCGAAGGATGATTGCTATGATGATTGCTATGATCCCTTGAATTTGTTTGAAATATCCCATTTTGTTGATTCTTGCTATGCTTCTGGCCAAGATGCCAATATGAATTATGCTTATGGAGATGAACTTGATATAATTCCTTATGTTAAAAATTAAATTGTTGCTATTGCGCCCACGCATGATAGTCCTATTATCTTTTTGAATTCTCCAAACTACACTATATCGGAGAAGTTTGCACTCATTAAGGATTATATTGATGGGTTGCCTTTTACCGTTGCACATGATGATTTTGATAGATATAATATGCATGTGCTTGCTGCTCCCACTTGCAAATATTATGAGAGAGGAACTATATCTCCACCTCTATGTTTCCAACACGATAGAATTGCAAGAAACTGCTTATACTATGCATTGGCCTTTACTATGTGTGCATGAATTGTTCTTTTATGACATGCCGATGCATAGGAAGAGAGTTAGACTTAGTTGTTGCATGATATTTGTTACTGTGTGCTCACTACTAAATTACAAATCATTGTCAATTAAAATTGGCTTTGATATACCTTGGGATCCGGGTGGATTCACTACTTGAGCACTATATGCCTAGCTTAATGGCTTTAAAGAAAGCGCTGCCAGGGAGACAACCCGGAAGTTTTAGAGAGTCGTTTATTTCTGTTGAGTGCTTTCTTATAGTTTAAAAATAACAAAAATAAAGAGGGGAACCAAAAAAACTTTTCAAAAAGGAAAGTGAAAGTAAGAAAGACAAGCATTGTTGAAGTGGGAGAGCTCCTTGAACTTTGTTCATGCTCACGGCAACTTTGTGAATCTTGATTACAGAAAATTCTCAACAAAAATAATTATCCCTTTGTACAATTCCATTGTATTATAAAAATAATGTGCCAAGGTTTGCCTTTAGGATGTTTACAATGCTTGTTGGTTTGTGCGGTGCAGGACAGAAACTTTGACTGTAGTGCGCGAATTTTAATTTTTTACTGGAACGTCAAATGCTTCTGATTCTTTTTCACTGTCTTGCTGTACAAATTGTTTATTTTTCCTAATTTTGGCAGAATTTTTCAAGTATCAGAAGTTTGGTGAATGTTCAGATTATTACAGACTGTTCTGTTTTAGACAGATTCCATTTTTGATGCATAGTTTGCTTGTTTGATGAAACTATCAATTTATATCAGTGGATTAAGCCATGAATATGTTATATTAAAGTTGACACAATGCAAAAACATAATATGAATTGGTTTGCAACAGTACTTAGGGTAGTGATTTGCTTTATTATACTAACGGATCTTACCGAGTTTTCTGTTGAAGATTTGTGTGGATGAAGTGTTCGATGATCGAGAAGGTCTCGATGTGAGAAGAAGGAAGAGAGGCAAGAGCTAAAGCTTGGGGATGCCCGAGGCACCCCAAGTAAATAATCAAGGAGACTCAAGCGTCTAAGCTTGGGGATGCTGGGAAGGCATCCCCTCTTTCTTCAACAAATATCGGTATGTTTTCAGATTCGTTTCATTCATGTGATATGTGCAAATCTTGGAGCATCTTTGCTTTAGTTTTCATTTTTCTTTTATGCTCCATGCTGGTATGAGATGGTCCTTGGTTGATTTATAGAATGCTCATTGCACTTCACTTATATCTTTTGAGTATGGCTTTATAGAATGCTTCATGTGCTTCACTTATATCATTTGAAGTTTGTATTGCCTGTTTCTCTTTACTTAGACAACCGCCATTTGTAGAATGCTCTTTTGCTTCACTTATATTTGTTAGAGCGTGGGCATATCTTTTGTAGAAAGAATTAAACTCTCTTGCTTCACTTATATCTATTTAGAGAGATGACAGGAACTGGTCATTCACATGGTTAGTCATAAAATCCTACATAAAACTTGTAGATCACTGAATATGATATGTTTGATTCCTTGCAATAGTTTTGCGATATAAAGGTAGTGATATTAGAGTCATGCTAGTGAGTAATTGTGAAATTGAGAAATACTTGTGTTGAGGATTGCAAGTCCCGTAGCATGCACGTATGGTGAACCGTTATGTAACGAAGTCGGAGCATGAGGTGTTTATTGATTGTCTTCCTTATGAGTGGCGGTCGGGGACGAGCGATGGTCTTTTCCTACCAATCTATCCCCCTAGGAGCATGCGCGTAGTACTTTGTTTTGATGACTAATAGATTTTTGCAATAAGCATGTGAGTTCTTTATGACTAATGTTGAGTCCATGGATTATACGCACTCTCACCCTTCCATCATTGCTAGCCTCTTCGGTACCATGCATTGCCCTTTCTCACCTCGAGAGTTCGTGCAAACTTCACGGTGCATCCAAACCCCGTGATACGATACACTCACACACATAAGCCTCATTATATCTTCCTCAAAACAGCCACCATACCTACCTATCATGGCATTTCCATAGCCATTCCGAGATATATTGCCATGCAACTTCCATCATCATCATATACATGACTTGAGCATTCATTGTCATATTGCTTTGCATGATCGTAAGATAGCTAGCATGATGTTTTGATGGCTTGTCTGTTTTTTGATATCATTGCTACGCTAGATCATTGCACATCCGGTACATCACGGAGGCATTCATATAGAGTCATATCTTTGTTCTAGATATCGAGTTGTATATTTGAGTTGTAAGTAAATAAAAGTGTGATGATCATCATTATTAGAGCATTGCCCCAGTGAGGAAAGGATGATGGAGACTATGATTCCCCCACAAGTCGGGATGAGACTCCAGACGAAAAAAATAAAAATAAAAGAATAAAAAAAGAGAAAGGCCAAAAAAAGAGAAGGCCCAAAAAAAGAAAAAAGAAAAACAAAAAAATGAGAGAAAAATAGAGAAGGGGCAATGTTACTATCCTTTTACCACACTTGTGCTTCAAAGTAGCACCATGTTCTTCATATAGAGAGTCTCTTGAGTTATCACTTTCATATACTAGTGGGAATTTTCATTATAGAACTTGGCTTGTATATTCCGATGATGGGCTTCCTCAAATGCCCGAGGTCTTCATGAGCAAGCAAGTTGGATGCACACCCACTTAGTTTCCAGTTTGAGCTTTCATACACTTATAGCTCTTAGTGCATCCGTTGCATGGCAATCCCTACTTCTCACATTGATATCTATTGATGGGCATCTCCATAGCCCGTTGATACGCCTAGTTGATGTGAGACTTTCTCCTTTTTGTCTTCTCCACATAACCCCCATCATCATATTCTATTCCACCTATAGTGCTATGTCCATGGCTCACGCTCATGTATTGCGTGAAAGTTGAAAAGGTTTGAGAATGTCAAAAGTATGAAACAATTGCTTGGCTTGTCATCGGGGTTGTGTATGATGTGAATATTTTGTGTGGTGAAGATGGAGCATAGCCAGACTATATGATTTTGTAGGGATGAGCTTTCTTTGGCCATGTTATTTCAATAAGACATAATTGCTTGGTTGGTATGCTTGAAGTATTATTATTTTTGTGTAAAAGGATAGACTATTGCTTTGAATCACTCGCGTCTTAGTATTCATGCCATGATTAGACATATGATCAAGATTATGTTAGGTAGCATTCCACATCAAAAATTATCTTTTTTTTATCATTTACCTACTCGAGGACGACCAGGAATTAAGCTTGGGGATGCTGATACGTCTCCGTCGTATCTATAATTTTTCATTGTTCCATGCCAATATTATTCAACTTTCATGTACTTTTTGGCAACATTTTATATTATTTTTGGGACTAACATATTGATCCAGTGCCCAGTGCCTGTTACTGTCTATTGCATGTTTTATGTTTCTCATAATATCCATATCAAACGGAGTCCAAACAGGATAAAAACGGACGGAGCTTATTTTTGGAAAATATGGAAAATCTGGAAGGAAAATCAACGCAAACCGTTGTCCGAGATGGGCACGAGGTAGGGGGCGCCCCCCCTAGGGCACGCCCCCTACCCTCGTGAGCCCACCGTAAGGCGGTTGATGCTCTTCTTTTGCCGCAAGAAAGCTAATATTCAGAAGAAAAAAATCACGGTGAAGGTTTCAGGCCAATCGGAGTTACGGATCTCCATATATACACGAAACGGTGAAACAGAGCAAGGGGAGAACGCAGAAACAGAGAGAGACAGAGAGACAGATCCAATCTCAGACGGGCTCTCGCCCCTCCCACGCCATGGAGACCATGGACTAGAGGGGAAACCCTTCTCCCATCTAGGGAGAAGGTCAAGGAAGAAGAAGAAGAAGGGGGGGCTCTCTCCCCCTCGCTTCCGATGGCGCCGGAACACCGCGGGCGGCCATCATCATCACCGCGATCTTCACCAACACCTCTGCCATCTTCACCAACATCTCCATCACCTTTCCCCCTCTATCTACAGCGGTCCACTCTCCCGCAACCCACTGTACCCTCTACTTGAACATGGTGCTTTATGCTTCATATTATTATCCAATGATGTGTTGCCATCCTATGATGTCTGAGTAGATTTTCGTTGTCCAATCGGTGGTTCATGAATTGCTATGATTGATTTAATTTTCTTGTGGTTATGTTGCTGTCCTTTGGTGCCCATCATATGAGCGCGCGCGTGGATCACACCATAGGGTTAGTTGTATGTTAATAGGACTATGTATTGGAGGGCAAGAGTGACAGAAGCTTCAACCTAGCATAGAAATTGATGCATACGGGATTGAAGGGGGACCAATATATCTTAATGCTATGGTTGGGTTTTACCTTAATGAACGTTAGTAGTTGCGACGCTTGCTAATAGTTCCAATCATAAGTGCATAGAATTCCAAGTAAGGGATGACATGCTAGCAGTGGCCTCTCCCACATAAAACTTGCTATCGGTCTAGTAAGGTAGTCAATTGCTTAAGGTACAATTTCGCCACACCTACCATCACTCTTCCACACTCGCTATATTTACTTTAGTTGTTTCTTTACTTAAACAGCCCCTAGTTTTATTTTCGTGCTCTTTACTTTCTTGCAAGCCTATCTGAAAACACCTACAAAGTACTTCTAGTTTTATACTTGTTCTAGGTAAAACGAACGTTAAGCGTGCGTAGAGTTGTATCGGCGGTCGATAGAACTTTAGGGAATATTTGTTCTACCTTTAGCTCCTCGTTGGGTTCGACACTCTTACTTATCGAAATCTGTTGCGATCCCCTAAACTTGTGGGTTATCATGTCGCTGCCATCCCTGTGCCATGAAGCCGAAGGCTCGCCCGCTCACGTCGTCTGCAGTCCCTCCTCGCGATGCCGCCGCGCTGCCAAGCACGCGAGCAGCTCGTGGAGCCACGTCTATGCACGCAGCATACGAAGAGGAGGACGAGCGCGTGCTCCAGCACGCCGGCGAGGAGAAACTAGCGTGTCATTATCGTCTCCGCCCGCGCGGAGGAGGCGCGCATGGTGGCTGTCACGGCGGAAGCCGGTCGCACGCGCGTCGAGCCCAAAAACCGGGTGCGGACGCAGAATCTACCTTCGATACCTTGAATGCCACGTGGATCCTACAATCTGATGGAGCAATTTGGGTCAGTCGACTCATGTGACCGTTTGATGCAACATGGATGGCTAGAAGGGCTTCTTCCACCTCTTTTGCTGTCTTCTTCCTTCGCTCCGTCGAACTTCTTTCACAAATTGAAGGACCCAAATTATACTACTAGTACGAACATATTAAGTACAGTAGGAACACGAAGATACGAGCAGTAGTACCAACTGCAAGAAGAACAGTAGTAATACATAGTACTAGTACTACTGTACGTACTAAAGAGTACAAATAACGAGATAGAACATACTAAACATAGTTCTGCTGGGGCCTCAGCACAACACACCCTTGAAAATAAATTAAGCAACTAGTCCGCTTGACACAGCAGTAGAACCAGCATGAGCGATGGCACTGCCCCCTACTCGGAGTCTGAGTCCACGTTCTTGACTTCGTCCTCGTCCCTCTTCCTCTTCCTCGTCGCCGACGCTTCTTTGCTTGAACTGAACACTAGGCTCTGCTTCTTCATCCAACCCTTGTAGATATTTAAACAAAGGTAGGCATCCATTGCTGCATACAGGATGCGATCTTCATCTGATGTCTTCGACTCCCATGCATGATGAAACTCGTGATGAGGTTTCTTTAGTTTAGCGTACGAAGGATCAATCATGGCTGCTGCGAGGGTCAACATTGAAGGTTGAGAGGAGGACACCAGGCTTGCCTTCTGGAGATCGAAGGGCTGGCCTACAACGAGACCTATCCGACGCAGGACATCCCTATCGTTCTTGAAGCCTACAGTAACGAATTTCACTCTTTTGTCCTTGGGGAAGTTCTTAAAATCCTGGCACTCAACATCGGCATGGCATATGTGGTAGACCAAGCAAACGTTATGTACGCAAACCTGGATCACGGAGGGCTTCTTCCTCTCTTCGTCCTTTAGATCCTTCTCTCGTCCCAGGACTGTGGTGTACTCAACATCTAGCCCGTGACCCACTCATCCGTTGAACTGTTGAACATGCGTAGGAAGCGAGCAAGCCATGCTTTCACCGTCACGGATCCACGTGTGTAGATGACGATGAACTGATCGCCGGTGATGGCTCTAACCTGGTACTCAGCGGCGACCATGGAGATTTGGGAGGCCATGGATTTTGGAGGAGGGTTAGGAAAAGTTGAACTGTTGTACCCCGCAAAAACTGGGAACGAACTAATGTGAAAGGACGGGACGACTGGGAGCGAACTGTTGTAAGGTAGTAGAAGACGGGGACGAGTAGGGCGTGCGAACGGCGTGGGGTTGCTGGCTTACCCGGTGGATAAACGGTTGCAAGCCCCCAAAGAGTTCTCAAGAACTATGCGGGGCCCACTAGATGTCATGTCTACTAGACCCATATCGTAGGCCTGACGGTATAGCTTATGCCTGTTCCCACGCCATGTCGGCGCGTGGATGTAGCTTCACTTAATTCCGTCAACCGCGCGCCTCCCACGACCTTCGCCTCCCTCGCGCGGTCGGGCCCTTTGAGACTTCGACCGGCTATAAATGAGCAATTTTTTGCCTACTCTGCATGCATGATACTCCCTCTGGTCCTTTTTACTCCTCACAACCGTTTGCAAAGTGTTTGACCAAATTTATACTTTTTAACACCACCTTATATTAATTAACCAGCCACACCAAAGACACTCATTCGACATAATATTCACCACACAGGGCGGTACATTATTTACAAGAATACCATCTAATCTATTGTTAAAGCTATACTTAGCGATTAAGTGTGCCACCTTATTGGCCGAATGGCTAATCTTTGACAATTGAAGATTGTTGATCAACTTCGATATGCTCAACACTTTCATCTTCAGGTCACGCATAGCAGACCTATCATATTCCCCCGATGCAAGAGACGCTACCACAAAAGCGCAATCAGTCTCTAAAATTACAGGATTATGAAGAGAAATACCTATGTAGAGACCGGCAATGCAAGCCCTAAGCTCCGCTTCCTCCACACTTTGACAGGCATCAATGAAATCCCACGACCAAATTTATACTAAAAATAGCAATATCTACAATACTGATTATAATGAGTATAAGAACTACGTTTTATAATGAGTGTAAAAATATTGATTTGACATTGTGAATGTTGATACATTTTGCTATAAGTCTGGTGAAAGTAGAGGTACATTGACTTGCACAAAACTTAAATGCACAATGCAAACTAGTTCCTCCGTCCGGTGCGTGCCATGTCCTATCTTGTCATCACAACAAGGTTAGCTATTAGAGTACCACTACCTCCCTTCTAGTTTAGAGCAAGTACAATAGAGCTGAGTCAGCAGGCTATAAGAAATAAACTAGTATATTTCTGCTTAGTTGGAGGAAAGAGAAGAGGACAGAGAAGGTAAGCGGGCTATTTGTGAAGAGCCAGCTCTAGCACGTGCTCCTAGGCACTTTGTGAGAATGAAATGTGGGCCACATAATAAAAAAGTAGTACACTTTTTTCATCTACTATTGTACATATTGACTATAAGATGGGCTGTAGATGACATGGCACTGGCTTATAGCCAGCAGCTGGCTATACTATTAACCATGCTCTTAAAGGGCTCGATTCAAAATTTTCACCTACTCTTAGCAAGATAGTAGAGGCGGTGGAATAGTTTTTGAAGTCTGCAAAAGTACTCAACAAGTGTTGTCGTTCTTCGCACAAAAATGTGTTTACCAATGCATGCATGAACACTAGTTACTCTAACCCCCCTCTCTTCTTTAATTCTTTTCCACATCAGCATGTTTGCTACTATTCCCGTGTGCATGATACCAGCTAAGATACCACCATTATGTCCAGCCTTAATCATCACATGCAATAATTTAGTGCACCTTGAAATATGAACATCTGTGGGGCGTGTATGTTTTTAATGACTTGAGACTATACCTAGCCCGGCATGCAAGATGACTTATTATGCACTGTTCCCCATACCTGCAGGAAGCCCGTTCTTCTCCAAATCATTTCCTCTTCATGTGTGGAAACAATATGCCTGCCAAACTCTCCTTCTCCCTCCGGCGGTCCCACCACTCCACCCCGTGTGAAAAAATCTGCATGCATGACTCTCCTCCCCCCACGCTTATCCAATCCACTGTGACCAGCAATATTTCCACCCCATCGCTCTCCCGAAATTTACTCCAACAAATATGCCCACATAGCTGTTACTTAACTGCAGGTGCATCAGGTCACTGACATATGGGCCCAACAGGTGTTCGGCCCTGTAACATCCCAAAATTCTAAATTTTGGAATGTTATAATAAATAAATAGTTTTGATTGATTGATTGTTTGTTGTGTGATTGATTGAGTGAAATTGATTTGGAATTTGAAACTTTTGAAAGTTGAATGAGAGGGAATGAAATGACTTTCCCAAACTGTCCCCTTTGCCATTTTGGATCTCAATGAATTCAATTTCATTCCAACATCAAAACCCTAGAGTGAAGATGACATGACTTCTTCCATTTGAAATGAAAAGGGTTTTGAAAAGATTTGAATTTCATTTGAGAATATTTCAAATTCAAAGCTTTATGCAACTCAATGATTTTCATGAGGGAAGATAAAATGACTTCTTCAATTATATGAAATATGAGTTGGAAGTTAAAAAGAATCAAATGGAAATTCATTTGAAAGTGCCTTGAAACCCCCTTTCAAATTTGAGTTTTATTTGAATTTTGGAAAAAAATGATTTTTATAAAACTTTGGGTTTTGCCCCTGGAAAAATGTTTAAATGATAGGGAATATTCCCCTGATCATTTTGATATATATATGTCTATAAAAAATATTTATATTTTATATTTTATATCTCTGTTTTTATTTGCAAAAAAAATAAATTAGAAAAAAAGGAAAATACCCTCAGGCGCCAGCCAGCTGGCTTGACCAGTGTGAGGCAACCCAGGCCTTGACCGGCCCACCCTGACAGCCGAGCCGGCCAGTGAGCCGACCAGACCACCCCCTCGCCCGAACCAGCTACAGCTCGGTCGACCGACCGCGCCGCGCCCTTCTCCCCTCACCGACAGGCGGGCCCCCCACCCGTCGTCAACCCCTCGCCCACGCCACCTCGCCGCGCCGCCGCTCGCCGGATCCCGAAGGATCCGGGATTCGATCCCCTCCCGATTCACCCCCTTGCGCAACAGTCGCCCGCCTATAAAACCCTCCCCGCACCCCATCCCCCTCGCCTCGCCGAATCCCTCTCTCCGCCCTCACGCGCTCGCCGGAGCCCGAGCTCACCACCGCCGCCATTTGCCTCGCCGTCGTCGCCCTAGCCCACCCCGAGCTCCACCAACTCCACCAGACCCACCCCCGAGCCCGTCCGCACCCGCCGGAGCACTCCGCCGACCTCCCCGACGGCCGGAGACGCCGACACACTCGCTGCCCGAGCCGCTGCCGTTGTCGAACTCCGGTAAGCCGAACCGCTTCCCGGCCGTCTGATCCCATCCCTACGGCTTAGGATTAGAACCTCTCAAGGGGTATGGTTTATTAGGTTAGTTGTTAGTGAACCGGGTTTTTTAATCCGGTTTATTTTAAGTTAGGTTTTTTTATTCAGATCGGCCCGATTCGTTTAACCCTATGGCCCGTTTAGTTATATTACGCACAGTGCGTTAGTTAGGCCCATTAGGCCATTTTTCTTTTATTTTCGTTTTCTGTTTTAACAGAATAGTTTCAGATTTGAAAAATTCATATCTTTTAATCTACTTAATATTGTTTAGTGATTCTTTTTTTGTTAGTTTGCAAATTTCTTATAGTTTCTGTAGAATATATAATTAGCTATGTTAAAATTATTTAAAATTGCTTTATTTTAGATTTAGTCAGAATAGTAAATCTGCTATAAAATGAGTTAGGAAAATTATTTTTTTATGATTCTTTTTGTCCCAACTTTTTTTTGACATTGCCTAACCGTAGGAATTAATTTGGGCATTTTAGGATTAATAAAAAAAATTAGTTTTAATCAGAATCATGTTATTCTTAATTAATTAACTAGCTACTGTTTTCCTATTATTTTAATTAGCAAATAAATTTATTTCTCACATGTGATTGATTATTCTAAGTTAGTCTCTGTCACTTTAGAGCATGAACTTTTATTTATAATAAATAAAACTTTTATTTTATTTGTCCTACTAGAATTTGCTTTAGGCCTAATAGGAGTTTTATAATAGATTTTAAAGTGATTCTTTTTGCTCCTAGTTGCTTGATGAATCATTTTCTGTTAAGTTAGCATAAAACCATGATTAGGTTCTGTTGAGAAAATTTTTGTTATGTAAAACTATTTTTAGTTGTTGCTTGAAGTAGGAAAGCATTGAGTTGGATTTCTTTGAGTTTTCTTTGGGTTTTGATTCAAGTGCTTTGTGTGTTATGTTAGCATGCTATTATGTTAAGTGATCATATGTTTGTATGCTTATATGATTGTTGTTTGCCTCGGTAGAATTTCCGGAGTGCGAAGCTTGCTACCACGAGTCCCTAGTTTTCGAAGATCGTCAGCAAGGCAAGTTCACTTTGACCATGCTTTCATACATATGTTTTATTGCATTTAGTGACATGTTTGCAACCACCCCTCAGTAGTGTTATTGAATCCTTGTAGTTGAGTAGTATGCATGAGGTAGGAACCCATCACCCTGTTACCAAGCCCGGGACGTTATTTGTATTAAAGCTACGCTGTAGTAGACGGGGTTGGTATGAGTGCTCGAGAGTGGTGTGAAGAAGGAGGACTCTACGTCAATGACGACAACTCCATGATGGAACATGCAAGGACTACATCTTCAAGGCCTCAAGACTTCAAGACTCGAGACAAGAATTCAATACACACTCTTTGGGTGAAGGGCGGTTGACGGGCACCTGGAGAAACCGGTGGTTGGCCGGGATGCATGGAGAAGCGCCATGACATCTTGCGGAAAGCTTCACCTGCACTCAAAGAGACGGAAGAATACTTCATGCCGGAAGCTTACTGTGCAACCGCAAGTCAATATGGGCTCTGGCTTGGTTGACCTTAGTTGTGACTGGCTGGGACGGTGCTAGCAGATGTAGAACTACGGTAGGATGGGATGAGCACCGGACAGTGGTCAGAGGAACTCTTCGGAAGACCATGTTTCGGTCATCTTGTTCTCAAACACCCTGAAGTGCGGGAACGTAAAGAGAGGGATCGAATCTTGCGGGTAAAGTGTACAAACCTCTGCAGAGGGTTATAAACCTAATCGATTAGCCGTGTCCCGATTCACGGACAAATTGAGCATCCGGACTTGGATCTATCTCGAACTCTCAACACCGGACTGATAACTTAATTATGGGCAACATATGATGATTTTGGGCTATGAGACATCGGTTGGCGGAACCTTGTCATGATAGAAAACTCCATAGTACAGACTTCATTTATTCCTTTGATGTAGGGAAAATAAAATCAGCTTTTACGCAAAACAAAACTCAGATCTGAGCCACAAAGCCATATTGCATATAGTATAGTTTTATCATCTGTTTTCTCATGTTGTGATCTTGCGGTACATTCAATGTCTTGACCTACACACGGCTGCAACGTATCATGTTGCAGATATTTCCTCGACGAGTAAGAGTTACGATACAGGTTACGGTCTACACTCAACCTGCCGATGGCGTTGATGGGACTTCACACCCGACTATTTGTTTCATTGTGACTTATGAGGTATATATCAGTTTTACGTTATTTATACATGTGATTGCACTTTGATATATACATTGATGTACTGTGTGCCAAAGATCTTGATCTGTGGACGGCATGATACACAGAGGCTTGACCGTCGAGGTCGGGTCGCTTCTGTAAATGGTATCAGAGCACATGTTGGTTGTAGGACGTGACCCTAGAAAATGACTTAGTAATATGAAGACCCCAATAGGAATGACCTTGTTTTGTACTACTCTCGTAACACCTGATTTCTTTTACTGAACCTTCCGTATTTCAAACTATAGATGGAGAGCTACATTACGAACAAAAGAGAACACTACGAGAAGGTTCTTGGAGGCCCCTTCCTTGTGGAGCTAGTCAGTCTTTGAAGTTACCGATACACGAGATCAAGGCAACTAAGAGGACGTCTAGATCGTGGGGAGTCAAGACCCAAGTTTTTGGTCGTAAAGAAGACCCCAAGACTGCAGACATCAGCTTCAGAACTATAAATGGTGACTGTGATATGGGCATCAACACTGCCGTCCATGATGCTATTGCACGTTTATGCTATTGTCATCGTGATGCACTAAACCCACACTTCTTTGGAAGGATTGGATGGCAGAAGTTTGATGGAGCAACTATTGCCTTGACGGAAGCGCAAAAGATGAAGTTCTCCCCACTTTTAGTGTACAATCAGGATCTGGAACAATACGTCAAGAATCTTTAGATGGACCTCCTGGAAGCCCTGTTTGACAATGAAGCACTACGAGGAGAGGTCAAGACTCGGAGATCAAGGTAAACAAGCTGGAGGAGGAGAACCTCGAGATCTCGAGAATGCGTCAGGAACTGAAAAGCAGCAGGACCATGTCTCATGCCAAGGACGTTGAAATCCAGAAGCTCAAGGAACACCTTCAGGACATACAGGGTCGTCACAAGAAACTCCGGCGTCGACAGGAAAATCTAGCAGAAGAAGCTGGAGGAGATCAAGTCCACATGAAGAAGCCCCGGTGGGGACAATGATCAAGTTCCTAATAAATTAGCTTAGTAGTATCCCACCATGAGAGAAATAAAGATGCACGCCTTCTCGCTTTAAGTATCCGACCCCAACAAATTTTTGTGGGTGGCGATACCGTAGAATTGATTGAATAAATTAATGCTTCGTTGCTATTTTTTTTGTGTGTTTTTTGACTGGTTGGATAGATGCGATATTCAATGAGGCTTGTATTTATTTCAACCATGAGAGATGTAAGTTACGGAGAAATGGTAGAAGGCCTTCATATGGGAAAAGCATCAGGAATTGGAAACTCCCGAGCATTGAAGACCTGAAGAAATGAGGACTTAGGAATGAAACCATAGTAGAACGGCCCATTACAAACGGTACTTCTGAGCTAGGATTCTTTTGTTGATGGGTGGGTAATTGCTTTCCCTTTCTATCTCAACCAGACCCCGAAACCTTGAACCCATGGACAACTGAACACCAAACTTTTCTGGAGACAATTGCAATTTCCCCATGAAGATACATTCTTTGTTCTGAGCACCCCTCTTATCCTACACATGCAGATGACAACCCTTTATGAGTCCTTCCTTAAAGGTCCGGAAACAATCATGACCCTGACGAGTGATCATGATTACCCGAAGATCCTGAAGGACATGATGAAGCATATTCACCTTGAAGGAGTTGCAGTCTACAAAGGCTACCCCTTCATGCAAAAGGGACTGGAACTTTGGTATGTGGAGGTACACCTCCACCGTATGAAAGGAGTTTGCCCAAAGACGATGGGGCAGTACTTTTTCATCTCACGTGTACCACAAGCAACCTTCTTCGACGCTGTTCGTGAAGCAGCCATGGAAGCCATACGCCAGATCGGAGAAATACTCGAAGCAAGACTCCGTTATACTCAGGAATATCTCAGAGAAGTGCATGCAGAGATGGTGGAGGTGAAGCTCAAGGCCACCACGATGAAACAGAAGATTGAAGATTTCAAGGCGCATGTCGCACAATTCCAGTGGGACTGAAGAATCCTCGAGGAGGATAAATAAATAAAGTTGGAAGTAATGTCCACCATACCGAACCATGTGGGTGGCAGCATTTGTAACAAAGTACTTTTTGGAAGTTGGATTTACGAAGAATGGTTAAGGATGTAATAAAAGATTTGATATGAAAATAATGAGATTTATGGATAAACTAGTGCATTTCATTTTAAGTGTGGTAGTACCCCGTAAAGCCACATGATCAATGAGGAAAGAAATGTGTTATCCATGACGGTCCATAGAAGGGAGCTGGACCAAATAAGTTGGATTTTTTGTATGATCATCTCCACAAGAGTATGAAGAAACAGAGTACTACTGGATTTAAAGGAGGTGTAATATGGAACAAGAGAGTTACTCCAAGGATGAGTTAAAGCTGCACTAGTGTTGAAGTGGGCCATAACCCACAGGCCCAGGATTTTGAAAAGGAACGGATGTAACCTTGATAAAGGAATAAATTTGGAAGAATCAGTGATACAATCAAAGCATATGTTTACGTAGGGAGGTTACGCAAAAAACATGAGAGTTGTACAGTAACGATAGATGTTTTGTTTGGCTTGCTGAACCAAAGGATTTACTCGAACCCAGTTCGAGAACAAGAGAAATTCTGCAATGCTTGTGAGTATGCCCAAGTGTTAGAATACGTGATTCGATATTTACGTATGTGGTAATGATTCAAATGCACGGGATGGATTGGCCCCATACCGAGACTTCTATCATGAACTATCATATGTTGATGGAAAATCGAGAGCCTTGAAAACCTTAGAAGAGTGTCGACGCGATAAGCCATAAAACCATAGAATGGTAGTACGATGGAACCCTTTACAGGCAACCGTTGCCAATCGTAGGTTATACGATGAAGTTCAACCCAGACCCGTTTCTGCAGGAGAAACCATTAATGGTAGACCACCATGAGTGTTTCGATAGTTGTCTAGAATGGACACAGACCTATCAGCTAAGAAGATCCAGTCTCGGACGAACTTCAACTTTGACGAACCGACCCAAGATTTTGAGGAAAACTCTATGCTTCTGACAGAAGAGCGCTAATGAAGGAGCTATTGTAAGATATGTGGAGAGACATACATTGTCGGCACTCCAGAGGAAGTATCTGAGTTTATTGGAACCGTAACCATGCTTTTAAGTGTGTTAGCACCCCTGACCCTTCCGACCAAACGTTTGCTAGCAGACCCCCAAGCCCTAACCTTTCTTGCTAGCCTCTTCGAATCTCGAGGACGAGATTCATTTTAAGTGTGGTAGGTTTGTAACATCCCAAAATTCTAAATTTTGGAATGTTATAATAAATACATAGTTTTGATTGATTGATTGTTTGTTGTGTGATTGATTGAGTGAAATTGATTTGGAATTTGAAACTTTTGAAAGTTGAATGAGAGGGAATGAAATGACTTTCCTAACTGTCCCCTTTGCCATTTTGGATCTCAATGAATTCAATTTCATTCCAACATCAAAACCCTAGAGTGAAGATGACATGACTTCTTCCATTTGAAATGAAAAGGGTTTTGAAAAGATTTGAATTTCATTTGAGAATATTTCAAATTCAAAGCTTTATGCAACTCAATGATTTTCATGAGGAAGATAAAATGACTTCTTCAATTATATGAAATATGAGTTGGAAGTTAAAAGAATCAAATTGAAATTCATTTGAAAGTGCCTTGAAACCCCCTTTCAAATTTGAGTTTTATTTGAATTTTGGAAAAAATGATTTTTATAAACTTTGGGTTTTGCCCCTGGAAAAATGTTCAAATGATAGGGAATATTCCCCTGATCATTTTGATATATATGTCTATATAAAATATTTATATTTTATATTTTATATCTCTGTTTTTATTTTCAAAAAAAAATAAATTAGAAAAAAGGAAAATACCCTCAGGCGCCCGGCCAGTGACCCGGCAAATAGCCGAGGCAACCCTTGGCCTTGACGGCCCACCCACCGTGGCCGAGCCAGCCAATGAGCCGACGGACCACCCCTCGCTTGAACCAGCTACAGCTCGGTCGACCGGCCGCGCCCTTCTCCCCTCACCGGCGGGCCCCCACCCGTCGTCAACCCTCGCCCACGCCACCTCACCGCGCCGCCGCTCGCCATCCCGAAGGATCCGGGATTCGATCCCCTCCCGATTCACCCCCTTGCGCAACCGGTCGCCCCCGCCTATAAAACCCCCTCCCCGCACTCCATCCCCCCCCCCCTCGCCCCTCGCCGGATCCCTCTCTCCCCTCACGCGCTGGAGCCCGAGCTCACCACCGCCGCCATTTGCCTCGCCATTGCCGCCCCTAGCCCACCCCGAGCTCCACCAACTCCACCAGACCCACCCTCGAGCCCGTCCGCACCCGCCGGAGCACTCCGCCGACCTCCCCGACGACCGGAGACGCCGACACACTCGCCGCCCGAGCCGCCGCCGTTGTCGAACTCCGGTAAGCCGCCGGAACCGCTCCCCGCCGTCCGATCCCATCCCTACGGCTAGGATTAGAACCCCCCCGAAGGGGTATGGTTTATTAGGTTAGTTGTTAGTGAACCGGGTTTTTTAATCCGGTTTATTTTAAGTTAGGTTTTTTTATTTAGAACGGCCCGATTCGTTAAACCTAGGGCCCGCTTAGTTATATTACGAACAGTGCGTTAGTTAAGCCCATTAGGCCATTTTTCTTTTATTTTCGTTTTCTGTTTTAACAGAATAGTTTCAGATTTGAAAAATTCATATCTTTTAATCTACTTAATATTTTTTTAGTGATTCTCTTTTTGTTAGTTTGCAAATTTCTTATAGTTTCTGTAGAATATATAATTAGCTATGTTAAAATTATTTAAAATTGCTTTATTTTAGATTTAGTCAGAATAGTAAATCTGCTATAAAATGAGTTAGGAAAATTATTTTTTTATGATTCTTTTTGTCCCAACTTTGTTTTGACATTGCCTAACCGTAGGAAGTAATTTGGGCATTTTAGGATTAATAAAAAATTAGTTTTAATCAGAATCATGTTATTCTTAATTAATTAACTAGCTACTGTTTTCCTATTATTTTAATTAGCAAATAAATTTATTTCTCACATGTGATTGATTATTCTAAGTTAGTCTCTGTCACTTTAGAGCATGAACTTTTATTTATAATAAATAAAACTTTTATTTTATTTGTCCTACTAGAATTTGCTTTAGGCCTAATAGGAGTTTTATAATAGATTTTAAAGTGATTCTTTTTGCTCCTGGTTGCTTGATGAATCCTTTTCTCGTTAAGTTAGCATAAAACCATGATTAGGTTCTGTTGAGAAAATTTTTGTTATGTAAAACTATTTTAGTTGTTGCTTGAAGTAGGAAAGCATTGAGTTGGATTTCTTTGAGTTTTCTTTGGGTTTTGATTCAAGTGCTTTGTGTGTTATGTTAGCATGCTATTATGTTAAGTGATCATATGTTTGTATGCTTATATGATTGTTGTTTGCCTTGGTAGAATTTCCGGAGTGCGAAGCTTGCTACCACGAGTCCCTAGTTTTCGAAGATCGTCAGCAAGGCAAGTTCACTTTGACCATGCTTTCATACCTATGTTTTATTGCATTTAGTGACATGTTTGCAACCACCCCTCAGTAGTGTTATTGAATCCTTGTAGTTGAGTAGTATGCATGAGGTAGGAACCCATCACCCTGTTACCAAGCCCGGGACGTTATTTGTATTAAAGCTACGCTGTAGTAGACGGGGTTGGTATGAGTGCTCGAGAGTGGTGTGAAGAAGGAGGGCTCTATGTCAATGACGACAACTCCATGATGGAACCTGCAAGGACTGCATCTTCAAGGCCTCAAGACTTCAAGACTCGAGACAAGAATTCAATACACACTCTTTGGGTGAAGGACGGTTGACGGGCACCCTGGAGAAACCAGTGGTTGGCCGGGATGCATGGAGAAGCGCCATGACATCTTGCGGAAAGCTTCACCCAGACTCAAAGAGACGGAAGAATACTTCATGCCGGAAGCTTACCTGTGCAACCGCAAGTCAATATGGGCTCGCTTGGTTGACCTTAGTTGTGACTGGGCTGGGACGGTGCTAGCAGATGTAGAACTACGATAGGATGGGATGAGCACCGGACGGTGGTCGAGGAACTCTTCGGAAGACCATGTTTCGGTCATCTTGTTACGAAACACCACGAAGTGCGGAACGTAAAGAGAGGGATCGAATCTTGCGGGTAAAGTGTACAAACCTCTGCAGAGGGTTATAAACCTAATCGATTAGCCGTGTCCCCGGTTACGGACAAATTGAGCATCTGGACTTGGATCTATCTCGGAACTCTCAACACCGGACTGATAACTTAATTATGGGCAACATATGATGATTTTGGGCTATGAGACATCGGTTGGCGGAACCTTGTCATGATAGAAAACTCCATAGTACAGACTTCATTTATTCCTTTGATGTAGGGAAAATAAAATCAGCTTTTACATAAACAAAACTCAGATATGAGCCACAAAGCCATATTGCATATAGTATAGTTTTATCATCTGTTTTCTCATGTTGTGATCTTGCGGTACATTCAATGTACTGACCTACACGGCTGCAATGTATCATGTTGCAGATATTTCCTCGACAGTAAGAGTTACGATACAGGTTACGGTCTACACTCAACTTTGCCGATGGCGTTGATGGGACTTCACACCCGACTATTTGTTTTCGCTGTGACTTATGAGGTATATATCAGTTTTACGTTATTTATACATGTGATTGCACTTTGATATATACATTGATGTACTGTGTGTGCCAGCATACTGATACACAGAGGCTTGACCGTCTGAGGTCGGGTCGCTACAGGCCCACATGTCAGTGACGCAACTGGACCTGCAGTTAAGTGCAGCTCAGTCCATATCTTACGTAGGTGTACCATTGCTCGCTATAAATATTGCGCCTCTGATGACATCGCTATCTCCTCCCCCTCACGTTCAAGTTCATCGCTATCTCCTCCCCCTCCCTCTCACGTCGACCACCATGGCATCGCCCCTCCCAAGCCCTAAGAGCCCCTCGCTGCACCGTGCGGACGGTCACGCGTCGCCGTTCCGTTCCTCGCCGCCAATAGTCGAGGAGGACGCGTCGGTGTTCCGCTCCTCGCCGCTAAGCGACGCGTCGCCGTTCCGTTCCTCGCCGCCACTAGTCGAGGAGGACGCGTCGGTGTTTCGCTCCTCACCGCGACGCGATGCATCACCGTTCCGTTCCTCGCTGCCACTAGTCGAGGAGGACGCGTCGGCGTTTCGCTCCTCGTCGCGACGCGTAGAGGTGGACGTGTCGGCGTTCCCAATCTCGCCAGCACGCGCGTCGGAGGACGCGTCGGCTCCCCGCTACGAGGAGAACGCCGCGCCGCCCGCCGAGCCCCAGCCTTGAGGAGCTTTGGAAAGAAATGGATGTCGCCTTGTGGGAGGCTTTGCCTCCAGCAGAGCGCGCCAAAATAGAGGTGGAGAAGAAGGCCGAGGAAGAGAAGCGCACCGCGGAACAAGCTGCCTGGGAGGCCTATGTCGCGTCCGAGAGAGTCAGGCAATTGACTCTTTGGCAGAAGGCTCGTGCGAGGGCCGTGAGGGTGGCGGAGGATGCCCGTGCCGACGCCCTGCATGCAGTCGGGCCCAAGCGCCTCATCTACGCTTGGCGGTACGTGGACCGGGTGCACGCTTCCAGCGAGGCGGAGTACCTGTTGGCGCCGGATCACCACACCGGTGAGATCGCGCTCGCCCGCCGGCAAGCCGCCAATCAGCACCTCGCGAGTTGCGAGGCTGAGGAAGAGGCGTTGTGTCGGTGCGCTGGGAAACGGCCGTGCACCAGGGCACTCGTGGCGCGCCGCAAGCGCTCCTGCGAGCGCCGTGGCTTTTAGGAGGAGTATAATGTTTGTTTTGTAATCTCATTAGTTTTGGGACGCAAATGATAAATCCCGGACGTTCAGGAATTTTTAGCGTCCTTAATTAAGTATGTAAAAGGGAAAGTTTGGAAACCTTGTGTATTCGTACGCATTTTGCAGAAATGCGTGCATATAGCACAAACTTTACTATATACTATCGCACTACACGTCTCTCCCGATATATGCTTGTAGACTGTGCTACTCCCTCCGTCCAGGTCAATAAGTCATCTTTGGTTGTGCACCGTGACAAAGGAGGGAAGACTTGTACACCTAGAAGGAGGGAGTACTACTATTACTTATGTACGTGCAAATGCACGTTTTAACATGTCTGATGCGGTTTTTGTAAAAGTAGAAAAACAGCACTAGTCAAGCTTGTGAAACGATTCAATGCAAAACAAATGCAAAAATGCTCGTTTGATTGTTTACTTTTAGCTTCCTTCTCTATCGTTATTTCTCTGTCGTACTTTGTACGGAGTATCTCACTGGTTGGAAAGGCATGCAAATTCCCAAACCGCTTCCTACACCCTGTATCGAATTTTTTTGCCTAACAAGTTGTGCCCTGCAATTCGAATTCCAACTTGAGTACTACTACTAGTAGGAATACCAGGGGCCAGTTCTTTTAGGCTTCTAGATTAGTAATCCCATAACTACTATTACCTCCGTCCTAGTTTATTGGTCCCCATTGTAATCTGTGTCAAATTTTGATAATAAATTTAACTAATGAAATGTTAGTGCATGTCACATGCACTACTCCATCCGTCTAGGTGAGTAAGTCATCTTAGGCTGTGCACCGTGACCAAGGAGGAGGAGAAAACGAGAAACGTTAATGTTTATTTGCTAATTAATAGTATTGCATGCAATGAACTAACCACTACATGTCGTGTTTGATATCTCAAGTCATTAAAAGCATGCACACTCTTTATCTCTTATTGGTTGATATGTCAAGAAACAAGAAACGAGGTAGAAGGTAATGCACCGCGCCTAAGTGTTTTGGGATTATTTGGTTTTCGTAAGATGACTTACACGCCTAGACGGAGGGAGTAACATTTTATCAGTTAAATCTTTGGTCAAAATTTAGCACAAATTACAATGGTGAGGAACAAACCAAGGCGGAGTAGTAGTTTAGAAGCCCAAATAAATGAGTGAGGCGCTTTCTTGTTACTCTCCACTGTGACTAGTCTTGTGGGAAAAGCTGGGGAAGCCGCCAAAAGAACTGGCCGTAGGAGTAGTAGCTAGGGTTCGAGTGTCTTGAGATGAACCATGAAAGTAAATGCAGAGAGATGAAATGCAAAAAAGGCGGAGGGATGTGATGGTTGCTTATGCATTTTATTTTACCAGGCCACTTATTCTGGGAGTGGTTGGGTTTTGTGATATGACGGCTTCTTGCGGCGCCAGCGTGGTGAGAAGTGAGACTCCCGTGCAACGCCGCCCTCTACATTTGTACTACATCGGTCGTGGTTTATTAGTCCCCCATTGAATTTGGCTGAAGATTTACCTTACAAAATGTTAGTGCATGTCAACAAAAACTATATCGTTGGATTCGTATTTGAACATAGTTTTGAATGATATAATTTTAGGTGACATGCATCAGTATTTATCGTACTATATATAATGTTAGTTCAATTTTTGGTTGTACTAATCTATAGTAGTAAGGTGCCCGTGCGTTGCACCAAAGAGTGAAATGCATTGATCAGGGAGTTGTTTATTTTGACAAAGGATGTGGGGGTCATCTCATGTGTAACGGGTATCGATAGGTTTCTTCAGATATTATCTCATCTCTAGAGCTCACAAACATCCGGGTGAAATAGATAAAAAGGTGTCTCTTGCAAACAAAAGCGTTCAACTGTTCAACCTGCATCCAAAACTTGTGAAGAAATAACACTTATTGTGCTTTGTAAGAAATGATCTTTAAGAATTAGTTTTTGAGTATCGATTGTTACACATGTTGGCTACAGATGACATCGCACTTTCTTATAGTCAACAGTTGGCTATACTATTAAGTAATATTAACCATGCCCTTATACACCTAGACGGAGGGATTAAATCAGGATGACTTGCAAGGGGGAGGAGATGTAAGAAATGGTTCATCGTAAGTCTTTCACCAAAGATTGTAGTAAAAAAATCATACATGGAAGATTCTAGACTAAACCATAAACGAATACACTTTTATTCATGCGTGATACTCCAATAGAGCAAGATCCTGCATCGAAGTATCCACATGCTTAGACAGCGGATTACATTGAGCGAAAACTAATGATCAACATTTAACTTGATAATGCGTAATTTGTTTTTAGAAGAACAGGGAGGCTCCTCCCCGGTTCCGTTGTCAAATGAAACCCAAAGTGTCTTACATCAGCTCACTGAGAGGAGCAATTCAAAGGAAGGACTGCGGCGAAAGCCACTCAAGTTTAACGACAAGCTTACAGAATCAAAAGCGACAAAGACACGGGCCATAAGCGCCCACACACACACTACATGTTTTCTAAGTGCACTTGATAATGCGTATGTCCAGGTGAACCTCCTTGGAGTCCCCGTGCACCGCATCGGTGGGTAAAGGATGCCATGGGTTTTCCAAGTCCACATTGGCGGGATAGTCCCAGCTCCCCAAAGTCCAAGTCCGTCCGATGAGGCCGGTGTCTCCGCCCACGCGATCCGAAGGGGTAGTAACAGTGACCACGCACCCATACATCTGCCTCGTGTCGATTATCGGCATCGGCGACGCCCGACGACGCGTTACGAGAGGCAGGCGGCGGCCTACACGGGCCTCGCCGGTGCCCACGATCAAGAGGAAGACGCTGCCGTCCTCCTCCGAGACTAGCAGGTGGCGGTGATCCTCCAGCGACTCCGGCATGGTGAACCGGTAGCACGTGTCATACTTGATGTTCTCCGCCAAGGGCCAGCAGTGACCGCTGCGCATCCGTGGTGATGCACCATGTCCGCCGGCGAGCCACAAACGGCATCGAGCACTCATAGCGATGGATGAAGGGCTCCTTGGAGGCATCGACCAGGCCGTCCATGAAAGCAGGAGTGGTTGTAGGGGATGTTGCGCGATTGAATATATGAGCAAGTTACTACGAGATTTAATCCGAATAAGCACAAAATAAATCATGACGGCTATAACAGAGATGAAACTAATCATGTGGACTAGCATAGTAGTAGGATACAGAGTAGAAACATGAATTCTACCACGATTTCGAATAGGAAGGATAGAAACACATACGGTTCAACGGGAGCAGCACCATTGGCGTTGAGGTTGTTGCCCATGTCGTTGAAGAAGAGGTTGCCGAGGTCGGGGAAGAAGTCATCGTCGGTGAAGTCGTGCCTGCCAGCAGTTGCGAGAGTGCGCTCCCCAGATTTCAACAGCGCCCGCCGAATGGAGCGCGGGAGGGAGTGGCTGTAGGGGACGTTGCGGTCACGCCCGAATGGAGCCTTGAGGAGTAGCACATGAAGCAGTAGATGGTGTCCTTACAAGTACTCCCTAGTATCTATCTATCTATATCTATATATATCTACTCTTATAGAAAACCGAGTTGGTGATGATGGTATGCCTGCCATCTTGTAATATAGACCGTCCGATCTATATCTGACGGATAGAAAGCCAACTATGACAATTTTACAAAAGATACCCGCACCTCTCTCCACATTTACAGATAAGGCCTTGCCTCGTTCATCCTTATCTCCCACAACCTCGTGCTCCTCCCTATGTCTCTATCTCTACTACTCTTCTTTGCTTTTTATAACAAATCAAATAGTGCTGTGCCGTCCGCTGCACGCCCGGCTGAACACGCCTCCTCGCCTCCATCATCACCAACTGAGTCTTTTATAGGAGTAAGAGTAGAGAAAAAACTGAGTTGGTGATGATGGTATGCCGTGCAATGCACGGGCATCAAGCTTTTTTTGCATACAAACACCACGTAGACACGGTCTTTGAGCATGGTTCGTAGTCGTTCCACGCTCGGGCATTGAAGTTTGTAACTATTTTAGATTAGAATATACTACTACTCCTCCGGTGCTAGTAGTAGAGCAGAGTCCTACTCTACTACTCTACTCTAGCAAGCTAGGGCATAGTAATCTTTGTAGTAAATCTTGTAGGGAGTACCCGATCTTGTGATCACTCAAGCAAGTTGTCCGGCATCGATATGACCCTCATTTCTTTGGTATGTGTCTAAATAAGTCAAGCGGCGTGCTGTAGTCATCATCACCTGTCCACTTCCCGCAGCACATATTCGCTTCTCCATCTTTGTCCGCACATAATCTCGTCCAAGCTTCCATCCCCCCCTGGAAGCTAAGGCGCCTCCCCCCTCATCCAAAACCCAAGCACTAACAATGGCAGAACCGAGCAGCGTCCGCCAAAAGAGTGGCTGGAATTCGCTCCCCACAGAGGTAATCAAGCTCATTGTTTCGCGTGTGGACAATCTCGATACCATGCCGCCGCGGCGTGCTCGTCGAGGCTGTACCGTTTACTCAAAGCCCTCGGGCGGAGCTTTTAAGCCAGCTCCTTGCTTGCGATGCCGCCGATCTTGAAATAGCGTGTCACGCAGCATAACGATCGTGGGGTGGCGAGCATCAACCCCTTCACTGCAATCCGATCCCGTCAGCCTCAGCTACATTAACGGTATGTACTGGGTCGGCATGAACACGTCTTGGCTGGTGCTCGTCGACGGTCGCGGCAGCTGGATGCTCGTGGAGGTCTACACCCGGCGATTGATCCCCCTTCCTTCAATTAACACAGCACTGCTTTGGCACCGCGGCCCAGAATACTCGGAATCTTACAGTAGCCAACATGATACCAAGTTTGATTTGCTCAAAGTTGTAATCTACCAAGCGCCTACAAGATCTGTGAATTATAAAGACTTCAAGCTAATTGCGTTTCAACCGCAGTCTCGCCTATCTGACAGGTCCCTACGATAAGTGGATAAATCTGCACGTGCATCGCAGGATCATACATCCTCCATGGTTCTCTGATGCCATTGAACACAAGGGCTTCATTTACACTGTCGACTCCTTCTATGGCTTGACATATTGCTGGCCTACTCCAGTCATCGCTACAAATGGCTGTTACAGCAGTATGTTACTTTCCTATGATATCATGATGGCTTGTTTATATTACTGTCAACATTTACTGAAAAAAATATTCATGCTCATAACATGCTGTTCTTAAGATTGACTAAATCAAGAGCCCTTTTTTATTTGACTCCAACTTGATATGATGTTGTAGGCCGCCAGGTGTCCCTAGCCTTCCTAATCCCAGAACCTTTCAAAGAAAGCGGCATGGCAGTTGCAGGTGGTTCCTGGCTCGATCACACGACAGCGAAATATTGATGATCATTCGCACATACTGGACGTGTTGTTTCGCGGAATACAATCACAGTCACTGCAAGGTCTTTGAGCAGGATCCCAGCTTCTCTGGGCCTTCAGGAATTTTTGACTGGAGGCTGGTAAGTAGCCTTGGTACACGCTCTCTGTTTGTCGGACTGAATTATCCGATTAACTAGGAGATAACAGAGGGCAAGGATCATGATGGCAGAGCGGTTTCGTTCATCAGGCAAAACTGTGTGTACACAGCGTACCATGCGTCTCTGCATGCACCATACCCTGATATGTGCCGCCACGCTCTGCAGCCCAAAGTAGGAGAGAGGGTTGCAAGTATCAGACTTCGACCTGCTGGCTGGAGTTTCCCCCGTCAGGCACCCATCTGGTTCAAGCCGTCAGCCAATCTCCACAGCTTAATAAATAGTAACGTCTAACTGAGCCAGTTAGTTAGATGCGTACACTTGGTGTAGTAGGATCTTTATTTAGTTTGATGCATACACTTGTTCTTTTTTGTAGCCCTTTTGTAATGATGGCTGATGTTTGGTTTGGAAGAGAGAGCTGCGTCTTCACTCTTCTGGCCTGCTTACTGCTTCTGTTGCACCCCCAGCCCTGGTTGCTGCTGCTGCTGTCTTCGATGTACAATCAGTAGTATATTTAAATGCATTGGTTGAATAGATGTGTTGTTAGAACGACAAACACAATGTTTTGGAAGTCGTTGCACGGTTCGATCCTTTAGTGCCTGCACTGCACGTAGCTCATACTATTTTAAATGCAGAACACATTTTCCACTTGTTGATAAGATGCAGCGCACTGATGAAGGCCCAATAGAGAAGCCCATAATTAACTGGAAGGGAGGATCTCACATGAATCCGGCCCAGGTACATGCTCATGGTCCCCTAAACATAAATAAGTAAATAAATAAATAAAGCTAAATGCTCATGCACCAGTTCTTTGGGAAAATAGGTAGCCCAGTATTTCTTTTTGAAGAATACCCAAGCTAGGCCTATTTGTTTTCTCTGAATTACTGGGCTGCAAATCTTTCAAGACGAGGAGGGATGCATTCCGTCCTGGCCAAAGAGTATGGTCAATGTCTATTAAAAGTAATATCAAAAGGGGTTGAAAATTCCAAAAAAATTATAGCAAATGGGATATTAGTTTTGTTTTTGTTTTTGTTCTTCACTGATATCTTATACGTATTTCATTGGATTTAACATGACCTAGTACTAATTTATTTTTTAAATTATGGCTATTAATTTTTGGATTAAGAATATTTCGTTCCCGGCAAAAAATTGCAATTTTCAAAAATTCCCGTATTTAGTTAATTTTTTGACACCGGTACTTGACGGAAAATGGCCATCAATTCTAAAAATGGAAAACGGGCTGCAAAAAATTCCATATGAATTAGAAAATGAGTAAAAATTATAAAAATAATAGCAAATGGTTGACTTGTTTACGCAAGGCTTTGTCAGTTAACACACGATTCTAGCAGCAGTGACTATTCGATGTCCATCCAATGGCCGACGTGCTTCTTCAATCTCTGATCTGCCTGCTCCAGCCGCCTAAACTAGCGCCAGCGGGGCTACCTGCTCCCTCCTCTTGTGGCATTGTGATGCCGCCAAGAGCTTCCCCGCCCACCATACTCCCTCCGCTGGCACGGCCGCACGCAATCAACTGCCTCCTTATTACGTGAAAAATGATTCCTCCCAATCGACATCTGGGCGCACCGGTTGGGAGGCTGACTGTGGGCCTACTACGTTGACGCTGCACGCAGGGCTTGTCAACTTAGTCAACAAACGACTCTAGCAGCAAAGAATCGTTGGATTTGAATCGAACGGTCCTGCTGCTTCTTCAATCGCTGCTCTTCTTGCACCCGCCCAAACCAGCGCGGGGAGACCGCTGCTCCTGCCTCCGGTGGCGGCTGTGCTGCCGTTGAGGCCTCATCGCCCCCTACTACTCCCACCGCTAGCCAGGCCCTGCGGCGACGGCAGCCTCACACCGCAGCCGAACCAGTGAACCCTCATACTCCTCTCCGTGTGGGCATCCACTACCGCGTCTTCCCCGGCTCAGCGTCGTCCCCTTCCTAGGCCTCGCCGTCGTCCACCGCATTGGTGCTCTCGGCGCGGCGTGGTCAATGTGGTCAACGACCGACTTCCATCGGAAGAGTACTGTACGTGGAGAGGCTGACAGCTGGGTCCACGGCCACAGCCCATTTTTTGTGATTTGCCAAGTAAGTCGCTTTGTCAGGCCTGTTGGGCTACAAATCTTTCAAGACGAGGAGAGCTTTCATTCGGCTGGCCGAGAAAATGGCCCATCAGTAATGAGAAATGGGCTGTACATTTTTAAAACACATCAAACCGGCAATTAGTTTCAAATATCTTTTTTCATTTTGAGATTTTAAATTACATTAATTTTTATGCGTGGAGAATTTGTTAAAATCAGTTTGAATGTTAGTCGAAATTTCGGGATTAAAAACAGTTCGGACCGCATCGAAATATGTAAAATTTCGTATAATTTTTTAACCGTGGCCACAATATGGGCTGTAATGGTAACAAAAAGAATATGGGCTTCAAAAAAAACCTTAAGAATTAGCAAATGGGCTGTAAATTATTAGAAATAATGGCAGATGGGTTGTATGTTGTTTTCCACAGATTTGAGGCTTTCCTAAAAAAAGCTTGACGCACAAGAAATGACTGTTGGATGCCCATCCAACGGCCGTCGTGCTTCTTCAATCTCTGCTCTTCCTGCTCCAGCCGCTCAAACAAGCGCCTGCGGGACTGCCTGCTCCCTCCTCCCCGCGGCCGGCCAGGTGTCCGCGCAGCCTCACCGCCCACCGCATTCCCCATCGGTGGCCTAGCCATCCCTCTACTCACCCACACCTGCTGTTATTCTCCAGCGACGGCAGACGAACCAGTAAACCCTCGTACAGTCGTACTCCCCTCCGCGTGGGAAACAACTGCCGAGTCTTCCCTGCCTCTGTGCCGTCCCCTTCCTAGGCCTCGCCCTCGTCCACCGCCATGGTGCTCTCAGCACGGCGTGGTAACGTGGTCAACGACCGACATGCATCTGAAGTGGACTGTGCGTGGAGACGCTGACATCTGGGTCCACGGCCGCACGCAAGGAAATACCTCCTTATTACGCGCAAAATAATGATTCCTCCACCTGACATCAGGGACCCACCGAAAGGGCCTCTGTATTTCGCGAAAAAAACGTTACCGCCGCTGACATCTCGAACCCACCAACTATATCTTCGCACGCAAGGAAGTGCCTCCTTATTACGCACAAAAAAATGAATACTCCCCCTGTTAGCTGGGACCCAGTATAGTGGTAGGCTGACTTGTGGGCCTACTAAGTTGACGGGGACGGAGGGCTTTGTCAACTTAGTCAATATGCACGATTCTAGCTCCAGTGAGCGTATGATGTCCATCCAACGGTCGTAGTGCTTCTTCAACCTCTGGTCTTCTTGCTCCAGCCACCCAAACCAGCGCCGATCGTGCCTTGTGCTCCTGCCTTCCATGGCCGGCTGCGATGCGGCGGAGGCCTCACCGCCCCCTACTACTCCCACCGCTGGCCAGGCCATCTCTCTACTCACCCACACCCCCTATTATTCTGCGGCGACGGCAGCCTCACACCGCAACGAACCAGTGAACCCTCGTACTCCTCTATGTGTGGGCATCCACTGCCGCGTCTTCCTCGACTCCACGTCGTCCCCTTCCTAGGCCTCGCCGTCGTCCATCGCCCTGGTGCTCTCGGCGCGGCGTGGTCAACGTGGTCAAGGAATGGCTTCCATCGGACGTGGGTATGCGTGGAGAGGTGACGGCTGGGTCCACGGCCGCAGCAAGGAAGTGCATCCTTATTACGCGCAAAATAATTATTCCTCCACCGACGGGGACCCACCGGACGGGCCACCGTGTTCGCAAAAAACGTTTCCCGACTGCTGGGAACCACCGGCTACATCTTCGCAGGCAAGGAAGTGCGTGATCGGGACCCACCGGTCGAAGCGTACATAAGCGTTGTCATTATGGTCGCGAACGGTAATGCATACTGGTCGTTGTAGAGGCGCGCACGTGTCGTAGTAGAGGCGCGCACGTAGCATGCACATGTACGTATAGCGGCGAGGGTGCAAGAAAGAAAATACGGCCACGTACGTACATACGGGTAGGGTCTCGAACGCCTACTCGCATACGTACATGGCTGGGTCGGAACGGAGAAACAGCGTCATCGTCGTGTTCATGGGGAGCCAACCGGCTAGGTCGGAACGGAATGCGTGGTCGTGTTCATCGGGAGGGCTTGGACGGAACAGGCGATGGAAACGAGGCCTGGCGTACCGCACAATGGAGGAAACGGACCTCCTACGTTCGGAACGGGGTCCTGTTGATCGGGAGGGGTGTGGTGTACCGCAAAATGGAGGAAACGGACCTCCTAAGGTCGAAACGGGGATCCTGTTAATCGGGAGGGGTGTGGCGTACCGCCAAACGGAGGAAACGGACCTCCTACGGTCGAGACGGGGGTCCTGTTGATCGGGAGGGGTGTGGCGTACCACAAAACGGACGAAACGGACTTGTGTTGGAACGCTACGATCAAAGCAGGGGTCCTGTTCATCGGGAGGGTGTGGCATACCGCAAAAGCAGGACTCCACGGGATACTGTTCATCTCCATCGTCAACCTCCTCCAGCCTCCACGGGCTACCGTCGACCTCCTCCAGCCTCCACGGGCTCCTGTTCATCCAGCCTCCACCGCGCGCTACTCCACCAGCTACTGTTCAACCACCCCTCCACGGGCACCCCTCCATCGTCTACTGTTCATCCAGCCCTCCACACCACGGGGTCCTGCTCAACCACCCCTCCAAGGCCACCCCTCCACCATCTACTGTTCATCCAGCCCTCCACACCACAGGGTCCTGTTCATCCAGAGGCAACGCCACCGCTCACTGTTCATCCAACCCCACCCCCCCCCACCCACAACGCTCACTGTTCATCCAATCGATTTGCTTGATTAGCAGCGATAGCGAAGAATCGCTCCATCGAGTTCGATTAACGACCATCGATCGATCGCTCGGGTTCAAGAACGCGTAGCTGTAGTGCAATCGCCGGGTTCGATTAGAGCCCAACGCCTCGCTTCGGGTTCGATTAGAGCCAACGCCCTACTTTACGCCCGTCACGTGTCACGAGAAAGCAGCGCATCGCCGCCCCGGCCTCCCACCGTAACCGGCAACTCCCCGAAATTTTCCTCCCCCTCTCTTCTACCACGGTTTTTTCTGTCATGGACGGCCCAAAGAATGTCATGCAGCTGCTTCTCCGGCCCGCCCAGGACGAAAAGCCCATTTTCATCATGATTTTTTGTCATAGAAGTAGGAGCCCACCACATCTATGATGATACCGGGTTTTGTCACAATTATCGTCATAGAAGTGTCATATGTATGACAGAAAAAAAATTATTCGGCCCAAAATGTCACGGATGCGTCTTTTTTGTAGTGTAGACTATCAGTTATGTTGTGAACAACGTTGGTACCAAGGGCGAGGGACTGAGAGAACTATTTTCCTGCTCATTGAACGAGGCGGACCAATAGGCAAAGTTCTCGTCCATCGGTGGTTACCGGAATGTCAACAGCAATAATAACAAGGTCTTACTGACAAATTGTACATCGAGGTGTTTTCATAAGCAGGGAACTATTACTGCTTAGATCATATAGATCACAAGAAAGGTTAAACAAAACAATGCAAAGGAAAATGTGGTTATTAGTTTAACCAGACCAATGGAAAGGAAAAGGTGCTTATACAAAAGTATTAGAGTATATGCTTCCCAAGAACAAAGAGAGCATGATATACATGACAGGACATCAAGTACTTATCCATGTAGTTAATGGGGCAAGGAGAATCATGATGTTTACCCATACAGGGTGTTTGGATAATTGATCAAGAAACATTTAGCATTGCGCCTCCAATGTTCTTAATGATGTTTGGAGTAACACAGTCATACTTTTGGATAGCATTGACATGGTCATCAGGTAAAGGCGGACCTTGGGAACACAAAGGATCCATCGGGAATTACTTGAACACCTCATGCAATTTTATCAGGGAAGATGAGGAGGTGGCCTATGGTTTCAACAAAAATCCATCGACGTGTCAAAAAAGATGTATTTCCAAAATTTAAATGAACAAATTCATGTTGGGGGAGGCAAGAATGTTGTGGATGATAACACAAATCATCGAGGGGAAAGGATGGTATGCCTCATCATGAATTCAATTGTTAACCTGAAAGAGCATCAGAATGTTGATGATAATCACGCCACATTTGTCGAGAGATTTCATGAAGATGTAATCGATTGGCGACGACATCAATTCAAAGGAATGATGAAGCGAAAGGTTATTCGAACCACGGGTACGACACAAACTTGAAATCAAGCTTGTTGTTCAAGGAAAAATGATATGACGAGGAAGATCGATGTAAGCTTAGCTCATCCTCGAAAACTTTGCTCCGGGAAGAAGGACCAGGTAGCACAGTTAAAAAGTTGCACGATAATGATATAGCCGATCAGGCTAGGAATGACCTGAAGGATTAATAAACTCATAAGCAACAAAGATTATTTAGAGTTATTGAATCAGAGTGCGGAAGTGATTCACTTATCAGTGTTCTTGATTGAAAAACAACTCAAAACCCAGGGAAATCTGAAACCAATGAGAAGCAATACCAGATGAAGACTCGTTGGAAGCAACGCGGTTCTTTGTTATTCTCGAGATACCGGAGTACTCGATGGAAGATCAAAATAGAGTTTGCGAAGATGCATTTATCTACAGAAGACAAGTACTTTAACTTGTCCGAGAAATGGAATCAAGGGGAACAATCATGGTCAGAACCACGGTTGCAAAGGATCAAATCCTAGATATAAGATGATCTTATACCAAGGGGATAATTAATTTTAAGAGAAGCTTCCATGATAAGATCTACCTCGTGCCCACGGGCATGAACACAAAGTTCAAGGTCGACTCCCACTTCTTCAATGCATATCATTACATTTACTTCTCACTTTCGAAGAAGTTGTACTGTTGAAATTATATCTGGCAAAACACTAGAAGAGTATGACTCGTGAAAAATCACGGGTTCACATGGATTAGGGAAGGCATAGGTTCAACCCATAGGGGCATCTTAGGAATATATACCACAAACCTCAGGAGTAATATAACACAAGCTCGAAGGCAGAGCATGGTTGAGAAGGTAGAGGATGCAATTTACCAAAGGCATTATGTATCCGAGGAAAGGCTCAAAAGGTTATTGAATATGAAGGACGTTGTCGGAAAAAATCTAACAAAGGATCTGGCGGTCCACATAGGATCTGATGTGAGTATCGGTACTCAACCATAAGAAGAAAGAATGCAAAGGCATCGGATTATAGATATAACTAGATAACTTCAAAGCTTGAGTACAAAGGAATTATGATTTTCAAATCAGAAGATCTGAAGTAGAGGCTCTGATCAAAAGATAAGTAAGTTGAATAGCCTTATGGTTACAATCGACATCAATTTGATTGGTCGATAAACAGCTCTTGGTCAAATGAAGTCCAAGCCGGAAGGATGAATTCTATGATCCGACTGAGGATTGCGAGCATTCGCAACATATTGAATCAACGGACTCAAAAGGATAATGACAAAGGATGCCAAAAAGATTACTAGACTTATGGGATTATCCATAATGCAAACAAGCAAGAATTTTCAACAACAATAGGCTGCTGAGGATTTTCGGAAGATCGAATGGTATTTCAACGACTTTTGTGAAATACATGAACAACTGAGGAAAAACAAATCCTCGATATGTGTGAGGATTAATTTGTCAGTGTATTCAGGCGACAAGGAACTGCAAGGTAGTAGGCACAAATGGATTCTTGGAACAACGGAGTGTATTACGAAGCATCTTGTAATAACAAGAGCAACCGGAATATGATGTAAGAACGATAGGTGTATGTAGTTATTCATAGGGGTTGACGGTGGAAGGGAATTGCAAAAGCGATGAGCACATGTTCTCGGGATAACATCGGAGAGTAACTTCGAAGTCTTCTGGTAAAGCAGACGATCATCTGGAATGAAGGGGCTCTCCAGGTGAAAGTGGTTACGAGATCCTAGAGCCAGAGTTAGCAAAAATCATTTAACCCAAATAGAGGAGAGATCAGAATACCAGAGTAAAGACGAGGAATAAAAGATCCTAATACCACCCAATGGCGACGTGGGCCCGTAAGACACACAACCAATGTTAGCGAAAGTTTTTCAGTGACTAGACTCGACTTTAGCAAAGGAGTTGGAAAGGGGGATACCTACAGCCAGTCGGCTCTGATACCAACTTGTGACGCCCTCGTTTCAATCGTACACTAATCATACACACAAATGTGTACGATCAAGATCAAGGAGTCACGGGAAGATATCACAACACAACTCTAGACACAAATTAAAATAATACAAGCTTTATATTACAAGCCAGGGGCCTCGAGGGCTCGAATACATAAGCTCGAATACACAAGAGTCAGCGGAAGCAACAATATCTGAGTACAAACATAGGTTAGAAAAGTTTGCCTTAAGAAGGCTAGCACAAAAGCATCTACGATCAAAAAGGCAAGGCCTCCTGCCTGGGAGCCTCCTAACTACTCTTGGTCGTCGGTGGTCTTCACGTAGTAGTAGGCACCCTCGTGGTAGTAGCGATTAAATGCGTCAAAGGTGGCGATGCGGATCCTGGGCTCCGACATCTGGTTGCATCAACCGGAAAGAATATGAAAGGGGGAAAAGGGGGAGCAAAGCAACCGTGAGTACTCATCCAAAGTACTTGCAAGCAAGGATCTACACTACATATGCAACATTATCAAAGGAAGGCTGTATATGTGGACTGGGCTGCAGAAATGCCAGAATAGAGAGAAGGCCTAGTCCTATCGAAGACTAGCATCTTCTGGAAACCACCATCTTGCAGCAACAGGAGGGAGTAGAGTAGCATAAAGTAAAGTAGTAGTAGTGTTATCAACCTCGGCCAGAGATCCTTTCTCGACTCCCTGCGAGAAAGCAATCCCTGAGCCATACTATCCATTTCTCGTCACAATCCAATTCCCATCACAAGTATCCAGTTCTAGTTGTATCGATCGGGATACAACTCCAAGTGCCCGTTACCGTAGGACAGGCTATCGATAGATGTTTTCTTCCCTGCAGGGGTGCACCAACTTACCCACCACACTCGATTAATTCCGGCCGGACACACTTTCCTGGGTCATGCCCGGCCTCGGCCAAACAATACGCCGCAACCTGACCTAGGCTTAATAGAGAGGTCAAGACGCGGACTAAACCTATGCCCCAGGGGTCGGGGCCATCACCGGGAACTCACACGTTGCGTATGCGGCGGTGAGCAGACCTAGCTACCTCCTTCAAAAGGCAGGTGCTTACAGTCCAACCGGTAGCGTGCCGCTTCGATCGTGACATCTATTAAACTTCGGCTGATGTATACGACGCAGAACGCCCATACTATGCCCACGTGATGGTTAGTGCTATTAGGCCAGAGGCCCCTGAGATCAAATATCCAAATCTTAGTTGATTAGGAATGCGCGGTAACAAGCAGAGACTCACGAAAGATGTGACCCCGTTGCCCCGTCTCGAGGAGTTGCGGCAAGGGCCAGGAATGCCCGGCCATGCCTCGTAATTATCTTGCGGGCACCCTCCAGGTCAACCCGTCTCCACATCACTCGCGGGTACCCTCAGGGTCGACCCGCCTTTCCAAGTAACAGTTGTAAAATCCAAGTATCTGTGTGTCCAAACATCAAGGGGAAAACCCAAGGAATCACCCCCGGTGAATTCCACTCGATGTAATCATCAAGGTGAACGTAAGAGGAATCACCCACGAGGCTCACACTTGAGGGGTTGCACGACAGAGTTGTATCGGAAGTGGTTAAGGTAGAATCACCCTCGATGACCACGACCGAATAACTACACTACAGGGTTAACATCAGAAGTGCTATAGAGGTCTCACCCTTGTCACTCGATAGTAACTCAGCAGTGTCGAGCAACTAAGGGGAAAGTGATGTGCGGTGTCGGGGCCTGGTCTTCGATGATGAAGCAGGGGAAACAAGGACTAGGTGGGGGGTCACTGATGTGAAAGTGCGCTATATCGACTAGAGGAGGGTGAATAGGTGATTTTTATGAATTCTTCACTGAGGAATTTGCTGGTGAGGAAATTCCTTAGCGAAGAACTACTTGCAGCGGAATAAGTACTCAAAAGTAAACATAATGTATGTAAGCATAGTCATCATGATGAATTGAAGACAAGCACAGAGTGCAGAAAGCGTAAACACAGGATAACACAGGATGAAGACGGACAGACTGAAGAAATTGAATTGAGGAAATTGAGAAAGCCTTCAGTCAAAGTCTTCAAACAGATATGAACAAGCACACAACAACTGAAATGAGGAAATGAAAGAGTTGAGGAAATAGAACCGGTAAGCTTGGTGAAGACAATGATTTGGTAGACCAGTTCCAACTGTTGTCTCAGTTGTACGTCTGGTTGGAGCGGCTAGGTATTTAAACCTGAGGACACACAGTCCTCACCGTATTCTCCTTGAGCTAAGGTCACACAGACCTCGCCCAATCACTCATGGTAAGTCTTCAGGTGACTTCCAAACCTTCACAGACTTGGTCACTCGGCGATCCACAATTCCTCTTGGATGCTCTAGACCATGACGCCTAACCGTCTGGAAGAAGCACAGTCTTCAAAGGTAACAAGCGTCGGATCCACGCAGGATCAATCTGTTTAGTGATGTTCAATCACTTTGGGTTTGTAGGTGTGTTGGGTTTGGGTTTTCCTCACTTGATGATTTTCTCTCAAAGTCCTCGGAGGATGGGATGCTCTCAAATGACAAGTGTCCGTTTCTCTCGGAGAAGCCAACCAGCTAGTGGTTGTAGGGGGCAGCTATTTATAGCCTAGGGAGCAGCCCGACATGATAAGACATAAATGCCCTTCAATGATATGACTGTTAGGTGGGTAGATATTTTGGGACAACTGGTGCATAGCACAGCAACGGTCAGAAATTAGAGTCTCAAATTCCTCAGGGCTATCATGTTCCTCACTGTGTAGGCAATCCGCACTGGCGAATTCCTAACTACTCAGTCAGAACAAATTCCTCAGTGACCAGAAGAACTTCGTCTCGACCTTTGAAGAAATTGACTGAATCGTATGAGATTTCAAAGGCTTCACTCGAAGGGATTGGTAGGGGTAGGATTTTGAGTTGAGCATCACATGGAAATTTTTCCTTAGTATTTCCTCGACCCCCTTTAACAGTACGGTATTTCCTATGACTCAAGAAAGAGAAAATGAAACTACGAAAACAAAAGTCTTCACGCTTCATGTTCCTTGAATGAATTCCAAGTCTTCAAGGTCACACCAATTTCTTCACTTTCAAAGTCTTCAGAAATCCAAAGTCTTCAGTCGAAGAACTTCATTTTTAGGGGTCGACTTTCTCTGTAAATATCAAACTCCTTATAGACTTATAGACATGTGTACACTCACAAACGCATTAGTCCCTTAACCTATAAGTCTTCAATACACCAAAATCACTAAGGGGCACTAGATGCACTTACATGATGGATCACTAACCAACCTATACTAAGCAGTTTAGGATAAGTAGGTAAGTAACGAAAAGAAGGTTACAAAAGTAGGCTATGCATCAGAATAGGAGCAAACAATAACAGTAGCAAAATCTAATGCAAGCATGAGAGAATGGAATGGGCAATATCGGGATGATGAAAAGGGGGGCTTGCCTGGTTGCTCTGGCAAGGAGGGGTCATCGTTGACGTAGTCGATCACAGAGGCAGCATCGGTCTCGGGGTCTACCGGAGAGAAGAGGGGGAAGAAACAGTAAATATAAAGCAAACATAGCATCACAAAGCATAACGTGGCAATATGATGTGCCAGGTGTGACCTAACGTATGGCTACATGATAACCCACAAGTATAGGGGATCGCAACAGTTTTCGATAAGTAAGAGTGTCGAACCCAACGAGGAGCTAAAGGTAGAACAAATATTACCTAAAGTTCTATCGACCACCAATACAACTCTACGCACGCTTAACGTTCGCTTTACCTAGAACAAGTATAAAACTAGAAGTACTTTGTAGGTGTTTTCGGATAGGCTTGCAAGAAAGTAAAGAGCACGAAAATAAAACTAGAACTAAAGTAAATATAGCGAGTGTGGAAGAGTGATGGTAGGTGTGGCGAAATTGTCCCTTAAGCAATTGACTACCTTACTAGACCGATAGCACGTTTTATGTGGGAGAGGCCACTGCTAGCATGGCATCCCTTACTTGGAATTCTATGCACTTATGACTGGAACTATTAGCAAGCGTCCGCAACTACTAACGTTCATTAAGGTAAAACCCAACCATAGCATTAAGATATATTGGTCCCCCTTCAATCCCGTATGCATCAATTTCTATGCTAGGTTGAAGCTTACATCACTCTTGCCCTCCAATACATAGTCCTATCAACATACAACTAACCCTATGGTGTGATCCACGCAGCGCTCATATGATGGGCACCAAAGGACAGCAACATAACCACAAGCAAATTAAATCAATCATAGCAATTCATCAACCACCGATAGGACAACAAAAAATCTACTCGAGACATCATAGGATGGCAACACATCATTGGATAATAATATGAAGCATAAAGCACCATGTTCAAGTAGAGGGTACAGCGGGTTGCGGGAGAGTGGACCGCTGTAGATAGAGGGGGGAAGGTGATGGAGATGTTGGTGAAGATCGCGGTGATGATGATGGCCCCCGGCGGCGTTCCGGCGCCACCGGAAGCGAGGGGGAGAGAGCCCCCCTCCTTCTTCTTCTTCCTTGCCCTTCTCCCTAGGTGGGAGAAGGGTTTCCCCTCCTGTCCATGGTCTCCATGGCGCGGGAGGGGCGAGAGCCCCTCCGAGATTGGATCTTTCTCTCTGTCTCTCTCTGTTTCTGCGTTCTCTCCTGGCTCTGTTTCACCGTTTCGTGTATATATGGAGATCCGTAACTCCGATTGGCCTGAAACCTTCGTCGTGACTATTCTGAATATTAGCTTTCTTGCGGCAAAATAAGAGCGTCAACCGCCTTACGGTGGGCTCACGAGGGTAGGGGTGCGCCCCCCTACCTCGTGCCCACCTCGGACACCGGTTTGCGTTGATTTTCCTTCCAGATTTTCCATATTTTCCAAAAATAAGCTCCGTCCGTTTTTATCCCGTTTGGATTCCGTTTGATATGGATATTCTGCGAAACCAAAAACATGCATCAGACACGAACTGGCACTGGGCACTGGATCAATATGTTAGTCCCAAAAATAATATAAAAAGTTGCCAAAGAGTATATGAAAGTTGAATAATATTGGCACGGAACAATCAAAAATTATAGATACGACGGAGACGTATCAGCATCCCCAAGCTTAATTCATGCTCGTCCTCGAGTAGGTAAATGATAAAGAGATAATTTTTGATGTGGAATGCTACCTAACATAATCTTGATCATATGTCTAATCATGGCATGAATATTAAGACACGAGTGATTCAAAGCAATAATCTATCCTTTGACATAAAGACAATAATACTTCAAGCATACCAACCAAGAAATTATGTCTTACTGAAATAACATAGCCAAAGAAAGCTCATCCCTACAAAATCATATAGTCTGGCTATGCTCCATCTTGACCACACAAAATATTCACATCATGCACAACCCTGATGACAAGCCAAGCAATAGTTTCATACTTTTGACGTTCTCAAACCTTTTCAACTTTCACGAAATACATGAGCGTGAGCCATGGACATAGCACTATAGGTGGAATAGAATATGATGATGGGGGTTATGTGGAGAAGACAAAAAAGGAGAAAGTCTCACATCAACTAGGCGTATCAATGGGCTATGGAGACGCCCATCAATAGATATCAACGTGAGGAGTAGGGATTGCCATGCAACGGATGCACTAAGAGCTATAAGTGTATGAAAGCTCAAACTGGAAACTAAGTGGGTGTGCATCCAACTTGCTTGCTCATGAAGACCTCGGGCATTTGAGGAAGCCCATCATCGGAATATACAAGCCAGGTTCTATAATGAAAATTCCCACTAGTATATGAAAGTGATAACTCAAGAGACTCTCTATATGAAGAACATGGTGCTACTTTGAAGCACAAGTGTGGTAAAAGGATAGTAACATTGGCCCTGCTCTCTTTTTCTCTCATTTTTGGGCAGTCTCTTTTTTTGGCCTTTATCTCTTTTTTATTTTTTATTTTTTATTTTTTCTACCGGAGTCTCATCCCGACTTGTGTGGGAATCATAGTCTCCATCATCCTTTCCTCACTGGGGCAATGCTCTAATAATGATGATCATCACACTTTTATTTACTTACAACTCAATATTACAACTCGATATCTAGAACAAAGATATGACTCTATATGAATGCCTCCGTGATGTGCAGGATGTGCAATGATCTAGCGTAGCAATGATATCAAAAATCGAACAAGCCATGAAATTATCATGTTAGCTATCTTACGATCATGCAAAGCAATATGACAATGAATGCTCAAGTCATGCATATGATGATGATGGAAGTGTTGCATGGCAATATATCTCGGAATGGCTATGGAAATGCCATGATAGGTAGGTATGGTGGCTGTTTTGAGGAAGATATAATGAGGCTTATGTGTGACAGAGCGTATCATATCACGGGGTTTGGATGTACCGCGAAGTTTGCACCAACTCTCGAGGTGAGAAAGGGCAATGCACCTGCATCAAGAGGCTAGCAATGATGGAAGGGTGAGAGTGCCTATAATCCATGGACTCAACATTAGTCATAAAGAACTCACATAATTATTGCAAAAATCTATTAGTCATCGAAACAAAGTACTACGCGCATGCTCCTAGGGGATAGATTGGTAGGAAAAGACCATCGTCGTCCCCGACCGCCACTCATAAGGAAGACAATCAATAAACACCTCATGCTCCGACTTCGTTACATAACGGTTCACCATACGTGCATGCTACGAGACTTGCAATCCTCAACACAAGTATTTCTCAATTTCACAATTACTCACTAGCATGAATCTAATATCACCACCTTTATATCGCAAAACTATTGCAAGGAATCAAACATATCATATTCAGTGATCTACAAGTTTTATGTAGGATTTTATGACTAACCATGTGAATGACCAGTTCTTGTCATCTCTCTAAATAGATATAAGTGAAGCAAGAGAGTTTAATTCTTTATCCAAAAGATATGCCCACGCTCTAACAAATATAAGTGAAGCAAAAGAGCATTCTACAAATGGCGGTTGTCTAAGTAAAGAGAAACAGGCAATACAAACTTCAAATGATATAAGTGAAGCACATGAAGCATTCTATAAAGCCATACTCAAAAGATATAAGTGAAGTGCAATAAGCATTCTATAAATCAACCAAGGACCATCTCATACCAGTATGGTGCATAAAAGAAAAATGAAAACTAATGCAAAGACGCTCCAAGATTTGCACATATCACATGAATGAAACGAATCCGAAAACATACCGATATTTGTTGAAGAAAGAGGGGATGCCTTCCCAGCATCCCCAAGCTTAGACGCTTGAGTCTCCTTGAATATTTACTTGGGGTGCCTCGGGCATCCCCAAGCTTGAGCTCTTTCCTCTCTTCCTTCTTCTCACATCGAAACCTTCTCAATCATCGAACACTTCATCCACACAAAACTTCAACAGAAAACTCGGTAAGATCCGTTAGTATAATAAAGCAAATCACTACTCTAAGTACTGTTGCAAACCAATTCATATTTTGTTTTTGCGTTGTGTCTACTGTAATATAACTTTTTCATGGCTTAATCCACTGATATAAATTGATAGTTTCATCAAAACAAGCAAAGTATGCATCAAAAACAGAATCTGTCTAAAACAGAATAGTCTGTAATAATCTGAACATTCACCATACTTATGATACTTGAAAAATTCTGCCAAAATTAGGAAAAATAAAAAAATAAAGCAAGACAGTGCAAAAAGAATCAGAACCATTTGAGGTTCCAGTAAAAAATTAAAATTCACGCACTACATTCAAAGTTTCTGTCCTGCACCGCACAAACCAACAAGCATTGTAAACATCCTAAAGGCAAGCCTTGGCACATTATTTTTATAATACAATGGAATTGTACAAGGGGATAATTATTTTTGTTGAAAAGTGTCTGTAATCAAGATTCACAAAGTTGCCGTGAGCATGAACAAAGTTCAAGGAGCTCTCCCACTTCAACGATGCTTGTCTTTCTTACTTTCACTTTCCTTTTTGAAAAGTTTTAGGGTTCCCCTCTTTATTTTTTTGTTTTTAAACTATATGAAAGCACTCAACAGAAATAAATGACTCTCTAAAACTTCCGGGTTGTCTCCCTGGCAGCGCTTTCTTTAAAGCCATTAAGCTAGGCATTTAGTGCTCAAGTAATGAATCCACCCGGATCCCAAGGTATATCAAAGCCAATTTTAATTAACAATGATTTTTAATTTAGTAGTGAGCACAAAGTAACATATATCATGCAACAACGAAGTCTAACTCTCTTCCTATGCATCGGCATGTCATAAAAGAACAATTCATGCACACATAGTAAAGGCCAATGCATAGTATAAGCAGTTTCTTGCAATTATATCGTGTTGGAAACATAGAGAGGTGGAGATATAGTTCCTCTCTCATAATAATTGCAAGTAGGAGCAGCAAGCACATGCATATTATATCTATCAAAATCATCATGTGCAATGGTAAAAGGCAACCCATCAATGTAATCCTTAATAAAAGCAAACTTCTCCGATATAGTATAGTTGGGAGAATTCAAAAAGATAATAGGACTATCATGCGTGGGTGCAATAGCAACAATTTCATTTTTAACATAAGGAATTATAGCAAGTTCATCTCCATAAGCATAATTAATATTGGCATCTTGGCCACAAGCATAGCAAGCATCAACAAAAAGGGATATTTCAAACAAATTCAAGGGATCATAGCAATCATCCTTCGGTAAGCACGAAGGGGAATTAAACAATGTATGAGTTGGAAGGTTACTCTCATTAGAAGGTGGGCACGGGTAGCTAATCCGCTCTTCCTCCTTTTGTTCTTCTCTCTCCTCATCATCTTTTTCATCCAATGAGCTCACAGTTTCATCAATTTCTTCTTCCATAGCTTCCTGCAAAATATTAATCTCTTCTTGGACAGCGGAGAATTTCTTCATAAATGCATTAATATAGTAATTGTATTCATAATTTTCATAGAAATATCTAAGTATAGCAAGATTTCCAGGCCTATAAGCATCATCATCTAAAGCTTCATACTTTTCAAACAAAGATTCAATTTCATAAGCAGCCTTAAAAGCAACAAATTCTTCTATTTGTTCCACATCATAGTAATCATATATACCATTAGCATAAGAATCTAAGGTTTCATTATCATTAAATTTGCATGAAAAGGTAAGGTGTGGAGCCTCCATCCTAGAGCAACAAGTAATATCATATTTCAAGCATAGATTCCAGGCATACCAACGCAACATAATAAATTGATCCCATAATAGTTTCCCTTTTTGTGTCGAGCGATAATCCCTAAAGTATTCACGTTGATCCAACGTGTCTCCCATTATAAAGTTGAATGGGGTTTTCTCGGGATTATCAAAGTAGTACTTAATATCTTTCACATAATGAGAATCGAGGGTTTTAGGAGTTACCCCATCTCCATGAGTAGCAAGTAAACCTAATTTTTTTGGTATTTCATGTTCCATATCCATAACTAAAGATAAAGAACAACTAAGAACAACAAATAAAAATTACTTAGTGATAAAGCAAACAAGCACACACGAGAATATTCACCTCACGCTATGACTCCCCGGCAACGGCGCTAGAAAAAGGTCTTGATAACCCACAAGTATAGGGGATCGCAACAGTTTTCGATAAGAGTGTCGAACCCAACGAGGAGCTAAAGGTAGAACAAATATTCCCTAAAGTTCTATTGACCACCGATACAACTCTACGTGTGCTTAACGTTCGCTTTACCTATAACAAGTATAAAACTAGAAGTACTTTGTAGGTGTTTCCGGATAAGCTTGCAAGAAAGTAAAGAGCAGGAAAATAAAATTAGGGGTTGTTTAAGTAAAGACACAACTAAAGTAAATATAGCGAGTGTGGAAGAGTGATGGTAGGTGTGCCGAAATTGTCCCTTAAGCAATTGACTACCTTACTAGACCGATAGGACGTTTTATGTGGGAGAGGCCACTGCTAGCATGTCATCCCTTACTTGGAATTCTATGCACTTATGACTGGAACTATTAGCAAGCGTCCGCAACTACTAGCGTTCATTAAGGTAAAACCCAACCATAGGATTAAGATATATTGGTCCCCCTTCAATCCCGTATGCATCAATTTCTATGCTAGGTTGAAGCTTCTGTCACTCTTGCCCTCCAATACATAGTCCTATCAACATACAACTAACCCTATGGTGCGATCCACGCAGCTCATATGATGGGCACCAAAGGACAGCAACATAACCACAAGCAAATTAAATCAATCATAGCAATTCATCAACCACCGATAGGACAACGAAAATCTACTCAGACATCATAGGATGGCAACACATCATTGGATAATAATATGAAGCATAAAGCACCATGTTCAAGTAGAGGGTACAACGGGCTGCGGGAGAGTGGACCGCTGTAGATAGAGGGGGGAAGGTGATGGAGATGTTGGTGAAGATCGCGGTGATGATGATGGCCCCCGGCGTTCGGCGCCATCGAAGCGAGGGGAGAGAGCCCCCCTCCTTCTTCTTCTTCATTGACCTTCTCCCTAGATGGGAGAAGGGTTTCCCCTCTGGTCCATGGTCTCCATGGCGTGGGAGGGGCGAGAGCCCCTTCGAGATTGGATCTGTCTCTCTGTTTCTGCGTTCTCTCCTGGCTCTATCTCACCGTTTCGTGTATATATGGAGATCCGTAACTCCAATTGGCCTGAAACCTCGTGCCCACCTCGGACACCGATTTGCGTTGATTTTCCTTCCATATTTTCCATATTTTCCAAAAATAAGCTCCGTCCGTTTTTATCCCGTTTGGACTCCGTTTGATATGGATATTCTGTGAAACCAAAAACATGCAAATGCATGTGAACCGCACTGGGCAATCGGATCAATATGTTAGTCCCAAAAATAATATAAAAAGTTGCCAAAAAGTATATGAAAGTTGAATAATATTGGCATGGAACAATCAAAAATTATAGATACGACGGGGACGTATCACTACACGATATAGGTGAAGGGGGAATTCAACCGGGAATGTTTTCCCGGTTCCGGACCTGTGTCAGACAAATGACCGAAGGGGAATGTTCCATGTTCATATACTTAGAGGCATCTGATAGGTAAACGGACCGCATATTCGGATTCGTCTCGTCGTTCTGAGCAACTTCCATGTATAAAGTTTTTCCATCCGAGCTAAGGTTTATTATCTATGATTTTCTAAAGTTTTAAAGGTTTTCTGGAATTATTTAAATTAATAGAATTAACAGAATATGAATATGACGTCAGCATGACGTATGTGTGACGTCAGCAGTCAACAGTCCGGTTGACTGGTCAAAACTGACACGGGCGACCCACCTGTCATAGACAGTGGGTTAAACAGAGTTCAAACTAATCTAAATTTAGTTAGTAAAACTATTGGGCCCGCCTGTCAGTGTCTAGTTAGTAACTAATTAGGTTTTAGTTATTAAAACATTTTAATTAATTAAAATAGGCGGTGGGGCCCGTGTGTCGATTAACCGGGCTGCTCGGTCGAGAGTTGATCGGGTCAACCTACCAATCGGGACCCACGGGCTCACCGGCGGTGGCTGCAGGGTGGCCCAGGCCAGCCACGTCGGCGGCCGGCGCCTAAGTGACTCCGGCGACCAAAACAACGGCAGCGCCTCGCAAGGGTTGGCCGGAATCGCGCTACGGGGCTCGGTTTCGGGCGTGCGTGGGTGCTGAGCAGTCGCTTTCGACCGCCGAGTGGTGGTGGTGGCATCGCCGGACCTGGCCGGAAACGTCGCCGGCGGAAAAGGTGCTATGGCGTGCTACAGCTCAGGCGAAAGGGCTAGGCGGGAGCGGCAGTCCTCCAGGAGCGCGCTACGGGGACTAGACGGAGCAGGAAGAGCTCGGGAGCTCGTGCGCGGCAGCAATGGCGGACGGCGGAGCCGGCGCTTACGGCCAGCTAGCTAGGGAAGGAGGAAACGGGGCAAGGACGGGGAGGAAGGAGGCGGAGCTTACGGGGCAGGCACACGGAGGCCTCTCGGGGTTCGGGAGCGCAGAGGGAGGCCTGTGGCTCCGGTGATCGCCGGTGACCACCGAGAAGGGGAAGAGGGCGATGCCGACGTTGCCGACCTCCGCGACTCCAGCTGATGGACGAGGACGGTGAAGCGGAGGACGGCGCACCTCCCAGGCTTGGTTGCCGCGCTCGGGGACGCTGGTAGCCACGGGGACGACGGAGAACGGCGGCGATGGTGCTTGGGCGTCGATGGGGAACGAGGGGGAGAGGAAGTGAGCGCCTGATGGATCTAGGAGGAGGGCAGCGAGTGGGGGGAGTGGGAGTGGCGGTAGGTGTGGGGATGACTCGAGGCGTCAGTGCGTGGAGGCCTTATCCACACCTGGGCGCCGGCGGCGAGGTGGGTTCGGCAGGGACGCGGCTTGGGCACGCACTGGGTCCGGTGAAGAGAGAGGAGGGAGGCGACCGGGGGTGGGTTGCTGGGTTGGGCCGCCCAGGTGGCTAAGGCCCAGGGGTAGTGGGCCTTTTCTCATATTTTTGTTTTTTTGTTTTCTTTTAAAACTTCTCTGCTTTCTTTTATTTTCAAAAAGCAAAACAGTTTTATAATTTATAAAACTTACACTTAGCATAATAGTATAACTTAGGCTACTGCCACATTAAGCTTAACATTATAATACATTAGCTTAGCATTTTTTAACTTAAAAAAGCATTTAATTTAATTGCTTTAGCCACTGTTTTAACTAGTTTAGGGAACTTAGACATTTTGGAAAAAAGTTAGTTCACTGCCAATATTATCAAAAGAATAATTGCCACATGATGAGAATTTTAGATTTCATGTCTGACAAATATGATTTTTTTACTTTAGATTGGATTTGAATTTGAATTGTGATTTGGATCAAGTGAAGATTAGCAACAGTAACATGATGGCATGGCACCATTAACATGGGATTACTGTAGCATGACACTGGGGGTGTTACAAGATATGATCAACATAGAGATATTCACCATTGAAAACTACTCCATCTCACGTGATGATCGGACATGGTTTAGTTGATATGGATCACGTGATCATTTAGATGACTAGAGGGATGTCTATCTAAGTGGGAGTTCTTAAGTAATATGATTAATTGAACTTTAATTTATCATGAACTTAGTCCTGATAGTATTTTGCAAATTATGTTGTAGACCAATAGCTCGTGTTATAGCTTCCCTTTGTAAGATGATAGTAGCAATGATGCGGACTAGGTCCATGATCTGAGGTGTGTCCTCATTGCTGCACAGAAGAATTATGTCCTTGATGCACTGCTAGGTGACAGACCTATTGCAGGAGCATATGCGCACGTTATGAACGTTTGGCTAGCTCAATATGACGACTACTTGATAGTTTAGTGCATCATGCTTTACGGCTTAGAATCGGGACTTCAAAAATGTTTTTGAAATGTCACGGAGCATATGAGATGTTCCAAGAGATGAAATTGGTATTTTATACTCATGCCCGTGTCAAGAGGTATGAGACCTCCGACAAGTACTTCGCCTAAAAGATGGAGGAGAATTTTTCTCAGCTAGTGAGCTGTACTTAGAATGTCTGGGTACTACAATCGCTTGAATCAAGTGGGAGTTAATCTTCTAGATAAGATATTGATTGACAGAGTTCCCTCTAGTCACCATCACCAAGTTACTGGAACTTCGTGATGAACTATAGTATGCAAGGGATGACGAAAACGATTCACGAGCTCTTCGTGATGCTTTGAAATCGTGAAGGTAGAAATCAAGAAAAAACATCAAGTGTCGATGATTGACAAGACCACTAGCTTCGAGAAAAGGGCAAAGGGAAAGAAAGGGAACTTCAAATAGAATGGCAAGCAAGTTGTCACTCCCGTGAAGAATCCCAAAGCTGGACCTAAGCCTGAAACTGAATGCTTCTACTGCAAAGGAAATGGTCACTGGAAGTGGAACTGCCCCAAATATTTGGCGGATAAGAAGGGTGGCAAAGTGAACAAAGGTATATTTGATATACATATTATTGATGTGTACCTTACTAGTGCTCGTAGTAATCCCTGGGTATTTGATACTTGTTTGGTTGCTAAGATTAGTAACTCGAAATAGGAGTTGCAGAATAAACAGAGACTAGTTGAGGATGAAGTGACGATTTGTGTTGGAAGTGGTTCCAAGATTGATATGATCATCATCGAGCACTCCCTATACTTTTGGGATTGGTGTTGAACCTAAATAAATGTTATTTGATGTTTGAGTTGAGCATAAATATGATTAGATCATGTTAATTGCAATACGCTTATTCATTTAAGACAGAGAATAATTGTTATTCTGTTTACAAGAATAAAACCTTCTATGGTCATACACCCAATGTTGATGGTTTATTGAATCTTGATCGTGGTAATACACATATTCATAGTATTGATGCCAAAAGATGCAAAGTTGAAAATGACCTTCTTCATATACAACTCTTCTTCCAGAAATCCATTCAGGAATGCAGTCTTTACATCCATTTGCCAAATTTCATAATCATAAAATGCGGCAATTGCTAACATGATTCGGACAGACTTAAGCATCGCTGCGAGTGAGAAGGTCTCATCGTAGTCAATCCCTTGAACTTGTCGAAAACCCTTTGCGACAAGTCGAGCTTTGTAGACAGTAATATTACCGTCGTCAGTCTTCTTCTTGAAGATCCACTTGTTTTCTATTGCTTGTCGACCCTCGGGCAAGTCAACCAAAGTCCACACTTTGTTTTCATACATGGATCCCATCTCAGATTTCATGGCCTCAAGCCATTTTGCGGAATCTGGGCTCACCATCGCTTCTTCATAGTTCGTAGGTTCATCATGATCTAGTAGCATGACTTCGAACAGGATTACCGTACCACTACAGTGCGGATCTTACTCTGGTTGATCTACGAGGTTCTGTAGTAACTTGATCTGAAGTTTCATGATCAACATCATGAACTTCCTCACTATTTGGTGTAGATGTCGCAGAAACCGGTTTCTGTGATAAACTACTTTCAAATAAGGGAGAAGGTACAGTTACCTCATCAAGTTCTACTTTCCTCCCACTCACTTCTTTCGAGAGAAACTCCTTCTCTAGAAAGGATCCATTCTTAGCAACAAATGTCTTGCCTTCGGATCTGTGATAGAAGGTGTACCCAACTGTCTCCTTTGGGTATCCTATGAAGACACATTTCTTGATTTAGGTTCGAGCTTATCAGGTTGAAGCTTTTTCACATAAGCATCGCATCCCCAAACTTTAAGAACGACAACTTTGGTTTCTTGCTAAACCATAGTTCATAAGGTGTCGTCTCAACGGATTTTGACGGTGTTCTATTCAGCGTGAATGCGGCCGTCTCAAGAGCATAAACCCAAAATGATAGCGGTAAATCTGTAAGAGACATCATAGATCGCACCATATCTAGTAAAGTGCGATTACGACGTTCGGACACACCATTGCGCTGTGGTGTTCCGGGTGGCGTGAGTTGCGAAACTATTCCGCATTGTTTCAAATGTAGACCAAACTCGTAACTCAAATATTCGCCTCCATGATCAGATCGTAGAAACTTTATTTTCTTATTACGATGATTTTCAACTTCACTCTGAAATTCTTTGAACTTTTCAAATGTTTCAGACTTATGTTTCATTAAGTAGATATACCCATATCCGCTTAAATCATCTGTGAAGGTGAGAAAATAACGATATCCGCCATTTAGCCTCAACATTCATTGGACCACATACATCTGTATGTATGATTTCCAACAAATCTGTTGCTCTCTCCATAGTACCGGAGAACGGGGTTTTAGTCATCTTGCCCATGAGGCACGGTTCGCAAGTGCCAAGTGATTCATAATCAAGTGACTCCAAAAGTCCATCAGTATGGAGTTTCTTCATGCGCTTTACACCGATATGACCTAAACGGCAGTGCCACAAATAAGTCGCACTATCATTATCAACTCTGCATCTTTTGGTTTCAACATTATGAATATGTGTATCACTACTATCGAGATTCATTAAAATAGACCACTCTTCAAGGGTGCATGACCATAAAAGATATTATTCATATAAATAGAACAACCATTATTCTCTGATTTAAATGAATAACCGTCTCGCATCAAACAAGATCCAGATATAATGTTCATGCTCAACGCCGGCACCAAATAACAATTATTTAGGTCTAAAACTAATCCAGAAGGTAGATGTAGAGGTAAGCGTGCCGACCGCGATCACATCGACTTTGGAACCATTTCCCACGCGCATCGTCACCTCGTCCTTTGCGGTGTTCGCAATCCGTAGTCCCCTGTTTCGAGTTGCAAATATTAGCAATGTAACCAAGTATCAAATACCCAGTGCTCTGCGAGCTCTAGTAAGGTACACATCAATAACATGTATATCACATATACCTTTGTTCACCTTGCCATCCTTCTTATCTCGCCAAATACTTGGGGCAGTTCCGCTTCGATGACGATGCGCTTGCAGAGAAGCACTCGATTTCAGGTTTAGGTCCAGACTTGGGTTTCTTCTCCTGAGCAGCAACTTGTTTGCTGTTCTTCTTGAAGTTCCCCTTCTTCTTCCCTTTGCCTTTCTTCTTGAAACTAGTGGTCTTATTGACCATCAACACTTGATGCTCCTTCTTGATTTCTACCTCTGCAGCCTTTAGCATTGCGAAGAGCTCAGGCATAGTCTTTACTAACCCTTGCATATTATAGTTCATCACGAAGCCTTTGTAGCTTGGTGGCGTTGATTGAAGAATTACATCAATGACACAATCATCCGGAAGATCAACTCCCGGTTGAGTCAAGTGATTGTAATACCCGGACATTACGAGTATGTGCTCACCGATGCAGACCCATTCTCTTCCATCTTGCAGCTATAGAACTTATTGGAGACTTCATATCTCTCAATCCGGGCATTCTGTTGAAATATCAACTTCAACTCTGGAACATCTCATATGCTCCATGACGTTCAAAACGCCGTTGAAGACCCGGTTCTAAGCCGTAAAGCATGGCACACTGAACTATAGAGTAGTCATCAGCTTTGCTCGCCAGACGTTCTTAACGCCGTCGGTTGCATCAAGAAGAGCACTGGCACCTAGCGGTGCATCCAGACGTAACTCTTACGTGCAGCAATGAGGATAATCCTCAGGTTACGGACCCAGTCCGTGTAATTGCTACCATCATCTTTCAACTTTGCTTTCTCAAGGAACGCATTAAAATTCAACGGAACAACAAAGACGAGCCATCTATCTATAAACAAACATAGACAAGCAAGATACTATCAGTACTAAGTTCATGATAAATTTAAGTTCAATTAATCATATTACTTAAGAACTCCCACTTAGACAGACATCTCTCTAGTCATCTAAGTGATCACGTGATCCAAATCAACTAAACCATAACCGATCATCACGTGAGATGGAGTAGTTTTCAATGGTGAACATCTTATGTTGATCATATCTACTATATGATTCACGCTCGACCTTTCGGTCTCCGTGTTCCGAGGCCATATCTGCATATGCTAGGCTCGTCAAGTATAACCTGAGTATTCTGCGTGTGCAAAACTGACTTGCACCCGTTTTAGATGGACGTAGAGCTTATCACACCCGATCATCACGTGGTGTCTCAAGACGCATTTAACTTTGGCAACGGTGCATACTCGTGGAGAACACTACTTGATAATTTTAGTGAGAGATCATCTTAAAATGCTACCGTCAATCAAAGCAAAATAAGATGCATAAAGGATAAACATCACATGCAATCAATATAAGTGATATGATATGGCCATCATCATCTTGTGCTTGTGATCTCCATCTCAAGCACCGTCGTGATCACCATCGTCACCGGGCGCGACACCTTGATCTCCATCGTAGCATCGTTGTCGTTTACGCCATCTATTGCTTCTACGACTATATCGCTACCGCTTAGTGATAAAGTAAAGCAATTACAGTATGCGTTGCATTTCATACAATAAGCGACAACCATATGGCTCCAGCCGATTGCCGATAACTTCGGTTACAAAACATGATCATCTCATACAATAAAATATAGCATCACGTCTTGACCATATCACATCACAACATGCCCTGCAAAAACAAGTTAGACGTCCTCTACTTTGTTGTTGCAAATTTTACGTGGCTACTACGGGCTTAAGCAAGAACCAATCTCACCTACGCATCAAGACCACAACGATACTTCGTCAAATAGACTCCGTTTTAACCTTCTCAAGGACCGGGCGTAGCCACAGTTCAACTAAAGTGAGAGAGACAGACACCCGCCAGCCACCTTTAAGCACGAGTGCTCGTGAACGGTGAAACCAGTCTCGCGTAAGCGTCTGGCGTAATGTCGGTCCGGCCGCTTCATCTCACAATACCGCTGAACCAAAGTATGACATGCTGGTAGGCAGTATGACTTGTATCGCCCACAACTCACTTGTGTTCTACTCGTGCAAAACATCAAACCATAAAAACCTAGGCTCGGATGCCACTGTTGGGGAACGTAGTAATTTCAAAATTTTCCTACGCACACGCAAGATCATGGTGATGCATAGCAACGCGAGGAGAGTGTTGTCTCATTACCCTCGTGAGACCAGCGGAAGCGATCACAACGTAGAGGAAGTAGTCGACGTTCTCCTCGCGATCCAACCGATCCCAGCGTCGTTACTCCGGCGCCTCCGAGTTCTTGGCACACGTTCAGCTCGGTGGCGCTCCTCGAGCTCGATCCAGCAAAGCTCCGGGAGAGAGAGTTCCACAAGACGACGGTGTGGTGACGATCTTGATGTTCTACCGACGCAGGGCTTCGCCTAAGCACCGCCACGATATGACCGAGGTGGAATATGGTGGAGGGGGCACCAGACACGGCTAAGGAGCGATCTCAAGGATCAACTTGTGTGTCCTAGGGTGCCCCCTGCCCGTATATAAAGGAGCAAGGGGAGGGCCGGCCGGCCCTAGGAGGCGCGCCAAGGGGGAGTCCTCCTCCTAGTGGGAGTAGGGACTCCCTTTCCTAGTCCAACTAGGAAGGAGGAAGGGGAAGGAAAGAGAGGAGAGGGAGAGGGAAGGGGGCCGCCCCCCTCCTTGTCCACCCGGACTCCCCATGGGGGCGCGCGCCACCTCCTGGTGCGGCCCCATCTCTCCCCTTTGGCCCAATAAGGCCCATTACTTCCCGGGGGTTCGGTAACCCCTCCGGCACTCGGTTTTCTCCGGAAACTTCCGGAACCTTTCGGTGTCCGAATATAGCCGTCCAATATATCAATCTTTATGTCTCGATCATTTCGAGACTCCTCGTCATGTCCGTGATCACATCCGGACTCGAACTCCTTCGGTACATCAAAATACACAAAACTCATAATATAACCGTCATCGAAACCTTAAGCGTGCGGACCCTACGGTTCGAGAACAATGTAGACATGACCGAGACACGTCTCCGGTCAATAACCAATAGCGGGACCTGGATGCCCATATTGGCTCCTTCATATTCTACGAAGATCTTTATCGGTCAGACCGCATAACAACATACGTTGTTCCCTTTGTCATCGGTATGTTACTTGCCCGAGATTCGATCGTCGGTATCCAATACCTAGTTCAATCTAAATTCGGGCAAGTCTCTTTACTCGTTCCGTAATACATCATCTCACAGCTAACTCATTAGTTGTAATGCTTGCAAGGCTTAGTGATGTGTATTACCGAGAGGGCCCAGAGATACCTCTCCGACAATCGGAGTGACAAATCCTAATCTCGAAAATACGCCAACCCAACATCTGCCTTTGGAGACACCTGTAGTACTCCTTTATAATCACCCGATTACGTTGTGACGTTTGGTAGTACCCAAAGTGTTCCTCCGTAAACGGAGTTGCATATTCTCATAGTTATAGGAACATGCATAAGTCATGGATAAAAGCAATAGCAACATACTAAACGATCGGGTGCTAAGCTAATGGAATGGGTCATGTCAATCAGATCATTCAACCAATGATGTGACCTTGTTAATCAAATGACAACTCCTTTGTCTATGGTTAGGAAACAAAACCATCTTTGATTAACAAGCTAGTCTAGTAGAGGCATACTAGTGACACTGCTGTTTGTCTATGTATTCACACATGTATTATGTTTCCGGTTAATACAATTCTAGCATGAACAATAAACATTTATCATGAAATAAGGAAATAAATAATAACTTTATTATTGCCTCTAGGGCATATTTCCTTCAAAAACTCCATTCTCTGGAACAATGGAACGAGCTAGTGACTTATTGGAAACAATACATCTTGATGTATGCGGTCCAATGAGTGTTGATGCTCGTGGCGGTATCATTATTTTCTGACCTTCATAGATGATTTGAGCAGATATGGGTATATGTACTTAATGAAACACAAGTCTGAAACATTTGAAAAGTTCAAAGAATTTCAGAGGGAAGTGGAAAATCATCATAACAAGAAAATAAAGTTTCTACAATCTGATCATGGAGGAGTATATTTGAGTTATGAGTTTGGCATTCATTTAAAACAATGTGGAATAGTTTCACAGCTCACGCCACCTGGAACACCACAGCGTAATGGTGTGTCCGAGCGTCATAACCGCACTTTATTGGATATGGTGCGCTCTATGATGTCTCTTACCGATTTACCACTATTGTTTTGGAGTTATGCATTAGAGACGGTTGCATTCATGTTAAACAGGGCACCATTGGAACCCGTTGATACGACGCCTTATGAACTGTGGTTTGGCAAGAAACCAAAGTTGTTGTTTATTAAAGTTTGGGGCTGCGATGCTTATGTGAAAAAGCTACAACTTGATAAGCTCGAACCCAAATCGGAAAAGTGTGTCTTTGTAGGATGCCCAAAGGAAACTGTTGGGTACACCTTCTATCATAGATCCGAAGGTAAGATATTCGTTGCTAAGAATGGATCCTTTCTAGAGAAGGAGTTTCTCTCGAAAGAAGTGAGTGGGAGGAAAGTAGAACTTGACGAGGTAATTGTACTTTTCCCTGAATTGGAAAGTAGTTCATCACAGAAATTAGTTTCAGTGATTCCTACACAAATTAGTGAAGAAGCTAATGATAATGATCATGAAACTTCAGATCAAGTTACTACCAAACCTCCTAGGTCAACCAGAGTACGGTCCGCACCAGAGTGGTACGGTAATCCTATTCTGGAAGTCATGTTGCTAGACCATGATGAACCTACAAACTATGAGGAAGCGATGATGAGCCCAGATTCCGCGAAATGGCTTGAGCCATGAAATCTGAGATGGGATCCATGTATGAGAACAAAGTGTGGACTTTGGTGGACTTGCCCGATGATCGGCAAGCCATATTAAATAAATGGATCTTCAAGAGGAAGACGGACACTGATAGTAGTGTTACTAACTACAAAGCTCGACTTGCCGCAAAAAAGTTTTCGACAAGTTCAAGGTGTTGACTACAATGAGATTTTCTCAACTGTAGAGATGCTTGAATCCTCTTGAATCATGTTAGCGATTGCCATATTTTATGAAATCGGCAAATGGATGTCAAAACTGCATTCCTTAAATGGATATTTCTTAAAGAAGAGTTGTATATGATGCAACCAGAAGGTTTTGTCAATCCTAAAGGTACTAACAAGGTGTGCAAGCTCCAGCGATCCATCTATGGACTGGTGCAAGCATCTCGGAGTTGGAATATACGCTTTGATGAGTTGATCAAAGCATATAGTTTTATCAGACTTGCGGTGAAGCCTATATTTACAAGAAAGTGAGTGGGAGCATTACAACCTTTACGATAAGTATATGTGAATGACATATTGTTGATCGGAAATGATGTTGAATTTTCGTAAAAGCATAGAGGAGAGTTTGAAAGGAGTTTTTCAAAGAAAGACCTCAATGAAGTTGCTTATATATTGGGCATCAAGATCTATAGAGATAGATCAAGATGCTTGATAAGATTTTTTCAATGAATACATACCTTGACAAGTTTTTTGAAAGATTTCAAAATGGATCAGTCAAAGAAGAAGTTCTTGCCTATATTACAAGGTGTAAAGTTGAGTAAGACTCAAAGTCTGACCACGGCAGAAGATAGAAAGAGAATGAAAGTCATTCCCTATGTCACAGTCATATGTTCTATAAAGTATGTTGTGCTGTGTACCATACTTATTGTGCACCTTGCCATGAGTTTGGCAAAGGGGTACAATAGTGATCTAAGAGTACATCACTAGACAACGGCCAAAATTATCCTTAGTGAGGACTAAGGAAATATTTCTCGGTTATGGAGGTGATAACAAGTTCGTCGTAAAGAGTTACGTCGGTGCAAGCTTTTACACCGACCCAGATGACTCTAAGTCTCAATCTGGATACATATTGAAAGTGGGAGAAATTAGCTAGAGTAGCTCCATGCAGAGCATTGTAGACATAGAATATTTGCAAAATACATACGGCTCTGAATGTGACAGACCCGTTGACTAAACTTCTCTCACGAGCAAAACATGATCACACCTTACTACTCTTTGGGTGTTAATCTCATAGCAATGTGAACTAGATTATTGATTCTAGTAAACCCTTTGGGTGTTGGTCACATGGCGATATGAACTATGGGTGTTAATCACATACAGATGTGAACTATTGGTGTGAAATAACATGGCGATGTGAACTAGATTATTGACTCTAGTGCAAGTGGGAGACTGAAGGAACTATGCCCTAGAGGCAATAATGAAGTTCTTATTTATTTCCTTATTTCCTGATAAATTTTTATTATTCATGCTAGAATTGTATTAATCGGAAACTTAGTACATGTGTGAATACATAGACAAAACATAGTGTCCCTAGTATGCCTCTACTTGACTAGCTCGTTAATCAAAGATGGTTATGTTTCCTAACCATAGACATGTGTTGTCATTTGATGAACTGGATCACATCATTAGGAGAATGATGTGATGGACAAGACCCATCCGTTAGCTTAGCATTATGATCGTTACAGTTTCATTGCTACTGCTTTCTTCATGACTTATACATGTTCCTCAGACTATGAGATTATGCAACTCCCGAATACCAGAGGAACACCTTATGTGCTATCAAATGTCAGAGCGTAACTGGGTGATTATAAAGATGCTCTACAGGTGTCTCCAAAGGTGTTTGTTGGGTTGGCATAGATCGAGATTAGGATTTGTCACTCCGTGTTTCGGAGAGGTATCTCTGGGTCCTCTCGGTAATACTCATCACTATAAGCCTTGCAAGCATTGTGACTAATGAGTTAGTTGCGGGATGAAGTATTACGGAATGAGTAAAGAGACTTGCAGTAACGAGATTGAACTTGGTATGATGATAACGACGATCGAATCTCGGGCAAGTAACATACCGATGACAAAGGGAACAACATATGTTGTTATGCGGTTTGACCGATAAAGATCTTCGTAGAATATGTAGGAACCAATATGAGCATCCAGGTTCCGCTATTGGTTATTGACCGGAAGTGAGTGTTGGTCATGTCTACATAGTTCTCGAACCCGTAGGGTCCGCACGCTTAACGTTCGATGATGATCGGTATTATGAGTTTATGTGCGGATGTGATCACGGACATGACGAGGAGTCTCAAAATGGTCGAGACTTAAAGATTGATATTTTGGAAGGCTATGTTTGGACACCGGAAAGGTTCCGAGTGGTTCGGGCATTTTTCCGGAGTACCGGGAGGTTACCGGAACCCCCCGGGGAGTTAATGGGCCTTAATGGGCCATGGTGGAAGAGAGGAGGAGGCGGACAAGGTCGGGTGCCCTTGTTAGGGAACGAGCAGAAATTCAAAATTTTCTACGCATCACCAAGATCAATCTATGGAGATTCTAGCAACAAGAGGGAAGGAGAGTGCATCTACATACCCTTGTAGATCGCTAAGCGGAAGCGTTCAAGAGAACGGGGTTGAAGGAGTCGTACTCGTCGTGATCCAAATCACCGGAGATCCTAGTGCCGAACGGACGGCACCTCCGCGTTCAACACACGTACAGCCCGGTGACGTCTCCCACGCCTTGATCCAGCAAGGAGAGAGGGAGAGGTTGAGGAAGACTCTGTCCAGCAGCAGCACAACGGCATGGTGGTGATGGAGGAGTGTGGCAATCCAGCAGGGCTTCGCCAAGCACCACGGGAGAGGAGGAGGAGGAGAGGCAGGGCTGCGCCAATAGAGGGAGAAACTCATTTGTTGGGCAGCCCCCAAGCCTCAAGTATTTATAGGGGAGAGGGAGGGGGCTGCGCCCCCTCTAGGGTTCCACCCTAGGGGCGGCGGCCAGCCCCAATCCCATCTGGGTGGCGGTGGTGGAGGGGGAGAGGGAGGCGCACGGGTATGGGCCCTAAGGCCCATCTCGCCCTTAGGGTTTGCCCCTCTCCTCTCCTTAGGCATTGGGCCTTGTGGGGCGCACCAGCCCACAGGGCTGGTTCCCTCCACACTTGGCCCATGCAGCCCTCCGGGGTTAGTGGCCCCACTTGGTGGACCCCGGGACCCTCCGGTGGTCAGATGCGTTCTGGGAAAAACCCGAAACTTTTCCGGTGACCAAAATAGGACTTCCCATATATAAATCTTTATCTCCGGACCATTCCGGAACTCCTCGTGACATCCGAGATCTCATCCATGACTCCGAACAACATTCGGTAACCACATACAAACTTCCTTTATAACCCTAGCGTCATCGAACCTTAAGTGTGTAGACCCTACGGGTTCGGGAGACATGTAGACATGACCGAGACGTTCTCCGGTCAATAACCAACAGCCGGATCTGGATACCCATGTTGGCTCCCACATGTTCCACGATGATCTCATCGGATGAACCACGATGTCGAGGATTCAATCAATCCCATATTCAATTCCCTTTGTCTAGCGGTATTGTACTTGCCCGAGATTCGATCGTCGGTATATCGATACCTTGTTCAATCTCGTTACCGGCAAGTCTCTTTACTCGTTTCCGTAACACATCATCCCGTGATCAACCCCTTGGTCACATTGTGCACATTATGATGATGTCCTACCGAGTGGGCCCAGAGATACCTCTCCGTTTACGGAGTGACAAATCCCAGCCTCGATTCGTACCAACCCAATGCATACACTTTCGGAGATACCTGTAGTGCACCTTTATAGCCACCCGATTACGTTGTGACGTTTGGTACACCCAAAGCATTCCTACAGTATCCGGAGTTGCACAATCTCATGGTCTAAGGAAATGATACTTGACATTAGAAAAGCTTAGCATACGAACCACGCATCTTTGTGCTAGGCTTAGGATTGTCTTGTCCATCACATCATTCTCCTAATGATGTGATCCCGTTATCAATGACATCCAATGTCCATGGTCGTGAAACCGTAACCATCTATTGATCAACGAGCTAGTCAACTAGAGGCTTACTAGGGACATGGTGTTGTCTATGTACCCACACATGTATCTGAGTTTCCTATCAATACAATTATAGCATGGATAATAAACGATTATCGTGAACAAGGAAATATAATAACAACTAATTTATTATTGCCTCTAGGGCATATTTCCAACAGTCTCCCACTTGCACTAGAGTCAATAATCTAGTTCACATCGCCATGTGATCAACACTGATAGGTCACATCGCCATGTGACCAACATCCAAAGAGTCTACTAGTGTCTTAAACTAGTTCACATCACCATGTGATTAAGTCTCAATGAGTTCTAGGGTTTGATCATGTTTTGCTTCTAAGAGAAGTTTAGTCAACGGGTCTGCAGTATTCAGATCCGTATGTACTTATAATTCTCTATGTCATATTGTAAATGCTGCTTACATCGTTCCACTTGAAGCTATTCCAAATGGTTTCTCCACTATACGTATCCGGTTTGCTACTCGAGTCATTCGGATAGGTGTTAAAGCTTGCATCGACGTAACCCTTTACGCCAACTCTTTATCACCTCCATAATCGAGAAATATTTCCTTATTCTTCTAAGGATAATTTTGACAGCTGTCCAATGATCCGTTCTGGATCATTTTGTACCCTTGACTTGACTCATGGCAAGGCACACTTCGATGCGGTACACGGCATAGCATACTATAGAGCCTACGTCTGAAGCGTAGGGACGGCCTTCGCCCTTTGTCTCTTTTCTGCCGTGGTCGAGCTTTTAACTCTTAACTTCATACCTTACATCTCGTGCAAGAACTCCTTCTTTGATCGATCCATCTTGAACACCTTCAAGATCATGTCAAGGTATATGCTCATTTGAAAGTATCATTAAGCATTTTGATCTATCTTATAGATCTTGATGCTTATTGTTCAAGTAGCCTAATACAGGGTTTTCTATTGAAAATCATCTTTCAAATAACCCTATATGCTTTCCAGAAATTCCACATCATTTCGATCATCAATATGTCAACCACATATACACATCAGAAATTCTATAGAGCTCCCACTCACTTCTTTGGAAATACAAGTTTCTCACAAACTTTGTATAAACCCAAAATCTTTGATCATCCTATAAAAGTGCATATTCCAACTCCGAGATGCTTACTCCAGTCCTTAGAAGGATCGCTGGAGCTAGCATACCTTTTAGCATCCTTAGGATCGACAAAACTTTTCTGATTGTATCACATACAACCTTTCCTTACAAAACTGGTAAGGAAACTCGTCTTGACATCCATCTGCCAAATTTCATAAATGCAGCTAATGCTAACATGATTCCGACGGACTTAAGCATCGCTACAGATGAGAAAATCTCATCGTAGTCAACTCCTTGAACTTGTGAAAAACTCTTCGCCACAAGTCGAAGCTTCATAGACGGTGACATTACCGTCCACGTCTGCCTTCTTCTTAAAGATCCATTTATTTCAATGGCTTGCCGATCATCGGCAAGTCCACCAAAGTCCATGCTTTGTTATGATACATGGATCCTATCTCGGATTTCATGGCTTCTAACCATTTGTCGAATTTGGGCCCACCATCGCTTCTCCATAGCTCGTAGGTTCATTGTTGTCTAGCAACATGACCTTCAAGATGTGATCACCGTACCACTCAAGCAAAGACGCATCCTTGTCACCCTACGAGGTACGGTAGTGACTTGATCCAGAACTTCATGATCACTATCATAAGCTTCGACTTCAATTGGTGTAGGTGCCACAGGAACAACTTCCTGTGCCCTGCTACACACTTGTTGAAGTGACGGTTCCGGACCTGTGTCAGACAAATGACCGAAGGGGAATGTTCCATGTTCATATACTTAGAGGCATCTGATAGGTAAACGGACCGCATATTCGGATTCGTCTCGTCGTTCTGAGCAACTTCCATGTATAAAGTTTTTCCATCCGAGCTAAGGTTTATTATCTATGATTTTCTAAAGTTTTAAAGGTTTTCTGGAATTATTTAAATTAATAGAATTAACAGAATATGAATATGACGTCAGCATGACGTATGTGTGACGTCCGTGAGTCAACAGTCCGGTTGGTGGTCAAAATCGACAGGCGACCCAATGTCATAGACAGTGGGTTAAACAGAGTTCAAACTAATCTAAATTTAGTTAGTAAAACTATTGGGCCCGCCTGTCAGTGTCTAGTTAGTAACTAATTAGGTTTTAGTTATTAAAACATTTTAATTAATTAAAATAGGCGGTGGGGCCCGTGTGTCAGTGGCACTGGGCTGCCTGGTCAGTAGTTGACTGGGTCAACCCAGTCGGGACCTGAGGCCCCTTGGCGGTGGCTCAGGGTGGCCCTGTGCCAGCCACGTCGGCGGCCGGCGCCTAAGTGACTCCGGCAACCAAAACAATGGCAGCGCCTCGCAGGGGTTGGCCGGAATCGCGCTACGGGGCTCGGTTTCGGGCGTGCGTGGGTGCTTTCGAACGGTCACTCGACCGCGCGTCGAGTGGTGGTGGTGGCATCGCCGGACCTGGCCGGAAACGTCGCCGGCGGAAAAGGTGCTATGGCGTGCTACAACTCAAGCGAAAGGGCTAGGCGGGAGCGGCAGTCCTCCAGGAGCGCGCTACGGGGACTAGACGGAGCAGGAAGAGCTCGGGGAGCTCGTCTTGTGGCAACAATGGCGGGCGGAGCCGGGCGCTACGGCCAGCCTAGCTAGGGAAGGAGGAAGCAGGGCAAGGCGGGGAGGAAGGAGGCGGAGCTTACGGGGCAGGCACACGGAGGCCTCTCGGGGTTCGGGAGCGCAGAGGGAGGCCTGTGGCTCCGGTGATCGCCGGTGACCACCGAGAAGGGGAAGAGGGCGATGCCGACGTTGCTGACCTCCGCGACTCCAGCTGATGGATGAGGACGGTGAAGCGGAGGACGGCGCACCTCCCAGGCTCGGGGACGCCGGTAGCCACGGGGACGACGGAGAACGGCGGCGATGGTGCTTGGGCGTCGATGGGGAACGAGGGGGAGAGGAAGTGAGCGCCTGATGGATCTAGGAGGAGGGCAGCGAGTGGGGGGAGTGGGAGTGGCGGTAGGTGAGGGGATGACTCGAGGCGTCAGTGCGTGGAGGCCTTATCCACACCTGGGCGCCGGCGGCGAGGTGGGTTCGGCAGGGACGCGGCTTGGGCACGACCGGGTCCGTGAAGAGAGAGAGAGGAGGGAGGCGACCGGGGTGGGTTCTTTGGGTTGGGCCTAGGTGGCTAAGGCCCACGGGTAGTGGGCCTTTTCTCACATTTTTGTTTTTTTGTTTTCTTTTAAAACTTCTCTGCTTTCTTTTATTTTCAAAAAGCAAAACAGTTTTATAATTTATAAAATTTACACTTAGCATAATAGTATAACTTAGGCTACTGCCACATTAAGCTTAACATTATAATACATTAGCTTAGCATTTTTTAACTTAAAAAAGCATTTAATTTAATTGCTTTAGCCACTGTTTTAACTAGTTTAGGGAACTTAGACATTTTGGAAAAAAGTTAGTTCACTGCCAATATTATCAAAAAGAATAATTGCCACATGATGAGAATTTTAGATTTCATGTCTGACAAATATGATTTTTTTACTTTAGATTGGATTTGAATTTGAATTGTGATTCGGATCAAGTGAAGATTAGCAACAGTAACATGATGGCATGGCACCATTAACATGGGATTACTGTAGCATGACACTGGGGGTGTTACAAGATATGATCAACATAGAGATATTCACCATTGAAAACTACTCCATCTCACGTGATGATCGGACATGGTTTAGTTGATATGGATCACGTGATCATTTAGATGACTAGAGGGATGTCTATCTAAGTGGAAGTTCTTAAGTAATATGATTAATTGAACTTTAATTTATCATGAACTTAGTCCTGATAGTATTTTGCAAATTATGTTGTAGACCAATAGCTCGCGTTATAGCTTCCCTTTGTAAGATGATAGTAGCAATGATGCGGACTAGGTCCATGATCTGAGGTGTGTCCTCATTGCTGCACAGAAGAATTATGTCCTTGATGCACTGCTAGGTGACAGACCTATTGCAGGAGCAGATGCAGACGTTATGAACGTTTGGCTAGCTCAATATGACGACTACTTGATAGTTTAGTGCATCATGCTTTACGGCTTAGAATCGGGACTTCAAAAACGTTTTTGAAATGTCACGGAGCATATGAGATGTTCCAAGAGCTGAAATTGGTATTTTATACTCATGCCCGTGTCAAGAGGTATGAGACCTCCGACGAGTACTTCGCCTAAAAGATGGAGGAGAATTTTTCTCAGCTAGTGAGCTGTACTTAGAATGTCTGGGTACTACAATCGCTTGAATCAAGTGGGAGTTAATCTTCTAGATAAGATATTGATTGACAGAGTTCTCTAGTCACCATCACCAAGTTACTGGAACTTCGTGATGAACTATAGTATGCAAGGGATGACGAAAACGATTCACGAGCTCTTCGTGATGCTGAAATCGACGAAGGTAGAAATCAAGAAAAAACATCAAGTGTCGATGATTGACAAGACCACTAGTTTCAAGAAAAGGGCAAAGGGAAAGAAAGGGAACTTCAAATAGAATGGCAAGCAAGTTGTCACTCCCGTGAAGAATCCCAAAGCTGGACCTAAGCCTGAAACTGAATGCTTCTACTGCAAAGGAAATGGTCACTGGAAGTGGAACTGCCCCAAATATTTGGCGGATAAGAAGGATGGCAAAGTGAACAAAGGTATATTTGATATACATATTATTGATGTGTACCTTACTAGTGCTCGTAGTAATCCCTGGGTATTTGATACTTGTTTGGTTGCTAAGATTAGTAACTCGAAATAGGAGTTGCAGAATAAACAGAGACTAGTTGAGGATGAAGTGACGATTTGTGTTGGAAGTGGTTCCAAGATTGATATGATCATCATCGAGCACTCCCTATACTTTTGGGATTGGTGTTGAACCTAAATAAATGTTATTTGATGTTTGAGTTGAGCATAAATATGATTAGATCATGTTAATTGCAATACAGTTATTCATTTAAGACAGAGAATAATTGTTATTCTGTTTACATGAATAAAACCTTCTATGGTCATACACCCAATGTTGATGGTTTATTGAATCTTGATCGTGGTAATACACATATTCATAGTATTGATGCCAAAAGATGCAAAGTTGAAAATGATCGTGCAACTTATTTGTGGCACTGTTGTTTGGGTCATATCGGTGTAAAGCGCATAAAGAAACTCCATAAAGATGGACTTTTGGAATCACTTGATTATGAATCATTTGATGCTTGTGAACCGTGCCTTATGGGCAAGGTGACTAAAACTGTTGGGGAACGTAGTAATTTCAAAATTTTCCTACGCACACGCAAGATCATGGTGATGCATAGCAACGAGAGGGGAGAGTGTTGTCTACGTACCCTCGTAGACCGAAGCGGAAGCGATCACAACGTAGAGGAAGTAGTCGTACGTTCTCCTCGTGATCCAACCGATCCCAGCGCCGTTACTCCGGCGCCTCCGAGTTCTTGGCACACGTTCAGCTCGGTGACGCTCCTCAGGCTCCGATCCAGCCAAGCTCCGGGGAGAGAGAGTTCCGTCAGCACGACGGCGTGGTGGACGATCTTGATGTTCTACCGACGCAGGGCTTCGCCTAAGCACCGCCACTGATATGACCGAGGTGGAATATGGTGGAGGGGGCACCGCACACGGCTAAGGAGCGATCTCAAGGATCAACTTGTGTGTCCTAGGGTGCCCCCCGCCCGTGATATAAAGGAGCAAGGGGAGGGCCGGCCGCCCTAGGAGGCGCGCCAAGGAGGGGGGGGAGTCCTCCTCCTAGTGGGAGTAGGACTCCCTTTCCTAGTCCAACTAGGAAGGAGGAAGGGGAAGGAAAGAGAGGGAGAGGAGAGGGAAGGGGGCCGCCCCCCCCTCATTGTCCAGTCGGACTCCCCATGGGGGCGCGCCACCTCGGTGCGGCCTCTCTCTCCCTTTGGCCCAATAAGGCCCATTACTTCCCGGGGTTCCGTAACCCCTCGGCACTCCGGTTTCTCCGGAAACTTCCGGAACCTTTCCGTGTCCGAATATAGCCGTCCAATATATCAATCTTTATGTCTCGATCATTTCGAGACTCCTCGTCATGTCCGTGATCACATCCGGGACTCAACTCCTTCGGTACATCAAAATACACAAAACTCATAATATAACCGTCATCGAAACCTTAAGCGTGTGGACCCTACGGTTCGAGAACAATGTAGACATGACCGAGACACGTCTTCGGTCAATAACCAATAGCGGGACCTGGATGCCCATATTGGCTCCTACATATTCTACGAAGATCTTTATCGGTCAGACCGCATAACAACATATCGTTGTTCCCTTTGTCATCGGTATGTTACTTGCCCGAGATTCGATCGTCGGTATCCAATACCTAGTTCAATCTAAATTCTTGGCAAGTCTCTTTACTCGTTCGTAATACATCATCTCACAGCTAACTCATTAGTTGTAATGCTTGCAAGGCTTAGTGATGTGTATTACCGAGAGGGCCCAGAGATACCTCTCCGACAATCGGAGTGACAAATCCTAATCTCGAAAATCGCCAACCCAACATCTGCCTTTGGAGACACCTGTAGTACTCCTTTATAATCACCCGATTACGTTGTGACGTTTGGTAGTACCCAAAGTGTTCCTTGATGGCAGGAGTTGCATATTCTCATAGTTATAGGAACATGCATAAGTCATGGATAAAAGCAATAGCAACATACTAAACGATCGGGTGCTAAGCTAATGGAATGGGTCATGTCAATCAGATCATTCAACCAATGATGTGACCTTGTTAATCAAATGACAACTCCTTTGTCTATGGTTAGGAAACAAAACCATCTTTGATTAACAAGCTAGTCTAGTAGAGGCATACTAGTGACACTCTGTTTGTCTATGTATTCACACATGTATTATGTTTCCGGTTAATACAATTCTAGCATGAACAATAAACATTTATCATGAAATAAGGAAATAAATAATAACTTTATTATTGCCTCTAGGGCATATTTCCTTCAAAAACTCCATTCTCTGGAACAATGGAACGAGCTAGTGACTTATTGGAAACAATACATACTGATGTATGCGGTCCAATGAGTGTTGATGCTCGTGGCGGGTATCATTATTTTCTGACCTTCATAGATGATTTGAGCAGATATGGGTATATGTACTTAATGAAACACAAGTCTGAAACATTTGAAAAGTTCAAAGAATTTCAGAGGGAAGTGGAAAATCATCATAACAAGAAAATAAAGTTTCTACAATCTGATCATGGAGGAGTATATTTGAGTTATGAGTTTGGCATTCATTTAAAACAATGTGGAATAGTTTCACAGCTCACGCCACCGGAACACCACAGCGTAATGGTGTGTCCGAGCGTCATAACCGCACTTTATTGGATATGGTGCGATCTATGATGTCTCTTACCGATTTACCACTATTGTTTTGGAGTTATGCATTAGAGACGGTTGCATTCATGTTAAACAGGGCACCATTGGAACCCGTTGAGACGACGCCTTATGAACTGTGGTTTGGCAAGAAACCAAAGTTGTTGTTTATTAAAGTTTGGGGCTGCGATGCTTATGTGAAAAAGCTACAACTTGATAAGCTCGAACCCAAATCGGAAAAGTGCGTCTTTGTAGGATGCCCAAAGGAAACTGTTGGGTACACCTTCTATCATAGATCCGAAGGTAAGATATTCGTTGCTAAGAATGGATCCTTTCTAGAGAAGGAGTTTCTCTCGAAAGAAGTGAGTGGGAGGAAAGTAGAACTTGACGAGGTAATTGTACTTTTCCCTGAATTGGAAAGTAGTTCATCACAGAAATTAGTTTCAGTGATTCCTACACAAATTAGTGAAGAAGCTAATGATGATGATCATGAAACTTCAGATCAAGTTACTACCAAACCTCCTAGGTCAATTGAGTACGGTCCGCACTGTGAGTGGTACGGCAATCCTATTCTGGAAGTCATGTTGCTAGACCATGATGAACCTACAAACTATGAGGAAGCGATGATGAGCCCAGATTCCGCGAAATGGCTTGAGCCATGAAATCTGAGATGGGATCCATGTATGAGAACAAAGTGTGGACTTTGGTGGACTTGCCCGATGATCGGCAAGCCATATTAAATAAATGGATCTTCAAGAGGAAGACGGACACTGATAGTAGTGTTACTAACTACAAAGCTCGACTTGCCGCAAAAAAGTTTTCGACAAGTTCAAGGTGTTGACTACAATGAGATTTTCTCAACTGTAGAGATGCTTGAATCCTCTTGAATCATGTTAGCAGTTGCCATATTTTATGAAATCTGGCAAATGGATGTCAAAACTGCATTCCTTAAATGGATATTTCTTAAAGAAGAGTTGTATATGATGCAACCAGAAGGTTTTGTCAATCCTAAAGGTACTAACAAGGTGTGCAAGCTCCAGCGATCCATCTATGGACTGATGCAAGCATCTCGGAGTTGGAATATACGCTTTGATGAGTTGATCAAAGCATATAGTTTTATACAGACTTGCGGTGAAGCCTATATTTACAAGAAAGTGAGTGGGAGCATTACAACCTTTCTGATAAGTATATGTGAATGACATATTGTTGATCGGAAATGATGTTGAATTTTCAGAAAAGCATAGAGGAGAGTTTGAAAGGAGTTTTTCAAAGAAAGACCTCAATGAAGTTGCTTATATATTGGGCATCAAGATCTATAGAGATAGATCAAGATGCTTGATAAGATTTTTTCAATGAATACATACCTTGACAAGTTTTTTGAAAGATTTCAAAATGGATCAGTCAAAGAAGAAGTTCTTGCCTATATTACAAGGTGTAAAGTTGAGTAAGACTCAAAGTCCGACCACGGCAGAAGATAGAAAGAGAATGAAAGTCATTCCCTATGTCACAGTCATAGGTTCTATAAAGTATGTTGTGATGTGTACCATACTTATTGTGCACCTTGCCATGAGTTTGGCAAAGGGGTACAATAGTGATCTAAGAGTACATCACTAGACAACGGCCAAAATTATCCTTAGTGAGGACTAAGGAAATATTTCTCGGTTATGGAGGTGATAACAAGTTCGTCGTAAAGAGTTACGTCGATGCAAGCTTTTACACCGACCCAGATGACTCTAAGTCTCAATCTGGATACATATTGAAAGTGGGAGAAATTAGCTAGAGTAGCTCCCTGCAGAGCATTGTAGACATAGAATATTTGCAAAATACATACGGCTCTGAATGTGACAGACCCGTTGACTAAACTTCTCTCACGAGCAAAACATGATCACACCTTACTACTCTTTGGGTGTTAATCTCATAGCAATGTGAACTAGATTATTGATTCTAGTAAACCCTTTGGGTGTTGGTCACATGGCGATGTGAACTATGGGTGTTAATCACATACAGATGTGAACTATTGGTGTGAAATAACATGGCGATGTGAACTAGATTATTGACTCTAGTGCAAGTGGGAGACTGAAGGAACTATGCCCTAGAGGCAATAATGAAGTTCTTATTTATTTCCTTATTTCATGATAAATGTTTATTATTCATGCTAGAATTGTATTAATCGGAAACTTAGTACATGTGTGAATACATAGATAAAACATAGTGTCCCTAGTATGCCTCTACTTGACTAGCTCGTTAATCAAAGATGGTTATGTTTCCTAACCATAGACATGTGTTGTCATTTGATGAACTGGATCACATCATTAGGAGAATGATGTGATGGACAAGACCCATCCGTTAGCTTAGCATTATGATCGTTACAGTTTCATTGCTACTGCTTTCTTCATGACTTATACATGTTCCTGAGACTATGAGATTATGCAACTCCGAATACCGGAGGAACACCTTATGTGCTATCAAATGTCGAGGCGTAGCTGGGTGATTCTAAAGATGCTCTACAGGTGTCTCCAAAGGTGTTTGTTGGGTTGGCATAGATCGAGATTAGGATTTGTCACTCCGTGTTTCGGAGAGGTATCTCTGGGTCCTCTCGGTAATACTCATCACTATAAGCCTTGCAAGCATTGTGACTAATGAGTTAGTTGCGGGATGAAGTATTACGGAATGAGTAAAGAGACTTGCCGGTAACGAGATTGAACTTGGTATGATGATAACGACGATCGAATCTCGGGCAAGTAACATACCGATGACAAAGGGAACAACATATGTTGTTATGCGGTTTGACCGATAAAGATCTTCGTAGAATATGTAGGAACCAATATGAGCATCCAGGTTCCGCTATTGGTTATTGACCGGAAGTGAGTGTTGGTCATGTCTACATAGTTCTCGAACCCGTAGGGTCCGCACGCTTAACGTTCGATGATGATCGATATTATGAGTTTATGTGCGGATGTGATCACGGACATGACGAGGAGTCTCAAAATGGTCGAGACTTAAAGATTGATAATTTGGAAGGCTATGTTTGGACACCGGAAAGGTTCCGAGTGGTTCGGGCATTTTTCCGGAGTACCGGGAGGTTACCGGAACCCCCCGGGGAGTTAATGGGCCTTAATGGGCCATGGTGGAAGAGAGGAGGAGGCGGACAAGGTCGGGGTGCCCTTGTTGTGGAACGTAGCAGAAATTCAAAATTTTCTACGCATCACCAAGATCAATCTATGGAGATTCTAGCAACAAGAGGGGAAGGAGAGTGCATCTACATACCCTTGTAGATCGCTAAGCGGAAGCATTCAAGAGAACGGGGTTGAAGGAGTCGTACTCGTCGTGATCCAAATCACCGGAGATCCTAGTGCCGAACGGACGGCACCTCCGCGTTCAACACACGTACAGCCCGGTGGCGTCTCCACGCCTTGATCCAGCAAGGAGAGAGGGAGAGGTTGAGGAAGACTCTGTCCAGCAGCAGCACAACGGCATGGTGGTGATGGAGGAGTGTGGCAATCCAAAGAGGGCTTCGCCAAGCACCACGGGAGAGGAGGAGGAGGAGGCAGGCTGCGCCAATAGAGGGAGAAACTCATTTGTTGGGCAGCCCCAAGCCTCAAGTATTTATAGGGAGAGGGAGGGCTGCGCCCCTCTAGGGTTCCACCCTAGGGGCGGCCAGCCCCAATCCCATCTGGGTGGCGGCCAGGTGGAGGGAGAGGGAGGCGCACGGTATGGGCCCTAAGGCCCATCTCGCCCTTAGGGTTTGCCCCTCTCCTCTCCTTAGGCGCCTTGGGCCCCTTGTGGGCGCACCAGCCCACAGGGCTGGTTCCCTCCCACACTTGGCCCATGCAGCCCTCCGGGTTAGTGGCCCCACTTGGTGGACCCTCGGGACCCTCCCGGTGGTCCCAGATGCGTTCTGGAAAAACCCGAAACTTTTCGGTGACCAAAACAGGACTTCCATATATAAATCTTTATCTCCGGACCATTCCGGAACTCCTCGTGACGTCCGAGATCTCATCCGGGACTCAACAACATTCGGTAACCACATACAAACTTCCTTTATAACCCTAGCATCATCGAACCTTAAGTGTGTAGACCCTACGGGTTGGAACCATGCAGACATGACCGAGACGTTCTCCGGTCAATAACCAACAGCGGGATCTGGATACCCATGTTGGCTCCCACATGTTCCACGATGATCTCATCGGATGAACCACGATGTCGAGGATTCAATCAATCCCATATTCAATTCCCTTTGTCTAGCGGTATTGTACTTGCCCGAGATTCGATCGTCGGTATATCGATACCTTGTTCAATCTCGTTACGGCAAGTCTCTTTACTCGTTCCGTAACACATCATCCCGTGATCAACCCCTTGGTCACATTGTGCAAATTATGATGATGTCCTACCGAGTGGGCCCAGAGATACCTCTCCGTTTACGGAGTGACAAATCGATCTCGATTCGTGCCAACCCAACAGACACTTTTAGAGATACCCGTACTGCACCTTGATAGCCACCCTGTTACGTTGTGACGTTTGGTACACCCAAAGCATTCCTACTGTATCCTGGAGTTGCACAATCTCATGGTCTAAGGAAATGATACTTGACATTAGAAAAGCTTTAGCATACGAACTACGATCTTTGTGCTAGGCTTAGGATTGGGTCTTGTCCATCACATCATTCTCCTAATGATGTGATCCCGTTATCAATGACATCCAATGTCCATGGTCAGAAACCGTAACCATCTATTGATCAACGAGCTAGTCAACTAGAGGCTTACTAGGGACATGGTGTTGTCTATGTACCCACACATGTATCTGAGTTTCCTATCAATACAATTATAGCATGGATAATAAACAATTAACGTGAACAAGGAAATATAATAACAACTAATTTATTATTGCCTCTAGGGCATATTTCCAACAGTCTCCCACTTGCACTAGAGTCAATAATCTAGTTCACATCGCCATGTGATCAACACTGATAGGTCACATCGCCATGTGACCAACATCCAAAGAGTCTACTAGTGTCTTAAACTAGTTCACATCACCATGTGATTAAGTCTCAATGAGTTCTAGGGTTTGATCATGTTTTGCTTCTAAGAGAAGTTTTAGTCAACGGGTCTGCAGTATTCAGATCCGTATGTACTTCGCAATTCTCTATGTCATATTGTGAATGCTGCTTCCACGTTCCACTTGAAGCTATTCCAAATTGTTTCTCCACTATACGTATCCGGTTTGCTACTCAGAGTCATTCAGATAGGTGTTAAAGCGAGCATCGACGTAACCCTATACGCCGAACTCTAAATCACCTCCAAAAACGAGAAATATATCCTTATTCTTCTAAGGATAATTTTGACAGCTGTCCAATGATCCGTTCTGGATCATTTTGTACCCTTGACTTGACTCATGGCAAGGCACACTTCGATGCGGTACCTGCATAGCATACTATAGAGCCTACGTGCAGGCGTGAGGGATGGCCTTCGTCCTTTGTCTCTCTTCTGCCGTGGTCGAGCTTTTAACTCTTAACTTCATACCTTACATCTCAGGCAAGAACTCCTTCTTTGACTGATCCATCTTGAACACCTTCAAGATCATGTCAAGGTATATGCTCATTTGAAAGTATCATTAAGCATTTTGATCTATCTTATAGATCTTGATGCTTATTGTTCAAGTAGCCTAATACAGGGTTTTCTATTGAAAATCATCTTTCAAATAACCCTATATGCTTTCCAGAAATTCCACATCATTTCTGATCATCAATATGTCAACAACATATACTCATCAGAAATTCTATAGTGCTCCCACTCACTTCTTTGGAAATACAAGTTTCTCACAAACTTTGTATAAACCCAAAATCTTTGATCATCCTATAAAAGTGCATATTCCAACTCCGAGATGCTTACTCCAGTCCTTAGAAGGATCGCTGGAGCTAGCATACCTTTTAGCATCCTTAGGATCGACAAAACATTTATGATAGTATCACATACAACCTTTCCTTACAAAACTGGTAAGGAAACTCGTCTTGACATCCATCTGCCAAATTTCATAAATGCAGCTAATGCTAACATGATTCCGACGGACTTAAGCATCGCTACAGATGAGAAAATCTCATCGTAGTCAACTCCTTGAACTTGTGAAAAACTCTTCGCCACAAGTCGAGCTTCATAGACGGTGACATTACCGTCCACGTCCGTCTTCTTCTTAAAGATCCATTTATTTCAATGGCTTGCCGATCATCGGGCAAGTCCACCAAAGTCCATGCTTTGTTATGATACATGGATCCTATCTCGGATTTCATGGCTTCTAACCATTTGTCGGAATTTGGGCCCACCATCGCTTCTCCATAGCTCGTAGGTTCATTGTTGTCTAGCAACATGACCTTCAAGACAGGATCACCGTACCACTCAAGCAAGACGCATCCTTGTCACCCTCACGAGTGCGGTAGTGACTTGATCCAAAACTTCATGATCACTATCATAAGCTTCGACTTCAATTGGTGTAGGTGCCACAGAACAACTTCCCGTGCCCCGCTACACACTTGTTGAAGTGACGGTTCACTAACCTCATCAAGTCTCCACCATCCTCCCACTCAACTTTCCGAGACAAACTTTTCCTTGAGAAAGGACCCGATTCAAGAAACAATTCCTATTGCTTTCGGATCTGAATTAGGAGGTATACCCAACTGTTTTGGGTGTCCTATGAAGATGCATTTTATCCGCTTTGGGTTCGAGCTTATCAACCTGAAACTTTTTCACATAAGCGTCGCAGCCCCAAACTTTCAAGAAAGCGACAACTTAGGTTTCTCCAAGCGGTGTCGCCTCAACGGAATTTCGTGGTGCCCCATTAAAGTGAGTGTGGTTGTCTCTAATGCCTAACCCATTAACGATAGTGGTAATTAGATAAGATACATCATGGTACGAACCATATCTAATAGGGTGCGACTATGATGTTCGGACACACCATCACACTATGGTGTTCCAGGCGGTATTAATTGTGAAACAATTTGCACAATGTCTTAATTGTGTGCCAAAACTCGTAACTAAGATATTCATCTCTATGATCATATCATAGACATTCTATCCTCTTGTCACGAAGATCTTAAACCTTACTCTGAAATTACTTGAACCATTCAATAATTCAGACTTGTGTTTCATCAAGTAAATATACTCAACATCTACTCGAATCATCTGTGAAGTAAGAAAATAACGATATTCACTGCATGCCTCAGCACTCATTGGACTGCACACATCAAAATGTGTTACTTCCAACAAGTAGCTATCTAGTTCCATCTTACTGAAACCGAGGCTTTTCAGTCATCTTGTCCATGAGGTATGATTTGCATATCTCAAGTGATTCAAAATCAAGTGAGTCCAAACGATCCATCTGCATGGAGTTTCTTCATGCGTATACACCAATAGGCGTGGTTCGCATGTCTCAAACTTTTCAAAACGAGTGAGTCCAAAGATCCATCAACATGGAGCTTCTTCATGCGTCTTATACCAATATGACTTACATGGCAGTGCCACAAGTAAGTGGTACTATCATTACTATCTTATATCTTTGGCATGAAAATGTGTATCACTACGATCGAGATTCAATAAACCATTCCTTTTAGGTGCTAGACCATTGAAGGTATTATTCAAATTAACAGAGTAACCATTATTCTCCTTAAATGAATAACCGTATTGCGACAGACATAATCCAATCATGTCTATGCTCAATGCAAACACCAAATGACAATTATTCAGGTTTAATCTTGATGGTAGAGGGAGCGTGCGATGTTTGATCACATCAAACTTGGAAACACTTCGAACACATATCGTCAGCTCACCTTTAGCTAGTCTCCGTTTATTCCGTAGCTCTTTTATTTCGAGTTACTAACACTTAGCAACCGAACCGGTATCTTAATACCCTGGTGCTACTAGGAGTACTAGTAAAGTACACATTAACATAATGTATATCCAATATACTTCTATCGACCTTGCCAGCCTTCTTATCTACCAAGTATCTAGGGTAATTCTGCTCCGATTAATACATTCCCCTTATTACAGAAGCACTTAGTCTCGGGTTTGGGTTCAACCTTGGGTTTCTTCACTGGAGCAGCAGCTGATTTGCCGTTTCATGAAGTATCCCTTCTTTCCCTTGCCCTTCTTGAAACTAGTGGTTTCACCAACCATCAACAATTGATGCTCCTTCTTGATTTCTACTTTCATGATTGTCAAACATCGCGAATACCTCAAGGATCATCATATGTATCCCTGATATGTTATAGTTCATCACGAAGCTCTAGCAGCTTGGTGGCAATGACTTTGGAGAAACATCACTATCTCATCCGGAAGATCAACTCCCACTCGATTCAAGTGATTGTTGCACTCGGACAATCTGAGCACAAGCTCATCGATTGAGCTTTCTCCCTTAGTTTGCAGGCTAAGAAAATTGTCGGAGGTCTCATACCTCTTAGCGTGAGCACGAGCCTGAAATCCCAATTTCAGCTCTCGAATATCTCATATGTTCCGCGATGTTTCAAAAAGCGTCTTTTGGTGCCTCAATTCTAAGCCGTTTAACTGAACTATCACGTAGTTATCAAAAGCGTGTATGTCCGATGTTCGCAACATCCACAAAGCGACATTTGGGGTTCAAAGACACCGAGCGGTGCATTAAGGACATAAGCTTTCTACGTCCGCGTAATCGCTACTTTCAACTTTCAACTATATTTTCTCTAGGAACATATCTACAGTGGAACTAAAGCGCGAGCTTACGACATAATTTGCAAAAGGTCTTTTGACTATGTTCAAGATAATTAAGTTCATCTTATGAACTCCCACTCGAATAGACATCCCTCTGGTCATCTAAGTGATTACATGATCCGAGTCAACTAGGCCGTGTCCGATCATCACGTGAGACGGACTAGTCATCATCGGTGAACATCTTCATGTTGATCGTATCTACTATACGACTCATGCTCGACCTTTCGGTCTCCGTGTTCCGAGGCCATGTCTGTACATGATAGGCTCGTCAAGTTAACCATAAGTGTTTCGCGTGTGTAAATCTGTCTTACACTCGTTGTATGTGAACGTAAGAATCCATCACACCCGATCATCACGTGGTGCTTAGAAGCGACGAACTTTAGCAACGGTGCACAGTTAGGGAGAACACTTCTTGAAATTGTTGTAAGGGATCATCTTATTTACTACCGTCGTTCTAAGTAAACAAGATGCATAAACATAATAAACATCACATGCACTTATATAGTAGTGACATGATATGGCCAATATCATATAGCTCCATTGATCTCCATCTTCGGGCTCCATGATCATCATCATCACCGGCATGACACCATGATCTCCATCATCATGATCTCCATCATCGTGTCTTCATGAAGTTGTCTCGCCAACTATTACTTCTACTACTATGGCTACGGTTAGCAATAAAGTAAAGTAATTACATGGCGTTGTTTAATGACACGCAGGTCATACAATAAATAAAGACAACTCCTATGGCTCCTGCCAGTTGTCATACTCATCGACATGCAAGTCGTGAATCCTATTACAAGAACATGATCAATCTCATACATCACATATCATTCATCACATTCTTCTTGGCCATATCACATCACATAGCATTACCTGCAAAAACAAGTTAGACGTCCTCTAATTGTTGTTTGCATGTTTTACGTGGCTGCTATGGGTTTCTAGCAAGAACGTTTCTTACCTACGCAAAACCACAACGTGATATGCCAATTGCTATTTACCCTTCATAAGGACCCTTTTCATCGAATCCGTTCCGACTAAAGTGGGAGAGGCGGCACCCGCTAGCCACCTTATGCACCAAGTGCATGTCGGTCGGTGGAACTGTCTCACGTGGAAATGCGTATAAGGTCGGTCCGGGCCGCTTCATCCCACAATACCGTCGAAACAAGATTGGACTAGTAACGGTAAGCATATTGAACAACATCAACGCCCACAACTACTTTGTGTTCTACTCGTGCAAAGAATCTACGCAATAGACCTAGCTCATGATGCCCCTGTTGGGGAACGTAGCAGACCTTCAAAATTTTCTACGCATCACCAAGATCAATCTATGGAGATTCTAGCAACAAGAGGGAAGGAGAGTGCATCTACATACCCTTGTAGATCGCTAAGCGGAAGCGTTCAAGAGGACAGGATTGAAGGAGTCGTGCTCGTCGTGATCCAAATCACCGGAGATCCTAGTGCCGAGCAGACGGCACCTCCGCGTTCAACACACGTACAGCCCGGTGACGTCTCCCACGCCTTGATCCAGCAAGGAGAGAGGGAGAGGTTGAGGAAGACTCCGTCTAGCAGCAGCACAACGGCGTGGTGGTGATGGAGGAGTGTGGCAATCCAGCAAGTCTTCGCCAAGCACCACGGGAGAGGAGGAGGAGGAGAGGCAGGGCTGCGCCAATAGAGGGAGAAACTCATTTGTTGGGCAGCCCCCAAGCCTCAAGTATTTATAGGGGAGAGGGAGGGCTGCGCCTCTGGGGTTCCACCCTAGGGGCGGCCAGCCCCAATCCCATCTGGGTGGCGGCCAGGTGGAGGGAGAGGAGGCGCACGGTATGGGCCTAAGGCCCATCTGCCCTTAGGTTGCCCCTCTCCTCTCCTTAGGCGCCTTGGGCCCCTTGTGGGGCGCACCAGCCCACACAGGGCTGGTTCCCTCCCACACTTGGCCCATGCAGCCCTCCGGGGTTAGTGGCCCCACTTGGTGGACCCCCGGGACCCTCCCGGTGGTCCCAGTACGTTACCAGAAAAACCCGAAACTTTTCCGGTGACCAAAACTTTAGCATACGAACTACGATCTTTGTGCTAGGCTTAGGATTGGGTCTTGTCCATCACATCATTTTCCTAATGATGTGATCCCGTTATCAATGACATCCAATGTCCATGGTCAGGAAACCGTAACCATCTATTGATCAACGAGCTAGTCAACTAGAGGCTTACTAGGGACATGGTGTTGTCTATGTACCCACACATGTATCTGAGTTTCCTATCAATACAATTATAGCATGGATAATAAACGATTATCGTGAACAAGGAAATATAATAACCAACTAATTTATTATTGCCTCTAGGGCATATTTCCAACAGCCCTGCCCCCCAAGCCCAATCCGAATTGGGAAGGGGCCGCCCCCCTTTCCTTCTCTCCCTCTCCCTCTTCCTTCTTCTCCTACTCCAACTAGGGAAGGGGGGAAACCTACTCCTACTGGGAGTAGGACTCCCCCCTTGGGCGCGCCATAGAGAGGGTCGGCCCTCCCCTCCTCCACTCCTTTATATACGGGGGAGGGGGCAACCCATGGACACACACATTGATTGTTTAGCTATGTGTGGTGCCCCCCTCCACAGATTTCCACCTCGGTCATATCGTTGTAGTGCTTAGGCGAAGCCCTGCGTCGATAACTTCATCATCACCGTCATCACGCCGTCGTGCTGACAAAACTCTCCCTCGACCTCAGCTAGATCTAGAGTCCGTGGGACGTCACCGAGTTGAACGTGTGCAGATCACGGAGGTGCCGTACCTTTGGTGCTAGGATCGGTCAGATCATGAAGACGTACGACTACATCAACCGCGTTGTCATAACGCTTCCGCTTTCGGTCTACAAGGGTACGTAGACAACACTCTCCCATCTCGTTGTTATGCATCACCTAGATAGATCTTGCGTGATCATAGGAATTTTTTTGAAATTACTGCGTTACCCAACACATACTAGCAACATTGCAGTCATGCTCATCATTCATGGATTCTATGCCAAACATTTTATAGCATTCTTCTTCTAACAATTGAGCATAATTTTCCTTCCCATCATTTTTGTGAAAGACATCATAAAGATGAATGATATGATGCAACCTCAATTAAATTTTTTTGAAGTTTTATTTTATAAACCAAACTAGTGATAAACAATAAACTAAAAGATTCAATTGCAAGATCCAAAGATATACCTTCATGCACTCACCTCCCCGGCAACGGCGCCAGAAAAGAGCTTGATGTCTACTACACAAATTGTTCTTGTAGACTTGTGTTGGGTTTCCAAGCTCAGAGTTTTGTAGGACAGTAGCAATTTTCCCTCAAGTGGATGACCTAAGGTTTATCAATATGTGAGAGGCGTAGGATGAAGATGGTCTCTCTCAAACAACCCTGCAACCAAATAATAAAAAGTCTCTTGTGTCCCCAACACACCAAATACAATGGCAATTTGTATAGGTGCACTAGTTCGGCGAAGAGATGGTGATACAAGTGTAGTAATGATAGTAGATATTGATTTTTGTAATAGAAACAATAAAAAACAACAAGATAACAATTGATAAAATGGAGCACAAACGGTATTTCAATGCTTGAAAATGAGGCCTAGGGTCCGTACTTTCGCTAGTGCAATCTCTCAACAATGCTAATATAATTGGATCATATAACCCTCCCTCAACGTGCGATGAAGAATCACTCCAAAATTCCTATCTAGCGGAGAACATATGAAGAAATTTTTTGTAGCTATTCTTTCCGATCGATCTATCCAAGAGTTTGTACTAAAATAACACCAAGTTATTCTTTCCGATCAATCTATCAAGAGTCCGTACTAAAATAACACCAAAGCAAATTCAGATTCATAATACTCAATCGAACACAAAGAACTTCAAAGAGTGCTCCAAGATTTCTACCGGGGAAACAAAAGACGAGAACGTGCATCAACCCCTATGCATCGATTACCCCAATGTCACCTCGGGAATCCGCGAGTTGAGTGCCAAAACACATATCAAGTGAATCAATATGATACCCCATTGTCACCACGGGTATTCATAGCAAGACATACATCAAGTGCTCTCAAATCCATAAAATTATTCAATCCAATAAACGTAATCTCAAAGGGAAAACTCAATTCACAACAACATAGAGAGGGGAAACACCATATGATCCGACTATATTAACAAAGCCCGCGATACATCAAGATCGTGACATCTCAAGAACACGAGAGAGAGAGAGAGAGAGAGAGAGAGAGAGATTAAACACATAGCTACACTGGTACAAACCCTCAGCCCCGAGGGTGGACTACTCCCTCCTCATCGTGGTGGCCGTCGGGATGATGAAGATGGCCACCGGTGATGATTTCCCCCTCCGGCGGAGTGCCAGAACGGGGTCTAGATTGGTTTTTCATGGCTACAGAGGCCTGTGGCGGTAGAACTTCTGATCTAGGGTAACCACAAGGGTTTCCGAAATATTTAACGATTTATAGGGTGAAGAGGGGGTACGACGGGCCACCGAGGTGGGCACAACCCATCTGGGCGCGCCTGGATCCCCAGGCGCGCCCTGGTGGGTTGTGCCCCCCTCGGGGCACCCCCCAGGTGCTTCTTTGGCCCACTAGATGTCTTCTGGTCCAAAAAAATCTCCAAAAAGTTTAGCTGCATTTGTACTCCGTTTGATATTGATTTCCTGCGATGTAAAAAACAAGCAAAAAACAGCAACTGGCACTGGGCACTGGTTCAATAGGTTAGTCCCTAAAAATGATGTAAAGTTGCTATAAAATAATTGTAAAACATCCAAGAATGATAATATATTAGCATGAGTATTTCATAAATTATAGATATGTTGAAGGCGTATCAGGGTAGCCCTGGACGCCCTCCGGGAACGTCCAGCGGAACCCTCGAGCGCCACCGCGTCGATGTTGGACAGGCCGACAAGGATTTCTCCTGATCCCAACCATCACTCCGGGACGCTCTGGAGCACTCGAACATACCGCCCACCACCCTGCACGAGCGCGATCTTGAAGCCATCCACGCTGTCTCACCACGGCACCGCGAAGTGAGGCCTGCACAGTGAAGAAGAAGAGTCGCGACTCAGGGCTGCGGTATAGTCGTCCTGCGGGAGGGCACGACCTCCACCGTCAACGCCGGTACCCGACCGGACGCGCCAGCGGGAGCAAACCAGGCCTGGTCGGGCTCCCAAATGCCCGTGAAGGCCCCACCGGTGCGCTGCAGAGAGCATGTCGTCGGCGGCGCCGCCCCCGTCCAAGCTTCCCCTCCACACCGCGCAGGAGCCAACGAGGACGTGCTGGAGCTGGCCTGCTAGAACCCAGATGGGGAGGGCCCAGATCTGGGCCAGGGACACGCCGCCAGCCACCCCGCCACGCCCGGCCGCCCCGCCGCCAAGGGAAGCGCCACCACCACACTAGCCGCCGGCAACCACCACCAGGATGTCAGGCCGCAGTCAACCAAGCCGCACCGCCGCCGTCCCCTGCCCCGGGAAGAAGAGTCGCACACGGGTAAAGGAGGTCCCGCCGCCGCCGGCACCACCCGGGCCAGATTCAGGGACGCCCACCGGCGGCGGCGGGGGAGAGGAAGTTGGGGGTGGAGGGAAGGGGCTGCGTGCCGCCCCGGCCGCCCCCCGGGGAGGCGGCGCTCGGGCGTGGAAGGGGGAGGGGAAGGGGGAGGAGTACCTATCAGCGTTTCCGAGCTCTTAGAATCTTAGTTCAGGTCCATAATTCACACTCGGCTTATGAGTCAACACAAGGCAATATATCTTTTTTCTTGTAGTGGAATGCTGGTTTCCTTAATAGAAATTGGATATCAGAAAACCGAGACTTTCCATGCAAGCCCAACCATTTGCTACAGCACGAAGTGCACACGTGACACGTACCAAGGGGTCCACCACGCAGGAAAACACTAAGGGCGACGGGAGGCGATCGCATGGCGATCTGCCACCGCTGCTAGGGTGAGGGTTTGAGCTGCGGGGGTGAGAGCGGATACGATGGTTCACGTGGACGGCGACTGCGCTGCCCTCACAACCGACCGGCGACCTTCCTCTCTCGCTGTTGACGGAGTTGATGGCGGAGAAGGCAGGGGAGAAGGAGTCTAGGGTTCTGGGACAGATGGGTTTGGCATCAAAGGCGGCGGCGGCGGGGAGTCCACCGAAGAACAAGAACAACGATAGAACGGCGGGCGGGGCGAATCAGAAGAATTCCGCAGGCCTTGCCAGCAATGCCCCGGGCTCGGGGATGGCTCATCAGAAGGAGGCGAACGCTACGCGGGGGGATGCAGAGGCACTGGCCTCGAGCAGTAAGGACACCCCGACGCCTGAGGGCAAGAGCATGTCGACGCTGCAACGCAAGGGTGATGGTACGGCAAGTCGGGCCGCATCTAAATCACCAGTGGAAAGCAAGACGCCGGATCCGTCGTCGAGCCTTTCGGCGAGACTTGGGGGCATGGTCCTGATGGACAAGGAGGAGGCAGGCTTCGTGTTTGAAGAACCGGAGAAGGTGAACACAAGGAATTTTCGCTGGTCAGCTGTTGGCAAAGTCTGCCCTCCAAGGCCGATGATCATGAAAGCGGTAGAACGAGCTATGCAACGGGCATGGGGTTTGCACAAAGTTGCCAAGTTTGTGGATTTGGGATCAAACATCTTTGAAGTGCATTTTGGCAGCGAAGGAGACTGGAAACACGCAATGCACAATGGGCCGTGGCAGTATGACTTTAGTGTGCTAATCCTGAAGGAGTATGAAGGGAAGACTAGGCCATCAAAGATGGTTTTCGACAAAACCGACATGTGGGTTCGTGTGGATGATTTACCTCCGGAGAGGAGAACCGAATCCTTTGGCAGAGCTCTTGGAAACTGGGTGGGAGAGATCGTCCGGGTAGATACCGACAAAGATGGTATTGCAAGGGGACGGTACTTAAGAGTAAGAGCAAAAATCAGTGTGTATGAACCTTTGGTGAGGGGCTTTAATCTCAAAACTTCAAGAGACGATAAGCAGGGCACATGGTTTGATTTCTTTTACGAGAAGGTGCCGCACTTCTGTTTTGACTGTGGGCGAATGGTCCATGCAGAGGGGATTTGCGTTCCCCCCATGGACTCGGCCCAACAATGGGGAGGATGGCTGAGGGCATCTCCGGGGAGGCAGAGCGGTGCAAAGGGAGGCTCTCAGGGGCCAACGGGCAGTAGCAACAGTTGGGATAGCAGACGCACGGGCGACAGCGACCCAAGGCGTCAGACAAATCATGACAAGGCTCAGGCCCCAACAAAACGAAACATTCAGGAGGAGTTTGCAAAATTGGATGGAGCTCGCACTGGCGGGGCTGCCAAAGTTGATCGTGGAGAAGTTACTAGCCCTTTGAAGGATAAATTCAAGAATGGCCAAAGGGAAGAGCATGACCTCAGGCAGGATCTAGAAAAGAAGAGGGAAGGAGACCTGCGGCAAATATTAAAAGAACAGCAGCGTGGGGCAAGTAGCTCACGCGATAGATGGGAGGATAGGAGGGACGAAGTGGGAGGGAGCCATGTTAGGCCCGCTAGGGGGGACATGAGAAGAGGGGATGAACTCTTTGACAAGGAGAGACTTGGTGATACTGGTGGAAGGAGGAGGGGTCACTTCGTCAGGAAACCCAGGCAGGAGTATCGCCCGGTTCAGCAAGGTTTTTATCAATCTAGATTTGAGAAGGAAGGAAGGAAGAGGGGGCCGAGACAATACTGGGTGGCCAAGAATGATCCGGATAGGCAAACGACTAATGAGGAATTTACCCGAGATATGAGAAGGAAGACCTCTACTGTTTTTGACAGGCTATCGGAAAACAATGATACATCGGCGGACCCTGACGTGGGGGGCCGCCGGACGCCATGAATTACTTAGCCTGGAACTGTCGAGACTTGGGGTTGGACTCGACAGTTGGCGAACTGAGGGACCTGATACGGTCATACAACCCAGCGGTGGTTTTTCTTTCAGAAACTAAGAAGAAGGCGAGAGCAATGGAGAAATTGAAGTGGAGTTTGGGTTTTAGAAGTGGTGTTGCGGTAGATTGTCAAGGTCTGAGTGGAGGGTTGGCTCTCTGGTGGCGAGAAAGTGTGCAAGTTAACATTAGGCCTTGGTGCCAATATTTCATCGACGCGGAAATGACTTGGGAAAACAAAACCTATAGATTCACTGGTTTCTATGGGGAGCCCAAGACGGAGCTGCGCAAGAAGTCATGGGACGCAATCAGATATCTGCGAGCACAAGATGACCTGCCCTGGATTTGTGTGGGGGACTACAATGAAGCTCTCTTCCAAACTGACCAACTCGGAGGCAATCCGCGGCCATTTGCACAGATGGAAGACTTTAGAGATTGTTTAGCGGACTGTGGATTAGCAGATTTGGGGTTCTCAGGCTACCCATACACATGGGATAATAAACGCGACGGGACGGAGAACGTCAAAGTACGTTTGGATAGAGCTACCTGTACCGATCGGTTTCTGGAGCTTTTTCCGGAAACACATGTGGAACATTTAGTCAAGGAGGAATCAGACCACCAAGCTATTTTGGTTAGAGCGCTGGAGACAGCTCCACGTGCAAAAGACCGCGGCCCGAGACCTTTCCAATTCGAAGAGGCATGGACGAGGCACGAGCAATATGAAGCTATGGTGGCACGAGCCTGGTTAGATGCGGTGCGGATGAGAATATGATGGCCCGGTATGGGAAAGGCTGAGCAAAATGACTGGATGCATGCAACGCTGGGCACGTGAGGTGTTTGGGTCTATCAGGAGGCAAATAGCAAAGCTTAAGACACAGCTAGTTGAAGCTCGCAGCAGAGAAGATATGTCGGGTACCTCACTGGAGGTCAGAGACATAGAAAAGCAGCTACGTGAAATTTATGCGAGGGAGGAACTGCTGTATCGTCAACGATCACGTGTGGACTGGCTGCGGGCGGGTGACCAGAATACCAAATATTTTCAGAATAGGGCGTCGCATCGCAAGAGGAAAAATACCATACGAGCTCTACGTCGAGAAGATGGTTCAAGATGCACGGTGGATGAGGAGATGAGGGAGTTGGCAGCCCGGTTTTATGAGTCTTTGTTTACCTCACAAGGATCAGTGGAGGCACATGCAATACTGGAAAATATTGACCATCTAGTCTCGGATGAGATGAATACCAAGTTAATATCCGCTATCTCCGACGAGGAAATTGAAGCAGCCTTGTTTCAGATGGGACTGACGAAGGCTCCGGGCCCGGACGGGCTACCCGCTCTCTTTTACCAACGACACTGGTCAATGGTGAAGGGTGATGTATGTACAGCAGTTCGGGATTTCCTAAATGGGGCTTTGACCCCCGCTGAGTTCAATGACACGATCATCGTCATGATACCGAAAGTTAACTCCCCGGAGTTACTTACGCAATTTCGCCCGATTAGCCTATGCAACGTCCTGTACAAGATCGCTACCAAGGTGATGGCGAACAGGCTGAAGGGTATTCTTCCACTTCTAATCTCCGAAGAACAAAGCGCCTTTGTGCCCGGGCGCCTGATCACTGATAATGTGTTGGTGGCTTACGAGTGTGTACACGCTATTCGCAAAAAGAAAAAGAAAGAAGAGTTTGTGTGCGATTAAGTTGGATATGATGAAAGCGTATGACCGAGTGGAGTGGATATTCCTGGAGAGGGTTATGACTCGTTTTGGATTTGATCCGGTGTGGGTCGCGATGATAATGAGATGCGTCACCTCGGCGCGGTTTTCTGTTAAGCTAAACGGTGGGCTATCCAGGAGCTTTACTCCGTCTAGGGGTTTAAGACAGGGGGATCCGTTGTCACCATATTTGTTTCTTTTCTGTGCGGAGGGTTTTTCAGCTCTCCTCAAGAAGGCTCAAGTTGACAAACAGCTTTCCGGGGTGAAGTTTGGGAGCACTGGCCCCCATGTGACTCACTTGATGTTTGCAGATGATAGCATAGTTTTCCTTGAGGCAACCAAGGAGAATATGGAAACGTTAAAACAGATTCTTGAAAAGTATGAAAAAGCATCCACACAGAAAGTAAATTTGCAGAAATCCTCTATATTTTTTGGAAAAGGTAGCCATGATGTGATGAAGGATCAGATTAAGCAGATTGTGGGAATTCAATCCGAGGCTCTTAGTGAACGATACTTGGGCCTCCCAACACTGGTTGGTAGGTCCAAGGATGGCACTTTTAAATATGTTACGGAGGGTGCTAAAGGCAAAGTGGGTGGTTGGAAGGGGCAAGGATTGTCCAAAGCAGCTAGAGAAACTCTCGTCAAATCGGGGCTGCAAGCGACACCGACCTTTACCATGAGTTGTTTTCACCTCTCGAAGAAGATGTGCGGAACGACTTCAATCTCGTCCAAATTCTGGTGGGGTGCAACGAATGGTGAGAGAAAGGTCCATTGGATCGCTTGGGAGAAGATGTGTGCGAGCAAGAGGGATGGAGGCATGGGGTTTCGCGACCCCGAGGCCTTCAACCAAGCATTGTTGGCGAAACAAGCATGGTGAATTCTCCAAGTCCTAACTTCCCTATGTGCTAGAGTACTTAAGGCAAGGTATTTTCAAGATAACTCAATCTTGTCTGCTTCCTGCCCAGCTTCGGGCTCGTTCACTTTCAGGAGTATTTTGCACGGCCGGGATTTGCTAAGGGAGGGCCTCATATGGAGAGTTGGGGCGGGGCTCAACATTAACATCCACCACGATTCGTGGATACCTCGGAATGGGAGTACCAAACCTCTTGGCCAAGTATACATACACGGAATAACCAAGGTGGCTCACTTAATCAACCCTGATGGTGTGTCATGGAATGAGGAGCTGGTGGATCAGATGTTTACGATGGCAGATGCTACGGATGTGAAACAGATCGCGATTGGTGGTCCAGGGCTGATGATTTTCTAGCGTGGAATTTTACACGTAATGGTGTTTTACCGTTAAGTCGGCATACCACCTACGAATGGCTTTGAACAGAACGAGATCCGGACAGCCGGAGTCCTCGAGTTCGGTAGCTATGCACAAAGGATATTTGGAGCTGTGGGATACAAGTGCGCCGGGCAAGGTTAAAATTCATATGTGGCGTATGATCCGCAATGGGCTTTTGCTGTAGGTGCAGAACTCCACCGACGTCGGATCAAGCCGGGAGTTTTTTGTGTTGTGTGCGCCCGAGAAGAAACTATAATGCATAGATTTTGGGGCTGCCAACATTCAGCCATGTTCTGGGAGCTGTTAAGGGAACGGGTCGGTTTGGTGTTGGAAGAACCACCGAGACACATTCAGACCCAACGAGCTCTAGCATCCTGGCTTCTTGACTGGTTTGCCCGGGCGAAGGACGATGAGAAGGAGGTAATGTTACAGGCGGCCTATAGCCTCTGGCTGGCACGGAATGAGGCTAGGGACGGGCGGAAGATTGTATCAGCACATGAAATAACAGCTACAGTATAGGTGCATGTTGCAGAATGGAGAGCATCTCACGAGACGAGGGCGTCACTATCGGAGCCAAAGACTATTCAGCGATGGGTACCTCCTGAAGCTGGATGGGTAAAGATCAACTCCGACGGCGCAGTCTCCAGGCACGGGGAGAAAGGAGGGGGTGGAGCGGTTCTTCGCGATCACCAAGCGGCGTTTCACGCGGGACGGTGCCACTTCTTCCCAAATACAGTTGATCATGAGATGGTTGAGGTGTTAGCTTGCAGGCAAGGAATTTGAATGGCGATTGATCTAAATTACAGTCGGGTGCATGTTGAGCTTGATTGCTTGTCTTTGGTCAAGAAGCTTAACGACCCGCAGAAGGATCTGTCTGCTGCCGGCCCATGGGTGGAGGAGATTAAAGCGATGCTTCGGTCTATGGAGGAGTCCAAGGTGACTTGGATTCGTCGGTCTGGGAATGTAGCCGCTCATAAACTAGCAAAAGTAGGGATAGGGGAGAACCGTTCGGAGATTTGGGTGGGCTCGCCACCAGATTTTATTTCAGATGTAATTTCAGACGACATTCCTAGTTTCGGTTAAATAAAGCGGCATGTTTTTTCCCCTCAAAAAAAAAGAAGTGCACACGTGACGCGGTCCATGTAAAACATACAGATGGGATGACGATGGATGTACGAGATGTACATGCATGGATCCGCATGAGTGTTTTGATTTTCAGATGGAAATGGCGCGTGCCCTGAGCAGCAGCAGGCCGTGCGCGACCATGCCGCAGAGGAACCCCAGCGCGGCGCTGGAGCCGACGAGCGACACGGCGGTGCAGACGAGCATGACGAACGCCTCCGCCTTGGACGACATGTCCCTGGCCGCGATGGCCAGCTCCACGCCGGCGAACAGCAGCAGCACGCCCAGCAGCCCCACGGGGAACGCGGCGAGCACGCGCAGCACGGAGCCGCCGAGCGCCAGCCCCAGCGCCAGCTTCAGCCCGCCCAGCGCCGCCACGCACGCGCCGCTGCGCCCGCCGAACTTGTACTGCCCCGCCAGCCCTCCCGCGCCGTGGCAGCACGGCATGGCGCCGAACCAGCACCCCACCAGGTTCATGGCGCCCATGGTAACCGACACCGACGTCGCCGACGCCTCCTTCTTCTCCGGGAACAGGTCGCGCGTCAGCTTGCACACCGCCACCACCGAGTTGAGCACCGAGAGCGGGATCTGCGGGATCGCGCCCTTGATCAGCCCCTGCTTCCACGCCTCCCTCGGTATGCGCACCACGCGCATCCGCGACGGACCCGCGCGCAGCTCCCTCACCGCCGCCGGGTGCCGGATGATGGCGAGGACCACGCCCAGCACGAACAGGATCACCGCCGACGGAATCGTCGCCGACTGCAAGCGCCTCCTCCAGCTACGCCAACGGGAAGAAGAGCGGTGGCTATTATCCTCCCCCTGATCTCCATCTCCTTCTTCTTGGACGGCGGTGCTGTGACTGTGATCGTCGCCGACGCCGTTGACGAGGACGACGAAGAAGATGGCCACGATGGCGAGGACAAGGCCATCGAGGCCGGCCCAGGGGCGCCGGCCGAGGGACTTGCTCTTCCCGAGGTCCTGCTCGTAGCGGATGTACTTGACGGCGGCCATGGCGAAGTTGAGCCCCTGGGCGAGCTGGATGCCGCGGACGACGGGGAGCGGCACGAACCAGTAGACGAGCTTCATGAGGCGGGTAACCCCGAGCACGAATACGAACGCCGAGGTGAGGATGCCGGCGGCCATCATCTCAGGGACCCCGAAGGAGGCGTCGGAGAGGGCGACGGCGGCGATGGTCTTCATGGGCTGGACGGGCATGGGGACGCCGTAGAGGAGTCCCGTGACGGCGTTGTAGACGCCAGTGAAGACGAGGGTGGTGCCGAGGTCGAGGCCGCGGGAGAGCGCCAGCGAGAGCACGATGGGGATGTACGTGCCCAGGTCGCCCATGGCGCCGTTCAGCTCCGACCACACCGACCGGAACGCCATGTTGTCGCGCGCCCGGACAAGCAGGGACATGGCGGCGCCCCTGATCGGTTTCCTGTCGCCGTCGCCGCCCTCTAGCGCCTCGGGGTCCGCGGGGTTGACGGTGGTGGTGGCCATGGCCGGCCGACTACCCAGTGTGTGTTACTGTTGTTGCTTTGCTTGCTTTGTGCTGTTTTGTAGTGGCTTGTCATGGGAAGATGGTGACCCATTGGCGCGCCAAGAGACGAACATGTTTTTTTTTTTAGAAAAGGGGGATTCCCCAGCCTCTGCATCAGAAAAAAGGAGACGAACATGTAGACCATGGACATCTTCCTGCCAAGCTCATGCCGCTCTCTATTGTATTGCTCCTCCAGAGTTGACCCCAACGTATAATATGTACTACAAGCGCCCTCCCCTGCATACGACTATGCGAGTTCTCTTGCCGTCGCCGGCAACCGCAGGCAAGGTACTGCAAGTCACTGTCACGATATATACCTTGAGTTGTTTGACATCTGATCAGCCTTTGGAAATGGGCGACTATATTTTTTTTACATTAAAGTACTCTTTATTATAAGATGATCACTCTATTATCTTTACAAGAGTATCAACCATCTCTACGGGTGGATGAAACTGCACACATCTTACTTCTGCCTAGTTTGGCTAAACCATGAGCAGCACAATTAGTCTCTCTAGGAGCAGAAATAATATGCGGGAGATCACATGTAAGATGATATATATCATCATAAACTGCCGGCAATAGATTGAAAGAGCAACCTCCATTCTTCATCGTCTCTATCATCTTGATGTTGTCGGAATTCACCTCTATGTGGTTACACCCGACTGTAATTGCCAAACTGAGACCAACCGTAAGGCCAGTGCCTCGGCCATAAGCGCATCTCCGCATCAATCAATTTTCCCGTTTCCGGATGCGATGAATCTGCCATCCCAGTCTCTGATGACAGCGCCATACGAGCCCTTGAGTAAGTCTGGGTCAAAAGCCCCATCCACGTTTAGCTTCACATAATTGCTCCTCGGTCTTTCCAGCCATGTCACTTGAACGTCGCCTTTGCATCACTCGCCATAGTAGAGTTAGCAACCAAAACTCTGATTGCCATTGCTATGAACTTAGGTTCCTGGACCTTTTTATTATGCACTAACTTTCTCCTCACCCGCTATAAGTATCAGGAACCAATAGCAATTGCTTCTGTTGAATTTCCTAGCTGAGGACTACACATTCTTCAGCTGATTGTTGCAATAAATAACTCTAACACAACTTCTTCCGCATGATCCACAACGCATGCTTTATCAATAGCAAAGTCCAAACCCAGGAACCGCCATACCTCTTTGACTTTTCCACAGGTGAATAATAGGTGCTTGATATCATCCGCTCCTATACCACATGTAGGACATTGAAAATGGGTGACTATTTGATCTCACCCTAACGATCTTGATCTCAACCCTGCTCCCTCTGGAAAAAAAAACTTGTTGAGGGGTAAAGCAGTATCTCGGCCCTACTGCTAGTATAACTTTTCAAGAAAAGTAAGAGTCTGGGATGCGGAGTAATTGATCCCGAGCACACAGGCTCTCGGAATCTGTCTCGCTCGATACGTTGTCGCTATCCGCATATGCATTACAGACAGGAACATAGGGAGAAAGAAATGCCAACATTAATGTCATCTTCTGGAACAGCCCGGCCAGCAGCTAGATACTACTGGGTACAAGGAACACGGAACAAGTCGTGATCAATAAGAGCTTGAGCTTGAGCCTAAAGCATCTTGTTATCTTACATATACTCCCTCCATCCGGAAATATTTGTCATCAAAATGAATAAAAAGGGATGTATCTAGATGTATTTTAGTTCTAGATATATCTTTTTTATCCATTTTGATGACAAGTATTTTCGGACGGAGGGAGTACTACTTAATACAGAATACTAAGTAGAATATCCCCGCAAAAAATATACTTAGGAAGAATAGAAAAGGACAAGGATGACATACATATGTACCCAGTGTATGTATGTGTATACTAAATAGTATACGTACTAAGATTTCAGATAGATAGATTAACGACAGCTACCGAGTGCTTGCCTCTGTGGGTACGAAACCATCTGCTTCACTTAATTAATCTTTGATCGGTCCACCACCTCTCCTTCAACGTAGGCATAGCGTCGGTCTTATATGACTTTACTGCTGCCAATATGTTGATTTTATCTTTTCTTTTATAAGATCGTTGGTTGTGTGCATCTTAACTATACAGAGTTCGGATGCGGCTCATCATATTTTGTATCCGATTGATGCTACATTTTGAGTTCATAAAAGCGCCCTTTATCAAAAAATTAATTAACTAAGTGCATCTATTCTCCTTCTCATGCTAAAAGCTTAAATAACTTGCAAGATTTTTCAACCCTAAAAAAACTTGCAAGGTTCTTCAACCCTAAAAAAACTAGCAAGGTTCTTCATCTTCACTGATCAAAGAATTGGAGATACGGCATACTCACATGGAAGTTATACATGTGCCGCTTGATGCATGGGCCTTTGATATATACAGTCTCTACGGGGAAATTGTGATAGTACGAAGGAGACGAGCAAAACATTTGGGTGTGGCTAGGTCTCAGTCGACTGAGATTTAACCAAATCTCAGTCAAGTGACATAGTATGTAGGAAGAAGAAATAAAAAGCTATAAAAAAATTTGCACGGATCTCAATGAGCATCGACTGAGACATAACTAAGTCTTAGGCAACTAAGACTTAGCAAAACTGTTCTGAATTTAACTACAAATTGTGGATAGAGCGAGTATTCGACTTCAGGGTGACAAGACGACAGGGGGCAGAGACGTGATTGGAGCATGAGGAGGGTGAAAAAGTCGGTGATCAATTAAGGGGATGAAACTACATGATATATTAGGTTTTAATATATTTATACAGTTATGTTTTCCTTTGATTTGGGGCCATTTGAAGTTCATTTTGGAATTTATTTGAGGTTCCTTTGTTAAGCAATCAGTGCTTTTGTTAGTTTCGACATCTTGACACTTTCTTCTAACTACAAAAGGTGTTGAAAAAATAGCATTGATATGTTTGGCAATACAAAAGAAATCAACATTCAACTGGCTAAATTTTTTGAATCATCGGTTCGCATATCAGCTAATTTAGAAATGAAAATAGAATATACTAGAAATGTTGGCGCTTAATAATTGAATTGACAAAACAGTATCATTATTAGTTGATTCCTCTGATTTATATCACCAAGAAAAAGTACCATGTCTTATACTAGCAGTACTTTGGTTTCTTCTACCTGGTTGCCTGGCTGGTCTTTAATTTACAACACTGACAACATGTTCTACGTTTTAAACCAAAATTACAAGTGTTTAATTTTCAAACTATGACAAACTCCAACGGTACTAGAGAGTTATCCCCACGCACTCCGGCGAGCCCCAGTGCCCCCTTGCACCATGTTGCCTTGTAAACTCGACCCGCTTCTCGCACAGCGTACAATACCTGGCTTGGCACGCCCAGCAGAAAACATATTCATCATCATCCTGGACATATACATATGGTCGTTAGATAGATTCATAGGAGAGGCAGGCTAGTGCTCAGTAAATTGGCCATCCCTTGCAGATTCATGCCATGCTGCAGATTGAATAAGACAGGTCTCCTTACCTTGAAAATTTTCTGGCGGCATTTCGGGCATTCGATGGTGCTACCTAACGGATGCATTCGAGCCACGCGTTCTGCGGTTTCTAGCTCTTTCAGTCGCTTCTCCAAATCATTTGTCTTATAGTCGTTTTTTTGCGGCGCAAAGAGCCCACATTTACTGCAAAGCATACATGCATGCATTAAGAATAAGATAGGCCCGAGAGCTTGGATGCCTACAGGCTACAGCCCCCCTCTTTTCAAAGGCAAAAGGCCTCTTGATTGCTTAGGATAGGATCGATAGCCTACCTGAAATGGTTATAATTGCTAGCAGTCATGGCCTCGCCACAACGGAAGCAGAACGACTTGCCACAGTTCACACAATACATCATGTTGCACCCTTCACTTCTGCTAATGGCCATTCGGCAGTTTGGACATGCTCTAGCATCGTTGTATAATGATCTGATCATCAGCATCTCCTGCACCATCTCCCTCACAGTTAACTTGCCTGATGCCTGCAAACATTATATTGAAGACTGAATTATTATGTTTCCAGAAAGCGCAAAAGATTTCTACAAATGTATGTAGGTGCATCCAAAGCTTATGGCACATCAAATGTATACTTTATCTTTGAAGTATTTACTACAAAACCACAATGTGTTTTCCTGCTGGTAATTATAAATTACTACTAGCTAGGATGATGTGTATCACATCAAATTGCTTTTAACAAAAGATGCAAGTTTCAACACCCTGCTAGAGTCTCAATCTTCCCAACCAATGCAAATACAGAAGATATTTTAGTTGCATTTCTACCTTGAGCTTTTGTTCTGGAGTTAAACACTGTCTCCCTAGATGGCGTGGATCCTTGCAAGCTGAGCAGAAGGTAAAGAAACAACTTTGACATTGCGCGTTCTTATCCTCGTCTGCCAAGCAAGCCATCGAACACCTTGGACAGTAGACCACGTCTGACATTGAGCCCAATGCTTTGTCAAGAAGAAGCCTATCCCAACGTTCAAACTCTTCTTCCCTAAGAAGATTCTTTAGCAGATACGGCGGAATAGAAGCGTTGCACTTGGTGCCAGGGCACACCAATTGGAACACAGTACCTTCCTTCACATGTATCCTGCACAAGGTCTCCATGCACGTGACACAAAACAAGTGCTGGCATGGCAGATGGATGAAGTTTGAACCTAATTGTTTCAGAGCTCAAGTTAGTTCACCGGGGAACAAACTTCTATTCGCATAATTCAGTTACCTAAGAACTTAAGAAGCTTTGTTGGAAAGGAAAAACAGGCCCACCGGTTCTTATTTTTTATCATGAACCAAAGGACACAAACAGTTCACTAAATATCAAGGAATAATCTGTCGGTATGAATGCACAATATATAGAAAATTTGAAAAGGGCAAAGGCTGACCGTTGCTCTCTGTAAGGCATATCAGGCACATATGAAGATCATGAAGAAAAGCTTTACGACGCTTCTTACTACTGTAGCTGAGCATCGAAGGGATTACATAATTCAATGGGAGACCTCTTGAGATAGCACGATTATCTGATTTGTGTGCTGGGCTGCCTGGACCTAATATTATTTTGCCATCAATCCAGAGGTGTGACAACGACGAATTGCGGATCCAGTCAACCCACTGATATACCACTTCCTGCCCCGGGAGTTGTGCCCAGATGTCGTCGAGCATCTCACATATCTGACAAACTTGAGACCCATCCATCCATTTGGCAGTGATTGTAAAATATGGGGGGTCTTTGCTAGGATACAACTGAGGAAGTAAGCATGTCAATACCAAAGGAGGCAAGTAGTCAAGGTTGAAAGTGCAAGAATAATCCTCTGGTTCATCACCATCTTCTTCTGTACCATCATGAGGGCATCCTCCATCGGCAGAAGAAAACTTAGCGCATACTTGAGAGACGTGATGCAAGTCGTAGCGTATGTACACCTAGAATTAAAATAAAGAAAACCATCAAAATCATATTTCAACATCCAAGAACAGATGAAACAAGACAACACTGAAACTGATGGCGAAAACACGAAACCTGGAAAAACCGGAGCCCTCCTTTGCTTTCAAATTCAACCAGGTCATCACCATATATTGCTTCCAATGCCATCAGCTGCAGTGGACAATGAGATCAAGTCAGCAAACATATGACTCGTCCTGCAATAGTACAATGTCAATGCTGTAAATAGTTAAGCTACCAGACTTGCAAAAAAAAGGACTCAATATGGCACCAGTATGAGGCCATAAGCTTCTCAAGAAACTGACTAAAATTGCAACCATCGCCCAAAGGCGAAAGCCATGTAAACCTTAGCATCACTAGGGTCAAGATCGATCACAAAATTGTTAGAAAAAAAACCAGTTTGATCAGAAATTAGTAGCGTACTGGACCTCGTCCTGCTGTCGCTCCTGGTTGACTCTTATCCCTTCTTCATCCTCCTCCACGGCGCGAAGGTGAATTCTCTCCGTAGCAGCGGCGCCCTCCAGTATGGATTCCGCCTCGGCCGCCGCCACCCACGGGGAGCCCAGGTTGAGCACGTCCCCGTCGCTCCCATCAGCGCTCGACGAGGGCGAGGAGGAGGACGCTTCGGTGGAGAAGCCTGGGTCGGGGATGCGGTGGGATAGGATTGCCCGCGACGACGAGGAGGCACCGGCGGACGATGCTGCCATGGCGGGAGCTCGGAGTTGCCGTGGAGTCGGTCGGAGTGGGTAGTACCTCAAGAATCAAGATCGAACCCGGCCGAGTCTATCATATCGTCCCGTACGTTGCACCGCGTACTGCAGTACAACTCTTGTATTTTAGCATGCTTTCAAGTCATGGACGATCCGGACAAAAAAACTCAATATGGCACCACCGAATGGTTTCCAAGTCCATCAACCTACTAGCCATTTCATCAGATCAGGTAGAGTTGAATTAAACTGTTAGCTGAAATTGTGGTGAGGGTTTGCAACTGTGGAGTGTCCATGACATGTTGTGTGATCCTACACATCGATGATGAGAGAAATATGCCAAGTCCCATTGACTATGAAAATATTGGCACAATTGTCATGTCTCATAGATACACAAAGCACATTCAAGCATTTCATGAGGCGTACTTGAAGATTGAAGACCGGGCCTCCCATCATCAGCCGAAAGAGGATCTCATTGAGCACCACCGGCGGCTAACTGAGAGATATTGTGTTTTTTAGAACTCGTTTATTTTTACTTAAACAATTTTTTATCAGATTATTTGTTGCATCTGGAGTGTTTATTAATTTGGATCATTTGTTGTATCCACATTAGTGGTTTGTAATAATATTTGTTGCATTATTTGATCTAGATTGTTGTAATTGGATAGAAAGAAGAAAAACAATATGAAGGCCGCATTATGGCGACTCTTTGTTTGTCCACAACCTTCAAAACGTCATGAAGTACACTTTGTATATATTATGAAGACCATGAATACGCGACTCTGCTAGAGTTGCTCTAAGTTAGCACCCTAGTCATCAACACCTTCTTGTCTCACTCGTCAAATAGGCACAAGGGAACACCGTCATTACATGCAGTATAGCTACATGACGAGTCAAAACCTCAAACTAACTAGTCACATCCCCAAACAGTCGTGCATCATTGTCACGTGCGTGGCAGTCATTATCTCTTGCTCCCTTAGAAATCCAAATGCAAAGAAAGAGTGTCGTCCTCAAGGCAGCACAGATAGTGATCTTGGTCACGTGAGAATGCTAGTTTTTAGGGCATCTCCAATGGGTAGCCCCATATTAGCCATATAGTTTCAAATCGGACTGTTCGAACCAAAAACACCATCCAATAAACTTCTACATTTTGGCATCGACAACCTTGACTGTTAGGTATCCCCTAGTCCGATCCCAAATGAAAGGGAGGAGTAGGGGAGTCTAGACTGTCCTCCATGCTTACCACATAGACTGACCCTACCCAATATCCTACCAGGACTACTCCCTGTCCCACACTGCACTCCTTCTCCCCGCTCCTTCGCCAACGCAACCACCTTGTCGTGCGCCTGACCCTTGCTGGATACCCCATCTGATTAGGGCCATCATGCAGACGCTCATCGAGGATGTCATCTATGCCAAGCTCTATCTCAATCGACTCATCTTTGTTGTTGAGTTTGTTGTGTTGGGTTTTAGCACTGTCCTAGCATCATTCTACGACTTTCAAAAGTCGTTAGAATATACAGGTATGAGATATAGTTTTGATTCACCCGTTGGAACAAAAGCGATTATGAAGACTGCATATAGCTGCAATAATAGAGCGCAACAGTCGCTTTATAGTCCCGTTCTTAACAAATTGCTCAAAAAGTAAGAATAAAGTAAAGGAGACAAAAAGGCAAGAATTCATGTGCAAAAAAAGGCTGAAAAGAAAATGGCATCAAAGGGTTTGAGTGATTTTGCGATTGTTGTGTGTTTCCTTTTGTAACCGGAACGAAAGAAAATCATTTTTCATATTTACTTTGCTTTATCTCTAAATTAGTTGGACAAACAATGTCATCAAAGGTTTGATTTGATTTTATTTGGTTTATAGTGAAGGACATGTTTTTTGTAAGATTTGATTGAGTTAACCTATAGGACATGATTTCCAGTAGCATAAGGAAAGAAAAGTGATTTGGTTTAAATTATTCTGAATCAAGGGGGGCATGGAGAGGGGAAAATAGGATATGGTATGAGCATTATCTCATTCGAAGGGAAGTTGTGTGAAATTATTGAATTAGTCAAACTGTTTCATAAATCAGGCCTTAAGAAAAAAATCTAATAATTGGAAATTTGATACTCGCGTTCCTTCAAGGAAAAACCGTTGGATCAATGAGCTCTCGCAATCTGTCGTTCTGAACTCTGAAGTCGAAATCTTGGAGGCACTCGCCGCCCTGTGGTTGGCGCCGCCGTCTCCATGCCGTTGGAACAGCCCGCGTCCGCCCGGCGCGCCCCCACCTTCGACGCGCACCCTGACGCCGACGCGAGGCAGCTCCTCGGCGCGCTCCTGCCGCGGCGCGCGGCCACCGCCCGCCACGTCCAGCAGGCGCACGCCCGCCTCGCCGTCCTCGGCCTCGCCACCGCGCGCGTCCTCCCGCACCTCCTCGCGGCGCTCCCCCGCCTCCCGCCGCTTCACGACGGCGCCTCCTCCTCCTCCTCCTACCCGCTCTCCCTGTTCCGCCGCTCCAACACCTCCTCCGCCTTCGCGTCCAACCACCTCCTCCGCGTGCTCCCCCACCCGCTCCCGCTCCGCCTCTTCCCCGGCCTCCGGCGACGCAACCCCCACTCCTTCACTTTCCTCCTCTCCTCCCTCTCCATCCACCTCGACGCCGGTCGCGCCGGCGGCCCGGCCTCCTCCTCCTCTCTGGGCTCCCACGTGCACGCGCTGGCCGTGAAGGCGGGCGCGGCGGGCGATCTCTACGTGCGGAACGCGCTCACGCACTTCTACGGCGTCTGCGGCGACGTGGGAGCGATGCGGAGGGTGTTCGACGAGCTGCCGCGCGTGCGGGACGTCGTGACCTGGAACGCGGTCCTTGCCGGGTACGTCCGAGCGGGCATGGCGAGGGTTGCACGAGAGATGTTTGATGAAATGCCGGCGAGAGATGAGGTTTCCTGGAGCACCGTGGTGGGCGGGTATGTGAAGGAAGGGGAGCTGGACGTGGCGCTGGCGGTGTTTAGGGATATGGTGGAGAAGGGGGTGAGGGTGAATGAGGCTGCGGTGGTGACGGCACTGTCAGCCGCCGCACAGCTGGGTTTGCTTGAGCATGGAAAGTTCGTGCATGATGTTGTCCATCAAGAAGGGATGCCGGTCACTGTGAATGTAGGGGCTGCGATGGTGGATATGTATGCCAAGTGCGGCTGTGTGGCAGTGGCGAGGGAAGTTTTTGATGGGATGCCGAGGAGAGATGTTTTTGCATGGAACGCCATGATCTGTGGACTTGCTGCTCATGGGTTGGGACAGGATGCAGTGGAACTCTTTGAACGGTTTCTCGCTGAGGGTTTGAGTCCGACGAACATTACGTTTGTTGGTGTGCTAAATGCCTGCAGCCGCTTTGGCCTTGTTGCTGAGGGGCGGCGGTATTTTGAATCGATGGCTGGAAAATATAGAGTTGAGCCAGAAATGGAGCATTACGGCTGCATGGTTGACCTTCTGGGTCGGGCTGGTCTTATTCCAGAAGCCATTGAATTGATCGAAGGGATGCCTATTGCACCTGACCCGGTTCTCTGGGGCACTGTACTCTCGGCCTGCAAGAAACATGGCCTGGTGGACTTGGGGATCAAGGTTGGTAACAAGCTAGTTGAACTGGAGCCAGCTCATGATGGCCACTATGTCCTCCTTGCAAGTATATATGCCAAGGCAAAGAAATGGGATGAAGTCAGGGAAGTCAGGAAACTGATGTCTAGTCGGGGTACCAGCAAGTCAGCTGGCTGGAGCTTGATGGAAGCACAAGGAAACGTGCATAAGTTTCTAGTAGGAGACATGGATCACAAGGATTCCGTTCGGATATATAACATGCTCGACATGATTAACAGAAGGTTGGCAGATGCAGGGTACATACCAGACGTGTCATCTGTATTGCATGACATTGGAGATGAAGAGAAGGTGCATGCAATCAAGGTGCACAGCGAGCGTCTGGCAATTGCTTATGGGTTCATGGTTACGGAAGTTGGCAACCCAATCCGTATTGTTAAGAACCTTCAGGTGTGTGGGGATTGTCATGAATTCAGTAAGATGGTGACAAAGGTTTTCAATAGGGAGATTATTGTGAGAGATGGAAGTAGATTCCATCATATGAAAGAAGGGAAATGTTCTTGCCTTGACTATTGGTAGTTAATCAGCTTATAGTTTTTTATTGTTGTTGAATTCAGTCATTTTGCTGGGGTCAAAGAGTTGGTGGCTGACATCAATGTTCTAGTTTGCAGCATATCCCAATTCATTTGACATCGGCAGCCTCCTGCTGCTTAAGTTTTCAGCTGTTTTTTTTAACCCAATACTGTAGGGGAGGCCCCGACAGTAAATTCTATACAGGAGTTTGAGCAGTTGAGTCAAGCCAGACGCAAACGGGATCAGCAATATCAGACTTTATTCTAAAGTAGATGAGGTAAAGCCCCCTCTTGGAAATAAAAGACCAAGATCCTAAGCTAGAGGAGATGTTGGTGAAGATTTTCACATTCCTTTGTTTCAGGCAACAATGATGTAAGCTTCCAGGAAGAAGGGATTGTGGAAGTTTAATTTGGCAGAGGCAATCATGCTGTAGACGTTCCGAGATGAATTCTGGGGCAAACCAATATGATCCAGCATTCCATGCTATGACAGTGCCAGAAGAGATGGTCACTGGTCTCAAGAGATTCAGTAGAGCATAGAACACAGTTGTTCCCATCTTCAACGTGCATATTTCTCCGTTGAAGCATGTTTCTGGTGTTGAGCCTGTCTATGAGAAGCAGCCAGTCAAAAGCTTTGGTCTTTGAAGCATATTTGGAGGACGAGATCCAGTTAAATGGTTAAATGGCTGAGTATTAGCAAATTCCCACTCGTAAACCTCGGAGAAAGAAGAGTCCACTACCCCAGGGTAGAACCAGACATCACCAGCATTAGTTTAATGTGTGCATCCTGGAGGATGGAGCTGAGGAGCTGCAGCTTGTCAAAAACTTGAGCAGAGAGGGGCAGGTGGAAAGATCTGAGATGTCGGGGTGAGCCAGGGCGTGGGGCTCAGGGATCTGGTTATTGTTGGCAAAGGGGTCAAGCCTGGGGAAGCGAAGGTGAAGCTTTGGCTCGGAGCCGAGCCACCGCTCACTCCAAAAACCCAATGGTGCTGCCCCTTCCGGCAGAGCAAGAGGGCACATGGAGGAATTTGCTGTGAAGATTGAGCAGTCTTGCTAGCAGAATGAGCCTGTGGGGGACAAGACACATGAGGGATTGAGTCGTCATAGTAGTTCCAAACCAGCCTGACCTAGGCGATATCATTATTGTTGTAGAATTTATGAAGGTGTTCCATGAGGAGTGCATTATTGAACTGTAAGGTTGGTGATGCCAAGTCCACCATCCATTTTTGGCTTGCAAACTTTCTCCCAAGCAACAAGAGCCTTGGCTCTGTTAGAGAGATCAGATTTTCCCCACAAGCAAATACGCCGGGCTCTGTCAATATTGTTTCAGAACAATGATCTCTTGATGGAAGAACTCGAAGCTCTGAGCATTAGCGATGCAGTCATGGACAGTTGTCTTCAGCGAGTAAGGGATATGTTTTCATCCTGATAGCGGAACCGTGATTCTCTAGACACTACAAATAAGTTTATCCTGATAGCGGAACCATAATTCTTTAAGTATTCACAAATCATAATTACTCCATTTTTGTCATTTTCTCAGGCAGCTTCCGTCCTACTGATTGATATCCCGCACGATGATACCTTAACGATCTCTTAAGCAGCAGGTACTTTCAGCTCAAGGTATCACAAAAGGCTACATTCTCTTCATGATGATAAATGCATTGTTTTGATCTCTTCACATCATGCATCCATCAGCTTGCAATGCGCCTTTTCAGTTGTAAGTTGTAACTGTGTAGAGATAAGGGATTTACAACAGAACGTGATACAACTAGACATGTTCCATTATGGACAGAGAACTGTACTGCAAGTGTTCAGTTTCTGACTGGAATTTCATTGGTGTGTCTGCAGGATTGGACATGGAAGTACACTTTTACTCGTGATGTTAGGAATGTTTTACACATGCGAAATTCATCGAGTGGGTGATAGATCACCCCGATGATCTACAGAAGGATAGATCAGGAAGTCTCGAGAAAGCTAGATCAACAAAGGGTGGGTAAATTAAATTTGCAGTAGGCTAATGATGGCGCACACAAACAAAGAAAAAATCTAGGCAGACAGTGCTGCAGAAAGCAGTCCTCAAATTACCGGAAGCCAAAGATGCTAATATGAAAGTACATTGAAGTCTTAAAATGCCTGAAGGAGGATATTTCTTCTGTGTCAGAACAGTATAGTTTGGGAAAGTGATCTATTGGTTCTTCTCACACATGCCCTTGTTTAAGATGGTGAGGCAGTCACAGTGATCGGGAAAAGCCAAGTGATCGCATTATCATAGCCTGAAGGCCAAGATAATTGGCGGTGACAGTGCCATTTGGTATGTGAATTTCTGTCTGATGTTACTGTTAGTACTGGAATACGCTGACAAACAGCAGCTAGTTCTGACTCCCTCCCTTTTTTCTAGAGAGAATTCTCTATTTGGCCCTTTCTTAAAGTTTGGTTCCCTATTTGGCCCAAAAAAAAATTCTTCCCTATTTGACTTTAAAAGTATATATTTTGTTCCTTATATGACACTTTTGTGCATTTTTAGACATTAACGGTGTTAAGTGTGAGGTGAAAAGACCATGTTGCCCCTAGTGCATTGTGTAACTATCCTGGATGTAATAAAAAAGCAAACAGTTCACTTGATGCGGAACTGTATTTGTTTTGTTCTTCTTAACTGAGGAACTGTATTACATGTAAGATAATGTAGAAGCCAAGACAAGGCAAGTGATTAGAATTTTCTTTCTTTCTTTTTTACAAGTGATTGGATCAACCATACATATGCTCAACCTCGTCTGAAGAACCGAAGGCTGAGAATTGCAGATTCTCACCGATATGTGGGTAGTGCGAGCGAAACTGAGAACGGGGGAGTAGCGAATAGCAAATTTCTTTCTAACTGATGGATTATCCGCTGAATTAATTAGGCGAAGCAAGTTCAAATATTGGTTTGTACGTATCTGGTTTGATTTTGATTTTAATGGAGATTGGAGAAGCGAGGCAAAGTTACCGAACTCCGCTGTCTGCTCCGTCTGGCAGAGTCCACGCACGCATTGGCCCGTCGAATCTCGGCCGTCCACACCTACCCGATTCTCCAGGATCCCCCGTCCTTGCAGCAAGCCTCCGCACAAAACCACCCGGACCTATGGCCGCCGCCACCCGCTGACTGGTCTCGCCCCCGAAACCACCGCCGCCGAGCCCAAGGTCGACGCCGCCCCCGAGCCCCGGACCGACGGCAAGGTAACCCCCTCCGCTTCTCTCTCCCTATAGGCTGCCTCCCCCTATGCCAGGGCGCGGTCGGCGTGCTGCCTGTGTAGCCTGTGGGTGTGCTCTGTGTGTCGTGTGCGTGCTATATTTGTACCGATTTGACTGTCGCTATGACATATCTGCTATTTGTAACAATTTGTTAAGCTTATTCTGATATATGATATAGTATAAGGTTTCCTAGGCACACCATGTCCTGAGTTGCTGGTTATTGTAGCATGGTTGCATACACAACATATCAGTTTCAAGATTATGGTACATCAACGAATGACAACCTTAGCCTATTGATTTTTAAAATTTTACTGCCTTGGCAGTGACAGAGGTGTCGCCGCAGCCGCTGTACAGTACGGCATTACATATCTTGCGGCTCACGAACCTCAAAGGAAACCGCGGTGGGCATGGCCATGGCCGTGGCGGAGGCGCGTCTTCGGCAGGACAAGGTGAAGAAGTTTGAAGATTTCGTTGACCGGCGGCTCAAGCCTGACCTTGTGAACGCCATAGCCCAGCGCGATAACTTGTTCCAGCAGCAGAAGACTTTGTAAGCTACTCTGTTCTCTCCTTGTCTTCCCTCGTGTTATAGCTGTACTGAAACAGTTAGGCCCCCTGATTCCAGTTACTCAAATATATGGCCTTAATATTGCTCATTCTTCTGGCGAATGAACCTTTTATTGGGTGTGAGCAGCTTGGATCTGAAGAAGAACATCGAAAATTTGGAAAAGAATGGTGTAACGAGCATGCGATCCATAGTCAACCTTGGCTCAGAGGTGTACATGCAGGCAGAAGTGTAAACATCCTTTTCCTTCTCCCCCGCCTTAACAATCTGAAGTTTTTATTGCCTTTTCCCTTGACTCTGGGTAGACGTCTGCAACATATTCTAGTTGATGTGCTTCGTAACTTATTAGTTAGACATAATTGATACATACAGTAACAAAACTCTCTCACTTTCTCTGTAATCTCTAGAAAAGGAATTTCTCTATCCTAATCCTAATTTAAGAGAAGGCAGAGACCATCAACCTAAAAATAATATTATTAGGGTAGGTGGTTTGCACTGTTTAGGGGCCAGACTACATTACTCAATGCAATAATCTGGGTATGCATGTTAGTTGGAGTAGCTCTGTGCCGGATGTAGCTTTTGCAGTAGGATAGACATGAGAAACGTGTTTCTGTATGCATCTGAAAAATACAAAAAGGTCGGCTGACTTTGTAAGAAAATGGTAGTGTACACATATGGAGACAGCAACAAGTGAATTAATTTGGTGTTCACTTCATAAATTGGAAGAATGCAGTTGGCCATTAGACAGTATAACAAGAAAACATGGAACTTGCTCTGCTATGTGCTCATGCTGCTTCTTTATTCAACTCAATTCTTTGTTAGCTTAACATTAAAAAGTTGGAATAGCTTCAGAACATTACTGTGAAGCGCTAATGAGAATTAACTGTTCCAAACATAAGGGCCTGCAGTCAGATTTCTTGGACTGTTGAGATCTTATTGTTGCCATTATTCTGTGGTGATTTCCGCAGGCCAGATACGAGGCACATTTTTGTGGATATTGGTCTAGGTTTTCATGTGGAATTTACTTGGCAAGAGGCTTTGCAGTTTATATCTGTTAGAGAAGCAAGGTTGGCCAGGTAACTCAATTCGAACATTTTGAATATCAGATCTTGATTTTGGCAACAATTTTTATTATGCATGCAGCCTGCTTTTTCTGGGAAGGGAGTTATACTATAGAGATGTTGATGGTTGAGGGAGGTTCGGGCGCTTTACGTTCTGTTCAACACAGTTTGCGTAGATAGTATATACTTGTTCTAGCCATATTATTGTACTTGGTAGAAAATGTTGGTTTGGCTGAAGTGTACAGAGGGAAAGCTGATTCTGTTCATCTGGTGTGTTACTGTCTTACTGACAATCATAGTCAATGTGGGCCCTTTTACGACATCCATATGCTGGCTGTTGTAATTTCCCCTTCTATGCTTGAACGTGCTTCTTATTCTCCGTAGTTGACATTCATTCATTCACATGTTAATGTTGTAAACTCTTGAAATGTTTGCAGACAAATAGACGAGTACACACACCTCATAGCGAGCATAAAAGCACAGATCAAGATGGTATGTATGATGAACTAGGTGCTTCGTTTATGCAGTAGATGATGTGAATCTCAGATGTCACTCCCTCTTATATTGTTTAAACGCAGGTATGTGAAGGTATCCGCGAACTCCTGCAGTTACCAGCGGAGTGAGCTGCCAGGAGAAACACGCCAAACTAGCGGCAGAGACACGCCAAAGTTGCGGCAGAGCAGTATATGCTTGGTAGAGGGATGCATGTGTGTTGCCATGGATGTTTTTAGATTCTTGCAAGAAGCTGTATGCCAAAAATGCAGCTCCCAAATCCCAATGTTGACTAGGGAGGCACCGTGAAAATATAGGTAAACGAAGTGGCAAATGAGAATGCTGTGATCATTGAACTTTTGTTTAAATTCTGTGACACTTGTTGAAAATCACAAGTGTCTTGAATTGCTGTGAGTTTGTATGTACAGACTGAATTTTCAGATGATTGGCAGGAAATGAAATGCCTTGATGATAATAACGTTTGTTGCTGCCTTCCTGCTGTTGCGCCTGAAGGCTGTACAGTTATGCAAAGAAAGAGATTTTTTTTTTTTTGAAGCTATGATGATTTTTATAGCAAATTCGGAAACTATACGTCCTAATACATAAAAATTGAAACTATGACCCCGTCGGCGTTCGGTTGGCCGAAGAGGGACTTTTCGGCCTACCGTTGGCCGAAGAGGGACTTTTCGGCCTACCATTTGGCCGAAGTGGGCTCTTCAGCTGCCCAGCTGGGCCGAAGAGCACTTTTCGGCTTCCCATTGGCCGAAAAGTGCCAGGGGAAAAGTGTCAGGGGCACAAAACTTAATTAAGATGGCCTCAAATGAAAAAGTTATCAACATGAAAAATCTTCGTCTCGTCGAAACGGTTGATTTTGATATAAAAATCGTCTTAATCCGACGACGTATGCAACCTGTAGAGCCAAAACAAGGTCAGGGGCAGAAGCTACAGAGTTTCTTCGGACCGACCGAATGTATGTCAGAAAATTTGTCACGGGACACCCGGCGCACCCGGTGAGACTGTGTGGAATACAGAAGAGTACACAAGTTTGGTCACGTTCACTCGGTGAGACCGAACCAAACCACTCGGAGGCTTAGAAAAATTGCCAAAGATTTTTGGATAGAATTTTTAGTCCTTTTATTGTACGGGAAGTCCAGCCGCCTCATAAATCGATGTGGGTATTGTTCGTCTGCACCGGAAAGACACATGCCGGCATTGAAGAAATGTCTCTGTTGCGATGGCAGGAATTGCGACGAAAACTTTCGGCGGTGGCGTCATCCACCATGCAAAGTAGAGGCAATGGTCACCTCTCAGGCCCGTCACCGTGCACCTTCGACGCCGGGGGTGATGCACACAAAAACGTCACCGTGTACCCTCGACGCTGGGGGGTGATGCACCGTAGCTCACATCGAAGGAGACGGCCGGAAGCGCACAAGCAGTCTTCCCGGTGCAGATGAACAATTTTTCGGATCAAAAATCCTAACTTTAACTCGGACAGGAATCTTTGGTAATTTTTCGGATCCATTCGGAGCCTCCGAGTGGTTTTGTTCGGTCTCACAGAGTGAAAGTGACCAAACTTGTGTATTCTTCTATATTTCACACGGTCTCACCGAGTGCACCGGGTGTCCGGTGACAAATTTTCTGACATCCATTCGGTATGTCCGAAGTAACTCTGCAGCTTCTGCCCCTGACCTTGTTATGACTCTATAGGTTGCATACGACCTCGGATTAAGATGATTTTTATACCAAAGTCAACCGTTTCGACGAGACGAAGATTTTTCATGTTGATAACTTTTTCATTTGAGGCCATCTTAATTATGTTTTGTGCCCCTGACACTTTTCAGCCAACGAGAAGCCAAAAAGTGCTCTTCGGCCAACGGGAAGCCGAAGATACTATCTTCGGCCCAGCTGGGCACTCTTCGGCCAACAGGAGGCTGAAGAGCCCACTTCGGCCAACGGTAGACCGAAAAGTCCCTCTTCGGCCAACAGAAGGCCGACGGGGTCATAGTTTCGATTTTTATGCATTAGGCCGTATAGTTTCCGAATTTGCTATAAAAATCATCATAGTTTAAAAAAATCCAAGGAAAGAACCATATGCAGTATTGATAAACTCATTGGGGCCGCGACAGAGAAGGGAAGTTGTAAGGGCATATTTATCCCGTAAATGTTTTGGTGATTGATGACGATACTTTTGCGGACTAATCGTATGCTTTGAGTTCCTCAGATGGTTCATCACTAGGCACGAGACGATTCAGTGCCCCTCGGAGACTATTGAAGACGGCGTCGTCCTACGTTTCTTTTTGGTGGATTTGAGTCGTAGGAGAGCCGTACTATTAAGAAATTCGGCGTCCGGAAAGGTTTGGCGGAATCAACACGTACACTTGTCCCTCCTTTCCTGCATTTTGGAGCTTCCTTCGTTATCTTGGTTGTGCGGAAATCTGGCGACTCTTGCTGTACTTGCGGTAGTACCGCAAGTACCTTGATAGTACCGCTCCTCTGAGCGGTAGTACCGCTGACTCCTGTGCCTAGTGCCGCTACAGTGCGATAGTAGGGCGGATGTAATTTTTACATCCGCCCCCATGATAGTACCGCTCGTCGGTAGCGGTAGTACATGGGGCCCACGGTAATCTTGCTCCCTAGGAGTCGTAGTACCGTGGCCCTCCTACCTAGTACCGTAGTTTCACGGTAGTAGGCGCCCATAGCGGTAGTACCGCTCCTCGGGACCCGGTAGTACCGCGTCGGATTTTGTACCACCGCAGTTTCTTGAAGTTGGCACGGATGTAATTTATTTCATCCGCGCCCTTCCTGTGCCGTGACTCTCTCTCGCCTTGCGGTAGTACCGCAAGAAGCGGTAATACCAGCATAGCGGTAATCGCCTTATAGTCGAGCAAGTTCCGGCCTGTCTTTGCCGCGGTAGTACCATGTGACCTCATGATAGTACCGCGCCCTGGAAGCGATAGTACCCGTGCGTCATGGGCTGAACATGTGGATAACGGTTGGATTTTTCCCACGACTATATAAGGGGCGTCTTCTACCTCTAGTTGACTACCTCTTCTCTCTCCAAGCTCCATTGTTGCTCCAAGCTCCATTTTGGCCCAATCTCTCTCCCTAGCCAATCAAACTTGTTGATTTCCTCGGGATTGGGTGACAAGGGCCCGATCTACACTTCCACCACAAGATATTTGATTCCCCCCACTTATCCCTTGCGGATCTTGTTACTCTTGGGTGTTTGAGCATCCTAGACGGTTGAGGTCACCGTGGAGCCATATTCCATTGTGGTGAAGCTTCGTGGTGTTGTTGGGAGCCTCCAATTAAGTTGTGGAGATTGCCCCAACCTTGTTTGTAAAGGTTCGGTCATGGCTTCAAGGGCACCATTAGTGGAATCACGGCTCTTGCATTGTCTTGGCGTGAGGAGATTCGGTGGCCCTAGTGGCTTCTTGGGGAGCATTGTGCCTCCACACCGCTCTAACGGAGACGTACTTCCCCTCAAAAGGAAGGAACTTCGGTAACACATCCTCGTCTCCACCGGCTCCACTCTTGGTTATCTTATTCCTTTACTTGCGCAAGCTTATTTGTGTTCCTATCCTTGCTTGCTCTTGTGCTTGTGTTGTTTGCATCATATAGGATGTCCACCTAGTTGCACATCTAGACAACCTTTATTATTGCAAAGTTTAAATTGGTAAAGAAAAGCTTAAAAATTGTTAGTTGCCTATTCACCCCCCTCTAGTCAACTATATCGATCCTTTCAATTGGTATCAGAGCCTCGTCTCTTTTTAAGGACTTTACCGTCCGAAGAGTATGGTTGACGTCGTAGATGATGTGGGGGAGTACTCGGTGCGAATCCGATATCATCTACAGGAGATGGGGTACCTCGATCTCTCGTGAGGAATTCAATGTGGCGTTGGACACATTGAAAAACTCCATGACGACCGAGGTCAAGGACATGTTTAAGGAATTTCTAGAAGGGCTTAAACTTTCCACCGCACCCGTGAAAGTGGGTGATCCCGCCAACACGGGAGTGGATGCTAACTCCGATAAGGGGGAAGCTACTAGTGAGAAAGCCCCCTCGTCTAGTGGTAAGAATGGCACCGGCATCTTTGCCCATGTGCAACCTCCCGTTTATGGTGGACCGATTCCTTCCACTCATTTGAATCATGCCGGTCCACCACCTAAGATTGATAAAAAGGAGGATTTTGATTCTTGAGTTTATCGTTTTAAGCGTCATTTAGATCATGTGAACACTAACCTTTGGAGAATCATTGAAGAAGGTTTCTATCCGCATGATCCGAGCAACTTTTCTCCAAGAGAGGTCGTGGACCATCAATTCAATGAGAATGCTCTCTTCATCATCCAAGAAGCAATCCTTCCCGAAGCCTCCCTCATCTCCGGCCCTACTCCCTTGCCAAAGATGCTTGGCTCAAGGTGGTTTCCCTTTATCGAGGAAGCGCAAGCATTCAACGTTCCAATTATGAAGTGGTCCAAGATGAAGCCGATGAGTTTGCAATGAAAGAAGAAGAAGAACCTCGTGAGCTCTATCGGAGAGTAACCAAGCTTGCAGTCTCCCTCGGGATCATGGAAGTAAGGACACGGATGACAAGCTGGATCAAGCGCAAATTTCTCAAGGCAATGATGCCCTACCACAAAGCCATGTCCTCCGTCATACATCAACGGCGGTCTTCCACACCCTGTCCTCAAGTGATGTGTTGGATGAGTTTGTGGCTATGAGCATATTGGACAAGACCGCCGACAATGCGGTGCTTCGCTCCCAAAGAGCAAAGAAGCCCAACCTCGCTTTGAAGGCCAAGATTTGTGTCGAAGAAGATGGAGAGGAGGAAGAAGAAGAGAGCAACCTCGAAGATACAAAGTATGACTATCATGAACACATGGCCCTTGCTTCAAGGAAATTTTGGAGCAAGAAGAACTCAAGGCCCAACTTCAACAAGAGCAACTCAAGTGGCACTAAGGGAAAGCAACGAGTGAGGACTTGTTTCAATTGTGGCAATGTGAGTCACTCTGTTGCGGAGTGCCCATATGAGAAGAGGGAAGACAATGAAAGCATCACCGCCAAGTGCCTCATGGCTAAAGCCACCAACAAGGTAACCCCCAACATCAAAACTACCATCATCAATCATGCTTCTTTGACGGATTGCATTGATGAACATGAGGGGACTAATGTGGAAGAGAATGAGTTTGAGATCTTTATGAGTAAACTCAAGGGCAAATCCAAGAAACGCCGTTGCTCTCTTGGAACAACTTGGTGAAGCCAATGTCATGATCGAGGCTCATGAAGAAACCATCTCTAAGATGGAAGGGCATAGTCGTGACTATGCCGATGAGATTTCGTATCTTTCCAATGCTCTTGAGGAAGAGCGTGGTCTTCGTTTGGCTCTTGAGGAGTCATACAACGATGATCATGCTAAATTAAAGAAAGACCTTGATCATGCTCTTGTTGTGTCTCGTGTGCTTAGCTCCGAGAAGGCAAAGCTTGGAGTTGATCTTGCTAGACTCGATGAGGACTTTGACATTCTCGACAAGGCTCACAAAGTCTTGAAGGGTGCTCATGCTAGTCTCAAAGAGTCTCATGATCAACTCCAAGTGAAGCTAACCAAGGAGAAAGCCACCTTTCCTCATATGATATTAATTGATAATGCAAATGCTACTAACCCTTGTTGTGAGCATGTGCATCTTGTTGAGGAGAATGCTAAGTTGAAGGAGCAACTTGAAAAGGGCCTTGTCACATGCATACAAGGTGAGAAGAACCTTAACGACCTTTTGAGTAATCAAAAGGAAGTTGTGGCCAAGGAGGGATTGTGTTGGCGCCCAAGCCCAAGAGCAAGAAGAAGAATGATAAGACCAAGCAACCTCCCCTCTCAAGCAAACTTTTGTGAGGGAGGGAGAGGGTGCTTCAAGAAGAAGAAGAACCGTGCAAAGGGTGGCAATGCCAAGAAGGACAACGTCATCCCCATGAACATAGCCGGCGACTTTAACCCCTCATATGTGTTGTGTCGTGCTAGTGATGGGCATGTTTATGCTAAATTTGTTGGTTCATCTTATGAGTACATTGAATGGTCTATTTGGGTTCCTAAGACCCTCGTTACTAACATCAAAGGACCCATTACCAAATGGGTACCTAAAACTAAGCATTTATCTCTTGTAGGGGTTTGCTTGGGTGGGGATCATGGTTGCTCGATAGTGGAGCAACAAATCATATGACCGGGAGCAAGGACATGGTGGTGGACGTGCAAGAGATTCCATCTATGCCCACCAATGTCGAGTGGGGTGATGCATCACATTCTAAGGTATTGGGTCTCGGCAAGGTTGTCATTTCTCATGATCTTACGATCGAGAAAGTCATGCTTGTTGAGTCCCTTGCATACAATTTGCTTTCCGTTCGTCAACTTGCTATCATGGGTTTTGCTACCTTCTTTGACATTGATACCGTGGCCCTCTTGTGGAGCAAGACTCTTAAAGTAGCCTTTGTTGGGCATGTCGAGAACGGTCTCTATGTGATTAACTTTTCGGAGCAACCCACTAAGACCGCGACATGCCTAATGGCTAAAGTTGACGTGGGATGGCTTTGTCATCGCCGTTTAGCCCATGTCAATATGAGATCTTTGCAAAGTCTTCTCAAGGGGACCATGTCCGTGGACTAACAAATGTTAGTTTTGCCAAAGACCGTGCTTGCGATTGCTTGTATTGAAGGAAAGCTTCATGAGAAGGCTCACCCTCCCACGACCATCATATACTCAAAGAGACCCTTGGAGCTCCTTCACATGGATCTCTTTGGGCCACCATCATTTGATAGTCTTGGAGGTAGAAAGTATTTCTTGGTTATTATGGATGACTATTCAAGATACACTTGGGTATATTTCTTCAAGAGGAAGAGTGAGACTCAACAAGCCGTCATCGACTTTGCAAATGAAGCTCAACGTCAACATAATGCAAAGATCTTGACTATAAGTAGTGACAACGGCACCGAGTTCAAGAACTACACCTTGGATGAGTTTCTTAGTGATGAGGGGATCAAGCATCAATATTCTGCACCATATACCCCTCAACAAAATGGTGTTGCGGAGAGGAAGAACCGGACGTTGATGGATGCGGCAAGGACCATGATGGCGGAGTTCAAGTCTCCATACAACTTTTGGGCGAAGCCATCAACACCGCATGTCATGCATCCAATCGGCTTTATCTCCGCAAAGGCTTGAACAAGACTCCTTATGAGATACTCACCGGCAACAAGCCCAACCTCAAGTACTTCGGGTGTTCGGGTGTAAGTGTTTCATTCTCGGGAAAGGTGTTCGTTTGTCTAAATTTGAAGCTAGAGCTCATGAGGGCATATTTGTTGGTTATGCTACAAACTCTCATGCTTACCGTGTCCTCAATAAATCCACGGGACTTATTGAGGAGGCGTGTAACGTGGAGTTTGATGAGAATAACGGCTCCCAAGTGGAGCAAAGTGGCACTTGTGATGTAGGTGATGAAATTCCTCCCAAGCCATAAGAAGAATGGGAGTTGGTTTTATCCTACCCATTGAGGAACCCCTTGTGGCGAAGGAGAAGGACAATGCTCCACTCAAGTGGAGCCATCACCAACCCAAGGCCCACACGCTTCTGAAGAACAAAGTGAAGGCCCTCAACCTCATGAACAAGACCAAGGGCAAGATCATGCTCAAGACGATGATGACACTCCAAATGATGCCCAAGGTCAAGTTCTCTCCCCCGAGCATGTTCAAGATGAAGATCATGCTCAAGACGGCGCTCAAGATGATCAAGTGACCCCTCCTCATCTCACCTCCGAGGAGGAATTAGAGCGTCGTGCCGCCAAGATTGCTTCCAAACTCACCACCAAAGGTCATCTCATGGAGAATGTGGTTGGAAGCCTAAGAAAAGGGTAAGCACTTTCGTAGACAATTGGCAAACTATTGTGAACATCACGCGTTTGTCTCTTGTGTTGAACCCCAAAAGGTCTATGAGGCGCTCGAACACTCGGATTGGCTCAATGCCATGCATGAAGAACTCAACAACCCGAGTACAACAAGGTGTGGAGATTGGTGCCAAGGCCTTGAGGAACCACAACATCATTGGAACCAAGTGGATTTTCAAGAACAAGCAAGATGCTCATGGGAACATCATTCGCAACAAGGCAAGATTGGTAGCACAAGGCTACTCCCAAGTCGAGGGTATCGACTACGGTGAAACCTTTGCTCCGTTGCTCGTCTTGAATCCATTTGTTTGTTGATTGCTTATGCTTCCCATCACAACTTTAAGTTGCAACAAATGGATGTGAAAAGTGCTTTTCTTAATGGTCCCATTAATGAGTTGGTCTATGTCAAGCAACCCCCCGGGTTCGAGGACCCCTACTTCCCGGATCATGTGTATCAACTCGATAAGGCACTCTATGGCCTTAAACAAGCCCCACGTGCGTGGTATGACCACCTTACCGAGTTGTTACAAGATCGTGGATTTGAAGTGGGGCAAATCGATCCCACTCTTTTTACTAAGAAGGTCAATGGGGAGTTGTTTGTATGCCAACTATATGTTGATGATATTATCTTTGGTTCTCCTAACAAAGCTTTCAATGAGGAATTTGCCGCTCTCATGACCTCCAAGTTCAAGATGTCTTCGATGGGAGAGTTAAAGTTCTTCCTTGGTTTCGATATCAAACAAAGAAGAGAAGGAACCTTCATCAACCAAGCCAAATACACTCAAGACATGCTCAAAAGATTCAAGCTAAGTGATGTCAAGCCGGCTACTACACCAATGCCCACCAAGTGCCAACTTGACATTGATCCCAATGGTAAAGCGGTGGATCAAAAGGTATATCGCTCCATGATTGGCTCCTTGCTTTACCTTTGTGCATCTAGGCCGGATATCATGTTGAGTGTGGGAATGTGTGCACGGTTTCAAGCCGCACCGAAGGAAAGCCACTATTTGGCGGTCAAGCGAATCTTTCGATATTTGGCTCATACCCCAAACTTTGGCTTATGGTACCCAAGAGGAGAAAACTTCAAGCTTGAAGGATTTACGGATTCCGATTGGGCGGGAGACAAAGTGGATAGGAAGTCCACTTCTGGAGAGTGCCAATTTCTTGGTTGCTCCTTGGTAAGTTGGTCTTCCAAGAAGCAAAGTTGTGTGTCTCTCTCGTCCACGAAGCGGAATATGTGGCGGCCGGTAGTTGTTGTGCTCAACTCCTATGGATGAGGCAAACTTTAAAGGAGTACGGTGTCATTTGTGACAAAGTGCCTCTTTGGTGTGATAATGAAAGTGCCATCAAGATTTCTCTCAACCCGGTGCAACACTTCAAGACGAAGCACATTGAGATCGGTATCACTTCATCCGGGATCACATTCGGCGAGGGGAGATCGAGCTCAAATATGTCAACACTCAGGATAACCTTGCGAGATATATTCACGAAGCCCTTAGATGAAGCAAGATTTAGCGAGTTAAGGCATGAGCTAAATATCATCGATTTGAGCAATGTGACTTGAGCTCGTGCACTCCCACCACACTCAACTTGTTGTCTAGTTTAGGTGTAGGCATGGACATAGGGGGAGTGTTGTTCTCTCAATGAACTCTCCCTCCCCCATTATGCATAAATCGATCACCTCTTTCACATTAGCCATTTTTTATGGTACTTGTGTTCCAAAGACGAGTTTTGGTCATGGGCCCAAGGATAATTCTTCGCGGTGCCATACCATCCAACTCAAACATAGGTGGCTGGCCACCGCCTCTCTCCTTGAGAGGCCTTGTCGCCAGTGGTTTCTTGTTGTCTTTTGCCTCTGGTTTGTGCTAGATCTTGTGGTTTCTTGTGTGTGAAAAGTTTCCTTGCAAAGGCCCTCTTCTCGTTTTTGAAACTTGCGGTAACTTGAGTTCACGGTACTACCGCGGCCAGCTGCGGTACTACCGCGGCCTGCCACGCTACTACCGCTTGCGGGAGCACGGTACTACCGCGACCACACGACAGTAATTTTTACTGCCGCCTGGTTGAGCGGTACTACCGCCTCGGTGCGGAACTTCTGCCCGAGCGGTACTACCGCGATGATACACGGTACTACCGCGCCGGTTCGAGGGCGTGGGGATAAGGACGGGCAGGAGGAGTCCTAACTCCCATACCCATTCATAGTCCTCTTTCCACGTTGCCTCCTTCTCTCCCTTGCTCAAGAACGGAACCGGCGTTCTTCGCCGGATCTCCTCCACCGGCTTCCCTCCCGTGATTCCGACCGGTGGGATCGTTCCCCACCACGTGCTCTTTCTATGGACCCAGGTTTTCCCCAACTCCCTCTCCGTGTTGATGGTGTTTGGTGTTTCTAGGTTTTGGGGGAGGCTTGTGTGTTCTTGAGATTGATAGGCTTAATCTCTGCAAGAATAGGATGAAGGAGTGTGGTATTGCATAGGATTTATATTTGTATTGTTGTCATGCGCTAGATCTAATCACCGTAGCACCGCCGTTGTTTCGCGGTTCTTTTCAGATTTAAATCGCTAGTTGGATCTGCTGCGACGCGGTACTACTGCCCGTATGGCGCGGTACTACCGCTTGCATGGTACTACTGCCCTTCGGGTGCAGTACTACCGCGCTCTGTGCGGCACTAAAGCTCTACTTCCGCTCCAACCACGGTACTACCGTGACCTCGCACGGTACTACCGCGTTTGGAGCAGTACTAATGCTTTAGTGCCGCAGCAGTGGCGATCCTACCGTGACTCACACCTATCGCATGCCAACTTTCTCATATGTCTCCTATGTGTTTCTTGTGCTTTATCGTGGCCTTTGCATTGATCTCCTTTGCGTCTTTGGTGCTTTGCGTGTGTGTCTCAGGTGGTGGCTCTCGCCGGTCCAATCCCAGCCGTGACCTTTGGCTCCAAGCGTCTGCGCAACCCCGGTGAAGCACCAGAGGGCTCCTCCTCTGCCCCCAAGCGCCATGTCAAGACAACTGCTAGCAAGTACAAGGAGCCCGCCAAGGGCATGGATGAGATGCCCCAATCTGACTACGTCCGTCTCAGGCAAATTGACCCATACGTGACCCCTCGTTCCTCTGTCAGGGGCTGTGAGCTGTTCTAGAACAAGCATCAAACCAACGTCTATCTGGATGTCATCAAGAACAAGCAGAATACCTATGTGGATGTGAAGTGGATTGACATGCATCACTTGAGGAAGGACAAGTCCGTGCCTACTTTGGAGAGGCTCGGACTTGGTGGAGCAGTTTGGCATTGAGCATGTGATATCCTTTCACCTTGACTATGATCCACGAGCTCATTGGTCAGTTCTTTGCTTGATTTACTTTCACCCTAATGAGGAGAGGAGGATGACCTGGATGACCAATGGCCAGAAGTCGATTGCTACTGGAAGGAGTTCATGGATTTGCTCCAAGTTCACGATGACGGGCTCGACTCTCCGTGGGTGTTCGCCCCATGCCAACTCGACTCTGCCAACAAGGACAGGCTTGCACCGTACTATGTTGAGAAGAGGCCTTCAAAGTGGCAAGATAGGGTTGGTGCTCAACTCTTTTCTGGATATCATGTACCGCATCTTCCGCAACTCCTTGTTCCCTCGCATTGGTGACAAGGACAAGGTCCATGCCTATATGGTGGATATGATGCTCATCTGCGAGGAGGCTCGTTTGTCTCAGACTCAGCCACTTGATGTCTCACACATCATGTGGTGTGAGATTCGGTTTGCGGTGTTCAACCGCAAAGTGCCTATCTACGGGCCCTATTTGTTTCTGCTGATCTCGAGGACCTGGGAGAAGATGTTCCCTGGTGAGGAGTTCATTGCCCCTGACTAGATTCGCCATGACCCCATCTGTCTGCATGTCAAACCCAACTGGGCCAACACTACTACTCATGCCGAGGCGTCTGCTGCTAGGCTCTTTGTTGGAGAGGAGGATCTTTGGCGCCGAGAATGTTCTTGAGGGCCATGCTGCTAGGCCTTCCCAGAGCTCCTCTATGCCTTCATGGTCCACAGTGAAGGACAAGATGAAGACTCTTTTACGCATGCAAGCCAAGGGGCGTTACATGACTCACGTGGCATCCAAGGAGAGTCGTCGCCGGGACAGGAAGATCTTGAAGGTCTATGGTGAGGATGTGTCTGGCGGGTATGAGGAGCACATCACTCCAGAGGCCGAGTGGATGGAGAAGCAAGGCTACAAGTGGACTGATTCTGAGGAGGACGTCGAGGAGTCCATCCCTGCTGCTGAGGAGTCTGACGGAGAGGGTTGGGACGAGTTCCCTCCTGCTTGAGCCACCGCTTGTGTGTAGGTGTCCTCTCTGCCTTTTTGGCGTCTCGATGCCAAAGGGGGGGAGAGCGTAGGGATTTGCGAGTCTTGTGTCGTGTCCGTGTTTGGTGTGTTTATTGCGTTTTCGGTTGAACCTCGTTTTAGTTGGTTTTCCTTCATATGGTGTAAGACATATGCACTCTATCTATCTTAGCAAGCTTGTGTTATATCGTGCTATATGTTGCTTCGATGTTATTCTTCGGGCCTTTGTCTCTAAAATATAGGGCGGTGATCCTAGTACGTGTGCTATGCAGTCCAAAGCATTCATCCAGAGTACACACATCTAGGGGGAGCCCGTCTATATTTTGGAGAGGAGGGGTTTGCCCTTGCTCTATATTATTGTATCTTTGTGCAAATCCCGTATTGTCATCAATCCACCAAAAAGGGGGAGATTGTAAGGGCATATTTATCCCGTAAGTGTTTTGGTGATTGATGACGATACTTTTGCGGACTAATCGTATGCTTTGAGTTCCTCAGATGGTTCATCACTAGGCACGAGACGATTCGGTGCCCCTCGGAGACTATTGAAGGCGGCGCCGTCCTCGTTTCTTTTGGTGGATTTGAGTCGTAGGAGAGCCGTACTATTAAGAGGGGTCCGCGTCGGAAAGGTTTGGGTGGAATCAACACGTACACTTGTCCCTCCTTTCCTGCATTTTGGAGCTTCCTTCGTTATCTTGGTTGTGCGGAAATCTGGCGACTCTTCTTTGTACTTGCGGTAGTACCGCAAGTACTGATAGTACCACCAGGTGTCACGCAGTAGTACCGCTCCTCTGAGCGGTAGTACCTGACTCCCGAGCCTAGTGCCGCTCCGGTGCGGTAGTAGGGGCGGATGTAATTTTTTACATCCGCGCCCCCCACGGAAGTACCGCTCGTCCAGTGCGGTAGTACCGCGGGGGCCCACGGTAGTACTGCTCCCTAGGAGTCGTACTACCGTAGTTTCACGGTAGTAGGCGCCCACAATGGTAGTACCGCTCCTCGGGAGCGGTAGTACCGCGTCGGAATTTTGTACCACCGCAGTTTCAGCGGAAGTTGGCACGGATGTAATTTATTTCATCCGCGCCTTGTGCCGTGACTCTCACGCCTTGCGGTAGTACCGCAAGGGGAAATGTAGTACCAGCATAGCGGTAGTACTGCTTATAGTCGAGCAAGTTCCGGCTGTCTTGCTATCAGCGGTAGTACCCAGCAACCTCGCGGTAGTACCGCCCACCGAGCAGTAGTACCGTGCGTCATGAGCTGAACATGTGGATAACGGTTGGATTTTTTCCCACGACTATATAAGGGCGTCTTCTACCTCTAGTTGACTACCTCTTCTCTCTCCAAGCTCCATTGTTGCTCCAAGCTCCATTTTGGCCCGATCTCTCTCCTAGCCAATAAAACTTGTTGATTTGCTCGGGATTGGGTGACAAGGGCCGATCTACACTTCCACCACAAGATATTTGATTCCCCACTTATCCCTTGCGGATCTTGTTACTCTTGGGTGTTTGAGCATCCTAGACGGTTGAGGTCACCGTGGAGCCATATTCCATTGTGGTGAAGCTTACGTGGTGTTGTTGGGAGCCTTCAATTAAGTTGTGGAGATTGCCCCAACCTTGTTTGTAAAGGTTGATTCGCCGCCTTCAAGGGCACCAATAGTGGAATCACGGCTCTTGCATTGTGCGAGGGCGTGAGGAGATTACGGTGGCCCTAGTGGCTTCTTGGGGAGCATTGTGCCTCCACACCGCTCCAACGGAGACGTACTTCCCCTCAAAAGGAAGGAACTTCGGTAACACATCCTCGTCCCCACCGGCTCCACTCTTGGTTATCTTATTCCTTTACTTGCGCAAGCTTATTTGTGTTCCTATCCTTGCTTGCTCTTGTGCTTGTGTTGTTTGCATCATATAGGCTGTCCACCTAGTTGCACATCTAGACAACCTTTATTATTGCAAAGTTTAAATTGGTAAATAAAAGCTTAAAAATTGTTAGTTGCCTATTCACCCCCCCCCCCCCTCTAGTCAACTATATCGATCCTTTCAGAAGTACTCCCTGTGTAACCTTTTATAAGACATTTTTAGAGTCCATGACAGTGTCAAAAATGTCTTAATATAATAATAATAATAATAATAATAATAATAATAATAATAATAATAATAATAATAATAATGCGACAGATCAGCACGATCTTAACTCACCTTCCTCTCGCGACCTGCACGCTCGGTTCCACCGATTTTTCTTGTTCTCTCGAAAACCGTATACGTGAATAGTAAATTCCTAGTGGTTTTTCTGGGTTTTTTTGCTACACAATATGAAAAAAAAGTGGTAGAAAGGGGACTCGAACCCAGGTCTATTCATTAGACTTTGAGGCCAATAACCAACTAAGCCACCTTTAGTTGTTGTCTATTGTATATAAACAAGGTTATTTGAACCTTTATTTTTCTGTCATACCAGCAATAATAGTTTTTTGCTTGGTAACTTTAGTACGACCAACATGATAACTATGACTTGTAAAGAGTTATCAAAATGTGTTGTATGTAAGTTATCGAATTGTACGATGTGTAAGTTACCGTGCTATTTACACTAGGTTATCAGGGCATATTTCTAGAACTTTTCGCCCACGGTGAAAAATTATCAATGCGTTTATATGTAAGCTATCAGGTTAATTGCACGTAAGTTATCATCTTATTTACATAGAAGTTATCGGGTGGTATTTTAACAAGTTTTTCACCTCGGATGGTAAAAAAGTGGTATTTTATTTGAACTTGTCAGGACCCAAGTAGTGGGTGACTTGGCTAATGTGTTAAGATCTCAATATTGAAGTCTTGTGTTCAATTCTTAGCTTCAGCATGAATTTTTAGGCTATAAAACTACAATATGGAAATTATTAGCATCAAGATTTGTTTCCACATCTTTTTCTCCCATTAATTATCAGGCCTGCGATGTGTGAGTTATCAAGCTATTCGCACAAAAATAACTGAGGGTATTGATCAACGTGCCTCCCTCCACCCAGTCGCCAAATTTACCAAGATCTAGGTACATAAGTCATCAGGTCAGCGATGTGTGAGTTACCGTGATATTCACATAAAAGTTATTGGGGGTATATTTCATCACCTCTATTCGTCAAAGTTATCATGATCGGGTTGCATAAGTTATCAGATCTTCGATGTATGGGTTACCATGCTATTCACACCAAAAGATACGGGGGATATTTCTTCAACACCCATCCCTACGCCAAAGTTATCAGGATTGAGTTATATAAGTTATCAGGTTGTGATATGAGAGTTATCCTGATATTCACACAAAAGTGACCGGGGAGTATCCCACCTGGTCGGCAAAATTACCACGGTGTCATCAACTGTAGATGAGTTGGTAAAAATAGTCTACTTCAGTGCGGAAAACATTGGACATTGCATTAACTGTTGTGCAAACGTAGAAGAGGAGACAAGTTAATAATCTATTGTTGTGTTTCTTTGGACTGTGGTTTTCTTTACGTTAGATTAGTAGATCTAGAAATAGTACCTAACCTCAACATAAACAGAAAGACTCAATCTAGTTCAAGTGGTAAAGGATGGGTGTGGTGTAGCATGGGGTTGTAGGTTCAAATCCCCACCTCCTCATTTTTTAGCACTTTAAAAGTCATCGAAAAAACAGAATCAGAGGAGGCGCTGGCGCGTTGCCAAACATTGTCACATCCCAAAAAAAACGGATCCAACCGATCGCCCGAGAAAATCACGCACCATCGAGAGCTGTACGTGGAGAAAAAACAGCAGATCCGCAAATCGCGAAGTCTACCGCCTCGGACGCTGCTGAAGACAATTTTAAGATGGACGGCATCCGAGTCGTGCGGATATCTCGCTAACTGCCAGTCGGCAGGAAATTAGCTTTTCCGTAATAATAATAATAATAATAATAATAATAATAATAATAATAATAATAATAATAACGAGGAAAGCATTCCTTTTTTTTAACTTCTACTGTTCAATTATGTGGCATTAGTGAACAGTGTTTTTTTGCATGGAATTGAACAGTCAGGGAGAAGGCTGCTGATCAGGAAGGTGGGAGTCTCGGTAAGCCAGCTTTCGGTCATAGCCACTGTACAAGCACGTTTTGCACAAAGGTGGGCTGGACCATTAGCTGATCTACTTACATGTTGGATTACAAAAGAATGAAAACTAGCTGAAAGCTCTTCAATTTCTAAGATAATAGGTGCCACAACTGAATGACTGTTGAGGCGAGTGTTCCAGAGGTTAACCACCTCCAGGCTGTCGGTCTCCAACACCACATGCTCAAACCCTCTGAGATTTGCAAAGATTACTCCGTCCCGAACAACAAGGGCTTCTGCTATCATGGGTTTGGTAACTCCAGGATGAGGTTTACACCAGGCACCCATTAGGGCCATAGACGATCTTGCCACACCGCCAGCCGTGCCCAGGTAGAACGTTTACATGTTGCATGGGAATATCAAGGAGGGCCAGAGCTTCCCGAGTGAGCCTCATTGAGCTGGCCGGATCCAACTTGTCCCCATCACGCGTCCATCGATTGCGTGAAGTCCAGATGGACCACATCACAGTGATGATCGTGGCTCGTTCTCTACCAGAGAACCTTGGTTCACATAAAATGTTGGATGCCCAAGTTGTGGGATGTAGCCTTGGTAACTTGATATCTAGGAGCTGACGTGCTTCGTCCCAGAACCCTCGGGCATGTGAACAAAACATAAGAGCATGCTGAAGATCTTCATCATGTGCTTGACAAAGCTTGCAGGTGCTGCTGTCTCGAATATGTCGATATTTGAGCATGCATTCATCCAGCAGTATACCACGAAGTACCCTCCACCATAACACACGCACTTTAGGAACCACCTTGAGAGACCACAGAGCTTTCCACAACTGTTGTTTGTTCGCTGAAGCTTCTGTAACCGGCCCTTCTTCTCGAGCTTGATGCTCTTTCTTAATCACTAGAGCTCGGTACGCTGACTTGACAGTGTAGTTGCCTATCCTCTCATGTGCCCATGCAAATGAATCTTTGCCCCCTCCTCGCCGCAGAGGGATGTTCAGTATAGCCTCGGCATCCAGTGCGATAAAGTTCTGCCGAACTAGATCTTGTTTCCAAGTCCAGTTGTCTGAATCAATTAGGTCACTGACTAGTGAAATGGTGGGAGCCATTGGTGTCAACAGTGGCGTCCTTGTGAATGTTGTTGGGATCCACTTATCAGTCCATGCATTGATCGAAGTACCGTCACCAACTCATGTGACAATTCCTACTAGCAATGCCTCTCACCCTGCTATGATAGCCCGCCAAGTGGCTGACGCCGCCTTGGGTGCAGAAGCCTACAGGAAATCAGAATCTGGAAAATGCCTGCCCATCATAACTCTTGCGCAAAGTGACGTTGGGTTTGTCAAGAATCGCCACCCATGTTTTCCTAGAAGAGTCAGGTTGAACAAATGGAGATCACAGAAGCCCATGCCTCCCTGACATTTCGGTTTAGTTAGCTCCTTCCAAGAGACCCAATGGAGCGACCTCTTGTCGATTGAGCTACTCCACCAATACCGTGCCATGCTTGATACGAGTTTTGTACAAACCTTTTTCGTTAGCAGGAAACAACTCATATTGTATGCGGGTATAGCCTGGATGAAAGTTTTGATGAGTATCTCTCGGTCGGCACACGCAAAGAGCCTCTCCGACCAACCCTGCATTTTGCTTCTGGACCTCTCACCTATGTGTTCAAAGGTGCCACTCGTGATCCGTCCAACCGCCGTAGGTAAGCCAAGGTATCTGTCGCTGAATGCTTCTACCATGACATCTAGTGTTCCTTTGATAGTCTGTCTGGTGGATCTGGGTGTGTTCGGGCTGAAGAAAATAGCACTCTTGTCCTTGTTCACACATTGAATGGAAGCTTCACCGTAGATCCACAGAATGTCATTCAGTCTCTCCGCACTTTGGGAATTGGCATTGAGAAAGATCAAGCAGTCATTTGCGAAAAGCAAATGACTGACCCATGGCGAACGGATGCTCGCCCTAATTCCCCTGTCAATACGTCCTCCATGATATGGGAGTAGCGACGAGAACCCTTCTACACAGAGCAGAAATATGTATGGTGACGCGGGATCCCCTTGCCGAAGCCCCCTAGAGGGTGTGAAGTAGGGTTGTAGCTCACCATTCACCCTGACAGAGAAGCGCACTGAGGTCACACACTTCATAATAAAACTGATCAAAACCCTGCTGAAACGCAGCTTCGCCATGATGGCCTCTAGGTAGTGCCACTCCACTCTATCGTACGCTTTCATCATATCTAGCTTCACTGCACATGCATGGTTTTGGCCTTTCTTCCTCCGACGTAAAGTGTGCACACTCTCGAAGGCCACCAATACATTATCAGTAATCAAACGACCAGGAACAAACGCACTTTGTTCCTCGCTAATTATCTCATCCATACAACCCCTCAATCGATTAGTAATAACCTTTGCCGCTATCTTAGAAAGTATAGAGCATAGGGCAATTGGGCGGTATTGAGAAATTGATTGAGGGTACCGTACCTTGGGGATCAAGGTAATGGAAGTATCATTTAAGCCTGTCGGTAGGTCTCCCCCATTTAAGAAACTTAACACGGCATGAGTCACGTCATCCTTCAACAAATGCCAATGCCGTTGGAAGAAGCTAGCTGTAAAACCATCGACCTCCGGTGCTTTTGCTGGGGCCATCTGAAAAAGGGCAACTTGGACTACTTGTGCGTCGCATGGTTTCTCCAGCATGTCCTTCATCATCGGCGTCACTTTCACTAGAACATGATCTAGCAGCTCGCTTGTATCAGTCACTCCTTGAGAAGTGTATAGTGCTTGATAAAACGACTGCACTTCCTACTTATCTTCACTTTTGTCGGCGCAAACAGAGCCATCAAATCTTTTCAAACCACGAATTTTGTTCATTATTTGTCTTTGCTTAGCTTGAGCCTGGAAATACCCTATGTTACGGTCACCCGCCCGTAGCCATAAGACCCTGGAACGCTGCCGTAGCCATATTTCTTCCTGCCGAAGAGCCTCACGTAATTTTATGACAGTGGCTTTTTCTTCATCCGAAGGGCCATGTCCTATGGACTGTCTTCGTAGCTTGTCAAGTTTCTTCTGAAGTTGCCTGACTGATCTAGCTAGACATCCGAATTCCTTTGCCGCCCATGGCTCAAGTTCCCTTTGTAGAGCGTTGAGCGACTCTACAATCCCTTGCAAGCCTGGTGCATGTTCTTGCTTTTGCCATGTGTCTGTTACTAGTTTCTCATAATCAGAATGAGTTTGCCAAATAGTCTCATATCTGAATTGCTTTGCCCGAGGTAAACCATCAGTCTTCCTTGTCCCATGAAAATCTTCCACCACAAAGTAGTGGTCGGACTAGGTAGCATTGATGTGTCTCACTCGTATATCCTCATAGCGCTGCCGAAAGGCTTCATTAACAAAAGCTCGATCCAGCCTTGCTTTAACATTTTGGTGTCCACCTTTCCTGTTATCCCATGTGTAAGCCATTCCAGACCAGCCTAGGTCTTGGAAGGAAACATCCTCAACGACTTCTATGAATGCCTTCATTTGCCATTCCGGTCGAGCCGTTTGGCTAAAGTGTTCGTCTCCAAATAAGGTCTCGTTGAAGTCACCCATACATATCCAGGAGGAATGTGGTAGGGTATGCAATGTCCGAAGAAAGCGCCAACTATGGTGCCTATCTTCAACTCTTGGTGCACTGTAGAATCCTGTGAATCTCCACTCCGAGGAGGCTTGATCCTTGACTCTTACCAGCACATCAATATGACTCTTACTATAGTTTTTCAGGTCAACATTGACATCATTAGACCAGAAGAGGCCAATTCCTCCGCTAAGTCCAACACTATCCACTACAAAACATCCTGCAAAACCAAGTTTGTATCGCAAATCTTCTACTCTTTTAGCCCTGATTTTAGTTTCCATGACGAAGAGCAGGGCAGGACCTTCTTGCTTCACCAAGCGGCAAAGCTCTCGAACTGCCTCGGGGTTCCCAAGCCCCCGGCAGTTCCAACTGATGCAAATCATTGGGATGGGCAGCACTGCTCTGCAGACGTTGTCGGGCGTTGGCTTTTTCTTTTTTAGTAATCTCTCAACCCCATTCTCATCTCCCTCCTTGGCACTTTCAGCATCCAACTCCGAAATATTTTCAGTGTCCATCCTTTGAGCCATCCGTCAGTAGCAGTGGTGTTGCACCATCAACACGCCGACAAACTTGTTTCGGTCCCTCTTTCCTCTTGTTGGATTGTGGTCTATTCTTGATAGGGGAGTTCACCTCTGCCCCTCCTTTACCAGCATTACTAGAATTCTTGGACTCACGCTGGCTGCTAGGGCCTGAATATTGCTCTTTGCTCGAACTTTCCCCTGATGCAGCCGTCTTCCAATCCTCAGGTGCCCTCAACTTAGAACCAAAGGGCAGATCACCCTTTTCATCACGAGGTCCTGGAGTTGAGCAAAACAGATCTGAATGGCCAAGTGTGCCACAAGAGAAACAGAAGTGAGGAACTTGTTCATACTGAATATCATAAAGATATGTTTTCTTCTGTTTGGCAGAACCAATAAAAATCCATCTCCTCAAAGGATTACTAACATCATTTGCAATTCTCGCTCTCAGGTATCCTCCGACATTATCAAAACTGGACCGAGGTAGCATCCTTATTGATCTGTTGTGCAATCAACTTAACCCAAGAATCATCTCTGAGATTTTAGGGGAGGTTTGGGACCCTAGCTCATAGATGGAGCCGGTCAAATTGGACCTCATCAGGTCGCATATTGTCCTCAAATTCAGCACGTACAACAGCGTTCTTTCTTACATGCCATGGTGAACCGTTCCAGATGCGATCACGGTCTCTTTGCGTCTCAAACTCCGCGACGAACGTGTTTTCACCCATCGATCTGAATTTCAACCCCCTAGGGTTTCCCCAGGCGGGATGGAGCGTGTTTGCAATGGTTTGGACGTGAAGCAATTTCCTGTGTAGAACCCTGCCCGCCAGGAGCCACTTTTGCGCTTCTCCTTCCTCTTTGTCATCGACGACTAGAGGAGTCGCCTCCTCATCCGTGATCCCGAGCTTCCCCAATGCCTCCTCCAGCCGAGCCCTGTCCGACCGCGAGGAGCTAGGGTCCGCCTCATGCTGCTCGCCGCCTGCCGGTGAAGCCATCTCCGGCCGGAACTAGTGGGCGCCCCGCCGGATCGATCCGACGAGCGCCGTTTCCGTCCACCAAAACCCTAATCCCCGCCAGGGGGTTTTAGGTTTTCATGGAAAACTATGGCGATACCGATAAGGTATGTCATACTTGCACAGAGCACAAGATCAAGTCAGTGAACGGTGTTTGTTAAAAGGCAATTGCAAATGAACAGTGCCCTGCGTAAACCGTACCCCCATACGTGACCAATGTCTAGCAAACAATACCCCTAGTGTGAATAGTGTTTCCAAAGACAAAAATACACCCGTTGTTAAAAAATACAATCATTTCTCTCCCCCTCCTCCATCCTTGCGTTTTTATATAGAGGGTTAAGATTTAAGATTCTTCTACACATAATTACTCTTCACCTGCGTACTGATGCAAACCCACCTCAATCATCTCCCGATCCTTTCCAATGATGGTGTTGCTGAGGCACAAAATAGTAGACCGGAATATTTGCATGAGTAGTAACACGTGGGAAAGAAGTCCTTAACTGATTACTGTCCTTTTTTACACCACGACATCAATAGACAGTGCACCAATAATTACCCGAACAAAAACCAGAATAGTATCTTAATCAACCCAGAACTGCTAACCACACACTTTGGTTAGAGCTTTTCAAAGTGATCAACCCCAAGTGTGATATTTTGCTGAACAACAACTGCGAAGACTTTAAGAAGTAAGAACTAGCTACATTGATGTTTTATTTGCCTTGCTATGTTATTTGCCAATCTAGTTAGATACTTACTCTTATCTGATTTACACAGACAAGTACAGAGAGCTACCAATACAGTTAAGTTGAAAGAATTAAAGGCCAATTTATGCAGAGGCACTACACCAAATAGATAACGAGAGAGCAGATGAAAAGGGGGCATATGACCTAAGATCAAGAAAAAGGTTGACAAGCTAATAGAATGGGCAAACACATGCTATGTTGATGGGGCTGGGGATGGATTGTTTCAGGTGGGACAGAGGCATTGACTATCTTGTTGACTGGCACACCAATGAGTGTAGCGGTAAGAGGTGGCAGTAGGGTGGCACACCATGTGTACATGCTATAACATGTGCTAGATATGAGAGAGTGGATCCCCCAGACTAGTAGAAATGCTATTCTATTAGCATGTTCAAGAAATCATACAGCAACATCATCTATCCATGTAGAGACGAGACAAAATGGGAGAAGATGAATGGGCCACCAATTAAGACACCATTCTACCAGAAGCTGGTAGGAAGGCTATGCAGGAGTAGAAGAAAAGCACCAGGTGAAGTTGTTTTCTGCAATGGAGGGAAAAAATGTCTAGGTATGGTGTGATCATGCATTGCAAGTATTGTGGGAGCCAGATCACAATATCAAAGGCTGCAGGTACTTGAAGGCAGGTTTGTCTCCTCCAAATGTGCAAGATCCACCACATGGCAATGTCGAAGCTCCGCCGCCACAAGGAGATGATCAAGCTGCAAATGCACCACCTAAAGGAAATGTGGGAGATGATGAGCCTGTCATTACTCGGGTTGGTTTTGCAACTTGAAAATTCAAATCCTTCCAATCTTTGCCTTTTCTGGCAATGTTGGATAACTACAGATATTGCTTGAACTCCATGAGGAGCACAACCCTTCAGAAAATCATGTCATAGAATATCTTATGATTCAAAATGTAAGTTCATTCAAGCCCCTATGATTGATCTCTTTTTTCTTATGGTTGTTCATGTGGTTGGATAACTATAGTTATTGTGATAGAACATCTTTTGGTTTATCTAAAGTGCAGTATGTACATCTCTTTTCTCATGCATATGAATGTGCCAAGAGTAATTGCAAGAGGTATGTTCCAGAATCAACATTCATTTCTGCTGCCCATGTCTCGCTCAACCAAAACCAAGGTAGAACAAGCAACCAGGGGAGCACAAGCACCATCCAACAAGGTGACTTGGCCAAGAAGTTGCTTGCTCAAAAGAGGCAGAGAGACAAGGAGTTGGAAGATACGAAACAAGCAATGCTTATAGCAAGAAGAGAAGAACAACAAAAGAAGGCAGATGACGTTGCCGGAAAGAGACATCAACAAGAAGAGAAGAAAGAACTAGAAGCACAGAGGAAGAGTAAGTCATTGGTTGAGAAGAGAGAGAAGAGAAAAGAACAAGTTGCATTAGCAAAGCAGGCTCAAGCAGAGACAAGCCAGACCAAGAAAAGTATAGCTGTTGAGAAAAAGCAAGGCAACAAGCTGAGAAGAAAGCTCAAAAAGAGGAAGCTGTTGCAAAGAAGAGAGCAGAGAAAGAAGCTGATGCAGCAAAAAGAAGAGAAAAAAAGCAAGCTACTACTAATTCAAGGAAGGAGGAACTTAGGCTACTAGCATTTCAATTGGCAAGAGGGCTGCTGGTTCAGAGCACCAATTAGATGATGAGCTAGTGCTGCCCGAGCAGACCAACATGACATCAATGTTTGACATCTTCAGATGACTAGGCTCTCTTCTAGTTCTTATGCTCTAATGCATCATGTAATAAGATGTGAATGATGAGAAGTGTTATAACTGATCCATACTGATGTGTGCACATGAGTATGGATAAATTGTTTATCATTTTCTAATCATTACTTGGTCCTTTTGAATGATTGTTATGACTATGCTTTTGTTATGATGGATACTTGGTACTTCTGAATGATGGTTATAACTATGCTTTTCTTAGAATGTTTACTTGATCATGCCAAAAGGCCAACATAGCATACATATAATTTTGCTTTAAACTGAAATGAGTGTACTGAGACCATGCCAAAAGGTCATCATAGCATACAAATGTTTTCTCTGTTAAAGCTGGGAAGCATATACCTTGTGCGCAATATATATTTTTCTTTAACGTTAGGTCACCATTGTAACATGTTTTCTCTTAAATTTCTATCCATATTTATATCTGCTTCCCGGTTTCCATGTCACACACACATAACAGTGAGTAAAATAGCAACCAAGAGTAAAATAGCAACACATGATGAGCTCTTTAAAGACCAACATATGATCCATTAACTTCAAATTGCATTACAAACTTCACCAACTCCAACAACAGGTCATACAAACCAAAATATGATCACTGCAATTGACCTAAACAAACTACCATTATTACAAGATCAACCACACCAGGGCCATTTGTTCATCAACTACACAAACTAGGCATTTGGCACTGACATGTAGTTCAACAATGACAGTTCATCAACTACACAAACTAGGCATTGACACTAACATGTAGTTCATGAACTACAATTTTCATCATTTCTTTAGAATAGCCAAAGCTAGCAGCACAAGCAGCACAATGATGCCATCATTGCCTTCAACACCATCAGCATCTCATTACCTAAACCTAACAGAGCCTCAGCTTGCTGCTTGCTCATGCTACCTGCAACCCATGCTTGCTCCCTTCCAGCCGCAACCCATGTGTGCTCCCTTCAATGCATTCCAGCTGCACCTCCAAGATTAGCTCTTTCATCCATTGCACCTGCAAAGCCCCTGTTCCTTACTCGATTCAGCTCTTCCCTTCTATCCTTAGCAGCACATATTGCGTCTACTGCATCATTGACGACGAGGAAGCGCTTATCAACAAGATAAGCTACGTATTCCAACTCCCAATGCCAGAAATTACACAATCGCCTGCGAGGAACGCCACCATCATGATTTTTTGATGCTTTATTAATTTATTATAGGGTTGCTGTTGGAGATGCGCTGTAAGACGACGTTGTAAACGAGCTCATCGTTAGATACGCCCTCTATCCAAGCTGTTCGTGTTACTTCAAAAAAAACATTCCAAGCTGTTCTTATTTGTGTTTTTAGGGGTTCATCCCTGTTTATTATTTTTGCATCGACGAGGACCTTTTACAACACAGAGTAAGATAAACTCAGCTGGGCACTGTCGAGTAACAATGAAACTCGGTATGCGTATGAGTCTGAAAAACTTTACCGTCAGACCAAAAAAAAAATCTAAAATGACAGGAAACTGGGGTCATCGATCAGTCGAGCTTCACGGTGGAGAAGAGGTAGTAGACGAAGCAGAAGGAGGCGGCGAGCCCGACGGCGCCGGTGGCCAGCATGACGGCGAGCGCCATGAGCAGCGAGTACCCGACGTAGAGCGCGGCGGACACCGGGCCGCTGAGGCTGTGCAGGTCGAACACCAGGTAGTACACGGCGTACCCCAGGATGTAGGCGGCCACGGAGCCGGAGGCGAAGAAGGAGCGCCACCACCACCGCCAGTCCTCCACGCAGAGGCCCATGTACGTCAGCACCACCGACACCTCGGCGCACACCGCCACCAGCAGCCCCAGCACCACCAGCAGGAACCCGAACACGTAGTACACCCGCCCCAGCCACAGGCTCGACATGATGAAGAAGAGCTCGATGAAGAGCGTCCCGAACGGCAGCGTCCCCGCCACCGCCACCAACACCCACGGCGAGCACTGCGCCGCCGGCACCTGCCGCGCGATCTTGTTCGTCTTCACGGGGTACTCCACGTGGCCGCGCACGCGCGACGCCAGCAGGCCGCCGGCCAGGGTCAGCGGCACGGACACGAAGAACCAGAGCAGGATCAGCACCACGAACAGCGCGAACGGCACGGCGCCCGTGCTGCCGTTGTACCAGAGCACGCAGTTGAGCGCGGTGAAGACGGAGAACCCGACGCCCGGGAACACGAACGAGGCCCGCCACGCCACGGCCTTCCACCCGGCGACGTCGCCGTACCGCACCGTCTTCCAGAGCCGCACGGACGTGTACCCGGCGGCGAGGCCCAGGACGAGGTAGAGGCAGAGCATGCCGGTGACGAGCGCGCCCCGGGACGCCGGCGACATGAACCCGAGCGCCGCGAACAGGATGGTGACCACGCCCATGCCCAGGATGCGCACGCCGTCGCCCACCATCACGCACAGGAGCACCGGGTGGCTGGGCTCCCGGAACGCGTCCCCGGCCACGAGCTTCCACCCGGCCATGTCGTCGGCGTGCGGGGCCGCCTCGCTGCCGAGCTCCTCGTACTGCGCCAGGTCGCGCCGCACCGTGCGCAGCAGGATGACCAGCACGATGGCCGCCAGGAACGCCACCACCACGATGGAGTTGAGGATGGAGAACCAGTGCACCTGGGCGCCGCCCATCTCCAGGTACGCGTCCCAGCGCGACGGCCACTCCACGGCGCTCTCCACGAAGGCCACCTCGTACGAGAAGGCCAGCGGCCTGTTGGCCTGCACGCGCATGCCCACCACGGAAGGGTCGCACCCGGCGGCCGCCTTGGACGAGAAGCCGTCGTACATCTTCTTGTCGCTGATGGCCGCCTCGTCGTGCTCCACGCTGCACGGCACCACCTCGAACCCGACGACTGTGTACCCGCCACGACCACCGCCTCCGCCGCCGGATAACCCGATGAGCTCAGACGCGTCGGCGGTGGCCATCAAGGCCTCCACCCTGGCGGTGCCATTCTTCTGCTTGTTGACCAGGACCGTGAGCCTGAGGTGGTTGTAGACGTAGTATTCCCCGTCGTCGGCCCGCACGCCGACTGGGAAACCCGTGGACCGGAGCAACACGTCCGGCGCGATCGGGTTATTCACAAACCGGACGACGGGGAGCGTGTCGAGGAGGAGGTTAACGTGGTAGGCGTCGTCGATGCGGGACTTGATGAGGTCGGCGGCGGCGGGGGAGACCGGGTCGGTGCGGCAGAGGAACAAGGCGGCGCTGCTGTTCTGGAGCATGGAGAAGCGGTAGGGCGACGTCTCGATGCGGTCGCCGAGGAGGAGCTCGCCGAGGCTCTCGGCGGCGCGGTTGACGCCGCCCTGCGGGGCGCAGAAGGGGAGGGAGTAGTAGGGGAACGGGAGCTTGGAGGACGGCGAGGTGAGGGAGTTGACCTTGGCGGCGAGGGCCTCGCCGGGGAGGTAGCGGTGCGGGTAGCTGCCGGGGAGGTAGAAGGCCATCGCCGGAGAGATGTTGAGATACAGTAAGAGCATCATGAAGAGAAGAAGGGTGGAGAGGATGGAAGGGGAAGCCATTGCCATTGCCTTTGGCTTGCAAGTATGCCGGAGGAGCAGGAAGAGGCCGCCGGTGTGCGGTGCTGCTGGCTGGGCAATGATATACTGTGAAACTCTTCTTACTTATGATTACGTCTTCTTTGTTGATTACTAAGCAAGGAAAGGGAAGGGACGACCCAACTCCACTCCGCTGAGACTGAATCGCTGATCCAAAAACTGAGGGTTGACATCACTCATGCACGCCACACCCACACCAGGATTTATCTCCCGAACTTACGAAAAGGCACGTCCGGGTTGGATGCGAGATCAAGTAAAGGAGTACGTTGAGACGACTTATTGCTCGTAGCAGTTCGTCCCAAGCAAAGTTGAGAACAATATGTATGGGCAGGGCAAATATCCCGATAGCCAAGCGTGCGGAATTTAGAGCAAGTACAATAGCAGGTTTATAGTCCGCTTACATGGCAATTTTGCCTATGTAAAGAAGAGAGACATGAAAAAGTAAAAGGAGTGGGCTCTTAGGGCAAATTTGTGTTCAGCAAATGCTTTCTAGATGCTTTGATTACTGGAAAGTTCATCTTCTTCTCTAAGCATTTATACATTCACTCATGATCAACTAGTTTTCGTTTCTCAAAGATCCAATATTTTTGGTGCCATTTTGGTTGGTTCTGTCAAACACAATATGTTGAGCCATATTATGTCACGTACATGTCACGCATGACAGGGAGACTTCCAGGCGTCCAAGGCGCAGGATATAGGATAGATGATCAGTTTAAGTTACATGTAATCTCTTCCTATCTCATGTAACCAATTATATCTCTTCTTCTGCAAGATGTAAACCTCCTGTAAGATCTCAACGTTGTATGCGCTTCAGGGAGGTGCGCCCCTGCCTATAAACACGTAGCACGTCGCCTCAGGTCGAGGTAAGACGTTTCCGCCTAACGCACATGGTAATGAGAGCCTCCTCTTCCAAACCCTAGCTCTTGATCTCCTCTAGTGCCAGCCATGTCTTCCTCCGGTGCCACCCAATCCAACCTAAGTGGTTAGGTCACGGAGAAGCTCTCCCGGATGAACTACGTCCTGTGGCGCACCCAAATCTCACCGCAGTTGAGGGGAGCCGGCCTCTATGGCTACGTCGACGGCACCCTGACGGAGCCGCCCCGCCTTCTCGTCACCAAGGACAAGGAGGGGAAGGAGTCGACCGAGCTCAACCCTCTCCATCCCATCTGGGTGAGGGAGGACCAGCAGGTTCTGGGCTACCTGCTCAACAACCTCACAAAAGAGGTGCTCGTCGCGGTCACCGCGGTCACCACAGCCTGCCTTTCTGTGGACAGCGCTTCCTTGAGTATGTTCTCGTCGCAGTCCTTGAGCCGCTCAACAACATCCGCACTGCCTTGATCAATGCATGGAAAGGGAACCAATTGGTGGCCACCTACTTCGCCGCCATGCGTGGCCTTGCTGATGAGCTCGCCGCCGCCGGCAAGCCCATCCAGGACGATGAGCTGATCTCACGGGCTGGACATGGACTACCAGCCGCTCGTCTCGGCCCTGGATGCTCGCGTCACGCCGGTGTCCCTCGATGAGCTCTACTCCATGTTGAGCAACTTCGACCAGCGCGTCGCCCAATACCACAGTGTTGGCGGCGTCGGTAAACGCAGCAACTCGCGGGCGCGGTGGCTACTCCTCACGTCATCGTGGTCCTCCTCGCGCCAAGGGCAAGCACAGCAGCGGCAACACCAACAACGGAGGCTCTCGCGGCGGTCGCCCCATCTCCACCAACGACAGGGGTCGCCGCGGCGGCTCGGGTCGTTCACGTCCTGATGTCGTTCGCTGCCACATCTGCGGGAAGCCAGGTCACACCGCCAAAGACTGCTGGTATCGCTTCGACGAAGACAATGCCTCCTCTGAAGATGATGACAAGGTTGCTGCTGCCGCTGAAGGATCCTATGGCGTCGACACCAACTGGTACCTTGACAGTGGCGCGACCAATCACCTCACGGGTGAGCTAGAGAAGGTGACCCTCCGTGAGAAGTATCACGGGAAGGACCAGATTCACACCGCCAGTGTTGCAGGTATGAGCATACGTCACATTGGTCACTCGGTTATACGTACCCCTTCTCGTAAAATTCATCTTCACAAAATTTTGCATGTTCCTAGTGCCAACAAAAATCTCCTATCCGTTCATCGCATTACCATTGACAATCATGTCTTTATTGAATTCCATCCTTTTTTCTTTTTGATAAAGGATCAGGCCACGAAGAAGGTACTATATCGAGGTAGATGCATTCGAGGGCTTTACCCGTTGATTCCGGAGCTTAGAAGATTCAATAAACAAGCCTATGGTGTTGTCAAACTCTCTTCAACACGTTGGCACGATCGTTTAGGCCATGCTTCTTTTCCTCTTGTTGAACGTTTGCTTAGGAAAAATAAGCTCCCATTTGTTGGTGAGCGAAATATTGAAACTATTTGTGATTCTTGCCAAAGAGCAAAAAGTCATCAATTACCGTATCCTATTTCTACAAGTGTCTCTACTCAACCATGGCAATTAATTTTCCTGATATTTGGGGCCCTGCTCCTAGTTCTGTTGGTAGACACACATACTATGTCAGTTTTATTGATGACTATAGCAAATTCTCCTGGATCTATCTTCTCAAGAAAAGATCCGATGTTTTCCAAGTGTTCAAAAATTTCCAAGCACTTGTTGAACGTAAGTTTGATAGCAAGATCATTGTTGTTCAATCTGACTGGGGAGGGGAATGCGAGAAATTAAATTCCTTTTTCCAAACACTTGGCATTTCACACCATGTGTCATGCCCTCATGCTCACCAACAAAACAGTTCTGCCGAACATAAGCATAGGCATATAGTTGAAGTTGGCCTCGCACTCTTAGCAGGTGCTTCCATGCCTCTAAAATTTTGGGATGAAGTGTTTCTCACTGCCGTTCATATCATCAATATGCTCCCAAGCCGTGTCATAAACAATGAAACTCCCACGGAACGGCTTCTTCATGTCAAGCCCAACTACACATCTCTACGTGTCTTTGGGTGTGCATCCAGGCCCAATCTCCGTTCATACAACTCTCGCAAACTCATGTTCCGATCTAAACAGTGTGTTTTCCTTGGGTATAGTGCACAACATAAGGGGGTCAAGTGCCTAGATGTTTCTACAGGCCATGTCTACATTTCTCGCGATGTTGTGTTAGATGAGAACAAATTTCCATTTGCTGATCTACACCCTAACGCCGGTGCTTTACTTCGTAAAGAAATCATCCTTCTACGATCCTCTCTTATTGGCCTCGATGAAGGGGAACGAAACCATGATGATCATATGTTGACTAACCCTCAAACCACTGTGCACGAGTTGTGTGATGTTGCAGGAGAAAACGATCAGAAAATGATGAAGAAAATGAAGTACAAGGGCCATATTTCATGTGCCCCGAACCAGGGAGTGCTACGACTTGACCTTGCGTTGGTTTTCCCCGAAGAGGAGAGGATGATGCAGCACAGTAGCGTAAGTATTTCCCTCAGTTTTTGAGAACTAAGGTATCAATCCAGTAGGAGGCCACGCGCAAGTCCCTCGTACCTGCACAAATCGATAGCTACTCGCAACCAACGCGATTAGGGGTTGTCAATCCCTTCACGGTCACTTACAAGAGTGAGATCTGATAGAGATAATATTTTTGGTATTTTTGGTATAAAGATGCAAAGTAAAAAAGTAAAAGGCAAAGTAAAAACAAAGCAAGTATAAAAGTGATGGAGATTGATATGATGAGAATAGACCCGGGGGCCATAGGTTTCACTAGTGGCTTCTCTCAAGAGCATAAATATTCTATGGTGGGTGAACAAATTACTGTTGAGCAATTGACAGAATTGAGCATAGTTATGAGGTTATCTAGGTATGATCATGTATATAGGCATCACGTCCGAGACAAGTAGATCGAAACGATTCTGCATCTACTACTATTACTCCACTCATCGACCGCTATCCAAAGCATGCATCTAGAGTATTAAGTTAAAAAGCAGAGTAACGCCTTAAGAAAGATGACATGATGTAGAGGAATAAATTCATGCAATATGATAAATACCCCATCTTGTTATCCTCGATGGCAACAATACAATACGTGCCTTGCAACCCTTTACATCCTTTGGTAAGGACACCGCAAGATTGAACCCAAAGCCATGCACTTCTCCCATTGCAAGAACTACCAATCTAGTTGGCCAAACCAAAAGGATAATTCGAAGAGACTTGCAAAGATAACTCAATCATACATAAAAGAATTCAGAGAAGATTCAAATATCATAGATAAGCTGGATCATAAACCCACAATTCATCAATCTCAACAAACACACCGCAAAAAGAAGATTACATCGAATAGATTGTTGGAAATATGCTCTAGAGGCAATAATAAATTAGTTTTTATTATTATTATATTTCCTTGTTCATGATAATCGTTTATTATCCATGCTATAATTGTATTGATAGGAAACTCAGATACATGTGTGGATACATAGACAACACCATGTCCCTGGTAAGCCTCTAGTTGACTAGCTCGTTGATCAATAGATGGTTACGGTTTCCTGACCATGGACATTGGATGTCATTGATAACGGGATCACATCATTAGGAGAATGATGTGATGGACAAGACCCAATCCTAAGCCTAGCACAAGATCGTGTAGTTCGTATGCTAAAGCTTTTCTAATGTCAAGTATCATTTCCTTAGACCATGAGATTGTGCAACTCCCGGATACCGTAGGAATGCTTTGGGTGTACCAAAGCGTCCAACCAATCGGGTGGCTATAAAGGTGCACTACGGGTATCTCCGAAAGTGTCTGTTGGGTTGTACGAATCGAGGCTGGGATTTGTCACTCCGTGTGACGAAGAGGTATCTCTGGGCCCACTCGGTAGGACATCATCATAATGTGCACAATGTGACCAAGGGGTTGATCACAGGATGATGTGTTACGGAACGAGTAAGGAGACTTGCCGGTAATGAGATTGAACAAGGTATCGGGATACCGACGATCGAATCTCGGGCAAGTACTATACCGGTAGACAAAGGGAATTGTATACGGGATTGATTGAATCCTCGACATCGTGGTTCATCCGATGAGATGATCGAGGAGCATGTGGGAGCCAACATGGGTATCCAGATCCCGCTATTGGTTATTGACCGGAGAGTCGTCTCGGTCATGTCTGCATGTCTCCCGAACCCGTAGGGTCTACACACTTAAGGTTCGGTGACGCTAGGGTTGTAGAGATATTAGTATGCATTGACACGAAAGTTGTTCGAGTCCGGATGAGATCCCGGACGTCACGAGGAGTTCCGGAATGGTCCGGAGGTAAATATTTATATATATAGGAAGTCAAGTTTCGGCCATCGGGAAAGTTTCGGGGGTCAGCGGTATTGTACCGGGACCACCGGAAGGGTCCCGGGGGTCCATCGGGTGGGGCCACCTATCCCGGAGGGGCCCATGGGCTGAAGTGGGGAGGGGAACCATCCCCTGGTGGGCTGGTGCGCCCCCCTTGGGCCTCCCCCTGCGCCTAGGGCAGGAAACCCTAGGGGTGGGGGCGCCCCGGCTTGGGGGCAAGCCACCCCTTGGCCGCCCCCCCTTGGAGATCCCATCTCCTAGGGCCGGCGCCCCCCACAGGGGCCCTATATATAGTGGGGGGAGGGAGGGAAGCCGCACCCTAGCCCCTGGCGCCTCCCTCTCCCTCTCCAACACCTCCTCCTCTCTGTAGGGCTTGGCGAAGCCCTGCCGGGATCCCGCTACTTCCACCACCACGTCGTCGTGCTGCTGGATCTCCATAAACCTCTCCTTCCCTTGCTGGATCAAGAATGAGGAGATGTCTCTCCCAACCGTATGTGTGTTGAACGCGGAGGTGCCGTCCGTTCGGCGCTAGGATCATCGGTGATTTGGATCACGGCAATGCGACTCCATCAACCCCGTTCACTTGAACGCTTCCGCTTAGCGATCTACAAGGGTATGTAGATGCACTCCCCTTCCCCTCGTTGCTAGATTACTCCATAGATTGATCTTGGTGATGCGTAGAAAATTTTAAATTTCTGCTACGTTCCCCAACAGTGGCATCATGAGCTAGGTCTATGCGTAGTTTCTATGCTCGAGTAGAACACAAGTTGTTGTGGGCGTTGATTTTGTTCAATATGATTACCTTTACTAGTCCAATCTTGTGTCGACGGTATTGTGGGATGAAGCGGCCCGGACCGACCTTACACGTACACTTACGTGAGACAGGTTCCACCAACTGACATGCACCTGTTGCATAAGGTGGCTAGCGGGTGCCGCCTCCCACTTTAGTCAGATCGGATTCGATGAAAAGGGTCCTTATGAAGGGTAAATAGCAATTGACATATCATGTTGTGGTTTTTGCATAGGTAAGAAACGTTCTTGCTAGAAACCCATAGCAGCCACGTAAAACATACAAACAACAATTAGAGGACGTCTAACTTGTTTTTGCAGGGTATGCTATGTGATGTGATATGGCCAAAAGAATGTGATGAATGATATGTGATGTATGAGATTGATCATGTTCTTGTAATAGGAGTCATGACTTGCATGTCTATGAGTATGAAACCAGCAGGAGCCATAGGAGTTGTCTTAATTTATTGTATGACCTGCGTGTCAATGAACAACGCCATGTAATTACTTTACTTTATTGCTAAACCGTTAGCCATAGTAGTAGAAGTAATAGTTGGCGAGACGACTTCATGGAGACACGATGATGGAGATCATGATGATGGAGATCATGGTGTCATGCCGGTGACGATGATGATCATGGAGCCCCGAAGATGGAGATCAAAAGGAGCAAAATGATATTGGCCATATCATGTCACTTTTTGATTGCATGTGATGTTTATCATGTTTTTGCATCTTATTTTCTTAGAACGACGGTAGTAAATAAGATGATCCCTCATAATAATTTCAAGAAAAGTGTTCCCCCTAACTGTGCACCGCTATGTGAAAGTTCGTTGTTTCGAAGCACCACGTGATGATCGGGTGTGATAGATTCTAACGTTCACATACAACGGGTGTAAGCTAGATTTACACACGCGAAACACTTAGGTTGACTTGACGAGCCTAGCATGTACAGACATGGCCTCGGAACACAAGAGACCGAAAGGTCGAGCATGAGTCATATGGTAGATACGATCAACATGAAGATGTTCACCGATGATGACTAGTCCGTCTCACGTGACGATCGGACACGGCCTAGTTGACTCGGATCATGTAATCACTTAGATGACTAGAGGGTTGTCTATCTGAGTGGGAGTTCATAAGATGAACTTAATTATCCTAAACATAGTCAAAAGGTCTTTACGAATTATGTCGTAAGCTCGCGCTTTAGTTCTACTGTTTAGATATGTTCCTAGAGAAAATTTAGTTGAAAGTTGATAGTAGCAATTATGCGGACTGGGTCCGAAAACTGAGGATTGTCCTCATTGCTGCGTAGAAAGCTTATGTCCTTAATGCACCGCTCGGTGTGCTGAACCTCGAACGTCGTCTGTGGATGTTGCGAACATCTAACATACACGTTTTGATAACTACGCGATAGTTCAGTAATGTTAAACGGTTTAGAATTGAGGCACCGAAGACGATTTCGAAACGTCGCGGAACATATGAGATGTTTCGAGGGCTGAAATTGGGATTTCTCAGGCTCGTGCAAGACGCCAAGAGGTATAAGACCTCCGACGAGTTTCTTATCCTGCAAACTAAGGGAGAAAAGCTCAATCGTTGAGCTTGTGCTCAGATTGTCTGAGTACCACAATCACTTGAATCGAGTGGGAGTTAATCTTCCAGATGAGATAGTGATGTTTCTCCAAAGTCATTGCCACCAAGCTACTAGAGCTTCGTGATGAACTGTAACATATAAGGGATAGATATGATAATCCTTGAAATATTCGCGATGTTTGACACTGCGAAAGTAGAAATCAAGAAGGAGCATCAATTGTTGATGGTTAGTGAAACCACTAGTTTCAAGAAGGGCAAGGGCAAGAAGGGATACTTCATGAAACGGCAAATCAGCTGCTGCTCTAGTGGAGAAACCCAAGGTTGAACCCAAACCCGAGACTAAGTGCTTACGTAATAAGGGGAACAGATCAACGGAGCAGAATTACCCTAGATACTTGGTAGATAAGAAGGTCGGCAAGGTCGATAGAAGTATATTGGATATATATTATGTTAATGTGTACTTTACTAGTACTCCTAGTAGCACCAGGGTATTAGATACGGTTCGGTTGCTAAGCGTTAGTAACTCGAAATAAAGGCTACGGAATAAACGGAGACTAGCTAAAGGTGAGTTGACGATATGTGTTGGAAGTGTTTCCAAGCTTGATGTGATCAAGCATCGCACGCTCCCTCTACCATCGAGATTGGTGTTAAACCTAAATAATTGTTATTTGGTGTTTGCGTTGAGCATAGACATGATTGGATTATGTCTATCGCAATATGGTTATTCATTTGAGGAGAATAATGATTACTCTGTTTATTTGAATAATACCTTCAATGGTCTTGCACCTAAAATGAATGATTTATGGAATCTCGATCGTAGTGATACACATGTTCATGCCAAAAGATATAATATAGTAATGATAGTACCACCTACGTGTGGCACTGCCATTTGAGTCATATTGGTATATGCATGAAGAAACTCCATGCAGATGGATCGTTTGGACTCACTTGTTTTTGAATCACTTGAGACATGCAAATCATACCACATGGGCAAGATGACTGAAAGCCTCGTTTTCAGTAAAATGGAACAAGAAAGCAACTTGTTGGAAGTAATACATTTTCATGTGTGCAGTCCAATGAGTCTTTGAGGCACGCAGATGGATATCGTTATGTTCTTACTTCACGAGATGATTTGAGTAGATACTGAGTATATTTACTCGATGAAACACAAGTCTGAATTATTGAAAGGTTCAAGTAATTTCAGAGTGAAGTTGAAGATCGTCGTGACAAGAGGATAAGATGTCTATGATATGATCATAGAGATGAAAATCTGAGTTGCGAGTTTGGCACACAATTAAGACATTGTGGAAATTGTTTCACAACTAATACCGCCTGGAACACCATAGTGTGATGGTGTGTCCGAACATCATAACTGCACCCTATTGGATATGGTGCATACCATGCTGTCTCTTATCAAATTACCAATATCGTTCACGGGTTAGGCATTAGAGACAACCACATTCACTTTAAATAGGGCACAACGTAACTCCGTTGAGACGACAACGTATGAACTATGGTTTGGAGAAACCTAAGCTGTCGTTCCTTAAAAGTTTGGGGTTGCGACGCTTATGTGAAAAGGTTTCAGGCTGATAAAGCTCGAACCCAAAGTGGATAAATACATCTTCATAGGACACCCAAAAACAATTGGGTATACCTCCTGTCTCAGATCCGGAAGCAAAAGGGATTGTCTCTAAAATCGGGTCCTTTCTCGAGGAAAAGTTTCTCTCGAAAGAATTGAGTGGGAGGATAGTGGAGACTTGATGAGGTTATTGAACCGTCACTTCAACTAGTGTGTAGCAGGGCACAGGAAGTTGTTCCGGTGGCACCTACACCAACTGAAGTGGAAGCTTATGATAGTGATCGTGAAACTTCGGATCAAGTCACTACCAAACCTCGTAGGTCGACAAGGATGCGTACTGCTTCAGAGTGGTACGTAATCCTGTCTTAGGAGGTCATGTTGCTAGACAACAATGAACCTATGAGCTATGGAGAATCGATGGTGGGCCCGGATTCCGGCAAATGGCTCGAGGCCATAAAATCCGAGAGAGGATCCATGTATGAAAACAAAGTGTAGACTTTGGAAGAACTACTTAATGGTCGTAAGGCTGTTGGGTACAGATAGATTCTAAGAGGGAAGACAGACAATGATGGTATGGGTCACCATTAGAAAAGCTCAGCTTGTCGCTAAGATGTTTCCGACAAGTTCAAGGAGTTGACTAAGATGAGACTTTCTCACTCGTAGTGATGCTAAGAGTCTGTTGGAATCTTATTAGCAGTTGTTGCATTATTTATGAAATCTTGCAGATAGGGTGTCAAAACATTGTTTCCTCGAAAATTTTCTTGAGGAAAGGTTGCATGTGATACAACCAGAAGGTTTTTGTCAATCCTAAAAGATGCTAACAAGTATGCAAAGCTCCAGCAATCCTTCTAAGGACTGGAGTAAGCATCTCGAAGTTGGAATATACACTTTGATGAGATGATCAAAGATTTTGGGTTTATACAAAGTTTATGAGAAACTTGTATTTCCAAAGAAGTGAGTGGGAGCACTCTGAGAATTTACGATGAGTATATGTTGTTGACATATTGTTGATCAGAAATGATGTAAAGTTTCTGGAAAGCATATAGGGTTATTTGAAAAGTGTTTTTCAAGGGAAAACCTGGATTAAGCTACTTGAACATTGAGCATCAAGATCTATAGGGATAGATCAAAACACTTAATGGTACTTTCAAATGAGCAGATACCTTGACATGATCTTGAAGGTGGTCAAGATGGATCAGTCAAAGAAGGAGTTCTTGCCTGAGTTGTAAGGTATGAAGTTAAGACTTAAAGCTCGACCACGGCAGAAGAGAGAGAAAGGACGAAGTTCGTCCCCTATGCTTAGACGTAGGCTCCATAGTATGCTATGCTGTGTACCGCACCTGATGTGTGCCTTGCCACATGTCTGGCAAGAGGGTACAAAGGTGATCAAGGAGTGGATCACCAGATAGCGGTCAAAATTATCCTTAGAGGAATAAGGATATGTTTCTCGGTTATGGAGGTGATAAAGAGTTCGACGTAAAGAGTTGCGTCGATGCAAGTTAACACCTATCCGGATAGCTCGAGTAGAGATACCGGATACGTATAGTGGAGCAACCATTTGGAATAGCTCCATGGAGCGTGGAAGCAGCATTTACAATATGACCTAGAGATTTGCGAAGTACATACGGATCTGAATGTTGCAGACCCGTTGACTAAAACCTCTCTCACAAGCAAAACATGATCAAACCCCAGAACTCATTGAGTCTTAATCACATAGTGATGTGAACTAGATTATTGATTCTAGTAAACTCTTTGGATGTTGGTCACATGGCGATGTGACCTGTGAGTGTTAATCACATGGCGATGTGAACTAGATTATTGACTCTAGTGCAAGTGGGAGACTGTTGGAAATATGCTCTAGAGGCAATAATAAATTAGTTATTATTATTATATTTCCTTGTTCATGATAATCGTTTATTATCCATGCTATTATTGTATTGATAGGAAACTCAGATACATGTGTGGATACATAGACAACATCATGTCCCTGGTAAGCCTCTAGTTGACTAGCTCGTTGATCAATAGATGGTTACGGTTTCCTGACCATGGACATTGGATGTCGTTGATAACGGGATCACATCATTAGTAGAATGATGTGATGGACAAGACCCAATCCTAAGCCTAGCACAAGATCGTGTAGTCCGTATGCTAAAGCTTTTCTAATGTCAAGTATCATTTCCTTAGACCATGAGATTGTGCAACTCCCGGATACCGTAGGAATGCTTTGGGTGTACCAAACGTCACAACGTAATCGGGTGGCTATAAAGGTGCACTACGGGTATCTCCGAAAGTGTCTCTTGGGTTGTACGAATCGAGACTGGGATTTGTCACTCCGTGACGGAGAGGTATCTCTGGGCCCACTCGGTAGGACATCATCATAATGTGCACAATGTGACCAAGGGGTTGATCACGGGACGATGTGTTACGGAACGAGTAAAGAGACTTGCCAGTAACGAGATTGAACAAGGTATCGGGATACCGACGATCGAATCTCGGGCAAGTACTATACCGGTAGACAAAGGGAATTGTATACGGGATTGATTGAATCCTCGACATCGTGGTTCATTCGATGAGATCATCGAGGAGCATGTGGGAGCCAACATGGGTATCCAGATCCCGCTGTTGGTTATTGACCGGAGAGTCGTCTCGGTCATGTCTGCATGTCTCCCGAACCCGTAGGGTCTACACACTTAAGGTTCGGTGACGCTAGGGTTGTAGAGATATTAGTATGCAGTGACCCGAAAGTTGTTGGGAGTCCCGGATGAGATCCCGGACGTCACAAGGAGTTCCGGAATGGTCTGGAGGTAAAGATTTATAAATATAGGAAGTCAAGTTTCGGCCATCGGGAAAGTTTCAGGGGTCACCGGTATTGTACCGGGACCACCGGAAGGGTCCCGGAGGTCCACCGGGTGGGGCCACCTATCCCGTAGGGTCCCATGGGCTGAAGTGGGGAGGGGAACCAGCCCCTGGTGTGCTGGTGCGCCCCCCTTGGGCCTCCCCCTGCGCCTAGGGCAGGAAACCCTAGGGGTGGGGGCGCCCCCCTTGGCTTGGGGGGCAAGCCACCCCCTTGCCCCCCTGGAGATCCCATCTCCTAGGGCCGGCGCCCCCACAGGGGCCCTATATATAGTGGGGGGAGGGAGGGCAACCGCACCCTAGCCCCTGGCGCCTCCCTCTCCCTCTCCAACACCTCCCCCTCTCTGTAGAGCTTGGCGAAGCCCTGCCGGGATCCCGCTACTTCCATCACCACGCCGTCGTGCTGCTGGATCTCCATCAACCTCTCCTTCCCTTGCTGGATCAAGAAGGAGATGTCTGTCCCAACCGTATGTGTGTTGAACGCGGAGGTGCCATCCGTTCGGCGCTAGGATCGTCGGTGATTTGGATCACGACGAGTACGACTCCATCAACCCCGTTCACTTGAACGCTTCCGCTTAGCGATCTACAAGGGTATGTAGATGCACTCCCCTTTCCCTTGTTGCTAGATTACTCCATAGATTGATCTTGGTGATGCGTAGAAAATTTTGAATTTCTGCTACGTTCCCCAACATAGATCTCCACGAGAGAGGGGGAGAACATTGTATTGAGATCCAAAAAGAGAGAAGAAGCCATCTAGCTACTAGCTATGGACCCGAAGATCCGAAGTAAACTACTCACACTTCATCGGAGGGGCTATGGTGTTGATGTTGAAGCCTTCCGTGGTGGATGCCCCCTCCGCCGGAGCTCCGGAACAGGCCCCAAGATGGGATCTCGTGGATACAGGAAGTTGCGGCGGTGGAATTAGATTTTTGGCTCCTGTTCTGATCGTTTGGGGGTACGTAGGTATATATAGGAGGAAGGAGTACGTCGGTGGAGCAATAGGGGGCCCACGAGGCAGGGGGCGCGCCCTAGGGGGGGCGCCCCCACCCTCGTGACCGCCTCTGTTACTTATCATGTGGTGAATAAAAATATAGCTCCAAGTAAATTACCGATGGAAGTAGACGAAAGAGGGGATGCCTTCCGGGGCATCCCCAAGCTTTGACTTTTTGGTGTCCTTGGATTATCTTGGGGTGCCATGGGCATCCCCAAGCTTAGGCTCTTGCCACTCCTTGTTCCATAATCCATCAAAAGAATTCACCCAAAACTTGAAAACTTCACAACACAAAACTCAATAGAAATCTCGTGAGCTCCGTTAGAGAAAGAAAACAAGAGACTACTTTAAGGTACTGTAATGAAATCATTATTTATTTGTATTGGTGTTAAACCTACTGTATTCCAACTTCTCTATGGATCATAAACTATTTTACTAGCCATAGATTCATCAAAATAAGCAAACAACACCATAAAACAGAATCTGTCAAAACAGAGCGATGCTGTAGTAATCAGAATTAACGCATAAACTTACGGAACTCAAAAAATTCTACCAAAATTAGACGACCTGGACAATTTGCTTATTGATCAGCAGCAATTTTCATAGGAATTCGGTTTAGCGGCCATCTTATTGACTAAGGTAGCTTGCATATCCGAAATTTCAGTGGTCATTTTTTCAAGACGAGCAATTTGGGCTCTTATACCATCAAATTCTTTGGACATATCATCGAGCTCTTTATTCATATAGCTCATAAACTCTTTTGTTCCTTAAGCTCGTTTCTAAAGAAATTATTATGCTCAAATTGCAAAACCATAAACTTCCTGACATTGTTTTCGATCTCCTCTGGCCTTTTAAGGTGAAGATCACCAAATTTAGGTAGGGCCATTGCGACAAACAAGCAAACCAACACACGAGCAACAAAAGGCAAAGGGAAAAAGAGGAGGAGATTGGGAAAGAGAGGGCGAATAAAACGGCAAGGGTGAAGTGGGGGAGAGGAAAACGAGAGGCAAATGGTAAATAATGTAATGCGCGAGATAGGGATTGTGATGGGTACTTGGTATGTTGACTTTTATGTAGACTCACAGCAACGGCGCCAAAAAATCCTTCTTGCTACGTCTTGAGCTTATGCGTTGGTTTTCCCGAAGAGGAGAGGATGATGCAGCACAAGAGCGTAAGTGTTTCCCTCGCTTTTGAGAACCAAGGTATCAATCCAAAGAGGAGGCCACACGCAAGTCCCTCGTACCTGCACATTAACGATAGCTACTACGCAACCAACACGATTAGGGGTTGTCAATCCCTTCACGGTCACTTACGAGAGTGAGATCTGATAGAGATAATATTTTTGGTATTTTTGGTATAAAGATGCAAAGTAAAAAGTAAAAGGCAAAGTAAAAACAAAGCAAGTATAAAAGTGATGGAGATTGATATGATGATAATAGACCCGGGGGCCATAGGTTTCACTAGTGGCTTCTCTCAAGAGCATAAATATTCTACGGTGGATGAACAAATTACTATTGAGAAATTGACATAATTGAGCATAGTTATGAGGTTATCTAGGTATGATCATGTATATAGGCATCATGTCCGAGACAAGTAGATCGAAACGATTCTGCATCTACTACTATTACTCCACTCGTCGACCGCTATCCAGCATGCATCTAGAGTACTAAGTTAAAAACAGACTAATGCCTTAAGCAAGATGACATGATGTAGAGGAATAAATTCATGAAATATGATAAATACCCCATCTTGTTATCCTCGATGGCAACAATACAATACGTGCCTTGCAACCCTTTACATCCTTTGGGTAAGGACACACAAGATTGAACCCAAAGCCATGCACTTCTCCCATTGCAAGAACTACCAATCTAGTTGGCCAAACCAAAAGGATAATTCGAAGAGACTTGCAAAGATAACTCAATCATACATAAAAGAATTCAGAGAAGATTCAAATATTATTCATAGATAAGCTGGATCATAAACCCACAATTCATCGGTCTCAATAAACACATCGCAAAAAGAAGATTACATCGAATAGATCTCCACGAGAGAGGGGGAGAACATTGTACTGAGATCCAAAAAGAGAGAAGAAGCCATCTAGCTACTAGCTATGGACCCGAAGGTCCGAAGTAAACTACTCACACTTCATCTGAGGGGCTATGGTGTTGATGTAGACGCCCTCAGTGGTGGATGCCCCTCCGTGAACTCGGAACAGGCCCCAAGATGGAATCTCGTGGATCTGAGGAAGTTCTGACGGTGGAATTAGGTTTTGGCTCTGCTACGATCGCTTGGGGTACGTAGGTATATATAGGAGGAAGGAGTACGTCGGTGGAGCTTCGAGGGGCCCATGAGGCAGGGGGCGCGCCCTAGGGGGGGCCACCCTCGTGACCACCTCTCTGGTGCCTTGGCGTAGGGTCCAAGTCTCTTGGATCACGTTCGGTGAGAAAATCACGTTTCCGAAGGTTTCATTCCGTTTGATATTCTGTTTCTTCGAAATACTGAAAAAGGCAAAAAACAGCAATTCTGGGATGGGCCTCCGGTTAATAGGTTAGTCCCAAAAGTAATATAAAAGTGGAAAATAAAGCCCATTATAGTCCAAAACAATAGATAAAGTAGCATGGAGCAATCAAAAATTATAGATACGTTGGAGACGTATCAGGGAGCAAATCAGCCTCGCGATCAGCTCCCGTGGCAGCGGCAGACCTGTCCAGCGGATCGATCTCGGGATCCGGCGCTGCTAGCAGGGGGGCAGAATCCCCTCGGAAATCCGCGCCGCCAGCGCCAACAACTGCGCGTGGAATCGGCGACACCGCGCGCGCCACGGCCAGCGAGCCCGCGTCTGCCATGCGGCAACCTGCGAGTCACGGAGGCACCTCCACCAACTCGGGCGAATCACATGGCGGCACCTGTCCGCCTCCTATTGGCCCTTCGGGGGCCGGTTCCCGGTCCAGCCCATTTGCTACAAACTGCGCGATCTGCGTCGGTGACCGGCGCGGGACCCGCCTCCGGCGCAGCGGACGCTGGCCCCTCATCACGGCGCAATGATGAGCCATGTCCACTGGGATCTTTTGCGGAGCCGCGCCGTTGCATACCGTCGCCTACCGCCACAGAAGATCCACTGGTGGAATCTGCTGCTGAACCTGCTGCTGCTTCGCCCAGATCCGCCTCGGGATCAGTTCCTGCTGCTCCTACAGGCTGCACGGGATCTTCTGCGCCACCAGTACAAACTACTCCACCACTGAGACGTACACGGCTACAACAGGGAGTAATTCAACCAATCAATTATAAGCATATTACGAAATATGGCATGGTGTGTTCTACAGGTGAACCAGGTGAACCCTACACACTTGATGAAGCCCTAGCTGATGAAAACTGGAAGAAGGCTATGAATGAAGAATACATGGCACTGAAAAGAAACAAAACATGGCATTTGGTCCCTCCACAACAAGGTAAAAATCTCATTGATTGCAAGTGGGTGTTTCGGATCAAGAGAAAATCTGATGGCACCATTGATCGTTACAAGGCAAGACTTGTGGCAAAAGGCTTCAAGCAACGGTATGGTATTGACTATGAGGACACATTTAGCCTAGTGGTAAAAGCTGCAATCATTCGTCTTGTTTTGTCCATTGCTGTGTCCAGGGGCTGGAGTCTCAGACAGCTAGACGTACATAACGCGTTCCTCCATGGTGTTCTGGAAAAGGAAGTGTACATGAAACAACCTCCTGGGTTTGAAAGCAAAAGTGCACCGTTGCATGTGTGCAGACTTGACAAAGCTTTATATGGGTTAAAGCAGGCTCCGAGGGCATGGTACTCACGTCTCAGTCAAAAGATGCAAACTCTTGGCTTTGTTCCGTCTAAGTCTGACACCTCACTATTTATTTATAACAAGTGCAATACTCATATCTTTGTTCTCATCTACGTTGATGATATTATTGTTACAAGCTCATCTCGTGAAGCCATAACAGGATTGTTGAAGGACCTCAGTGCAGAGTTTGCTCTTAAGGATCTTGGAGATTTGCACTATTTCTTAGGGATAGAAGTGAAGAAACATGATGGTGGACTTCACTTGTCTCAAGAAAAATATGCAACTGATCTGGTAAGAAAGGCTGGCTTGCAAGGCTGTAAACCTTCACCTACTTCATTGTCTAGTTCAGAAAAATAATCTCTCACAGAAGGACAAGCCTTGAGTCAGGAAGACAACACTAAATACAGAAGTCTTGTAGGTGCACTTCAATATCTCACTCTTACAAGACCTGATATATCATTTGCTGTTAACAAAGTCTGTCAATTTCTTCATGCACCCACCATTGTTCACCTGACTGCTGCTAAGCGAATAGTTAGATATGTCAAGAACACTCTTAATATTGGTCTTAACTTCAGCAAGTCATCATCCACATTGCTTAGTGCTTTCTCAGACTCTGACTGGCCAGGCTGTTTGGATGACAGACGTTCTACTGGGGGATTTGCAGTGTTCTTTGATCCTAACTTGATTTCATGGTGTGCAAGGAAACATGCTACTGTTTCCAGGTCTAGTGCTGAGGCAGAATACAAGGCATTAGCAAATGCTACAGCTGAAATCATATGGTGCAATTTCTACTAAGGGAGCTTGTGTAAAAAGCAAACAAGCTCCATGCTTATGGTGTGACAATTTGGGTGCAACTTATTTGTCTGCTAATCCTGTTTTTCATGCCAGGATGAAACACATTGAAATTGACTTTCATTTTGTCAGAGAGCGAGTGGCTCAAAAACAACTTGATATTCGTTTTGTGCATTTCAAGGATCAGGTTGCAGATGGATTCACCAAGACTCTACCCATTAGAAGTTTTGAAGACTTTAAACATAATGTCAACTTAATGAAGTTGTGATTAAGGGAGGGTGTCAAACACAATATGTTGAGCCATATTATGTCACGTACATGTCACGCATGGCAGAGAGACTCCCAAGCGTCCAAGGCGCAGGATATAGGATAGATGATCAGTTTAAGTTACATGTAATCTCTTCCTATCTCATGTAATCAATTCTATCTTTTCTTCCGCAAGATGTAAACCTCCTATGTCACGCATGGCAGGGAGACTCCCAGGCGTCCAAGGCGCAGGATATAGGATAGATGATCAGTTTAAGTTACATGTAATCTCTTCCTATCTTCTGTAATCAATTCTATCTCTTCTTCCGCAAGATGTAAACCTCCTGTAAGATCTTAACGATGTATGCGCTTCAGGGAGGTGCACCCCTACCTATAAACACGTAGCACGTCGCCTCAGGTCGAGGTAAGACGTTTCCGCCTAACGCACAGGTTCTATGCATTTGAAAATTGCATTGTTTTCTGAACAAGTGTACTGCACTTTATTTCCATGGATCACAAGTAATCACTACGCTTACAGTGTAATACAGGCAAAATGACAACTGTCAATGTGAGAGAATAGACTGATAGATAGAAGACCAGAAAGAAACTCTCACTGCTTTATTGGTAGCACATACACACGGGTACTCAAATGTCAAGAGTCACGAAATAGCCATAACGACAAAAACCGAAACCATCGCCGCTTCAGCTTGAAACTGGATGCAGCAGGATCACGAAAGCAGGTTCCCCTGGAGTGTTCCACCACCTGTGGATGAGCGCCGATCAGGGGTCGCATGAGCAGCCACCACTCGATGATGCAGCTCTGAAACTGCGCTCCCACTGGTCAACTGGTGTGGCTTCAGCGTGAGGTATGTGTCGGGGGTTCTTCTCCCTCTTGTCACCCTTCAGCTGCTTCATGGCATGCTTCAGCGCTGGGAGAAGAGCCTCCATGCACTCCGCGACAGCATTCGGGTTGCCGGGCATGTTGATGATCTGGAAAAAGGAACTCTTGTGAGCATTTCAAAACCTATAAGTTTGAAATTATGAAGCATTCTTTGGTTTCAGGCCATACAAGTGTAGATCCTCTTATCCCACAAGCCGCGCGGGATAGCATCGCAAATGGTGTCACCTGTACCGAACAGAAAAGTGCAAGCACCGTCAGTACAGAACAAAAGGATCTGAATCCTGTCAAGTTTAAGACACTAACCACATTTGGGAAAAGTTGTTTTTTATGTCAATTCACTTACTGACTATTTCCATAGATCACATCCACTCCCTCGGTAAAGAAATATAAGAGCGTTTAGATAACTAATAGTGATCTGAACGCTCTTATATTTCTTTACAGAGGAGTAGATGTGATTGATATGTTAAACTAATAATAAAGAGGCTGTAATAAACGTTGTCATCACCTTCAAACTCTCCTGAATCATAACAAACGCAAGGCCGGGTGCTTCTTTCTCTATTACAGATTTAGTTGCTTCTGGAGTAACATCTCTAGGTGTGAAGCCAGTGCCACCTGCATTTACCAGGAAGTAGAAGCTAGCGTGAGTAGGAATCTTGAGATCATGTGACCTAAGCAATTTCTTCAAAATAAAATTTTCACCTAAGGTCAAGATGAGGTTAACGCGGTCAATATCGCTCCACTTCACCAGAATCTCCTTAATTTTGTCCACTTCATCTGGAACCACAGCAGTAGCAACAACAACTGCTCCCCCTAATTTCTCCGATGAAGAGTTCACTACAGATACAGCTCTTGGGCCACTACAGATGGGATTATAAGAGAGACGAAATAACAATGACATAAGTTACATTTCATGGAAGCATGATTCACATCACGAAGAGTAAACGGAAGTTATGATTAATCCGCAATTTTGAGGCCAAGAAAGGATAATAGCTTTGTGAAATGTGGAGTCCTTACTGAAATTCATCACCATCTTATGTGAAGAATCATCAGTTAATCATCTCTTCTATTTTGCATCAAGAGTGACCCACTTGCAACTCGAGGCAAAGAGGTGTATCAAGATGCACGTACTTTGCAAAGAGTACAAATTTGGAGGACTAGGTAGGATAATAAATTTGTAAAATGTGGAGTCCTTACTGAGACACATCACCATCTTATGAGAAGAATCATCAGCAAATTGACTCTTCTATTTTGCATCAAGAGTGACCCATTTGCAACTCAAGGCAAAGAGGTGTATCAGGATGCATGTACTTTGCAAAGAGCACATATTTTGAGGCCTAGGTATGATAATAAACTTGTGAAATGTGGAGTCCCTACTGAGACGCATCACCATCTTATGTGAATATGCAAAGAATAGACAGTAATTTGACTCTTCTATTTTGCATCAAGAGTGACCCATTTGCAACTCGAAGCAAAGAGGTGTATCAGGATGCACGTACTTGCAAAGAGTACAAATTTTGAGGCCTAGGTACGATGATAAATTTGTGAAATGTGGAGTCCTTACTGAAACACATCACCATCTTATGTGAACATGCAAGGAATAGACAGTAATTTGACTCATTTCATTTTGCATCAAGAGTGACCCATTTGCAGCTTGAGGCAAAGAGGTGTATCAGGATGCATGTACTCTGCATACCATACAGATTTTTCTTTCTAATGTCTTTTGAGAGTGGGAACAAAATCACAAACAACAGAACTTAAGACTGAAGAAAAAGGTATTGCACTTAAGGAAATACCTCCTATCGGGGCCTGCTCCAGAAGAAACAGTGTCACTAACAGTCAGAATTGCTACTTTAACTTCAGCATTCTGAGAAGCTGCAACCTGTGGTGCATCCGCCGAAGCACCTTTTGCAGAAGAAACAAGATGAGATGATAAGGGGCTGGAAGCAGCAGGCAGCTTATCCAGAGGAGGGCTAGTTATATCAGAAATAAGTATAGCTTGGACAGATGCTCCAGCTGCCAATATCTGCTCAGATGATTGCACTTCCAGCAAGGCATTTGCAGATTTCATACTTAGAAGGCGGCTGCTAGCTTGTTGGCCAGTGCTCTCAGCAACATAACTGCCAAAAATAAATTAACACACATTTACTTACGTGGTGTCAAATATGGTGTAATGAAACATCAGGCTGCCATGGTAAAATATAACTCCTACCCTGGTCTACCGGATCCATCGTCGAGCACCCATCTGATCACTGCACGATGAAACTCCATACGATGTGGGTCTGCTCTTAGACGATGTGATATTCGCACATGCACTCTAAAAAAGTCTCATCAGTGGAAAATGAAGAACAAAATGCTGAAAGAAAAACAAATAAAAAGCACAAAGGATAACTACCTCTCCAGATGAGGATTTGACCAACCAGAGACAAGACGTATTGCAGGAACAACAAAGAGATTGAAGCAAACCATACAGCTCACTGGGTTTCCAGGCAAGCCAAAAGCAAGAGCTGTTTTGGATGGCTTTGTTGGGTCATTTGATGTGATCTCAGCAAATGTCAATGGCTTCCCTGGTTTCATCTGGATCTGCATGCACATACAGCAAATGATTAAAATCATTGGAGAAAAATGGACAGATATAGCGGTATCGTTTTAAAAGGTATCTTTTGCAAACATAACTGCTTTCAATGGTTATCCAACAGCATACAGGAAACGAATACAATCATAAGGCTGATGCTGCTTATCAACATCTTGGTATACAATACCCCAGAAGGATTTCTAGGTTACCTTTTCGAAGTGAATTTTACCCATCTTTGCCAAGCAAGGTTTGACAAGGTCCCTATCACCCATGGAAACACCACCAGAAGTAAGGATTATATCAGCATCGGAACGTAGAGCTGCATCCATATGCTCCATAAGACTTTCTTCAGTATCTTTTGCAATACCCAAGTCAAGCACTTTACACTTCTGCTGAATAGCAGCAGCAAGTAGCATGGCCCGGTTAGAATCACGAATCTGAAATTTTAGTTTGAAGCAGAGAGGTCATGCATGTTGATAAATATGGAATGCAAAGAAATGTGAAGGACGCAAACGTTGTCGAATAGTAGAAATAACCTGACCACGATTGAGAGTTGCAGTGGCTGGCTGAACTAACTCATCCCCTGTAGAAAATACAGCAATGGTTGGTCGACGGTATGCCTGCACATGCAAACACAGAATGCTGCATTAGTGCATTATACGTTTTACTCTCATATATACTTGGTAACATCAGGCAGAAGATATTCACCTTGACAGTAGTTACTCCCACTGTTGCAAGCAGCCCAATTTCTGCAGGACCTATGTTCTCACCAGATTTTAGCACTATAGAATCTTTCTCTATGTCACATCCCTGGAAATTATACATTCAGATAACTAACACACTGGTTACCAAGAAAACTTCAACACAGATGATTGTATTCCATCTTTATAGAGAAAGCACGAAGCTGTGTTACTAGACAATGCCTAATTGTGCATACAACATTTCATAGATCTTTTATTGCATTGAGTGTTCTGTACGAATAGTGGTGGCAATTGATATAAGTTTGTACCGCAACTATCCCCTTACAAGATTATAAACAAGAATCTTGCTTCCACTTTCCAAGACAAGAGATGAAACAGTTATAATCCACTCAAATAGGACAACCACGCAAGCTGAATTTGGATGCAGTTGATATGGCAGCAGCGCATGGACCATAGCTATAGCATCACAAATCTGAACCCATGGTTACTCTCCAAAACACAGGAGAGCTCGTTACAATAGAGATGAAACAGTAATCCTGTCAAACATGTAAACTGAATTTAGGCGCAGCTGACTCAGCTGAAGTGCATGGGCTATAGCAATCCATCAAATTCATAGTCTCACAACCCGTGGTCAATCCCCATAAACCGAGAGAGAGCACCTAAAACTAGGAAGCACTGACAAAAGGATGAAAAAATTGACATACCACGCTGCGTATATCGTGCCCCTCGGGTACCCGCGCCGAGATCCTGACCCTCTTCGACCCACCCGGCGCGGCGGCGACCTGCTCCGTGTCCTCCACCTGCACGACGGCATCCGCACCGTCGGGAATCGGCCCTGCCCAACACAGCAACCACAGCCGCGTAGTCAGCTCGACAAAAAAACGCACGCAGCACCGGAGATAGATAGATAGATAAGGCATAGTAGTAGTAGTTAGCCGCCGCCGCACCTCCGGTCGTGACGTAGGCGACGGTGCCGGGTGTGACGACCACGCCGAGCGCGTCGTCGCCGGCCCTGGCCTCCGCGATGACCGGGTACTCCCCGGGCCCGTCGGAGGCCACCACGGCGTACCCGTCCTGCAGGAGAAGGCCATTATTCACCTCAGACGGAGCAGCGGGAGGGGGGAGGAGGGGGTTGGTTGACTCGGCCGGGACTGACCTTGACGGAGGCGCGGAAGGGGGGCAGGGGGTCGGGCGCGCGGACGTCCTCCGCGAGCACGAGACCGAGCGCGTCGAGCAGCGGCACGGCCAACGGGGCGGCGCGGCAGGCCGCCGCGGCGGACAGCACCGCCGCCAGCGCCTCCTCCACCTGCAGCATTTTTTTTTCTCTCCCTCTCGGCTCTCTCCGGTTGATTTGCGTCGACTGGGGGGCGGCGGCTGGGCTTGGCTGGGCTGAGCTGAGGTGAGGGCCTCTCTATCGACACGCTCCACGGCGGCGACGTGCCACGTGTAGCGTAACGATAGCGTTTACTTTGAGTTGGTTGGGCCGCAGTGGTGTGGCGCCAGGCCGGCTTCCAACTCGTGCTTGAATATTCACCCGTCAAAATCATGTCCGTCGCTAGTAGGTGAATCTCTTCTACTACCCCTCAAACGAGAAGAAAAAAAGGTGAATCTCTTCTTTTTTCTTTTCTTTTTTAGAAAATTCACTAGGTGAATCTTGGTAAGAGCATCTCCAACAGATGCGCTATATACGTGCCGCGCTGATAGTGTTTTTTGCGCGCGCGCTACCACTCCAGGCGCTCCAACGGAGGCGCAAAAACCGCGCGTGCGACATAACTAGTTCAGTGCACGAGACAAAGCGTCATCGCGCGCCGTTTATTTGCTGTGCCCGCTCCTGCGCGCTGGACACTCGAGCACCCGCTAGCAATTCCCCCTACCCCATCCAGCCGCTGGCGCCGCCGCCGCCCGCGCCCGGAGCTTCCCCGCCCTATCCCCGCGCCGCTGTTGTTTCCTCCGTCTCCCTCTAGTCACCGCCGCCCCTTGTGCGCGGCAGTCCTTCGACGAACAGCACCCGACCGCCCACTACCGCTCGGCACCCGCAAGGTGTTCGACAAAACGCCCGCAAGGTATGTATTGCTTCAATTTCACATTTTTTACATGAATTTGATGAATGTTGTTTGTAGTTTATACGAATAATCCCGTGTGGACATGCCATCACGCGCGGGTGATATCCATACCGCACGAAGCCGCGTGATTCGTGCAACATCAATACGCGCAGGCTGTATATTCAGTTCACTTATTCGTATAGCATCCGGTATTCAGACTGTATTTACCGCCAACACATCCCGCGCGTGACCTACGTCGCGGGGCAAGCATTTAAAACGCTGGCGGGCGTCCAGGACGGCAGTTCCAACGGCTAGCTGCACGAAGGCCAAAGAAAACCTGGGTGCTCAAGTTTTCACATCTTCTCTATTCGTTTCTCCCCTCGGAAGTATGTGTTCATCCAAGTCTGAGCTTAGTTCCGCCCCTCCCCCTCGTCACACCACTTCTCCACCCAGATGCCACCCCTCCCACTGATCCGTTGCCCGGAGTGCAATGCCGGCAACGTGCTCTGGTTCGTCTCTGGAACGGTAGAGAACCCAGGGAGGCATTTCTACAAGTGCGAACGCCATGGAGTAAGTATTTCCAGATTCTTGGCATCCATCTCCCTCTCCTGGAGGTCGTCAGCTCAATCCAACCTTGTTTTGCCGTTTTTTCAGTTTGGTGGGTGCCGTTTTTGGAAGTGGGAGAACAAGTACATACAGTACTTCAGCAATCGGTGGGGGCATCTTCTCTCGCACGCATCTGTGTATCGCCATGTCTCTCTGCTTGAGCAGAACCAAGCATGGTTGAAGAACATCTTCATCTTGGGCGTACTGAACATGGTGCTAATGGCGATATGCTGCATGCACAAGTTCTGAGGCAACATGTTGTTGTCGATCAAGACTGCAAGTACAAGTTACGAGCGCTAGATCCCCCAATATATTTGCCCAAGCATTTGTACTGGTTTCAGCAGTTGCAGCATTTGTAGTGGAGTCAGCTGTTCCAGCTTATGTACTAGATTAGTTGTAGTTCCTGTAGTTTTATCTTATGCATTCATTTGTATCTCGTATGTACCGTGTATGTACGCCGTTTTAGATGCAAGGAACGGGCAGTGTTTGCGAGCATGTCGTTAATTAAGCCCGCCCAATCGATCGAGAGGATGAAAATGCATTTAAACCAAACCCACACACCGACCCACCACATGCACTGCACCGGCAATAATTCGTCGCCCCGGCAGGGCAATAAATACAGCAGCAGCATAATGAATGACGCAGCTGGCCCTGCAGGACGTAACTCCACCCATCAGCCAATTGATGCACGATGCGAACTGGAGCTTGTTGTACTGCTTGACAAAAAGATTCATTGAGCACGACGGTGGGACATACTGCTTCAGCATATGGTTTGCACTCTCACTCCTGCCAGTGCTGGTTTGGCGAGCACAGAATTTCCCGGCAAAGTAAGGTTTTGCCCACTTCTCCCTAGTCTCGTAGATCTGCACGAGATATGGATTTGTTTTCAGTGAATATTTGTCAAGCAATGCTGCCCAGCCATCCTCGAATTCGTCAATAGTCAGCATTTCATGCACAAGCTTGTGGAATTCAGCCCTGAAATCTGACTTCTTAGTGTAATGAGCACCCAGGTTTTCTTTGGCCTTCTTCAGCACGTGCCATTTGCACCAGCGATGCGTGGATTCAGGATACACCTCCTCGATTGCCTTTTCCATGGCTCTAGCTTGATCTGTGAAGCAAACATGCAAAAGTCATGCACCTGGTTGGCTGTACAAATAACGATAGGAAAACAAAAGTGCTCCGGAGACGTCCCCATTACCTGTTAGAATTGTAATTGGTTTTTTACCACCCATCATCTTAACAAACTCGTCAAAAATCCATTTGAATGTATCCTCGGTCTCGTCTCGCATCAAAACCCCCGCATACAGCACACTCTGAAAATGATTATTCACCCCCACAAACAAACCAAATGGCATATCATACATGTTTGTTTTGTATGTCGTGTCGAAGGTGATAACGTCACCGAAGTGATGGTACTGTGTTTTGCTACGCCCGTTCGTCCACATAAGGGTCCGTATCCTACTCTCATCATCTACCTGAACGTTGTATGTGAACTCGCTGTCTTGTGCTTTCATTTCTGAAAAAATAGCCATTGTCTTTCGCACATCGTCATCAGCTTGCTCCCTGCTAAGCTTCCCACACAAAGTCCTTAAATATCCCTTGGTGAACGGCACATTCTCAACTCTACCAAAAAAATGTTGCGATTATGCTATAAACCTTGCTTAGATTTACATTGTTCTGTCTCAGTTGGGAAACAAGCTCACGTGTGTATTTGTCAATATGCCTATGCGATGGGAAATGCAACTTCTCAGCACAAGTGTTCAGCATGGGGTGGTTGTGGTTGGACCTGAATTCGTTGATGTACCAGCCTTCGTCGTCCGTTCGGAGAAGCCTTATCATGGCCTGGCATTGACACCGTGTAGACTTCGAATTTGCTTCTTTTGGTTTGCCCTGCAAGAAAACAGCCAAGCAAAATGCATTTAGACATGCAACAAACAACATGGTAACAGGCGACACATTAGACACTGAACGCTTGTTTGTAGGACTCATACCGAGCAGCAGCACACGAACTCCTGCATGCATTTTGTCCCCTTTACATTCGTCCTGCTCTTTGCATAGCGAACACCAAATCCACACTCCCAAGAATACAGGTTGTAGAATTCATACGCCTCATTTATCGAGTCAAATGACAGCCCAACGGACGGAGTCACAACAGAATCTGAATCCCTATCTGCAAACCCAGTTAGAGCTTTTTCCAGCGCGGTGACCCTGTCTGCACTTGTCGGTCTTTCGTCTGGCATGACATCTCGCCGTTTCCTGAACCACGGACACAGGCAATCAAATCAGACCAGCCGGCCGGGATGAGCTAAATCAGAGATGCAAGAAACAGGAATTACCTGCTAACCCATCCAACCTTGTCGTCCAGGGCTACATACACATTCTCCGCCCTGCTGGCCTTATTCTCTTCCGAATCGCTGAAGTCTGGGCGTAGAACAGCTTCAACTGTATCTAATAAATCTGGAAATCGGCCGCTGGGATCATCTTCGGCGACCTCACGAACTGCGCCCAGGGATCCAGGATGCCTTGCAAACCGCGGCGAATCTGGTGAGACTGGCGGGCCGCTACATCCATTGGATGCACCAGATCCAGAACCGGGGAACGTGAAGCTAGCGGATTGAGAGGAAACGAGGCACCGTGTAAGCATGAACTCTATGCTGGAAGAGAAAGAACACAACAGATGGATTGGTGCAGGCATACTGACCTGATCTCCGTCCCCGCGGACTCCATCTCCACACCTTGATGCCGACGCACGAGTGGGGGGAGCTAGATGTGCTGCGAGTTCACCGGACGACCCGTCCAGAAGCACGACCAGCGGACACCCTGGGAAATTAATTACCAGGTCGGGGAGCTGTCTCGTCCGTGTATTCATACGATTCTTAAATGCGAAGTGGGCCAGACCACGCAACGTATAAAGAGATGTATTCTCACTTTTATGGATAGAGCAGCACCGTATTGCCAGAGGGCCTATTAAAGTTAAGAATCGCAAAGCGCGAGCGGACGGGATAGATATCGGCAGCGCGTGGCCGCATGTCCTAAAAATCCGCGTCCGTAGTTTATAGTCTAATTTAAATTGAACATTGTAGATGAGTTCGTCATATGATTCTTTCGAAGAGGAATTTGATATGGAAGAGGAAAAGGATCTTGCAATGATCCTACCTATGCACATGAATAAAAAACCAAAGCACGGTGGTTCGGTTATGGTTCGGCAGAAAATTTGAAGGGATAGGATCAATACCCACAACAGATTGATCATGCACTATTTTGCGAATAATCCCGTGTACCCCAAGTCGTACTTCCGACGCCAGTTTAGGATGAGCACCAAGTTGTTCAGGCGCATTACAGAGAAACTAGAGAGTCATGACCGGTTTTTTCAGCAAAGAGAAATGCCGCCGGAGAGCTCGGACATAGCACCTTTCAGAAGGTGCGGCCGCTTTTGCGTATGTTGACATACGGTATCCCCGCTGATCTAGTTGATAATCACTTGGCTATGGGTGAGAGTCAAGCCATCATGCGTGTCAAGCGCTTCGTAGTTGGAATTGTACAAGTGTTTGGCCAGTTGTATTTGAGATAAACAAAGCTCGTGGCTTTTCCAGGTATGCTTGGCTCAATAGATTGCATGCATCGGAGTTGGAAGAATTGTTCTAAGGCATGGCATGGACAATTTCACGGCTAAAAAAAGGGTTTCAATCTTTGAAGCGGTAGCCGATCAAGAGACTTGGATTTGGCATGTTTTTTTGAAATGCCTGGATCTTTGAATAAGATCAACGTTGTCAACCGGTCTCCACTGATGAATAAGATTGCAAATGGTGAATTGCCACCGGTGCAGTTTGTAGAAAATGACCGTACATACAACTATGGCTACTATCTTGCGGATGACATCTACCCAAAGTGGCAAACATTTTGCGAAGCCGTTGAAAAAATCGGAAGGTAATAAAAATCTTGATTTTCACAATGCTCAGGCGGCGGCTAGAAAGGATGTGGAGAGAGTTTTTGGGATTTTGCAAGCCCAATTTGCTATTGTGAGAGGACCTGCTAGATTTTTGGATTAAAAGATGCTTTGGTACATCATGCACGCTTGTGTGATCATGCACAACATGATCATCGAGAATGAGCGTGGCCAAGATTTAGACTACTCTCATTATGAGCTCTTGGGATATCCGGTGTGAGTGCGGCGGAGGGCTGAAAGGGTGACCCGTTTTGTTGCCTCCTATCATGCCATTCGACGTGCCGAAACGCATGATGATCTTCAGAAGGATCTCATTAAGGAGAGGTAGGCATGAAATGGCCGATAAAGAGCATCATGATTTTTGCGTTTGATGTTGTATTGTTCAACTATTTGTTTGAGTTGTAATAACGAAATTGAACTATTTTTGTTGATTTATTTTGTTTGTGTTTGATCTTTTTGCTTGTGTTTTGAGCGCACATGTCGTTTGTGCAAGAGATTGCATTTTAAGCCTTTCTTGAAACCCTTGCAGCGCTAAGTTCTGTTGACATTGGAACCGGCCTTCTCTGCCAAAACAGACGATCGGCACGCTGCAAACGTATTTTTAGCGCGCCACGCGATTGGAGGGCTGTTGGAGATGCTCTAAGACATGGAAATGCGATGGGGAGCGTGTTGAGCAAAGGTCTTGTGGTGCCTTTTTTAAAAATTGAGCGAAACCCTATTTCAATAAAACTCGCTCGGAAAGATAAAAATAGCATAAGCTTGTTCACCCAATTTGCACAATAGTCCCTGAATACACGTTGACATAGAGACATAGGGCCTGTTCGGTACAAAAGATTTTCACATTAAACCACAAAGAAACCGGTTTCTATGAGAAAATTTTCTAGGTGGCGTTCAGGATAGGGGAAACATGAACAGAGAACTAAAGGAATTTTTGTCCTCCAGCACTGATTCCAGAGGCAAGCGCCGTGGGGAACGTGAGGATGCATCAGTTTCATTGCACGTCAGATGCATTAGTTTTCGGCAATGTCACCCGAACACATTTTTTCAGCCTTCCCTTTGTTTTCTAGACCCTGTGGTTTGCTCTGGTCATCCTTTCCCATTCCTACGATTTTACAAATTCCTATGTTATGTTTTAGCCTTTTAGGACCCTTTGTTCCGAACAGGGCCGTAATGTTCTTTTTTTTCTTAGGAATCTCCGCCGGCCGCCGCGCGGCTACATCCGCTGCCGCACGCCCTGCGGCGCGCCGCCCAGCTGCCACCGCCGCCGCAGTGAGTACGTGCCCGTGCTGGTCGCCCCGCCCACCGTCTGCGCCTCCACGCGCCCGCCCTTCCACTCGATAGCCACCGCCTTGAGCCGTGCCATTTGGAGCGCGCGTCAGCCGTCTACACGTACGCGGCCTGGAAGGCGCTGTCCGAGGCGAGCCACGGCAATCTTGGCGACCACACCAGCGCGGCCTCGCTCGCCGCCGTGCCTCGTCGCAAACAGGAGGCGGCCTCCCCATGGACGAGAGCCGGCGGAATTGAGGGAGCGAGGCGAGCAGAGCGGGCGAGATTCAGTATCTGGCTAGTAGGCAGACGAAGTTGCGGTGGACGACCACCGGCGTTGAGCGGCGACGGAGGCCGACATAGACACCATTCATAGTTGGGGATGGGAGCACACAGTTTGGATCAGGTAAAAACGCTTCCCACAACTGTATGTAATTTGAAGTTTCCGAAATACAGACTACCAAATTCAGTCACCGCCGGTGCATTCTTGTTAGAATCTTCTCTATCTCTATCTCTACTTACTTAAAAAGAACGTAAGGTTCTCATTTCACCTCTCTTTCGTCCAACCTTCCTTATATACGTCTCACGCTTTTCTTTTATTAACTTACCAAAACAACAACGTATTTTATTTAGTATAAGTCACTAAATTCTTACCAAATAAGTGCTTAACAATAAAATGGCAGGTAAATCATAGTGATTGCATATAAAAACTTGCTAAGGTTTTAACACATCAATATAATGATAGACGTGAAGTCACGGGCTAATCAACTAGAAGGTTTATACTCCCATTGCAATGCACAGGCAATTGTCTAGTTTGTATAAAATACAGGAAGGGCATGGCACAGCCAGTGAAGCACTCTATCAAAATTTGCACATTGTAGCATTTCTTCCATAAAAATCAGTCACCGTCATCTATATTATGAGATTCTACTAAAATCCATCGGGCCAAGAGCATACAAGGCAATCGAAAGATGGCAAACACAGGACAAAGCAAAAGCAGAGCCTACAAAGAGAATGACCAGCGATTCCTTCTTTCCGGGTGCTCTTTCTTTCCTAGCTGCGATTGCGGTCGGGGATAAGGGGGCTGGAAGATTGTTCGAATTTACTGACTGGCCAGGCATCCCTTAGAATCTGAAATCTGGGCCGGCATCCATCGCCCATCCAAATTTCACAAGAATCGTCTTGCTGAAAATCTGCACACACACACACACAGAAAAACAGCTTCTGTTAAGGACTACCAAATGATAACGATTAATCAAATTAGTCATTCAAACAATAAATCAAGGCACAAGTATAAAATAGAATTAATTTTTACCTGCACTGGAATGCAACTTCGACTATGAAATAAATAAAACAACTCTTAATTTTATAGGAAGGAAGGTTTATATGGCTTTATGTCTATAGGTTAACTGATAATCTATTTTTTTATCTCTTGTATATATGGATGGTCAAGGAGCAGAGATGCTGAAAACTACTATAATACAAGCGAGAGGAGATCCAAGGGACTGTAATACCTTCTCAATAGGAACTTCATGGGTTTTGCACCACGCCACGGTGATTCTAGGATCAAGGTAGTTGATCTTTGATGTTCCTAGTGCTACTGTCTTCAACTCCTCTCTGTTCGTCTTAGCGATATCCATTTCCTTGATCTTGGTTTCAATTTTATAGATCTTAGTCTCCAACCTGCAAGTGGGTTTATGAGATTGTCTCCACTCTATGTTCAGGCAAGTAGAAAACATGACATATCTGTGGTTGAGACGTACACTTCAGGGGTCAATTTTCGCTTTCGCTTCCCATCTTCATCACCGGCTAGAGGCTTTCCTTTCTTCGCTCTCTTTAAGTCTGCTTTCAATTCATCCCTCTGGGCCTGGAGAAAAGAACCAAATGACAGTCAAAAGTTTAGAGGACAAGCATAAATTTGAGGCAATCACTTGCACCCACATTAAACTAGCATAAATTTGATCTAATCATTTGCAACCATAAACCAACCTTTAATTCATCAATCTTTTCATTCAACTTAGTCATCTGGGAATCATGTGATTTTGGGACTGCGCGCTGATGGTTACAGATTATGGCAACCTGAGTAAACGAGAAACATCGTTGATAGTCAATAAGAGTGATGTACTGAATATGCAAGTTTTTTTTCCTCATGAGTGACAGACTTTACCTGTTTGTTTGCTCGGGAGTAGACATTATTTTTTTCAAGAAGGCTCCCATCTTCTGTTTCTTCATTCAACTGTAATACAGTCACACACATATATTTATTCAGATCCAAAATATATGATGACATAACATCGCAATCACATGGCACATAATAATGCTGACGATTTCTGCGTGTGTCATTGACAAACAAAATGTCTGTTGTTCATTTGAGCTGCAGCCATGAATATTACAGTATACCAAAATAAAGCAGTAAAACAAACGCTACTAAATTGTTTTACTCACGACAAACTTCAGCTAATCACTTCATCATGCCCTTAGATTAAATAGTGTAAACATAAAAGTAGAGAACAAAGACCTGGTACAAGACAGTGAAATTTGCATTGAACTTACGATATCGTCCAAAGTGATAGAAGCATTATATGTACGGAAGACTTTTGCAGTAAGGCCAGGCATTAAGTCCTTGAGATGAGCATTTAGCTTAGTTGTATCAAGCTTGTCAAAGACATGCGCACCTTTATTTTTACCTAGAAAACAGGTATGCAGAACAGATGTCAATAACATTTGTCTACGGCAGGAAGAGATGGAGGGATGGGAAAAGAGCATTGGGAGATAGATACCTGCACAGAATTCCTTAATCGCCTCGTATACAGGTGGTTCAACCTCTACGGTATTCAAGTATCTTATAGAATCTTTACCAAGGAAGTCAAACTGAAAAGAAATTGACCGAACATTAGATAACATGAAAATTTACTTTCCATATAGTGAGTACCAGAATAGAGAACAAAGATCAAGACCTGCAACTTGTTTGAGGGCAGACAAGTAACATTTTCAACCTTCAGCGTACAACAACCAACAGTATCGGCCTCATCGTCATCCTAAAAAGGATTGAAGTGGCATGAGAACATATGTCAATGAAGTTCAAAGCTAAGTGGATTATTACCAAAAAAAATACAAGGATATATGCGGAAAGGAATTGATTTTCGGTGAATGTCTCATCATGTAAATTATTTGTGTCTGCTAATCCTTTATAGAGTAGTCTTGATGCAAAAGAATTATTTCAGATAACGATGTCAGTGATGCTGACAGGACATACATATATTACATAAAAGCATAACACAGTTGTGTATCAAGCATAAAAGTAGAAGAATTTATGCAACAAGCTTTAAGGGCATACAGTGCATTGCCAACATACATACTATGACAACCGTCTAGAATAAAATGGAAATATCATTCAGTAACGATAAGTCCAGTAGGATATACCTTTTCATTCCCTGCCCTAAGGGCTAGTTTATCTATAAGGTATGTTGCCACTGCAATTTGTTTCTTCACCTGCTCTTTGCTCCTGAAATCCTTGGTGTAATTTGCACGAATATTCTTTATGTGATCCTGCCATAGCCATATGAACACAATTAGCATTATTATTATTTTTACATGGGGACAGAAAACCTATATGAATCACAAAACTAACTTCCTCACCTTCAGTCTCCGGGCCTTCTCATATTTCTCCTTGTCGCTTTGCCCCTTTAGGGAGCTGCTTGCCGCCAGGAAAACATACTTGAAATCCTTTTGGTTTATCGGATCATTCCAAAAGGCCAACCATGTGACAGTATTGTCATGTTTAACTTCTTTCCAGCTGCAGAACACATTACCAATCATGAATTTATACATGCTAGAAGCCCCTTCACAAATACTCCTTTCCAATAACATCAATAACTTTAATTCCAGGGTACCTTTCTCCAGGTATAGGACACACTGGGACTGGAGCCTCTTCTCCAATGTTTATTGTAATATCACTTGGTCGGATGCGTCGCTTCAGTCTTCCCATCTAAAACAATTCAGTAGAGAGCCTTAAATTGAAGGCCCTCACTTGAAGAAAAACAAAAATACTCCCTTCGTTCCTAAATACAAGTCTTTTAAGTGATTTCAATGCGGACTACATACGATATGTGATTAAAAATTTGCAAATCTGTACCTTTGGATGCTCTCCACGTCCCCTGAACAAGCCAGGTGGTTCTACTCTGAAATTACCAACCTGAAGCAATTAAACATGTCAGTTTGCTCAGTAGCCAAACGGGTATATATGCATGTAGAAGAATATGAACAACAATGCAAGTCTCACTTCCACTGAGGAAATCCATCGTTTTATATAGTACTAACATATCATTTCTCCACATCCAGTGCAAAAATCTTAATTTCGTCATCGAAACAATAATGACAAAAATCTGAATTTGCTTTTGAGACAAGTGGCATATGTGTATAGTCCCCGACGGAAAAGAGTGGACTATCTATTCTAGGATTTATAAAAGCCCAAGTCATATTCGGAAACCATGAAAAAAAAGACCTTCTCTTCAACACCATCTACGGAAGCCCACATAAATTTCTTCTCTTGTTTCTCTCTCTCTTCCCGCAATGCTTTCTTCTCCTGTCAAGAAAGAGTTACAAGGATTAAATACTTCAGATGATCGTTGGTGGCAGGATAAATCTGTGTTCTTGGAGATCTTATAGTCATCAAACTGTGAGAATTTTTAGAGATAGCAACAATATGTTCACTCTGCAGAATTCATAGAAATCTACCTCTGAAGTCATCTGCGTTTTCTTCTCCTTCTCTTGGAGGTGCCATTCATAGATCGGTGTGAAATCACAAAGCTCAAACTTTTTGATAGTATGGGTTTTACCAAGAATTTTACTCCAGTCGGTGAAAAAGTTGTTGATAAATGTTTCCTTGGACGCGTACTCAGTGTCTTTCATGACAGCAAACATGGTTGCAACCTGCAGAGCAGAGAATTAGCGGAGGAACAAAAAGACAGAATCATGATCTTGATATTTAGAAGTAGCCTGATCATCCTCATTGCTACGAAACTGAAGTAGTGAAAAACAAAGCAGTAAACTATCAATGCTGAATATATATCACCTCCTCCTGTTCTGGGGTCAGATCAACAGGTTTTCCATTGTATAGCATCTTGACACCGTGAGGCTTGTACGGAGGGGGGAAGATAACACCATTGTGCACCAAAGTAGACCATTTCTTTCCACCGCCGGACACTTCACGGACCTTCGTTGCCTTCGAGGACCGGGAATTTCTCATTAGTTTCTTTGTATTCCTTTTTACTACTTTCTGGTTGTCCTTAGGAGATGAAGGACTCTTCTTTTTCTTCTTCACAATATCCTTTGCAGGCGGCTTTCTTTTTGAAGGCTCGCCGACTGTCAGCCTTCGTGCGAGAGGTATGTTGTCACTTCCATCATCCTCTGAACTTGCAGAGGCAGAACGGTCTGTACACTTTGACTTCTTAAGAGCTGAACTTGGCTGAATATTGCTATCACATGGCCTCTTGACTGAATTTCGGGTAGCACTACTTGCACTGCTGTTCAACGCCTCGTTATTAGGTTCGATCGGCATGTCCACGGAATTCCGAGTAACGAGTGAAAAACGGGCAGCCAATGGTTTATCATCCTCCGAATCATCATCGTCAGAAGCGGCATTGCCTCCACTTGGTGAGGCGGCGTCTTTGAACAACCTTGCGGAGAGTGGTTTCTCATCATCTTCTGAATCTGAATCGGCACTGCATGTGTTGATTCTCTTGAGTTTCCTGTCATCGGCCTTTTTCCTCAGTGCAAGTGGTACGTCGTCGTCGTCTGAATCATCGGTATCCGCCATGAGGACATCTTCCACATGAGGCCTTTCCAGTGCACTCTTTTGACAATGTTGTAAATCTCCTGATGAGGGGGTGGGCATGTTGTTTTGCTTCAGAGAGGCACTCGGCCTCTTGAAGGAGACTGGGCCGTCGAAGTCGTCGTCGTCGTCGTCGTCGCTGTCAAACGTATGGGCAGCCGCCGGCATTGCTTCTTCCTCGAGGTGGCAGGAGGATGCCGGATTGAACGGACAGGCCTGCAAGCTACCACGGCTTACCCGTTCAAGATCATCAGGCACGATGCTAAGATCCACGGTGACCTTGGGAGCCAAGAGCCAAGGCCAGCCCCGGACAGAGAGGGAGGGGGAGACGTGAAGTTACCTTGGGCGGGTGGCCGCGCGAGTGGCAGGCAGTTCTTCTCCCTTTGCTCCGGCGAGACCGAGGGGTCGCCGGGGAAGAAGCCGGCGTGGAGGTAGGGTTAGTGCGGCACGGCGTGGATTATCTCTCTTTTTTTTCTCCCTCTTATATATACTGCCTACAGCGCGATGGTGATGTCGGTTCCTTGATTTTTGGAAACCCCGCGTCGCCGACCTTTTCCCTGTTGGGTTCGGGTTCCAGTTCCGGTCCACCCATCGAATACCCGTCGTGGAGACCTGAGCACCCTGTTTTTCTCAGCACGAACGTCTTCGCAGCCGTTTGATCGAGATCAAACGGTGATAATTTATTTAAAAAATTGCTTTTTTAGAAAGGAATTGTCAGTTTAGTCTGAAAAATTGCCACCCCTATAACTAAAATTACTATATCAGAAAAAACGTCCACAGTTGCCATGCTAGCCAGCGAACGTTTACTGGCTAACAGGGGTCCTCTTTTTATGGCAAAAATACCTCGATGCAACTGTGCCACCTATCTCTTTACCATGAGATAAGAGGTACAATTTCATCCCAGGTATTCATTCTCTGACCATACATATGGAGTATATATCTTACTCCCAGCGGCGGAGCCAGGAAAGAAATAGAGGGTGTTCACGCCTTACTAATCCTTTGGGTTAAATTAGTACACACTAAAAAGAAAATTCTCCAAATTCTGGGTGGGCCACGCTGGCTTCACCACTGCTTACTCCCTCAGTCCGGAAATACTTTCATCAAAATGAATAAAGAAAGATGTATCTAGAACGGAAATATGTATAGATACCTTTCCTTTTTTTTCCCCCGCAAAAAAAAAACAAGCAGATTGTCAAAAAAAAAAACTAACTCAACAAGCAACAGTGTTTGCTTCAACTTTTTTGCGGCAAGTGTTTGCTTCAATCTTGACGAGCCTGAACCAAACATGCATGGCAACGATCATCAAGAATCTGCTATGTAAATGTACTATGTTTCTTTTAGTGAAATGGTTCAGGCCGACGTAAGTCGACCGTAGCACCCAAAGAGAAAGCGTCGAGCCTGATCAAGAATTGTCATCAAAAGCCTTCGTGATATAAAGGCTCTTAGTTGCTCCTGGATTTGGGCAAGATCACACGTGTGTGATGTTTAGGTGGGTCTAACCTAATCTAATTAGAGAATAGACCTGGTCTCATAGGGAAAAGGCAATTGGCACTCGGCTGCATATGCACCCCCCCCCCCCCAATATCTTTTACTTCCTCCGTCCCACGATATAAGACATTTTCACAAGTTTTGTTAACTTACAAAAACGTATTATATTACAAGACGGAGGGAGTATTTCATAGATATGCCCCCATATCTCACCAACTATATTTATTTGGATGCGTCCCTATTAGTATTGCTAGAAGTATACATTCCGTATATGGAAATAACTGATGGTAGATGGATCAGCACACTGCTACATACCCACTGACATAGAAACTTGTGAACTTTAATCCGATCCACTGTTCATTTTAACTTTTGTGACGAAGTCAATGATTCATTTAATGTGTCCGGTAGGAGAAAAAACTTACTCCCTCCTTTCCGGTTTATAGGGCTTATCTCAAAATTTTAGTTTTTTCATTTTATAAGGCTCAATTTGGTTGTTTCCCATCACATGTTCAGATTCCAAGATGCATTAAATTATAGCATGCAAGTATTAAGAAAAAATTGACCAATGCATGTAATTTATGCATGCATGCATTGCAATTAATGCATTGGTACACATACTTTTTTGTGGAAAACAAGAGCATTAATTGGGTGATTTTGCAAACTATAAAAAGTATTCCACCACTCATCATCTTTCTTGGTTGATGAGATTTTTAAATTGAGCCTTATAAACCGAAAAGGAGGGAGTATGTTGGTTTGATTGAACACGTCACTCTTGTTAGAATTAATCATAGTCACCATATCTTGATTGCATGGGGCTTAATTTCATTCTAATGCTAGTTTTGGACCGAAAGTCCTCTTCCGCTCAAACTTATTTTTGGAGCATTGACTTTGTTCTTTTTGCCACGACTTTCACGAATGTCATTTCATGATACATTTTTCAAAAGTATTTCACGATACATTTTTGCAAACACAAAAAAACATTATCAAAGTTTACCACAGAAAATCAGAACTTCTTTTAAAAAATACTATTTGTTTGATTATAGTGTTCATTGGGGAGCATTTGAGCTCGGGAGCAAATACTCCATGTCCGTTTTGGACTCCCACTCAGTGTACGGATTTTTTTTCCCATTGTCAATAAATCTGGTAGACAAAGTTTCAAATTTCAAATCAACATTTTGAGTGATACAGAGCCCAATTTATAAATAACAGATGAGCATAATTCATGCTCCTAGAATCAGATTGACATTATGTTTAATATAAATAACAAAGTTTTAGGTAAATATAAACAATAGTTATGGACATATATACATACAAGCTCCTCAAGAAAGAAAAATGCAAGTTAATATACGAGCGTTGCAGTGAGCAGTTAAAATAACTGAAATACCATGTGTACACAATATGTATATATAGTGTAATCCACCGCATGTTGATGTTCGTCAGTGACATTCTGTGCACACATATGCATATGGTTTTTAATGTTGGTGACGGTGCCCGGCGACGTATATTCACGAGTAGTATGGCCACGCTGAGTCGGTGTCCGTGAACCGGGCAACAGCCATGGGCACGTCGACCGAATGGATGCTCGACTGAGCCGCGAAGGGAGAAAACAGCGGGCCGCACGGAAAGTAAATTTCATCCATCGCCATAGCGTCCGTGCTCCGGGGGAGTCCGCCGCCCGCTGGCGTCGGATCACTCGAGTTGATCGCTTCCACGGGCGGAGACGACGACGACGACGACGACGACGGAGCTGCAGGTGCCTTCACGGGAGCAAATGGAGAGCGGCACGAGATCTCCGCCACCGTCGTCTCACCCAGGCCCATGCCCACGTCCAGCAGGCCCGGCGTATGCCCGCCGACCGGACCACTGGGGCTCGCTCTTACGACCGGCGGCGGCAAGGACGAGGACGATAGACCTGCAGGCGCAGCTCCGCCGATGACCATGGCGAGGCACGAGGTCATGACGTCGTCGTCCAGTTTGGCGCGTTGAGGATCGAAATGGCCGCTCCTTGCCGTGTGCTTGTTACCACCGATAGATTCTCTGGGAAGCACTACTTCTTGTTGGCACTTGTGCTCGTTCACGTAGGTGACCTGGAACATGGGACGCCGGCCGCTGCTGCTATCCTGCTGCTGCACCGTCTTCTTCGCCCTGCAGCCGCGGTCATGGCTATACATGCATTTGTAGTAGCACCTGCACGCGTATACATGCATGGACCTCATGGCTCAGTTAAGAACGGGTACGAAGACGTCCTCTCATAATTCGTGTGTGAGTAACCGAAGACAAAGGGCATGCTGAAACTTGTGATAAATCCCGCAAAAAAAATGAGAAACTTGTGATAAAATACAGCTCTTATTTCATCATTTGAAAAGTCAGGTTGCTCGGCATGTGTACGGTGAACTAGTAAATATCTGGGATAACAATAATGCTGGTCCTACCAATCAAAATCCTCCAAATCAGCTTGCTTGTAAAAAATTTAAGTAACCTTTTGTAGATGTAGCATTACCCCTGAGATAATTATGAAGCTGGCGGATAGAGCTTTGTGCAAAGTTGTCGATATATGGACTTGAGCTTTTATGTTCTCGAGAGAGTTTAGAGTGCCAGAGAGCGAGGCAATCTGATCTATAAATCTTCAAAATCGAAGTATGAAAATTGGAGATCCGAAGAGCTTTCACTTGTTGGCTTTCACCTCATACCTGATTTATTTTTATAGTAGAAATATGCTAGTTCTAGAATCTTGCTCGTTCTCGCCCTTGTTTTTTCTCCTACAAAGGGGTTTCCATGTAAATCTTTTGTGTCTCTTTATTTTGGTGTCCTCCTGTCATATTTTTTGTTAGTCAAGTTATTTCTTGTTATTGATGCCTCCTGCTCAAGTTTGGTAGAGTTTAGTTGTGTCGACATTGAATTTATGAAATATACATGAGTTTTATAAGAGTAAAAGATGTCTATATTTGACCATGGTTATAAATACCAACTTCCACAATGCAAAATTAGTATCATTAAATTCATCACAAAGTGTATTTTTATATTTTACCTATTTATTATTTTAGACGTGGATAGCTTTTCTGTAAACATGGGCAAACATGTCTACATGTGAAAAACCTAACATACACTATACTATGGAACGGGGGAGTATGTTGGTGACTATTTGGTGGAGACTAGTGGGTGAAAAACAAGGGGTGAGGCCCACGTGTGTGGTTGTTTTGATAGCTTCCAATTTCTGAATTCAAAAGTTAAAATTTCGGATGTTTTCTAAAGTTTCAAAAAAAATTGATGTGTGCACACCCCGTGAAGAATTCCTGGGTCCGCTCATCATCATCCATATGGATTGTATCCGCGATGATTAAGAGATGGCACCACGTAAGATCATTTGAGGTCTCAATTAATTAGCACATGATTCTCAAAAAAACAAAAAAAATAGCACTTCACCTTGCAAATTTTCTGTTCTGAATGTTCTTTTGCCCGTATTTTCTCCACTGGTAACCATCACTATGAGGCGAGGCTGTAATCTCCTTGCTGGTAACCCCGTTTCCTCTACCCTTCCTTGTAGGAGTAACCTCTTCTCCACCACTGTATTGTTCCATGCATGAAAACAGCAGCAGGGTGACAAATCACGTACATGTGGAAACATCAAAGACTGGTAGCCAGGATAGGTGACAAGCCGGATAGGCCAGCAGTGTACCAGATACGAATATCATTCGTCGGAGTCCGCTGATCGATGCCACCCTCAGTGATGGTCGCCCCCGGCGCCGCCATTCTGCTACTGTCTCCGGGCCTGAGCATGAACAGAGACACCATGAACACCCGGGAGAGCTCCTGGCTCATCGCGACGGCCGCCTCCTGCCCACGTCCGTCGAGGGGGCCGCGGCGCAGCAATGCCAGGAGCCTCGCGTTGAGATCGTGCCCGCCGACGAGCTCCTGCGATAGTTTTTCCATGGCCTCTTGCCCGAACGTCATCTCTTCGAACTGTGGTACTGTAGGAGGTGATCAGTTTGTGGAGTTGATACTGGTCTAGCCGAAGGTATTTATATAGGGGAGACGGACACGTACATACGCTACACCGATCAGTCACTGAGGGGTATGATCACCACCGTGTAAAACTCTGTGATTGCCAGTCATCGGTGTCTGACGGTGGCGGGCATTTCATCGGTCAGACAAACGGATGCGTTGTAGATTTTCTTCTCATTCTCCTTGAGATAGGCTGATCGGTGGGGCTTGATCTGGCATGGTAGGTGGCGTATGGACAAGAGAACCTACTAGTGAAAGTCACGCCACGAAAACTCACGTAGTGCAAGTCATTCAATAATAGGCAAACTGGGGATGCCCACTGTAGACTTTTGTTTCCCTACTGTACAACATCTCTGCTATTAAGGGGACAATTTGGTAAATGCCGATTCAATCACATCTCCTTTCCTTTCTTAGGATGCTGGATCTGCTGGGGGGACATGTGACACTGCCATAAAAAACAAATCAATCACCAATCAAAAATTTGTCTCCAACAGCCCCAACCGATTCACTATCATACATGACAAATCAAACTATCTACACTACCAAAAAAGACATTACGTTCTTATTTCGCTCAACCTTCATCCGCCTCCGATCCACGCTTAGTGCGCCAAGAAAACCACAGGAAAACCGGCACGCACGTCTTCTCTCCTCTATTTTCTGTATACTCTCTAGTATTAAAGGGGATGTTTGTACGTCGTTCATCCCCTGAGCCCATCGATTGAAGGATCTTCCCATGATGCTCTATTTCCTTTTACTGACCGCAACCCCACCCAATATGGTAAGTGTTAATTCAATCACATCTCCTTCCCTTTTTATGATGCACTGACGTGTCTCCCTAACCGATAAACTTCCATAAAAAAAATCACTCATCAATCAAACAATTGTCTCCAGCCGCCCCAACCGATTCACTACCATAAACGGTAAATCAATCAATCTCACTACCTAAAAAAGACATACCATTCTCTGTTTCATGCTTAGCACGCCAAGAAAACCATGGGAAAACCGGCACGCACGTCTTCTACCCTCTATTCCCTCTATAATCTCTACTATTAAAGTGAGTTTGTACATCGTTCATCCCCCGAGCCCCACCAATTGAAGGATATTTCCATGATTCTTTATTTCCTTTTACTGATCTCTATTTTTACCGACTGCAACCTCACACAGTTTGGCAAGTGCTGATTCGATCACATCTCCTTCATTTTTTTAGGATGCACTCATGTGTCTCCTCAACTCATCCACTATCAGAAAAAATAAATCAATCACCAATCAAAAAATGTCTCCAGCAGCCCCAACCGATTCACTACTATGCACGGCAAATCAATCCATCTACACTACCTAAATAAGACATAAAGTTCCCATTTCGCTCAACTTTTATCCTCCTCCGTTCCACGCTTAGCACACCAAGAAAACCAGAGGAAAACCGGCATGCACGTCTTCTCCCCTCTATTCCCTCTATAATCTCTACTATTAAAAGGGTGTCTATAAGTCGTGCAATCCCCTGAGCCCCACCGATTGTGGGATCTTTCCACGATTCTCCATTTCCTTTTAATTTACTGACTGCAACCCCCATCTGGTTGGGCAATTTCTAATTCAACCACATTTCCTTCCTTTTTTTAGGATGCACCCACGTGTCTGCCAACATATCCACGATCATAAAAAATAAATCGATCATCAATCAAAAAAATTCTCCATCAATCCCAATCGATTCACTATCATACACGGCAAATCAATCTATCTACACTACCTAGAAAAGACATAATGTTCCTATTTTTCTCAACCTTCACCCGTCTCTGTTCCATGCTTAGCACGCAAGAAAACTAGGTGAAAACTGGCTTGCATCAGTTGTATGTGAATGTAGAGCTTATCACCCCCGATCATCACGTGGTGTCTCAGCACGAAGAACTGTAGCAACGGTGCATACTCAGGGAGAACACTTATACCTTGAAATTTAGTGAGAGATCATCTTATAATGATACCGTCTATCTAATCATCTTATAATGCTACTGTCGATCTAAGCAAAATAAGATGCATAAAGATAAACATCACATGCAATCAATATAAGTGATATGATATGGCCATCATCATCTTGTGCCTTTGATCTCCATCTTCAAAGCACCGTCATGATCACCATCGTCACCGGCGCGACACCTTGATCTCCATCGTAGTATCGTTGTCGTCTCGCCAATTATTGTTTCCACGACTATCGCTACCGCTTAGTGATAAAGTAAAAACAATTACAGGCGATTGCATTGCATACAATAAAGTGACAACCATATGGTTCCTGCCAGTTGCCGATAACTTTGTTACAAAACATGATCATCTCATACAATAAAATTTAGCATCATGTCTTGACCATATCACATCACAACATGCCCTGCAAAAACAAGTTAGACGTCCTCTAATTTGTTGTTGCAAGTTTTACGTGGCTGCTACGGGCTGAGCAAGAACCGTTCTTACCTACGCATCAAAACCACAATGATATTTCGTCAAGTATGTGTTGTTTTAACCTTCACAAGGACCGGGCGTAGCCACACTCGATTCAACTAAAGTTGGAGAAACTGACACCCGCAAGCCACCTATGTGCAAAACACGTCGGTAGAACCAGTCTCGCGTAAGCGTACGAGTAATGTCGGTTCGGACCGCTTCATCCAACAATACCGTCGAATCAAAGTATGACATGCTGGTAAGCAGTATGACTAGTATCGCCCACAACTCACTTGTGTTCTACTCGTGCATATAACATCTACGCATAAACCTGGCTCTGATACCACTATTGGGGAACGTAGTAATTTCAAAAAAAATCCTACGCACACGCAAGATCATGGTGATGCATAGCAACGAGAGGGGAGAGTGTTGTCCACGTACCCTCGTAAACCGTAAGCGGAAGCGTTATGACAACGCGGTTGATGTAGTCGTACATCCACAAGATCCGACCGATCCAAGTACCGAACACACGGCACCTCTGAGTTCTGCACACGTTCAGCTCGGCGACGTCCCACGAACTCACGATCCAGCAGAGCTTTGCGGGAGAGTTCCGTCAACACGACGGCATGATGACAGTGATGATGATGCTACCGACGCAGGGCTTCGCCTAAGCACCGCTATGATATTACCGAGGTGGATTATGGTGGAGGGGGGCACCGCACACGGCTAAAAGATCAACTGATCAACTTGTGTGTCCATGGGGAGCCCCCTCCTCCGTATATAAAGGAGTGGAGGAGGGGGGGAGGGCCGGCCCTATATGGCGCGCCCTGGAGGAGTCCAACTCCCACCGGGAGTAGGATTCCCCCCTTCCCTAGTTGGACCGAACGTTAAGCGTGCGGACCCTACAGGTTCGAGAACTATGCAGACATTACCGAGACACGTCTCCGGTCAATAACCAATAGCGGAACCTGGATGCTCATATTGGCTCCTACATATTCTATGAATATCTTTATCGGTCAAACCGCATAACAACATACTTGTTCCCTTTGTCATCGGTATGTTACTTGCCCGAGATTCGATCGTTGGTATCTCAATACCTAGTTCAATCTCGTTACCGCCAAGTCTCTTTACCCGTTTCGTAATACATCATCGCGCAACTAACTCATTAGTTGCATTGCTTGCAAGGCTTATAGTGATGTGTATTACCGAGAGGCCCCAGAGATACCTCTCCAACAATTGGAGTGACAAATCCTAATCTCGATCTATGCCAACTCAACAAGTACCATCGGAGACACCTGTAGAGCACCTTTATAATCACCCAATTACGTTGTGACATTTGGTAGCACACAAAGTGTTCCTCCGGTATTCGAGAGTTGCATAATCTCATAGTCATAGGAACATGTATAAGTCATGAAGAAAGCAATAGCAATATACTAAACGATCGAATGCTAAGCTAACGGAATGGGTCAAGTCAATCACATCATTCTCTAATGATGTGATCCCGTTAATCAAATGACAACTCATGTCTATGGCTAGGAAACTTAACCATCTTTATTCAACGAGCTAGTCAAGTAGAGGCATACTAGTGACACTCTGTTTGTCTATGTATTCACACATGTACTAAGTTTCCGGTTAATACAATTCTAGCATGAATAATAAACATTTGTCATGATATAAGGAAATATAAATAACAACTTTATTATTGCCTCTAGGGCATATTTCCTTCAATCCCCAAGATAGGCTCCCCACATCTATCCCCATCCCCATCCTCGCCTACAGGGATAAAAAAATCCCATCCCCAGCCCCGTCTGGGTTTCATCCCCGTGGGGAAACCCACGCAATCAACAAGAACATTCAACAACATTTCAACAAGCAAAAATTTATTTCAGCATAATAAACAACATGTAAGGCCATTTGGGGCCACGTGTTGTGGTTAGTTTAGGGTTTTCTTTGGGCCAAATAGTTGGGATGGTAGAAATTTGGGTGGGTGTGTGTGGAATTACCTAGGGTCTAATATTTTAGGCCTCACATATAAGGCCTTCACGGATAAGGTGGATAATGGTATGCAGTGGAGGCGCCTGGCCCCAGGCAGGGCGGGCCATGGCTTGGTGCGTGGCCACAAATTTCTTTGTGTACCTTAGCATACATGTCACTATTTGGCACTGTAGCATGCAATCAACTTGGGGTTGCCCGGGTCATTGCCCAATCCTGACATTGCCACTGCAGGTATGGGTAATGCTATTCCATCCTTGTCCCCGTCTTACCTGATGTATAGGGTATTTGACCCAACAACTTCCCCGTGGATAGTAAAACTAGCCCATCCATGTCCCCTAATAAGTAATTACCCACGGGGATGTGGGTAATGGTTAACCATTGCCAGGTCGACATGCACGTGTCTCCCCAACAGATCCACTGCCATGACAAACGAACCAATCAAAAATTCGCTCTGCCAGTCCCAACCGGTTCACTACTATACACGGCAAATCTATCTATCTACACTACCTAAAAAAGACATAGCGTTCCCATTTAGCTCAACCTTCACCCGCCTCCGTTTCATTCTTAGCAAGCCAAGAAAACAAGGGGAAGCCTGACCAACTACAACCCACGCAAGCATGTTTGTTATCCCCTCTATTCCCACTATACATTGGTTTATTTCTTCAAGGTTAACCAATTCTTTGTTTTTTAGAGAATGAAAGAAGGGTTGCTGGAGGAGGAGAAACTATTTAACAGTAAATTGAATCAACAATACCGTCTAATGTACATGTTTGTTCTAAAGGTATATGTTAGATATGATTGATGTAAAACATTAGAATGTGTATGCCACCATTGCAACGCACATACAATTACCTAGTAGGCATAGTTTCGTTATTGTCTAGCCGCCAATGGCTACATATAGAAGAAATAATCAGCCACCTCCCACTGCCTTTCGATGCGCCTGATCACACACACTTGTTCTCCTCTTCTCCTCTCCACAACACATCCCACTTTTCCTCCCCAAAGAAGCACATGTGCAAAATAACCCACTACCAGACTCGCGGCCTATGCCTGCGGCCCAGGGTATGCCTACGGCTGCCGTCGGCATAGACCCGTCGGCGTAGATCACGTCAGCGTAGTCTTGTCAGAACGTCGGCGTAGTATAGCCGTCGGCAGTGTTTTTCGTCTGACGGCAACGGACGGCGCCGTCAAAAGCGCTGACGATTCACAGAATGCCACGTGGTAGAGGTATGCCGACGGCCTAGCCGTCGGCATACCTGTGCCACGTGGCATTCCGTGGTGCCTCCTGGTGGCAGGTTTCTCCTGGCGGCAGGGCTATGCCTACGGCAAAGCCGTCGGCATAGATGGAAATCTATGCCGACGGCTTTGCCGTAGGCATAGCGCTGCCACGTGGCGCGTCCTAGTTACTCCTGGGCTTATATATGCCGACGGCTTTGCCGTAGGCATAGTTTTTTCCCTGTTTTCTCTTTTTCAATTCATTTGACAACATTTCAAAGCAGAGTAATATGAAATTATGCAGAAATATGACAGTTCATCATCTAAACATACTCAAGTTCATCATCATCATTTAAACATAGTCAAGTTCATCATCTAAAGATCATCACCGGCGGAAGTTCATGAACATAAAAGTAGTGCAAGACATGGAACATCATAAAAGTAGGAACATGAAAGGCATGGCACGACGACCACATGCACGGAATCATCATCGACATCAAGCAAGACCACCTCCGCCAAAACCACCACCGCCAAGACCACCTCCGCCAAAACCGCGACCGCGACCACCATCACTCTGGAAGATCGGAGTGACTGGGGTCGACGGAGCAGGAGTCGAGCCACCGGTCCCCTACATGTTTGAGAGAAGATTCTAACGGTAAATATGATATGATAGTGTTGAATGAACGAGAACTAGTTTGTCAGTAGTTAGGCAAATGTACTAACCGGACTATCACTGCCTAATGCCACCCATTCATCAAACGTGGGCACGTGTGGGGGTTCTCCCGCAGGTGGTGGTGGGGGTCCCATTTGTGGTGGATCCATGCGGTTACTCCAAGACGCCAACATAGCCTGGATGTTAGTTAAACAAGCAAACTAGAAGGTCAGAAGGAATGAAAGTGCAAAAATTTAGCTTGGTTTTAAGAGGGCAAAACTAACCGCCATCATCTGACAGTTGTAATCATTGTTTGCCTTCACTCGTTGCAAGTACTCTCGCACCTCGAGATTCCTATGCTCGACAGAGGCCTTATATGCCTACATAATTTAGGTTGTTTCTAAGTGAGGAATGCTGAAAATAAACTGAGAATGCTAGAGAGAAAAATATAAAGGGGAAGTACTTACAGCATGCTGGCGGGCTAAGGGAGTCTGTGAATGCCTCGTACTCTCTAACTGGCTCGGGTTGGTAGCCCGAAGCCGTGTGTACGAGATCGAAGGAGTGATCAAGCCATTGAAACACGGATACCGGCCATGTGACTTCCCCTGGATGGCCACCACCGCCGTGTCGTCGATCTGAGAGTGGGCGACCTCAGGAACAGGAACATCCGGATGCAACTTCTGATAGTTCTGAGTGTAAGATTCCAGGTGCTCCTCGGTCTTGCCGTAGTACTGGCTCTCGCCCTCCTTGGGATGACTCCGCTCGCGGGCCAACTTCCACGACTCAATGTCTGAGAGCGGCCTCTTGAACTTGTCCTCCTGCAATGTCAAACAGAAGTTAGCCATACATAAGAACATGACGGTAAAGAAGAACAAAAATGCATCATGCATATAGATATACCTTCATGGCCTTGAAGCCCAAGTGGTTCCTGTTTCCTTGGCCGTGTGTCCCTTCTTTTCCACGGTTAGCCTGGGCCTTGCTGCTCTTGGCAGCAAACTCTGCATCATCACCGAGCCACCTATCCACCAAACTCGCCCATCCGTCATGCCTTACATAGCACCAACGAGGAACAACCTATGCAAATTTTGGAAGCATGACATGTGAGCACGAAACATATAGTTGACTGCAAGAAACAATGAAAAGTTAGTAATAGTTACCATCATGAACTGCTCCCTGTTCAAGGTAAGTCGTTGCTTCTGCGCTTGAGTGTTGGTCATCTTTTGGTGCAGGTAGTAGTGGTAGTACTGCGAGACGGCAACCCAAATAGCACCTCGTCATGCAGAATCGACGAGCTTTCTTCTTCGCATCCACAAGCAAGACCACGTCGGCTGTGGCCTCGTGCTCGTCAAGAACTCTATAGAGTTGCTGCAATCATGCATAAACCAGAAGCAAACAAGGCATGAGTTGAGTGATTCAATGATAAACTATGAACGAAACTGAAGACAAGTGATTCAAAAGAGAACTTACCCAAAATTTGGTGATCACGGCCTTAGCGGCCGTCTCGTACTCCGCGTTGCTGCAAGCCCCATAGTGGGCCCAGCTCGTGGACAAAACCCACAGCTGTGGGTCCCTGTCTGGCCACGGGCAGAATAGGCCAGGCCAAAACTCCTTCAACAGGATAGTGATAAGGCCGTTCGGTTTACGGCCCTTTCCGCGAAGGATCCAGCATCGCAAAAAGAATCAAAGGATTGCCATGTGTACAATAAGAAAATGTTGTCATGTGTTGAAAAGATGATTGAGAGGCACTTACTCTGTCCCCGCAGGTTCAGTGAGCCACTTGTGCGCCTCGATAGAAGGTGGTGTAGGTAGTCCGGCATTAGCACGCAGCCACCCCTGCGGAGCACCCGGTGGCAAGTCACCCCACAACTCGGGATCAACCTCCCCTCCACCACCCTCCTCGCCCTCCTCCTCACCCTCCTCCTCGGCCTCCTCCTCCTCGGCCTCCTCCTCCTCACCCTCCTCCTCCTCGCCATCAAGAACATGCTCCTCCTCCTCAGACTTAGAAGGTGCCTCTGTATAGGAGGGCATCAAAGAAGAACCTCCTATTTCGGACACGACCAGGAGTTTTTTGCCCCGGCTGCCTCTCCCCCACCTCCTCCTCCTCTAGGGGCTCTCCCCCCACCGCCTCCTCCTCTAGGGTCTCCTCCCCTGACCCCTCCACCTCCCTGTGAGGTGTCATCCTCGCGTAGTCGCGAGGGAACCTTGTGGGCTCGTCCACTTCGAGTAAGTCCTTTGAATTACTGAGGAAACTGGCGCTGCTGGACTTGCCCATGATTAGCAAACCTGCATTGAGAAGAGAATAAACAATTAGTAAGGATACCAAATAAACAAGCATACAGGAAAAACATTAATAGCAGAAGAGCACATTAAGCATACTATTGTAATGATCATTAAAAGAACTTACATTTTCTAGAACCAATATGAACCATCACTATTGTAATCTATTTGTGGACCGGTCTCATCATCACTATCACGCATATCTTCTTCGTTGTCTGACGGAGGTGGAGGCTCTTCCTCATCGTCAACGTCTTCATTTATCTTTTCAAGCATAATTATGTCTCTTTGATTCACAACTGCCTCACCATCAATCCGTGCGTAAATGCGTCGTTTGGGTCCAGGTCAACATAACCCAAGTCATCATCCTCGTTGTTTCGGACCACGTCATCATGTTCCT